>OW028595.1:15586069-16836069 GCA_932294275.1 Chloroclysta siterata | reverse complement strand
TAAGGGATTGTTTAATATGTGATGTCTTGGTAGCGGGCCTTCGTATGGGGTGCCCCGGGCGCGATAACGGTTGGGAAGAGTGATCATCCACGGTGGGGGAGCTCAGTTGAGGTAATTTTCCCCTTGTTTGAGGAAAAAGCAGCCGTTGGAAAACTTTTGGATCACTACTTTAATCATTGCAAAAACCACTTACCTATAAATTTAAAGACATTAATATTGTATACCAACCAAAGAAAGTTCGGCAAAATATATCCTTCTTGTACCTCTGACTATCTTAAATCTTAATCTTAATCGTAAAAAACTTCAAAATAATTTTCAGTGGAAAAAACGAAGGGGATATCTACCGCGCCGTGGAATAAAGTCGTAAGGCTATTTATGTTTTTAGGTTACTAACGCTCAATAGGTACTTCTCAGTATCATTATTAAATGAACATTTTAAAGTAATAAATCATGCAAAATGCGAGATCAGCTTATGATTTTTGCTGCGAATTGACACGGAAAAAAAGAAATTTATTTTTGTAATCTCTCTGAGATAAAATTCGCTAGCCTCGTCTAGCCTCGAAAAGCTAGAAAGCTCGCCGTATGAATTTTTATATTTTTATAAGCAAAACTTTTAGCTACACTAGCAACCCTTAGGCACCGGCCAAGTACCTTGTATGTAGCTCAGTCTACTCCGCGACGCAGACGGGGTATACCGTGCGCCGGCCGTCGCAGCACACAGGCACAGCGCGAGTTAGTGTGTGTGTGAACCTTACACGAACTTAAGTGTTCCCCCTCCTTCCACGGTCCACTCAAGGTCATCTTCGGCAATTTGACACCTGTTGTTTGTATACTATAATGTACGTATGTAATCTTCTGTACAGCTAATAGTAATTTAGTAAGTAGATTAGATTGAATACAAGGAATTATAGTGGCTTTTTTACGTCCTATACTTCTATAGAATGCTACGTGTTTATCATAGTTATGGGATCTTCAGGAGTACTATTATCAATTACCATTGACTGGACATTTTCCACGCTTTCATGTCACCTTTGAAGGCATATCGGGGAAGCCACTATTTAATTATTTTCCATACCTACCTAGTATTATGTATACCTACGTGGATATTCTACGACGTAGTCAGTTAGAAGTTAGGTATTAATATTTTTCACCGACTTACTAGACTAGACTTTACTACTTTGTTTATATTTTAACGTGTGTTTTCTTATTATATATATTTATGAAGAGATTTCATGTTCACTCTAGCGTTCTACTTTTAGTTGGTTTAGGTACGTTGGATTAAAAGGTACCTACATATACAGAAACTGAGAGAAACTGAAACAGCTGAACGACTTTGATCCCCAGGCACGGTAGATATCCCCTCAGATATCTTAGTACCAACTCGCAAGATTTTGTGAGGATGCCTAAAGGGGGTAGTCAGAAGTACGTTCAAATATTACACATACCCTCATTTTGAAGTAGTTGGTAATTCCACACGTCCAGGTTGCTAGCCCATCGACGTTGCTAAAATACTAACTGATTCTCACTCACGATGTTTTCCTTCACCGTTTGACAGCACTGGCATAGTGCACTTTTTTCAAAAGGAAGCAACCATTGGTGAATGACCGGATTCGAACCAACGACCTTACGATCGGAAGGCGGGGTCGCTCCCACTAGATCATCAGTGCTATTCTATAGTATACTTACAGCTATAGATTGAATTAATTCAAAAACAGATCGTAACAGTTATCGATCGACAATCTTTATACCCCGTTTCACTCAGCTCATGTCCGTGGAAATGTGCAGAGACATGAGCAGGGACTTGGGCAATGCGAGAATGTAAACAGGCCATTTCCATGTCCACTCGTGTTGCCATTCGCGTTGCCCGTGTTGCGTGAACACACATTGCCGGCGACGCTGCCGCAGACATATGAACGGCAACATTTCCGTCCACGCGAATGGCAGCGCGAATGTCTAAATGTAAACGCAGTATTAACCGAATATAAGTATGAGCAAGTCAGGCCGGCTGGATCGCAAGTTCGCAACTAATTTGACAGCTAATTAACCTTGGTCGACCGAGATGAACCAATTATTCTCCATCGTCTTTAGGTAGGTATAGTCAGCAACAGAAGTTGATTAACCGTTTCAGATTGAAACACTTTTACTTCCTGTTATGAAGATAAATGGTAACCGTGTTGAAAATTGGTAGGAGCTAACGTAAATCTTCAAATACTAGCTTAAATTTTGATCAAGAGGTTACGGGTACCGGAGTTATTCAAGATTGTAAATCATCAAATATTCATGAGCTTCTGTTGCTGACTGTACTTCTAGTAGCTCGCTTGTTACCTAACAAGGAAGTGGGTGAAGTTAGTCACACTTAACTACTAACACTATTTTGACGTCTGCGTAACATTTTATAGACGTGACTAGGTTGAACGAGTAATGTTTCGATTAAGATTGAATTAATGCAACGCCCGATTCATTTTCTGTCATTTTTGGAAGCAACATAGCTTTTTCATTTTATTTGTTTTTCTAGTGTTATTTTGAGTTGTGTTGTGTAATTTCGGTGGTATTTTAACCAACATTACTTGAGGTCTTAGCACAAAGTGTAAACATTTGAAATGAAAGTGTAATATGTGATATCCTGATTTGACCGAAAATGTTTCCAATGTTTTGAAGAAAACCGCCACCATTTTCTTCAAAACAAATGACGGCCGACTTGACTATGGACTGACTTGACTAAAAAGTATTTATTCAATACAAATCACTTGACACTGGCAAGATTGTCTGTCGAATGACAGACAGGAGCCATAAATGGAGAGAAGAAGAAGAATTAATGCAACGTTTTCTTTGATTTTCAGCTCAAACACTGAGAGAAGAGCTCAGCTTATGAGTGTTCATGATATTATATTTTATTTTATATTAAGAGTAGAAGAGCTCTTTGTGAAGGGCTCGTCCGGGGAAGTATTACCACCACGCCTTTTTCTGCCGCCAAGCAGCAACGCTGTGTTTCGGTTTGAAGAGTGTGGTTGCCGGTGTAATTACAGGCACATGAGGCTTAACATCTGTATGCCTCAAGTTGATGGACGCAGGGCAGTGCATCGTAGGGCACGTTCCTATCGTGCGTGACTTACGAGGCAATGCTTTGTTGTGGTGATGGTTACCACTTATCATCTGGTGGGCCATCTGCTTGTTCCACCAGCTGGTTACTTATATAAAAAAAAATTAAGGAGTTTTTGGCAGGTATATGTATTTTTGATATAGGTAATAACAATTTACTGGATTTTTAATCTAGATTTTGCATTATTTCGACCAAAAGTAGCATCCGGACGGTCGCCGATACAAAGAACAACATAGAACATTGAAATAAACATACACCTGTTTTTCTGTATTCTATGCCTATAGGCACAGAATAGGCTCTAGGTCTAGGATCAAACATAATGAACATCTTTCGCCTCGATACGCCAGATTCTCAGACCTGTGTAAAGTACTACGCAACATACGCTAGGTGTATTTAGACCCAGAATAATTCTACAATGGTATTCTACTAATAAAAGAGCTGGAATTGTCCCTTTTCCATTATTTCACCTGTTTGGTTCCTGTCTGTTTTGTCGACTGATAATTTTGTCAGTATAATTTCTGATTGAGTCAGTCAAATAGGTCAAGTGACAATTCAGTCATTTGCATTGAAGAAAATCGTCGGGGATTTCTTCAGAACTTACACAAAACATTTTCATTAGAATCACAGGCTATCTATACCCTTCGGCCGTTACCGCAACTCTAGTAAATCAAACGAAAAAGCTATCTTGCTTCCAAAGACTACAGAAAAATAACCAACAAACAAACAACATATAAAATGGTTACACAATATATTTGATACTATTTTACAATCAGTAGTTTATAAAAATCATCATCATCATAAATCTATTGCAGTCCACTATTGGACATAGGTCTCCCCCAAGGCGCGCCACTGAGTCCGGTCTTCGACTCTCCCCATCCAGTTTTTGCCCGCCATGCGCCACCCTGCGCAAGTCATCACTCCATCTAGTCTGAGGGCGTCCTTCACTACGTTTGCCTAATCCTATCCAGAACTTGCTTACCCCAGCGGCTATCGGTTCTTTGGCAGACATGACCAGCCCACTACAACTTGAGCTTACTAACTCTTCTGATAAAAAAATGGTAATAACAATAAAGCATTTGGTTCTAAGCCCAATCTTAGTCTTCTTAGGCCCAGTTTCACCATGCTCTGTTAGTTACTAATCAAGGATTAACAGGCCGTTAAATCTAACCTTAGCTGTCAAACGCATACATTTTGACATATTTAACGGCCCTTTAATCCTTTGTTAATCTAACAGAGCATGGTGAAACCGGCCCTTAGTCTTCATGTTACCGGTATCGCTTTTTAGGAAAATTCAACTCGCTGATGCATGAATAAAGAAACAGGCCGTTTCTAAATTAAACTATGCTAAAACCACCAGCAGTGGACGCGTCGCTCATCTCTATTTCGAATGGCAAACTCTAACAATCCAATGCTTTATAATGAAAGATATCAGCGCAAATTAACTGCTTGATATGCAAACAATAGTTAGTATATTAGGTAATAGCGGCCTGTTCCAGCTTCGCATGGGTGGTCATAAATTTTTTGAACATTTTAGGATAAACTTAGACCGTGGGTTCAAGCCTCGCGTCTACTTATTTCATACATTTGCACGCGCTTCTCCTTGAGTGAGTGAAATCGCACCCCGCGCGTGACCCGTGGACCCGTTAACATTTTTAATTTCGTCATATCTTTTGAATGGAATGTCCGATTTGAAAAATGTAAGAAGTAATCTATAGGTATTGAAACCGTCTTAATTATGAAATGATTTATTTGGATAAGGATTAATACCAAAGTACAAATAAAAACCCTTTTCTAGCGGAGGCATTTCAATTATTTTTTTATAATAAAAGAACACTTATTGTGACATAACTATAATAGTTAGACATATGCTGTCGCGAAATTTTTTGTAGGTGATGACGTGTTCTACAAAATCGTAGTACATTATTTTGTTCTATCTTCAATAGTTTTCGCAGCGCACGCGATGTAAGGTTTTTGTTTTCCACCTTGGGTTACATTATTGAAGTTTTAGTAAGGATCCCTGATTTTTTTGAAAATATAATATAGCCTATGTTACTCAGGGATAATGTAGCATTCTAATGGTGAAAGAATTTTTGAAATCGGACGAGTAGTTTTTGAGCCTATTCGTTACATACAAAAATACAAATGTTTCCTATTTATAATATTAGTGTAGACAAAGGCTGTATGAGATATTCAAGTTACAACTGGGAATCTTTTGACCGGAGGTACATTATGCACGAATAGATTTTTTTTATTGCTTATACTAAGGGATAAGGGCAGGAAGATGATGACACACCTATACGAATCGACTGCACGCAATAAAGTAGCAATTCGTGCATCTCGCGCGCTGGCTAATTCTTCAGTTTTGTCTACTTTGTGAGCATCACACACATTACTGGTTACGCCATTAGAAATCTTCGAGATGATGATGATTTCAGATTTTTTTAAGCAATTCACCGTGTCTGGTAAGAACTGGTGAGCTACTAATCATTTATCTTTTTTGTCAACTCAAACAACATTCGATTGAAGTAAATAAATAATTTATGTTAATGAATCGTTCGCCTCATTCAACGCGATCTTCTAGTTCGGACTAATATGCGTTCAAGTTGTTTTAGGTGGGTTAATTCAACAAGGATTTGGTGCTAGCTCCACTATTGAACAATAGCAGTCACATTTCTGAAAAACAAACCCATGTACAGTTTTTGTTGTAAGTATAATCAAATTGTTATTTACTTGAAACATAAAACACAAAATGCATTTAACGGGCATCATTCATCCCTAGAGTAGCAGCTGTGAAACGAGACTGCCCTCTGCTCGGATTTAATTGAATTATATGAATGAACCCAACGCTTCCGTCGGTGTGCCCGGCGATGCAGGATATACCAATTGTCGATTGTGGAATTACGTTTGTTTATACTGTGTTTTAATGTGTTTCGGGTAGTTCAGTGTTATAACAACAAGTCAAGGTACTTTTGTTAGTCGATGCATAGCTCGTACCTTTAATTAATTATTCACAGGTAGGTAGTTACTACTACGGAGCATTTATAGTTAGTTACCAAACCTAATTTAAATGATCATTGTGGTGTCTAGCCTAGTCGCGCTGGCAACACTAGCGACATGCTGGCCACACTGGCTTGGACGGCGTGGCCGGGCGGAGGGCATAACCTCGTATAATAATATATTTGTGTTTTAATGGATCTAAAGAATCCCACAAAGTGGCGACTGAGGAGAACGTGAGTAATTTAACTCATTTTACTGAAAAGGAAGGGATAGATGGCATTCCAAAGTAATTATTTTGCAGTTGAAGTTCAAGTTCCAATTCAATAAACAAGGTACGAAACCTACGTTGAACTAACATGTACAGTACGAGGGTACCGTATATTAGATCAAAGTAATACTTACGTAATTGAGATACCTGTTAGAAAAAGATCTAGAAAATTTATCGCTGCATAATAATTTTACCTGCGCCTACCTACGAAAAGCTTCTGTGAAAGAAAAGATTTTTACTTTGATCACTATGAAGGTAGAAATGATTTGAAAATTATTAGCATTAACAATGCTGCCGTAGCCAAAATCGGCCTGGACGACACATCACATCATCATCAACCATATCTGTACGTCTTGACCCACGTCACCAGGTACTACAGTGTATGGAACACCAACTACTGTACCTGTACTGGGTTTGTGCCAAATGTTAAAAGTATTTGGATGTATCTGACCACTTTAGACATCCTCAAAAATCTTTAAGTTGATACTTGGTACTAAGGATGAGAATGTGTGAGGATATTTACCGTGCCTGGGAATCAAAGTCTTGAGGCTGTTGCTATTTTACTATTATTTTTATTAGCAATTAGGTGAATGGTTTTTATATCTTTTATACCTACCTATTGCAACTGAAATCTAGACTGAAAAATCAGCACCAGTTTTAAGGGCAATGCAACAAAGTAGCTATACTATTGTTGCGCTGAGCATGAGCCACAGCCTAAAATGAATAAGTAAACAATATCTAATATGAAAAATGTTATGTTACAGGCTCCAAATACCGGTCATGTAAATAAAGGCCATGCAATAAGTGTCACCACATCAGAGACGACGGAAAGGCTATGTAATTAATCTCATCAGAAATGATGTAAAGGCCATGTAATTAATGTCATCAGAGATGATATAAAGGCTATGTATAATGTTATTAAAGATAACCAAAAAGCCATGCAAGAAATATTTCATCAGAGATGGAAAACAAAGCCATGCATTTAATAAATGGTCATCGGAAATGACAAAAATGGCAAAAGAAATGAAAAATCATCAAATGCAAATGCAAATGTGTGTGATCACATGTGACAATATAATAAAAATTAAAGGCCATGAATAATTCATATTTGTTAAATATGCATCGGAAACTGGATCACAAACATACTTAATAACACTTAGCTTTTGAGTGTTTTAGATGAAATGAAATTTATTTATTTAAAATCGTTAACAAACATTACAGTATTTTATTAAATTGGGTTTATGTTAAACATTTGCGATATTTCCTGTTCGAACAACATTTGTACCCAAACTAGAATAACCCTGTGTTATAGTATACCAATGCCAGGTGTGGCAGGCAAAACACAGGAAGATTATTGGGTATTATCTCGATTTCCGTTTCATTTGTAACATACTATATACTTACCATTATCATTATAATTAATCTACTGGGTGGGTATAATCTACCTCGTTGATTATTCGTAGTGGTTGCTTTACTGTCAAAAGTTTATGTGTGTTGTGAATTTCACAATTTATAATAATATTACCGCATCTTTAGAAAGAAATAAAAATATTTGTTCCGTAATAATATAGAATATCAAACTACCTCCCATTATTAAAATGTGAGTAGGTATTATGTAACAAGAAATTAAGAAGAAACTTAACCTACACAAACACGGCAATGCAACTGTTAACAGTTGATAACGCCACGAATATGCATAAATATGCACGAATACATAATATAATTAAATGCCTTGACAATTTATTCTAATTATGTTATTATAACTCTGCTAATATAATATATGTAAGACAGACCATCATCATTTACAGCAAACAAGGCGGTAAAACCCACTCGGGTACGAACACTCCAAAAATCGACCGACCTGCTTGGTAGCTATTATAAATACTTACTATATAGGTACTTATACTATCAATAGAATGGTAATCATAACTGCATATTTTGTTCAGAGATTTTTGAGCTACCTACCTACATTGTAGAACACTATATAAATTCAAAACAGCCATACGTAAATCAAACTGTTTAAAAAGTGGTTGATCTATTTAAAGAAACGTCGACAGCATTTACGAAAATAAAATAAAGGTTATTTATTTTCTAAAAAATAATAATTACAGGAATGATGGAAACAAAAGCAGAAATTGTGTTAGTAGGAGTTTGCATTCTGTAGCTACAGCAGCAAAAGAGACTTGTGCCTATGTTCAAACATGGTGTATGGATGGAACATCCACGTAAAAAGTAAAATTATTGTACCGATGCCTATATACTTAGGTAGAGACAGTCATACCTCACTATATTCTTGTATTTCCTGGATGATTGATAGAGAATGCTATTAGCATCAATTTTATGTGTGAAAGTAAGTATTAAATAACCTATCTGCTTATCACAAGCCAATAGAACATTCAACCTGCATACCTTGGTATTTATTACTAAGTGAACTAAATGAAGATTTATAATAGACATTAATATAATAATCAAGTAAACAAAAGGAAAAGAATTACAATGGTTTAACTAAACTTGACAAAGTACAGTTTAAAAACTGGTTTTGAATAGAAATAAAATAACAGTAATACATAACAATTAAAAATAAATGTTTGAGCAACATTTTGATAGAAATTGGTATTTTACCCTGTTTTATCTGATAATGGAGAAAAAGTACTTTTTATCTCTACTAAAACTTAACTTTGGCCTTGCACACAGTTCTTAATGTGTCACTAAGTAAGTTTTTCAATGTGTTGTAAGATTTTGATAATATTGATAAAATCTACTGGTCACTCAGACTGGTAGTGAGCAACTGTAAAAAGAACGTACTGACTTATAAAAGTTACTAGACTCTTTGAAGGCATGAGACATCTAATGAACAAGCTGAATATATGTCTTCTTCTGGTAAGGATTCTACCAAAAGCTATATCAACTGTATTAATGAATTGGACCTATATTCACCTTGAGTGTGTTTTAGGTACTATCTAAAATACTTCATATTTGCCGGCTGCAGTAGGGGCGATGGAACCTGACCTTAGTATAATCTATTTGATACTGCCATGGATACCTAATGAAAGTTATACATAGCCTAGAGAACATTATCAATTGGATTGGTGGTAGATTTAGTCAGTTCTTATACCTACATACCCCTAGTCCCTAGCTGTTCTAAAGGTCCTGTATAAACTTGTAAATTTTGGTGTACCTGCCTATCTGGAAAATGGGGGGTATCTGAGTAACAGAATCAATCAGTGATTACATACTTCAATGGGTTAGGTAAATTGATAATTGGGTAATTAGAGACTGCTTCAAAGTATGATCGATTGTATCCGCACGGATCTTGGATCAGACCGGTGGATTGACCTCTTCTTGATGTTATGTACCTATTCCGGCAAGAACTAGATTATGCTAATCAACACAAAACAAACGCCAAGAGCTGAGTTGTTCTGCCCATGGAGGTAAATGTTCTGCCTGTTGAATTCTTCTTCTTCTCTCAATTTATGGCTCCTGTCCGTCATTCGACAGACAATCATGCCAGTGTCAAGTGATTTGTATTGAATACTTTTTAGTCAAGTCAGTCCATAGTCAAGTGGGCCATCATTTGTTTCGAAGAAAATGGTAGCGGTTTTCTTCAAAACATTAGAAACATTTTCGGTCAAATCAGGATATCATATATACAGACACTTTCATTCCAAATGCTTAAACTTTGTGCTAAGACCTCAAGTAATGTTGGTTAAAATGCCACCGAAATTACACAACACAACTCAAAATAACACTAGAAAAACCTTAGACGCAGATGAGAAAAATAATTAAAATGAAAAAGCTATGTTGCTTCCCAAATTGTCAGAAAACGAATCGCCTGTTGAATTGAATTGAGCTATGAAGAAACTACTAGGAACCAAGTTAGGCTAAATTGTTCTTTCAGCTTACTAAAGAGGTTACATTCAAATTTGAAAACGACTGACAAAATCAATGTTATGATAATGATATTATTGTATTTCTATATAAAATCTGTTGTGCATCAGACAAGATTTATGAGTTATGAAGAATTATGCTTTTATTCTTATAGAAATATCCTTCTACTAATACGATGAATTTGAAATCTATTCGTTCAATTATTAAATATGTAAATGTACCTACAAAAATGTTCATGTTAATATTAACAATTAAAGCATCTTTCATGCTGATACAATGTAAGAACTTTTAGATTTAAACCAGCAAATAAAAGTAACAAGAGGTGAAATCGGCATGATTTCTATATGATGTCTCACCCAACTATTTTAACTAGTTTCCTTTTAGTATAGTTTATTGAATATGAATTGTAAAATTCAATCAAAGAGCACGAATGGATTGCCTTGACCACAGATAAACAAATATTAGTGCCTTGACCAACCTGTAAGTTCTACCAGTAGTTTAACTTTTTGAAATTTTAAAATTCCATATGTTAATCAATGTTCAATACTAAAGGCCGCAAATTAATAGAATGGCGAACGGAACGTTCAACATTTTGAATCGGTCAAATTTTATTCTATTACCTGGTATTAGTTTAAGGTTAAGGATTTAAAAAAAAAAAGGATAAGGGGAAGGAATATAGGTAGTGATAGTAAGAAGAAAGAGTTAATCAGTTATTATTTATAATACCTATAACTATTCCAAAATATTTGAAAATGTTAGTGTTGACTTAAAATGTTGTACCTATACTATAACTGTTATACAAACTAATTTTACTATTTATTTCATCGTGTTTAATCTTTGTTCAACCTATGCTACATTTCCAATAATTTAGGTATGTACTACATAATACAATATGTATTGAATATGGGTAAGTAAATAAGGAAATCAATGGTGACAATACAATCTAAAATGTAAGTAATAAATAATAGCGTTTGCAAAGAGCTACAAATGCTCCATTGCATCATGTGTGTTTTATACATTTTTGTGTACCTGTATAAGTTGTGGTTTGCTTTGTTTATAAATGTGTTATATACAAAGTATAATAATATAAAGTATAAACTAACCCATAACTATTAAACTGTGCCTTATACTTTCATGATTACTGACTCTTTTACAAATATGCTTTACTGTAAGTGTTCTTAAATTTGTAAATTTTAATAAAGATGAGGATGTGGTGTCTAGCCTAGTCGCGCTGGCAACACTAGCGACATGCTGGCCACACTGGCTTGGACGGCGTGGCCGGGCGGAGGGCATAACCTCGTATAATAATATATTTGTGTTTTAATGGATCTAAAGAATCCCACAATCATCACTTTTTTTTATAATACTATTATGTTTCACAACACTCCTTCCTCTATGTTTTTTTGGAGTATTTGCTTTTCGATGTGCAGTGCTGAGCAAAATACTTAATGGGTTCATAATAAAACCTGTTACAACCGTTTTGGACTGACGAATTTTGCTTGTCCATCAGACGCATGCTTTAATTTACTTACAGGGTGTAAGAAGGCACTGCATAGGTCCCATAGTAGGTACCTTACAGGCGCGCCGGATACCTTGCAATGTTATGTGTTATAAAATATTTAAACTGACCCCAAATAAAAATATAGCTCTATCTACCTAATCTAATGATAGTTGGTAGTTTTGGTTAATTAGAAACCAAGGTTTTCATAAATACCAGATTTATTACCTAAATTGAAATAAAGGAAATCCATTAGATAGATAGATAGATAGATAGATAGATAGATAAATAAATACTTTATTGTACACAAAGAAAAACACATACAGAGACATAAAAATAATTAGGTACAGGCCAATAATTAGGCCTTATCGCTAAGAGCGATCTCTTCCAGACAACCTTATTCCATTTCATTAGAGTGGTAATCAGGAAAAAAATTATAGATTTAGTAGCATTGTCCAGTTAAATTTTTCAGGAGTGGTCTTTTACATCCTGTATGTATCACCTAAACCAAAACCAGTTTGATGAACACATCGACGATGATAATTTGAGGCGACCACAAACGTCTCAAAGTTGTTGCTTCTTCAAATATTTTACCAAAGGAATTAAGACGAAAAGTTGATAAAAAATTCTGTTAGCTCAAGTTGGGATTATACTCAGAGCTATATCTCAAGTGTCAGGCCTAATGTTCCGCCAGCAGACATTATGGCCACAAACGCCACAAAGGGAAGCTCGGCGCGAAATCCATCATTATCTTACGTAATTCACGAGCCAGAGTAGGTATCTCTCAGCTCATCGTGGGCGAGTGCCGAGTTGTTTGATTCCAGCAAATCTTCGCAAACAGAAATATAAAGTATGGTAACTTTTGTAACATCCCAGAGGCGAACCCAAAGGGATTCAAACCCACTACCGTCTTTTGACGTTTTTGGCATTTGTGATTTCCTTTACAACTGATATAAAACAAGTTTGTCATATTTGTGATTTCGTAGCGGAATTATATCCTACAAAAAAAAAAAACTTAGCTTAATTCGACAATACTAGAGTGAATTCAATGGAATAGAAAGGGTCATTGATTGGAGATCGTGTTCAAACACCAGACCACAAGGTCGGCCGATAAAACGATGGACGGACGTTAAGGCACATGAGAGCCATGACGAAACAGGAAGGCAGGGAATGCCAGGAATGGAAAAAAATAATCAGCTTCGTAGCATAGAATTCCATTGAGCGATTTATAGGACGGTCAGACGGTAAGAGAGTCAGTAAAACTGTGATATCATAATAATAGGATTCCATGTCGGTCAGAGTGATCAACCCACTTCATATCGGTTCCACAGTAGGGGTGTCACGCCATAAGCATGCTGACACTTAAACGTTGTTTTTTTTTAGCAAATTGTGTGATTTTATTTTCGTATTGCACTGTGTTATTTTCTTACTCCTATTTTTCACCTTTGAAGACCGTCATATATCGCTATATCGTTTATTGATGGTCGCCTTAATTATTCGTACAATAATTATACGTCCGTTTTGCGCTAAATGGTTTATTACGATTGAATGTTTATTTTTTATAGTATAAAATCATATTACATCACAGTATTATTACAAGACGTGCTTCAAATTTCTGTTGATTTAAATAACAATGAACTTTGCATGAGTGTTCGGTATTTGGAACCATCAGTGAGACCATATTATTTGCTGCCATTCAAAAGGCACCTATAGAGATACCTATGTATCTAGACAGACTACATAGAGTCGGCGAAGATCCTTGGTATATAGACAATAATACCGACGCAATATTAAGTTACATCGATCTACATTACATTGGTACAAATACTGGTTGCATAAATATACATTACTTATATCTTACGCATAATAAGCAAAAACTGTAGGTAATATACTATTTTAATAAGTAAAATTGTGTTAGTAGGTGTAATTGTACAATTTTCAAAAATACTTAAAAGCTGGGGATGTTTTCTGTAAAATGTTTTGCTGGTACTGTTTTTTTTATTCTGTTGAAACTGAAGTCGCCATGAGCATTTATGTTTGTTTGTACAAGAGAACGAAGTCGTGGTTAACAATTAGTTAAAAAACTCTGAGCGTTACATAAATACTTCCCTCCTACTTTTCTTACAATAATATGTACTCGGTGTTCAGAGAAGCATGAGTTCCTTGAAAACTGTTTATTGGGTTTCATTTCTCGTATATAAGGTATATATAGTTAATATATAGCTATATATAGTTAATATATAGCACAAATAAAAACAAACAAATTAATTATAAAAAAATATCATTCGTAAACATGTAATAATTAAATGACAGAGTAGACAAGCTAGAAATGACAGAGTTAATGAGTAAATGGCAAACTCAACTTGAAGCTAAAATTGAAACAAAGCTTTCTGGTTTGAAATCCGAAATGCAAACAATGCTCAAGGTCATTGACGTCAAGGTTACCGACATGGAGAAATCTGTTACGTATATCTCAACGCAATACGACGATATGAAGGACAAAATTATTGCTCTGGAATGTAGATGCATTGATAGTGAAACGTACGCCAGTCTTTTGGAAGACAAAATCGAAGATCTCCAGAGAAACTCCAGAAATGCGTCAATGGAAATACGAAATGTACCAGTTACTAAAATGCATGAAACCAAAGATGACCTCATCGATATCGTACAGTCTCTCGCAAAAGCTATAGATGTCACAATATCTTCTAGCGACATCAAAGACATCTTCCGAATACCCGGTACAGGGACAAGCAAACCGATTATTACAGAAATGTCTACTTCAATACTTAAGCACAAGTTGATCAAGGGAGTCAAAATATTCAATAAACAAAAACCTACAAAGCTTAACGCTTCTAATATTGGTGTTGAAAACGATAACAGCGCTATCTACGTCGTCGAACATCTTACTCAGAAAGCTAACCGACTTCACTTTCTTGCTCGCGAACTGGTAAAAGGCGGAAAATATAAATACTGCTGGACTTCCAACGGAAAGATTTTTGTCAGAAAAGATGATGGAAAGCCAGTCATACTCATCAAGGCAGAATCTCAAATACAAATTCTCAAAGGCGAGGATTGACTCGATCACTACTTTGTATATAGGTCACACTATCCTAAATCAACCGAGAAAAGTTCGTTTTTGATGTGTCTAGGCATCACTGCAGTAGGTATTTTTATAATTATAACCTATAAAATATTTATAAAACATTTATTGAAGGTGAACTATTTGTCTCTACAAACTTATGGTGTGGTTTTAGCAGCAAAATCCATACAATTCACTCTACAACCCTCATCACACATACATAAAACTACTTCCGCAAATGAGGTATTTAGAGCAGTCTACATACTGATACAAATTATTTTTCTGCTAACTAAAAAGCGCTTTGTCCCAATAAATGATCCGACATTCATGATGACTTTGGCAACTCTCTATCAGCGAAATGGCTATGCTACATGACTTAATAAACTGTGTCGATAATGACACTTTATCCCACTATAGTTATTTAATAAGTGACCCAGGTGAAGCCAAGGGTATTATCGACACTGATAACAATAGATGCAACTTAAAAATATTATGCCAAAATATTCGCAGTATAAATAAAAATATTAACAGCTTGATAATCTTTCTTTCCAAACTCAATTTTGATTTAGACCTGATTGTTCTTACTGAGTGTAGATTAAATGACAATTCACAACCTATTATTATTCCAGGTTATGCTTATGCATGCTCCAAAAAATATTTAAACCAGAACGATGGTATAGTAATTTACAGTCGTAACAGCATGAACATTGCTATAGATGAGCCATCATTTGTTGATAGTAATTGTCTAATCGTCACTATAGACAAAACTACAACTGTAATAGCCTTATATAGATCGCCATCTTTTAGAAATACTGATAACTTTATAACATCATTGGATAAAACCTTAGAAGCTATAAAAACTAAACAAATTGTACTTTTGGGAGACATTAATATTGATATACTTGAGGGGTCTACAGATAGCAGCTCTGATAAATATCTGGATGTGGCGGCAATGCATGGTCTTCATCCGGCACATAGATATCCTACTCATACTAAGACATGCTTGGACCACGTGCTAGCTAAATCAGCAACCGAAGTTAGAGCTATTGTCTGTTTAAGTGATATCACAGATCATGATTCTATTATTGTATCCTTACATCACTCGGACTACTCAACACTAAAAACAGTCGATAAAAAATGGGTCAGTAAGACCAATTACGATTTATTAGGTAAATATCTCAAAGAAGCTAACTGGGATAGTGTTCTAAATCAAACTGATCCAAATATCGCGGCAACGGAGTTTAATGACATCCTTCAGGCTGAACTCTTAAGATGTAGACAAACCGTAGAACTACCTAGGCGAAAACAAATTAAACTAGATTGGATGACCCCAGGTTTGCTAAAATGCATAAAAAATCGAGATGCTTTACACTTAAAAAGTAGAAAAAAAATCGACGATGTAAAGCTCAAAAATACTTACGTTCAATATCGCAACTGCTGTAACAACATAATTCAAAATTTAAAAAATAAATATGAGGCACGGGAATTAGAGAAAACTAATGGTAACCCTAAAAAACAATGGCAACTAATAAAACAGTTCTGCAATTTTACTAAGCCAAACAATATCCCAACTGAATTGACAACATTAGATCCCACGTCAAAATCTGCCTCTCTAAACAAAGTAAACTCTTATTTCACTACAGTGGGTGTTAATCTGGCTAAAAATATTCTAATTGACAAAAACAAATCTGAAAACGATCTTGCATTTATGTGTAAAACACTAGAAGATTGTACTCCGGTTAACTCTTTATTCCTATCTCCTACTGATGTTACCGAAATCAGTCTGATTATAAACAGTCTGAAGAGCAGTTCTGCTTCCGGATTAGATGGTATTGGTGTGTTGACTCTGAAAAACTTCAAAGAGATCCTAATACCCTCAATAGTCCACATTATTAACTTGAGCATTCAAACAGGTATCGTACCTGATTGCTACAAAATTTCTTCAGTAACACCTATTCACAAAGGTGGTGACAAAAAAAAACTCAGTAATTATCGTCCAATTTCTCTACTAAGCGTGTTGGCAAAAATTTTAGAAAAAACTATTAATAGGAGACTTTTACAACATCTAGAACGAAATCACCTACTAGCGGATAACCAATGGGGTTTTCGAAAAAATAAATCCACCGAGGACGCAACTATTAGCCTAACTGATACTGTGTCGGAGCTCTTGGACGATAATATGAAATGCATTGGAGTTTTCCTTGATCTGGCCAAGGCCTTCGACACAGTGTCAATTCCAATACTTCTTCGTAAACTTGAACTTTATGGGGTAAGAGGCCTGTCATTGAAATGGTTCCAAAGTTATCTTACGAATAGGAAGCAACTAGTCAAGATTGATGATACTTATAGTAGCTCCCTTGATATAAATTTCGGTGTGCCTCAGGGCAGCGTACTTGGTCCAACGTTGTTCTTGATTTATATTAATTCACTCTGTAAAACTAAACTTCTTGACGGAAAAATTTTCACGTTCGCCGATGATACTGCTATCATCTTTGGTGCTTCATCATGGCAACAAGTTAAGCAATCAGCGGAAAAAGGAATGGCTAAGATAGTAAATTGGCTCCAAAATAATCTCCTTACATTGAACATAGATAAAACAAAATACCTTTGTTTTTCTACGAAATCTCAGCATCTTCCTCCAGTTCTTAATTTAAAAATTCATTCGTGTAGTACTTCTACAATAACTAACTGCGCTTGTAAAAATATAACACACGCCAAAAACATCAAGTATTTAGGTGTAATCATTGATGAAAACCTAAGATGGACACGCCACATTGACCTATTATCAGGAAGGCTCCGCAAACTTATCGTAATATTTAAACATCTTCGTAACATAGCTGATGATAATCTGTTAAAAAGAATATACTTTGCGCTGGGTCAGTCTATAATCAACTTTAGCATTTTAGTATGGGGAGGTGCAGCTAAGACATCACTTATCAAAGCAGAAAGAGCTCAACGCGCGCTATTAAAAGTGATGTACCACAAAAATTACCGATATTCAACTGAGTTACTATACAGGGATACAAAACTCCTAAGTATCCGACAGTTATACATCCTTAGACTAACCCTTTTGTTCCACAAAACTAGTCACAAAACGATAGATGCAACCAGGAGAAAACTTGTCTGGCGAAGTAAAATGACATACTCACGCTTAGGACAAAGGTTTCATAACTTTCGAGCACCCTATATTTATACTAAACTAAATAATCAGTTAAACACTTGGGACAAAAATATATACAATTGTAAAAAAATAGTTACAGAATTTCTTTTGAAGCAGAACTATAACAACACAGAGATCCTTTTAAATATTTCAAAATAAACCTCATCAACTGACATCGCACCTTCTAACATATTTGCATAAATTCGTTCTAGCTACACATTACCTACCTACTAGACTTAAAAGCACTTTTCTCACCTTCAATTAATCACACTTTTTCAAATTTACTTCCACTCACTCTTACACTTACCTACAGACACACTCATGCATACCTACACACATCTTGCAGTAACACTTCTTTAAATTATAATACCTCTGCTAAAACCAAACTGTTTTGTTCACTTTTCCGGAACACTAGTGAGAAGCTTGGTCACCCATATCACAGGGAATCCTAGTTTGGGGACCAAGTTGAACCTTGTCCTGCTTTTGATTCTAAATTAAACATGTACCTATAGAATTTTAATATATTAGATTTTGTTAAGTATAGAATTTAAGTTTTTGTTATTTTGTAGTTCACATCGAATTATTTCACTAATGTAGGTAAACTTCTGCTCTTTATTTTATTTTTATTTTCTATACCTGTGCATGACAATTACTATGTATGTACCTATTTACTACTTACTGGAAATAAATACATTTTTATTTATTTATTATTTTATAATGCATCTCTTGAACTATCAAGTTAAAAGTATCACCAAACGCTTGTATTTTTGATAACCCTATCAAATTATACGTGTTTACGTAACTCTACGCGGCGAGTGCGCTTTAAATGAAATATAAACACCCCACTCCCATATTAACATAGTTCTAACATTTATCTGTATTCATTGCACAATTATCTATTATGAATACAATCCATGCCAATATATTCGTTCATCACGGCTAAACCACTGAACTGTCCGAGGATGTGGCACTCAGATTATTTGCATTCGTGAGACTTTTTAGACTACGGCTTAGCCATATCTTGACAGCCTTCACAGCTCAGTTGGTAGTAGCTCTGCCTTCTGTGTCGTAGGCCGTGGGTTCGATCCCCACCGAGAACAAACATTTGTGTGATAAACATAGATGTTTGTTCGGTCTGAGTGTTATATAATATTATAAGTATGTATGTATTTACAAAAAAAAGTACATAAGTAGAATATCAGCTATATGGTTCCCATGTCACAAGCTTTGGCTTAGCTTGGGGCGAGATAGTGCTGTGTGGAATTTTTATTTATACCACCAATATTTATGTATTGTATTTATTTATATCGGTTAAGCAGTCTTATATATTCTCCTTGGGTTAAATAAAAAGTTCTTGATATTTTCTTTTATTATACTTTTTGGATGATTTTTGTTTAATTTTGACAGTAATAGTCCATGCAACGGGACGGGTCTGTTAGCTGCCGAGTGGCCGTTATTTTGCTGTTAAAGTATTTCGTTAGGCTTTCTCGTCAGCTGTTCTATTAATTGTATAAAACAAGCTATCTGGCGAGAAACTAGCACGGTTCCTTGAAGTATTTGTACAGCCGCAAAACCAACTAGGGTAAGGCCAGTGATGTTCTAATATTACCATTACCTCGAGTGTGACCTGCAGGCATTCAGCTCGTCCGACTTGAGTAGTATTGTATTGTGCATTATAACTGACTTTGAAATAGGTACCTATACTCCAGCCATATTCGATGTTTGTCAACAAAAAAGTCTAAGATTCTTTTTTTGGTGTTATGTATGAAATAATTGTTACCATTAAACATAGTAGGTTGAATCTATAAACAAGTACAAGTAATGTAAAATCTGTAAAGAAAGCAACAACAAGAATGTGATTTTTAGTTTAAGTACTACATGTTTGTATACAAACATTCTTCATCGAATATGGCTGGAGTATAGATTCTATTCACCTATTAGCTTTAAGACGTTTCGAAGTGATCCTTTTATTTTTAATAAATAAATGCCTTTTTACTTTGTCTTTAATACAATGAGAGAGTTCCATTGTGCACCTATTAATCCTGGATACTTAGAGGATGCACTCGAAAAGGTTCCATTCCATATAAATAAATAAATACTATGGTGTATACACTGTTTGCAATAAGTTTTGTTTCAATCTACCATTAATACTTCTTGGACATGAATCAAAACAAATCTAGAACTCTTTGAAGTTAATTTAATTACATGCAATACCAGCGCTGCTAATTAAAACTCGGAGCTCAAATATTAATAGTCAAGAAGTCCAGGCCAGTGTTGTGAGAAATTATGAGACTTTCATCTCAAGATGCGATTTTAATAGAACGGGGTTTGAAATAACGTTCTTTGTTCAATATGATTCGTTGGTGGTGTAGTGTTAGTTGCTCGGGCTTGGATTTAGGTTGCAGATTCGAATCCCAAGTGTACCTAAACTGTATTCTTTCTAATCAAAAAAGATCAAAAGAAATCATAAAACCAAACAAAATCACTATGTTAGTATATTAGTTATAAGATAATGGAAACCAGCAATTCTAGGAATAAAAAAAATCAAACAGCAAATCGGTTTCACTGAATCGTATTTCCTTTGTATTATTTTCAATAACCATCCATCTTTGTACGAAAATCTACCATGACGGAGTTTTTTTGTGTGTCAAAAATGTTTTTCTTCTAAAATGGTTTAAGAATTCAGTCCACGAATCGAGTTGGGGACGATGGGAGGCTGCGAGCCGGATTTTAAGTGTGATTTACGAGTTTCATGAGACTGTTGTCTTGGATCGCTTATTTGCGTGTGAGAAGGTTTTACGGAGCAGCTTCAGATTTTTATCCTTAATATAATAAAAAATGCGAAATTTCGGAAGTTACGATGTTTTTGGTACAACAATAACGTGAACAATTTGGAATGAAACTAATAAATAATTTTAATGCTTTTGACTATGATAATTAAAAATCTATACATCATCTTTTATTTTTTAGGATATTCATCAGTGTACATATTAAAAAGATTTTATTCATTCAAATAAGTGTTTAGAATGTCATATTAAAATCGATTTTCAGTATTATACGTACCTGCTGTATTATTACAATTTCATTCAAAAGTTATGGGGCAGATCTGGGATAAAAATAACTGAAATTAACCAGTGAATTAGTATTCTTAAAAGCAACTCTCAGAAAAAGATTAAACAAAATTGAGCCAAAGAGGACTGAAGAAAAAAGTTACCTACATAGATAATCCTTAACTGCAGAATAAAATCATAAATATAAACAGCGAAGAGACTAAAACCGAAGCTACAGTTGCAGTTAGAAAAGTTCGTCATTTTAAATATTTGAATAAAATAAAAAAGTAAAAGTAAGGAAAAAGAAGGTAACGAGATTATAGTAAAGCTAGAAACAGTCGGTGATCGAGGCAAAAAAAAGAGGTTTTTTACCGCTCCAGGCTTTCCTTAAATACAGTCGTATAAAATTAAGGTTGTCTGGAAGTAATTGCGCTCATCGTCAAAACAGAACATTGTAGAACTATACTTTTTTCCAATTTTACTTGTATGTGTGCTTGCTTAAGTATCACGATTGTCCTAAATAAAGTTTTTTATTATAAAAGGCGTTGTTTCATCATTATATGGAGCCGGGTCTGTGTACAGCATATATAATTATCGGCTAGCAATATAGTAACTGTTTTATAGTAACGTATAGTAACTTATTTGCTTTGTTTTTACTTCGTTTTCTTGCTCATCAAGATTTTCTTGGCCAAGGAGAGCAACACAATGCACTAAAAATGTGGCGGACTGACATGCGTGAATGTCATTTTGACAACTGTTGTCAATTGTTGTTGATTTAGTCAAGCTTGAGAGTGAAAGTCATTACCGTCAAAAAAATCAATAAATCTGTCAAAAAAATAAAAAATGCAATGAGTCATATCAAACGTCATGTCAAACGTCAATTACAGACTGTCATGGCGGCTCTAGAAATGTGCACACAGTAAGAAATTCGAACAGATCAACATTTAGTGATGAACACTTTATGAACACTTTATTATTAATGAAATTGCATTTGAACCTTAATTTTTTTTCAAATTTTTCTATGTGGGCTTGATAGACCAGACCCAGAATAAAATATATTCTTTAAATAGAATTAAATCACTTTTCAAAGACAGTTATTTAGAAACTACGAGTATATCTTTACTATCATTATTTATCAAAGCTATGAGCTGCGTGCGACAAGCAGAATCGCTTAAAATTACTACAATAAGTGATAATTATTATTTTCCATGGGGAAAGAATGCTAAGTTATTTATCATGGATCTCGTCATAAATTCAGCCCAGGTTTACGGTTTAATAATAATGGGCACGCAACCTGGCGAATTAACGTCGTTGTCTAAAGTACTGCCAGCGACAGAAGTTCGGCGCCTAATCGAGGTTTCGAATTCAAGGCATGTGGGAGATGTTGCCTTCTACATGAAAAAGATTGGAAAACTTTATTATTTTCCATGGATTCACTCGTGGGACGAGGGTAGTAACAGTTAATCGGCTGCGAATGTGTTCTTTTTGAATTGAGAAAATATATGAAAGAGGATTTTCTCTGATGCAAGTAGATAATAAGATAAGAAGATAATAAGATGCATTAAGTTTCTTTATTTGTTTTTTTAAACTACTTACTGATGGAACAAGCTGATGGCCCACATGATGTTAAGTGGTAAGCATTACCTATAACTAGGGAATGCAATCCCGGTATACCGGGATCCCGAAATACCTGTGATTTGAGAGGGTAAAGTCGACCCTGCGGGATCCCGCAAATACCTGGACTCCTGGAATCCAGCGGGACTAAGATGGTTCAGTCCCGCAAATATCTTATTGATTTATCTTAATTGAAATTATCTCGCGTGATTGCATTCCCCACCTATAACATAGCATTGCCTCGCAAGTCACGCACGATAGGAACACGACCTACGATGCACTGCCCTGCATCTATCAACTTGAGGCATACAGATCTTAAGCCTCAAGTGCCTGTAATTTCATCGTAGACCACACCTCTCAAACCGACACACAGCAATATTGCTTAGCGACCAAAAGAGGTAGGTATGGTGATAGTACCTCCCCGGAGCACTTCATAAAGAGCTCTACTACTCTTGTAACTACTATAGGTAGATACTACTTTTGTTGTAAACTTAAACAAATCGAATATTAGAATTTTTTAAACAAACATAAATATTTTGTTGTGTATAAATATTAGCAGGATGTGCAAATATTTGTTCCTGTGTTTTTTAGTTCCATAGAATATTGTTCAGCAAAGTCTAGAACTTCAGAGTTAATTTGTGTGACGTCACGCGGCGGCCATAAAGTTAAGCGAATGCAAGGAATTTGAGGGTTGTTGCCTAGTTAATAAACTTTACACTCGCTATTAGTTATGAGAGTGTGTACACTCACTATTAGTTATGAGAGTGTGTACACTCACTATTAGTTATGAGAGTGTGTACACTCACTATTAGTTATGAGAGTGTGTACACTGGCGTTAGTGCCGTACAAGCCCGTTTTTGAGAGGGTTTTTGTATGGAGTTACGAGACTTCTTCTTCTTTCTTAACCCGCTAGAGGTGCTTATCGTGTCTCCATACAAAAACTGCTAAACGGGCTCGCACTGTACGAACGTCAGTAAGTGAAATTCAGAATACACACTCAGAGTGCGCGTGGTCGCGTGCTCGTTTTTTTCGCTCAAATAAAAGGCAGGGCTGTCATGGAAGAATAATATAAATGTTTCCTGTCTGTCATTTCGACAAACAATATTGCCAGTGTCAAGAAAATTTATTTAAATAGTTCTTCTTCTTCTCTCCGTTTATGGCTCCTGTCTGTCATTCGACAGACAATCTTGCCAGTGTCAAGTGATTTGTATTGAATACTTTTTAGTCAAGTCAGTCCATAGTCAAGTCGGCCGTCATTTGTTTTAAAGAAAATGGTGGCGGTTTTCTTCAAAACATTGGAAACATTTTCGGTCAAATCAGGATATCACATATTACACTTTCATTTCAAATGTTTACACTTTGTGCTAAGACCTCAAGTAATGTTGGTTAAAATACCACCGAAATTACACAACACAACTCAAAATAACACTAGAAAAACAATTAAAATGAAAAAGCTATGTTGCTTCCAAAAATGTCAGAAAATGAATGTATTTAAATAGTTTAGGTGTTAGATAGTGAAGGTTTAGGCAGTGATAAAACGACATGACCTGTATGTCAAAATATTTCTGTTTTGCGTACACCTTTTTCCATGCCCATACAACTACACCTCTCTATGTTGGACTAGCAAGACTCGGCAAGAACCAAGCTGTAGTGTGTTGCCTGTTCTAGAGTTGGTCGCGTGGAACTGCCACTTATATTCATCTAGGTTAAGGACGTTTTAAAATGATCCTTGTGATTTAATTGAATAAATGCCTTTTGACTTGAATGTCTACTAACAATCGATCTTCACCGCGCAGGGTGCACTTTGGGCCTTCACTTAGTGCAGCCTACAGTCGACCTGTTTATACTTCGTAACCATATTTTCAACCAGAGTCGAGTGAAAATGCCTTCTAATCATGGGGCATGGCGTGACTAAATGTCAGCACTCACTTACACCCACTACGTTAATGTAGCATGTCAATTCTAAACAGCCGTAACAGAACGTACGGAAATGCCTAATTCCATAATAACGCTGAGTAGTATTTCGTAATTTCCTTCACAAAATCTACCATTCTATCTACCTACAAATAGTGACTTATTCAAAAATGTATGTGCCAGTACGGTGAAGGAAAACATCGTGAGGAAACCGGCATGTCGATCCTAAAAAGCTCTAAAACATGTGTCTATACCTAGTGCTCGAAAAGAGCCTCTTTGAGGCGCACTTAAAATCCTATCACCACACTGTTTTGAAAGAACTAGTGACACGACAAGAAGAGGAGACAGGGCGGGTTTTAAGGAATGGTTAAAAAGTAACGATAATAAGTATGTGCTATTATTTATTCTGTGGAATAATGTGGAATAAACTAACTTTTGTTGACTACGATAAAATGTTGTCTAACTATGAAAATTTGAGTGTATGAGGTATTTGATTTTATAAAAATTAAACAGTAGAATAATACTCCAAGGTTGTACCTAGTCTCAAATTAGTAAAGCT
The DNA here is from genome assembly GCA_932294275.1 of Chloroclysta siterata. Lineage (NCBI taxonomy): Eukaryota > Metazoa > Arthropoda > Insecta > Lepidoptera > Geometridae > Chloroclysta > Chloroclysta siterata. The sequence continues at coordinate 16,810,942 of OW028595.1, read as the reverse complement.
CTTATTGACAAAACGTCGAAGCCTACATAGTGGATGGTGAAAAAATAAATGGACGTTAAAATTGATTTCTGGTGATTGTAGTCCTTATGTTAGAATAACAAATTGGTCATATTTGGAATTACGCACCTAAATAATAAAGTAAAAATCGCTTGAAAACTTATTATTAAAACGTAAGTAGGTAGGTACTCCAATTACTAGAAACATCAAATATAATAAAGAAGCACTTTCGATGATTGCATCGCTTTCAAATCAATCCTGAACTAGTTTCTTCTGAGTTTTTATTATTTAGAGGCTATTTGTAAAGTGCTCCTCCGGGGAAGTACTACCACCATGCATTTTTCTTTCGCCAAGCAGCGTTGCTGTGTTTTGGTTTGAAGAGTGTGGTTGCCGGTGAAATTACAGGCACATTAGGCTTAAAATCTGTATGCCTCAAGTTGATAGTGCATCGTAGGGCACGTTCCTATCGTGCGCGACTTACGAGGCAATGCTTTGTTATAGGTTACCACTTAGCATCAGGTGGGCCATCTGCTAGTTCCATCATCAAGTTGTTTAAAAAAAAACTACAACCAATGGCATTTTAAATTGACTATTAAAATTATTATAATCATAATTAAATTAATCCAATCAGTGTTGCAATTCAGCGGCACTGATTTGGATCAGGATCTATCTTTGGATCGCTTACAGCAGTCTGCAGATAGCTTAACTGTTTCATGTGGACTTTGTACTTTTTGTAAACACTTGTATTCATTGTAATTTTCGTACTTATTTATAAAATAGATTAAAAATTAGTCCCACAAAGAACAGGTTTATACAAATTATACCCTAAACTGTACTTAGATAACTGTATTTGGTGTCGAGAAAAAATAATAAATTAGTTGTAACGAAAGTGCTTGGACTTACCGTCAGGCAGTTTATTAATAACTAAAATATAAATAACGAAGAGACCTTGGTGATGGCCGGACCTTGTTTCTATTTCTAACAGCACCGAGGACATTTTCAGCTTAAAATACCTGATCTATATGCAAATATGCATAATTTCAGTGTTTAATACCTTCAAGACCTCGCAAACCACGACCTCGCTGACCGAACTAGGATAAAAGAGGGTGGTTTGACATGGGAAAGTTTGTGGCTTGGTCGCGTGGAACTGGCACCTAGATTCACTTAGTTTAAGACGTTTCAAAGTGATCTTTGTGATTCAACTGAATCACAAAGTCAAGGTCCCCGAAGTCCCCGAGGTACCCGATAAATTTGATTATGTTTACCTTTTTCTGTATGCCTACGCCTCACTGAACTTCAATAATATATTATATTATTACATTGTAAAAGGATCATACAAAAGAACGGTAGGAACCAAGCCGTAAGTTTGTTGCCTGTTCTTCTATAGGCTTTGGTCGCGTGGAACTGGCACCTAGAGTCACCTAGCTTTAAGACGTTTCAAAGTGATCCTTGTGATTTTATTGAATAAATACATTTTGACTTTGACTTTGACTTTATCCCCGAGGTCCCCGTGGTCCTTTTGAAAAGGGTACCTTTTGACTTTGACTTCGGGGAATTTGTCCCTTGCTTACGACGAAATTTGATAAATATTTTTTTATGACATCCTCAAAAACCATGATCGGAACATTGTATCATCTATTCAATGAAATGCAACTCGATAATCTCCAGATTTATTCTCCAGACCAGATCTCCAGACCTATAGATAAAGCTACGGTCGTTTTAGTATAATACAAATAAATAATAATACAAATTTATGAATGTTAATGTATTATACTTTGAGCCACAAACTAAGAAAAGTTTGTAGGTAGTATAGTACTCAAGTATTACCAAATAGTGATGTACTCGTACCTAATACTTTTTTCTTAAATGCATGCTTTTATTACAGGCACAGAATAGATCAAAATTTTATCTCAATATTCTATTTGGTCTTGGGTGGGAAACAAACCCACAACCTCTAGGTATAAGCCTCTAGGTTTTAGGTATAAGTACTGTAGTAAAGAGGCAGAGCCCTAAAATCGGAGCTTTGCTGCCAGTCACTATTTAAAACAACACGTCACGTCTGCGACACGTTGGCGTTCCTTATCTGTGAGCTGTTCACCGCGTGTCACTATGCCGTTGAGCACTGCCTCAAATGGAAATATCCAAAACCTCGATCACCAATCCGTTATAAAGAGGTCAGATCGATCGTTTAGTATCTAGGCCATCAAAAATAAACAACACTGTTTTGATCTTTTAAGCTACATTAATACGTGATAACTTTATTTAGTTGAAATAAAAGTAGCCATGCCTACTTCTGTTGCATAGCAGCTCTGCTGTGTTTCGGTTTGAAAGCTATGTTGCCAGTGAAGTTACAGACACATGAGAATATGTATTATGTATATATTTAAAGTTATATATTAGTATATGTATCTCTTTAATTTGTATGTGTGTATTGTAGGTAAATATTTATTGAGTAGGTTTTTTATGTTATATTTGTTGTTTTTAAAAGCTTTTTCTACTCTATTGTCTCAAAGAGCACTACCACCCACTCCACATAACACAAAGGTTAACTGGAAGAAAATGCTAATTAGCATTAAGTTCGCCTATGTACTTTATTTATGTGCAATAAAGAATTATCTTATCTTATCTTATGAGATTTAACAATCATGTGCATGCCTGAAATTGATGGACGCAGATAATGCATCGCAGGGCACGTTCATATCGTACGTGGCTAACGAAGCAATGCTTTGTTATAGATGATGGTTACCATTTAACATTAGGTGGGCCATTTGTTAGTTCCATCAGTAATAATATAAAAAAATATTAGTTGACAAGGATGCGCCCTAGATGTTGCACCAAGTAAAAAATCTAATTACAATATTGCGGTTAATTTAATCTGTAGTTTAGATATCTGGAGTTGCAGCTGTCCACGAGCGACGGTGACCTCTTTCCATCAGGAGGCGCATCTAATATCTGCCAGCTATTATATAAACAAATCATATCTTATATTTATATTAGATATTTCTATTATCGGAAAGAGGAAAGTAAATACAATGTCAATAACAAGTTATTATTATAGCAATGGCTTCCACTATTGTCGGAAAATTCGACAGAGGTAATCCAATATGAATCTATTGATATCAGCTTATTTTGTACTTATTGTACCTATCTCTTTGAAATCTATCAACAACATTCAGACTCGCCCACTGGTTGTCAGTAGCAATAATTTAGGCGTAGGTGTATCCACAGGGGGTAGATTAAAATCATGCTCATTTTGGAACATAACCTTTTCTATCGAGTGACTTAGATTGTGGAGCATTTTTATACTAATATAAAAAATATTAAAATATTGAATAATAATTTGTCTTAGATACATAGAAGATAAAAAACTCTTTATTACGCACCACGAGAACATTATAATATTTTATGAGTTAAGAATCAATAATTTTTACGTTGATTTATAAATAATATAAAATAGGTATGCTTAAAGGACTCTTTACAATTTGATATCAATGTAAGTAAATGTTTAATTTCAATAATGTTTGCTAAGCTCTGAAACCGACCTCAAATGGATTAGGGGGCCCACCCGACCTACAACTAAGAATCGTATTATGAGGTCTTAAATTTCTCGTCTTACAGATTCAATGACCTTTTGCCTTCGTGATTGAGACATATTGTGATAGCTAAACAACTGAAACAGCTTCACGACTTAATCCCCAGGGAACATATACCATGATGTCTGCTAGAAGAGATCATAGTTATAAGAGAACTGGTAGTTTACGGCCCCGCATTCCGATCCTATGGTCGTGAGTTTAAAACCAATATTGTACTATGGTTTTCTGTTCAAAATGTATTTGCACTGTGCAAACTTTCCCTTCACCTTTCCGTTCAAATACCGTGAGGAAACCAGCATGTCGTAGAAACTAAAAAAAAAACAGCAAAGAACTTTCGACAGAAAAAGAAGAAGATGAATACAGCAACCGCCATTCTGGACCGTTGAGACCGCTATTCGGGCTGCCATACCTGTTAGAGCTCTAACTTAAGTTTCAGAATTTTTTATTGTGAGTTGTTTGCGAATTCAGCATTTTACCCAAACTTTGCTTGCGCAATTTCAATAGAAGCCTTAGGAATAAGTTACCAACTCAGTTAATGCCGATTTCGTGACAATCAGACATCGATCGACTGTCTAGCTACCTGCGTCTGCGATATGAAATTTAAATCCACCTTGAACTTTGACTTGGAGCTTTCAACCGATAATATTCAGAACATGAGAATAAGGTAGGGTTACTTTGAAGTTCCACTAAGTTCGTTGCTTTTCTTAATAAGCATACGAGCAAAGTAATATTCGTAGAGCTTATTTGACCTAGTAACAGAAAAACCAGTTTATTTTGTTTTATGACACTATGTTACTCAAGAGGGATTATTTATTTTTATCCATTCTTTCGATTGGCATCATAAAAATACGGAGTGTTTTTTTCCACATTTGAGTCGGTTCGATTCCCAAACAAAGCAAGTAATTTTTAGAGAATCATTGAATGCAGTATTACTAACTTTTAAAAATAAAATAAAGTCCCTTTTCAGCAAAATATCATATCTTCAATATTTAAGGTACTATCCCTTCATGTCGCATATCTCGGGACGAACAAATAGACCTTACAACATATAAACAACACGGTAAATATATTTATTTCCAACAAATATATTTCTTTCTAGTTGTATTTTAATGGTATTAATGGTAAGAATAATTAAAACGCGCTTGTTGCGCAATAAAACTTGAGCATTAACGGTAATTACTGAAAAATTGGTAACGTCTGCTTAGCAGGCGATGACTGCGTTGGTGATTCTTTCTGTTATATGCTTCTCCTTATGCCACCTGTTTTTTATATAACTAGCTGACTGGACAAGCAGATGGCCCACCTGATATTAACTCGTAACCATCACTTACAACGAAGCATTGCCTCGCAAGTCACGCTCGATAGGAACGTGCCACGCACTACCCTGCGTCCATCAACCTGAGGCACACAGATGCTAAGCCTCATGTGCTTGTAATTTCAACGGCAACCGCACTCTTCGAACCGAAACAGCAACGCTGCTTGGCGGCAGAAAAAGGCTTAGTGGTAGTTTTTCCCCGGAAAGAGAAAGAGTACTAGAGAGACTACTCTTTGGCAGGATATGAAGACGTGTTGGCAATGAACTTGGACGGAGGTGTGTCTTGCAGGCTGCAGACCTCAAGGCCGTCCCGCCGCATAGCTTTGTATTACTTCACATTGATTTATCGAGCGGCGCGCGCCGACCTCTTGGTTCGTCCCGCGCCCTCCCAGCTCTTTTCCCGGCTGAGAGACGGCGGGCTCTGGACATAGGCGACAGCGATTTAATTAATCTCGTACTTAAGTAAACGGCTAGAATTTTGCCAAAGAAGCTGACAACGGTCAAATGACTTCGTGATCGCACTTTTAACATTTTTGAAGTTATAAAATCACTAGATGTAGTTATGATATATAATTTTGATCCAAACAATTTTTCCCTCTAAAAGCTTGATTAAATACGAAAACAAGTAAAAGCGATCTTTGGTTTAAAAAATTGTTTAAATCGAAATTTAATTTTTGCTGCATGTTAGTCACCAAAACTCTGTGGTTTCCGATTTTTTATAAATACTTAGTATTTATGAAGTTTAAAAAAAAAATAACCAAATCACTTAGTACTAATAATGTTAACATTTTTGAAATTTCCGAGTGTGAATTTTTTATAAGGTTGTCTGCGTCTTAATCGGTGCCAATATTATTATTCAGTAAGCCAAAGTCAAAAGGCATATAATTTTATTCGTTTGAATGATAAGGATCGCTTTCACGCAACTGGAAAAACAGACAGCAAACTTATGGCTTGGTTCAAACCAAGCAATTGTAGGACAAAATAATATATAATATAATATAGTAAGAAAGTTCAGGTGTAGTGCCGATCGAACTTAGAGAGTAAATAAATTGGAAAGATAACTAAATTACTGCTAAACTTTGTTGTGTTGGAACAGTTTTCATTTTATGTTTTACTTGTACTACATCGTTTTTCACTTCTGCTAATTTTCTGTTTCCTAGCAACTGTCAGTATCTACTAAAGGTTAGGCTACTATCTAACAAGTTGAACATAACCTTAATCCTAGTCCATGATTTGATTTACCTTTCCCTTTGAAGATTTACTTTATTTGTTAAAGTTATGTAGCTATCAAAGGAAGAATGCGCGTTTCTCATCCAAAAGGCAGTAACTTAATCTTCATCAGTTTTCTAAGAATGTCAAACTGTTCGTTCGACTGTAAGGATTTAACTGATTTCAAAAAAGTTGCGTTGTCACAATTCGAATGTATGTTTAATTTTTTGTATGTTTGTTAATTTTTCTTAAACCACTAGATGATGGGACATGTAGTAGATGGCCCACCTGATGTTAAGTGGTAACCATCACCTAAAACAAAGCATTGCCTCGTAAGTCACGCAAGATACATCAGGGCATGCAGGGCAGTGCATCGTACCCTACGATGCACTGCCGTGCGTCCATCAACTTGAGGCATACAGATGTTGAGCCTCATGTGCCTGTAATTACCCGGCAACCACACTCTTCAAACCGAAACACAGCAACGCTGCTATGAATTGCTTTTGGTGATTTTTTTTATTTGGTACGTTAAAAGTTTAAATAATAAAAAAATAAAAACATTAGATGACATTTTGGTTAAAGTTTTGTTTTATGTTTTTCAGTGAACCTACATGAAGTCTGCTTTTTTTTGCCAATAAACTATATTTTTTCATCTACTCAAAAACTATCAAATATTTTTAACAAAACCAGAAAACGGCCCAGCTACGCACGGATCACTGCCATAGTAAAAAGGAAACTAGATTTACCTTAAAGTGTTCACCGAACTGTGTTGGCAAGAGACGATGTTATTTTTTAAAAACTACTATTTATTGATCGTGCGTGACTTGCGAGGCAATGCTTTGGTGGGCTATCTGCTTGTCTAGTCAATCCTGTAGTATTCAAAAAAAATGTAGTTTGATCTAAGTACATAAGTAGTGTAAAGCCTTCGTCGAACCACTAGGTTATCGGTTTTAATGTATCTAATATGTACAATTTAAACTGCCAAATTGAATTGACATTGTGAATGATATGCCTATTAGAGATGCCAATAGCGTGGGATCTCACAAGATCTCATCTTAAAGAAACGAAATTTTTTTCAAAGCAAAAAAACAACAAGTTAAATCCATTAGCCAGAGCTTTTGAAACGGATTTCGCGCACAAAAAGAAAAGTAACAACTGGAAGTCAGCGCGAATAATCAGCATAATCTCACTGAGTTGAAGTTCACAGTTTTATAATAAGTTCAGACTCTTGAATTTCGCTTTTCAAAAGCTTATTTATATTTTATTTTAGTTATACTTTTTTAGAAATCTTATTCAATTACCAAACTTCGTTGTTTATCTGTTGGAATGTGCTTCATTTTCAGCAACTATAGTCGCGTTTAACTCTCGCTGCAGGCTCGGTCATAGTTTTCGGAGAGAGACAGCAATATTGCTCTCTCTCTCGCACTTCTTGCACGAGAACGGACGATCCTTTTGTTGAAGCGTGTGTTAAGATGATTTATGACCGAGTTTGCAGCGGGAGTTTAACGCGACTATAGGTTGAGCACTGTCTGATCCTGCAGCGAGAATTTAACGCGATTATAGATATGTTTTAAAACAACCATGATGGACTTCGGTAACGGATATTTTTTGCGAAAATTATATTTTTTGTATTGAACAAAAGCTGACGCACCTGATGTTACGCGGATACCTCAGCCTATAATAATTGCATCACCTCCCAGAGCCCTCACAAGTCCACGTTGTTTAAGTTTATTCGTAGGAAACCTATGAATACATACAAAATTTAAAAATTAAAAGTCTTATTCAATAGAGTATGGGTTCCAAGTCCATCGCCGCTTCTGGAACACTAACTAGTTTCTGACGATGTTTTCCTTCACCGTTTAAGAGCACTGTCATTCCGCAAATATATTTTTCACTAGCGGCCTGTCCCAGCTTCGCATGGGTGGTCATAAATTTTTTGAACATTTTAGGATAAACTTAGACCGTGGGTTCGAGCCTCGCGTCTACTTATTTCATACATTTGCACGCGCTTCTCCTTGAGTCAGTGAAATCGCACCCCGCGCGTGATCCGTGGACCCGTTAACATTTTTAATTTCGTCATATCTTTTGAATGGAATGTCCGATTTGAAAAATTTAAGAAGTAATCTATAGGTATTGAAACCATCTTAATTATGAAATGATTTATTTGGATAAGAATTAATACCGAGGTACAAATAAAGACCCTTTTCTAGCGGAGGCATTTCAATTAAATTTTTATAATAAAAGAACACTTATTGTGACATAACTATAATAGTTAGACATATGCTGTCGCGACATTTTTTGTAGATGATGATGTGTTCTACAAAATCGTAGTACATTATTTTGTTCTATCTTCAATAGTTTTCGCAGCGCACGCGATGTAAGGTTTTTGTTTTCCACCTTGGGTTACATTATTGAAGTTTTAGTAAGGATCCCTGATTTTTTTGAAAATATAATATAGCCTATGTTACTCAGGGATAATGTAGCATTCTAATGGTGAAAAAATTTTTGAAATCGGACCAGTAGTTTTTGAGCCTATTCGTTACATACAAAAATACAAAAATACAAAAATACAAAAATACAAATGTTTCCTCTTTATAATATTAGTGTAGATGTAGATTAGTGTAGATGTAGAAGTGTAGATGAGATAACTCATCGGTACACGACTGGATTCAAATCGGGCGACCTTTCGATCAGAAGGCGAGGTCTCTCCCACTAAATCACCGATGCTGTATTACTCAAAGATTCTCGATTAGGTACTTTGTACTGAGAGATCTGGAGAGATATCTACCGCATCTGGAGATCAAAGTCGTGAAGCTGCTTATGTTTTTTTTATACAACTAGCTGAGCGAACAAGTAGATGGCCCACCTGTTGATGTTAAGTGGTAGCCATCACCTAAAACAAAGCACGGCCTCGTCAGTCACGCACGATAGGAAGGTGCCCTACGATGCACTGCCCTGCGTCCATCAACTTCCGGCATATAGATGTTAAACCTCATGTGCCTGTTATTACACCGGCAACCACACTCAAACCGAAATACAGCAAAGCTGCTTGGCGGCAGAAAAAGACGTGGTGGTAGTACTTCCCCGGACAAGCCCTTCACAAAGGCTCTACTACTAGTGCATACCATATGACGTTCAAAACATCAACATCTATGCTACATCAACGAGAGAGTTGCATAATTACGCTTACATAAATCATGACATTCATAAACTTGGTAAACCTTGGTTTACGTTGGTTGCAAGTCTTCGGGTGCTCAACAATACCTACTGTAAATTTAAACCACTTTAGCAGCGCAACTTAAAGTGGACATATCGTAAAGTTACATAGCCGAGTACCGTAGGGTCTCGGACCTTGTTATAAGACACGACAGTCTGCATACAGAGTAACCCTGAGTTAATTTACAGCGAGTACATTCCCCCGGGGGAGCTCTCCTCTGATCCCGACCAACTAAGTTTGATATACATCACTATACAAACATATTTTATTGAACACTAGTAGAGTGACCACTACTTTGTTTGCGTGGTGGAATTTTCTTGCAATTATAGCAAATAAATCAATCATTTTATCTAAAAAAAGGCAAAGTTAGATTATTGCAACAATACTGATCCCAACCAACTAACTTTTTTATTGAACACTAGTATAGTGACCACTACTTTGTTTGCGTGGTGGAATTTCGTTACAATTATAGAAAATAAATCAATTATAAAAAAGGGGAAAGTCAGATTAGTGTAACAATACATTATGATAGTTGTGTGTTAGAAGCTAATGTACCATAAATTAAACTATTTTGCGAGAGACTGGTACCAAGAGACTGGTACAGTCCGATACTGGACTGGTCTATTTGTGTGTCTTTGCTAAAGGAACAGGTAAAGGACACACAAATAGATCTATTTTATGCTACGCTTTAAAAATTTAAAACGTCCCTTCCTTATCTTTATAATTATAAAGTCGAAGTTAAAGTTATTTATTCAGTTAAACAAAAGGATCACTTTAAAACAAATCAATAAGCACCAGTTCCACGCGGCTAAGCCTATTAGAACAGGCAAAATACTATCGTTTTGTAGTCTTTTACAAAATACTAATATTAGCTATACTGTTGCAATAAAACATCATGAAAAGATGAGTATGGTATCCATTTTATGTTTCTAAGAGCTCTATTATTTTGAGTGTGCGTTGATTATCAGCCAATGACTTAATGATTTCTTAATTTAAATGCCGACTCAATATTGGGAAAGTTTAAAGAAGAAGAATAGTAGGAATATGCCCTGCGTCCATCACTCATCACTATCAATAATACGTGAAATTTTCCGGCACCATTCAAACCGAAACACAGCAACGCTGCTTGGCGGCAGATATAGGCATGGTGGCAGTACTTCCCCGGTATTTTGAAGGTATGACGTCAAAAAATAACGATTCAAAGCACGTTAATTTTTTATTTGTTTTCAAGTGCTTTTAGTAGGCAGTTGAATAAGTTTCTCTAAGTAGTTTGAGGAAAAAATTCTTAGTTAATATTTCTTTTTCTTTTCACCGACTTTGAAGTTAACGAGTCCTTGAAGAGTGTAGCAATTATTCAATCGATATACAGTCCTAAGTGCTTAGCCGTTTATCAGAATGGATTAGATATTGCTACTTAATATCGACTAATTTCTAGGCAGCAGTCAGTACACTTGATAATAGTAAATTATGAATTATTACTTTAATAGTAGGTATAATTTTTAAAAGCAAATGACATTTCCTTGGAATTCAAGAATAATTATTTTTTCTAAAGTACCCCAACGATATGAATTACTTTTTCTAATGAACCAACACTGTGAACGGGAAAAAAAACAGTTGTTTCATACATTTTAGCCAGGTAGGTATTAAACATTATGCATGAAACAGCTGTTTTTTTCGAGTTCACTCATTCACTCTTTTCTCTCACACTTCACTCTTTTCTTTTCTTGTTCTTTCATTCATATTGATGGGTACTTTAGCCCCCTGAAGTTTACACCTTGTATACGCATGTTTTCAAACAGTAAAAGAAAATATCCTGAGGAAACCGATAAGTATTCAAGCTATTCAAACTACTAATACTGTGTCTAAAATAATGAAATATTTGGACGTATTACCTACCTCTGAATTTTTGCTATTTGGTAGATCTGAGGGGACCTATACCGTGCCTCGGGACCAAAGTCGTTTCAGTTTCTGTTTTTTCATTCATTTATTTATTCAAACGAACAAATATAAATGAAAACGTTGGATTACTGTGATTCCGAGCAGACGACCACTTATTTTACACGGTGGCTGTCTGTACCAGGCAAAGCCGTTCACCGTAACTATATCCAATGAAAATAGTTTAAATTTGTTGGTTTATTTCGTAAACGACGTGGTTTATTTTTTATTATATGTAGAAGTACTACAATACCTTTATTTATTTATTTATAATATCCTTAAAGTTATAATCGTTTTAAGAGTAGTAGAGCTCTTTGTGAAGGGCTCGTCCGGGGAAGTACTACCACCACGCCTTTTTCTGCCGCCAAGCAGCGTTGCTGTTTCGGTTTGAAGAGTGTGGTTGCCGGTGTAATTACAGGCACATGAGGCTTAACATCTGTATGCCTCAAGTTGATGGACGCAGGGCAGTGCATCGTAAGGCATCTTCCTATGGTGCGTGTCTTGCGAGGCAATGCTTTGTTATAGGTGATGGCTACCACTTAACATCAGGTGGGCCATGTGATTGTTCCATCAGACAGTAGTATAAAAAAATAAAAAACAAGTGCGAGGTATTCCAACTCACGAGCTATCCCTTGATACGGGGCTGCTCTAACCATATTATGGCGTAGGCGCCATCGGATTCTAATCACACCCGACGCATAACTTGGATACGTTAGTACGGTAGTAAGCATTCAAATTCATCAGCATCTGAAGCTTGTGATTGCCAATTAGAAAGACCTACCTAATAAATCATTTAAAATTTCTAAAAAATTGTCTAAACTCAAACAACAAACTACATTTTAATATGCAAACTGACGATCTCTATAGTATCGTCTATAACCCGGCCAATAAAGAAATTAATCTTCAACGGTGGCTCTAGTCATTATCTCTCACTTACACGCTATTGTTAAGGGGGGTGACAACCGTGACACAAATTTTCACTTGCTCATTATAACATTTTGGACATGATAAAATTACTGAAGGAAAATTTATTATGAAAAATCACAAACAACAAAGTTTCGGGCCGCAAAAATATAATTAAAATACCTAAAAGTAACGTAAGAAAACTTGTAAAGCATATTTTTGGGTAGGAAAACGTTTTTGGGTCAAAACGATAATGATGCTTTGACTTAACTACATTCAGTAGTTTTTATATCTTTAAAAGATTCTGAAATGTGTGAGCGAGAAGGGGTTTGACAGTTGTCAGCGTCTTAACAGTAGAGCTACCTCTCATTTGCACTCGTTAGAATGATTGATTAGCGCCGTTTTTTAAACTTCTTTATTTTTATATACTAACATGTTTTAAAAAATGGTACGAAAAATTATTTACTGTTGAATAAAATTCAAAATTTAAGAGCTACTACTACATGCACGCAGGTATAGATACATACTAGCGAATAAACTCTCTTTTCTCAAATCGTTGGATCTGATAACAATACAGCAAATTGTAAAGAGCCGAATTCCAATTGACCCGTGAAATAGCTATAGGTTTGCATTACATTCTATTCAACCGACTGTAACGATTTCCAATAAACGAAATAGGGAAGCAATATCCATTATTTTTTCAGTGCGTAACCTGTGAACCCGAAACCCACCGTTATGTGTCCCATGTGGGCCATCGAAGCTCTCGATGAAATAATGATCGGTCGATCGCACCCGATCAGGTCGACTCCGCCCGACCTCAGGCGTATATTGATGATAACCCCATATCGACTATCTGTTGAATGCAAAGTGAAATTGGTTATTCGAATGTCATAATATGCTACATTTACCCTTTTTGTGCTGCGAGAGGTTAAGGATTTGATTTATTTTCCTGTTGCTTGAGCCCGTTACTTCTTCTTCTCTCCTTATATGGCTCCTGTCTGTCATTCGACAGACAATCTTGCCAGTGTCAAGTGATTTGTATTGAATAAATACTTTTTTGTCAAGTCAGTCTATAGTCAAGTCGGCCGTTATTTGTTTTGAAGAAAATGGTGGCGGTTTTCTTCAAAACATTGGAAACATTTTCGGTCAAATCAGGATATCACAATACACTTTCATTCTAAATGCTTACACCTCAAGTAATGTTAGTTGAAATACCACCGAAATTACACAACACAACTTAAAATAACACAAGAAAAACAATTAAAATGAAAAAGCTATGTTGCTTCCCAAAATGCCAGAAAACGAATCTTGAGCCCGTTATTTTTTACTTCTTTTTTGATATAGAATTATGATTACTCGGATGTCACATAGAAATATAGTCTGTCTGGATATTTCTATTTTTGGTTTGAATGAAAAAGAATGAGAGTTCACATTTCGCAATTTACGTGTCCGTAGAATAGTTTGTTTTCTGCAGAGAGTTTCAAAATACAAAAAAGACACGAATGAAATCCCTAAGCGCGGTAGACATCCCTTACAGATATTCTCTAGATCATTAGCGGATGTCGAGATGTTGATGGTTACCACGTAAACTCAGGTTTTGCCATGTGCTTGTTCCTTCAGCAATTAGTACTTATAAAAAAAAGAGGTATCATGTTCACGTCCAAACATAACAGGCCCATATTTTGCAGTAGAGCAGCGCAAGTACCGATCTTTTTAGGAACTATGCGATCGTCAAATTTGACATTTCTATTCGTGAAAACGGGTTTTAGGTATTTTTTGGCGATTTTGACGAAAGTCGTGATATTCGTAAAATTTTAGCGAATTTCGCTAAAATGCGAGTATGGTACTTTTGATTTCACGATCATATAATGCGGCGACATGTTCTTTCTCGTGTTCCCACCAAAACTCTAAAAGATTGAAAAGCAATCCATAGACATCTGTGATCAAAACCGAAAGTTTCCGAGTTGCCATTTTACAATTATCGCGAAAACTGATAGCGACCCCGTGTTCCGTACTCACACAGTTTGTGAAAATATCACGAATTTGACGATCGCTAAATTTAGCGAAATGAGTTCCGTACTTGCACTGCAGGTTCACTATAAAATAAAGTATTAACTTCACCAAGACAAGCCCAACCGATTGTACTCCTTAATAATGTAATAAAGTACGGTACTTACCTACGTATCAGTACTACCCTATCTACAATAGCATCATTACGCCGACCAATCCCTCACGGTTTGATTGTTATTGATTTATTCCTTTCCTTCGACAGTAACTCTTTTCTGTTTAAATTCAGGTAATGGAACCTCATGTGTCATTCGATAACCATTATTGTGACAGTGACTTATTTGATGTTGTTTGGACTGAAACGGAACTGATTTTAATATCTTTTCTGGATTTTTTTTCTGACATTTTGGGAAGCAATATAGCTTTTTCATTTTAATTGTTTTTTTGGTGTTATTTTGAGTTGGATTGTGTAATTTCGGTGATATTATAACCAACATTACTTGACGTCGTAGCACAAAGTGTAAGCATTTGGAATGAAAGTGTATTGTGATATCCTGATTTGACCGAAAATGTTTCGAATGTTGCGAAGAAAACAAATGACGGCCGACTTGACTATGGACTGACTTGACTTTATAGTACCTATTTAATACAATTCACTTGACACTGACAAGATTGTCTGTTGAATATGGACAGGAGCCATAAACAGAGAAAAGAAGAAGAAGAACTGATTTCAATATATTTTCTGAAACGATTTGTTTATTCAGTATTTTTTCGGGCAAATAGAGGAAGACCCTACCTATATTAAGATATAGGTAGGCTACTCCAGAATTCAGCCAAGAAATTACTGTATTAATTAATTCTCATCATTCATTCTGTCACTGAAAATAACTGTTCCGAGGTAATACTTGATAATAAAGATCTAGGGGATATCTACCGTGCCTGGGGATGAAATTTGTGAAGATATTTCAGATTTTTCTGAATTTTTGTGGTAAATTGATGACATAATTTGTGTAATAAAAGTTTATTATAAAACCACCTCGTAAATAACGAAATTCTAATTTAATTGGCTCTCACCCTTAGAAAATCCACCGACTCTCCTGGAAGCCGGGAACAATTGAATATCTATCCGGAATCCTAGTAGGTATTTTCAGTGACAGCTGCACAGCTATTTTGTTTTGTTCTATTTTGTTCCACCATCTGTTAAATTACAAACATATTAATCCTGTTTTTGCTTAAATCGCCCTCTGGAACTTGGACCCCCATACATACGTATGTATATACATACACGTACCTTTAAACATTCCTTATAATTTGCTTTGTATGTTACTGTTGTCACTACCCTTTATCATGTACAGAAAATACCTTAGTACTTGTGTTAAGTCCCAAGTCCCAAGTTCCTAGGCAGTAGATGTATATGTATATGTATACAAGGTGTTAAAATTCTATCGAAAACTTCAGGGGGCTAAAGTACCCATCAATATGAATAACTTTTTCTAAAGAACCAACATTGCTTGTTCCATCAGCTGGGTGTATAAAAAAAAAAAAAAAAAAAAATTGTGGACGAGAAAACAAAAACAGCTGTTTCGTATATTTTAGCCAGGTAGGTAGGTAGGTATTGAATTTTTTCTATTTTAGCTGTTTTTTTTCGCGTTTACAGAGTTTGTTCCTTAGAAAAAGTTATTCATATTAATGGGTACTTTAGCCCCCCTGAAATTTTCGGTAATTGTATTTTATGTAAACTGTGATTTAGAAGAGTGAAATGTTTTGACAAAGTCTCTGCAGCAGAAGGTCAAATAAGCAAATTCTCGGAATAACAAAATCCCAAATAAGCAAGAGGAAAGATTCGCATTTAAGGCAGATGTTGTACTGTCGTGCATAAAATATACAAACCTTATATTAACCTCTTAACTATAAATACCTTTAAGTCAAAAGGCATTTATAGTTAAGAGGTTAGCACCCGGTGAAGTACTACTCGCTCGAACATTTAAACTTTTTGAAAAATATATAATTGTTACGTGTTTGCATAAGTACGAAAACTAGTAAAGTAAAGTATTAGATGTCAAGTCACTTGCTATCTCTATCTGATTTGATTTGATGTAATAGCTGAAATAGCAAGGGACATGACATTCGATTACGTTTGATCGAGCTTTCATAAACCGGCTATTAGCGTTACCAACAAGCTAAGAAGAACGGGCACAAAACTACGGCTTTGCTTACTGTTTTCCTACAGTTTTTATATACGGTCCTTGCCACATTAGTAAAATAATAAGGAAAACTACATGATATTTAATAGCTCCATCAAACGAAACAAAACAATACAAACTCGTTACCGTCGCTCCCAGCTCCCGACAAAGTAATGAGAAATATAGGGTTGAAACCTCTCCCACAACCCTAAACCATTAAGTACCTTCTTTTTAACCACGAAATTAGAAGATATCAACATTCTATTACTATATTATGATAATTATATTATTATTTGTATTTTTGTATTTACTTAACCCAATGATTTATGTGCTCCAAGTCCACCATATAAGGTTGGATAAAGATAAAATACATATCCATTAAAGTTTAGGTATGTATGTTGCAAATAAGAATAGAATTTAAGCTAAATTGTTTGAAACATATAATTGATGTCCAAATATGGCAGACGGTAGTTTTGCCTTTTTGCGTTAAGATGAAATGCCGATTATAAATTATTACTAGTTACTAAAATTACAAGCCTATAACAATGTAAACACAAGTATTTAATTAGCAATTCAAGCTACGTTACAAGCATAATGGCAAGCTTGTTAAGCAAGATACTGGGTTGCAAACATTTCAGATGCACGGATTATACAAAGCCTTTTTTGTAAATTTTTGTTGTGATATATGTCGCAAAAAAGCAAATTACATACCCTCTTTTTTTTCTAAAATAGCTTAAAATTTTACGTTTTTTTGTTTCAGGTACATACATCAATAAGACTACAAATACCATAGAGATAGAAATGTGTTTCAACAAATATCTTATCAAACTAGCGGACTACTTCCGATTAAATTTGAACAGATCTCGTTAAACGAAGGAATTATCAAAAAATCAAGATGATTAACAACAGGAAAATTGTTTTCACGAAGCTTTTACTGTGCTTTTTGTTTTCCGGCGCATGGGCGCGATCGTGGGCGAACCACCATGACACGACGACATCCACCACTCAGACGACCCCGACCACGAGCCCTGTGCCGAAAAACTTTCATAATGACCCACTTATCGTCGAGACAAAGAGCGGCCTCGTCAAGGGATACGCTAAAACGGTAATGGGCCGAGAGGTTCACATCTTCACCGGGATTCCATTCGCTAAACCACCGCTGGGCCCGTTACGATTCCGGAAGCCGGTACCAATAGAACCCTGGCATGGCGTGCTTGAAGCCACGACTATGCCCAACAGTTGCTACCAAGAAAGGTACGAATACTTCCCCGGGTTCGAGGGGGAAGAAATGTGGAATCCTAACACAAACATTTCCGAGGATTGCCTATACCTAAACATTTGGGTTCCTCAGCACTTGAGAGTTCGTCACCACCAAGATAAGCCTCTTACCGAGAGGCCGAAAGTACCTATACTGGTTTGGATTTACGGTGGAGGCTACATGAGTGGCACGGCAACACTCGACCTATATAAAGCGGACATAATGGCTTCTTCCAGTGATGTTATAGTAGCTTCAATGCAGTATAGGGTTGGAGCGTTTGGATTTTTGTATTTGAATAAATACTTTTCTCCGGGAAGTGAGGAGGCGCCGGGCAATATGGGCTTATGGGATCAACAACTTGCGATACGTTGGATCAAGGAAAACGCTCGAGCTTTTGGTGGAGATCCGGATTTGATCACGTTGTTCGGAGAATCGGCGGGTGGTGGTAGTGTGAGTCTTCACATGCTATCTCCTGAAATGAAAGGGTTATTTAAAAGAGGAATTCTGCAATCAGGGACATTGAACGCCCCTTGGAGCTGGATGACAGGAGAGAGAGCACAGGACATTGGAAAAGTTTTGGTAGATGATTGCAATTGCAACAGTAGCTTACTTGCACCCGATCCCAGTCTAGTGATGGACTGTATGCGAGGAGTAGATGCGAAGACTATCTCCGTGCAGCAATGGAACTCATACACCGGTATTTTAGGCTTTCCATCAGCGCCGACCGTCGACGGCGTATTTCTCCCTAAGGACCCCGAGACCATGATGAAGGAGGGCAAATTTCACAACACTGAAGTTCTCTTGGGAAGCAATCAAGATGAAGGTGAGTTTTACAATCGCAACTTGTAATAACTTTTCAATCATACTCGTCAAGCGTGTGGGTGAGGGTTTATGATAAGTTTCAAGGTTAAGATATTGAGTAGATGAATTTTATCGAGGCTTATTCAAGAGTATAATTCTTCATATACCTCTACAGTATACTTAACTTTTTAAATCGATCATAATATTTTTTTTAAGTATACGACAAACGTACACTTTCCTGTTTTAATCTAAATACCAAACTAATAACATGACAAGAAGTGCGTTGTACACTTGTAACTTGAATCCCAATTAAGTAAACTCAATTAGCTCCAACAAATCCTTTGTAAACAACAATAATGCGCTCGAGATCGTCAACTTTGTTTATTTGCAAATGAACGCTCACATAAACATTACGAGTTGAATCAAAGTGCTTTCAGCAGTCTCCGTTTATGTAGCTACGAGTATGTAGTTCAATGTGTGCTAATAGAGTACCGTAACTGTTGTAATTCAAACTAACGAATCTTTCGCTACTCATCAATACAAGGTCGAGGACTTTAGGGTCGTTTGAAGCTCTCATATCGGCTGCACCCGGCCGGCCGCGCGCCTGCGCAAATCTATGTAGACACAACAATAACACGGTGTGGGTTTTAGTCGTACTACCAGGTACTACAGACTCGCCCACGTAGCTCGGCGCTCCCCGTGCCTCCCCACTCAACCCCCTCGGAGTTAGGTACTGTTGCCACGCAGCCCACCTCTCCCGAGACGTCTCTAGCTAACGCTTAAAAACGAGTTGTGAAAATGAATATTCTCTAGGCGTAATAATTCCCTGAAGATAAAATCAACGCCATAAATTGGCTTTCAAACTTTTCGATCTAGATTTCTTTCGTAAGCTCAGAAGCTTGACGTGACTTATGGACATAATGATCAAGACATTGTTTTAAACGAATATGACAATGAATTCGCAAAAACAACACCAAACAAAACACGCGAGCCTTTTCTGATTGTTGATGTCACAGATGATAAAATAAAACATATACCGCCAAAGTCGTGCCAAGTCACGCAATACGAGGGTTCCGAATGAGTGAATTCTCAAAACTAGTCAGTGGAAATTTAATAGATTTTTATTGAAAGATCAAACACAGATTGACCTGACCTGAGAAACTTAACAACCTATTTTTTTTAAAGCGAGGTCTACTTATATAATTTGCATAAAACTATGTCTTTGACCATGTTCTTTTTCGGCAACACCTATAACGTAAAACCAAACATTTTCAACTCGACGGTATTTTTTCATTTCTGTTTTCGGATTACCAAAACATGTGTTTTTACATGAGAAAATGCAGGGCACAGTAAAAGTAGTAGTTCCGAAACAAAGCGAAATATTTCAAATTGTGGATGTGCTTTGTGAGGTAAACCAATCGTTACGGGCAGAGGCAACAACTGCCCATAGCTACTCCTGACAATTGTTTCATTTAAAAAGCTTTTTATCCTATAAAAGTAGTAACAAATACAAAAACTTTTATTATCACATCATCCTGAAACGCATCTAAAGGCACACAAAACGCCACATTCATTCCTCACGTGGGTAGTTGCCAAATATAATGTTTCGACGTACCTCTGACTATCCTTAGACGTCCTCAAAAAATCTAGAATTAGTACTTGGTACAAAAAGATCTGAGGGGATATCTACCATGCCTGGGGATCAAAGTCGTGAAGCTGTTTCAGTTTGTTTTCCTCACGTTATAAGATGAAAAAATACACAGTAATTTTGGCATCGCTTGCCCATTAGCGAGGTGAAAACTGAGGATGTAGCAAGCCATTACACTCAGGTACCTACTTGAAAGGCTTCACCCTGCTCTTCACTTCTCACTACGTGTACTGCAGAAGCTCGTAATCTTGAATTTAGATGGAATTCATGTCCAGTTCAGCAGGGAGTCTCCAGCCATTTTATTCGATTCGTATCACGTACACCGAACTTTACTGGTCCATCGCTTTTTGAAAAAGCGTCCTCAAATGATAATAAACTGCAATGTTATTTCGCAATAGAAAACAGTGCTTAGAAATTCTAGAGCAGTCATTAAATGTGCTCCCTAAGGCAACGCTCAGCTCGTGTAACCGTTGGCTTTATCATTCTAAATGTTTATTTACTTTCATGAGTCTATGTAGCTTTTTCACAAGCAACTGTATTATCATAAATTTAAAATGTTGCTTAAAAAGATAAAGTAGTGAGATTCGAGTTGAAAACATAGTAACACATGTTTTATTTGCAGAGAGCAACTGGTTAAAAATTTTAGAGGGATATATAGGACTTAAGTGTCTAGACTAGTCTTCGTTATTTGTACTTAAATTGGTTGTAGTAGTTAGATCATTGGTTATGTAGGATATTTTAATCTAGGACTACGAAATCCAATTATAGCAGAAAGAGATCTGAGCGTATGTCTACCGTGCCTGGGCGTAACAGTCATGACCCGTGATGAATTATATTAAACTAGCGAGCGACACGCCCCGGCTTCGCACGGTTATTGTGGGTTATCCCTAAGAGATTATGCTTGTATTATGCATATAAACCTTTCTCTTGAATCACTCTTTCTATAAAAAAAACCGCATCAAAATCCTTTGCGTAGTTTTAAAGATTTAAGCATACATAGGGATATAGGGACAGAGAAAGCGACTTTGTTTTATACTAAGTAGTGATGAGACATTTACTACACCTGTTAGTTTTTGTTTCAATAAAAAGAGGGATATTATATAGTTTAACTATTCAATAAGATGAGCAAGATGACTTTCTCAAAATATATTCTCACCATGTAGAAAGGGGAATGTGAGAATACTCAAAGAAATCCGTTCTCACCCTTCGGTCACTTGAAGTTTGCCTTGACCTTATGCGCGACACAATGGCGCCGTGAGTTTTGCCTGGATTTATGGATGATCATTAAGCTATTAAGCTTTTGTGTGATGATTTGTGCTATTATGCTTAGACACGTGTTCATAAAGAGAGCTCGCTAAAGGGGCTGACAACCATCAAACAACTTCTCGCTCGCACGTTTCGAGTTCTATAGTAAAAAAATCATTTTGATCGATACAAGTTTTCCTACTTAAAAGTTTGCTTATGTACGAAAACTAGTAAAGCAAACTTTTGGGTAGGAAAACATGTATCGGTCAAAATGAAATTTTTACAATACTGTGTGCAATATGATTGCACACAGTTTTGTAATGGTTGATTGCGATTTTTCGAATATGAGTTTAGTGATTTTATATCTTTCAACATGTCGAAACGTGCGAGCGAGAGTCACATTAGCTCTTGTCTTCGCCTTAATGAGGTTAGCAATTCCATCACCTAACAGAGCACGTTCACCAAGGACGTGCCCTATGTGGCACTGCACAGCGTCCATTGCGTCGACATGACGTTCCATGTGCCCGTAATTGCACCGGCACCCTTCAAATCGGAATACAGCAATGCGAGCATTAATACCTGGCCGCAGAAATGGTTCGGTGGTAATAGAATAGAATAGAATAGAATACATTTATTTGGCCACAAATACACAGAAATACATACA
This sequence comes from Chloroclysta siterata, assembly GCA_932294275.1. NCBI lineage: Eukaryota > Metazoa > Arthropoda > Insecta > Lepidoptera > Geometridae > Chloroclysta > Chloroclysta siterata. The sequence goes on along the minus strand of OW028595.1, from coordinate 16,788,967 downwards.
GACAAGTAAGAAGATATTATACAAGGTGTTCCAATACTTGGGTTTAAAACTTCAGGGGGCTAAAGTACCCATCAATATGATTTTTTTTTCTAAGGAACCAACACTGTGAACGTGAAAAAAAACAGCTGTTTCATACATTTTAGCCAGGTAGGTATTGAAATTTTGTATGAAACAGCTGTTTTATTTTGGGAACACACTTATTACCCAACCCAAGTATTGAAACACCTTGTATAAGTAGGGACATGAAAATAATTCAATAAACAGTAGGTTAGGTACACAAAAAAAAACTTTTTCGTCGAACTCTTTCACAAAGAGCTCCAACTAAATCAGTATGTTGTTTTTTGTTAATAAAATCTGATTAGAGTAAAAAACAATCAAAGCCTCCACATTCTAAGCGGGAAACAAAATACAGGGTTGAATTTCACATACACCTACACATTAACAGTTCTCTTTCGTCGAAGCGAGGAAATTGCGCGCTTGATTTTGTTACCTAGAGGCACAATGTAATATCACTTTATTGCAGTAAATACAGTTCAGTAAATTTCAAAAGCATAATACTGTTACAATTATTTATAAATAATATGATAAAAATTGGGAGAGTTTGTAAAGTTTAAGGTAAGTTTTATTGAAATAAGTTATTTAGGTGATGAAAACTGGAACCTTTTGGATGAAAATTAAAAAAAAAAACCAGTAAAGCTAATTTACTAAATAAATAGTGGTGGAATTTCCGCACAAATAAATATAAATATTTAATACCAAATTATAACTGTGTGTCTGCTTGTTTGTAATGCTTTTACAGCATAACCGATAGGGATAGAATCGAACCGACATCTATCGATGTTATATTCTACAATTTTAAATACTAATCACATTAGATGTTTTCACATAATAAGGAAAACTTGGATATTTTCATCTAGCCCTAAACTAAACAAAGCTAGGCGTTGTTCGAAAAAAAATATATTTTAAGTAACCATACGTAGTATCTTTACTGCGACTGAATCTCTACAGTGCAAGAATTCTGCAATCAGAATTGGAAGCTAATTGCGAGGAACGAATTCTGAGAATAATGAGGGACTTTAGTAAACATTAGTATTGTGTATGTTCAGGAACTGAAAACTTTGTTTGACGTGATTTTTTAATAGGTAGTACCTACTATGTAGACCATCCTCAAATAATCCTAAGTTTGTACTTGATACTAAGAGATCTGAGGACATGTACCGCGTCTGGGGATCAAAGTTATTGTATTGGTGGACTTTCCACACAGCACTATCGAGCCCTGAACTGAGCAACGCTTGTAATATGGGAACCAGATAGTTAATATAATACTTAAATACTTTTTTTTTGTTAATACATACTTATAATATATAATAACACCCAGACAGAGAACAAACACCTATATTCACCACACAAATGTTTGTTCTCTTTTTATAAATTCTCAAATTATATAATTCAAGTAGGTATTTTTTTTTTTATTTCTTGTTTCGAACAAAACAAGTCGGTACTTCCGTTTGGTCCCGCTAACTAACTAGCGATTCCGGTTTGTTGCCCCAATCAGGACATCGCGTTGAGTGTAGGAGGCCACTTCGTTAGGTACACCAAATAAGTGTGTAAGTACTTATTGCGTTATAGAATACAGTAAATGTTTTTCTGAGAGATATTTCATAGGTATAAAAATAAATATTTACTGTATTTTCCTACAATAAGTACTTACATCGTAGGTACGTTAAGTTTTATTTAAATCTACGAATCTAACGTGGATTTCTTACATTCTTAAAAGTAGGATAGTACAATAAAAACTAGTTTCAAATTAAATTAGAGTGAAGAATGTAAATTTATTTTAACAATTTTATTCACAGATTTATAGATTATCAATAAAACTTCAAAAGTAAAATTATCACTATCGTCATTATCATCAGGTCACTTACTCCTCACAGTCCCCTATAATACTGATATCAACAAAAATCAAACAAATATGTGAGGCGCATGCTATTTTTCTCTATCTTTAAAGAGTAGTAGAGCTCTTTGTGTAGGACTCGTCCGGGGAAGTACTACCACCATGCTTTTTTCTGCCGCCAAGCAGCGGTTCGGAGAAGTTCGGTTTGAAGAGTGTGATTGCCGGTTAAATTATAGGCTCATAAGGCTTAACATCTGTATGCCTCAGGTTGATAGACGCAGGGCAGTGCATCGTACGGCACGTTCTTATCGTGCGTAACTTACGAGGCAATGCTTTGTTAAAGGTGATGGTTACCACTTAAAATCGGGTGTATATGAAAAAAAACCTAAATGTTACGTGGTCTGTCAGAAAACTCCAAGAAAATGTGAATTTGGATTTTTTAAATAAATCAACAGCGTATAAATAGCCTCAAATGTCACTTTTAAAACGATAAAGCATCAAGACAGCATGGCCATCTCTTGCCAAAGCTTTCTTCTTCAGTCGAAAATAAATAGAATCGCATTTAATGAGGATTACCTAGATTCAAGTCCAGGCGAAATGTTCCCATGAAAAAACAAAAACATTTACCCAACGACTCATTGTACCCTTTATACCTAAGTAGGTGCTCTCATTTTACCGTAAACGAGGAAAAGAGAAAAGAAAAACCAAACAGAAATTAGGACTACATCGTAAACACGGACAATTATTATCATTACGTTGTCAGCAAACGTGTATCCCAGCTAAGCTCAGCCGGTGTACGGACAAATCCATTTTTAATGAAATTAACCAACCTGACCGTATGGAGCCCCTTTGATATACCTACGCACAACAATGAACCGCACGGTTTTAATAATAAAATAGTAGGCATTTAAAATACCCCAATGGTAGGTGTTTTAAGGCCTATAATTTTACAGACATTTTACCACTCGACAGGCATTTTAATATTCAAAAATGTATACTAGCTCAGCTTTTTTTAGCTACTGATTGTTCATAGTAGTTAAAAGATTTTTGGTTACCGTTTTTATACTTACATAATGTTCGATCTCGATGGGGATCGAACCCACAACTTACAGTATCGAGGCAGAGCTACTAGCAACTCCGCTATGGTGTCTGTCAAGCTTTTAACCACAATTTTCTTAAATACTTTCGTCTTTGTTCCAGGAACCTATTTTTTATTGTACGATTTCCTGGACTACTTCGAAAAAGATGGTCCCAGCTTCCTACAGCGAGAAAAGTTTCTTGAGATCGTTGACACCATCTTCAAGGATTTCTCGAAAATTAAACGGGAAGCTATTGTGTTTCAGGTAAGTTGTTTTATTTATAACTTTTTAGAATGTGTGTGATTTCGTATAGGTATTACCTCTAGAGTTATTTTTGCTTGAACGAGAGAAGATTTCTTAAAGTGGCGTAATATTTTGCCCGATATCCAATATCCGATATACCTAATGGATAAAACCTACTCGTAGATCACATCATCTCTACATCGCGAGTTTCTTTAAACTACTTCCTGATATTAAGTGATTACTACGTATTCTCATAACTGTGTTACTACTTAGTTTAGTACTTTACGTACTTCCTTCAATTCATACACAAAAGGAACTAAAAGTTCTTGTGCCAAGTTTGAAACCTCTGTTCTTGTAGTTTTGAAGATCTCGTGATGAATGAGTGACGGGAGGGCAACTAGGCACGGAGGCAAGTTACAAATACATCAAGTTGACTATTCATCAAATGTAGTTTCAAAAGTAATTATCGTCTCAGTCCTCTGTTTCAAGTCAAGGAATGCCCAAATGATAAGTGTCACAAAGACCGTGACACTTATCATTTGGGTTATTATCTTTTCTGTGGAATTAAACTGAAATGTCATACAGGCTATCTTGTCAAGTTCCTTGTAACGAGGGTTACAAGTTTGGAGTCTTTTGTACCTACAGAAAATTTGAAGATTCCTAGAATTTTACCATCACACTTATTAATTTTAAAAATGTGGATATTTGTGAAATTATATAGAATTGGTTTCCACTCATCCAATACGGCTGAACGAATTTGAATAGATACATATTGAGATACTGATACATAGTTCGTGACTTGTCTTTTTTTGGGAGGTATGTACTACCTGAGTCCGGCTGCGGTAGGATGCTAGTTTCATTATTCACATCGATAATTGATCGAGTGAGCGAAGCGAACGAAGATCTTAGTTTCAACTTGGGCGATTTGGCATTTTATGTATGTATGTATGTATGTAAGTATGTATGTATGTATGTATGTATGTTTGTCTGGCCATAACTTTCGAACCGTTGATCCGATCTGCATGAAATTTGATAAGTCTATAGCTTGTGCTTGAGAAATTTACTGGTAAGTATATGAGTAAAATCGGATGAAGGGTAATTAAGATATATGGTTTTTTATGGGGGCAAAAATAAAAAAAGTGACATAAAAAAATCAAGTTATATGTCATATGAAAGGGCTTTGTTTGGACATTCCAAAACAATTTTTACTTTTTTTCTGGTACGCTCGGTTTTTGAGATACAACAAAAAAGTTAAATTAAGATAACCAGCGATCCAAGAGCTCCCATCTCTAAGAGTTTCGTTGGCATCAAGGTTTTTCTACTGGTCGGCCAGTTACTTTGCTTTTTCTTATTTTTTTTTCTTGAAATAAATTAAGGAGGTATTTGTATTTGTATTTGTATATGGACTCCTGTATCCGCATTTAGACTCCAAAGTGGTCCATTATGCGTGAGGGGTGATCTGGTTACACTTGTAACCAGCCTAGCTCCTCCCAAAAGCGCAGAAGCTTCCCGGTGGCTTCGCAGGCTTGGAGGAGTGACCTGGGGTTTCCTAGGATTTCTTGTCGTTGAGAAGCTACGCCCTCGCATTCCAGGACTACGTGGGCAGCTGATTCTTCTTCGGACAGGCAGCCTCTGCAGAGTGGACTGTCTGTAGCTCCGATGTTGTAGAGATGTTTGTTAAGTGGACAGTGACCTGTTAGGGTCCCCACGATGGTTCTAAGGTTTCGTCTATGTAGGTTTATTAGACGACGTGTCAGTCTAGGTGTGGTGGCTGGTATTGCTGCTCTTGACTGTCTGCAGTCAGTCGCCCGCGTCCAGCGTAGGTTGTGTTGGTTATGAGTGTGTTGTCGCATCCATGTGCGTAGCTGCGAGAATGGCAGAGGGAGGAAAGGTGCTGGTCCTTCGATTAGCGTTTCCGATCCTCTTCTGGCTAGCTCGTCTGCAGCGTCATTACCAAGGGATCCACTATGTCCCTTTATCCATTGTAGAGTTACTTTGTTCTTGATGGCAATACTCTCTAGGGCAAGGTGACATTCGTGTATGAGCATGGAGTTGCAGTTGTGGCTCTCCAAAGCTCTGAGTGTTGCTGTGCTGTCAGAGAGGATTCGTATGTTGTAGTTATCGATTCCTCTCCTGTTGATTGCTGTGGCAGCTTCGGTTATGGCTGCACATTCACATTGGAATATGGAACTATGTGCGCCTAGTGTCATTGTTATATTTATATTGAGATCCATCGAGTGCACTCCGGCACCCGTTCCCTTTTTGGTTTTTGAGCCGTCGGTGTAGACTCGGACTTCGCTGTTGTCTGATTGATCTCTTAGGTCTTCGTGTGTTTGTATACGGTAGTGTTTCTGGAAAATTTGTTGTTTGGGGATCTTGTCGCACGGTGCTGCTATGAGCGGTTCGTGTGATGTCGCTCTTTCCAGAATGGTTGCGTGTGGGCTCCTAGTGGTTCCCCATAGGTTCAAGTGATAGCAGCCATCGTTGCCTCTTGTTGAATGTGTAGGTCGAGCGGTGTTAGGCCCAGGATGATCTCGAGGGCAGCCGTTGGTGTTGTTCTCATGCAACCCGTTATTGCAGAGCATGCTAGTCTCTGGAAGCTTTGCAGCTTGATAATCACGGTGCTGAGTTCGGTTCTGTTCCACCATACGATTGCTCCGTATGTTAGTGTCGGTCTTATTATTGCTGTATAAAGCCATAGGGTTATTTTTGGCGATAGTCCCCAGGTCTTTCCCAGCATTCTGCTGCATTGAAAGAATGTGGCACTCGCTCGTTGTAGTTTGTAGTCAAGGTGTTTGTTCCATAGGAGTTTACTATCCAGTATGACTCCTAGATACTTGACGTCGTTGGTGAGGTTAAGAGTAGTGTTGAATAGTTTGGGGAGTTTTAAGTTGCCCAGACTTCTTTTGTGTGTGAACAATATAAGTTCTGTTTTTGTGGGGTTGACTGATAAACCATGGCTGGTGCACCAGTTTTCTATTGTTTTCATGGCGGATTTCATGAGGTCGCATAGTACACTCTCAAAACATCCGGTTGCAAGGATAGCGAGGTCATCTGCGTATCCTACTGTGAAAAGGCCGCGCCCGTTCAGTTTTCGGATTAGTTCGTCCACCACTATGTTCCATAGTAGAGGCGACAGTACGCCACCTTGTGGGCAGCCTCTCGCCACAATGCCTCTTGTTGTAGTGTTTACTGTGAGTTGTATTGCTCTGTACTTGAGCATGTTGTTTATCCACTCTGCTAGTGTTGGCGCGACACCGTATCTTGCCAGTGCTAGATCTATGCTAGTGAACGAAGTTTTGTCAAAGGCTCCTTCTATGTCTATGAAGGCGCCTAGAGTTGGTTGTTTTGTGGTTAATCCGTCGCCAATCCTAGAGACTACGCTGTGAAGGGCGGATTCTGTGGATTTGCCTGGGCTGTAGGCATGTTGGTGTGGATGAAGCGGTTGACGTAGGAGAGTGTTAGTTCTTATCTCCTGGTCGCATAACCTTTCAAGAGTTTTGAGGAGAAACGACGTAAGACTAATAGGCCGGAAAGATTTCGCCATTGTGTAGTCTGTTCTGCCTGGTTTTGGTAAGAATATAACCTTCACTTCTCTCCATTTTTGGGGTATGTAACGGTGAGCGATACAGCCTCTAAAGATGTTAACGAGGTGATCGGCTAGTAGGTCGCCACTCCATCTTAGTAAGCCCGGGAAGATACCGTCCAGTCCTGGCGATTTGAAAGGAAGGAAGCTGTTGATAGACCAAAGTACCTTCTCGCGGTTGATCAGGTTACGTGCTGTGGTCCAGTCTTGGCTACTAGCTGCTCGTTCACTGTGCGCTTCCCATTCGTGGGTATCCGTTAATAGACACCCTGGAAAGTGAGTTTGTAGCAGTAGTTCGCTGGTTTCATCGTCTGATTTAGTGTAGGTGTTGTCAGGTTTTTTAAGATATCCAACAGTACGCGCTGGTTCGCTGGATAGTATGCTTTTTATTTTGGTTGCCTGACTGGTGTTGTCTATGTTTGTACAAAAACGTTTCCAGCAGTCCTGTTGCCTGAGGCGTATACGTTTCTTGTAGGTTATTTTTGTAGATTGGTATTTCTCCCAATCTTTTGGTTTTCGGGTGTTTATTGCTTTGTTGAATAGTCTCCTTACTTTGCAACGTAGTCTTTGCAGTTCAGGACCCCACCAGTGTCGGTTTATTCCCCCTTTTGGTGTCACGAGGGGGCACGATTGTTCATAGCTGTTGGTTAAAACATGGGTAAGTTTGTTTATGTATTGGTCAATCTCGTAAGTCTCTAGAAAGGTTGGGGGGACGCTTTCAGCTGACAGAGCTGATTGGACCAGTTTAACAAACTTGGGCCTATCAGTCTTGCGGGGGGCGCGCCTGGGGCTCGGCGTCGGCAGGCTCGTATTTAGGGTGAAACGAATCCATCTATGGTCCGAGCATGACGCTTCGTCCGAGACGCGCCAGTCCGTGATGGAGCGAGACACCTCTTCTGTAGACAGAGTTAAGGAGGTAAATTAAGGAGGTACTCAGTTCTCATAAAATGGTGACAATGACCAGGTCTGATGATGGAGCCAAGGTCTGTTCAACGGAACTCTTCAATAAATAGGTCAATAGAGTTGAAACTTGGTTACCGTACTAAGTTAGTAGGCAGTAGTCAGAAAAAAGTCCAAACATAATGTTTGGACTTGCCTCTGACTACCACCTACTCAAAGTTTTGGTGCGTTCGTCCGGTCGCATCACGAGATCTCAGTTCGAGGCGAATTACTAGTATTAATCGATGACAAAAAGATAGGCTAAATTCGTTTTCTGCAAGATTTTTGCTATGAGGTGGACTATATTGCAGAAGTTTGGGCTAAGGGGTGGCCATTTATGTGTCTGATAATGGATTACCAGACGCATAAATGAGCCACCCCTTCGCGCAAATACTCATTTTGAGAGCACTGGTGGTCTAGTGGTAGCGGCCCAGCCTTCCGATCCTAAGGTCGTGGGTTCGAAACCAGTCGTGGGTTCGAAACCAGTCGTGTACCAATGAGTTTTTCTGTTCAAAAATTTATGTACACAGTGGAAGGAAAACATCGTGAGTAAACCGGCATGTCGTAGAACCTTAAAAGTTCTATAACATGTATCAAGTGATCGAAAGGAGCCTCTTGAGGCGCACTTAAACTCCTTTCACCACACTGTTTCAAAAAGAAACCAGTGACACGACAAGAAGAAGCCTGAGTTGATGGCCTATACGACTATGGACTTGATGTTTTCAACAGTTTCAAAGCACCTACTTTAAAACTTATGAAAAAATTATGAAGACCTGAATATTTGTGCTGGAATGTGCTTCTCCGTTCTCTGAAATCCTTGAAATTGTAACTAAAATATGAACTGTATTTTCATAATAACAATGTACTTCAGAATTCCTCAAATCCTCGTAACCTTTACGCCCACTGAGATTATACTAAGTTTTCCTTTACTCCCAGCTCGACCCCTTAGCTGAATGTCAAATGATTCTACTGATGCTAACAGTACCTATCCGACTCGAGTAGTAACGACAAAGTTTGATCCCGATTACAACATTTGTTTCAATCACTTTTTTGTGATCCATGGAGGGCGTCACGATCCTCAGCAGTGAGGAGTACAACATTTTTGTAGTTTTTTAATCTGAGATATCGTACCTTGGTATGCCGCTGATTGATGATCAAATGGGGATCTAAATTTTGATTAAAATTCCACCGACTAACTCCTTAATTATTTTGAACTTTACAAATCAAAGCCTTTTTATCTATTTTTGTCGTTGACTGTACGTCTGCCTATCAAACGGGGATTAGAAACGGTTATCCGGGTCACCATTCAATTCCTGTCCTTTGACAGAGCGTTTTGACGCCTAATTCCATTTGAGCGCAGTCTCACAGAGGCGGTTTGCAAACATAGCATACTGGCAACGCACATCAGTTAAGCTGCTAAAGCTGTGTTTAAACAGTAAGCTTTCGCCAACGCATATTATATAGCATACCTATTGTTGTGCTAATCCCATATGCAGTTGAACAAGATGATGGGATAATTAGATACTCTTCAGTGTATTCATCTACATGTTCCACGTGGCAGCAGTTGTCTCGCTGTAAATCGAGCCTTAAAATATGTTAATATACTATTCCAGTACACTGATTGGGAGGAGCTGAATGACGGCTATCTGAACCAGAAGATGATCGCAGACGTGGTTGGAGACTACTTCTTCGTGTGCCCCACCAACTACTTCGCCGAAGTGTTGGCCGAATCAGGAGTCGATGTCTACTACTATTACTTTACCCACGTAAGTACATTTTTTTTATACTACTAGCTGATGGAACAAGCAGATGGCCCACCTGATGTTAAGTGGTAACTATCACCTATTACAAAGCATTGCCTCGTAAGTCACGCACGATAGGAACGTGCCCTTCGATGCACTGCCCTGCGTCAATCAACTTACATACAGATACAGATGTTAAGCCCCCCATGTGCCTGTAATTTCACCGGCAACCACACTCTTAAAACCGAAACACAGCAACGCCGCTTGGCGCCAGAAAAAGGCGTGGTGGTAGTACTTCTCCGTACGAGCCCTTCACAGAGAGACTTACTACTCTTACCTTACGGCCGTGACAGATTGTCCCATTCCTCTTTTTTTAAGGTAGGGGTCTACCAACTCATAGGAACTATCTATATTTTTGTATAGCTATCTTTTAGACAATAATTACTGCCTCTAAAAACAAAGACGGAAATATTTGTCACACTAACATTACAAACCCCACCCGAGTACTTATCAGTTTAGAAATAAATTTATACCAAAATAAATTGTCAGTTGTCAAAGTACCCACATTCAAATCAATATTTATCAAGCACACACGTGGTAAGTCTCAGCTAACTATTTAAGTATTCAGATGTAGTGGGAGTTAGCAGATATTTTTGGTAAAGTTGCTTATTTGGAAAATAAATCTTGAACTATCGTAAGAAAACCCGTTTTGTTTCTTTGATGAGCTTGCTTTCGCAGTTTTTCCTACCTCTAAGCAGTAATGTGAGCATTAAGTTCTATGCTTAGGTAAGAAGAGCACTTAGTTGCAAGTGAAATTACTGAAACGAGAGGAATTAATATAACGATAAGAGTTAAAAAGGAGCAGATAAGAATTGTTCAAAATCTATCTAACTATATCAAATTATTCGGTAGTTTTGACAGCCTTCACAGCTCAGTTGGTGCTCTGCCTTCTGCGTCGTAGGCCGTGGGTTCGATCCCCACCGAGAACAAACATTTGTGTGATGAACATAGATGTTTGTTCTCTGTCTGGGTGTTATATAATATTATAAGTATATATTTACAAAAAAAGTATGTAAGTAGTATATCAGCTATCTGGTTCCCATATCACAAGCTTTGGCTTAGTTTGGGGCGAGATAGTGCTGTGTGGAATTTCCACCAATATTTATTTATTTTATTTATTTAGTTTGAGGTAAAATTACTATAGAATAATAAAATTCCAGGGCACTGTGTCTTCAACCGGTAAAGCTGATTAATACCTCTGGTATTGCAATCGACCGCAGGTCACGGCAACTTCTTACCACTTAAACTGGATAGTAAGAACATTTTAACTGCTTCAATTAGTAAATCAAATTGCAATCTGATGAATTTAGTGACTGGAAACAGCAAAACGGACGATATTTCACCATGTAGCTGTCTTCAAACATGCAACATTATTTCTCACACAGGTAGGGCGTAATCTTTTTGAATTCAGTCGCGTCAGTGCAAAAGCGGCTCTAAAAGGGTCCTCGCGTTTGGTTCGTTAGCTAAATTAACGTGTTACCGGCGGGCACCGGTTTTGCTGTTTGGAGTGCTACGTCACAGGAATACTTTGAAACGCTCGCTCGCCAGTTTGTCATATTTACTAGTATACAGTCGTGTGTCAAGTTGTCGGATGTCGTGCTCTTTGTGTATCTCGTGGGATAAGAGGTGAGTGCGTTTCGTTTTACTTTTTCGTATTTGACGCCGTTTTTCGGTCCAACTTGTAGAATGATTTATTTTCATATATAGTTACAATATAGAATAATTGAATCATTTTGATTAAATAATCGATCTTTGTATTGGTTAGTTGAACTGTACCTACTAAACAGGATACAAAAATAAATACCCTCAAAAAGCCTTTTGAAATGGGAAACCAATTATTAACAAGAATTTGAATTCTATAAGATCCGTCTACTGGCACTCCGGTTAGGTTCAAAAATAGGGACAAAAACCATTTCACTTTTTCAATGTCATGGTCATGAACTACTGAAGGTCGTACCGCTAACATAACATACATTGTATAGCTACCCTACGAATTACAACTGCGATCGGCAGTAGCCGACACACACACGTAATGGCCTATTTACATACAGAGTTTCTCGCACGGAGTGTGATATCAATTTCTTTGCTAGTTTATTAGATAAACGTATCTTCGAGGTGACTTTGTGTTTTAATAATATTTTAGTGAATGTAATCAAACGCTTTTTGAACTTTATGCAGCCGATTCAAACTGTCATGACGACATAAACAATTTCGACGTAATTTAGTAAAATTTTTGTCCATCCAGTTAGTGGGACAAACTTGATCGCGTAGTTGCCACATAAAATAACTACTATGACAACAATAGAAAGTCTAGAAGCGGTATAAAGTTTTCATGCACACGTGACCCGAGTCTCAGTGCGCCAGAATGCATTGCCGGCATTGCTATTGTCAACGGGTATTTCTTTTGTCCTGTAAACTCTGGAATCACTCAAGTGCTTCCATTGTGTCTAGATCTTAGCAATTCGTAGAAGCGCACCTATTCATATCTTAGAAATGAAAGGAACGAATAAGGTAACGTGATACGGCATCAATAACGGTTGCGATAAGATGGATTGATGTCACATTGTAGTTCTGGTAGTATCTTAGTCTGCCAAAACTATCTGATTTTTGTCTCCAGAAAACGATGGATTAAAAAACAAAAATTCCAAGACAGTTCTTTTAGTTGTATCCTCTTGTCGCCTATCAAATTAAATGTTAAATTAGTTATCTTCGTTAGACCAAACGTATGTATAAAAACGAGTGAAGGCGAACAATGAATCGCTCTCTCGCATTGAGAATTTTATCACCTTTTGCTTGTTTTTTTTATACAACTAGCTGATGGAACAAGCATATCGCGCACCTGATGTTAAGTGGTAACCATCACCTATAACAAAGCATTACCTCGTAAGTCACGCACGATAGGAACGTGCCCTACGATGCACTGCCCTGCATCTTGAGACATACCTACAGATGTTAAGCCTCATGTGCCTGTAATTATGTATTGTTGTCATAATCATAATTTGTATCGTTATAAAATAATGGTTTATTTATTTAAACTGTTTACCACTAGCCAATATACAAACACAAGCAGACCGAACACTGAAAATCGCAGTAGTAAAAACTGTGTCGCGTTTGACAGCGTCCGATCTTGGTACAAAAATAAAATAAAAAAAGGTAAAGCAAAAACACAGGACATACATATAAAATAATTGGTCGAACACTGAAAATCGCAGTAGTAAAAACTGAGTCGCGATTTACGCGGTTGTAAGTAAATCGAGACGACCACTAGGTATATTTTTGCCACTGCTTCATTCAAGGAACCAAACCTTTAGAAAAAATACTGCTACAGAAATTATGTCCCGTGAGACGTTGCAGAATAATTTAAAGGACGTCTGCTGGGACTGTTTGGAATTTTATCACGTATTTTTATCTGTCGGGACATTTTATTCAGTAACTGTAGTTTTGTAACATAGTGTTATAATAATATGTGATGATATGTTTACTTGTTTTTTTTATGATGTGTTTATTTTTATCTACACTAATCTACATCTACATCTACATCTACACTAATATTATAAAGAGGTAAACTTTGTATTTTTGTATTTTTGTATTTTTGTATTTTTGTATGTAACGAATAGGCTCAAAAACTACTGGTCCGATTTCAAAAATTCTTTCACCATTAGAATGCTACATTATCCCTGAGTAACATAGGCTATATTATATTTTCAAAAAAATCAGGGATCCTTACTAAAACTTCAATAATGTAACCCAAGGTGGAAAACAAAAAACCTTACATCGCGTGCGCTGCGAAAACTATTGAAGATAGAACAAAATAATGTACTACGATTTTGTAGAACACGTTATCATCTACAAAAAATGTCGCGACAGCATATGTCTAACTATTATAGTTATGTCACAATAAGTGTTCTTTTATTATAAAAAAATAATTGAAATGCCTCCGCTAGAAAAGGGTCTTTATTTGTACCTTGGTATTAATCCTTATCCAAATAAATCATTTCATAAATAAGACGGTTTCAATACCTATAGATTACTTCTTAAATTTTTCAAATCGGACATTCCATTCAAAAGATATGACGAAATTAAAAATGTTTACGGGTCCACGGTTCACGCGCGGGGTGCGATTTCACTCACTCAAGGAGAAGCGCGTGCAAATGTATGAAATAAGTAGATGCGAGGCTCGAACCCACGGTCTAAGTTTATCCTAAAATGTTCAAAAAATTTATGACCACCCATGCGAAGCTGGGACAGGCCGCTAGTTTAAAATATTCGGAGTCATTATCACGGTCATTATAATTCATTTGATCGCGGCTTTTTATTATCCAATAATGTTGGCAGTCAATAGTACTTAGAGGTTTTTTACTGTAACTATACCTGTCTACCAGCTATACGCATTATAATTTAAAACCTCAGCCTGCCATCTGCCTCTGCCTCCATGTTGCCATACCCTATGCAGGGTCCATGTGATACTTACTAACACCTAACAACAATGTATGTACCTAAACTAAACCATGTGTAAGCAATAAATGTATTGAGTAAAGTCGGCCATCATTTGTTTTGAAGAAAATGGTGGCGGTTTTCTTCAAAACTTTCGAAACATATTTTTCGAATCAGTATATTACCATAATCTCAAGTAATATCGGTTAAAAACTACCGAAATTGTACAACATTGCTCAAAATAACACTAGAAAAACAATTAAAATGAAAAAGCTATGTTGCTTCCCATAATGACAGAATGAATTTAGTCTTTTTATTCTTTACTGTGTTATCAAGGTGTAATCCTATAAACGATAGCTATCGAAGCACTGAACTTTGAAAGTTGTCACTTATATGATTGGTCCCAATAGCTTCACTTTCGGCCGGTTTCTGAAAGCCCGATTAAAACTAATCGCATATCAAGTCACTTGCTATCTCTATCTAACTCGATGTGATAGCTGAAATGGCGAGTGACTTGACAACCGATTAGTTTTGATAGAGCTTTCAGAAACCAGCCGTTAGTTTGGGTTAGATTGTATGTCCGAAAATTTATATGCAAATTATTATTATTTTAAAACTTGTGTCCGTTAAGACTAAGTTGAGTATCTTTTAGTTTTAAGTTTTGAGCTTTATCACAAAAAATAAGATTTAGTAGCGAGATGCCTACTATCGGATTTAGTTCATTTTTTATTTTTTCCTTCAGTCTGTAGCACAATGATAATATTTTGAAATTTTCATACAAGTGATCGCAATGTACCGAAAATTGCGTTTGGACAAACATTATTTTAAATAGACCAATAAGGTCGCGTAATGCCTACTTTCGTTCTCACCGGTATTTTTGTTACTTGTGTTGCTTACTAAATGTACAATCAATCAAAAAACTATAATTGTACCGTAGGTATAAATAGCCACACACTAATCATGCTGCAAAACTTTTTCTCACCAAATATAAACTAGACTAGGTAGGTAAATAGCATCCAATAATGGGTTTTTCTTTCTACCTGTTCCTTCCTGCGTATTTTATGGCTGCAATCAGGGTAGAGTGGCAAGGTTGCTCCACGTATCCAGAAGATACCCTGATTTATATAGAGCCTTGGACTACAGTAGATTGCATTTTTCCGCATTGTTTTAGGATTCAAGTTTAAAATTCCTCGTTGTCATCACTCGGCAGTTTGTATATCTCGTTAGCTCGCTATTCAAAATTGCACAGTTGACGACATAGACCAATAATCAACAGGATAAAGTAATGTGCACTACTTTAACTAACTAATATATTTTTTCCGTATCTACACCATTTTTCCTGTCGAGGTCTAGAACATTAAAAATATCTGAAGGTGACAAATAAGGATCGCCGTCTCAATGCGCAAAAAATAGATGGATGGACATAAATCAGGAAGTTAGAGGGGCGTTGTCGGGCTGGCGATTTGTCGTTGAAATAACCATTTGACAGATGACGCAGGGCTAGAGCAGGAGTCAGTGGTAATTTAGTGCCTTCATACCTTATGCAAAATTGCATAAAACTCTAAACATATTCTAGTAAAGAATCGTTGGAAATGTAAATGCTTTACTATATAACTATGATGAATCATGGTTTCGAGATGCGCCATCAGATGGTGCAGACATGACGGAAATCACTAATCCAAGTCCCACAGTTTAGTTCATACATTTAATAAACGTTTACAATTGTCTTTCTACAAAAGTAAACTATGATTACACCGATAATTCAGGATTAAACTCGTCAAATTATGGAAACGCGGTGATTTAATACTAAGTGGGCTTTACGAACTCTCGGCTCGAGAAACAGAGTTCAAGTCCAGCACGTTTGTTTTACCTCTTTCATAAAAACCACCGTTATAATAAAACGAATAACAAAATTACCCTCTGCCCACTCAGTATTGACTTCACCCAAGCGATTGACAATGGCACTTGACGTTTCTATACTGTTTGACAGCCAATAGATTGTACTTAGCTAAAATATGAAGAATAGTATTGCACGTATTAGAATAGGGTATAGTAAATTATATAATAATGCTAATTATGTAATAAATAAATTAATAAATATTGGTGGACTTTCCACACAGCACTATCTAGCCCCAAACTAAGCCAAAGCTTGTAATATGGGAACCAGATAGCTGATATAATACGTATATACTTTTTTTTTTTTTGTAAATACATACTTATAATATTATATAACACCCAGACAGAGAACAAACATCAATGTTCATCACACAAATGTTTGTTCTGGGTGGGGATCGAACCCACGGCCTACGGCGCAGAAGGCAGAGCTACTACCAACTGTGCTGTGAAGGCTGTCAAATTTAATTATTTACGTACCTAAAATATTTAGTAAAGTAATTAGCATTATTACATAATTTACTATACCCTATTGACGACGCTCCGACATCTATATAGGTATTTATTCATAAATAAATCTTTACAGGTTTGTTTTTTTTCTCATCTTTACAGGTGTTCACTTTCTTCATATATTTGTATTATTTTTGCTTGTATATTATGTCAATGTTTTTATCAATTCATTTTTTATAGATTAATTTATTGTTTACAATCAATTGAATTAGTTTTTATCCGATTTAATTAGTGTAATTGGTAATTAAATGTACCGTTATAATTAAATAAGATTAAATAAATATAACTTACTATAGTGTATATCCACTATATTGTATAAGTACAATAGGTACATTATAAACTAACTTTAGAGTCTTTCATGAAAGAGGTAATTTCCGAGCTAAGCTTTAAATTACCTTCAACCACTCTACAATGATAGGTGTTATGATATAAAGCTGCCGTTAATTTTATACTTTAACTGCAAAAACCGGTAGTTTATTACCTTCTTTAACATATAGTATTCCAAAGCTTATGTTTTCATATCATATTATAACTTTTATATTTGAATAGTTATTTACACATATATGAATCCATTTTTTTGTAAGGTGTATCACAGTTCTATTTTTTTTAGTATTACCTACAAAAACCACAGTGTCTCTCGAGCTATAGGTAGTTTTATGGGTCGCAAGTCGCCAAAACAAGGTACGACGCGACAGCACCACTATTTATCTTGCCAACCACTGAATAATAAAAGAACTCTAGATTCGGAAGAGGGTAGTAAAACTCATATAACGTTTTACTACATTTTTGTCCGAAGTCTTTTCAGTACAAATGTTATTTTGCTATCAAATTAGCTATCAATATTAACTTTATAACCCATGACTTTTGTTCAGATCCTGTCCACACACGTAAAAAGTTTGTTAAACCTTTCAATTAAATTTCTAAGGATTCAAGATAATCATCTTTTATATATCTTTATAAAATATGATATTATTATTCTCTGTTTTACTCACAAAAAATACACTACTATAAAACGAAAAATATCGGTAAGTAAGTTAATTACTATCTATGAATAACGACATTCTTAAGTATCTATACGGATCGCAAATTATTAGAGTGCTCTATATTCACTTGTGCCACGCTACACCAACGTAGCTGTTATAGAACTGTTATCGAACTATCCAAAGAAACGAACCGATGTGGTCGACATGTATAAATTAGGCTTGGGTCAGACAGGCCGGAAAGGTCACAGATTAACAGCGGCTATTTTGGTTCCAGTCCCGTAGCCTTATTCCATTTCTGTTCTCGTCACCGCGTCTACTGTTGTATAATCAGACTAACATTTCCCGAATCTGACTGATCCATTTGTGACTCTAGAAATTCTTCTTCAATTTTTATAATGCGAAAAGCCAAAGAGTAGAAATCCTTAACGGCGTCCGTGTTTCCGAACACCTGTAATTTGGATGTTTTCAAGACAAGAGTGAATAGGTACTTATTTCTTCTAGGTAAATTAGATGAGAATGCGTATTAACAATAAGTTGTAAAAAAAAATTTTTATTAAGACTCATTGCTATTATGTGACTATCTAAGTTTTTTTAATTGCTACTACAAATCTTAAGCCAGAAACACTTTATTTCATGACAAGTAATTACTAAAAACAAAGAAAGTACAACAATGGATGTAATCTTCGGAGAACAAATTACGCAATTAACCGATCGTCTACTTTACTGAAGGTCTTTGAATAACGTAACATTTCAAGTAGCTAACACACAGTTTGAAAGCAAAATATAACCTTTCAAAGAACAATAACAAGTAGCGAAACTAAAACACCCACACCTAATGGTAGGTAGTGAAAAGCTAGAAGTATTTCATTTCATGGTCCAACCGTATTTTACGGCCAATAAAAGCTTAAGTATGTGTTTTACCACATAGCTACTAATTATTATAATTTTATTGCTTTCCTACCTATTTAATTTTATTTTGCCTTGACCTAGTTTTAAAAGCTAGAAAAAAATCAAAAAGAACGTAAACCTAACGAGGTCGAATATAAACTTAAATTACACGTAATTATAAAATTTCCTCGTCCACCGGCTTAATTCTATTCGATCCAGCAGGCACTGAAAAGTCTTAACTTTTTACCCAAATCTATTATTAAATACAGGTATAAATAATTTTGCTTTTTACAGGGTAGACTTGAGGACTTATATTTAGAAGTTTGGTCGTTACGTAAGGGACGTTACCTTAATAATGTGGGGCAACCTTTCAGGGAGCTAGGTGTATATGCTTCTCACCTCATGCATGACAACGCATACGTTGGCTGGCCTCCAGCCACATTGCATTATTAAAAAGGCTTCTCTACCAGCCGCTTTTAAATTAACGACCGTCTCTGAAAACTCTGACAGCCTCAGGGGAATTGTTTTCAAGGCTTTACTATATACTAACAATGTTGTAGACTTAGGTAGACCCTTGACATTGACCCTTAGCCATTACGACTGAATAAACAGGTTATGGTCAAAAAGTCCTTTGAAAAAACCACTGACTTTTTTCTGAATTATCAGTAGAGCAATAAGTGTTTTTTTATACTTCTTGTTGATGAACAAGCAGATGACCCACCTGATGTGAAGTGGTAACCATTACCATTACAAAGCATTGCCTCGTAAGTCACGCACGATAGGAACGTGCTCTATGATGCTCTACCCTGCGTCCATCAGCTTGAGGTATACAGATGTTAAGCTTCATGTGCCTGTAATTCCATCGGCAACCACACTGTTCTAACTGAAACACATCAACGCTGCTTGGCGGCAGAAAAGGCAAGTGTCACTAGTCAGTCATTTGAAACAGTTAAAGTGTGCCTCAAAGAGGTTTTTTTCGAGCACTATTATTTATTGTATAGTAATTTTTTTTCTGGTCACCTAATGATTGCAGCAGATAGGTGCTATCATTATTTGGACCGGTCATTTTAGAGTTTTTTTTAGTTAGATCATTTTCAGAGTTTTTTTACTTCCATTGCGGGTCCGTTGTTACCTAACGCTCAGACCAGTTCAGTCAGGTTAGGTGGCAACTGAGACTTCACTGAGATTTTTTTTTTGTTGATCATATTATTATAAATATTATTTCCTGCTTATTTTACCAAACAATATAATAAGAAATAAATACTATACAAAGGAAATTAAAACTAGCGTAGGGCGAGTATACTACCTTTCAGTTCTTCGTACCAAATGACCGTTACTAAATTCAGAGCATGTTAACTGGGCCCTAGCCAAGAGATGAGTTGCCTGAGTGGATTTACGTTAAAAGGCTACAGCTTAACGTTAAAAAGTGACTTGATTAACTGTGAGCAAAGAAAATTATTAATTTCATAATACGTAAAGACGAATCGCAAAGTGAAAAACTTTACCAGTCAGTAGGTACCATAGTAACTCAATTGAAGTTTAGGGAAAAACACGAGAACATGCGGGGAATAAAGAGTCCACAAAGGAATCATTTACATAATCAACTTTGGGAACGTTTTTGTTGATGGAAAGAAAATTACGGGAACGAGATCGATATTATGTGGGTGTTGTTGTTGCTAAGAAAAATCAAATACGCTTTTGGTATAATAAACAGTTCTTTGATTTACCATTTTTTGCTTATGTGATAGACGAGGAGCCTGGGATGGGATTTTAAATTGAGAGGCTTGTCTACCACTTGTAGTACATTACCTGCTGAGCTTACTATGCCGGTGTTTTTCTTCACCATCTCAAGGTATTTTTGTAATAGAAAACTACATTGGTATATGATAGGATATAACTTGCGACTATGCTTAGCAGGCAAGGCTCACTAAACTACCAGTGCTTCCAACCACAACTTCATACTCATAAGGCCTACAAAAAATCTGTCGAACGATAAACTATGCTTAAACTATTGCCATCTCTTACCAATGCGTAATGGCAAACAGAGACAGCGTTAATTTTAAGCATTATTTAAATTTAAACACCATTTTTGAGGGATGATATTTAATACATCAGAACTTGCCCTTGTTAATTTGTGCTATTTCGTCTTTTCTTTTATTTCATAGCTAAAACTAAATCTCTAATACTATAAGACTCAAAGTCCTGACTGACTGACTGACTGACATATAGACAACGCACAGCCTAAACCGCTGGTCCTAGAGACTTGAAATTTGAGGAGTACATAGGTCTTATGGCGTAGAGGTGCACTAAGAAGGGATTTTTGGAAATTCAACCCCTAAGGGTGTAAAAAGGGTTGAAAACGTTTGTATGAAAAATAGTATTCCTTGAACCTACAAACTTGAAACTTGGAGTACATATACTTCAAGGCAAAAAAAAACGAAAGGCATTTTTAGTTTTTTAAAACTACCCTTAATAAGGGTGCAAAGGGATGTAAAAGTTTGTATGGGAGTTTTTTGACCGCTGGTCCTAGAGACTTGAAATTTGAGGAGTACATAGGTCTTATGGCGTAGAGGTGCACTAAGAAGGGATTTTTGGAAATTCAACCCCTAAGGGTGTAAAAAGGGTTGAAAACGTTTGTATGAAAAATAGTATTCCTTGAACCTACAAACTTGAAACTTGGAGTACATATACTTCAAGGCAAAAAAAAAGGAAAGGCATTTTTAGTTTTTTAAAACTACTCTTAATAAGGGTGCAAAGGGATGTAAAAGTTTGTATGGGAGTTTTTTGACCGCTGGTCCTAGAGACTTGAAATTTGAGGAGTACATAGGTAGTATGGCGTAGAGGTGTACTAAGAAGGGATTTTTGGAAATTCAACCCCTAAGAGTGTAAAAAGGGTTGAAAACGTTTGTATGAAAAATAGTATTCCTTGAACCTACAAACTTGAAACTTGGAGTACATATACTTCAAGGCAAAAAAAAGGAAAGCCATTTTTAGTTTTTTTAAACTACCCTTAATAAGGATGCAAAGGGATGTAAAAGTTTGTATGGGAGTTTTTTGACCACTGGACTTAGAGACTTTAAATTTGAAGAGTATATAGGTCTTATGGCGTAGAGGTGTACTTAGAAGGGATTTTTGGAAATTCAACCACTAAGGGTGTAAAAAGGGATGAAAACGTTGGTATGAAAAATTGTATTCCTTGAACCTACAAACTTGAAACTTCGAGTACATATACTTCAAGGCAAAAAAATAGGAAACACATTTTTGGTTTTTTAAAACTACCCTTAATAAGTATGCAAAGGGATGTCGAAGTTTGTATGGGATTTTTTTAACGCGTGGTGCGATTGACTTAAAACTTGAGGTAAATATACTAAGAAATAAAAAATTAAGAATAACACTTTGAAGTTTTGATAATTACCCCCGCAAAGGGTGCAAATGACTGTAAAAGTTAGTATGGGAGATTTTTAACGCATAGTGCGATTGATTTCAAACTTGAAGTAAATATACTCCACAATAAATAGATTAAAATCACGTTTTCACTATTTTAAAACTACCCCTGCAAAGGGTGCAAAAGACTGCCAAAGTCCCAAGGTTTGTATGGGAGATTTTTAACGCGTAGTGTAATTAACTTCAAACTTAAAGAAAATGTGTTCTGTGGATAAATAACAAAAAAACAGTTTGATTTTCGAAAACAACCCCTGAAACGTTACCCTCCTTCGTTGCGCTCGAGTAAAAAGGATACAACGAAGCGTTAATGTTATATTCTGTGTTATATATGGGATATTCTAAAAACGGGAATCTTGAGTTGGTACGAAGAGATATGAGGGTATCTACCGTGATTGGGGATCAAAGTCGTGAAGCTGTTTCGTTTCGTTTGTTTTTGAGGTAGAAACTAGGAACAAATAAGTACATATTTTCCGTGTAAGGTTGTCTTTGTTGTATTTGTCATGTTTGTGCCAAACTCAGTCAGTACCTTTACCTACCTACCTAATATAGGTAATGTACGCCTATAGGTATCCCATATACCTACGTAGGTATTTAAAATCTTACCCTAATAATATACAAATCAATGCGAAAGTTACGATGTTTTGATGTTTGTGGCTCAATCACGGTTCACCACTTCAACGCGTGCGAAGCCGCGGGAAGCCACTAGTTGTTAATATGTTAGCATTTATTCGTTTAATTGGCTGTAATGTAATCATTACATGCATGAACGAGTATTTTCAAACCCAAAAACACTTAAAAGTAAATTATATTACATTGTGAAAAAGTAACATGTTTCGGAGAAGGATAAAAAGCCACGTTCAGAATACATTTATTGTCCTCGGTTAAGGTTGTACTCGCTTGTTTAATTCATTTATCACATTTAAATTATAAATTATATTAAGGTCCCTTTTATTTGCCCGACGAGTTTAGACCGTTGATATACAATTGCTATAGTTACAGGCAGAATGGAGCATTGAACTTAAAATATATTGTGCGCGACTTACGAGGTAATGCTTTGTTATATGTGATGGTTACCACTCAACACTAAGAAGGCCATCTGCTTGTTACATTGTTGTTATTGTATGTGTATGTTGTTGTTGTTGTTGTAGAGAGTAGAAAAGAAATATAGAAGTGTCAAAGAGCTATTTTCACTAATCTTTCAGCATACGAGTACAAACCTTTTACATAAAATACAGTTCTAAAGGCAACCAATAGGTAAAACGTTTGACCGCAATCTCACCTAATGTTAAATGATGATGCGGTCTACGGTGTAGCACGTTTACCTAGACTAAAACATCCAAATTATAGGCATTCGGAAAAACGGACGCCGGTAGGGAATTCCACTCTTTGGCTGTTCGCATTATAAAAGTAAAAATTTTAAGAAAAAATTATAAACATAGCGCTTTGTGCGGGCAGTAGGTAGGTATGTCAACCATGAATGGATGTCTCGTTTCCGTACATCTGGTGGTCCGATGGTAGAACGGGAATGGGGGATCTAAGTTAAGGAGAATACAGTTAAAATACAGTTCTAAAGGCAGTGGTTGTTTAATGTTTATATAAACTCATATTGACATAACCACTAAGTTTCTATTTTCTCAAATCTTTCAGCGTACGAGTACAAGCCTTTGGGGCGAGTGGATGGGGGTGATGCACGGCGATGAGATGGAGTACGTTTTCGGGCACCCTCTGAACATGTCGCTGCAGTACCACACCAGGGAGCGAGACCTGGCTGCTCATATCATGCAGTCCTTCACTAGATTCGCTCTTACAGGGTAAAATCTTTTTTTATTTTTGTTATATTAGAAGATGACATGAGAAGAAATAGCACCGAGATGACGAATGATAGAGGAGAGTGGAAGAAGAAAACTTAATTTGTTGTGCCGACCCCACTTAGCGTGGGATAAGGTCAGAAAGATGAGGCAAAAAATTCGTAACCAAAAACATCAACATTTGGTCTAAACTTACTTAAGTGTCTACCCAATTTTAGATTTAGATTATCCACAAAAATCTATTTAACATCTCTAATATTAAATGAATGTATAATGATGAACTTTTTAAGATATTTAAGGGAGTCAAACAAAATATTTTGCCATCTCTAATACTATAAGAATCAAAGTCCTGACTGACTGACTGACTGACTGACTGACTGACTGACATATAGACAACGCACAGCCTAAACCGCTGGTCCTAGAGACTTGAAATTTGAGGAGTACATAGGTCTTATGGCGTAGAGGTGTACTAAGAAGGGATTTTTGGAAATTCAACCCCTAAGGGTGTAAAAAGGGATGAAAACGTTTGTATGTAAAATCGTATTCCTTGAACCTACAAACTTGAAACTTGGAGTATATGTACTTCAAGGCAAAAAAATAGGAAAGGCATTTTTAGTTTTTTAAAACTACCCTTAAAAAGTGTGCAAAGGGATGTAAAAGTTTGTATGGGAGTTTTTTGACCGCTGGTCCTAGAGACTTGAAATTTGAGAAGTACATAGGTCTTACGGCGCAGAGGTGAACTAAGAAGGGATTTTTGGAAATTCAACCCCTAAGGGTGTAAAAAGGGATGAAAACGTTTGTATGTAAAATCGTATTCCTTGAACCTACAAACTTGAAACTTGGAGTATATGTACTTCAAGGCAAAAAAATAGGAAAGGCATTTTTAGTTTTTTAAAACTACCCTTAAAAAGCGTGCAAAGGGATGTAAAAGTTTGTGTGGGAGTTTTTTGACCGCTGGTCCTAGAGACTTGAAATTTGAGGAGTACATAGGTCTTATGGCGTAGAGGTGTACTAAGAAGAGATTTTTGGAAATTCAACCCCTAAGGGTGTAAAAAGGGATGAAAACGTTTGTATGTAAAATCGTATTCCTTGAACCTACAAACTTAAAACTTGGAGTACATATACTTCAAAGCAAAAAAATTAAAAAGGCATTTTTAGTTTTTTAAATCTACCCTTATATAAGTGTGCAAAGGGTTGTAAACGTTTGAATGGGAGTTTTTTGACCGCTGGTCCTAGAGACTTGAAATTTGAGGAGTACATAGGTCTTATGGCGTAGAGGTGTACTAAGAAGGGATTTTTGGAAATTCAACCCCTCAGGGTGTAAAAAGGGATGAAAACGTTTGTATGTAAAATCGTATTACTTGAACCTAAAAACTTGAAACTTGGAGTACATGTACTTCAAGGCAAAAAAAAATAAAAAGGCATTTTTAGTTTTTTAAATCTACTCTTATATAAGTGTGCAAAGGGATGTATAAGTTTGTATGGAAGTTTTTTGACCGCTGGTCCTAGAGACTTGAAATTTGAGGAGTACATAGGTCTTATAGCGTAGAGGTGTACTAAGAAGGGATTTTTGGAAATTCAACCCCTAAGGGTGTAAAAAGGGATGAAAACTTTTGTATGTAAAAAAGTATTCCTTGATCCTACAAACTTGAAACTTGGAGTACATGTACTTCAAGGCAAAAAAGTTGGAAAGGCATTTTTAGTTTTTTAAAACTACCCTTAATAAGTGTGCAAAGGGATGTTAAAGTTTGTATGGGAGTTTTTTGACCGCTGGTCCTAGAGGCTTGAAATTTGAATAAATAATTAAGAATGACGTTTTTAACATTTCATAATTACCTTGCAAAGGGTGCAAATGACTGTAAAAGTTAGTAGGGGAGAGTTTTTAACGCATAGTGCGATTGATTTCAAACTTGAAGTAAATATACTCCACAATAAATAATTCAAAATCACGTTTTCAATATTTTAAACTTCCCCTGCAAAGGGTGCAAAAGACTGCCAATGTTTCAAGGTTTGTATGGGAGATTTTTAACGCGTAGTGTAATTAACTTCAAACTAAAAGAAAATGTGTTCTGTGGATAAATAACAAAATACAGTTTGATTTTCAAAAACAACCCTTTAAACGTTACCCACCTCCATTGCGCTCGAGTAAAAAGGATACAACGAGGCGTCAATGTTTGTAAGGGACATTTTAAAAACGGGAATCTTGAGTTGGTACGAAGAGATCTGAGAGTATCTACCGTTCCTGGGGATCAAAGTCGTGAAGCTGTTTAGTTTCGTTTGTTTTTAGGGTAGAAACTAGAAACAAATGAGTACATATTTTCAATGTAAGGTTATCTATGTTGTATTTGTCATGTTTGTGCTAAACTCAGTACCTATACCTACCTACCTAATATAGGTAATGTACGCCTATCGGTATCTTTTATACCTACGTAGGTATTTAAAATCCTACCCTAATAATATACAAATCAATGCGAAAGTTACGAAGTTTGGATGTTTGTGGCTCAATCACGGTTCACTACTTCAACGCGTGCGAAGCCGCGGGAAGCCACTAGTGTAGTTATAATTTTGCAGTGGTCAGTAATGAAGCTTGATTTCTTAAGCACTATTAGATCACTTGCCTTTATGTTTGGTATACGTTTCAAGCTTACCCTTAAGAGGCTGTTTAAGGCTTAACATTTAATTTTCTTAGTGAGCGCCTACACTCTGTGTCAAATTTTAGAAATTATATGCCCAGAAGTTTAGAATATCTGGTGATGAGTAAGTGGATTTATCTTTTATGATTATAGATTTAAAGTTAAATTAGCAGGGAAGACAATATTGTTTATGGTAGTGAGATAAAATGTATTGAAGACAGTGAAAGTCTTTTGTTGTTGCTGAAGTTTTGATTTCCTCATAATGCATTTTTTTGTATTTTGAGAGCGGCGGCATTATAAATAAATAAATAAATAAAGGATTCAAGGATAAATAACTGATATTATCGAAAACCTCTAATATATCTCTAACTAGCGGCCTGTCCCAGCTTCGCATGGGTGGACATACATTTGTTTATGTAAAAAAATGTTAATAAGAAGTTATAGTAACATAACTACGATAGTTAGACGTATGGTATCACTGAGTTTTTTGTAGATATTGATGTGTTCTTTAATATTGCAGATTTTTGTGTTCTATCGTCAATAGTTTTCGCAGCGCATGCGATGAAAAACATGTTATGGCCAATTTTTTTACACCTTGGGTTACATTATTGAAGTTTTAGAAGCGATCCCTAAGTTTTTCTAGTAATAAATATAGCCTATGTTACCCAGGGATAATGTAGCATTCTAATGGTGAAAGGATTTTTGAAATCGGACCAGTAGTTTTTTAGCCTATTCGTTACATACAAAACAACAAAAATACAAATCTTTCCTCTTTATAATATTAGTGTAGATTACGACCTACTTACTAATTATGTATGCACACTAATTATATTTTGTCCTACAATACATTTTGTGTTTAAAAAGTGTAACAGCTCGAGTCAGTGCTAACATCGACACAAACTTACTAGGTTCACGTTAAATGAAAACAATTTTTTTTTTCATATAAATATAATCTAATCGGAGGATTGGTAAATTTTTCAGCAAACCACACAAACCTGATGAGAAATGGCCGCTGTACTCAAAGTCATCGCCTCATTACTACGTATACACGGCTGATAGTGCCAGCGGGCCAGCAGGACCACGTGGCCCTAGGGCTTCAGCTTGCGCTTTTTGGAACGACTTCTTGAACAAACTGAATGGTTAGTACATACGCCAACATAATTTCGCTTCGTAAAACGAATCTAAACACAGATGCCGGACGAACGTTGATTTTTTTGACATTATCCAGTAAATTACTAACAAAAAATGTTTACTTAATTAGTTTTTTTTACAGCAATAATTAAACAATATAGTAGGTATCAAGGGGAAGGTCGTGGGTTCAAATCCAACTCGGGTAATAACTTTTGGGACTATATTAAACCTTTGTAATATAGTAGGTATAGTGATGTAACAATTAAATTTCCTCATAAAAATGCTGTTTTTTTCAGAATTGGAGCATGTTCCCTGTGATGGTGCTGTGACTGGTCCGTATAGCAGCGTCGCCGGCACCACTCTGCCGATAGTGTTGCTCACAACACTCGCCACCACAGTCGCCTTGTAAACTGTGGCTTTCTAAACATCTGCAGAGAATCAACGCTGTTCATACAGTAACACTCAAACAGCTGTCGTGATTATCTACCTAGCCCTTAAATATAGAAGTATTAAAAACTAAAAATAAGATGAATGATTTCACAGATAATATAATTTTCTACGGACGAGAACTGAAAGATTTGGAATGCGTGCATAGTGTTTGGACATTTTTATGAAAAGGTATTTTTAAGGTATTGGACATGAACTTAGAAGTGAATTGATACGGTAAAATGTTGTAATGCTGTCAACTTATTGAAATTGAAGATGTGGTGAATAAAATTGTACGAAAACGAAATTTTCATAATTGTTGTTGTTTTACAATAATATTATATAACTTAAATGATTTGTAAGTAATTTGTTTTCACTACGTTTCTAGCTCTGAACTTAGTTCGGTGTTTTCAAAATCACTGTAGCTGTATGTTCAATTTAGTTTTAATTAATGTTAAATTTGATAATTTTAGGATACGCGTGTGTAAGTTGTTAAATCTAGAAGATGTTTAAATATTGTCAGCTTTGATTGTTGAAGCAATGCTTTCACACAGCTGTGGAATTATCACTAAACATATCAACGTGTGCCTCTGCTTAAATAGCAATCAAACATATCTTAAATGTAGTAAAATTTGATGATTTTATATTGGTAAAGGAATTATTCGAGTGTATACAGTTAGATAAATTTTATTGATATATTTACTATTGTATTAGATGCTATTGTACCACTAAAATCTTATGAACTCCAAATTCTTATGACTGTAACAAATAATAAAAATATTTTGTAAATAATCGTTTCATAATGATTAGATCATGCGATCTCACGATCATTGGTTAGATTAATGAATCTATGTGTAGCAAATAATTAGGGTATAAATTATACAGGATACCTACATCACACGTTCCCAATCACATTCTAAAACTACGATGACTCACATAAACTTTTTGCATTGTTTTCAATATTTTGTGCAATTTTGATAAATTTTCACGAAACTTACGAACTATTTTGTGTACCATTTCCACTAGCTGCAAAGTTATTTGTAGCATAATAATGCTTTAAGTGAGAAAATGTCTTATGATCTTAGTAACAATTTTATACTTTTATCTTAATGTTTATAGTTACTAAAATTAGTAGTAGTTTTGTATCTATGCGATGTCAATTACTATCCTTGACGGGTTGAAAAGCGTTGGGAACACTAACGAAACTTCAGTAAACAGTGGCATTTTACAGTTTCGATCGGAGTCATTTCCATTCATATTTGTACAATTGCTAATAAGGTATGTATAATCAAAATTAATGTAGTTTCAAATGAAGGTCCCTTTCTTGTACAGTCACGAGCTCTAGGATGGTTACCTACCTCTATATTCGTGATAACTTTCAAAAATATGCTATTACTTTTATAACGAAGTTTGGTAGTTTCTGTACGATTGATTCTGTCACTGCACGTACGCACTTTACTTTAAAATGCAAAGTTCTTCAGGCTTTTTAGTTATTTTTGAGTTTTGATTATGTCTGTATTTTAAAGTCTTGATTTAAAAATTCAAAGTTTCTCCTCCGATTGATTTGACACTGTCTAGTTGAGGCATCATGATGACTCGATCTTATTATTTTCTGATAATATGGTATGTAAACACCTAAATTTAAAAATACACAACTTTGTACAGGTAACCGTATTCACTGCGATGCATTTTCAAAATTATTTTGAATTCATGTCTGGTATTGTATTCACAACTGGTAACATAAAAATAATCTCGTGAATTTGAAAATTATTGAACTAAATTGTTACATATTTTAAGATAATGTTTTTTTTTTCCAATTATTAATTATTTAATATAAAATATTTTGGCAGTATGACCGAACAAATCAAAACGTTTTTTACACTACCACGGGTACACATATAAATAAGTTAGTTGTATATAATTATTGTCGTCGAACAGCCGCACAACACTTGCTTTCTCCAAAAATATTAGCACGATTTGAAAAGTTGTATGGGATAGCTTTAATTAGGTAGTTAAAACCTTAGTTAGTAAACTATAACATAAGCATCTTTGTTTCTTTATTTAGTCATAGTTAGTAAGTCGATGGTTAAAAAAATCTATACCTTGGTGCATGTCTGTTGAAAAGCTTTGTTCCCGAAACAGTAATTATAACTATACTTTATATCATAGAGTATTTATGATTCCAAAAATAATCAGATTTACTCGTAAATAAATGTCAGATAAGATGGTATTTGGTAATGATAATCATATATGCATCTCTGTACTATAGGGCCTTTTAACCGGCATGTAAAAAAAAAAGTTCTATAACATGTGTCAAGTGCTCGATAGGAGCCTCTTGAGGCGGACTTAAAATCCTTTCACCACACTGTTTTGATATAAATTAGTGACACTACAAGACAGAGAGAGCGGGCCTTTTCAATAAAAATACATACTCGTCGATTGTAAAGTAATTTTAAGCAAAGACGTCATAATGAAATCCTCAAATGACGAAATGAAAAAGAAAGAATCCAGCATCTTACATTTCTTATATAACTGTTCTATAATTGGACTACTAAATAATATAAATAAAAAGATCGCACATAATTTTATATACCAATCTAGCTCCAAAGCTAAGTAATAATCAGGGGTCGGAATAGGTAGTTTTTAAGTACCAAATGACAAAAATTACCTACGCAATCTGAACATGGATATGCCTTTTAAACCCGGAATTGGCGATTAATAAAAATTGTTTTCTAAAACTTATGGGTACATGCTGTGGTCCAGGAGACCTTACCTTTTCATCACTTTATACGAATCATAATATACTATAGAAAATATACAAGGTGTTCCATAAGTTGTGTATATAAACTTCAGGGGGCTAAAGTACCCATCAATATGAACAACTTTTACTAAGGAACCAGCACTGTGAACGCGAAAAAAAAAACAGCTGTTTCATACAAAAGTTCAATACCTACCAGGCTAAAATGTATGAAACAACTGTTTTTTTTTCGCGTTCACAGTGTTGGTTCCTTAGAAAAAGTTGTTCATATTTATGGGTACTTTAGCCCCCTGAAGTACACAACTTATGGAACACCTTGTATAGATATAATCTGAAAAATAGATTCAGAATCAAATAACTATGACTAAAACTATTTTGATTTAGAAAAGCTTTTTTTCACGTTATTAGTTAAAAAACTAAACCAAATTATGTAGTGCACTTACCAAAGCATTTAATCCAACCATGTAAACATGTGTGCTACGAAAAATTACAAACACACTGTTTTGTGGGTATTCTGTTTGTGAGTGTTGAGTTTTAAGAGTTTTTTTCGGCTGCAAATTAAACAAAATATTTATCATCTCAAACTTTTTTCTAACTGCCTATCTCTGCCGATAAACAGCGTTGCTGTGTTTCGATTCGAAGGGTGTGATTGCCAGTGATATTACAGGCACAAGCGGCTTTACATGAAGCCTCAAGTTGATGGACGCAGGGCAGTGCATCGTGGTCTACGTTCTTATGTGCCTGTTTTGCGAGACAAGCCTTTTTTGTAGTTTATGGTACCATTCAGTGAGAAGAATAAAAAACTGTATATAACGGTATTGAAAAGTAACGGTAGCATATGTAACGATTAAACATTAAGTATTACTGGTGTTATATTTGATATGGATTTATATTCAAGAGCTTCTTTCCTCTGGAAGATTGTTTAATTTAAATAGGTACATTAAGTACGTATTCCTAGAATTTCGATAGGTGCCTTCAACTCAGCTCTTGCTCTACTATTACTCTGATGACTCAATATTTGGATAAATTGTTAATAGAAATTGAGATACCGTGGAGGGTAATGTTTTTTGGACGTATGTATGTTAGTATTTCCTATATTGTATGAAGGTTCCTTTGTGAGCTAATTTAGCCTTTGGTAAATGATATCGGAATATCATGGGTTATATAAAATGTCGAGAAGTCACATAGATAGACAGAACGAATAATCCACGGTCAGAGCATTTTGCAAAACAGAATTAAAACGAGCAAAAAAACGTCGCGCAGATGGTTCTTTTTAAATGGTAAGTATAATATGGTTTTAGGAATATTGTATTTAATATATATTTATATATTTAAATGCCATAGTATATGTGGATATTTTTTTTAATGGTTCTATACATAACTGAAAAGGTTATCATATGTAAAAACATATTATCTATTTCGTATCTGTGTATATCAAACGAGCAAACCTGTTAGCAGAAACTAGTAAATGTATGTTAGTAGTAAGTTGAATGTCGACTGTCGAGTAAGCCTTCAAGTAAACATTTCCTTTTTATTATAAGTTTAGTCCACTTTTGTAAGTTTTTATCTATCTGCTTAATGTATGTCATGTGAACATAAAATAAAACACTATTTATCTTACAGTATACCTACTAATTTAATACTTAGTTAAGCTATTGATTGTATACTGTGGCTTTTTTTTATAGCAGCCAACTATAGCTAAGGTTTTGAAATATAATCGTTCGGTTTACGCTAAAGCTCAAATTAGCGTACCATCTCAGACCGACATGCCTAATATTAGCATTATTCTATTCAATTGCGGGTATTTTGAAGCTGATTTAGGGTTCCGTATTAGCTGGACATTAGTGCTGTGCTGACTAATTTGTCATAAAATACCCACCATTAAAAATAATGGCTTATTTTAGGATTGTCGCATGATAAGTTTTATGCTTATTTCAATTTTATTGTAGTGTCAAAGAGAATAAGATCTTACATATTTTATAAAATTCTAGTTAGTTCGCATAAACAACAAAATTGCAACTGTCTGAATATAATTTTAATGCGTAAATACACTAAAATTAATTCGTATTTTACAAACGTGTTAGTAAATTGTATTTTAGAAGTTATTGTCTCAATGGTATTTATTTAAAAGTTGATGTATTTAAATGTTGAATGTTATGATAATGAAGCTTAAATTTACATATCTGTAATGCAAATAATGTAGGAACTGCTTAAAAATTAGGTGCTAATTGTAATGTATAAATAATGAGTGTGCACTTATTTATTTATTTTATAACTTACGATTTGAATGCGGTTGACTTCGACAATATCTGTTTTATATTTTCCCACGTGCTCATACTT
This sequence comes from Chloroclysta siterata, assembly GCA_932294275.1. Lineage (NCBI taxonomy): Eukaryota > Metazoa > Arthropoda > Insecta > Lepidoptera > Geometridae > Chloroclysta > Chloroclysta siterata. The sequence continues at coordinate 16,756,176 of OW028595.1, read as the reverse complement.
GCTTATGTAGGAAAAATACGTAATACGTCACGCCGTTAAGCTTTCACACGAATAGGAGCTACACCTATTCCTTATTAGTTTTCTCTTTTAGATGTTTAGGATTTAGTGTATTATGTCAAAAGTTCGATGTTCTAGATATTTTTCATTAAGTAAATTCGTTTGTACAGTTGCACAAATGTTTATTTCACTAGCGAAAATATTTATATTGTTTTTAATTGAAAAATGTAAAACAATAGTTATAAATATACTTTCTTAACAAATGTTTTGATTAATAAGTATCTGTAATAAAGAAAACTCAATAAAATATACCTAGTTAATATTTGTTTTTATTTAGTTTAGTTTTGATCCCCTCATATTTTTGAAACTTTAGGAAGATATTTTTTTTTTAGTACCTACAATATAGTAAAACCACGAACTACGAGTTTATGCGTGCGTCTCTATTTAAATGCGTACACCGGAAAATAGCTCTTAGTTAATGAAACTAGGAGGTAAATTTTGTATGGTATTTTATTTTTTAGGATTGCATTTATGTTGATGGATTTTTGTAAAATCAATATGACTTGCTCTGGTCACGTTGTAACATACTGAATAAAAACACATTATGCTACAACGCTCACCACAATGTTTGAACCCAAGAAAACCGGCCAAATCTTGCCAAAAGTGAAAGTTGACTCAGAAAAAGGTGGTAAGTGTCAGGTGGACCGCTAGTATCATCCACTGCAGCTTCTTAAGATCTATAGCCAGAAGATTACGGCATATCTGTGTTGTCAATAATCGCAAGCCATGCAGTTAAACAGCCGAGACTGGTCAATTGCTCTTGACCGCACTGCTGCTTCAGGTCAGGCTACAAGACCCACACACTGCACGACCTCCTCCTTCTCGCGTTGTACTCCTCACTGCTGAGAGTCGTGACCCCCTCCATGGATTAAGATTTTTAAGAGTAGTAGAGCTCTTTGTGAGGGGCTCCTCCGGGGAAGTACTACCACCACGCCTTTTTCTGCCGCCAAGCAGTAACACTGTGTTTCGGTTTGAAGAGTGTGGTTGCCGGTGTAATTACAGGCACATGAGGCTTAACATCTGTATGCCTCAAGTTGATGGATGCAGGGCAGTGCATTGTAGGGCACGTTCCTATCGTGCGTGACTTACGAGGCAATGCTTTGTTATAGGTGATGGTTACCACTTAACATTAGGTGCGCCATTTGCTTGTCCCATCATCTAGTAGAATAAAAAAAAATACTATATCCATCACAATTCTTCGCTATCTGGATCTGTTGCCGGCGACCTAGATGATTCCATGGACCTTCACATCGAGTAGTGCGGATTTGGTCGGACCAACGTATCGGGCTTCGGCCTCTCGGTCTCTTGCCTTCACTGCACAACCAACGGTTGGAATGTATCCGACACCCACAATTCTCCCTGGACCTTGCTCTAACATATTACCACTTTTTCGGTACTTTTAATGGCACATATTGTTTTGATTAATTGAATATATAAATAATTTATTTTTGCTTTTTCCTTATAAAACGAAAATTTTGTAAGAGCCTAATGATTAGAAAAGTTTTTGCACTACAAATCTGAAGGTGGAAAACTAAAAAAGTGGCGCCGAGTTCCAGCGAAGTGCTTGTTTAGGACTGTATCAACAACTATAGACTATTACATTTTCGATGTATTTGTTAAACGCTTGTTTGGGTAATGTGATTGAATGAGTTTCGTGGAGCCAGCATAGTATATAGTATTCTCCTGCGAGCGTTCATCGGCGAAAGGTTATTTGGTGAACTAAACTGAGCTAGAGGAACATGGGTAAATCTTCGTTGAATTAGGGTATGAAAAGTTGACAGAAACTAATTTAATGATTTATAATATCGAGTCATTTAATATTTTCGTATTTTTTTGTATGATTTTATATCGAATGTCACTTCATCTTTAGTATTCAAATATGATTGTTCAGTACGAATTATTTATCATGCATCTTTGTTTTAGTTGTTTAGCTGCCAATATAAGATTTAAGATTAGTAGACCTCTTTGTGAAGAGCTCGTCCGGGGAAGTACTACCACCACACCTTTTTCTGCCGCCAAGCAGCAATGCTGTGTTTCGGTTTGAAGAGTGTGGTTGCCGGTGTAATTTCAGGCACATGAGGCTTAACATCTGTATGCCTCAAGCTGATGGACGCAGGGCAGTGCATCGTAGGGCACGTTCCTATCCTGCGTGACTTACGAGGCAATGCTTTGTTATAGGTGATGGTTACCACTTAACATCAGGTGGGCCATCTGCTTGTTCCATCAGCTGGTTGTATAAAAAAAAAAGATGGATTTTTTAAAATATGATGGTAGGATCGTGAGATATACATATACTTTTTCTTGTTACTATGGAAACGACACTAAAATAAAAGGCAATCTTGAAATGATCTGCGTGTTGCTTTTCATCATCACTGAAGCCCATCATCACCTTCGTTTCAGTAGGTATAGACTTCTGTGAAGTATTGTGCGTAAGGTTTTTAGTACTGATAATTGAAACATCAATATAATATCATTACGGACATTTAATTCACATTTATAATAACGGCCAGAGCGCCATTTACTAACAATACATTATTAAATAGGTACATCGAAACTAACATTGCCTACTTAAAGACTAGAATTGTATTATTATAGGGTTTTTGGCAAATCATGCTGTTGGAAGTGCTGAAGAAGAAAAGAGGAAAGAGTAAAGTGCAAAAAGACAGGCCCGGAAAAACGGAAGTCTAATTTTAGATATTGTAGATACAATGCTCACATTTTATTAATATTATCAAGTCAAAATGGTTCTTATTCAAAGTATATTCAGTTTAAACCATTTTCACTTTAGGTCGTGCCATGTGAAAAAATAAAATATAAAATAGTCTATAAAAGACGCTAAAAACACACAAAAACAGTTTCATGACCCTCAAAGTAGATATATTAGTACCAAGATTCTCAAGATCTCTGAGGATGTCTGAAGGTACCTACTTAGAAGTAAATCAAAGTGATTCATTTGAATGGATACCTTTTGACTTAAGTCCAAATATTACATTTGGCACATACCCACATTTGCAGTGGTTGGTACACGTAACAAAAGAGATAAATTTAGACGATTTGGTAATTTCTCTAAATATCCTTAAAAAACTTGTTTGGATTAGAATGAAAATGTTGCTGATTATTTGTAATGCTATTCTTCGAAAACTGGTTGTTTTCAATTTTTCATAACTTCATTCAGTGATTTTATATCTTCAAAAATGTTAAAAAGTGCGAGCGAGGAGTAGTTTGACAGTAGTCAATATCTTAAGTTTCAGTATTCTTTTTACATCTTCCGTAAATATTGTGTAATTTATCTGTGTATTAAACCTGACGATCCTTTTCAAACCTTACAACAGAAAATTTACAGAAATACGTTCGTTTTCGTGTAAAAAGTTAGAAGACATGCAAAAGGTAAAATTAATATTTTATAAATAAACCTTAAAAACCTTAACTTAAATAATGATTATTAATCAAACAAATTTTACTATGAACCTACAAATTACATTGTAAAATTATATTCGCTTATATATAATACTTTTATTTATTCTCAAAACGTCTAATTGCGTGGGAGCAATTATTTAACTAACTAACCATAGTTATTTCTTATTATTAATTATACTCTTAAACTAAAGGGAGTAAATATGAAAGTCTTATTCATGCGAAAGAACTCAATAAATTTTTGACCCAAAAACTACCTTGTTAATATCTTATTTTTTTATAAAATGTAAAAATAACTCTTTAATTTTAGAACTTTGTTTGCCTGAGCCACCGATAAGAGAATACTAGTACCTAAGCATAATCTAAACAGAACAAATAAAGTTTGTGTAACAAACCGATGCATTTGTTGAAATATAATTATGTGAATACTTTTCTTAGTTTTACCATATCATAAACAACTACTTAGGTATAATTCTGTTTAGACAAATCGACAAAATCAACATTTTCAAGCATACGAATCGCTTAATCCAATTTCTTCCTTCGAAATACCGCTAGATCCATTACTTTTCGATTGGCATGTCGTTCAATCCGCATAGCAAGTCAGCGTGTTCCAGTTCATCCATCGGGAGAGGAGCGAAGGAAAGAGTGACGGAGTTATGGTAGCGTCCACTTGACACCATCCGGACCACAGTGTCCTCACAAGCAATGTAAAGGGGGCGACGACCTGAAACAATCGGAAAGTTCATTCATTTCATTTTTTACGTTACATATGAGTTCAAAATCTTAGTTGGTTTGGAAAATAGATTTATAATTCGCCGGAACTATTCTTACAACCAAATACAGCTACATAATAATCTATCTGATAATCTTTTAATTTTATTGAAATTGGTTTAAATATGTAAATGTACGCTCAAAACAAAACCTGTTTAATTCCGTGCAAGCGCTACACAACTAACAAATTAACATACAAAAACACTTTCGGCTATTATTACTGCATTTTTAGGTTCGTTATTCATATTAAAAATCGTACCCGCTACGGCCCTCTACACTCCTACGCCGTAGACCGTCAATTTATAAATTTAGCTAGGATTTGTCTATATTTATTGGAAAAGGCCATCCGGAAATACGTCACGGACATTTCGAGTAGTGAATAGCGAGAATACTGCGTTGGAATTGCACGGACCGTAATTATGATGAACAAACCATAATTTGAAGGTTTGAAACCGATTGCTGCAATACATAAGCGCGCGATTCATAGGCTGAATGAAGATGTAGATGCTTTATTAGCGATAACACCGCCATATTCATTCAGTCAAAGATTTTATAGTGATAGTTATCCTCTGGGAAGGGCTTGGAAATCTTCACTATAAAACTAATTACATTGTTTTACACACAAAAAAATGAGCATACATCTTCTTTTATTTACTTTTGCAAATTGATAGTTATATTGTTTTTAAATCCTAAGCTGTAACCTAAAGAACAAAATACAAAACCAATAAAAAATCCTAAAAAACGGTAATTGGTTTGAAAAAATAAAACAGCGCGCAGAAAACTGTAAGTTACAGACTTTTCTGACATAATATTTGAATAATTAAATTCTTTGAAGTATCTTTTTAAATAAATTATTCAAACCAAATTATTTCTTACGAACTTCCATTCTGCTTTCTTTTTTGTAAAGTAAAAGCTAGTTTTAATATAATTTAATCGTCACACGTTTTAAAGGGATTTTATGTAGGTATATTTATTTTAAACTCTTGTGCTCTTTCTTTCTATTCTAAAATAGTGTACTCCTAGTTTTTACATAGCAACTCCATGCTTGCTATGTACAAACTAAGAGTACACTATTTTACTAGTATAATATTGTAAAAAAAATATTCTACTAATATATAAATGCGAAAGTTACGATTATTATGTGTGTGGCACAATTAATCTCTAATTAACTATTAAACTGATTGGGCTGAAACGTATAAAAAATAGAGTTCGTTGACTTAGGATTAACCCGGGAATCACTACTTAAACAAAAAAAATGTGTCATATAATTTTTGTCAGACTTTATATACTGAATATATTTTGTTCCAAACATAACAGTATCCCATTCAACCCGCAGGCCATAGTTTAAAAAAACAGCTTCACGTTTTTGATCCCCAGGTAGATATCCCCTCTGACCAAGCAGGTAGATACTCCAGATTCTTTGAGGACTTCTAAGGAGGGTAGTCAGAGGTACATCCAAACATTACATTTGGCACATACCCACATTTTGCAGGTAAATAGGTGACTCCTAATAATCTACATTACATTAGATATAAAGACCTATTTTCGGAAATTACGTTATTCTAGCGACGCCATTTGATTTTCGACCGTGTTAATCGATTTCAGAGTTAATACCGTACTTACAATAAAATAGTTCCTGCCTCTAGCGGCCCCTCTTCGATAAAATAGCTGAGTGCTGTGACAAGGGCGAAAAGCTTTTAGCATGACCAATTCACAAGGAAATGTGACATTTAGTGCCTGCCAAAGTAGCTAGCAGTCCAATTGAACTTGCAACTGATTTCTCCCCAAAATATATTTTTGTACGAGTATAAACATTTTCGCATTGGTGATTTTTATATGTAGTGACAAGGACTTTAGTAACTTTATTCTTGCAGCTGTTCGGTACAACCGCCCATGGTAGCTTATTCCACTGTTTATGAGTATCGGGGAGATATGAACTTGATCGAGCTGTGTCCAGGGATATAGGTGTGGATAAGCTAGGTCCCGATGCCGAGAGGAGTGGCTGATGATTGTAGGTGATACTTGGATGCATCGTTCCATAGATGAGAACAGTATTCTACATACGGCTGAATTTTGTAAAGCAAAAGCCTTTGATTTGGTGTAAAATACTGTTTGGCTCGATTTAGCACTCCAAGTTTTTCCGAAGCCAGTACAGCCTTTGCTTCGAGATGACCTCATTAATTATTAATTCATTGGATCTCATTAAATATCTCGATCCCTAGGATCCCGATACTAACCAAGATGGACAGGGAAATGTCCTGAAAACTTGGAGATGCGGTAAACGGAGACTTTTTGCATGAGAAAGTGCAGACTCTCTCGGTTTCTTCGAGTCTTCGTCGGGTTTAATGTAGCTAGGTTTCTACTGTCCCAGTTGGGTATCAGGGAGAGCCCTAAGACGCTCACGACATAAGACACAAGCCTACGCTTGTTCTTCAATCTCAGAGCGTGGAATGTTGGCACGGCCAGAGTAGTATGAGTCACCAGTACTAGCATCAGCATAACAATGAATACAGGTGATTAGCAAATGCATTACCTCATAGATTACGTTCATCTAAGACGTTCCCTATGTGGCATTGCAGAGTGTCCATCACTTTAAACCGAAGAGATGTAAACTGCCTGCAATTTTTCCGGCACCCTTCAAATCGGATCGTACAATGCCAGCAGTAATGCTCAGACGTACTCTATCGAAGAGCTTTACTATGAACTTACCTGCGTTAGAGTCAAGTCCACAGATGCTGTCAAGAACCTCCATTTTTGTGTGGTCCAACCCGCCGGCGCCACCGATCTCTACGTAGTCTGAGAGACCACGCTTTATGCACTGCGAAAAAAAACGGCAAGCTTAAGGTATGTAGGATTCTTCAAAAGTATTAGGCGAACATAGCTATTATTAAATTTAAAAAAATCGTCGATAACTCAAAACTCACGTCAATAATGTAACGGAGCTGTGAATGCTGTCTGTCTATGAGTCGGCTAATAAAATTGCAGGTAAAAGTCGAATAAAATTAAAGTAACAAACTAGGTATATCCCTCTTTTTAAAGCTTCTTCCTTCAAATAAAGCTTTATTAGATTTTTTACTGAGTTTATTTTTAGCTTAGCATGCATGAGTAACACGAGAAAAAAGTAGGTAAAATTCACGTTTGTTTATGTAAACCCAGCTTTTATATAGCTTTTTGTTCACCCTTATTCAAAAATGAATTCAATCCAAAAACTGGCAGCTGAAGCCAATTATATTACATTCCACTCAATCGAAAAGGTTTAATTTTCTTTTGATCGTGTTGACATTCGCGAGAGTATAGGCAGATTCCGGATTGTTTTTGCAAATAGCTACAGTACCAATTTAAAATTGGAACGAAATATTTGGTAGCAAGGCACTTAAAACCTGCGATCATGCCACTAGTGATAAGTTTTATTGTATTATTACCCTAACTTGGCATATTTACAGATGTTGCTGACTCATGAAACCTCAGCTTGAAAAAGTCCACAGCTGGACGTAGGCTTCCCTTAAACAGTCGTCGAATAAAAGTAGATTCCGGTTTTTTTAATATTGTTTACAATATTACGTTTTTTTATAGACGTGGATTATAACTACCACCAATAAAAAAAAACTTAAATAACAGTACTAATCAATGCCTCTCACGAACGCGAGTAAGAAGTAACTAATGTCAATGTGCTTGAAAGAAAACTCTTTGAGGCGGACTTAAAATCCTTTCACCACACTGTGTCGAAAGAACTAGTGACACGACAAGAAGAATAACAACAGCGGCACTATAGCACACAATTAAATGTTAATATCTATCAGAAACCCAATTTACTAACTAACCTTCATAGCAACTCATCAAAATAACAGCAATTAGCTTACTTTATAAACAAATTATTTTATAAAGATATTTTGATGAATATTTTAAGGCGTTTTTTGTAGGCTTACTTCTGAGCTTGACACATATCACAGTAATTTGAATTTAGTCAAAATCTTTTCAGGATTACGTGGTAGTCTAATTGGCCAATTTGCGTATTTCTATCACAAAGAAATACAATTAAAAATATGATATTTGTCATTTGGATTTCTACATTAAAAATTATGGGTGTTATTATTTTCTTTTTAAAATGAAAAGATTAATCTAAATCTAAATAGGTTATAAAGAATGTACACCAAAATTGTAATTTATTTATTATAATAAGTATACCTATCTAGATAGACCAAAATAAAATAAAAATATGCCACCTTACCATCTAATAAAGCCTTTAATACTTGACAGTTCAATTATGCCAAGTTTGCCACTTTGATCTTTACCCTCTCAATTATGTAAATCATATTAAAATGGATAAATGGATCAATCTAAGGTCGTTTCAGAAGAACTTGTTAACTTTACAAGGCCATTTAGGTGTGATGAGTTTTTTATTTACATACATTTATTAGATCATCGGATCTTAATAAAATATATTTATTAAAAATACGTATAAAACTGTGACTGACTGTGAACTATTTTAAATATTTAGTCAAAATGGTGTCACAGGATGAATAAAGTTATGAAATGTATACATCTTAGTGCTAACTGTCCACTTTCATTAAACACGACTAGTATACTAAGTAGTTTGAGTTCTGCCTTGTGCATCAAACCATGCACGCTACCCAAATTCAAGGTACAATATTTATTTTACTTAACCTAAAAATTACTTGTCGATCAGTTTTTCTTGCTATGTTTTGTTTACAAGTTACTAATCAAGAGTATTAGAGCTCTTTTTCGGAAGGGTCGGTCCGGGGAGGTCCCACCACCATGCCTATTTTTTCTGCCAAGCAGCTTTACTGTGTTTCAGTTTTAAGTGGGTGGTCGCTGGTAAATCCCAGGGCGCAGGGCAGTACATCGTAGAGCACCTTCATATCGTGAGTGTCTTCCGAAGCAAACCTTTATTATTGGTGATGGTAACCACTTAACATCAGGTGAGCCATCTGATTGTTTCATCAGCGAGTAGTATAAAAAAAACTTGACTTACCTGGAGTATAGAACACAATCCAACAAAGATTTAGGCTAGTAACTCACACGATGAATAGTCCCAGTCTCGAGTTCCAGTTCCTGTCCTTTCTTCACCGACTGCCCTACATTGAGATCCAGCACATGCACGGCCGCAGGAGACACAGCGAGCACAGAACAGTTGCTAGTCTCGCCGTGATTCCGTAGTGTGAACACCCCCTCAGCGCCGAATAACATCACGTTACAAGCTAAAAAAAGGAAAGTGAGAAACTTCAATATTTTTTCAAAGTCACAGTCACAATGTTCACTTTTCAAGACCCAAGTCTCAAAAGAGTTTTTAAAACTTTTGCTTAATATTTGTAAGGCAAGAAAAGCCCGGCTCAGTTGTAGTATATAGCTCGTTACCTGTAGCTTATAAAGCTATAATTTTAGTTTACATTTTTATAGCCTAGCAGTCTGTAGAATCTAATATGAACACATTATGAACTCTATATAATGTTTGATGTTGTGCCTTTAAGATCACAAGCTCGTAAAAATAATACTACTTTATGACTTATCTAGCTGCCGCCTGAGGCTTCAATCACGTACCTACAAGCATTGTTTGCTAACATTAATATTTTATTGACTAGATAAATCAATACAAAAAAATCTCACGTCTAGCATTTCTTATATGCCGAATAGTGACAGCAAATCCTCTCCCCTGTACTGGAACACGGTACTGTACTAGAGCAGCGTTCTGACGAGACACGAGTTTCTTTAGAGGACGCTGGCCGCAGGACTCTACCAGCCTGTCGTCGTCCCACGTGTCTGCCGGCCACACTTGTCCGTTCAGCTCCCAGCCATCCACCCACTAAAGAAAAAGAATAATAGAACATAATAATATAAAATATCATTAAGTTTCTATTAAGTTAAGGACTATAATCTCGATACTTGTCATACAGTACAGTCATACAAATCATACAGTACAGTCGGCTACACATCTTAAATACTCATAACTATGCGGGAAATATTTAACTGTGCGGATGTGGGCGGCGCATTAGTGCGACGAACAAAATATCAACAACTTATCGCAAATAAATAATGGAAATTAAGTAGCGAGGCGTTTTAAGAGTAGTAGAGCTCTTTGTGAAGAGCTCGCCCGGGGAAGTACTACCACCACACCTTTTTCTGCCGCCAAGCAGCAATGCTGTGTTTCGGTTTGAAGAGTGTGGTTGCCGGTGTAATTACAGGCACATGAGGCTTAACATCTGTATGCCTCAAGCTGATGGACGCAGGGCAGTGCATCGTAGGGCACGTTCCTATCGTGCGTGACTTATGAGGCAATGCTTTGTTATAGGTGATGGTTACCACTTAACATCAGGTGGGCCATCTGCTTGTTCCATCAGATGGTGGTATAAAAAAAAAAAAAAAACATCTTCTTTATTTCGTCTATAAAATTTACTTCGTCAAATTTTTTTACACCATCAAAAAGTTTTACAATTTTATGGAGGAATTATTCTTCTGTAAAGAAATGTGTCACCAAACCACGCGTATAATAAGAGCATAGCGACTCAGACGAAAAATCTAAAATAGCCGCCACCATTAATCTTTCAGTTCGACACCTTGAAGAATGAGGCAAAAGAATGATGATTATCACTGTGACTCGTGCTAGCGAGAATAATCATAAAGATTTTAGATCTAAAAGACTTGGTTATGTCAAACCTATTGCATAAATTAGTATACGGTAAACTGAGATAGTTTACATAATCTGTCATTAAAATTCAACACAACATAGACGTGAAATTGAGCCCGTTCATCCAATTTGTAAGAGGGGTAAGGTTGAGAAATGTTATCCTTGTATCTACCTACCAAAGCAATTAAGTGAGTTCATTTAGAACTATTTACAGATATTTACAATACATTTCAACCATTGTAAGTAACAATCAAGTGAAAACATACGGCTGAAAACCTCATTGCTGTAATAAAGTTGTAAAAATGTAGATAACATTTTATGAAAATTATATTCGTTTGGCCCCGAGTATCAAACTAATGTCATTTTTATAGAGTTCTGCAGGCGTGTTCCGCAGGTTAGAAACTTATGGTTTCTACTGTTTTATTGCATGATCATAAAAATATTCTTTATAAACTGAAGCGCCAGTTGTGGTAGTAGCTCTGCCTTCTGTGCTGTAGGCCGTGGGTTTGATCCCCACCGAGAAAAACATTTGTGTGTTGAACATAGATGTTTGTTCTCTATATGGGTATGTTATAAGTATGTATTAACAAAAAAGTATATAAGTATTATATCAGCTATCTGGTCCTTTCTATGGTATATTTATCTTTGCTTAGTTTGGGGCCAAGTAGTGCTGTGTGGAAGGTCCACCAATATTTTATTATTTATTTCAACTAAATAAGACACAGTAACGAAGTACAAGCCTTACCGCAACGAGTCCTCCGTTCTCGCACGGCACGTCGAGGTAATTGAAGATAACTTCGATCCGTTTGTCCGGCTCGGCGATCATATAAATCCCGCAGACGGCGGGCTCGTCAGATGGCGACTTGTAGAAGAGCTCTCCTTCCTCTGCCGTTACTAAGAAGCAATCTGTGGGCAGATTAATTTATTACCAGAAGCATTTACAAACATAGCAGATAGCAGACATCCAGATCAAAGTTGCGTTCTAATAGATACCTAATTACATAATGGTTTATTATACAAGGTGTTCCAATATTTGTACTTAAAACTTCAGGGGGCTACCTAATGGGTATATCAGACTGCTATCTTACCTGGATTTTTACACTATACAAAGTAAAGTTATATAACAATAAATACAATAAGTATTCATTTTCTGTCTAGTCATATCCTGACTAAAAATGGTTGAGCTGTGATTTATCTTCCTTATATAAAACGAGTCTTAGTTGCATCGGCAGCCGGCAGTGAAGATTGCCGGCACGCGTATAAAGGCGCCGGAAAACTACTTTTTGTGAGAATAGGGCTGTTCTTAGATCCGACTACGGCTAATAGGTAAACTGAGACTGTGAACCCTTGGAAGGTGAGCAAATTTATGCATAAAGTTAATTGACATGAACCTTGTTACTTTCCTCTCTACACAGTGATATAATATTTAAGAATGTACCTTGATAAGCAAATGATGAATCTTGTTTATGCTAGATCCGTAACATAAAGTACAACAAGTTCTTCTTATTTAGTCCGTAATGATGAAATGGCATTACAAATACAAAAAAAAAACAACGTACATTGATTTTTTTACTTGGTAAAGCCTCTTTTCCTTTACTCCACCTTATATCTTTTTCAGCATAGCATTTTTCTACGATGTTTTTCCTCATGTAAAGTTAGAGTCTGGAGAAGAAATGGCCAAGACCTGACTGGGAGAATTTACTAGACCAGGTCAATATCCCACTTGCGGCTGTATTACTTAACATGATAGTTCACAAATGCTTGTCTACATTGTTTAACAGTCGCAGGCTACGCAGAACCTGCGACACAAGATTTTTAATCTTAGTGTAGGTTCTGTACGTTACAAATTTACGACACAACGCAGGTGATAAAACTTATGTAGTCCTGTAAATAGTTGTAAATGTATGTCCTATTTTTGAAAATTTAACTTATTATATTTTTTTTAAGAATTTGTAGTTTTGTTTCAGACACTTAACCGTAAGTAAGGAGTGATCTCCGAGATGACGAATGATAGAGGAGAGTGGAAGAAGAAAACCTGTTGTGCCGACCCCACTTAGCGTTGGATAAGGGCAAGAAGATGATGATGTTTCAGACACCGAACGTTTTTTAGAATGGTGCTCAAAATCGTATCGGCAAAATGTCGAGTGTGAAAACCGCGCGCTAGTTCACGCCGCGCGAGACTAAAGCTCCGGACTCACATTCGGTATTACTCGATAGTTTTACTCCAAAACGAGTAAATATTAACGTGTGGACCGCAAAACTCACGCATCGAGCTGTGAGTTTTGCGGTCCACTATATCGAGTATCGAGTAATACCGAATGTGAGTACGGAGCTTAAAGCGAGCGATTTTGACTCGAGCTATACAACACCGCGTGCTCACCAAAGTGAAGCTACACGTGCGGTACGTTATTTAACTTACCTTCACTAGGGTCTATGATTCTGTGGGTTGGTCTCGACAGCCTCCGAACCCTGGAGAACCATGACATAGACGGAGCAGTGTTCCTTAACCTTCCGTATTCTTTATTCTGTGGAAGTACAAGACTCATTAAAATCGACTTACGTTCAAAATTGGTTATCCGTCTAATGAGACCAATTTATTTTATCAATTGTGTCAATGGTTTATTATATTTAACAAAGGCAATATTTGATTTAGCTATCTTATAGAGGTAGTAGGTAAGCATATAATATAGCTATACCACATACGCTATACGCAAACCGTTACGTATATTTACCTAATGATAATTATTGTGAGTATTTGCAAAACTATCTTCCAGAAATAGCAGTAATCTTCTTGAAAGGTAAAAACTTTTAATTTTTAAATAAAACTCTTGTTCTTTATTCTAACTCTAAGAAAAGTTCCTACACAGACTCGTTACTGGCATTTTTATTTATAAGGATCGCCCAAAAATTATACAGACCATTTTAAAGAACATTCAAACATATTAAAATTCAGCCCTGCACATATTTATACAAGTTAGGGCCAAGCAGCGTTGCTGTGCTTCTGTTTGAAGGGTGGTGTAAGGTATCGGTAAAATTACAGGCACACGAGGCTTAACATCTGTATGCCTCAAGTTGATGGACGCAGAGCAGTGTATTGTTGGGTACGTTCCTAACGTGCGGGACTTGCCAAGCAATCCTTTGCTATAGGTGATGATGCCACTAAGAGCTAATTTCACCATGCTCTGTTAGATTAACAAAAAATTAAAGGGCCGTTAAATATGTCAAAATGTACGCGTTTGACATCTAAGGTTCGATTTAACGGCCTGTTAGTAATCCTTGATTAGTAACTAACAGAGCATGGTGAAATCAGCTCTAAACATCTTAGTGGGCCATCTGCCTGTTCCGTCAGAAGGTTATTTAAAAAAAAAATGTAGGAAAATAAAATGTGCCTGTATTTTTTATGGTGGTAATAACGCAGCTTACACTGCTGTATTTTTTCAGTGACCGTTACTTTACCGCGCCGTACGTTTCAGGATAAGCATACTTCTTATGGTGATTTTAAATGTTAGTGTACAAAGCTTGCTTCGACCTCGTACGTGCAAAGCATAGAGGTATAGATGAGCCAACCATGAAATAGAGTCTATGAAATCACAGATATGGGTGTTCCGAAACTTATGTACCTAAATGAAATATATTTTACATTTCGCGTGTATGGAAATTCAGAAACCTCGTTCTTAGAGTTTTGACCTTTCAAACTTATCATATTTTTCTATTGTTTGAGTTTGGTTTAAATTTAAATGTTCTGTATAAACATGAGTCGTTATCTAATTAAATATTTAGTTTAAATTTCACTATTGGGAAAATGTATTGCTATACCCGACAGGTTTTATGTTTCTGTCTGTCCTACGCCTGACTAAGTTGGATTGGCACTACATCATTGAATTTTAAATGAATAAATAAATGCATTTTGAATTTTACTTTGAATCTTTCCTACTGTGAAAACATAGAACAATAAAAAAATAAAAAAATAAAAATAACCTGGTGATTCTTCTTTTGCATGGCTCTGAGTAATTAAGTATGTGATGATAACTGATGATCTTTTTAGAGTCAGCGATCATAACTACATATTATGTAGGTAAACAAAACAATTATCGCCAAAACAGCGTTAAAACGTGACCGAATTACCTACTGAGCAGTCACTCACCGCTTACAATTCACAGAATATTGATATTCAGTTACACAACCCACGCTTTCTGTTAAACGACTCACACCAAAGCATTTATAAATTATCTGACTAATTAACCCACCCTGTTGAATACTTCTTCTTCTTCTCTCCGTTTATGGCTCCTGTCTGTCATTCGACAGACAATCTTGCCAGTGTCAAGTGATTTGTATTGAATGAATGCTTTTTAGTCAAGTCAGTCCATAGTCAAGTCGGCTGTCATTTGTCTTGAAGAAAATGGTGGCGGTTTTCTTCAAAACATTCGAGACATTTTCAGTCAAATCAGGATATCACATAATACACTTTCATTCCAAATGCTTACACTTTGTGCTAAGACCTCAAGAAATGTTGGTTAAAATACCACCGAAATTACACAACACAACTCAAAATAACACTAGAAAAACAATTAAAATGAAAAAGCTATGTTGCTTCCCAAAATGTCAGAAAACGAATCGCCCCTGTTGAATACATAACTAGCGACATGTCCGCGACCAAAATGTTTGACAGCAGTGGCTTTCAAACGTCTGATTTTGTTATAAAAAAGTAGCGTTTGCATTACGCCTCTTGTGAATCTGTCGTGAGTTTCGTAACTAATCAGTGAGCGGGGTGGGCTAGCTATTTAAATACGGACTCTTTTTTCTTTAAATAGTTACGTTTGACATAAGTGATGGCCTACACACGTCTGGGATCTGTAGCGAGTTATGTAATCAGAAAGCGCTGGTTTTAAACTGATTCAATTATACACTCAAATTTTCTCCAAAAGTCTAACCCCAGATATTAAAAACTAATAGGGTACATACATTCTAAAATACGTAGATACACACAGGCGTGAAAAAGTTATTACTAGATATTTTAATGAGAAAACTGAAAACTGGATGTAAATGAATTTGTTAGTACAAAATTCACTTTCTGATAATTGTACACTTCTTACAAATATTTGAGTTTCAGTTAATTTTAAATGTCTAAAAATAAAAAAATGACAATATACGCGCTAAAAATATTTTACTGTGAAAAATGGTAACATAAAATAGTTAAATTGATTGAACTGTGAACGTTTAGAACAAAATATCTTCCCATTTCTCTCGCTTTTTCAGAATATCTAGGTATTGTTAGTATTTTCGCTACACAACTTTTAATTAAGACACGCTTTGGTAAAGAAGCACGGTAAGGTTTCTTCCTTTTAGATAGTCGAGCTTCTCATTTATCTAACTTGTAGCATAACTTTGAAACTATTCTGACGTAAGCGCAGTAAAAGCCATTAGTCGCGCTTTACTTATTTGCAAGACTTAGGATTTTTTAATTCTTCAAAGTTGGCAGACGTACAGTCTACCTGGTGGATATAGTTGCTGAAATTGCTTTAGTCTTTAGGGATTAGTCGTGCATTTTGACAACGCATAAAAAAAAATTAGAAAGAAAATGAATTTTTTGGAAGCAGAATTTGTAAACAACAAAGCTATGTTGTTTACGAATTCTGCTTCCCTAACTCTCTCACAGCGATGCACTAGTGAACGCAAATAAATCATGGAAGAAAAACTGATGTGAAAATCTCGATAGGTTGACAATTTAAACCTAAACCCAACAGGAAATGAGAAAGACTTTTGAGAACTGCGCTAATAGTCACGAAATTATGAGTTTCAATGATGTTTAAATTTTTGTAACACTTTCCGCGTCTATTTTTCTTGAAGGTTTTCTTACATGTTTTATTTCCGTTCACTGGCCTACGCACTGGGTTCCCTATTCATTACTTATTTATCTTTGAGCTCAAACATTTCAACATTTTAATAATCACTTACCGAACTTTAGATTTACAGTCATACTATTGTTTTTAAGTATTTTTTAGTACTTTTTAACTAAATTGCAAACAGTAAGCTTTCTATTCAATGTCTGATGCCTGAAATAATGTAAGGAATTGGTTAAATAAAATGATTATCCTCACATTCGATAGGTTCTCGCAGTGTGAGTCAATTTCTTAGTTTGTATGGACTTCTTATGGCATACGCCTTCGTGGAAGTCTAAAGATTACGTTACGAAGAAGCTTGTTTGTAAAAATATAGCTCTGCGTGGGTAACCGAATAGGTTTATTCATATCGTTATAATATTTAATGCCTTTCTGCGTTTATTGCCTTGTAACGTCTGTACTTGGCTTGGTTTGAAATATGCGTAGGTGTGCGAAATTAATATCATTCCATCAAAATTATGATGAGTTACATTTTTATAACGCAATATCACAAATTGTAGCATTATGATTTTGCGCAAATTATATACATATACCTACTGAACTTTTTTTTTACTTTAATAGTTGATTTCAACTAATATGAAAACCAATAATATAATAATAAGAATAAGAATATTTTATTGTATAACTGTGTACATAAAGTTATAGTATGCAACTCATGAATAAAACTGATTTATATGGAGGGCCATAAATCACTCGCGTCTCTCAGGATTCTAACACTTGAATCACTCGCTACGCTCGTATTCAATCATCATGAATCATCAGTCGTTAGAATCCTTCACTTGCTCGTTGCGCGCTTTAAATCCGTCCTTTATTCACTAATTCCACAATATACTATTTTTGCCGTATCTTTTTTTACTTAGAAGAACTTAGAAGCTTGCATTTTTTTTCAGGCCTGTTTGTGCGGCAAACAGGCCTGAAAAAAAAACGGCGGACAAAGTCATCCTATAAGGGTTCCGTTTTTTTCCATTTGAGGTACGGAACCCTAAAAATAATCCTAAAATGCAGATCTCCCGATCCCCAGAAACTTACCCCAGATATTCTTCAGATAAACTACTCATGCGTTAGGTACTCTGAGATGGTATATGTAAAACCGCCCTCAGTCAAATAGGTGTCGCCGTCAAACAAGCCTCATGGGCTTTACGGACTGACGTTCGTTTCTAGGAAAGCCACGTTTAAATTGGTCCAGTAAGTACATCGTAAACGGATCCGCCCCTTAGCTGTATGCGCTGGCGTTTGAACCGCCAAAGAGCGGACGCACAAGTTAGACACTTTCGTTTGAATAACAGTTTCCGAGATTTGAAGGTAATAAAAATATATTTCATATTTTATACTTCTTGCTGATGAACCAAGCAGATGGCCTACCTAATGTTAAGTAGTAACCATCACCTATAACAAAGCATTACCCCGTATGCCCCAGAACGTGAACTTGTAGAAGTCCATGGACTTAGGTTATATACGCTCCATCGTCAAAATGTACAATATGCCATGGTCATAATGTTCTCGCGAGTCACGAATGATAGGAGCGTGCCCTACGATGCACTAATGGGGCTTAGCCCCCATATACATCAAAGAAATTGAGTAAGTATATACCATGTCTGGATATCGAAGCTGTGAAGCTGTTTTCGTTTCTAATTTAGGTAGGTATAATGTGACCAGACTCGCGCTTTGTGGTTTTCCTATACCTTGACCGCTTTAAACCATTTATCTATAAATTATTTTAAATTCATTCCATTTTCAATTTCAGCTGATTTTAACAGTTTGTGATTTCAACATTATGAGACTTCAACATTTTTAGAAATGAAAAAAAAAATAACATTCTGGGAAATTATACATTTTGGGCTTTCAACATTATGAGAATTCAACATTCTGTTCATAAAGGGTATAAACGTATAAGGGTAAATACCAGTTATAAATTCGTCAATGTTAGACTTTTATATTATTCGTGTCACGCGTAAGAGCGTATTTAAAATTTCAGAGTTTTGAGGGAACTACGAGAACTGGAGAGGTTTTACATTTTAGCCATATCCATACAAAAATAAGACATTCATTATCTTATCTTTTTAATAGTCTTGATTTTTTATGGCACTATAAAGTCACATTTTAAAGTATATCTGTGCCCTTTCTTGAGAAAAAAGATCATGAAAGACGGGTCACATAAAGATTGCCAGCCTTCACATCTAAGTAGCCACCTTCTGAGCCGAAGGCCGTGGGTTCGACCCCACCGAGAACAAACATTGGTGTGATGAACATAGATATTTGTTTCCGTCTGGGAATATATATTAAATGTATATATTTATAAAAATAAAAGTATAGTTTCCATAGTACAACCCTTTTTTAGATCAGACAGTTGTGTGAAATGTCCACCAATACTTAATTTAGCGAATGCACTTTGTTAATATAAGTAATTATAAACTAAACTAACCAACCCATACAAGGTTTGCTTAGTTTGGGACAAGATATTGCTGTGTGGAATATCCACCAATTTTTATTATTTATTTATTTATATATCATAAAAAGATTCCGTTTTTCCTTTTGAGGTGCAGGATAAAAAAAAATAGGTTTATATTCTCTACAAAATACGAAACTGAATGCAGAAGATTGGTTGTTTTGACCAGCATCAGCTTTCTAAAGTCTCACAGTTTGGATTTACAAATGATAATGGGCTTATCGAGAAAGGAATCAATCCGATACCAAGTATTTGAATATGTTATAAAAAATGGGTATCATTTTGTGAAGTACGAGTACCTTTCGATACGTTTTGCTTCAATTGTCATTAATACTATATTTGTATAAAATATTGCAATATTTTTTTGTAAGTTTTTTTTTAATACAACTAGCTGATGGAACAAGCAGATGGCCCACCTGATGTTAAATGGTAACCATCACCTATAACAAAGCATTGCCAGTCACGCACGATACGAACGTGCCCTATGATGTACTGTCCTGCGTCCATCAACTTGAGGCATACAGATGTTAAGCTTCATGTGCCTGTAATTACACCACAACCACACTCTTCAAACCGAAACACAGCAACGCTGCTTGGCGGCAGAAAAAGGCGTGGTGGTAGTACTTCCCCGGACGAGCCCTTCACAAAGAGCTCTACTACTCTTAAAAAAGGATGACGCCAAAGTGCCTCTGGCCGTGTTTTATGATGATTGACAGAATCGTAGAAACATGGATGGAACCTTTGATCTCTACTCCAGTCGCCTAAAGTAGATTTCCTTGTGTAGCCTGTATTTCACGGCCGTAAATAGATTACTGTCTGCCGTATCCATCTATATGTTATGTATGAAGTATATGCATGCATGCCTTTTAAATTCAGTAGCTGAAATTGAAGCCGGTGGTGGTTATAACATAACAAATTACTATTCTTTCAAGTAACCTAACGATATTGAATGTTCAACAATTAAACTTGACAAGAAGCTAATGATGCTTTTCTAAAATACCTTCTTCCAGTCTCCGTTTATAGCTCCTATAGTTTATAGTTTTTAGCTGTCCATTATTCGACAGACAATATTACCAGTGTCAAGTGATTTGTATTAAATAATACACTTTCATTCCAAATTTACACTTTGTGCTAAGACCTCAAATAATGTTGATTAAAATGCCACCGAAATTACACAACACAACTCAAAATAACGCTAGAAAAACAATTCAAATGAAAAAACTATGTTCCTTCCTAATGTCAGAAAATGAATCCCTAAAATACCTTCTATTATTTTCAGGTTAGATGTTGTCATGTGTTCTATGCAGATTTACGTCATAATCATCACTAAACCACTTAATTCTGCGCTATTATGTGTATTCCTATGGTTCTCAAGTGCCTTAGCTAAATATCAAAATAGTTCGCTCAACTCAAAGAGTTCACTCAACCCAAAAATAAAATTATAGGATAATCTGAATTACTCTAGATTTCTTGAAACCAAGTCGTAAGTTTGTTGCCTGTTCTTCTAGGCTTTGGTCGCGTGGAACTGGCACCTAGATTCACCTAGCTTTAAGACATTTCAAAGTGATCCTTGTTGAATTAATACCTTCTAACTTTGACTTTAAAACAATTTACTATAAAAGACGGCAGACTAGCAATAGTACCTATAGATTTTTAATAACGTCAGGTCCACACGGAGGATGGAAGGATAAACTCGTTCAGTTTTAAACAATTAAGTCCGCCAGACAAAAAAACATTACGCTAGACTCATTCTTATTCGATTACTACCATTTGTAATTTGATTTTCGCTGCCAGGCTGACACCTGGCAATCTGCTTGTTCCACCAGCAAGTATCAAATGTAATAGTATTTTATGAGTAGTAGAGCTTTTTGTGAGAGGCTCGTCCAGGGTAGCAATATCACTATGCCTATTTCTGCCGCCAAGGAGCGTTGCTGTTTCGATTTGAAGGGTGTGGTTTCCGGTGAAATTACAGGCACATAAGGCTTAACATCTGTATGCTTCAATTTGATGGACCTAAAGAAATTCATCGTAGAGTTCTTGCGACTTGTGACTTGCAAGGTAATGCTTTGTGGTATAGTTTTTTATAAGTTGTTGAGTGCAATTAAGTATATTCTATCTTCTATCTACCTAAGTATAAAAAATAAAATATTTTAAAACCTACTTACTAACAGCCTTTATCAGCAAACCGTTGTAACGAACTGTTTAATATAGTCTACGGTATTAATGAACGCATAAATAAGCGTATTCCCGTTTGGCCATGATTTAAAATTATCAGTGAGCATACAAAATCATTTATAAACCAGGAGGCAACCAGGAGCGACTTTAAAAAAACAAAAACATATTTAAATGACAATTGAATGGAAAAAAATAATCATATTATTATGTTAACAATGTATAATATATTTCCTCTTATATTTTCAGGCTATTCTTATTGGTCAAACGTTTGTCACTTGCCCTTTTCTGCACCAATTCCAGTAAAAATCAAAAACAATAATTCCGATGTACGTACCATACAGAATGTACCATATCAATTATCGATATTGAAAAAGTCATGGCACGTTGGTATTAAGCCTTTTATTTATTGTTTTTTTGTACTGGCCAGACGTTTAAAGCTAAATCTTTATAAACCGGATAACGGAGATTAGAGACCCGTTTTTACTTGAAATACCGGGTTAAAAGATAAGCTCAGTAGGTATATTCAAAATTTAGATTACAGTTATAACCTATAAAGTACTCACCGGTAAGAACAAACCATTAGCACAATCGCATACAAGCACCACCGCCACAAATAAAAACGTTTTCATCTTACTTCCAACTAAGTTTTCCACTACACAGAATGCGTTCAAAAGTTCGGCGGGATTTCACACCGGCTCGTGACGTCGGCGTCGAATAACTTGTGAATGGGGAGAATTCCCCTGCTTTTATATGACTACTAGTACTGCGCACTCTAGCATGCGCTGGGACGTCCCACCAACTTTTTCACTTCCGTCAAAGTTTTTTGCAAAATCTTCTCTCAGAATAAAAGCAAGCGACGAAGCGAAGCACGCTTTTATTTCCCGAATAGGAATAAAACATTTTCGTTTTTCGAATTTAGATTCAACGGAGATAAGATAGGCGGAAGAAAACTCATTTTGACGAGTAGTGAAACACTATTCCGGTCTAATTTTGAGAGTAAAATGTTATCTGTTTGTAGCACGAGCGGGATTTTATCAGCGAGCGTTATTTGCTTGGCAAATATTTTGTACGTTCGCATTGAATTAGTAAAACAGATCACAATCTTTGCGAGAAAAGGATGGTTTTTATGCTTTGAAAAAGTGTAGTCGTAGGTACATTAAATCAAAGGCGTGCTTAATTTTCTTTTTAACACAACCCGATACTAAAACTTGATTTGTTTGACTAAGATTCAGTGGTGCGGTGAGCAAGCAATAAATGAACCAGCAACTAAGATTTGTTTGCACATAGGCTCGCAACTGCAATTCCCAGGCACGGAAGTCCTTTCTAATCCTGGCTAGGAGGCCAAGAAAGAAAAAAGGAATATGGTTTTTTTATTACCCTCTTTTAAGTTTGTTTAGTCGTATTGGTGTAGAACTCTAGACAGAATCATTCATCGTCTATTTTATTTATACTTTATTATGAAAAAAATATGTTTAGTAAATGTAGTTATCCGACAAAAAATGTTAGCATCTCCAATATCAACCTTTTCAACACTTTTCATTCCTTAGAGCTACATGAGTCAAAGGCATTTGCAAAAGAGGTTTTCCAAAATACATTCTACGGAACTCATTGTTAGTATGTCATTTGATAAGTTAGCCGGTAATGTTTATAATATATATTATTAGGTACTGCAAGACCATGCTGCTGATAAACGAATAAAGTAATCTTGGTTTTTTCATTCATGGCAGAAAAAACTGAAAAACTTGCGTTAAAATTCTAGAACTGACGAAAACACTAGATTGATAAACTGTTGTCTGTAAAAAAAGTACGAGTAGCATCAATGCCAGTAAACATACACTAAAAAAATTAAGCATCTTTATTATAGCTGAAATAATTAAAAAATTTAACACTGTCGAATTCAGGATAATGCAACATTAAAATCGACACTTATAACGACGTATGTCCTCGTATCAAGTCCCTCATCGTCAGTAGTTTTATTTCAGAAAATACTCTAATTTGTATGATTTGTCGCATTTATTTTATACTACTTGCTAATGGAATAAGCGGATGGCCCACCTGATGATAAGTGGTGACCATCACCTATAACAAAGCATTGCCTCGCAAGAAACGCACCATAGGAAGATGCCTTACGATGCACTGCCCTGCATCCATCAACTTGAGGCATACAGATGTTAAGCCTCATGTGCCAGTAATTTCACCGGCAACCACACAACAATGTTGCTTGAAGCAGAAATAAGCATAGTCCAACCAGCTATGATTCAAATTTTCCAAAAATATATTCTATAACAGTTATTTTTAAAATAAACATATGAACATATTAATTGTTTCATTAGAATACTACTCTTTATAGCCTTAAATTTTCTAAAACTTTGCAAAGATAATCTAATCTAATCTAATCTAATCTAATCTAATCTAATACTCTCACATTGGCAAATTTCCGGTAAATTCTGGCCTAACTAACCATAACATTCGTTTCAAAGTAGAGATAATCTTGTTATTACAGTCAGCAAATTGACTGGTTCTTAATTTATTTTAAAATTAGCTTCTTTAAATAATTGAATACGTAAACCGAAAAGCCAAGGGCTCTTATAATTTCATTCCTCGACTGCTCCCTACGTTTTAAAAGCAATTGTATGTTTTTTTTGAAAATCCACGCAGTCGGATGATATTTTAAGTTTGGCCAAACCAATAAATGGTTTTTTATAGTGGTACTATGTTCATCAAGCTACTGGGTTTTATCCTATCTGTTTTTCCTTGTGTGTATGTAGTCAGTAAGGCAATAATAAAAATTTCATTTTACCAATACAAAGATTTTTTGTGAACATAAATGAATGACGTACAAAAGATATACCTCGTAGCAAGTGAAAGTCCATACAACTTAGGAAAAATATTTCAATTAAATAGCGATATCATAAACCGTATACCGTATAGAATAAACTAGAAAATGTTTATTTTTAGACACAAAAAATAACAAAACAAAAATCGAAAATAGACTTTATCAAAATACCATTGCAAAATGTTTATTGGTCAGGAAGAATATTGAAATGAAAAGATTCCTGCATTTCAGGAAAATGAAATAGAGCTACGTCGAAAAGTCGGCGTCGCGTCGCATCGATACGACGAACTTTTGGTTGAAATGCTATTTCTATCAACATGAGCAACCTTTTGCAAATACACGGTATGAAAAGACAGCACCTGAAAATTGAGAGTATATACTTGAAAAATGTGTAACATACTGGTGACAACTAACACAATTTGATCGAAAAAATTACAACTTCCACTCCAAAAAACTACACTGTTTCAAAAGGAACTAGTGATATGACAAAAAGAAGAAGAAGAACTCCAAAAAATTAAATAAGAAACTGATTCTATCTTCGAATTATTTTTTTTTGTTTTATTTTCACCGATTGAGAGGCATAATAAATGTTCTGAATCCCCGACCAACTTTTCCGGAGTCGTATGGACCTTGTATGATATTTCTGTAGATTCCAGTTCATTCGTCATGAGACTTTGCGGGTCATTTTATTATAACTTGCTTAGCTTTTTATTGAGTAAAAATGCTTTGTAAGACATATTTTTTAGATGTTTATCATTGCGTTTATCATTGGCTGCTGTATCATTGTATCCCTGACGTCAGCTAACACCTTGGCAATTATTCCGCTGGCCTACTTTAAATTATCATTGATCTAACAATTATAATTTTGTAAATTGTACGCAGTTTGTTGAAAACCAATAAATTTGTTTTTTGTTTTACTGTATATCATTTTTTTTTTCTAATTAACGTAGCATGTTGGTGATGTATTTCATATTGAGTGGTAACTTCTGCGTATGAAAAATGCATTGCATGCGGCAGCGGTAAGTACTATGATAGTACTTTCCCAGATGAACTCTTTTAGCAAGAGAACTAATGCTAATCTTGCTACAAAAACTAAAATTGTATCCCTCAGCCACGATAGATAAAGATTATTTGTACGGCCATATGTCTGCATTACATAAGTCCCAGAGTATAAAAGTATTTTATGGGAAATTATAACAATGAACTATTCGGTATTTACGACTTAGATTTAATGGCAAGGGGCGATGTCCATTACAAGTCATTATAATAAAACCCTAGGCTTCACCATTCTCACCTTACGTTTTATGACTTATGAATCCAAATGCGTAAAACTTTAAGCGTCTTTCTACAGAAATACAAATATCTTATAATACCTAATAAATCATTACACAAATCATCAAAGTATTAACTGTAGAACTACCCTATGGATAGTTCTAAAGGTATGGTTTTAGATTTAATAAGCTTGCTCAGCACCAATACCTGCCATTTCTTCCGCTTACCTACTTGTTCTTAAGCAATGGATAACTATGGCCGAATTCGTGCAGAGGTGACTAAGCCATCGTCATGACGATTTTATTTATTCGCTTCAAAACTATAGTTTTTTAGAAATAAAAAAAAATCTAGATGTACGAGAGTAATCTCTAGCTCTAGCTTTGGAATAAAGATTCTCAAATCTTCTTCTTCTTCTTAGGGTGCCTCTCCACTACTGAAGGTTGGCAGTCATCTCTTTAAATTTCTCTTTATCTAAGGCAAGCCTAAATAGCTCTTCTACCTTCCTGATTCCAGTCCATTGCCTGATGTTGCGTAGCCATGAAGTTCTTTTTCTACCTACTCCTCTTTTTCCGAGCAACTTGCCCATCATTATAAGCTGGGGCAGATGGTAACGCTCATGCCTCAAAACATGTCCCAAATAGGCAACTTTTCTCTGTTTAATAGTACGCACAAGACCGGGCTTCTTGATGAACATTCTCCCTAGGACCTCAATATTTGTGACCTTATGCGTCCAACTTATACAACTTATGTGATTCTCAAATGGCGACATTGAACTGGTAGATGAAGGGTGTGACACCTTTTTACCCGATGGACTAACGACATTGTAAGGATCGCGGGACGTCGGTGGATAAGAAGGCTCAGAATCGTTCTTCCTGTAAATGTATATTCGAGAACCTTATGTCCAGCAGTGGACTCAAGCTGATGATGATGAATTTTCTACAGAATTGTGGACACAGAAAAATATTAGACTTATGACAGATACTCAGTTACTTTATCTAATTCAGGAACGTAGTACCTATATAATATAATGTAGTTATTATATTACACACGTGTAGTTCGTTCTGAGTTCGATACAGTCAGGTGGAAAAATCTAAGGAAGCACATTCAAGATGATTGTGCAATACTCTGTGAATTGTGCGCTATTTCTATTTCCTGTCACATCCACGTGAGAAGATTGTTAGCGTCTGCACTTGCGAATATCGTGTCACTCGGATGCAAAGCTATGCAATTCGCTTGACTAATGAAGCTTTAAGATTGCAAAAGTTAATCGAATGCAAGGAGTTCAGTTTTCTTATTCGGGATCAAGATAGTTTTGAAGGGAGCCAGTAATGTACGGCCAAATAATGTACAGCATGTTATTGTACAGCATGATAATGTACACCCAGTTAATCCGTGTCCACTGGTTTGAATTATCGGGGTGTACAATATCATCCCGTACAATAACATGCCGTGCAGTATTGTCACGTGTTGTTAATGTACACCCAGTTAATGTACAGCATGATAATTGGAAGCCACTTTAGTACCGACGAGTCGGATTGGTTAGGTTATGTTGAAACATATAAATTACCAGCCGAAGTGCCAGAAATTATTTTTTTATCACATCAATTCGAAAATAGATAGTTTGCTCTTCGAAAACAGGTAGCAAAATAGCACTTTGATCCCAAGGGCGGTAAAGTACTTTACCGCCCAAGGGCGGTAATGTGATTTGAATTTGGAATGTGCTTATTGAGTAAAAGTTCCAATCACCAAAGAGATCAAGAACACTGTATGAACAAGCAGGCTTTATGATTAAAAAAAAGCGCCTGAACTAAATAAAAATAAACAAAAACACGTGAAACGCGCATTCCACCTTTGTTCATAATTGTTTACTCAAATTCAGATTTTACTTAGTTTTATGAAAATAAATAAAATTACAATAAATACATGATTATGACTATGAGATTATGTGACATTGTGACAATGTGACAATGTGACTATGTGACTATGTGACTCCGTGACTCCGTGACTCCGTGACTTTGTGACTTTGTGACTTTGTGACTTTGTGACTTTGTGACTTTGTGACTTTGTGACTTTGAGACTTTGTGACTTTGTGACTTTGTGACTTTGTGACTTTGTGACTTTGTGACTTTGTGACTTTGTGACTTTGTGACTTTGTGACTTTGTGACTTTGTGACTTTGTGACTTTGTGACTTTGTGACTTTGTGACTTTGTGACTTTGTGACTTTGTGACTTTGTGACTTTGTGACTTTGTGACTTTGTGACTTTGTGACTTTGTGACTTTGTGACTTTGTGACTTTGTGACTTTGTGACTTTGTGACTTTGTGACTTTGTGACTTTGTGACTTTGTGACTTTGTGACTTTGTGACTTTGTGACTTTGTGACTTTGTGACTTTGTGACTTTGTGACTTTGTGACTTTGTGACTTTGTGACTTTGTGACTTTGTGACTTTGTGACTTTGTGACTTTGTGACTTTGTGACTTTGTGACTTTGTGACTTTGTGACTTCGTGAATTTGTGACTATGATTATGATTATTCATAAGTTGCACTAAGTTATTTTCTCATAGAGGGTGATAAAAAGTAGAGTGTCCACCTCGGGAGCAACACTATTTTAAGCTCGAGTGTAGTACTTTGAATCCTTCGCTACGCTTAGGATTCTACTTTAGAATCCCTCGCTACGCTCGGGATTCTACTCTAGAATCCTTCGCTCCGCTCTGGATTCAAAAAACACTCTCGCCATAAAAATAGTTGTTTGCTCCCTTGGTAAACAATCTACTATTTACGGTACCAAAGTGGTTTCCAATTATCATGCTGCTGTGCATTATCATGCTGTGTATTAACTGGCTGCACATTATCTACACGGAGATACACGTAGGTACATTATCGGGGTGTAGGGACACCCCGATAATGTACACCCAGTTAAAACGAATCCAAAAAGGTACCAAAGTGGATTCCAAATATCATGCTGTACATTATATGATAGCGGCCTTAGGCAAAGAAATTGCTCTCGGCTATATTGATAGCCAGTTTGTTAGTTCGAAGCCACTTCAGTGGGTTATGTACTACACATAATAATTTATTGAACAAATTAAACCAAATCATGTGGCTAACAATATTTTATTTTACAATTATTATTTTCTTTACTTACTTTATCTAAACTCCACTAATACAAGATTCACGCTCAGAAGATTTAGCTACAAATAAATTAATGTTACTAATTATATGTGCGTCAGTAAACAGTTTTAACAGTAGTTTCCGCGCTGAACTACAAAAGCGAGGGCAGTGAGCATTGCAGTGTAGCGGAATTTAATTGAGTAAAATAGGTATTGACTGTTAATTGGAATTGACTATACACTGCGTCACTCAACACCTACACATGGAAACAGGCTCAAGCATTTTCCGTTTTTGCAATACATTTAATAAACAGAGTAAACAACATGTCTGCTGGGATACAACACTTGAGCTATATACCAGAGTATATTTCGCATTATATCAAACAATGCCCGAAACAAACCTATGAACACATTAAGATGAAACGACAGTAGTGGGACTTTGAAAACGAAACCCATTGAACGGCATCTCGAGTGCGTAATCTGCCTGTACCTCTCCCGGTCTAGTCGTCAAATCTACAAGTGGTATGGGGGAATCTACAGACGTGAAAACAGGAACTGACGTCTGTAGAGGATTCGCGTAGATGGGGTATAGCCTAGATTCTGATTTAACTTTAACTGCTTTTGGTAGCTGCGGTTTCCACGTCACAATATCTTTCTTCGATTCTTTGGTATCTTGAGCTAGTTTAGGTATGTGTATTCGATCCATTTTGACGTTAGCGTTGTTCCACGGTTCGACAGACATGGCTGGCGGTGGGGTAGCAGGCATAGTCGCCGGTGGGGGCCAATCATCCTGACTTCGCTTTTCGTACGGGTGCTCATACGGAGGGTATGTGTGGTAAAAGCCATAGTTCAACGGAGTAGAAGCGATCTGGAACAGAACATCTGTTAACCGGTTATCTTCGTGGTATTAGTAGGTGCTATAAAGCCTAGCGGTGAAATTATTTATTCTAGGGTTAATATAAAGCTGCGTTATGTAACAAACTCAAACGATAGTGCAGGCTTTGAAGAGCCCGATAACAACTATTTAGCATCATTTGCTGAAGAGTTGCTGAATAGTATGCTGGTGTTTTGCTTTTATTTTGACACAGTTATAGAACGCAGTCATTTTTCTCAGAGATGTGGTGTTTCATTAGACATCGACACCAAGACGATTGAATACGACTTTAGGTATAAAGTATTCTAACATATAGTGTCGATATCTGTGAAAGAAATAATTCTGGCAATGAAAATCATACCTTCCCCCTGTCATGATACCCTTCATTACCAGTCTCTGCCTAAAAGAAAACGTTGCAATGTAATGTTAGTAGCACTAGTTTATCTCAAATATGTTAATGTTGACAAGAGCGGGTAAATAATGGGTATTTTGATAAGCTCAATGACGATTTTTTTTTACTATTGAAACAGTGTTATCTGTAAATTTAGAAAATTAGTAAATAATTTATTAGTTACATTGTTATTAGTTCGGGATAAAATTCGCAGATACCAAACATGTGTAGTACCTAAATGCTTACCTTTTTCAGTCCTTGAATAGAAGCAAGTATGAGTGCCATTTTGGCAAGCAGAAGCGCTTTACCACCAAGCACAGCGAGGAATTGAAAGCCCATTGGAATTATCACCATACCGATGGATACTACGCCGAACATCATCATTGTCATCATCTGCTGGCGGCGACGGCCACGGTATTCAACTTTAAATAAAAAAAACATTTCACAAAAACTGTCTAAGCAAAACTGACGGTTGTTCCTCTACAATATGTCAAAAACGAGTTGTATGAACCAATTGAATGTAAAAGTTAAAGTTAAAAGGTATTTGTTCAATTATGATCGCTAATAAGGATCGCCGTGAAATTCCTTAAAGGTAAGTGAATCTAGGTGATAGTTCCGCGCAACCAACCAACCAACGCAAGCTTAGAGCCTATTTATTTATGCATCTTACCCTTCTCAACCGCCTTGCCATCTTCAAAGTCAAATTTGACAACATGAGTTCTAAGCACTTTCGCCATTCTCTGCAACGCAAGGTTTCTCCACTCTTCCTCATCTAGTTCTTTTTCCGTCCATGTGCTGAAAAAACATTCGTTTAAGAATCGATATCAATCTAGAATTTGAAAAACTTTAAACCTGTTTAGACTGCAAGATTGGTATTTCAAGAAAATGTGCAAAGCAAACATTCAAAGGTGTAGAACAAACGGTGAGTAACAAACTGGGGACGACCAACGCTTTGTGTTATTGACAGCCCTCACAGCTCATTTGGTGGTAGCTCTGCCTTCTGCGCTTTAGGCCTCGGGTTCGATCCCCACCGAGAACAAAAAATTGTGTGAAAAAACATAGATGTTTGTTCTCTGTATAGTTGTTCCAACGGGCGTTCCAACTCAAGATTCTTGGGGATGTCTTAGGGTGGTAGTCAGAGGGGTGCTAGGTCGGGTAACCTCCTCGTGGTGCACCCTGGTAACACCATGAAACACGCCTGCAGAGTACTGCGGACGTGTTTCATGGTGGCTAATAACCCGACACGGTGGGCCTCTCCGCGTGTCCCTCTGTCTAGCAGAGGGCACAGTGTGATGAGGCAGGGTAGACCTACGGGTCTACCCAGGCGGTAGAGCGCGCGCGAGAGACGCGGAACTTCTCGCGCCGCTCATGGTGGTGAATAGCGGGAGAAGACCTGGAGGGGCCTTCTCCCGCATTGCACATATTCACCACCCCGTCAGGCGGGAACGGCCGGGCACTCACGGTCGTTCCCGGGTCCCTCCCTGCAAAGGGGGGGGCGTGCGGGCCCCGCCGTAAAGGCGGGGGCGTTGCGGGGGCCCCGCTGTCATAGCGGGCCAATCGCCGGCGGGGGACTGGATGAAAAGGCTCTGCCAGTTTCCCAGTTCCCCTCCATATAGGCGACGCGGGAGTGTCGCTGGGTTGTTTAGTGGGTATACCGGGAGCGGAAAACCGGGGAGTCCCACATATCCCCTCCATCCTCCAATGGGGGGGAATGCGTAACGCATTTTTCCCAGCGTAAAAAAAAAAAAAAAAAAAAAAAAAAAGGGTGGTAGTCAGAGGTACTTCAAAATATTGCAATTGGTACATATTGAACGGGACATGACATTATTGAATAATTTCAGTCACACCTTCAATATGATATAAATTTTCAACGTATGCTAACCAAAAATACCCGCCGCCTTCTTCGCTGCTGGTTCCGATTTCATATAGAAAGGTACGGTATTTTTTTTTATAGAAAACAAGAAAGTTGTTTAAATGTTTGTGATAGCTTTTCCAAGACCTCTAGAAAACAAATGGCAGCAGTATTTGTTTCGCGTTGGGTATTTACTTTTTGTTTGCAATACAACTTTGTGGACGTTTCAGAATGTGTTACAGTAAACTTGACTGTCCCCTTTATTTTAATGATGATAGTAGTATGAAAATATGATTCGCGTACTCGTTCTCTCAGACACGATATACGCTTTTATAAAAAAAAAGAATGTTACAAATATTTTTTTTTGGTCCGACATTTTCCCCTGAAAAATCTTGAGTACCGAGAGATCAAATGTATTATTTTTTATATTCATTAATTATTAGAACTTGACGAATAATATAAATAATTAAATTAAGGTGAATACAAGAGCTAATGTACCTCTCGCTCGCAAGTTTCAACATGTTGAAAGATTTAAAATCGCTAAACCCATTTTCGAAAAATCCCAATAACCCATTTTATGTGCATTGTACACAATTTAGTAAAAAAATAATTTTAATCGATACAAGTTTTCCTACTCAAAAGTTTGTATAAGTACAAAAACTAGTAAAACAATCTTTTGAGTAGGAAAACTTGTATCGATTAAAATGATTTTTTTATCGATACAAGGCGCCATAAGTCAAAGCCAAATTACAAATGGCTAGATTGTAATGATATTAGGGTACTGCATGCATTTACTGTGGTATACTCATTTAGAAAAATACATAGCTAATTCCAGGTCAAAGGTCCATAAACTACAAAAAATTTAAGTAGGTGGCTCCTCTGCTACATAAGGGTTGAAACTGTCAATGTCGAAATTAAACAAGGCTCATCCAAAAAAGGCTCATCGTAAGGAAAATCTATATAAAAAGTAGTATATGTCCGACAGAATTCCAACGGAACTTCATCTTATCGGCTTAGAGTGGGTTTTATCTTCTGAGTAATGCTATTCTTTAGATAAAAATATTCCCGTCTAATACTTGTGTTACTTTGGAATGGTAAAACTCGTCCTTTATCGTGAAAGTGCAACAGACAGACACATTTTCGCATGTATAAATTGGTATGGATTAAACGTTTTGTGAAAACTGGAGCGTTGGTGTTGCGACATTTTTACACGAATCCCATTTTTTGTGCGACGTTGACGAATTGCTCCTCGGTCACCAACCTGGCCTTTATTCTGTTGCAACTAAAAGTAATTTGTCCACATGCCTTACTAGCATTTTGCTGCCATGAAAAACGAATAGATGGGCATGAAATGTACAGTCAACATCAAGATCAAATGATGATTGGACTAAGTTTCAAAAGAGAAATATTATGAATTTATAAAAAAAGTTTTTTTTTTTATTATTCAGTGTAATAAAATTGTAATTTATATCAAAGTATAACGATGAAAAATTATGATACACAATTTCAACGTTCTGAAAAGTATTCTTAAGTAGCTATGTGATTAGTTTATAATTGTTTAAATTGCTACATACGAGTATGTGACTAAAACGATATTCTGAGTCAATCAGAGGATCGTATTTAAAAAAATTGCCTCATAGAATCAAAGCAAAAGAAAAGATAAAAAGAAACTGTTTTCCTTTTCTTTTGGAAATTAATCTGAACCCATACCTGAGGCCATAAAGTACAAGTTACCTAACAAACACAAAAATAAATCCCATTAATAGTTTACGCAACAAATTATCGCGACTAAAATACCTTGCAGTGTCATTTTCAGGCATTATGTTGCCGGTTTTATCGACGAGCTCAAACCGAACAAGGTTCACTCCATCCGTTACGGGAACTATGTCGGGGCTTAGGGAGCGATCTAGGGCTCTTAGCGTCTTCCTCTTCATGCATCTCACGAACTTGGGGAAGTACTCCTTGTGGTCAATGACATCTTTCACGTCCACCAACTGAAAAATAGATGTTATATAAATGTATGCAGATTGAATAAGAACTTTTTTATTATCTCTGAGTACCGAAATGTGTCAGATAAAAATATTTCAGGTTCTATTTTCAAACTTGACAAAAACTAAGATGGCGGTTTTTACTGTAAAACAGGCCACGGTTAAAGCTAAAGATACCTGCAAATAAAAACATGAAAGCTTTACCTATTATTTCGTAGACACATCAAAATAATAATGTTAAAATCAGCAAATAAATCTTGAGCCTATGATTTTCATTATAAATTCTATAAATAAATAAGCTAGCTGGCGTTTTTAAATAACATCTAAAACTAAGATTTATGAAACTTAGTTAAGATAAGAATATTCAACATTTATGAGCACCTCACAAAAAGGTAGACAAGATTTTTTAAATAAGCTACCAAAAAAGCTGGATTGCTTTAAGCATTTCGGATATTCCTTTTTTATTTGTAACAAAACAACTAAGTAGGTACCTACAAAATAAAAGGCATTTTTAATATATTCCCGCTTCGACAGTTTATCAAAGGAAAACATTTTCCTTCGAAGTCTATAGAAAAGTATTTTGAATAGCCATTGAATATTCGGTTGTCAACAGTTGGGAATTATAACTTTTCGGCAATCGTAAAAGCCGAAAACCACTTTGCTAAGCTTATAGGTATGTAGCACACTGAAACACAAATGTTTTGGTGTTCCTTTTTTTTTGATAACCACTTTTTGGTCTTACGAGCGGAACAGAACGGTGTAGATATGGGCGTTTTCGTTTTTTCCCGCAAACGGTTAACTAACCGATATACAGTTTGCATATCGATATAGAAAACGGTTTTCTGATATCGATATCAGCCGTATGGGTTGCAAACGTTATCATGATATTTAGTTATGGCAAACTAACAACGAAACGACAAACGCAAACTATTTGGCTATGGTTACGTCATATTCGCTTCATCTCTTTTTTACTAGTAAAACAATTCATTCTTAGAAAGGGAGGTAGCGAATATCAATTGGTGTTTGTTTCATATCGTTTGGTTTGTGAAGTTTTCGTTTTGTTCGTGTCTTTAATAGGTAACAGTTGAGGTTTTGAATAGTTTTTATGATATCAGATATGTTGATATGAATATCGATATGGTATGATATCTAACCCATATCCGATATAAGTTACGTTTTGATATATCCGACTCATATCTAGAACGGTGACAGCACCGTTCTAAGCTATTAATGGCTAGAAACTAGAAATTTGGTGTAGTTAATGCTAGCAAGCACCCAATATTGTGTGAGTAGATATTGTGAAAATATTTTTTGTATGGGGTATTAATTAATTTGGGTGTCCGAGAAAAGCTTAAAGTTTAATTTGAAAAATCTGCATATATTTTTTCTTCAGTAGCATATCTACACTAATATTATAAAGAGGTAAACTTTGTATTTTTGTATTTTTGTATTTTTGTATGTAACGAATAGGCTCAAAAACTACTGGTCCGATTTCAAAAATTCTTTCACCATTAGAATGCTACATTATCCCTGAGTAACATAGGCTATATTATATTTTCAAAATAATCAGGGATCCTTACTAAAACTTCAATAATGTAACCCAAGGTGGAAAACAAAAAACTTTACATCGCGTGCGCTGCGAAAACTATTGAAGATAGAACAAAATAATGTACTACGATTTTGTAGAACACGTTATCATCTACAAAAAATGTCGCGACAGCATATGTCTAACTATTATAGTTATGTCACAATAAGTGTTCTTTTATTATAAAAAAATAATTGAAATGCCTCCGCTAGAAAAGGGTCTTTATTTGTACCTTGGTATTAATCCTTATCCAAATAAATCTTTTCATAATTAAGACGGTTTCAATACCTATAGATTACTTCTTAAATTTTTCAAATCGGACATTCCATTCAAAAGATATGACGAAATTAAAAATGTTAACGGGTCCACGGGTCTCGCGCGGGGTGCGATTTCACTTACTCAAGGAGAAGCGCGTGCAAATGTATGAAATAAGTAGACGCGAGGCTCGAACCCACGGTTTAAGTTTATCCTAAAATGTTCAAAAAATTTATGACCACCCATGCGAAGCTGGGACAGGCCGCTAGTTAATAATAATATTAGAAAGTTTTTGCAACAGATAATGGTTAATTTCCACATTTAGATTACAATTAATTATGGTTCTTTGTTGTCGCATTTATATGCATCGCAGTCAACACAGTCACGGTCTTTTTTAGAAACAATAGACGTTTACGGGTACTTCTTTATATTTAATTTAGGTTAAAAAACTAAAACTGTATCTACCGACTGACAAATGGCACTGCCAGTTTTATAAATTCAGTGATAAAACAGACACAAGTAGCTCTGTTACATTATCTAAATGTGTGAGTGAGTGCCTAATCAAATCAACCATTCTCGTTACTTTTCTCTCACTAGGGGATAAAGTCAAGGCTGCCTAAAGAGGTTTCTACACGCCTAATTGTTTACTGCGCAAAAGCTCCCAGTTTCCACATCAGCTTTACAGATTATTGAGAGTAAACCGGCTATTGAAGGTATTAGTAAGCATAAGTGAATACAATCACCAAAACTTAGTTTTGTTCTAAGACGCTTCTTTTTTATTGTTTGTATTTTCAATGTATTGAAACCATAAAATAAAGTTCCATCCTTTTATTTTATTAATTTGATTGGTAGGAAGATAAATAAAGAGTGGTAGTAAAATACCATTGTGGTAACACAGAACAGAAATATGGTAGTGACTCCGCCTTCTGACTCATTCGACTCTCCATCCTTCTTCATATCTTACTTCCTACGAATATATAGATACGAATCACGATGTTTGGATTTGAGGATATTTGTGGATCAATCGCCCTAACCACTGAACTGTTCAGGAAGTAACTAAAAAAAATTGTTCGTAACCTGAATTAGCATATAGGTTACTTCTTAAATGTACGCCTTAAATGTGAATGTTAGCAATAGCGACTAATACGAGAAGCCGCGGGCGGCAGCTTATAACTAATCGAAGACCTACGCATTTTTATGAAACTAGGCCTTCTTATTTTTATGAGCTATATGGCCGTGAACTTTACCAGAAAGAGGTCAATTTAATTGTAATCTATTATTCGGCTCCACAGGGAGGCTATCCACAGCACCCACATAGCAATAATGATTTACCCTTGTCAAAACAAAGGCCAAAAATAAGGATAAAGCTAATAATGAACTTGTGATCACAATCCACAAGACCCGAAATACAGACTTCGTATAAATGCACCTAATATTTTTCCAAGTTTCGCGTTACAAACACACATTTATTTTTTAAAACCAAGTTAAATGCTTATTTTAAAAATTGCAAAAAATTCTAAATTCAAACTCGCAAATAAATACTTCTTTTTCAAAAATATTCCCGAGTTGTGATTTTAATGAGGTATCAGAAATCAATAAGTCCTTTTAGTATTGTATCCGAATTTCCTTTGATTTTTATCTAACGCAAAGTTATTTATGTCTGAATTTACTTCGTAACGAAGTAAGAATCAGCCATGGACTTTTTATTCCGTCCTGAATTAAAAATCTAGTTAAAAAACCACAATGTAGATTAGAGCTTCTTGTAACTATTATTAAGTATTATGATGTGACTGAAATGTTTAAAATGAAAAAAAATATATCAAAACTCACGTATAATATTATAATTATCTACGACTTATAACCCTCCAGACCTGACAGACATCCCATAACATATTTTATATTTAATATCAGCTACTTATCGAACATCAGTTGTTGCTAGTGCTCTAAAGATTGAGTTGTTGCGGCTATATAAATATAAAAATAATGATTGGTGGACTATCCACACAGCACTATGTAGCACCAAACCAAGCCTAAAGCTTGTATTATGGGAATTAAATAGCTGATATCATATACTTTTTTTTGTTGTAAATACATACTTATAATATTGTATAACCCCCATATGCAGTAGTTTCTCCACAGAAGTCTATCAAGTACGTACTTTCTTTGAACAGTCCCTCCAGATAATCCTGACGACATCAGCTCCTTCAGTCCACAGATCCGCAACAAACCGGCTCAGATATGCATCTGTCTCGCTCGCCTCTGCCCCACAATTCGGGATTAAGGCTACAGTCAGGAATAAAATTGCTACGACGCGAATCCTCATTGTCACGTAGTTCATTTCGTTCTCGCTACTGCCATTTCTCTTGGAACTCCAGGAATCTCTGCAATATAAGATAAGTTAAGTTTAGAAAGTTTCATTTGAGTTTACTGGCACGAAGTAACTTAGGTCACATAGGACTCGACTACATTATGAGTAACTTACGCATGAGTGTAAATGAAATAAAGAGACACATGAGAATAAATCTTGCGCATTGAGTCAGTTCTATTCTACCGTAACATAGTTAGATATTGCTTGGAACAAAAAATAGCTTCACGATTTTGATCCCAAGGGACGGAATCCCACAGATATCTGATATCCCCACAAATATCTGAGTACCAAGTACCTACTAACTTGATATTCTTTGAGGAGGAAGGCAGGGTTTTTTTTTACAACTAGCTTATGTTACAAGCATATGGCCCACTTGATGTTGTGGTAACTATCACCTAACACAAAGCATTGCCTCGCAAGTCACGATAGGAACATGCCCTACGATGCACTGCCCTGCGTCCATCAATTGAGGCGTAGAGATGTTAAGCCTCATGTGCCTGTAATTACACCGGCAACCGCACACACTTCAAACCGGAACTCAGCAACGCTGCTTGGCGGAAGAAAAAGGCGTGGTAGTACTTTCCCGGACGAGCCCTTTACAAAGAGCTCTATTACTCTTTACTGGTCATAAAAGGTTTTAACGATCTCAAATGTTTATTAACCTATACACTCTTAATTTTATACGTAAAATTGACTTATGATGACTTAATGTCTTAGATGAAAAATGTATAAAAAACTAGCTAGCACTGAACAAGCAGATTACATTCTATTTTACTTGAATACGTGCGTAACTAAAACAAAACTTACCTCTCTAGTTTGAACAGCGCTCCTACCCAGAGCACTTTATCTAATAAAATATTCACTACTGTGTTTCCACCGCGTATGTTCAAGGTCGAATAAAGAATGGAAAATCTGTATTGACCACCATAAACTTATATGGTACGTGAACGGTGGAAAGCGAACTATTTTCCACATGGTCACAGACCAAATCATGTTAATGAATGGTTGGATGTAGGTATTTGTGCAAACCCATGACGACAGTTGACGTCTTCTATTTGCTAACATTTTCACTATTTAAATTATTATTATCAAGAGCCCGTAGTGTCCCATTGCAGGGTAAAGGCCTCGCTTATTTCTCTCCAATCTGTTCTGCTTTGGGCTGTTGTAGACCACTCCTTATGGTAGGTATCAATTTCGTCCCTCCAGCTTCGCCGCGGTCTGCCGCGAGGTCGATTTCTGTCTTTACACTATTTAAAATTAATATTTATTTCCAAAAAGGTTACAATAATGACGTTAAGTGCAAAGCACTTTCTGATTTAGCTGTTGCTGTCTTACAGGTAGTAGTGCCTTCCCCAAACACATGTAGGTACTTACTAGAAGTACAAACTAAAACATACTGCTGACTAAAACTATATTACCAATGGTAAGCCAATGGTAAGCAAACTATATCTTATT
Source organism: Chloroclysta siterata (assembly GCA_932294275.1). Lineage (NCBI taxonomy): Eukaryota > Metazoa > Arthropoda > Insecta > Lepidoptera > Geometridae > Chloroclysta > Chloroclysta siterata. The sequence goes on along the minus strand of OW028595.1, from coordinate 16,716,784 downwards.
AAACATACTTAAATCTATCTAACTAATGATAATAGTAAAGAGCAAAAAACCCAGTAAAAAAAAACAAATGAGTTTTACTCTAAATTTACTAGTAGCTTTAGAGTAAAACTTTTTTAGTTTAAGTTTTAGTTTAGTTTTTTGTACCTAGGTGTTACTAGTTTTACTTTAAGCTTGCATCCCTAAAAGGAATGTAAGCAATTTTCAATCCACATTTGAATGTAGAATACCTACAATAAAATGATGGAATGAATGCATTCTTTTTCGAAAAACCAAATTCTTTTCTCCAAAATGTGCTTGAAGCAGAATGTTCAATTTGGTTCAAGATGGCACAATTTTTCTAATACTGTGACTCCCAAACTAAATTGAAAACTTTGGGAATGCAAATCGACAAAAAGCTCTTTTCGATTAAAACTAGACTTCGAAATGCGAAGGCGCAATGAAACTTGGTAGGTAGTTAGCTGAAAGTTTATTGATTTTGTTTTGTCAATACAGAAAGACGATTGAATGATCCTTGACCTTTTCCAGTAGTCGCTAAGCAACAAAGCCCTTAAAAAAGAAAAAAAAATAACACAGAGTTCCCGTGACATTATGACCATTACCGGGTCGGGCAATTCAACGCTCATTTATCAGGTGGAATGACAGACATAATCTCTCAGGGTAGGTAGGTATGAACCTGCATGTACTACTTATTTCGTAATCATTCAGGTCATCGACTGCGTTTAGATGGTATGATGTTTGTAATAACGATAGAATGTAACATTTAAAGCTTATACATTTAATAAATTGATATAACAAATTTTAGTTCTTTAATTTATTTACCCAATGTATCTTTTCTGTTTTTCTATCGTTGGTTTGTCTAATATTTATAAATTATAGGGAAACTTTCCGTATGGTTGAACGTTTTTGTGTTATATGTTCAATATTCTGTGATTTCAATATTTTATTATAATATTTTAATAAACTACAGTACCTATGAAGGTCAAGCTGTGGATGGAAGAAATCGAAAAAATAATACTGCATGTGTTTTTACATACTAGTGTCACAAGTAAATAGTGCTTTGTAGACATTTTAATTGTAATAACTGCAAGTTTGACAATCAGCATATTTTGTCAGTCGACGGCTTGCAACGGTTTTGTTACAATGTGTGTGTAAGGTGTTACTCGTTTAAACAGCACTGAATGATTTTAATGTCAAAAACAACTGGAGTTCCGGTAAGTTATTCCCTTGTTTTATTTTTGCGATATCAGTTTAGAAGTAGTGCTTTTGTTTTTTCAAAACTGTTGATATCGAAGTATGTACCTAGACTGTTTTTATCAAAGAAACTCAAATACGTAATATCCTACTAGTGTTACTGAGTTCTCCGAACACAGTGACTACCAAATACCTATAATGTATGAGAATATTTTTGTGTAGAAGTTTTATTTATCTGCTCAACATAATTATGGGCTACTTTGTAATGCATGGTACTGCCTAGATTGTAGCGCTTCCGATATAATGTTAAAACTTTCTTAAGACGAAGACAAGATCTAATGTGACTCTCGCTCGCACGTTTCGGCATATTGAAAGATATAAAATTACTATACTCATTTTTGAAAAATCGCAATCAACCAATTTGTGTGCAATGTGATTGCACACAGTTTAGTAAAAATTTCATTTTTATCGATACATGTTTTCCTACTTAAAAGTTTGCTCTACTAGTTTTCGTACATAAGCAAACTTTTAAGTAGGAAAACTTGTATCGATCAAAATATTTTTTTTACTAAACTGTGTGCAATGTGATTGCACACAAATTGGTTGATTGCGATTTTTCGAAAATGAGTTTAGTGATTTTATATCTTTCAACATGTCGAAACGTGTGAGCAAGAAGTTGTTTGATAGTTGTCAGCCCCTTAATCATTTCACATCCCGAGGTGAAGCAATTTTGTACATGGAATATAGGACATGGTTTATGAAGCTCATGCAGGATTAGATAGCAAGCACTTTCAGATTCCAGGAGTGGTCTCTCTCTTGTCGTGTCACTAGTTTATTTCGAAACAGTGTGGTGAAATGATTTTAAGTGCGCCTCAAGTGGCTCCACATTTCGAGCACTTGACACAATGTTATAGAACTTTTTAGGTTCTACGACATTCCGGTTTCCTCACGGTATTTTCCTTCACCGTTTGAGAGTACTGGCATTGTGTACATAAATTTTTGAACAGATTAACTTATTGGTGCACGACCGGTTTTGAACCCACGACCTTAGGATCGGAAGGCCGCTACCACAAGACCACCAGTGCTCTCAGGTGTGGTGTTCCTACAATAGGTAGTGCATATAAATACTATGGTCGCGTAGAACTGTCACCTAGCTAGATTCACTTAGCTTTCTGACGTTTTAAAGTGATCCTTGTTAACAATTTATTTTTCAATTGAATAAATACTTCGATTTAATACCTACTGTGGTGGTATTGTTGATAAAGGAAATGCTTCATAGTCAAAGCTATATCATCCTTAATATCAGAGTTCATTTTACCTTCTCAAATAAGTTAATATAACAAAGATTTATTTCTTAATGTCTATGAAAAAACACTTCTTGTTAAAGCTATCTATAATTTAAAACAATTCACATAAAATGAAATAGGCTTACCTACGTGAGTAATCCCAAGGCATGGTAGAATTTCCCTCATAATATCTTCATGAGATTCAGAGATTTTGCAGTACTTGGTATTTTGACCGTGAAAACCTTGCTAGAATATTAAACACTTTGCTCACGATGGTTTTCTAAAATATCGCATTTTTTTACGATCTATATGATGTGGTTTTACTTTCAGAAAATGTGTGAACCAGCAAAAAATGGTCTGCAGTTTGACCAACTCGGTCTTCCTCCGATGGAACTTGCTGAGTCATCAAATGGTAGTTGTACTACTGTTCCATATTTGAAAAACAACGTTCTTTATTCAAGTTTAAAAATAAAAAGTATATTGGTTATTTCAGAACGCAGTTCCCGATTTTTGTACAGATGTTTATACCCAACGTTGCAAAAAGTTTTTATTCTACTTTTCGTAGTAACATTCAGTGCTGGCACATATGTTTTACTAATGAAGCTCCTAGAGAGTACTGGTAAGCAATAAATACGTAGCTAGTTGTTAGTTTTATTCAAGGCTCCTAATCAATATCTCGTTCATTTCAGACACTAATAGTCGCACAGAAATAATAATAGTAACAGGATTAAAAGGATTTTCTAATATAACGCTAAGCGAAAATGATATGCACATTGTGATCAAATTCAGAAACGATACTCGTACTTCTGATGATCACAGTAGAAGAAAAAGAAGCGTTCAAGAGAAACACGCAAGTCTAGAACATTTGAATGAGGTTGATATACAAAGAGTTAAAGAGATTATAATGCAACACCAAACGCGATGCCACGAAAAAGAACACGAACAAGTATGTAAAGAGCTGATTGTGAAACTCAAGTCAATCATTAAGCGCAGTGAAGAGTTAAAACCAAGCAACACTGAGTTTTTAGTAAATAAAGGAACTAACTTAAATATAAACCACCCTGATGAAGGGATATCTTCTGGAGATGTTTCTAAACGTGAAGCGCAATCACTTGGTAAAATGAGAGGAGTTTTGAGTAAAGGGCTGGCCCCTGTACCTTTAGATATGCATCCAGCAAATGCACATGTACACATGGGAGTCCCTTCCAAGATTACCGACACATGTCTACTTGCGAAATTGTTGAAACAAAATTATCCTCATGTACACGGTAAGTAAAACTTTAAAATATTTTTATGTTTTTTTTTAATATTTGCTGATGGAATAAGCCGATGACCCATCTGATGTTAAGTAGTAACCATCACCTATAACAAAGTATTGCCTCGTAATTCACGCACGATACAAATGTGCCCTGCGTCCATCAAATTGAGGCATGCAGATGTTAAGCCTGTAATTTGACAAGATTATGACCCATCAGTACAACCTACCAAATATACAAAACATTCTAAAAGAAAAGAAGATCAAAGACGAGATGGGCTTTTTTCTAACTACCGCCTACTAACTTGGTATGGTAACCAAGTTTCAAGTCTATTGGCCTATTTATTGAAGAGTTCCGTTGAACAGACCTTAGCTTCATCAGACCTGGTCATTGTCACCATTTCATGAGAACTTAGTACCTCCTTAATTTATTTCAAGAAAAAAAAATAAGAAAAAGCAAAGGAACTGGCCGACCAGTAGAAAAACCTTGATGTCAACGAAACTCTTAGAGATGGGAGCTCTTGGATCGCTGGTTATCTTAATTTAACTTTTATTGTATTATCTCAAAAACCGAGCGTCCCAAAAATAAAGTAAAAATTGTTCATGTAACTTGATTTTTTTCTGTAACTTTTTTTATTTTTGCCCCCTTAAAAAACTCCATATCTCAAAAACCCTTCATCCGATTTTACTCATATACTTACCAGTAAATTTTTCAAGTACAAGCTATCGATTTATCAAATTTCATGCAAATCGGATCAACGGTTCGAAAGTTATCGCCAGACAAACACACATACATACATACATACATACATAAAATGCCAAATCGCCCAAGTTGAAACTAAAGATCTTTGTTCGCTTCGCTCACTCGATCAATAAATAATTTTACCCTTTAAACCGAAACACAGTAGCGCTGCTTGGCGGCGGAAATATAGGTACGAGTATGATTATGAGATGTACTACTTACCCTAATTTAGATACAAAGATTAAACTTTATAAATGTTGTAGGTATCTACGATTCTCCAACCCCCGAATATAATGAACCCCACGTAAATCAACAGACGCACATGAGGTATGTACAATTACCTTAATAAAAACATGGCAAATAACCAATGCTTCAATAGCTTAGACATTGTTCTTATAAGGACTTTTGTTCTTATTTGATAGTTTACCATTGGGTAAGATTATTAATACTTAGTTCATTTCTTTTAAAGTAACAAAACTTTAATTTTAGGAATATTTAATATTTTTTTGTTCGTGATGTGTAAGCGATACAAAATCTTTAGGGAATAATTATTTGATTTTCAACAGTTTTCTACATAAATAGTATTTAAATTAAAATAAATGTAACTTGCAGGTACTTCCAACCACCCACGCATTCGTATCTAGAAAGTCGTGAAATAGAAACTCCCAAGCGAAAACTGCATCCACAGGATGTCGATATATTTATGAGCTTCCTATCTCCCAAGTAAGTACCAAAGTTAAAAACATTACACTGGCTGACAATACACTGAAGTCAAAAACTGAAGAACTCTTTTTTTTTAATACTTGCTGATAGAACCTGTCCTGATGTTAAGCGGTAAATAAAGCACTACCTCGTAAGCCACGCTCGATAGGAACGAGCCCTAAGATGCACTGCCCTGCGTCCATTAACATAAGGCATACAGATGTTAAGGGGCTGACAACTATCAAACAACTTCTCGCTCGCACGTTTCGACATGTTGAAAGATATAAAATCACTAAACTCATTTTCGAAAAATAGCAAACAACCATTTTCTGTGCAATTACATTGCACACAGTTTAGTGAAAATTTCATTTTGATCGATACAAGTTTTCTTACTTAAAAATTTGCATATGTACGAAAACTAGTAAAGCACACTTTTGAGTAGGAAAACATGTATCGATGAAAATGTAATTTTTACTAAACTGTGTGCAATATGATTGCACACAAAATGGTTGATTGCGATTTTTCGAAAATTAGTTTATTGATTTTATATCTTTCAACATATCGAAACGTGCGAGCGTGAGTCACATTAGCTCTTGTCTTCGCCTTAATAATCATGTGCCTGTAATTTCACCGGCAACCACTATTTTCACTGTGCTCGAAATATTTTACTAAAATAGTAGATTGTTTACCTAGGGACCGAATTACTATTTTGAAGGCGAGAGTGTTTCTTTGAATCCAGAGCGGAACGAATTATCTCGAGCTTAAAATAGTATTGTTTCCGAGGTGGACACTCTACTTTTTATCACTCTCTATGCGATACTAAGTAAGTGCAACTTAGAGTAAGAATAAATACATTACTTTTATTAATTAATACAATACATTAATAAGTACATTAGTTAATTTTAATAAAATTATTTTGAATAAATAAATAAAACCAAGTAAATTCCGAATTTGAGTAAAAAGAAAGAAAGAAAGAAAATACATTTATTCAACTACACAGACGTTATTGATAATAATTATATAAAAAAGATACAACAACTAAACATAAATACGTACGAATAAGATAAAATTAAACAGTGGTGTGTAACTTATACAATTTACGAACTCTGTATAGTCGATAAGCCAAGACTCAGCTTCTATGCCTAGTCCGAAGACTAGGTTCAGTCCGAAGTTTTTCAGTCTTGCCTAAGGGGGTTGGATGGAATGTTAAAATTAAATGTTAAAGTTAAAATTGTGCGATAACAGATAATCGGTCATGTGAGTAGGTGGTGTTTGTAAGTGTGAAAATTGTGTGAGTTTGCGGGCCCTCCTGCTACTACCAGTCTCGTGAGAGTCTGGGTATCACAGGATAGACCCATGTGTAAACAATTACGAACGAAGGTGGAATGCATTTTGCGCGTTTTATTTTTTAACATCTTTTTTTTTATTTGGCTCGCATTGTTTACTTTATCTTAAAGCCGGTTACTTGTTCATACAACTTTCGTGATTCATCTCTTTGGTAATTGGAACTTTTACTAACGATATCCACATTCCAAATTCAAATAACTTTTCTTTCCTAGGGAGCAAAGTGCTATTTTGCTCCCTTTTCACGAAGAACAAACTAGCTCTTTGCGAATAGATGTGATAAAAAGATAAATTACACTCTATTTACTTATTGAAACCACCCACAGAGTAGTATCGTATTACTATTGCAACAGTTACAGTCTATTCTGGGATGTTTGTTTATCAAAATTAGATAGTATCTCCCCACTCTAGTTCTTGATTGCCTCCGAACTTAATGAGAAATGTTAGAATGTATTTGCGAACTCTTGAGGGCAACAAAATTGTGGTGATATTATGACTAAGGAATTTGATCAAGGGAATGACTACTAGCTTAATTAAACTTTGATTAAAAGAGCGACTTATATATATATATAAATAAATATTGGTGGACTTTTCACACAATACTATCTAGCCCCAAACTCAGCGAAAGCTTGTAATATGGGAACCAGATAGCTGATAAATTTCCTTTTTTTTTGTAAATACATACTTATATTATATAATAGCACCCAGACAGAGAACAAACATCTACGTTCATCACACAAATGTATGTTCTCGGTGGGGATCGAACCCACGGCCTACGGCGCAGAAGGCAGAGCTACTACCAACTGAGCTGTGACTGCTGTCATATTACATATACATATAAACACTTGAAACCTTTTTACTAAATTTTAATACACTGTTACATATCTAATTGATGTATGTATTAACACAATTTTTATTATACTGTATGCGGCTTAACTATTTCAATAATTGAGATTTTTGCTTATGTCAAGAACAGTTTCCTGAAACTGCCAGTTTATCATACCAAACTGTTTTTTTACGTTGTGTACATAATAGACAAGATTCATAAGCTATTACAGCTCGGACATGTGTGTGTTTTTCTGTTAAGAGGCTGGCAACCGTCATACGATTTAACATTTCTCGAATGTTACGCTCGAACATATTAACATTTTGGAATATATAAAATTACTCAAGGTAAAATGAAAAATCAGACAAGTACTTTGGAAAAAATATATTTTTGATTCGTTGTTTGTACATTCAGTTATTTAATATTAAATACTGAATGTAATTATCTCGACTGGATTGTCCCATTCAAGATAGGTGAATGAAACGCCATTTCAGCTATTACATCGAATTAGATAGAGATAGCAAGTGACTTGACATCCGATTAGTTTTGATCAGGCTTTCAGAAACCGGCCGTTAAATTATAGACTATTTTTTATTTTATTTTATTTTTATTTCTATTATGTGTGACATTTTATTTTATTTGAATTGAACTGTAAATTGTTAAAGTGAATTTTATTATAATTGTAATATAATTTCATTGTAATGATAATTTTATTTAATAAGGATCGATTATAAATCTGAAATAACTAAAAAATAATCATATCTTGAAATTTTTTTAAATGTATGAGCGAGAAGTTGACTGACGTTCTGCTTCTTAGTGTTAAAACACTACCGGCATTAAAAAAATCTGTCAAACGATAAACTATGCTTAAACTATTGCCATCTCTTACCAATGCGTAATAGCAAACAGAGACAGCGCTAATTTTAAGCATTATTTAAATTAAAATACCATTTTATAATATGAGGGTACAATTCCAGATCAGAGGCTGCAGCGAAACAAAGTAAGGCCAACGCCACCACACGCGATGTACCCTGCCCATTCGGCACCGTGCCTTGTGAGAGCTCTGAAGATTGCGTAGATGAGAAGGAATGGTGCGACGGTAACGTGCACTGTCCAGACGCGAGTGATGAAGTCCTGTGCAACTGCAAGGCGAGAGTGGATGAGTCCAGACTCTGCGATGGGTATTTTGACTGTCCGTTAGGGGAAGATGAGATGGGATGCTTTGGTAAGATATGATATAAGATATTTTGGTAAATGAAATGTTTATTAGCGAGATATGTGGTTAGAAGTTAGTTCTAAGTAGGTAGGTTGTTTCACAAATTTCAAGCATTAAATAAATAAATAAATAAATATTGGAGGACTTTACACACAGCACTATCTAGCCCCAAACTAGCTGATATAATACATATATACTTTTTTTTTGTAAATATATACTTTTAATGTTATATAACACCCAGACAGAGAACAAACATCTATGTTCACCACACAAATGTTTGTTCTCGGTGGGGATCGAACCCACGGCCTACGGCGCAGAAGAAGAAGCATTGCATGCAAATTTTAAATTTTGACAATAAAATTAAAATAAATTCAAATGACAAAATGACAATTAATCAATCAAATTAGTAAGTCAATTACAAATTCAATTATTTCTTAATATTATTATTTCCAGACGATAGAATAAACAATTGATTATAATTATTTTTGTAATTGTTATTGTAGTTTGTATGAAACAATTCAAAATGATAATTACTAATAGTATATTTTAATAATTTTATAGGTTGCAGAGAGAATACTTTCAGTTGTGAAAATATAGATTTGGAATCACATAGTTCATGTTACACTAAGGAGCAAAGGTGCAATAATGTTGTGGATTGTCCCAACTATAAGGATGAAATTGATTGTAGCATGCTTGCTCCAAGTCTACTCAAAAAACCAGTAAGTTTTGTAAAAATGTTAAATGTTAACTTTACCGATACCACGAAGGTTTAAATGTGAGAAAATCATTTAACCCTCAACGTTCCTTCCTTTAAATAAAATCAAAAAAATACCTTCCTTTGGTTACTAGTATTCTCCTATCTGTGCTTTGGTGTAGGTTAAATGAAAACATGAAAAATGCTTTAATACTTTTTAGTTTTGCTCGTTTCAAATGCAAGTGAAATTGTTATTTTTAATGGAATACCTGCTATCTTTTTCCATTATAAATTTGTTTATTTTTAGATATTTGCAATATCGAACACTGAAGGGTATTTGCATAGAAATTTCAGAGGAGATTGGTATGCTGGGTGCCAATATCCATACATGTGGGCTCACGACGTATGCCGGCGGGAAACAGGACTTATGATAAGGTAACATTGGATCAATCCCAATCCAAGTCTGATTATTGATTTTCAGTAATGTTGCTTATCAAATTGACGCTTTATTTCAGAGCTCCCTTCATACAAATTGTACCAATAGATCCAATGTTAAAAGTGAATTACCTGAACACTGGGCCAGGAGGTGCGATACAGCCTAGTAATACGTGTTTCAACTCTTCGGCTATCTACGTCACGTGTCCTGATTTTCTTTGCGGGACGAGAGTATCAACTACCTCGCAATTATTGAGACAGGTATGTAACTATATCCTTTCTATTTATTATTTAACTCGATTTGATCTGTTTCCAGGAATATGTTTTTTATTTTAGAACGTAGCAGAGGAAAATCATCTTTTTGGTCGCAACAAACGGTTCCTATTTCCGGGCATGATGAGTCACCCCTATGACCCATATCGCATGATGTATTATGGGAATCGTATGAAAAGAGACACAAGTGCCACTGACATTGATGCGACTATCGGCGATATTGATTCGGATAATTCGAGAGGCAGGAACACTGATGAAAGGAATAAGCGAGCTGAGAGTAGAGTGGTGGGTGGTAAACCTAGCCAGCCGGCTGATTGGCCGTGGATGGTCGCCATATACAGGGATGGCATGTTCCATTGCGGTGGCGTTGTTTTTACTCAAAACTGGGTTATTTCCGCAGCACATTGTGTTGCCAAGTAAGTACCCTACCTCTTTAGATTCAAGGTTCTTTGTTGTTACTAATTTCCAATTGAAAAGAAAACATCAGTACATTACGGTACAAGTAATATAGGTATATTGCGAACAAAGCAAAGCTATTTGTGCTGCAACGCCCACGTATCGTAGCTGGTAGAATTAGTTGTGTGGTTGTGTTGTAAAATAGTCTTTTGTTTTCGTACGTTTGTTGTACCATTCATGGATCAAATGTCTTTGAAGACGTCAGACAAAACAGTGAGGTTGGCTTTAATTAATAGACGTCTCTTGCAAGAATTAACAGCCGCGAATTTGAAACACAAGTGATTATACTATGTAATTTGCTAATTCCAACTACAAGGACTTAACGTAACTTTATTTTTTATATAAAGTTCATGATGAGACTAAAATAAATATTGATACTCTTGTCGTTTCAATAGTTTCTTTTGAAACAGTGTGGTGAAAGGATTTTAAGTGCGCCTCAAGAGGCTCCTATCGAGCAGTTGACACATGTTATAGAACTTTTTAGGTTCTACGACGTGCCGGTTTCCTCACGATGTTTTCCTTCACCGTTTGAGAGTTATAAATAAATTATAAAACAGAAAAACTCATTGGTGCACGACCGGTTTATCGGAAGACGGGTCCACTACCACTAGACAACCAGTGCTCTCAAAATATTGATACTGAAAACCAAACCTTAACAACATTATTAATATTCCGCATGATAAAAATTTCATCACCCACTTACATAGAAATGTGACTTTTTTAGGTTTTGGGATCACTATTACGAAATCAAAGTAGGTATGCTTCGTCGCTTTTCATTTTCGCCACAAGAGCAAAACCACCGAGTGACTCACATCATTGTCAATCAGCACTACAACCAAGTTGATATGAAGGATGATCTGTCTCTTTTAAAAGTAGAGCCCGCTATTCAATTCAGTCGATGGGTACGTCCTATTTGCTTACCAGGGCCTAATACTGCCGGGTCGGATTGGCTTCAGGGCCCTTCGCCAAAAACAATATGTACAGCAGTGGGCTGGGGAGCGACGGTTGAACACGGACCTGACCGTAAGTTACTTATTGAAACGTAGGTATTTATACTTTTTTTATACAATTTCTGATGGCCACCTGATGTTAGTGGTGACCATCATCTATAACAAAGCATTGCCTCGCAGGTCACGCACGATAGGAATGTGCTATACGATGCACAACGTCCATCAACCTGAGGCATACAGATCTTAAGCCTCATGTGCCTGTAATTTCACCGGCAACCACACTCTTTAAACCGAAATACAGCAACCGCTGCTTGGCGGCAGGAAAAGTCATGGTGGTTGTACTTCCCCGGACTATACCTTCCCAAAGAGCTCTACTACTTTTAAATTACTTATAATACTTATATTATATCTACACTAATAATATTATAAAGAGGAAAGCTTTGTATTTTTGTATTTTTGTATTTTTGTATTTTTGTATTTTTGTATTTTTATATTTTTGTATTTTTGTATGTAACGAATAGGCTCAAAAACTACTGGTCCGATTTCAAAAATTCTTTCACCATTAGAATGCTACATTATCCCTGAGTAACATAGGCTATATAATATTTTCAAAAAAATCAGGGATCCTTACTAAAACTCCAATAATGTAACCCAAGGTGGAAACCAAAAACCTTACATCGCGTGCGCTGCGAAAACTATTGATGATAGAACAAAATATTGTACTACGATTTTGTAGAACACGTCATCTACAAAAAATGTCGCGACAGCATATGTCTAACTATTATAGTTATGTCACAATAAGTGTTATTTTATTACAAAAAATTAATTGAAATGCCGCCGCTAGAAAAGGGTCTTTATTTGTACCTTGGTATTAATCCTTATCCAAATAAATCTTTTCATAATTAAGACGGTTTCAATACCTATAGATTACTTCTTAAATTTTTCAAATCGGACATTCCATTCAAAAGATATGACGAAATTAAAAACGTTAACGGGTCCACGGGTCGCGCTCGGGGTGCGATTTCACTCTCTGGCGTGCAAATGTATGAAATAAGTAGACGCGAGGCTTGAACCCACGGTCTAAGTTTATCCTAAAATGTTCAAAAAATGTATGACCACCCATGCGAAGCTGGGACAGGCCGCTAGTTATTTATAATTTGTCATATTTGGACGTGTTTCGGTCTTTTTTTTTAGCTGACCACATGCGTGAAGTAGAAGTTCCAATTTGGGAACATTGTAAGCACCAAGAAGATAGAGCTGGAAGGGAAATTTGCGCTGGTCTCGCTGAAGGTGGCAAAGACGCTTGCCAGGTGGGTGGAACAATTATCCTTGTTTATTCATTAAAGCTAACTCGACTTCAAGTTTAAAGTGAAGCTAGAAAAAGTTCGAAGGAACAATACAGTTTCTTATATCAAAAGATTCTTATATCACTATATCTATCTTTTGTTGGTTTATTCTAGGGCGATAGTGGAGGACCGCTTTTATGTAAGAATCCTTTGAATTCCCAACAATGGTACTTAGCGGGGATTGTTAGCCACGGCGATGGGTGTGCTCGTAAAGATGAACCTGGTGTTTATACCAGAGTGAGTCTTTTTGTGAAGTGGATTAAGTACCATACTAGTAAGTATTACAACAAGATTTAAACAAACATCATTTTATTTTAAAAAAAATCTGTTAGCAATGAAATTCAAAACTATTTGTTTACAAGCTGGTTCTCGCGACTTTGTCTGCGCAGGATTAGTCACAAAATATTTTTATAAATTGTAGCCTATGTGTTATTCGGATATATAAGCTATATTATTGTAAAGTTTCATTAAAATCCATTCAGTAGTTTTTACGTGAAAGAGTAACAAACATCCATCCATACTTACAAACTTTCGCGTTTATAATATTAGTAGGATTTAAATTCTTGAATAACTCCGGAACTTGTCTTATGATCAAAATATTGGCTTATATTTGATGTTGGCTTATATTGTTTAACAATTTTCAATGCAGAGTCATTTATTATCTACCTACGCAAAAAATTGTGTTTTACTACTCAAACTGCTATCAACGTTCCATCAGATGGGCCATATGCCGTATGTAAATAACAGACGAACTGTCTTTTACATCCTTGCTAACTTTACCTAATATCTAAATATATTTGTGAATCAATTTAAAGAAATTATTTATTTCAGCATCTAAAACTTTACCAATGGTCCAACCACTTCAAGGCTGCCCCGGGTTTAAATGTAAATCTGGTATCTCAAAATGCCTCCCACTTAAAAGAAAGTGTGACAAAATTGTTGATTGTCTTGACGCTGAGGATGAAATAAATTGCGATTTTACTGATATGAGGTCAGTTAATGAACAATTTTTGGATGGTAGCAATAATACGCCTGAGAATAAGTCATCCGAAAAGAGAGAATCTGTGCTAAGCCCTGTATCTACAACATCTGGTATGAAAATCATCCATGAAAAGCCACTTCAATCAACAACAGAACAAATACTGATAGATCAATCCACTACATCCACCGATGTGAGTAATCCAATTGAAACTGCAGATAAAGACCAAACACCTGATTTTGAGCATGCTTCAACAATAGAAATTTCACCTTCCACAAGCTTTGAAAAGTTTGATTCAGACTCCACAGAATCTGTAACTGCAGATCCTACAACAACAATCGATCAAATCAGTGAAGCTAGAGGTGACCTAGAATCTTTCGCTATGTCATTTACACCGGAAATACTAGAATCAAGGTCGTCAGTTGTAGGAAAAACAGAAAATACCAGGAAAACAGATATAGAAGAAGATTGGGACACTACCACCGTTTTGAGCATAGCACTTGATAGTGAGCCTCAGGCATCTAGCTTAGATAACAATGTTTCTAGGTTAGAAAGTGATAAAAATAAAGAGAACACTGAAACTACATCGAAACAGTTCATTGTTGAACTTTTTCCAAAAGAAAACTTGACTCAACCAGATGAAAATTTTATAGATGAAGTAAATACGGTTAAAGATCAGATACCATCTGAATCAGGTATTGATACACTGTCCTCCAAAAATCTGCCGGATCTTGAAAGTAAAAATAATGTTTTGGACAAAATAGAAGACATCGTTTTTTCTGAACTTCAACCGGCAACCATTCGGAGAAAACATCTTGTTCCCAAGGAATTTGAATGTAGACGGTAATTTATTTCATGAAATATCATATAAGATACCGTTGTATCTCCAAGATTCTCAAATTTGCTTACTTATTTGTGTGTTTTCAGTATATTTCAAATGATATCGCACAGTCAACGTTGCGACCATAAAGCGAACTGTGAAGATGGAACTGACGAGCTTGATTGTACATGTTCTGATTATTTATCAACTTACGATCCAACACTTCTATGCGATGGTATCTTTGATTGTGCCGATGGTCAAGATGAAATAGATTGCTGTACGTAACAAGCTATATTTAATATTATAGTAATATGATTAAGGTATATTTAAGAATAATCTGCCGTGTCTTATACACCACTATTTTGTATTAACCAGAAAAAATTTAAGGATAGTTGCAGCAGAGGCTACTAATGCTATTGGCACTGTCAAAACTTTTTAATATTTAACTTTCACCAAGCTATCGAGGTTTGTTTTCAAGCAAAATCCTGCACAATTTTATGGACACCCTACAAGAAAATACTACGGAATACTACTCTGCTAGTAAACATCGTAAACACTCCATACATTATGACTCCTTCCATCTACCGTCTCGGCGTAGGTATAGTACCTACCTACGTCACATCATCTTGTCGCACTCATCGTATTCCTTCTCTCTCGCTCACTAGATAAATAATTCGATGGGTAGGTAGGTACCTACCTAAGTATCATAAAAAAGGCAATATTTTTGGTTTTTTTTTAAATCCTTTTATTTGTAATTAATTGCCATTTTTCTTCATACCTACTTTGGCGGGCTTAGGACCGTCAAGCTATTTACAACAAATAAAGTTATTTACAGTAAGTACTTACAACTACGCACGTCACTAACCTACAGTATTTTAAAAGTTGTTCAAAATGTCCACCTTCATTGTCAATGCAAACACACACACGTTTTAACAACTTGTTTTTGTGGGAAATTACTTAGTCTTTGCACTATCAAAAGCGTCTTATGCGCTGTTTTTGCCCGTACATTTGTTAGGCTCACTCACATACACTAGTCTTTTTATTTCGCTCCACAAAAAGATTGGGGGTGTCAGATCGGGCGAGCACGGAGGCCAGGCAAACTGGGCCACCGCGACCAATCCATCGGGTGCCAAACTCTTGAGATAGGTACTCTCGCACTGCGCGATGATAGTGCGGTGGCGCGCCGTCCTGCTGAAACCATAGCTCCCGCCAGGTTGTTAACGGAATATTCTCCAGCCTGGCGATGGCTAGTAGCTCCTGGTTCTTCCTGTAGTGTATCTCAACTGAGCGCACAATCTTCCAAGCGCAGGACTGGCTTGTGCTAAAGCGACATGCCGCGTCACGCGTGCTCCTCCGAGGATCTTCTTCAAAATCATTTAGGAGGTCATCGTAGAAGTTTCGGGAGTATGCAGGCCCTCCTCGTCCTTGCGGCACGTAAACAGAGCCATGGTCTAATATGCGTTGGTATAATATGCTGGACATCGTGGAGTAATTTGGTTGCCGATTGTTTGGGTACCATTCGCGGTACATCCGTAGGTAATCACTCACATTTCCCCAGACTAAAAATACGTAAGTACGTAACATGTATGCGTATTCTCTGGTAGTGTACTGACAAGCTATCGTGAACGTGAAAACCACAATAAATTAAGTACTCTAAATTAGATGCAGGTGCGAGCGATGCGATCAGTGACACCCGTAAAATAAAAATTGTCCGCGGGTATGTGTTTAGTTCGACACGAGTTTGCCGGCCATAGATGAAATAATAGTTAGTATTGCGCGAGCGGCGCGTTTTGTTTCGTTTTGAACGAGACAAAAATTTATGAATGGATGAGAATGAGACTCGGCTATAAGACTCTGTAGTAGGTACGTACGGATAATGGGTAACTAGTTATCATCTTATTCTTGGGATATTCTTTTTAATTATTTTTTTTGAGTTTTAACTACATAAACGTGATCAGTAACTGACACTGAGTATACGGTTTTTTTTTTTGGTAATTACAAAATAGTGGTGTATATAATCTTTTATGTGTGATTTTGAAAATATTATTTTAGATAGTTGCCAAGACAAACATTTCTTATGTAAACGAAGTGAAATATGCTTGCCATTGAAGTATGTATGCGATGGCAGACCACAATGTCCTTTGGGTGAAGATGAATTGAATTGCTGTAAGTATAGTTTAATACCTAATTTATCCAGCCAGAGTAAAATATAGTTTGTTTTTATAAACAAGATCAAATAGTTACGTTCAGTTGAAACCTAATATTTATTTTTTCTGCATGCAGTTGCTTTGTCCAATGGAAGAGAAATGTTCTATGATATCGATGACACACCCAAAATTAATTTGGAAGGATACCTGACTAAACGTACTGAAGACGATTGGCAGGTAGTCTGCGAAGACAATTTATCAGTCGATCAACAAGAACAATCTGCTACTCATATTTGCCATTACTTGGGTTTCAGGTAAATTAGAGATTTTAACTGAAATTGCAACCACCCTCCGTTTTTAATCTCATACACTTAAGCTAACTTGTTTTTTTTCTGCAGTGCTGCAAACAGATACTCTATTAAGTATATCAACGTCAAAGAAGATAGTCAACAATCACGATTAGATGATAAAAGAACAAGAAGAAATTTAAAAGACGGAAAACCAATACATTTTGCTTATAAAAACGTTGTTGAAAACAACGGCACTGCCCGAAATATAGTTATCAAAGAGCCTCAGCTTTTAAAAGAGGAATGTGTTCCTAATGTGACAAAGACTTGTAAATCATTATACATTTACTGTGATCGATCTTTATTCACAAACTTTGATGTTTCACAAAATCTTATCTACAATAGAGCTGTGGAAAGTCGACAAGATGTCACAGCGCACATGACGTGGCCTTGGGTGGCAAAGGTGTTTGTTGAGGGGTATTACAAGTGTACTGGTATTTTAGTAGATCCTTCTTGGGTCTTAGTTAGCAATAGTTGTCTTTGGGATTCATTGTAAGTACACAGATTTAGTATTTTTAAACTATCGCGCTAATGACATTTTTGTAATATTGCACGGGTATTTGTCGCTAAACGTCGGGAAAATAAATAAGGTAACACGCGATAAATGTCCACGTAATATTCAATACACACTGCTTTCGTTTTGATCCAGAATAGATTACAAAATTATTCATATATTTGTTATTTCAGATCTACAAATAAATACATAACAGTGATACTCGGGTCCCACAGAACTTTAAGTTCAATAGGATCCTTTGAAAAGGTTCATAAAGTTGATGTTAAAAAAGAATTGTATAGAAGTAAAGTGGTATTGTTACACTTGAAATTACCAGCGGAGTATTCAAATCACATCAAACCGATGATTGTTTCATCTCCGTAAGTGCTATTAAATTTTATGTGTTTCATTTTTGAATTTCACTGTCACGTTTGTTTGCCACGTTTCGTTTTTTTTCTCAGTAATATCTACGCTGACCAGAAAATGGTATGTGTCGCAATTGGACAAGATAATAATAACAATACAGTTAGCGTTTTCCTAAATGAAACCACTAAAAACTGTAACCTGAGCAACCGATGTTTCATACGAGGAAAGGAAAACATTTGTCCGGTACGTGGGGTTAACTATTTACATTTAGAAAGCAAGAAACAGCTTGAAGACGAACATTATGACTTGATTTATTTTATTTTTGTAATAATGATATACTCACAGAAAAAAAAGTTGATAGAACACAAGGCAGGTACTTTAACTGCCGTGCTAGGTCAAGTCTGTGTTTCGGACTGCTGATATTCATAAAATAACATCAAAACCTAACAATTACGTTTTAATTTTTTGTCGTTGCGGGTGAAGAATTATAGGAATAGTATCGTATTGAAGAATGATAATACGGTGATGGATGAAACCAGTTGGCGAGGTTTCGTGCATTGGGTTTCTGTATCATTTTTGTCGTAGCCAAATGTAATTAAAAGTGTAAAGAAGTGAAGAAGCCTCTTGAGGTGCACTTAAAGACTTTTCACCACACTGTTTCGAAAGAAACTAGTGACACGACAAGAAGAAGAAGAAGAAGTGTAAATATAAAAGTGAAGGCAACATTTGTAAGATTAAACGTGTTCACAGGTTGGTGTGAGCTCTGAACGTCAGTGGGCGGGTTTAATCAGCTGTCACAACGATCAGGGTTGGTTTCCTGCAGCGTCATTTGTAGAGAGTAGAGGAGAATGTGGACTTGGAGACAGTATTTTCGCGACTAATATTGAAAGTTTGAGACAGGAGTTGAGATATTATTCCGGTAAGAATATTGTTTGTAGTTTCAATTTTTCCTATATTCCTTTCATTAATTTCGCAATCATATAACTAAGGATGGAATACTAAGTTTTGCAAAATGTGGGTATACAAATGAAATGTTTGGACGTGCCTCTGACTGCCCTCCTTAGACGTCCTTACAGAATCTGGAGTTCGTATACTTGGTACTACAAGATCTGAGGGGATATCTACCGAGCCTGGGGTTCAAAGTCTTGAAGCTACCAATATAAATTTGAAATGTTGATTTTGAACTTTGAATAGTTTAGTCACGCAGGTTATTTATACATTAATATTTTTTTTAGAAAAACCAGTTCAACCAGCCTCGTCAAATGAAATAGAAAATGATGAATGCAATGGCGTGAGGTGTAGTCGTGGTCGGTGTGTTTCATTGAAACAAATGTGTGACGGAGTCACAAACTGTGAAGACGGCAACGACGAGTCCGATGACTCTTGCAAAACTAAAAAAGATATTTGTGTACATGACCCGTATCATAAAGGATGTGGTAAGATTTTAGACTTTTAGCTGAAAGCTGTTTTATTGTGAGTTTTGACATATTTTTTATACTCAAGCTCGTGTATAGTATTATATCTTTGTTAGCTGGTGTTTTTTAAATATGCTGTTCAAATCCTGAAACTTGTATACTTAAATTATAATTTATTACACCTTCTTTAAATTACATATTATGATGTTTTTACAAAGAAAGTTATATTTAATAGTATTTACATTTTTTTAAATTAAATTAATAAATTTATTAGTCAGTGCTAGTCGGAAGCGTCCCTAAGACGCTCCACTACAGGCTGAACGGTAATTACTGCACCCAAGCACTCAAGTCTAGCTAAATATTACCCAGAACAGGATCTCAAACCTCTCAATCCCGATCCAAAGACAAATTGGCAAAGACAGCTATTATAAGTTTTGCCACCACGGTTTCTCTCCATTAACTTAATGAAGTTTCCCAACAAAGTAAACAAATGACCACTTAAGAGTTTTCCAAAGTTTAATTTGATGAATGTTTCATTTTGCAGAGTGTTCGTTGGGCCAGATGAAGTGTAGGAACGGGAAATGTATTTCTAAGGAGTTGTTCAGGGATGGTAATGACGATTGTGATGATGGAACTGATGAACCGTTGCGGACCAGCTGCTCCGATTATTTAGCGAGAGTGATGCCTTCAAGGCTTTGCGACGGTATACTTCACTGTCAAGATAGAAGTGATGAAGATCCTTTGTATTGCAAATGCTTTGCGAAACGAACTTTCCAGTGAGTGTGACTTTAGTCTTATTTTTGTACAACTTGCAGATGGAGCAAGCAGATGGCCCAACTGATGTTAAGTGGTAACCATCACCTATACCAAACCATTTCCTTGTAGTCACGCACGATAGAAACGTGTCCTATGGTACACTGCCCTGCGTCCATCAACTTGAGGCATACAGATGTTATGCCTCATGTGCCTGTAATTTCACCGACAACCAAACTCTTCAAACTGAAACACAGTAACGCTGCTTGGCGGCAGAAAAAAGCATGGTGGTAATACTTCCCTGGACGAGCTCTTCACAAAGAGCTCCACTACTCTTTCAGACTCTTTATTTAAAACTTAATGGTCTTATTCATATTGGTCGCTGAGCGCTCCATTAGCTTATCAGACTGATGGGTCTGTTGCTGTCTCTTTTCGTTGGCAGTAACAACAATGACTGTGACAGTGACAAGTATACTCTAAAGAGCCGCTATAAAATGGAAGGGAATATGAATAAGGGCCTAAATGTACACTGACTTCGAAGAGTGCAGTCAATTTCTTTGGCTGGTTGAGTTAGATTTTTCTTGCCTTCTCAATAATATTCTGGTTTTCTTTGTAGATGTGGTCATTCGTCCAGTGAAGTGGAGCACTGTGTCGCACCCGACATGGTTTGTGACGGTGTACGTGACTGCCCTAACGGTGAAGACGAACGCCAATGCATCGGACTGCAATCTCCAAAAAGCAATTTGTAAGTAACGCTATGTTGTTTTGTATTTTTTTTAATATTATTTGGACTATAATAAATAATATAAAGATGTAATTTTTATTTTATTTTGTACAGGTACGGAATGGGACAAGTAATAGTGCAATCACACGGTGTATGGCGTTCAAAATGCTACTCCACGCAAAACCACACAAAATCAGAATTAGAAGCAATTTGTAGGGAATTAGGCTTCCTAAGCGGCCACGCAAAGGAGATCAAAGACATGAAAAATATAATCTTGAATACACCTAATAACTTGGTTTTAGAGCCTTTTAGCGATGTAATACTGAACAACCAAACAGTTATAAAAATGAGAAATACAAACGAACCTGTTGCCAGGGCTGTTTTTGATGAGGATTTAAAGAATTGTTACCCAGTTTTTATAGAATGTATATGACATGTTAATAAAATATAATTTACCAGTATAAGTACCTTTTTTGGTAGATAATGCTACTTTATGATACCTATGTATTTTAATTTATTGAAACTTATTTAATATAAAATGCTAAATTACTATGAAAAGTCGTTTTAGTTTATCAAATTATATTTACAACTGGTGGTGCTGAAACAAATCTTCTATAACCTTCAGAGCTTTAGACTTCAGAGCCATCTCTTGATTTTTCTCGAACTAAACAAGTGAGAGAGTCGCATAGGTTCAAGATTCAAAACGTAAATTTTACATTTCATTCTGTCACTTGCTGCAGGAAAACTCTGGTAGATGGCGCTGATATGATAAAAGAGTATCTTAGTACAAAATAAATATACTTTACAGTTTGTAAAAATTACATAATTTTTTACTGTATTTTTTTTATACTTTAAAAACTGTTGTGAAAAACCATATTATGAATAAAATATATTGTCTTAGTCACTGAGAGAAGTTGACTAATAAAATTCCATTAAAGTCAAAAACTATGCAACCTTAGATCATGGCTTTAATAAAATAGATGATTATCGCCTCTAATAAAATGTTAAAACAATTCTATCAATTTTATAAAGCATTTATTAAAAAGATATTCACAGTTGCAAATAAAACAAAAACGCAATTTATTTAACAAATCTAGGGTCAAGAATGTCACCTCAAAGACTATCAATATTAATCGAATATATAATATAAACTTTTCTGAATTAAAATATTTTTTTTTTAATTGCACACTGTATTTTTTTTATAGTTAAGATACTTACAAGATTTGTGTAGGTAGGTATGCATTTAGATCTCATACAGAACTTGACAAAAACTGACCAATTTTTATTTGAGAATGTTTTGTCGAATATTCTCACTATTGCCAGTGGTAGCGGACAAACTTTTGTTCCCATTTAAGTATGTTATATAAGTTTTGAGTTTTATTTTGTGTAAAACATAAATAGACACAAAGTTAGTTTTCGTGTAGATCTAATTTAAGATCGATCAAAACAACACGCAGGTGTCCTTCATCAAATCTTTCAACAGGTCCATGAATAATTTTGTACAGTCTACATAAAATAATGATACTAGTTCATAATGAGACTATAAACAACTCGAAATTACATTTTATTATGATAGGTATGTACCTACAACCAGTCGACGCCGTGGAGTCTGCCCGAGATGATGACACCACTATTTCGATCCATAATCTGGAATACATTATGCAAATTAACATGGTTTAGAGTGAAACGACTTTAAATCAGGCCAAGAAGAGGCACAATAAGGTAAAAGATGATTTTCTAGAAAACGAATCAGAGGTAGGACTTAAAGCAGAGCAAACTTTTAAATGTAGATACATTTATGTACTATTATTCATATACTTGTACATTTTTTTTGTATTATAGCTAAAGCTTAGCGTAACTAAACAGACTCTCAATCTTAGATTATGTTAGAAAGATTACAATCGCGATGAACGGTTGAACATCAAAAAGGCTCCAGTATTTTTCCCAGCTTAACAGCCGGTTTCTGAAAGCCCGATCAAAACTATTCAGATGTCAAGTCACTTACTAACTCTATCTAATTCGATGTAATAGCTGAAATGGCAAGTGACTTGACATCCGATGAGTTTTGATCGAGCTTTCAGAAACCGGCCGTCAGAATCGTCAATTGCAGAGTATCAGCTGCTATACGTTAACTTAAATACTGCATTTCAAATTGTTCAAAGGAGACATTGACACTGATTGGGCTTTATATATTAATATATTTCAATTACTCAACTCCAATCACTCGTCTTTCGAAGAATTAGTGAGAAAGTCTGTTACAGTCACAGTAGGTATAAAAGGCAAACAAGTTGTCCGATGACTGGTGAAACACGTGCGCTAAACGAAGATTCATATTATACGAGATGCGTTTGCGCAGCTCAGTCTCATGGTTCGTCAGAGGAGAACTTGTTTGTCGCCTAGTATTCTCGTATCATCAGCCTGAAGAAGTCAAATGCTATACTCACCTATACATTTCCAGGAAGAAAGATTTGATCCCTCTCCATCCACAGACTTCCCGCGATCCTCAGAATGTTGCCGTTTCATCGGATAAGAAGGCGTTCCACGCTCCGTCTTCCAGTTCAAGGTAGTCATTCGAGATCATTGGTGCACGAGAGCACTGGTGGTCTAGTAGTTGTCGCCCCGGCTTCTGATCCTAAGGTCATGGGTTCGAAACCGGTCGTGCACCAATAAATTTTTTGTTCAAAAATTTATGTGCAAAATGCCAGTACTCTAAAAGGTGAAGGAAAACATCGTGAGGAAACCGGTATGTCGTAGAACCTAAAAAGTTCTATAACATGTGTCAAGTGCTTGAAAGGAGCCTCTTGAGGCGCACTTAAAATCCTTTCACCACACTGTTTCGAAAGAAACTAGTGACACGACAAGAGAAGAGATTCGAGATCATTTGTTCCCCAGCGGTTGTATATACGTACAACTGATATTGAAAACGAATTGCACTCTCCAAAAACGATAAATAAATTTCGAAATTTACCTACAATGCAATCGTAAGCTTACAACCAGATCATTGAATAGTAATAAATTTTACAATGTACATTGTATTATAATTTTGGCTGTAAATCAGATACTTTAATGCGTTCTTTAATTTGCGCCGACCGATTTATTTTTATACTAGCGGCTTGCGATACAGCTTTGACAGTTGTTGTGTTTACTGCATCTGAGCACGCAAATCTCCATATGTAAGATCATTTAATTTATGAACATAGTTTTCACCATCATTTCACTTCCATTTCATTTAGCTACACACGCATAAGCATCAAGCTATACACTACTAGCTTTTAATTCATTGTAGTACCTACGTGTCATTTTTCTTTGGCTTTATGTACTTTAATCCTTTTTTTTTTATACCACTAGCCGATGTAACAAGCAAATGGCCCACCTGATCTTAAGTGGTAACCATCACCTATAACAAAGTGTTGCCTCGAAGTCACGCACGATCGGAACGTGCCCTACGATACACTGCCCCGCGTCCATCAACTTGAGTCATACAGATGTTAAGCCTCATGTGCCTGTAATTACACCGGCAACCACACTCTTCAAACCGAAACACAGTTGCTGCTTGGCGGCAGAAAAAGGCGTGGTGGTAGTACTACCCCGGACGAGCCCTGCACAAAGAGCTCTACTACTCTGAAAATCTTAATCTGAAGCTTATTCTGAATCTATGTGTACAGAAAGTTACTATGATCAATCTTTTAATAACTCTACTAGATGAAAATAGATAATGAAATAAAGCTACCATTGAATACCATAGCATAGACTATAAAAGTAGGCGGATAGGCTATAAAAATAAAACTTGTTCTTTTAATTGTCTTTCAAAAGTAACACATTTGCCTTTGACTCTGACGATTTTATTATAAAACAGCTATGAGTCAACGATAAACGATGCAAAATTGATCATTTGTTGTGGTGTCATTTACACTATGGAATTTATTTTGGTATCGATCAAGAGTTCTCATTACCCGGTTAAGCTTAGCGTTCATCTCTGGTGATTGGTGATTCCACCCACAGTCAGAATATAACTGTATATTCATATAAAATAAAATAAATTCTCTCTCTCTTGTCGTGTCACAAATTTTTTTTGAAACAGTGTGGTGAAAGGATTTTAAATGCGCCTCAAGAGGCTCCTTTCGAGCACTTAACACATGTTATAGAACTTTTTAGGTTCTACGACATGCCAGTTTCCTCTCGATGTTTTCCTTCACCGTTTGAGTACTGGCATTGTGCACATAAATTTTTGAACAGAAAAACTCATTGGTGCACCCACGACCTTATGATCGGAAGGCGATGCCGCTACCACTAGACCACCAGTGCGCCATAAAACACATTAAGGTAACTACAACGGACAGTGCTTACTTACCGCCGTTTATGCCTATGTATTTCACAAAGAAGATCTTAGAAAGAATTTTATCGTAGTAAAGAAGATAGCAACTTATTTTACAATGTTTAGATCGATGCTTCTTGCATTATGTTATCACTATCTGTAAAAACAGTACTCACGAGACGCTATATTAATTTTAAGGGTTTTTTACATTTTGTTGGTTTCATACATTACATTATCGCTGGTTGCGTTCAGGTTACTTATAATTTCTCTGGTTAGGATGAATAACATTAAGAAACATTAGAATTATGTCAATATCTAGCTGTAGTGAACATTGATGATATATTTGAGAGCCTTAACAGCTCAGTTGGTAGTAGCTCTGCCTTCTGCGCCGTAGGCCGTGGGTTCGATCCCCACTGAGAACAAATATTTATGTGATGAACATAGACCTCTGTCTAGGTATGATTATAAATTTAATGTAAGTATTTACAAAAAAAATAATGTATTATATCAGCTATCTGGTTCCCATATTACAAGCTTTGGCTTAGTTTGGGGCTAGATAGTGCTGTGTGGAAAAGTCTACCAATATTTATTATTATCTACTTATTTTTATATTGTTGAAAGGTCACTGACATACGCTTTTATGTATTTTTAGGCAATAATAGTTTTGGCAACCATCCTGCGACATACCTATTATAAATTAGAATTACCCATTAGAATCAGCTGTTCTCTCATTTTTTAGATATATAATTTTTAGTTGTATGCGAAACCTTGAAAGAGAAACCCTCATAATAATATGAGTGAAGTTATGTAGAAATGACAAGTACGCTGTGAAACCTGCAAGTGGACGTATAGCTTAACAATCACATCGCCTTGACTTGGAAGGTTCTTGGATGTGCAATTTATTGGTCGATGCATCACAAAAGCCCTTTCTTCCGAACACGAATAAAGTTCATGTTAACAATTATTGTTTCGTCGTAAAGTAAGATTTAACTTTCATGGTACATTTTGAATAAGCTGGATCGCACTTTAAGCAAAAAGATAAGCGTATAAAGGAATTTGTGTCGTGTTCAGAGAATTCAAGGTCTAAAAAACTTTTTGTGGAATTAATGATGAAACGTATTTCCTAGGGCTTAATTTGTAAGCTCAAATTTTCTCCAGGACATAACTCGGCCTCAAGAGATACCTTTATACGTGAATGTGTTGAATTTTTATGTGAAGGTCCTTCATTTCCTCCCATACGTTCTTGAAGTAGAAACATCGACTTTTTATTTCACTCACGTAGGTAACTGTTTTACTGATGGTTATCGCCAAAAATAACCTTTAATTACCGTGTAGTTTGAGCCACCCTGACCTTTCACACATACACTTGCGAGCCTGCCATTTTACGTAGTTCTACCAACAAGTAGACGTGACAGTTAAACCTTATTATTTTTCCACAATCCTGTTTTTTTCTAAATGTAAAAAATATGGAAAATGCTTGAATGTTTAAATAAAAGACGAAATAGCAAAAAAAATTCATTTACCTAATTCATTCATACGAAAAACTTCTTATTTAGGCAATAGAGCAAAAACTAAAACGAAAAAATATCATTCTGATAAAAACTTATAAGTACAGTAAGCGACAACAAATTGTGGTAATACTACGTTTGTTAACATATTGTATCTAGGTAGTTTTCGTCACTGGCTATACATGCATTTTAGAATAAACCTACCAGTACTCTCAAAAAAAACCTAGGGCCCTAGGGAAAAATAATGTAGTATGTAAAATTGCATTATATTTTTTGATTAGTGTGCATACTTAGACACTATAATATTTGATTTTCATTAATCATTTCAGGGTCGAGGTCCCTCAAGAGCACCCATCCACAGCACACACAAATACAGAAACAAAAAAAGTTTGTTGAAGTCGGCGACGTGACGTCATGTCTGGTAGAAACATAGTTCGGTAAGCAGTCAGTTCATGAATTATGCGACACATTGATTACAAAACGGAACACCGTATCAATCCAGTGGCGGCCGCTTTTGAACTCGAGTTCTGCCAAGTTATTTGCACGTTTACTATTTAATTTTCTTGTGGTTTAGTATAAAGAGCACCTGTGATCTAGTAGGAGGTTGCATGCTTTTTGTTTGGTCGTGGCTTTGAATCCGGTTGTGCACCATTTCGGATATTTTAGTCTAAACATTGAATTGCTCAATGCCAGTGAGAGTATCAAACGTTGAAGATAAACATCGTGAGGAAGCCATATATCTGGCTTCCTCACGATGTGTGTCTAGCAGCTGTGGACATGCGGGCTTGCAACCAATCACGCATGGAACAATCACTGTCAAATGTGAGTATATGTGCCGAATATAACTTTTTGGACGTTACAGGACTAAGAAACCTCTCTGATACATCCTCAAAAAATCTTGAGTTTGAAAGATGTTAAGGGATAACTCTGTAAATATATACATGGCTAGATATCAAAGTTGCAGTACATATACCAGTCTAAGACGTGAAGTTGTGTGCGTGTGTGGTTTAGTGTGCGTTTTATAATCAGGCTAGATTCTGCTCAAAACATTTATTGAGAACAAAATTGTTGGCAGAATTAGAGTTAATTAGGTAGTTTCAGTTTTGATACGAGATGTATTTTTTTTATGTTTTATTATAGGGTAGTGTGGTCGCCCAGCGACAAAGCCCTTAAAATAAAGAGAACAAAATTTAGCGGAACAGGAAAACAACAAAGTAGGTACCTAGGTAAGTTAAATTAATCTGATTATTTCAAAACTACATGGAAAAGGCATTTTATGTGACCTATATTATTTTCTCTTGACCTTTCTAGCCGGAAACGCTTTTTGATTTTGTTCTTAAAGGAAGTAATCAATAAGAAATGTTATTACCTATACTTGGCCAACATAATTATTACACATTCATTTTGGGTGCCTTTATTTTTTCCAATATACGGGTAGCTTTGAATTTATATTAATTATCTTTTCCCAAAGGTATTTTTCTCAGAATTTGGAGCTAGATTTTTTTGGAGTAATCTATAAAAAATAAAGAAAAATATTCAAATAAATTTATTCTTAGAAGAATCTTCTAAGAACTTTCCATGAAAATTCATTAGGATGTCTAAGGTGAGTAAGACCTGCAACCAAATAAAATTATAACAAAATCAAAAAAAAAACTCGTTAAAATTTATAACAAGGTTTGCAATAAAAAAATAACTATCCAACTTTATTTTTTATAATATACAGGGACCGGCAAGGGAACGATATTTATATTTTTTCTTATGACTTTATCTTTAAATAACAATTATCCTGGTACCAAATTTTATAAATTTTAGTTAATAACAGTGCAAGTTATGACTATGAGCGGACGTAGGGGCAATATCACAAAGATCTCTTGTGCGATTACTAAACCCAAAAGACATGAATATTAAGAACCTTATTTCTAAAAAAATTATAACCAAATTAAAAGCAAACCTTTTTCGATCTTAAATTAGGTGTAAAAATAATGATGCACAAAGTATCTTTAAGACCAGGAAGAGTTGCAAAACATTGCCGTGTACGAATAATAAATCTGTCACTTCTCACATATTATCAGAGATCTTTGTCGATAACGAGCCAATAATAAAAAGGCATCTAATTAATGATTGTTCAAACAAAAAAGCCGCTTTAACATTTCCGACTTCGACGTTATTCTTTTAGACCGGTGCTTGTGTGCAAAGTTTAGCTAGCTTTTTGTGTCGAAGAAAAAAACCACACGCATCTCCATTTAATATTTTCAATCAATCATTTAAAGTGTTGTTTGCAGTTTTTGCAAATGTCACGTAGTTCTATGCAAACTTGTATTTCCTGAAACGTTTAAGAGGTGCTGTTGGGTATATTTTTTTGATATAGGTACTCGTACGTAGGTAAATGTATGTAAAAGGTTAAACGTGAAATTTATGTATTTAAAAAAATCTAATGTCGATTCTAGGCCCTTAACTTTGACAACATACTCCTTTTTTAAATTTATTTATTACAACTTTTTTTTTACAACTAGCTGATGGAACTAGCAGATAGCCTATCTGATGTTAAGTGGTAACCATCACCTATAACAAAGCATTGCTTCGTAAGTCAAGCACGATAGGAGCATGCCCTACCATACACTGCCCTGGGTCCATAAACTTGAGGTATACAGATGTTAAGCCTCATGTGCCTGTAATCACACCGGCAACCACACTCTTCAAACCGAAACACAACATTGCTGCTTGGCGGCAGAAAAAGGCGTGGTGGTAGGCTTCCCCGGACGAGCCCTTCTCAAAGAGCTCTATTACTCTTTCAACATAAGCGAGTGTCAAGTTTATCTATCTGCTCACATTCACTTATATTTATTACTTATAGCAATGGAGCTTAGAAGCATAGGCATGCCAAAGAAAAGATGGATGGATTGTGTGAAAGATGATATGAGTAAGAAAGGAGTGAGCACTGAGATGACGAATGATAGAGGAGAGTGGAAGAAGAAAACCTGTTGTGCCGACCCCACTTAACGTGGGATAAGGGCAGGAAGATGATGACTTATAGCAATAAAGCTATTATGTTTTATGTTAGTCGACTGCTAGACATGAATCTTTTATTTTACAAATATAATCATGGAAATATTTTCGACTGTTGCAACAACTGGTAGATTTTTTTCTAGTCTTATCTTCACCAAATATTTCTAAGGTAATTCTCTGGAATCAATTAGAGGCTTAACGTCACCAAAACATTATGATAAAATTAGCATGAGTCAATGCGATGACTTAAGATAAAATAGTAGACACAGAGATTCAAACACCATTGTTGTAGCCCTTACTAAATCATTGAAGCTATAAAGTTAACAATAAAAAATTCGTTTTCGTTTCTTTTGAATTATTTTTTAGAATAAGAAATGAGTCATCGTGACATCATTTACTGTTTTACTTAATGTCTACAAAATGTTTAAAAGTAGAAGAATTATTGATACTGCGCTTGAACTTGTGACCCTTAAGACTAGGTATGCCGTTTATTATGTGTTTTGTTAAACGAACCGAACAAAAATGACTCATGTGGTCTTTGATAAAATTC
This sequence comes from Chloroclysta siterata, assembly GCA_932294275.1. Taxonomy (NCBI): domain Eukaryota; kingdom Metazoa; phylum Arthropoda; class Insecta; order Lepidoptera; family Geometridae; genus Chloroclysta; species Chloroclysta siterata. Next base: position 16,686,645 of record OW028595.1, on the reverse strand, counting down.
AAAGCATTTGTTAAATAATTTATAGAAATTCAATTCATAACTATGATTCGTTGTTGACTCATGGGAAACACACCCTTACTTTAGTTAAATGTGTTCATCGTTTGAGGAGGAAAACTAATGTTGTCCAGGAACCGAGATCTTGTGATGTCCAGCTTATTACCACGTTCTTTTGAACTACGAAATCATTATATCGAATATAGAAACTCACATTACACTGGTTTGGCTATTTTACTATTTGTTTTTAGATATTTTAGAACCATGTGCCAAACGAAGATTATTTGAGGATTTGAGGTAGTCAGAGGAATGTCCAATCCAAATCCATATTACGTTTCGCATATTATGTCCACATTTTGCTAGTAGTTAGTATTCCATACGTGACAGGTTGCATCTCCATAGCCGCTGCTAGAACGCCTAACTGATTTCCTCGCGATGTTTTCCTATAATGCTTATGATAAATACTTTTTGGCAAATCTTAATAGTAGACTCCATAATTTATAAAGTTCTTAATATTTTTTACAAAAATTCTATTTATTTATTTATTAAGGAAAACTAACAGCACTTAAATACATTATTAATCAAGAGTAATATAAAAAACAATAAGCTAATAATAAGTCTCCACATCTCTCTATTTAAACAATCTATTCCAGACAACCCATAACAACTTGAAATATTCACTTTTATTCGCCTCTCAAATTTCGTTTGTATGGACATAGTAGTAAAGTCACTCTGAGATGTTGACAAGTTAGTTATAATAAAGATGAGATAAAAAAGGCCGAAAACGATTTGAAAATTATTAAAACAAATGAAGCAACTTAAATAAACCGTTACTAAATATTTATTACTGCAATAAACATAAGTATAGCAAGATCATTTTTAATTCCAAATTGGAAGACTTTTACTTCATTAAGTAAAAAACTAATATATTTTATGGCAGTGCCAGACATTTCTCATGATTGGACTATAAACCAATAAACACAGTAGGTATAATAGTATATTTTGCAATTAGTGAATAAAGGACGGATTTTTTTTTAATGCTTGAAATAAAAAAAAAGTATATTATTAAATAAGCGAGGGCCATAGATGAAGATGAAGCAAGTGAAGGGTTCTAACGACTGAATTACGCTACGGTCGTGATTCAGGCGTTAGAATTCGTGTGAGGAATGTCTTGATCCATGAAGGAGTAATTCAAGTGTTAAAATCTTGAGCGACGCGAGTGATTCATGGCCCTCGATATAAATTCGTTTTATCCTAGAGTTGCATATATACTTTATACCATGACTACGAGAAAAAGAAAGATATAAGCGAAGATAGACATTTAATTAAGAAAACAGGAAGGTTAAATTAATTAAAATAGAACATAAATCATTTTTTATTCGAATGTCAACCAATCAAATCTCGAGGATTTATTTGCACAAGGAGTTTTTTTGCGCAAGGAGGCTGTATAGCGTTGAGATGGAGGTCGAATGTATTTGTGTGTTCTAAATTCAAACACCAAAATAGTGATTAAAAGTGCTTTTTATTCACAGTTTTCAGTGAATAAAATAATCATTTTATGAATCATTTTTAAGGGGAATGGTAAAAATAGATTTAACTTCAACCTTTTTTCTCTAGCAAATCAAACGCGGCGACGTTTATTTTTATTTTTAAAATACAGTGGTAGTAAGTACTTCTCCGGACGAGCCCTTCACAAAGAGCTCTACTACTCTTACATTTAATTCGTTTTAATTCGATGTCGAAAAGCGAAGATGTTCAAACAATTGTGATTTACTCTGCGGTAGGTACGAGTAAAGTACTGTCGACAGATGACTCGACAAGAAGCGTCGAAGGCCAACGAGGCGCTTATAAACGATATTCCAACCAAAGTCGTACAGAAACAATTGGAACCTTTCAAACTTGTCAAAGGTGTTATTTCAAATGAATGTAGGTATGCAGTTAAATTCTAAAAAGAGATGGATCTAATTCGCGTTCACAATTTGGTATAAGTTTATCTGATGTAGGTAAAATTTTAATGACAAACCTTGATACGTTTACATTTCAATAATGACTATATTAAATCACAAAAGTAAACATAAAGGTTTATTGATTTTGTCGATTTACAAAAATAAACGGGTTAAACGCCGAAAAGCAATCATAAATCCAGCTTAGGAGACCCAAAAACGACAACTCAATCTTATACAAAAGTGGCACCTGGTTCAAATAAAAGGATCAAAATATATTCAAAAACAGTTCTGCGAAACACTTAAATATAAACAATAATATTTATCGCAAGATCGTGCAAAAGCAAAACTTAACGGAAAGGACGAGCAAACGTGGGCAAGCGTCTTGAACGCTTCCTTTTTCCCCATCTTGGAAAAAACAACAGAACCTTACAGTTCAGTTTTCTTTGCCTGATCTATTTTTAAATGAATCTTTATTTTCTCAAGAAAAAATCACGTACTATAAATACTACAGCAAAGTTCATGACAAATTGCTTAGTCTAAGTATGAGCAAAGAAAAAAAAATCTTTACAAAACGACCATTGAAAACAAATAACTTATCCACAGTTAGTAGCAGACACGACCAAATTCGTGACTAGTAGCTTAATCTTAGCATGAGTAAATGTAATAAAACTCCTTCATATAAATAATGACTATCGAAATATTCCATCCACATTAATAAGCTTAGCACTAGCAAAGAATGTAGTTACCTAATAAACTTTACAATTTAGCTGAACTCATAAATCAAGTAAACTCAGTAATCAAGATTTTCTTGGTCGCCACTAGTTTTCACTCTATTGAAAATCATTTTAGAACTAGATCAGAGATTATTATAGTAAAAAGTCTTTATACAGTAGTATAATTCTGTTAGACTGTTGCCACTCTGTCTGCAGTCATCGAGTAATTTACATAAGTATCGTAGTCGCAACGTGATCGCCCAATACCTACGTTTATATATAAAACTGAGTCATAAATATAAACGGCAGATAAAAAGGAGGTGATCCTGGACATTTTACCATCACGAACGTAATTATAATCACCATCAAGATTTATTTCACGCCATGTTTGCGATTAATCGAGTAATATTAATTAGCTATGTGACTGACTGAGGTCAACAATCTGTTTCTGTAGGTAAAACTCTACAAAACTTTAATTATTTATTTCAAGCAAATGAGTCTCATAATAAGGCGTTTTTTTTTTACTTTTTTATTTGTCAGATGTTTTGGATACATTTTTTAAAGCTATAATAGCTAGCTAAAACTGATCATTGTCTCAATAAAATGTAATTTGTTAAATTTTAAATTATTAATAGCTTTTTGAATTTGAAAATTAACTACAAGAGGACTCGTCAAACATCTAGTGAAAGGTGTTGACACTCACCGATGTACCACGAAGCGGAGGAGGCGTGGCGGTCACCTCAACCAGCTTCGTTCGACAAACAGTGACCAAGTGACATTTGACATGCATCTCTTTTCTCTCTACTCATGTTCTACTTACTAAATTACTCGCGATTTATTATTTAAAATGACAGGCCGGAGATGTTAATCATTAATCAATCTAATTGTTTTTTTAGTCGGCTCATGAGGAAAACATCGTTTTAAAACAGCATTTTTTATTTTAAGCATCGTATCTAATTTCGAAAAATGGGATCAGATTACATTGCCTGTATTTACGCAGGTACATATACATTTAGAAGCTACAAGCATTATATTATATTTTGGCATCTGTTTCAATTTTTTTTTTTAATAATAAAAATACTGTAGGAACCAAGCCGTAAGTTTGTTGCCTGTTCTAGGCTTTGGTCACGTGGTTCAGGCACCTATTTTTAAGACTATTCAAAGTGATCCTTATTATTTTACTGAATAAATACCTTTTGACTTTGACTTACCAGAAAAGTGACGCAATACAGAATCGACGAGTCGGCCTAAATAATCAAAAGCGGGCAATGTAACTTTGTGACTAATATGATATCCAATAACTGTCGTTCATGATCTAAATTCACTTATATTTTCGGATATCTTTTATAATGGAGGATTGAGGTTAATTATGTAAATGCTCTGTCGGAATAACGAGTTCTAATGGTTCTAACTTATTAGGGTACGAAGTTATTATTTTTACCTTTGCATCAGACAGGGTTGCTCTCGGCTGGGTGAGATCATAAGATAAACTTACTGAAGCCGTGTTTCACGTGGAAACCAGATTACCAGCACCTGTTTCTGGTATTTTATAGCATGTTTACAAAACAAAATGCAATAAAAAGCGTTTACTATAGGAAACGGGTTGTTAATGGCGTTAGTGTGTAAATGATTTCACTCAATGTCAAAGTCAAAAAATTTACTCAATAAAATCACAAGGGTCACTTTGAGACGTCTTACAACTAGGTGAAACTAGGTGCCAATTCCACGCGACCAAAGTCTAAAAGAACAGGCAACAAACTTACGGCTGAGTTCCTACCGTTCTTTTGTATGAATATAAATAAAATGCCTTTTCTTCTTGAGGACTGCTTAGTGCCGCCGCATTTAACCCACGCAATTGCTAATTATTATAGACGTAATGTTGAAAGAAGAAAGAAAGAGAAGCATTTTATTGACCAACACAAAAAAAAAAAGAGTTACCTAGTTTTACCAAGGTAATGTAATGTTGGTAAAATATTCAAAGTAACATAATGCAGTCTGTTGCTGCTAAAACTAGAAAACGCTAATTTCGCTTAAAAGTTTCTTAGAATAATCGGTCGAAAACAGCTCTTCTTAAGATTAGGTATATTTATTTATTACTCGTTGAAGTTGGGGCCTCTGAACCTGACCGATTGGCTTTAGAGGCCTTTAAAGGGTTTATTTCTCACGTGAATATACCATAGAGAGGCTTTATTATACATCTGTCATGCTATCAATCGGTTAAAAAGACTATACGTATTCATATTATTATTCGGATTTAAAAGTTTTAATAGTTTTTTTTTTTTTTTAATTACAAAAAATGCACTTCTTTTTTCTGATTATTTCAAGCATTGTGAGTTATTACATTTTTAGATTAATTTTTTTATTTGTATATGGTATATGTGATTTTTAACTCGTAATCAGTTTCCTAATTTCAAAAATATTAGATGTAATTCCTACTAATATTTGTTCTGACATAATATTTAATACACAGCCTAAGCCTTCAATACAAACACGCAGGGGTCAATTTAGAAAAGACAAAGACAAGATCTACTTTCTATTTTCGGAACATGCACCCGGAAAGATAAATTGTATGAAAATGACGTTAGCTTGACAGATACTCACGCCAAAATAATGTCATTTTTATACAATTTATCTTAGTTCAGGCGTGTTCCGCAAACAGGAAGTGGAACTAGTCTAAACCTGAAGTTCAATTCTTCAAGGGTTTAAAATTTGAAAAAAAGAGCTTCACGCAAACGAAGTCGTGCGGCATTACACTATAGTCGCGATAAACTCTCGCTGCAAACTCGGTCAGTGCTCAACCTATAGTCGCGTTAAACTCCCGCTGCAAACACGGTCATAAATCATCGCTTAAATAAAAGGATCGTCCGTTCTCCTAAGTGAGAGAGAGAGAGAGCGCAATATTGCTGTCTCGTTCCGATAACTTATGACCAAGCCTGCAGCGAGAGTTTAACGCGACTATAGTATAAGTTTGTTTGGAAAGCCGAGAAAATAAAACCGTCAAAAGTCAGACCAGTCAGAGGCTCAAAAGCCTGTTTTGCACGTATGGACGTTATGACGCATTGTAAACTAATTCCAAAAACTAAGTGGAGAAATAAGTTTCAATATTTTTCCAAAATCGATAGGTTGGTTTGATGTGTCGTAATGTGATTGCCCACAATGTTGCCGCAATTTTCGTTATCAATATATTTAAATGAACCTTATCCTGACATTTAATTATATTAGTCCATTCCTTTTGAAAATATAAACGTTTTGAGATAAGAAATGCATTGGGACAAAATCCAAATAATATAACACAATTTCATTTATTTTCATAATAAAGGGTATATTTACTCTCACAAAGATTGAAAACGAAAAGACGCAACTGCGACGAAATATCGGGAAACACACACACCAATATCCCGTTTTTTTAACAAATCACAATTAATTTTTTTTTTATTACTTGCCCACAATGTTGCCGCAATTTACGTTATCAATATATTTAAATGAACCTTATCCTGACATTTCAATAAATCAGTCCATTCCTTTTGCAAATTTAAACTTCCATAATTTCCATTAGATTTCAGCACTTGTTCCATCAGGAACAGGTGCTCCCACAGGTACCCCGACGAACAAACAGGTATCCCGTACGACTTATCAATACGACGTATCCCGTATCAACGTGATCCTAAAAATGTATTTTTGGACTGTTCATAGGACGCAAACTTATGCGAACTGTACCCCAAGTATGATTTTTGCTTACGATATTTCGTTTTTCGTTTTATGTTTTTGTTCCGTGTTCATTGCGGGTTTTGTATGAAGACGCGATAGAGATACCGATACGGAACCCGCAATGAACACGGAAAAACGAAATATCGTAAGCAAAACTCATACTTGGGGTACTGTTCATAGGATGGGATCACATGCCTTCTATAATATTCCGGGAGATATTTATACGACAGTATGATTTCCTTAAGTTTACGTACAGGTACTGATAAACAAAAAAAATAAGCCAATGCTCTAAGCTATACCTATCGATGTCAAAGTTACAAACTCACAGTTTTTGATATTATACAAGCAGAAAAAGTTAGAAATGACTGATATGGAGGTTAGAGTCGTTGAACTATATAGCGGTCTCGTTCTAGTTGTACCTACGAGTGGTGAGCTACCACCAGCTTGGTCACGTTATGTCATCATTATTCTTATATCAATTTACATTTTAAGCGCCTCCATAGCCTGATCCAAGACCGGATGACCGAGGCTTTAAAACATCCATTTAATTTGTCTCTATATTATTATAAGCTGTCTAACATAAATAAAAAAATCAGAAAGCTTCATTTTAATGATCAGGTAATATTAATTTTCATAATCTTGCCAAGGTTTTCTAAAACTTGATTATTCTTTATTGTAACCTGATTTTCATCTTGTATCAGTTTTGTTAAACAGTCTTGCATTTTAAATGGTGGCAGGAAAGGTCATAACAGTACGTTCAATTAATTTTGCCTTCTCTCATCTTGCTTTGCCTACTTTCATCTCGGACTTAATCCCATCTCGACCCATAGCTGACTGATTAAATAAAACGGTGACAAATCAAGCATGTGCACGGTTACCGTTATAATGCGGCCGTCATTGATGACTATCTAGTCGTTCACCAGATTCGAATATAATCTGGTAAATTTTAGTGCTCTCAACTTACTACTGAACTTTAGAGAGCACAGGTGGTCTAGTGGTAGCGGGCCCGCCTTCCGATCCTAAGGTCGTGGGTTCGAAACCGGTCGTGCACCAATGAGTTTTTCTGTTCATAAATATATGTGCCCAATGCCAGTACTCTCAAACGGCGAAGGAAAACTTCGTAAAAAAAAAACAATTCATACTTATTCTTCTGGCGGGATTGTGTATTACAAAATGTGGGCAATGCGTAATGCAATGTCAACGCGTTACCTTTACACATCCTCATAGAATCCGTAAGGAGTACTCGGTAGGTTTGAGGAAACCATACCTGGAAAAGTAGAGGTCAAAGAGCCTACTATAAATAAACATTGGTGAACTTTCCAGACAGCACTTTCTAGCCCCAAACTAAGCAAAGTAAAGTAATGATTCTCGATGGATATCGAACCTACGGCCTACAGCGCAGTAGGGAAAAGCTACTAACGTTTTACGTGCTGTTGTTGTTGTATTTCGGTCACTGCTTAGCTATCTATTCCCTCCTTGGTTTCAGCTGAAAATCAGCTTTGAGTGGTAACACACCCAACATTTATGCTGAGCTGAAAACCTTTTTAGTATAGGTACCCATAACTGTTGTCCCTTGAGCCGCTCAAAATTATATCCTTAATATTACCTACCCTTTTAACTTTTTTCATGCTTGTGTTATTGTATTATGCTAAATAATGAGGGCTATGTATTGGTTCAGATCACACCGCAACCGCTCAATCAACCTGATGCTAATCATAATATTATGGCCGCGATATATGGGTTTATTACAACCACCTGGGTCAATTCAGACAAAAGCCAACCATCAAATTGTCATAAAATAAATCCATTATGTCCCGATTCACCATAAAACGGACGGTGAAAGACCTTCTAAATTAGGCAAATCTAAAATTAATAGCTTTGAGACGGTTAGATTAGACTGGTTGGATATAGTAACGGTGATAAACGTGAGACGCACTTAATCATCATCATCAACGAAGATGTCCACTTCTCGACATAGGCCTCAGCTCCCACAGACCTCACAGCTCAGTCAGTAGCTCTGCCTTCAGCTCTGTAGTGGGTTCGATCCCCATTAGAAGAAATATTAGTGTTATTAACATACATGTATGTTCTCTGTCTGAGTGTTAAATAACAAGTATTTGAGTACCAACTACCACTTAACATCAGGTGGATCATGTGCCTGTTTCATCAGCCATTAGCTTTAAAAAATATATAATATTATTGTATCAGCTATCTGTTTCATAATTCAAGCTATGGGCTTCTAGTTTAGGGCTAGATAGTGCAGTGTGGAATGTCCACAAATATTTATTTTATTTATATTTATATCTTCTCCATACATTTCCAGGAAATACAAGTTTAATCTTTCCATCCACCGACTTCCCGCGATCTCGTTTGGGCTTTGTGAGGAAATGTGATTGTTACAAAAAGAGGTAACAGCCCAACATTGCTATCACTTTTGCTTGAAAAAACTTATAACAATTTTTACAGTCAGCTGCAATAAGATGTATATTTTAATAACTTTCATAATGGTATCACGGCATTGCAATAAACTATGGCATAGCAAAAACTCAAAAATTCATGAAATTAGTTAGTATTAACAAAAAAATCAGTAATTTTTTGTTAATACTAATGTAGTATGTTTTTACTATACACAATCGGAAAGTTATAAATTATATTCATCTTAGTGTAGCCTTTACCTACCTAGAGTACCTACATGCCAGTCCCTTAGTGTAAGCGTTTATCTACTTTGCATCACCTCGCAAGTCACTCATATACGCAAGGATATTTAAAATGGTTCCAACATGTCGAAACGTGCGAGCGAGAAGTTGTTTGATAGTTGTCAGCCCCTAACATCCCAATACACGATCTGGCGGCGCGAACTCTTTACAAGTTTGATGATTTAGTTTTCAAAAATATTTTGAAAACAATTATTTCATAACATTTTGGTGAACCAAGCAAAAAGCGAATATCAAGCTACTTAAGTTTTTTGGGCCAAAACGAGCTTTGCTTATTTTTTTTCTTATCTAAAAATGGAAATTTTCCAACATTCAATGTAATGATAAAATAATTAAATAGCAATTTTTTTCGAATTCTATAATATATTCCTCTCTGACCTAACTGATTGTCTGACCTAGACGCCTTAATCTTACGTTTCCTATATTGTTCGTCACTTTAATAATGACATACATTCTTTGAAAAACGCCATGGTCAAAATATTGACACTGGTTCTGCGTAGACAGTTGTTTAACCTGACAAATATTGTTTGGTGTCCTGTATATTGCACCTAACAATAATTTGACGTACTTGACACATTGGCTTACCTAGAAAGTAAATAAACTTTGGAGAAACACTCAGTTGTTTTTATTTGAAAATAAACACCTGACGACTATTTTTAGTTTGTATTTATCGCACTCTGAATTTGACGCACATTACACCTAGAAAGTAAATAAATAATATGAGGATGTACGGTTTTATCCTCTAGGCCCACTTACTCACTCTACCGCATGTGATTTGCACATTTGTGTTGGAAAAAACGCGTCTAAAAAGAAAGACGACAAATTGTTGTCTAATTTGAATAATTTTAATGCCTGTTTCTATCCCAATTCTTATTGAATGCGAAAATCAAGTAAAAAGGCTTCTAAAATGTGTTAAGGGATGGTAGTTTTAAATTAAACACATATTCCGCGTTTGGAAAATACGACAATGCTCATTATGTATATTTATTTCTACAGGGAAACAGGCGACTACAAAAGGAAAAAAAGTAGTGAAGGAAAACTAGACCTTTCCCATTGTGACACAATTTTGATTTGAAATGTAGCTTTTGGCAGAAATACCCAATTTGAAGTTCGATGATTTGGCTTTTATTCATGCAATCGCTACTAACTAACGCAAGTGTATTTGAATAAGGTAAAGCAAACAGGCATTTCGCTTCGAAATCTATCTTCGAAAGCTATCTTAATATATATAAATTACGCGTCACGTTGTTTGTCCGCGATGGACACCTAAACTACTTAACCGATTTCAATCAAATTTGCGCACCGTGTGCAGTTTGATCTAACTTAAAAGATAGAATAGCCTTCATCTCGATTTATAGCCGCAATATTATTTTATTGCAAATTTGACACCGCCTAACAAAGTGGGCACGGGTCAGCTAGTATATTATATAGTCTTCCTTATCGATTTCGATGACGGCGACCCTAACTAAAAACAATTTTTTACTAACATAAGCCCTAATGTGACTCGCTAGACCAAACTTATTTTTAAATACCCGATCACATGTGGAGCAATGGAGTTGACCAATCGAGTTATATGAATATAGGAGGGCTTGGGTCTCTCTTTGCGTGTTTCGCGTTTTATGTCGAGTGTTTCGGTTTTCTTCAAACATTTCACTCATGCCCCAATTGTGTCTTGGACAGTATTTTATATGAAGTAGGCTTGCCCAGCATCTATACAATCCTCTTAGCCATAGAAAAGACATGGGGCAATACGTGCGGAGCTGACTAAGCCACTCAGATACCACTTTATTTCTTTAGTTCAAAAGATACAACTGCATTTCTAAAGTATTCGTCATAATGCAAAAAAGACTATAGAAAAAAATAAAAGTATTGAGAAAACCACGAGAATACGCGATTCGAATTATCAACATTTCACAGTGAGTAATGTAACGGTAGTACATTACCAACTCTGTACGTATTTTACAAACAATGCATTTTCGTTTATTGAACCTACGCACAATGTTACAATGTTTTGTAAGCTTCCTTCATAAATAAGCTTTTTTGTCGTTTCCCTATTGCTTTTATGATATCGCAGCATAGGGCAACTTTGTTCAGCTTTATACGCTGTATATTGTATATACGAATACAGTACAAAGCACATTAACATTTCAGATTTTGTAAATTTGCTAAAGTAGCCATTTCTTTGCTAAATTTAGAGAAATAAGTGTTAAATAACTGAAATTATTATTAGCTATTCGCTATGGTAAACAAAATACCTATATGTATTATAATTTAATATCAGCTATCAAATTCCCAAAGCACAAACTTAGCTTGTAACTAGTTAGTGCTGCGTGAAATGTCCACCAATATTCATTCATGTTTCGCAATAGTTGAGTATCACGTAGGCGCCCACAGAAGCGTCTGTAGACAACCAGACGTGGGCCAAATCTCTGCACTCATGAAAAACTAAATACAAGCGCGCATCTTAAAAGACTAAATATGGTGCATTGGGTTTCATAACTAGCTGAAGTAGCCGATAAGACTGTTATCATTTCTTCTTTTCGCTGACATAAACGTGACGGTCGGTGCCAAGTATACCTTGTAAGGCGCTAAATAATGATAGGGGTTATGCAACAGACCTTTGAAATGTGCCTTGAAAGCTAATATAAATCGGAAAATCCAAGAAACAAGATCATTCTTAAATACTGTCTCGGAGGTACCTCATAATCAGACACTTATTATACTTTTCGCTCTCAAAAATTCTAATTTTGACCTTCAACTCTTTGTGTCCATTCGAACTCTGATAAGATTTGTAGTCCAAGAGATGACCCCCTAAAAAAGAGAGTGATCAAGGACTTACCACTGCCATTGATGGATATCAGAAACTAGTAGACTATAAACATCTAACTACAACACAGACCACCGTCGAAGCTTGAAGTCTTAATGCGATCAAGTTTAAAAGAAAATAGACCGTATCACGACGGCAAAAAAGTCCTCGATATTCACAAATTTTAGTAATTCAAGGAATCTAATCGCAATGAACCACTCTCCTCACGTCACTTAAGTTGTAATTGTTGTTTTTTTATTAGCGGCTCGTAGCTCCTCGACTACAATGTGTACTGAATACCGGCTACACCGGTCTGATCTATCGGTCCATGTCTCACCGATATTTTAGAGAATTATCATTTTAATTGCTATTAGGTACTTAAAAATTTTACGCTTACGTAATTTACAACGGGGATGTATGCTTTGCAAATTGCTCATCTTTGGAACTAACTGTTTTCAAAATAAAGCTTGTAAAATAACTGCATCCGATTGATATTATAGTCTAAATTTAATATTATTATTAACGAGTTTCTTAAAAGTTATGTTTCTAAAAGTTTTGTTTCTGAGAATATATGTAAATATTCTAGATTATTTTACTTTATTATTTTATTCACAGGAATTTTAGGTGCATTATTTATTTCAGAATTCAAAATGTAGGTGTCTGGGAGTGAAAGCGTAAGGTATCAAAACATTCAGTTCAGTAAAGCTAGTTTTGTCATATTATTAGTAGGTAAGCTACAATTTTTTAGAGGTTTTTTGACATGTCCAATACCTATGAACTTATTTCAACGGAGATGTAGGTATTTTATAAGACTATTGATTTATTTGAGTCAGCTTTCGGATTCATTTATTAAATAGCTATAAATAATTATCCAATACTTGATAGTCTGGCTGGGATTTATTATAAATGTGTCCTATAATAGGGGCAAAAGTGAATTAAAATTAGAGGCATCGTCGATTTTTTGCTAGAAAACACTTTCGGTACAAACATGCTTTGTACCAAAAGTGTTTTAAAAAAATTCAGAATGGAAATACCTACTAAAGGATTTTACAGTGTTTTTCTAGCACGTCAATATTACAAATTTCAACTTAGTAGGCCACGTGATGTCCACCAATATTTTTATTATATTTATTATTAATCTTTAACACTTTGTAAAGCCGCCCAGACTATAAAATTACGCAGGCAAAAAATATCAAAACTAGATTATATCTAATCAGGCAAAAATTAACCATAACTGTAGTTTTATTTATCACCAGACGTTTTAACGGGCCATGGTGTCGGAAGAGAGAATTGTGATCATACATCATTAACAGTAGGCAACTGTCTCCTTCCTAAGTCTAGCCAAAAATAACTGGTTCTTTAATTACGAAATTCGCATAATATGCAAAATATGGAATTAAACAATAAATTATGTTATTGTTTAATATTTTTTGACTTGGTTAAGCCTCTGACTTCATGTGAAATTTTGTTATTTTATGTTTTTATTATTCAAAATCTAAACACTGGAAAAATAGCCTCATTTCCCTGAACATCATCAATCTGAAGAAGTCCATGACTTCTGCAGGCTGTTCTACGGCTTCTTCCCGCAATGTTTACAATGTCTTCGGTCCATCGAGTAGGTACTTTTTTGAACTATCTTCATCGTACGAGACTTTTAAAAATAAAATACTATGAACGTAAACCTTGAACTTATAATACCTCATTTGGATCAGTATAAGAGTGATTTGCTAATAGCAGAAGTCGGTACTAGCTCCTATAAATTTATTTGTATTTTTTATTAATCTATCTGTACAGACACCATCTACAATTTAATTTTATGTTTACACAACAAGTTTTTTAAATATTTTGTTTACTAATTATAACTGGCAGCAATTTAGAAGCAACAAATTATAAATTAATATCGATATGTGTTCCTTATTAATTAAATAATGTATCGATTGAACTGTTCCTTATGACCCTGATGACTTTGGTTCTGGCCATGACCGGCTAATAGGTGTAAGTACACAATGTAGAATACATAATTTATATTTATTCGATTTTATGTAAATAAATCACGCTTGTGCTGGAAAATCCCAAATCCTTAGGTAAAGGATATTGCATTACTAATTGTTGAATAATCGATTCATTCGAATATTATGAATTTTAAGCCCTGTGGTTTATTTTCGATTGAATTTAAAATGTTTTCGTACTACCTATACTTACAAACCTCCATACTTTTCAACATCACATTTCTTGAAATTTTCTCTGTCACTGGCTGTGTAATTGACACCACAATAAGTATTCTATCAACAATAATCACCCAAGTGACCGCGGAATCCGCAGTGGATTTTCAATCTGGCATTCTGTAATACATTCACCCATCACTGCACCACCCGCCTGAGTATTTTGGCGGTGAGAATGCCAACGAGACGAAGTTCGTGATCGAAGTGAGCGAGGATCCACCGGGTGATTCTACTATTTACAGAATACCACTACTGTTTGCCAATTTTTTGTTAAATTACCATTGATTGATACGAGACGGCTTTTATGGTATTTAGAGATGAGATTTAAGCATTGTGTAGTTAACATTTAACCTTTACTAGGTTTGGTATATTACCGAGGATAAACATTTCCGTTCTGTTTCAGCAGCTGTTCGTAAATTATTTTGTCTCAAAGAAAATATCGTTTGTTGGACTTGTCAACGCAAACAGATAGTTTTGCATGAACAAATATTGGGGACGCCGTGTTTGGTCATGCACCTTTCCAAGACTTGTTTACTGAACCCATGCTAATAATTAGTATGCCTGTGTCTGGTTACCATTATTATCACTTGCTTGCAGAAGTTTACTGCTGGATAGATTTGGCTATATACAAGCTGAAACGAATTTACTTACTTTAAATAAATCTCCAGGAATAATTATTTTGGAACTGCATCCATCCCCCATTTTGGACACCTCGCAACATTTACAATATTGTCGGACCATTAAGTGAAAGGCGTCCCAGGCTTCGTCTTCCGGTTCGTGATCGCCATTCGAGAAACCTTATTCCGCAGCGGTTTCCAGCTCTCCGAGATTATATAGCCTGCCCCTTGCTAGCATGCTAGCTTGTCTATTTTTGACAGCTGTGACTGGGGATCGTTTTGTAAATGAGTAATTTTATTGTTTCTACAAAACTTATTAACAGAGTTCTTTTTAAATACAACTTTATACCTAGAGCGCTAAAAACGTGAATAATAGATGGCAATGCTGTTTTTTATGCAATTAATTATTTTATTCCACGAAATGTTCTCGAACGCCTATAGTAGGATCGACATAAATAGTACGAGCGGTAACGGTGACAGTAAAAGTTAAGGTCACACAGCTGTGGTCAAAAGTTCAATAAATTATCCATCTGTTGTAGGTAAAAAACATCATGTTTGTGTCATTAATCATTTACTTTCCTAGAATCTTTTAAACACCTACTGCCTACTAATTAATTGATTTATTCATATTCATTTAAGGTGAATATTACAGGCTAATTTGTTTTTTCTTGGTCTATTTTTGGCTACTGAAGCTGCTATATATGCTATGCTCTGATGATTTACCGTTCTATATTTAATTGTAAATCACAAATCGATATACATAACGATATTCTGTTGGTAAATTGGTAGGCACAAATATGGAAAAACGGAACACCAATTTTACGTATCTTCGGCAGCCTTTGATCAATGCTGGTTGCGAACTTTAGTGCCTTTTCTTGTAGAGATTTATGGCGAACACAATGTCTTTGTATCTACGTCAGACAGTTACCATCACCATAAATAAGTCCTATATAATGTCCAAATAATTCATTTTGGTGACGTCAGTTCTTTGACGGTAAGATCCTAACGTGTGTTTTTTCTGTCAGTCTGTAGACTTGACTTGTCAGGGTCAAAAATTAATTGATGAACATTTACACAAACTGCGTCTTTCACTCGTCATACCTGTTTTTATCAAACAAACGCATCAATTTAAGCAACTTTTTTGAATTTTTGCAGTGCCTGGGGATTACAGAAGTGAAATTATTTTTGTTTTTTCCATCTAAAGGATTTGTGTTTTGTGGACAAAAGCGTCTTAACGTATCATACTGCTAACATGACGTGACATTGTAATTGTATTTTTTTTTATTCTACTCACAGTATTACATAGAGTGACTATCTCAAAGTTAACATAAAAGTATTTGCTTTTTCATTAGCGAGAAGGCTATCTGTAAAGTGGACATGCTTATTACAAATAATAACATTGCTTGAAAGTAAAGGGGGTGTCACATTACAACAACAATTATGTTTTGTTGGAGACTCAGATTGATCTCTTTTTGGGCCGTAATGAGGGTAATAATTGCGACCTCGAGTCCTACATTCTACTTTACCAACGTGGTACGCCTTAAGGCAAATACAAGAGCTAATGTGACTCTCCCTCGCACGTTTCGACATGTTGAAAGATATAAAATCACTAAACTCATTTTTGAAAAATGGCAATCAACCATTTTCTGTGCAATCACACTGCACATAGTTTAGTAAACTTAATTTTGATCGATACATGTTTTCCTACTCAAAAGTTTTCTTTACTAGTTTTCGTACATAGCAAACTTTTAAGTAGGAAAACTTGTATCGATCAAAATTATTTTTTTAGTAAACTGTGTGCAATATGATTGCACACAAAATGGTTGATTGCGATTTTTGCGAAAATGAGTTTATTGATTTTATATCTTTCAACATGTCGAAACGTGCGAGCGAGAGTCACATTAGCTCTTGTCTTCGCCTTAAAGACCTACATCCTCAGTGCAGTGTAGTTTAGATTCGCGAAGCACTGTAATTTCACCGACTCTGAAGATACGATAAACGGGCTTAGTTTGTTTGTATTCAAATAGGTACTCGGGAGGAGATCCTCTTGGAGTTTGTAATCCCGCAGCACACAGAATTAAAAAAAACTTCGACCTTAGACCCGAATGGCTTGATATGCGAACAAAAACGCACAATGCTGCTTCTTCTTCTTTTTAAGTTTTAGAGCTCTTATTAGGGTTCCGATGCAGTTTCCTCCAATTGAGTATTTCCAATGAGGCCTCCTTGACTTCCTTATACGACATGATAGTGACTCTTCTCTTATCTGCAGGCCTAGCACGGGCAGAGGAAAAGTTGTCTTTCCGCCATTTTTATCTTCTTGCCAGTAGAAATAGTTCTCTTTATTTCTACTGACAAGTAGATAAAAACGGTGGAAAGACAACTTTTCCTCTGCCCGTGCTAGGCCTGCTGGGTCATGTAACTTATTATTTGCCTTTCTTTTCCTCGCTTTCCTTCAACATTTCCTTCAATCATGTTCTTTATGTAACTTAAAGCTAGAAAGCATTATTTCGATAAAAAAAATTAAAGAAGAGATAGGATAAAGAACTTGGGGAACCCCAAAAGAGGGGTCGTCAAGTCTCTAAGCCCAGTTCTTCATAACAAGTATAGCGAAAAAAAATGCTTACTAGCATTAGGTACGTTTGTTTGTTCGATACATTTATTGTTATGTGCTATACATATTTATATCTCCTATTAAGTAAAGGAGCATTATCTTTTTTTATGGGTAAAATTTTCACAAATATTTTATTCTTAGTTATCTCAAAAACATATATTACTCATGTGAATAAAAAAGTAATTCTATTGCACAATATTATTATGCATAACACTATTCAGACTTTTTGGACTCCACAGACTTTACAAACATTTGCGACAAGGCTCAATATTTTGAATTGGCATAAATTTATACGCACCTTTTTTGTGTTTGGTCTATGTAATGTCAGTAACTCCGTAGTTATGGCTATATTGATATTCTAAATTGAAAGTAAATATTTAATCTGGCAAAACTTGTTGTAGATACTCAAACAAGGCTCTAGTGGTCCTACAAATCTGTAAAATATTATTATTACCAACATGATCTTTTGAATACGTGATTTGGACATGATAATGATATTAAAAATATAAATGGTACACATTTGGTTTGTATGGTTTTTACAACTGAAAGTACCATACCAAGAGTAGTAGAGCGCTTTCGTTCGTTAAGGGTTCGTCCGGTTCACACTTTTTCTGCCGCCAAGCAGCGTTGCTGTGTTTCGGTTTGAAGAGTGTGGTTGCCGGTGTAATTAACAGGCACATGAGGCTTAACATCTGCATGCCTCAAGTTGATGGACGCAGGACAGTGCATCGTAGGGCACGTTCCTATTGTGCGAGGCAATGCTTTGTGATGGTTATCACTTTACATCAGATTTTTTTTAATGAATAGACCAACCAAGATGGGTCACTCTGATGTTGGTCTTTCCTCAAAGGTTACCTCATACATCACATCTTCTGTGGGCTAATCACGAACGGATTTAACGTTAGTAACGTAAACGTATCTCTAACGTCAACAGAATAAGGTCGAATATAGCTTGGATACGTCAACGCAACAAATGTCAAAATTGATTCGTGATCACACATACTAGTGCAATGTCATAGCATACGTTCATCACTCCGAGACTTTAAAAACTTGGAGGCTTGGACTTTTGCCTTTTCTATGTAGTGTAATAATGTTTGTTCCGTTTAGTGTACAAGACAAGTACTAAGGGAGAACTATTAAAAAAATAAGACATAATAAATCAAGTAAATAGGTTTATTAATATTAATAATAACAAGATACAAACTGAAGTACCTAATAATAATATGAAAGTAATAATAGGTACATGTTTAAACGAGATATATTATAATATAAAAGTTAGGTGCATAGGCTAGGTTTTAAGAGTAGTAGAGCTCTTTGTGAAGGGCTCGTCCGGGGAAGTACTACCACCACGCCTTTTTCTGCCGCCAAGCAGCATTGCTGTGTTTCGGTTTGAAGAGTGTGGTAGCCGGTGTAATAACAGGCACATGAGGCTTAACATCTGTATGCCTCAAATTGATGGACGCAAAGCAGTGCACTTACGAGGCAATTCTTTGTTAGAGGTGATGATTACCATTTAACATCAGGTGGGCCATCAGCTTGTTCCATTAGCTAGTTGAATTAATAAAAAGGCCATGCATAGACCATTGGTTTATGCACGAGCTACCAAAAAGTACCAATGGAAATGTCAGCTAGTTAGCTAGTGAAGCTTCAGGAAAAAGTGGTTCATTCTAATCAGACTGATCTTCATAATTTAAAGAAAAATTGTCCTTCTCTCCTTTCCATAAAATTGTATAATCAAAAGCCATTGAACCGATAAAAGTAAAGGTTTCAAAATTAGGCATGGTGGCTGACCTGCGAGAGTTCAGTAGTCCCAAATAAAAGCAAAAATTGTTATTTTATTGAACCACTCTCTCACAGGTTTATCTTTGGGTGTAAGTGGAGATAGGTCAACCTTATATGGATTTTTGTAAAGAGTAATAAACTTGTGTATAGATATTGTAATTCACGAAAACTCGTAAATCATTGCATTTAGTTTATTTTCAATTAAGAATATTGGACGCATTTTTGTGATAGGAAACTCTTTATTGTAGGTATCTCAAAAGAAAGAACATTACATATTGCGACAATTAAAACTACAGCGAAGGACAACACTAACATAAAATGTGCTAACAATTTTTTTTTTTTAATATTAGTTGTTTGACTATAACCTAGACTGGTACGTAACAGTGAGTACCCATCATTCGCTTTCAGATGCCAAGTATAATAAAGAGGTTCATTGAAATCATTTAAGGTTTCTATGATTGTCTAGGTTTTTCATTAAACTTTCCAGATTAAAGGAGAATAACATTTACAACCTACTCATATACCTAATTTAAAGATAAAAATAAAGGCTTATTTATATAAATCATATACTTAAGGGACTAAAACAAATTATCAACATTTCATAACATTATATCGAAAATAAAACAAAATTACAGTTCAACTTATTATATGTCCCGTGGTTTAACCGTATTACAGCCGTAACATTGCAATTTTATGGGTGTAGTGACATTATAAAAATGTGACCGACCTTATTACGTAATTTACGACCAGGCTGCGAAAAGTAGAAATAGGCGACCAAAAATCAATCGTCACTTTTAGTTGAAAAAAAAGTGGCGATGACAGCCACGGTTGCCATTTACGCTTGTCGTACACGGTCGCGAGTTAAATGATGCGGAGACCTATATTTATTATCCCTAATATCAAGTAAACAGGTTTTGGAAATGCATCCAGGCAGGTCGTTAGAAGGCTGTTGGCCCTAGCTACTTTTACACCAGACTGTAAACCAACCAGCAAGAAAGGGCATGGAACTCTCTAAAGGGTTAACGTATTCCAAAATTTGTATTTAAATTTAGAAGCATCAGCGTTGACTCTTTGCTTTTTCTTTTTTCAAAAACAGGCTACATTATGTAAACATTCAGGCGCATTTCGTGTGGATGTCATCAGCAGTGGTGATCTCATGTCAAATGTCATCAATGTGCTAAGCTATGTAATTATACAGTTTCTACTTAAATAACATTGATTTGACGTATTAAAAAATAGCTTAGCAAAATAAAAAAAATATATAAGGTGCTCCGGGGTAAGATCGGATCTGGGGTAAGATCGAATAAATCGAATATCTCCATAACGTAGGGTATTTTTTGATTCTTGGCAACATTGCGAGCAATGCCATTTTGTTGGGCCCATCCCACTAGTCGCCGCCAGTCGATCGGACCATCAGCGCGCATTTCATTCACTCGGATATGAAAAGGTACGTAAAATGTCATTTTTTAAGGATCCGGACTTACCCCCGGCAACTTTAATCGTAAATTCTGGTATAACGGCTGTGTTTTTTACGAGTTTTGTGGCTTATCATATTAATGCGGCAACTTGTTTGCTGATTAAAGTGGTCTAGACACGCTAGAACTGTATGTAGCCTGAGATCCGGTCTTTCCCCATCAAAATTTGAATGGGTAAAGTTCGGATGAATTCTGTCCGATCTTTCCCAACTGTAAAATATAAACAGTTTCTCAAACTTTAAAAAAAATATTTGAACTAAAAAGGCATTTGATAGAGGTACGTCGCTCAATTATTTTTTTTTGTGAACCTGATGTGAATTTGATTGATTGATCAGGCTGGTAAGTTATTAAAACCAACTATGAGGTGCTTGCTAAACCTTTGTATCTCCGTATTTCTACCTACGCACCATAGTTAGAGTGGAGGTGTCAAAGTTTGAGAAACATAGAAACTTCATTTTTTCTAAACCGGGGTAACATCGGATTATAAGAATGAAAAAAACAATATTTTGCCTCTCACTTTTGTCGTTGAAACAGTATCTCGAAAATCGATATTGATGCTTTATTATTGGATAAAACCGGATATTTTCATTATAGGCAGCTTATGTTTGAAGCTACAGAGGCGATTTTAGAATGTAGTCCGATGTTACCCCGTCAAGGTCCGATCTTTCCCGTGGTTTTATAAAAATTACTATCACTTTAATCCCCTATAACTCGGCCACCGTTGTGTTTAGAGGGTTATCGGGTATACCGATTTATAAACCTGTCTTTTATACAAAGCTCTAACTAAATTTTAGGTTCGCCGACATTTTCATAGTCGAGAAAAAAAATATTTTGCAACATACGAATGGTTTGCTAAAAAACCGTCCGGTCTTACCCCGGAGCACCTTACCTATATATTATTACTCAATATAATAACTGTTCTACAAGTGCACTAGATAGTACCTACACAGTATATAAAAAAATATATTTTATTGAATTTAGTACATTAGTGTACGACTAATATTATAAGCAACATAATATACGAGATGATTGGAATGAACAAACGATAGTGAATGCGTCAAAACCGAGAGTTTCCGCGCTTTATTTCATCATTAGCGTCGACCGTAGGACGTCCAATGCTGACGTAGACCATAAAATGCCATAGTGATCAAGAACCTCGCTACCGACTTTCCACAAGCAATACAATTTTTTCGATCCATTGAGTCGTCTATAGTATGAAGAATGCAGTTACTCTGCATTCTTCATCCGTCTAAGTCTGGAATGAAAGATGTAATTAATAAATACAGTATACCGAACCGTCTGAAAACGTGTAAAAGTTCAAAAGTTTTCAGACGGTTACGCAACACTATAGCGTATAATCATTTTCAGACTGTTGTCTGGTTAAACTATATTTCTTTCGTTGTATTAGCTATTGTCACTCACACGTTAATACCTTAATCAATTTGTAATTTATACCCACAACAAGCATTTCCTATGCAGGAAACGTATCAATAATGTTTTTAACGACTACAACAGAGTTCAAATCCATATCTATGATGAAGGGTCTTCTCAACTTTCATGGCCGTTGTCTATAAATAAGGAAAACAGCCTGACACGAGTCAAGGCTTCACATTAATAACATGATTTTTATGACCGCAACTACTTACTGCATCGCGGTGGTAAAAACTAGGAGCGGTCTTTTATTTTACGGTCTTTTGTTTTTGTAGATTGGATATCTGAAGTTTGATGTTTGGAATACCGCTGAATAAAATCCGAAAGTGTGCTTTATGCGTGTCTCCTGGTGTGGAAGCTCTCCCAGAGGACGAAATCGGTTTTAGTTATTAAGTACTAACCCCTATACCTACTTAAGTTTGTTACTAACAATGTGGACTTGTTATTGTCATAATAAATAAACTTTTGATTTTATTTGATTTGATATGTCGAATATTTTCTCTAACAATGAGGATTGCTTACGTAAATGGCGAAATAGAAAACGTATATACAAAACAAAGCATCCAAATAAAAATCGCTAGATCATCTGTGTATGGGAAATGTATATATGTGTGTATATTTTTAAACATAAATAAAAAACAAATAAATTGTATATGTATTATGTCAGTAAATACGATGAGTATTACGTACAGATACAAAAATTATATGATAGTTATACATATATATATATATATACCTATGTGTTTTCCTAGCTATATACATATAATGTATAGTGAAAGTGTTATCACAATCTCAAGCACCTTATGTTGCGTACACATTATCTAGCTATAGAACTCCTATAAAAGCTCTAATATAGATAGTCTATTAACAGTGTTTTGTTCGAAAACTACCTAACTTATAAGCATAATACCTATTGTTTATTTTTTTAAATTACTTAATTAATATTAATAACCAGTATAGTGGCGCCTCTATAAATTCGTTTATTTTTATTCCAATAACATCTCAAACAAGTAGTTGGCAATGTGGCCATCCAGTTTACATCATCGATTAATTACTATACTTACTTGTATTATATACAAAGGTATATTAGTTAGTACTAATAGCTTGAACAGTTAACGGTGACTTAACAGGTCGAAGGCAAGTGGTGAGGTAGTGTAAATCGTATCCCTCTAAAGTTATTTTAAAAAGTTTTTGTAAACTTCTGTGCACTGTGACGACAATCAAAGTAAACAAATTATAAAATACTCCATAACTAATACCTTAAAGGTAGTAATACCTTAAGACAAGTGTAGTTCACATTGAATATATATATATAGTTAAAATTAAAAAAATATGAATCAACTTTTAAAAGGTGTCAGTGAATTAGTTTAGTAAACATTCAATTTATTAGAATGAAAGCACTTTGTAACATCAGTGACAGCATATCGAAAGCTTGCGGTCGGCGACCTCATTTGTTTTTTATTCATAGAGTAATTTGTGATTCATCGTGCAGCAAGTCAGACCGTTTTTTATTTATTGAATCATTTAGTCTTTGAACACACTCGACATACTTTTACGCTATTCTTAGTATTCGATTTATTTTGTTTACATGTTTCCTTAAGCGAAAACCGATGAATTGTTGATTGATTTGAAATTAATCGATAGATATGAAATTTCTTCTTAGCGAAAGATCTCTAATCAATATCATTAATTTGACTAATACGAAGTGGCATTTTTTAGATAACATCTAAGAAAAATAGTGCTGTGACTAGAAGCTTATCTTCTAGTTTGAGAGAGATGTGAAAGTGCGAGTGACAAACAAATCTGCAATATCACTCATGTCATGTGTGATGCAAAGAACAGAGAAAGTGATTCTCCGAATAAAATAGTGGGTAAGAGTAATGTTACACAAGGCGATATCGAAAATAATAGTTGAACTATTAAATTGTCCGCTTGATGTCTTTATTTGTGCACTAGACTGTTTAATTACCATGTTTTATAGGTTTTGATTCAATAAAACTAAAATTATTCAACAATATAATCAATTCTCAGAAATCTATAAATAATGAAAAACGTGAACACCTGGAAAATTACAGAAACATAAAAGTTTTTTCTCGTCCTTAATCTTATTGAATGGATAATCTTTAAACTATTTTGTAAGAGTAGTAGAGCTCTTTGTGAAGAGCTCGTCCGGGGAAGTACTACCACCACACCTTTTTCTGCCGCCAAGTAGCAATGCTGTGTTTCGGTTTGAAGAGTGTGGTTGCCGGTGTAATTACAGGCACATGAGGCTTAACATCTGTATGCCTCAAGCTGATGGACGCAGGGCAGTGCATCGTAGGGCACGTTCCTATCGTGCGTGACTTACGAGGCAATGCTTTGTTATAGGTGATGGTTACCACTTAACATCAGGTGGGCCATCTGCTTGTTCCATCAGCTGGTTATATAAAAAAAAAAAAAAAATTAGCGATACATGAAATTTGTGATTTTATAAAGTTGCATACGTACCTAAAAATGATTAACAATAAACTATTATGGTAATTATTTAGAAATATCAATATATTATGTTGAGAGATTTTCGTAGAGGTAACTTGAGAGCTTACTTAAGTTTTTTGGATGGTAATAGAACACTTTGTGAATAACTTGTCCGTTCTGCCAACAACGAACAACATTGCTGTATTTCATTTTTAAGGGTGTGGGTGAAATTACTCGCACATGAGCCTTAACATCTGTATGTATTGAGTTGAGCAGTACAGTTCATCGTAGGCTACGTTCATTCCTCCAAAAAATATGTTCAATTATTTATAGAAAAGTTAGTAGATTTGTTATGAAAGATTCGACTGTGGAACTGTGGACCGATTTCGTTTACCAAGCAGTTGGTAATGTTCGTATACAGGCACATATGAATGAATAAAACACGTTTATTATTAAACACATACAATTGTAGATACTCAGAATATATGAGACTAGCGGCCTGTCCCAGCTTCGCATGGGTGGTCATAAATTTTTTGAACATTTTAGGATAAGCTCAGACCGTGGGTTCGAGCCTCGCGTCTACTAATTTCATACATTTGCACGTCCTTCTCCTTGAGTGAGTGAAATCGCACCCCGAGCATGACCCGTGGACCCGTTAACATTTTTAATTTCGTCATATCTTTTGAATGGAATGTCCGATTTAAAAAAATTAAGAAGTAATGTATAGGTATTGAAACCGTCTTAATTATAAAATGATTTATTTGGATAAGAATTAATACCAAGGTACAAATAAACACCCTTTTCTAGCGGCGGCATTTCAATTATTTTTTTATAATAAAAGAACACTTATTGTGACATAACTATAATAGTTAGACATATGCTGTCGCGACATTTTTTGTAGATGATGACGTGTTCTACAAAATCGTAGTACATTGTTTTGTTCTATCATCAATAGTTTTCGCAGCGGACGCGATGTAAGGTTTTTGTTTTCCACCTTGGGTTTTAGTAATTATTGGAGTTTTAGTAAGGATCCCTGATTTTTTTGAAAAAATAATATAGCCTATGTTACTCAGGGATAATGTAGCATTCTAATGGTGAAAGAATTTTTGAAATCGGTCCAGTAGTTTTTGAGCCTATTCGTTACATACAAAAATACAAATGTTTCCTCTTTATAATATTAGTGTAGATAAAGGCTTGGTTGGCGGCAGAACAAGCCATGAAGATTCAATGAGAATAACTAGGTACAAACAAAATATATAAATCCTTCTATATGTCTCGTGAGCTTCTCTATGAGGATATAGGATAGCGCTAGTTTTCAGATAAAAACAGGATAGGAGGAAACTCATAGGCAGATCTTTGCAAGGCTGGTGCAATAAACATGAGACTATACCATTGAGCATGGACACTGTTTTATGTCACGTATAGGGAACGTCCTCAATAAACGTGCTATGTTAAGTAATGCATAGGCAAGGGTAACCGATCAATGGCAAACAGTCATCAGTTTTTCTCATTTACAAAAAAGTGAAAACAATGAGCTACAAATTCCTGTTGCGAACTAAGTGTGTGTAGAGACCTAAAATAAATAAGGGGAAAATAATTAACATGATAAATCAATAGAGACATTGAAATTGTAAAAATAACGACGGACAAGCACATCTATACCGTATAGGTAGCTTACTTTCTTTACAAGTTAAAAGCCAAGTAGAAATCAAAAGTAATTTCATAAATGGACCAGCATTCGAGTTACGACGATATTTTACGGTTTAATTATAAAAAATCTGCAGGTAAAACCACGACTCTCGATAGCCCTAAACAGCATTAAAATTCCATCGAGAGCCGTTAGTTCATAAAACTTTCCCTGTTTCTGAGAGCTATATTTGACACCCCGTATACACATGATTGAGACTGGCGCCAGTTTTATTATTTTATTATCTGAATGAGCACTAGAACCTTTGCAAAAAATCTAGACACATCAATTAAATTGTAAATCACAGCGAGCCTCATTTATACAATATCTGTCTGCTGTTTTGTTGTTCGTGTAATGCCTGATTTGAGCTTCATTATCAAAACTATCAATAGCGTAGCCTGGCAACACTGCGCGGTTGAAAAGGCGATAGCGATTGCGTTCATAGTAGCAGTAAAATGAGTTGTAACCTTGTTAAAAAAATATATAATAAATAACAATATAATTTACTTTCAAAAAAAGGTTCTCTAAAAGGGTAAGGTAAGGGTAATTTGATTAGGTTGAGTACTTGTTTGGTTAGCTTAAAAAGGAAAGGCTGTGTAGAGTAGGTACGCCACACGCCTGGCTGAGTATTTACCTTTCCAAAATATGAAAATAGAAACCTGCATAATGTATCTTACCGTTATCTATCTTTGTCTGTCATGTGAGTCTATCGTGCTGTCTTTTGTTTTTTTTTAGCTTTTTTAAGCTTTCAGTACCCCAAGTATGAGTTTTGCTTACGATATTTCATTTTTCGTTTTACGATTTTGTTCCGTGTTCATTTCATACAAAACCTGCAATGAACCTGCGGAACAAAAACGTAAAACGAAATATCGTAAGCAAAACTCATACTTGGGGTACTGTACAGATATTTTCCGTCAGAGGACCAGTTTAATCGACTACGAAGATGTCAGAAAATATGTTTCATCAACAAACAATGATTAATTTAACTACAACTGCTATTTAAACAAATTGTTTCATTTTATGAATCACTCAGTGGTAATATCACAACTTTTTGACCAAATATTAAAGCTATACTGAAGGTGACCTGTAACACTAAGGATAAATATGGCTTTTTGAAATATATTATTCTAATGTAGGATTATTGAAATTGGATCAATAAAGTCATCGATAAGCTGCTTTGAGACAGATCCATTAAGGCATTTATGTAAGTCAATCGCTTAGGCTCAGATTTCTTAATTTAAACAAGGCATAATTAATTATACAGTTCAAACAAAATTAAATTTTATTTATTTAAAATAGAATTTTAATTTGTTTGAAAATTAGTGATGGATTTTTTAGCAGATCTTGTGACATCTTCACTAACTGCTATGCTCTCTATCTATTTTAGTTTTCGTGATGATAACCACCGCCAAAAGACATATTGTTTTAAGCTTTAATACATACGACAGGACTATGTGCCTCTTCAAATTGCACGAGTCAAGAAGCTATTCATATTCATAATCATATTCATTTATTTCCTTTTAACACGTGTAGCATGTTCTTAAATATGTCAATTTGTACAATATAAGTAATAATTTTCTAAAAATAACTTAAAAGTAGGAAAGTACACACTTAAAATAAAACATTACCTACACAAAATTAAACATTAAAACAAAAACTGTATAAATATACCTAAAAATAATTATTAAATCATGTCATTAATTATTATTATTATTATTGGTTATAGCTTCGTCAATTTATAGTGGCTTTTATTTAATAAATTATTTTTTACACAACGGTAAAATCGATGTCAGGTTTATTTTTGATGTCAAAAGGAATCTTATTATACAATTTTATGGACATGCACATGTTAATATTAATAATTTGTTATTTAATAATTTAATAATTTCGTCCATCTAATACGCGCTAATATGGCGGCACTAGCTACCTTAAGTGCTGAATAAAGGCGCCATTTTTGAAACATACCTAAAGTATTTGCATACTTTATGAGCACAATAAAAAGATTGTCTAGTCAAGTATAAGATACCTACACACTCTCAATGATAGGTTTTTTTATAAAATCAGCATCAAGCTGTTTCTACGCAATTTTACGGTAAAAAAGGGGAAAAATAGAAACAGCTTCACGACTTTTATCCCCAGGCACGGTAGATATCCCCTCAGATCTCTTAGTGCTAAGTACCAACTCAAGAGTCTTTGAGGATATCTAAGGGGGGTAGACGATAAAGAGTTTTTGCAGTACGTATTCCTTGACAGGTTGCAAGCCTGTTGCAAGGTTGGTTTCCTCGCGGTGTTTTTCTTCACTATTTGAGGGCACTGGCATTGTGCTCATAATTTTTTTGAAGCGAATAATTTATTGGTGCACGACCGGATTAGAACCCACAACGATCATAAGGCGGGGTCATTCCCATTGCACTTACACCGGTGCCGGTGCGGTGGTGCGCTAACAGTAAGGAATTATGATAAATTAAAAATAAAATTATGACCAGCAGAATTAGTAGGTATGACATTTTGGAAAAGAAAGATCTGTTGGTGTAGGTACCACCTGATTCGACCCCATGACTAGCTTAAGGTAATGTCGTTACAGCAAGACCACCTCTTTAAAATCACCAGACCAATTCTTAAAAAAAAATCGTTTATATTATACAGAATGTATGCTAGTAATTATTAAGTTTACAACCCAACAGGATGTGTATATTGAACAAACATTATAAAAACAAACAGAAGGTAAACGCTATTCAAAATTAAAATACGAGTACTATTCGATTTCTTAAGTGAAACTGCGCTCGCTTTTACCACTTTAAGAACAGAAATTTGAACCTAAGATACTCTAACAAAGTACTTCTGCTTTAGCAGTAGTCAGTAAGTACTTTTGACAAAACTAGTAATAATTAGTCTTTACTTATGACTTGTCAAAATCAATTTTAATCTAAAAAATTGCGTTACTCTGGGTCCGTAGAACCCTCCCTTAGAGAGCTATGTCCTCGCGTCACGCCATACAAGTTGTTTTTTTTTATACAACTAGTTGATGTAACAAGCAGATGGCCCACCTGATGTTAAATGGAAACCATCACCTATAACAAAGCATTGCCTCGTAAGTCACGCACGATAGGAACGTGCCCTACGATGCACTGCCCTGCGTCCATTAAATTGAGTCATACAGATATTAGATGTCAGATGTTAGATTTGGTAGAGATTTAATAACTTCGAATATTCAGGCGCATAATAACGCAACATGTCCGAAATGTAACTAAAAACCGATATACTTGCATTTTAAAATTACGATGGGTGGAATTTATTCAATTTCTGATGCAAGTAGCATTTTTTCTATATTTGTATGTATGAAAAAAATGTTTTGCAAATACTATTTGTCCGTCAAATTGAAGGTTTTCTTCTGTATATGACATATTTATATGTATAAGTTGAATTCACCACACATTGCATGAGTTGCCCTCAAACAAAGCCCTATAAAGGAACTATTCAACTCCTGACGTACATTTGAGCGTAAATGTCAATGTAGAGCTCTTTGTGAAGGGCTCGTCCGGGGAAGTACTACCACCACGCCTTATACTGCCGCCAAGTAGCGTTGCTGTGTTTCGGTTTGAAGAGTGTGGTTGCCGGTGTAATTACAAGCACATGAGGCTTAACATCTGTATGCCTCAAGCTGATGGACGCAGGGTAGTGCATCGTAGGGCACGTTCCTATCGTGCATGACTTACAAGGCATTGCTTTGTAATAGGCGATGGTTACCACTTAACATCAGGTGGGCCATCTGCTTGTCCCATCAGCAAGTTGTATAAAAAATCTACTGGTTTGTAAGTAAGTGTACATTTCTCATAGAGATTCCTGGAATGATGATGTATCATCATAACTGACCACCAAAACTTCATACTTCCTTAAAGTCGATAAAATATTCAAAAAACGGCTTTAATTGAAGTGTTGGTTTTCACAACATTCATAATATTTTCTTTCCTTGTAATAATAAATAAAAAAATATTTCCGACTCTTAAGTGAATGTTAATATGTGTCATTGTAGGTATTATAATAATATATTGAAGTAGATTCTTGTTTTAAACACTGGGAAATTTATGTAGACGAGATGACGTTGTGGCAATAATGGGAGTTTTTAAATGACAAGTCTTAAATTCAAAATACTTCTTCTTCTCCATTTTATCGTGTCACTAGTTCTTCGTAACAGTGTGTTGAAAGGTTTTAAGTGCACCTCAGAAAGGTTCCTTTCGAGCACTTGACACATGTTTTAGAAATTTTAGGTTCTTATTTTTATAATTATTTTCCTTTACCGTTTGAGAGTACTGGTACTGGTAGTACTTTTAACTTACTCGTCGGTAGCTACGCACTTTTTTAGAGATTTTTTAAAGATCGATTTACTAATTGAGTTTTATAACCAAATCGACATTTACCTACAGGCTGGACACACCACAATCCGAGTGTGCCTTCATTCTTTTAGAGATCAGACAAATGTAAAGACATACATGAGCATGTATATTGTTCACCTACGGGATTGGGCTGGGTGGGTACTTATATCTTCGAATGAAGTGAACTCATATAATATTGGCACTGTGCACATAATTTTTTAAATGAGCTTTTAAATATACTAATATTGTAAAACATATGAACAAATTACCTATTATTGTCAAAGTTAATGACAAAAAAGTTTTAAATAGTTGCAGGAACATAATTTTACAGCACGTGAATGCATAAGTCACGGCATAATGGCTGTGTTTGTTTGATTCTTGTGAAGATAGTGTGGCAGACGTTTTGTCTGCCAGAGTTGAAACATGACCGATACATTTTACATCGACGTTTGAGTGGCCTCTTCGTAGTCACCCATCCACTACCACCATATAAAGGCTACTGTAAATTCTATTAGTGCCCATATGTTTTTTGCAAAGGTTTTTTGTCAAGTTTTCTTTGTACAATATTATATTTAGATACACTGTACAAAATAAATAGTTAATAAGTCTATAATAATATACGTTTAGTTCATTCTTCACAGCCTTCTGCGCCGTAGGCCGTGGGTTCGATCCCCACCGAGAACAAACATTTGTGTGATGAACACAGATGTTTGTTCTTTGTCTGGGTGTTATATTATATTACAAGTATGTATTTACAAAAAAAAGTACATAAGTAGTATTATCAGCTATCTGCGGTTCCCATATCACAAGGTTTGGCTTAGTTTGGGGCGAGATAGTGCTGTGTGGAATGTCCAATATTTATTTATTTATTTATTTATTTATTTATTATTTTTATTTTATTTTATTCTGATACCTACTTGAAGATCAACTTCAAGATCGAAGTGATAATGATTACGAATATAATGAACGTAGATGTCTGTTCTCTGTCTGGATGTTATTATATTATATTATAAGTATGTATTTACAAAAAAAGTATATATGAATTATATCAGCTATCTGGATCCCATATTACAAGCTTAGTTTGGGGCTAGGTAGTGCTGTGTGGAAAGTCCACCAATATAATATAAAAACAGATTCGGAAGAAACCTTTTTACAAAAATTTTGTTCTACTTATATTCCACACATATTTAGTTGGGTAGGTGCCTGAGATATTATAATATACACCTCTATATTTTCTTGGTCGTACGGTTTTATAAGCACTAGTTATAATAAAAACGACCTGTAATCAATAACAAAGAGAATGGAAATCGTATTACAACGGTAGTTATTTGGGTTCTGTTTTCAAAACAGATTTTGTGCTAGATAAGAAACATTGCATGCACTATAATTTATCATTCGTTGAATCTAAAAAGTAGCGTTATAATATTGATTTTGGATGGTAGACCATCAAACATTTCTATTGGTATGTATTTCGTGATATTAATGAGGACATTTATTTCAACTTAAAGGTCAAACGAACTGGCTTCATTTTTCTAGACGACAGGTTTTATGGAAGAAATCAAATTATGATTCTGTCTTATAGAATCGATAAAACTCAGCTATTCAACATTCGCACTTGGACGATAGCGCCAAAACAAAACATCAACTGAAATCAATGAGAAGGGTAGCTCAATCAAAATACTGCGGTTCAGATCGCAACCACATCTTTTTTTTATACAACTAGCTGATGGAACAAGCAGATGGCCCACCTGATGTTAAGTGGTAACCATCACCTATAACAAAGCATTGCCTCGTAAGTCAAGCACGATAAGAACGTCCCCTACGATGCACTGCTCTGCGTCCATCAACATGAGGTAGGTATACACATGTTAAGCCTCATGTGCCTGTAATTACACCGGCAACCACACTCTTCAAACCGAAACACAGCGTTGCGGCTTGGCGGCAGGAAAAGGCGTGGTGGTAGTCCTTCCCCGGACGAGCCCTCCACAAAGAGCTCTACTACACTTAAACTCTTAACCCAATGTTTCTATGTTAGGTACTGTTCAACATAAGAGCGATTGACCACTTTAAATTGAACTCGCAATAATTAGAGTTGTATAGAGCTAAGAGAGTCTTCTATTGAGTTTATTTAGCTATCTCCATATTCTTTGGTGTGACATTTGTACCTATAACTTTACTTTCTGACACATGCATAATAACTGTTCGAGTAAAATAACATGATGTTTATTTTCACTGTAAAACTACGAATAATCGCCTCTTCCTTTTAGAGGTAAGCAAATGCAGGTATTTACCTATTTAATTACTTGAGTCAAGAACCTTAACCTTAACGTATAGCATAAACATGTTATCGTCGTAACCTTTTGACGTGAGAAATGTAAAATTTCATTGAAATTATGATGTCATATTGTGGTGAACCGCGACTCTGCTTCCCTAAATTATACCCAGTACTGACATGATAACCTTGTAGCATTGCTTACTTACCTACTGGAAGTACATCCAGCAGTGGACTAACGTAGGTTGATGATGATAGCTTACTTGGTCAAGTTAAACGACGTTCCATGCTCTAACCAAGACCGCTGCGCTAGTGGCATTTTCATATAAACACTTCCTTGCTTCACAAGGCACGTTATGCTGCCGGTCCCGACTTGAACGGTTGCTAAACTATCACGGAGACTTTAGGGTAACCCGAAAACTTCAACACCAGAACTAGTTACTAACGAACTTACTTATGTATGATAACCTTGGCAACTGATAGGTGAATGAACAATTTACCTAGCTGGTTAATTAATATCCCATGCCGGGGATTATTTTTATTAAATAAAATAAAAAGTCGACGGAATATAAAATCATTAATATGCAAATAAAGCACAGGCAGATTCACCTCAGGTGGTAAACCGGATTGGTTGGCAACAGACAACTTGTCACCTATAAGTTTCTGACCAATATTTGTCCGAATAACGACTTTCTGCAGAGATGTTGGACAGCAATTTATTTTTCCTGTATAAAGTATCAAGTTTCATAAAAAAAGTATGGAAGTTTTCACACGTTTCAATGAACGGAAATACATTATCAAAATTAATGGTGTAAAACAAGATTAAAAAGTAATTTAAAACTATGAATATTCAAATTATCAACATTTACTGTGTCCTTAACCTATCGGCATGTTCGCATTATCTGATATAGATCTGTTGATAAAGATGTTTTAATAAATGTTTTTATTTATTAATTTTCTACCGAGACTTACAATTGTGGATTTAAGTCCTGAGGATATTTCTTTATCTATTACTTTTAGGTGAAGCAAAAACAGATACTTCTTTTTAAAATTGGTACCATTTCAATTAGCCATTTTAAAATATTGATAATTATGTGCAAAGGTATTTGGATATCTTTTCTTCGTAACAAAAATAATATGACAACGAACGAAGGGAACAGGTAGTCATTGACAAAAAATGGTGATTATACGCTTTCCTTGTTCTTAGCTGACTATAATTTCGCTTAAAGACCACTTCCGCATCGACCAATATCTGTCAACATATTTCCACGTTCAACACCGACCCATCACAAGAACTCGATTTCATTGACAACTGCCGAGTACAGTATAATGAGTTTTAAATTATTACTGCAGATAAAAAGTAGCCGACCAATGCTCCTATAACCTTTCTTTGTTTCGTAACTGAGGATGCAGCACGGCCAACTAGGTACAAGCAACGCTGTATGAATATATCGGAATATTTAAATATCGAATCGAATAGTTGATAAAATGTTGTTGTTTTTATGTTATCAATTGAACACTGCAAATTGAAATGGTATTGTGAAAGGTTGCGTGCAGTGAACGAGTAAAGACAGGGGCGGGTGCGATGCTTGCCGCAGCGGGCGGCCGGCGTCGCTGCGTCTCCATGGTAACGTGGCGTCGGGTACTTAAGCGATCGCGTGGCCAGCACACCGCACAGATTGCTATAGCCCGGAGAGCGCGCAGCACATACGTGCAGCGGATCACCGGAGATACATAAGTTTGACGTTTCGTAAATAAAGTGAATACCCTTAGTTACGAATCTCAACTTCATCGTGAACTTCAGTTACAAAGTGTTGTGAGAAATATTTTATAAACTATTCAAAATGATGTCCTTAGTGTTGATTGTTGTTGGAAGTATCCTGGCAACGACAGAAGGCTGCGGTTCTGGAAAACAATTGCTAAGTGAGTATACGTTACCCATACCCAACGCAGGGGCCATTATTTCCAAAATATGTCACGTCGTACATAATACATGTTGTGAAATTCATCAGTTTTCCCAAAAAAAAACCGCATTTTTATTAATAAGAGCAATGAATGAAATCGCACTGTATAGCATCAACTATAATTGAATTTTATGAATGAAATCCATAGATAGAGTGGAGGAAATAAATCATCGTGAATAATTGAATATTAAATAACCTGTATTCATTAGGTGGCGCTTGTTGGTAATTCTTAACTTCTTTGAACTTTTTTTGCCCATACTTCCAAAAAAGGACTTTTAACTTAGATTTTAATAGGTACTCATTATTCAAAGTATTTAAAAGCACTTTTTGACAGGTTGAAGTCATAAATTGGGATGCCGCCACCCAGTCTAGATTTTGCAAACTAGTTTTGGCAAAATTATGCTTCTACTTAGCATACTCGTATGGGTTGAGGTCGTAAAATTTTATTGACAGACACCTGTGCTAACACGCACCCGTCTTATAAATCAGATGACTTCAACAGTTCATGACAGGCATTTTAATTCAACTTTTACCAATAAAATCAATCTAATTGGACTATCTAATTTAGGTTTCAGTCAATTTACAAAACCATTGCATTGTATTAACGAGATTATTGTTCTTTGTTGTAGAATCTGGAGGGTTGACGGCGTACGAGAAACAAGCAATCGTGGACGCGCACAATCGCCTCAGGCAATCGGTGGCTTTGGGACAGGTCTCCAGCCAACCGCCAGCGGCCAACATGATGGAAATGGTGAGTTACTAACTGCCTCTACAGACACTAATCAATAAAATCATTTTATTCTTGTTAAAATTTTGTGAATTATTGCGAGTGATCTTTACTTTTTTATTGCTTCGCTTGAAATTTTTAATAATCAGCATTGAAAAGACAGATTTATAATACATTTAGGAGTTTGATATTTAAATAATACAAGGATGTCTTATTTTTATTTTCTTATCGAAAAGTGAACGCGATAATAAATTGTCGAATTTGAGTGTTCAACAAGTTCGTTCACAATAAAATATTGTAGAAGAATAATGACGATAACTTTATTCGATGGAGACTTTGTTGCAAATATAGTTGGAAATATTTTGTTTAACAGAAATTATTTCAATCGAGTTTATTCTATCTTTCTCTCAGGAAGAGTTGCGTGCTATTTGTTATCGTGCTAATTATGATTCAGGATCGCAGTTCATTAGTAATGGGTTAACAATTACGTGTTTTGTTCAAAGGTGTGGGATGAGGAATTGGCAAATACTGCTCAACGTTGGTCCGACCAATGCGTCCCAGCACACGACCGCGCCGCACAACGCGACGTAGGTCGGTTCCCGGTGGGCCAGAACCTTGCAGCCACTTGGACCACTCGCCCCCCAACCGAAGCAACTGACTCTGTCCCCGATTTCAACAAACAGATCAACGCCTGGTTTGCTGAAGTGCGCATCTATGGATTCAAACCTATTACTGGCGGACATGGAACCGGGCATTACTCTCAGGTAAGAATAAAACAAAAAACTATTGATTACTTTTCAAGACTCTACAGCTGAATTATTTATCCAATTCATTATTGAAAACAATTGACTAATATCTGTTTTCTTTTGTTTAGCTGGTTTGGGGCGAGACATCTAAAGTCGGATGCGGGTTCACGTTCTACTATGATCCTGCAAGAGGCTACACCAAACTCTACGTTTGCAACTACGGACCTGGCGGCAACGTCATCGGATCCAACCCCTACGAGAAGGGCAACCCATCTTGCACGAACTTCGGTCTCACCGAGTCCAGAAAATACTCCGGTCTTTGCTGTGAGTATTAGTCATCATTTAGAATTAGATGTCAATGTTATTTGCAAAACCGTTCCGACCAGTCAAGATGAGCCTGAATTTGTAATGTCATTTCAATTCGTTATGCTTCATTAGCACGAATTTCCATAATATATCGATCTTTTACGATCTCTTTAAATGTGGCCTTATCTTAATAGTTTTTTTTATTGTTACAGCGGCCAGTTTCACGGCAAGCTCGTCGTACCAAACCGTGGACAACTCGCACAACTACATCTCAAACGTCATCCCCGACAGCACGGGCGACACGCAAGGGTACAACTACCAGTACAACAACCAGTTCTACAACCAGTACAACAACCAATACCAGTACCAGTACCAGCAGCCCGAGCCCTACTACCAGCCCGAGACTACCTCTTTCAGGCCACTCCTCAGTATCTTCAAAACCGCCTCCAATTTATTCAACAAACCAAATACTCAAGTTCGAATCGGAACAGTTTTCGTATAAAACTACGAGCAGTTTCTTTACAATAATAGCAGTATTTTTAAATTATTACAGTAACGGTTGTGTTACTTGACTGATTTATTCGAGACCGCTCGTAGTAAGTTTCGGAACTTTGTAGATAGTATTTGTTATTCCTTGGTTTTACAAGGAACTTAAGAAGCACCTGTATTTTAATATGCGTAAAATACTCTACCGATGCATGACGTTTGAAGGTCCGGTGATATTATTTTGATGCGATGCTGTCGTGAATGGCCTTCTAGTATTAGTTAGCAAAGAAGAGAAATACGTTGATAGTTAAGATAGTTTAGATATTTATATTTTAATAAATATTATTATGAAACTTGATCTGAATCTTACTTTATCATCCCATAAATTAGCCTCATTAGGTAAATCCATTAGTGTGACTTTGTCACTTGAAAAAATTGCGTCATCTATATTCGGATTATTAGTTGAATATATTGTGCATAATGAGAAGACGATCTCGAAGTAGGTGTATAATTTATTCATTTTAACTCTATCTGTCGTAGAAATGATTTGTAGGTAAGGTACAATACGTGACTATGTAAACGTAACACTAGTAAACGGAAGTGTATCCTAAAACTCTTTACTACGTTTCTTATGGAGGTATGTTCATCACTGGTGTTTATAACGACTGGAACGTCATTAGACGGGTAGGTATATCCTTCGCCTGACTCCCACCGTAACCAACGCCACGTGACAAGACATTGAATCGTCTGAGTATATTTACTATTCACAAGCGGCCATTATCCATTGTATTCAATGAGAAATTACACAGTTGATTTTGGAAGCAATCAAGAAAAACAACTTTTCGAACAAATTTAATTTCTTTGTATTAGTTCGTCTATTCATTCTATTAGTCATTTCCATTTGCATATTCTTTTAGGTAAAAGGCTTTTAGAGTTCGAGGCCCCATGTCACAGAATACATTTGATATAAAACTCATAGGTACGTAAGTACCTACATACGTTATCATCAACTGAAGTCTGTCTTCAGACTCGCTACGTGTTCTAATGAAACACTAGTGATTGACTAGTAATATCCATGTGTATGTAATATTCATTTTACAGTTCATGAAGAAGTTAATGGTAGAACACCTAGCAACGAACAAACTGAATTCGTATCTCGTAAAAACGTGTTAAAACAAAAAGGTAAACAACAAAAGCTGAACTCAAAAACACCTGTTTGCTTTTTGTTTATTTTATTGCTTAAGAAGTATAATCAAACCTCATATATTCATAGACTGAAGATGCTTCGTAGAGAGGCGAAACACGTGTCGAAATGTAAGTTTTTTTTTTGTGCTATTTTTGTCGCAGATCACTGCATCTTCAAACTCTGCAAAGGGTTAGGGTTTAGGGTGCACACACGAGTCTACATTTGTTTAACTTACATATATTAGATTAGCGTATTAGAGCTTCATATTTGTTTCATTTAATTTTTGTTTAACTATTCCGCAAAGTCACGCCTGAATCAATTAACTAAAGACTCATAGACCAATTTTAATAACAAACTGCAAACGGTATGTCGTGTGTCTACTGGTGGCTCGAACGAATTTGACGTTAATCGCGTAAAAGTATCGTATCCCTAACTACAACAGATTGCTGATCACGAATCAATTTTGACATTTGTCGCGTTAATCGACTTTTTCTCTTGTAGTTAGGGATACGATACGTTTGTGTTTATGTTACTATTTGAGCTGAAACTATGTTTCCCTTGATGTTACAACGAGCACCCTTTACCTATTTATATTTAATAGTATATTTATTATGTATAATAATGGCTATGTTTACCTGATTAGCCTACATTTTATAAATTAAACTAGCTTTAAATCTTTTAAATAACATTTATGTATAGGTACGTATTATGTATGAGTTAATAGTCGAATTTTGGAAATTATATTCATTATGCACCCGTTATGTAAGAAAAAGGTGCGTAATAAAATAAGAAGAGGAAGCAATATACGACCGGTTTCTGAAAGCCCGATCAAAACTAACCGCATGTCAAGTCACTTGCTATCTCCATCTAATTCGATGTAATAGCTGAAATGGCGAGTGACTTAACATCCGATTAGGTCCGACTAGGATTAAATTTACAGTTGTAAAACCTAAGATATTTATCTATACTAATCTATACTAATATTATAAAGAGGAAAGATTTGTATTTTTGTTGTTTTGTTGTTTTGTATGTCACGAATAGGCTCAAAAACTACTGGTCCGATTTCAAAAATCCTTTCACCATTAGAATGCTACATTATCCCTGAGTAACATAGGCTATATTACATTTTCAAAAAAATCTGGGATCCTTACTAAAACTCCAACAATGTAACCCAAGGTGGAAAACAAAAACCTTACATCGCGTGCGCTGCGAAAACTATTGATCATAGAACAAAATAATGTACTACGATTTTGTAGAACACGTCATCATCTACAAAAAATGTCGCGACAGCATATGTCTAACTATTATAGTTATGTCACAATATGTGTTCTTTTATTATAAAAAATTAATTGAAATGCCGCCGCTAGAAAAGGGTCTTTATTTGTACCTTGGTATTAATCCTTATCCAAATAAATCATTTCATAATTAAGACGGTTTCAATACCTATAGATTACTTCTTGAAATTTTCAAATCGGATATTCCATTCAAAAGATATGACGACATTAAAAATGTTAAAGGGTCCACGGGTCACGCACGGGGTGCGATTTTACTCACTCAGGGAGAAGGACGTGCAAATGTATGAAATAAGTAGACGCGAGGCCCACGGTCTAAGTTTATCTTAAAATGTTCAAAAAATGTATGACCACCCATGCGAAGCTGGGACAGGCCGCTAGTGTTCAAATAAAGATATTAAAAAAAATGTACACCTTACTTAAGTGTATAAGATAACTGGCCATGATGATGTAGATGATTAAATGTTTCTCTTTCATGGTTTAGTCACATTTTAATAAATGAATATGAAAAATCTTTTTATGACATCTATTCGAAAAGATCTAGTTATACAAGGTGTTCCATAAGTTGTGTATATAAACTTCAGGGGGCTAAAGTACCCATCAATATGAACAACTTTTTCTAAGGAACCAACAATGTGAACGCGAAAAAAAAACAGCTGTTTCATACAAAAGTTCAATGTATGAAAATGTATGAAACAGCTGTTTTTTTTTTCGCGTTCACAGTGTTGGTTCCTTAGAAAAAGTTGTTCATATTGATGGGTACTTTAGCCCCCTGAAGTTTATATACACAACTTATGGAACACCTTGTATAGATTAGTTCTTCTTAAGGTAAGAGAAAAATTACTCTTTTAAAAGTGAAAAGTGATTAGAATTTGGAATATGGATATTGTTAGTATACGTTCCAGTCACCAAAGAGATCAATCAATCACAAAAAGTTTTATTTATGAACAAATAACGGTGTTCTTACATAGAACACCGCGCGAGCCTAAAAATAAATTTATAAAAAATAATATATAGACAGTCATACATAGAAAAACACCCACACACCATTAAATACAAGTCACCATCCTTGATTAGGTTTGGATAATAAATTAAGAAAAGTCAATGTCAGCACGATCAGCTCCTTAGTTATGTAATGTATGTTTAACTCAATATACAAACCTTGTATTTATATAATGGATGCACAAATACTGCCTGATTATAGTTCATAGTTCATAGTTCATTTATTGGTAATACAGTATTACATGTCAGGGGTACATACATATGTTGTATGAATACAATAAAAAAATAAAAATTTACAAACGTAAATACATTATTGGATTTGTAAATAATCGTAAATGTCAGCATGGTAAATAATTAAATTGAATACAACAGAAATAAATAAAAAAAATGATTATAATACAAAATGTCAGAATTCATAAGGGGCTTGTTGCACAAGCCACTTTTTCAATAGAGTTTTAAAGGACTGCGTCGTACTAGCGTCCCTAACGGCCTTTGGCAGACTGTTATAAACTGCGGGAGCCATCACGTGCACTAGCCTCGATGATTTCTCCAGCCGCCGCGGGATCGCCCTCAGTCTCTCGGAGTTTCGCGTGTTGTACTGGTGGCCATCCCCAAGTTTAGCGAAAGACGCCAGGTTCTCTCGTGCGTACAGTGCTGTCTGTAGGATAACCATCGCAGGAACCGTGAGTATTCCCAAGGATCTGAAATATGGCTGGGCTGAGGTCTCGCGCGACACTCTCACGATGGCTCTCACAGCTCTTTTTTGCATCCTGAAGACGCGCTCCCAGTCAGCGGCACGCCCGAAGAATTCTATGCCGTATTGGAGTTGTGAGTGGACTGACGCGTAGTAGCAGCTTCTTCCCACGTGCTCGGGCAGCATCGCAGACACGCGCCAAAGCGCAAAGCATGCGCGGCCCATCTTTCCACTGAGCTTTTCGATGTGGCGCTCCCACGTCAAAGCGCTGTCCACCTGGAAGCCCAAGAAATTCGTGCATCCTATCTGTTCGATGTGTTGCGCTCCTATACCTACTGACAGTTGTCTATATTTGCGACCCGATAGGTTGAAGTGAACAAAATGGGTCTTGCTTATGTTCAGTATTAGCCCGTTTGCATCAAACCACTTGTTCAGATCAACCGCTACTCTGTTCAGATTCGCTTCCAGTAGGTCGACTGTCGGTGCCGTGACGATTGCCGCGACGTCGTCGGCGTACATGAGTACGTGCCCTCTGTTCACACCCTCCGGCAGATCATTGAGCAGAAGAGAAAACATTATATTGGATAGGGAGGAACCTTGTGCTACGCCAATTTTTGTGGTGAGTGGTCTAGATTTTATCTTACCTCCACATCCAACTACGACCTGGCTTCTACCTGCCAAAAATTCTGTCATGAGTCTCATCGCCGGGCCATCGATACCGTAGTACTTCATTTTGTCCCCGAGGATGCCGTGGTCCGCGACGTCGAAGGCCTTAGAGAGATCACAGAAGATGACGGCGACTTATAGCTGCCTCTCCCGCGCTTCCAGGACGCGGCGCACCAGCTCGCGCACCAGCGTCGTCGTGGACCTCCCGGCGCGGTACGCGTACTGCCGATCCGACAATGACTCGCATTCTGTGAGATATTCTATCAGGCGCGCGCTTACTCCATATTCAAACACTTTCGCAATGCTCGGTATGATGGACACGGGCCGATAACTATCGATATTTTCCTGCTTACCTTTACCCTTATAAAGTGGGGAGACTTTCACGTGTTTCAGTGTTTTCGGGTATGATCCAGACTTTATACACTTATTGTATAAGCACGAAAGCACGTAGGCAAGAGGGGCGGCGGCGTCACGCAGCAAGGAGATCGACAGGTCGTATGCGTCCTTCGTTTTTTTATTCGCCACGCCTACGGCGAGTATGCGATACACCTCATGTGGCGTGAATGCCTTCAGGCGAAGTGATCGATCCGTGGGCTTTCGCGCAGCCGCCAGCGCACCGTGCGCTGCGGTCACGTCGGCCTGAGGCGCGCCGCAGGCCGCTGCGGCTGTCAAGAAGTGACAGTTCACGGCGTCCACGGCGGCTTCTTTACTAGAGAACCTGGAACCGTCAGGGTGTTTAATTAGTTCTGTGTAATCAAAAGGTTTTTTTGATTTTCCGGTCTCCGCATTCACTACATCCCACATAGTCTTTATTACATTAGCTGAGCTGTTTATTATGCTGCAGTAATGGTCGCTTCTTTCAGTCACTAAAATACTGTTATATTTATTTTGGAATTCGTCAAGTTTTTTTAGTAGTTCTTTGTTGCTAGGGAATTTTGCTGTTAAATCTCTTGTTTCGCGAAGTACTCGGTCCAGGCATACAAGTTCATTAGTCACCCATAAGCACTTTTTCTGTTGAATGGCGCGTTTCTTGATTGGAAAGCATATTTCTAATTTATTTTTTATTATATTTATGACAGCTTTGCTGAGAAGGTCAGGGGAGCACCCATATTCTATAAGGATCCGATCCCGGTCAACGCTGGCAACAGCTGCCACAAAGTTGAATCTATTAGCATGAGTATACGACCTTGCCATCTGGAACGGTTGCATCCTCGGCCGGCGCGCCTCGCACGGGATGCAGGCGCGCACGGCGTAGTGATCACTCAGGTGGGTGTGGACTGCGGTCGCGCGAGTTTCCGCGGCTGCTGAGCAATCCACATAGATGTGGTCGAGGCTCGTGCATGTTGTCTCTGTCACACGAGTAGGAAAATCTACAACATTAAAGTGTCGAAGAATAAAAAATATATTGTCGTATTAATCCGTATAGAACAGGAGCCATCTATCACCTCCGTAAGAGGCGACTAAAGAAACGCACTTATCTTCTTCTAGTCGTGTCACTAGCTTCTTTCGAAACAGTGTGGTGAAAGGATTATAAGCGCGCCTCAAGAGGCTCTTTTCGAGCACTTGAC
Organism: Chloroclysta siterata; assembly: GCA_932294275.1. Lineage (NCBI taxonomy): Eukaryota > Metazoa > Arthropoda > Insecta > Lepidoptera > Geometridae > Chloroclysta > Chloroclysta siterata. The sequence goes on along the minus strand of OW028595.1, from coordinate 16,643,203 downwards.
ACATGTTATAAAACTTTTGAGGTTCTACAACATGCCGGTTTCCTCACGATGTTTTCCTTCACCGTTGAGAGTACTGGCACTGTGCACATACATTTTTGAACAGAAAACTCATAGGTTCACGACTGGTTTCGAACCCACGACCTTAAGATCGGAAGGCGGGGCCGCTACAGCTAGACCGCCAGTGCTCTCGCACCTATTCCTATTATCTCCCTATTACCTATTTCATTATGCCTCCACCTCATTAAGTTCGATTTGCACAACACTGGAGTCTGGAGTTTCATTATTTTATTATAATATATTATGTAACAAGGGGCATGCCTGCTAGAAGGCAGGCAACAAACTTACGGCTTGGTTCCTTTCTATTGTTTTTGTTTGTTATATTCGTGTTGTTTAGTCGCTTGGAACTGGCACCTAGATTTACATACCTTTAAGACATTTCACAGTGATCCTTGTGATTCAAATGAAAAAATACCTTTTCACTTTGACTTTGACACCACGGATGCAAGGACTAAATCAGCTGTAAAAAAAATAATCTCTTGTCAAAGTTAGTGATTACGGAAAACCCTTCCAAATATGATGATGGCGGTGTGGACTTCTTCAGTGTGATAATGATGCACATAAAGCTCATGTTACAGGGCAAATTCAAATGAAAAGATCAATACTTTCAGTGTATTTGTCAGTTTCACCGGTTTCAATTATTTACAGTAGCGATACGAGTTTAGTTGCCAAGTGTCCATGACCTCGCTCACCTCCGAAGACACTTATTAAACGTCAAATAAGCACTCTAGGTGTCAAAACCAATATCCTCCGATTCACACTCACTTCATATGGAATGAAAACCTACGTTTTCATATAGTTAGTACATGAAAATAATGTAAACAAAACCGAGACATCTGGCCCCTAAGCAAATAAACTATACCTACTTTTTATACATTTTTATTCGTTTGCAATTACAGAACAAGGTTTTAAAAGAAGAAAATTCAATATTTATATAACCTGGATAAACTTATTAAATGTCAGATTATTTCAATAGCATTGATTAGCATTCTTATCTGCGACATATTTTATGGCTATTATTCGTGGAATACAGATCATAAAATAAAGACAGTTTTGGATACCTGCCTACATGTTTGATTCGTAGCACCTACCAACTACATGTACCCAACTAACTTATCTACACAATTATTATTATATATTAACAAAAATATTTATAGATAATTACATAACAATTTCGTAGTTCCATTTAAATGTACTACTTGTTGATGGAACATAAAGATGGCTCACCTTAAGTTAATTCAAGTCACGCTCGATAGGAACGTACCGTACGATGCACTGCCCTACTGCGTCCATCAACCTGAGGCATAAAGCCTGTTTCAACGGCACCCACATCCATCAAACAAACCCTTAGAACCTTCGACCGATCGAATTCCAGCAACGCTGCTTGTTATAAGAAATAGGTATGGTGGTACTACTTCCCCGAACGAGCCCTTCAGAAAGAGCTCTACTACTAATAAAAATTTCTTATTTCGCTCGTAAATTTCTATACATTTGAAGATGTAAACCACTATAATCAGCTATCTGGTTAATAGTGCTGTGGAAAGTGCCCAGAAAAACTTTTACACCTACAAAATTATTCAGTGGTAAATGAAAATACTTACATTACTATTTGCTCAATCAATATAATTTATCAATATGGCAGTAGCGAAATGTTAAGACCTAACACTTATATACTCGATAATTTGATGAAATAGACACTACACATAGAAATTATCATAACACGTATATTCTAATATTTTATCTACATAATCTTCTTACATTGGTCATATACATATGAAATGGCTTTGTAGCTAAGCAGATAATAATTGTAAAACTAATAATCGTATTGAACTGGTTATTGTTCTACACTTCTGCAGTCAAGTGTAAAACAATAACCAGTTATTTTTATTTTGTACTTGTACTTACTTGTTCCACATAAACTTTATCAATATATTTTTTAAATCTATTTATTTGGACTTTGCAATGAAATAAGTGTCTTACGGACGGTTTCTGAAAGCTCGATTAAAACTAATCGGATGTCAAGTCACTCGCCATCTCAGCTGACATCCGATAAGTTTTGATCGGGCTTTCAGAAACAGGCCGTTAGTATAATCATCATTAGCTTAAAGTAGTCCATTATTGGACATAGGCCAATGGCCAACGAGGCTGAGCCCTGTCTATCCACAGACTTAAGGACATCCTCAATTAGGCCTCTGTTATCCCAGCACGTTTGAAATCCTGAATAATATCATTATTCACAGAGTCCAAGATGTAGTCGGAAGAAAGCACATTTAGATAAAAATATTTTTTTGCTATAGATTCTCTACTATCCATGCGTGGTAAATCCTCTCAGATATGCAACACTCAACCTCCTTATGATATTTTAGAAGGTAGTCAGGGACGCCACCAAAATGTAGCACATTATTTATCTTAAGGAAAATTTTATCAGGATGTGATAAACGGAAGGAAATAATTATGCTTTTCTACAAACTTATGAAATTTGACAAAGAACGTGTACTTCTTAATTCAGTGTTCTGCCCATTATTATAATTTTCAATTGTTTTTTAATTTTTTCTTGACTAGTTTACATTCGAGCTAAAGGAGCTTCGTGACCGATCACAGATATTTGGATAAATTATTAAAATGAATTTGTAACTTACAAAAGTAAATGTTTTATTCATATTACCTGCCAAATCAAAGCAGTTATTAAGTATACATGTCCTTGTCACTTTCATGTCAACGAAAGGAGACAGCATCACACTTATCGGTCGGTTAAGCTAATGGAAGGCTCAGCGTCGGATATGAATAAAATCACTTAGGAAAATCAGAAAAAAAATAAGTTCTTTCATAAGTTGTCCTTTTAACTATGGAGCTCCTGTTTTATGGTACCAATTAAATCGTAAATGAATGACACGCGTTTGTCCGATTTTATGAATGGAAACTCCGGTAGGTACCTACTATCAAAAGTTTCAAAGAAATGGGCGAGAAAACAATCTCTACGAACTTACGAATAATTAGCCAAGTTCTTTTGTCCTTGATTTCATCATCATCATAGAAATAAAACAATTAATTCACGAGACAAGTTCATCCGATTTTATGAATGGAAACTCCAGTAGTAGCTTTTAAGATTCCGAGATATAACGAAAACCAGTGGCGTAGCTATTGTAGGGCCAGGTGGTGCTATGCACCAGGGCCCCGGAGCTCAGGGGGCCCTCTAACCTAAGCTTTGAAAAGAGAGGGTCAGCCAGCTCCCGAAGCTAGAAAACCTTGAGCCTACTAATATTTTTTTTAATGATTTATTTTAAAGGCATAAGTTAAAGCTATGTGGAAAGAGGGGTGAGGAGCCGATTCTTTCTCTATGCACTGGGTCCTTTTGTCCACCTACCTAGCTACGCCACTGGCGAAAACAATCCAAAATATGATTAGTTCTTCAGAATATTGGGTAAATTAAGCAGATACTGGTATATTTTAGATGGACAGGTTGGCGGAATGTCTTTCTTACTGCATGTTAAAATTACAAACACGTAGTAAGAAAGACTACGTACTAATAAAACAATAAATTTATAGGACAAGTTCATCCGATTTTATGAATAGGAACTCCAATAGTAAGTTTTGAGATTCCGAGAAACAGGCGAAAAATATCCAAAATAAGATTATTTCTTCAGAATACTGAGTAGATAAAGCAGTTACTGGTATATTTTAGATGGACAGGTTGGCGGAATGTCTTTCTTACTGCGTGTTAAAAATACAAACACGTAGTAAGAAAGACTACGTACTAATAAAACAATAACTTAATGAGACATGTTCATCCGATTTTATGAATGGAAACTCCAATTTTCTTTAGAGATTCCGAGAAATAGGCGAAAAATATCCAAAATAAGATTAGTTCTTCAGAATATTGGGTAGATAAAGCAGTTACTGGTATATTTTAGACGGACAGGTTGGCGGAATGTCTTTCTTACTGCGTGTTAAAAATACAAACACGCAGTAAGAACGTCGTTTCAAATATATAATATCCTCCTTTCTTGCTTGAAAAATAAAATGAAAGTCATTTGTTCAGGATTTTTTCACTGGCCTTGTTTTTACTTTAATAGGTATGTAATTACTTCATTTCCACCATTGAAGATTAGCTATCTATAATAGTTAAATCCCAAGCTTTTTAAAAAATGGCAGAAGAAAGTTTATTAGCTATAGATATTATAAATCTATAGCATGTTTTTTTTTTCATTATCAAATATTCTTGTCCATTAATTACATATTATTTTGTAAAAAGGATCATACGAAGGAACAGTAGGAACCAAGCCGTAAGTTGTAGTCAGTTCTTCTTAGCTGGTCGCGTGAAATTGTCTTTTGATTTAACTAAATGAATACCTTTGGACTTTAACTTGAGCGCAGTGTGAATTAGTCCAAAATACATACTTATAATAAGTATAATAATAGGTTGGGGAAAAAGTTTCTTCGCATTTTTTAAGAAAATTCAAAACATTTTTTTATATTGTTTATTTACATTTAACTAAAGTATGTAGGTACCATTTTGTTCGATAACTTTTTGCCATCTTGTAGGTAGTGACATGATCCCATTGCTATAGAAATTTTGGGACTTCTGATCAAAATACCGCGACAAGTGGTTTTGGCAGTCCTCTCGTGATGTTAACCTGACACTGCCTAAAGAATTCTGAAGAGACCGAAACAGGTGGAAATCTGAAGGTGCAAGGTCCGGACTATACGGCGGATGCATTAACACCTCCCAGCCAAACTCTCTTAATTTTTGCTGAGTGGCTAAAGATGTGTGAGGTCTAGCGTTATCATGATGAAAAACCACACCTCTTCTGTTGATTAATTCCGGCCGCTTTCTCTCAACTTCTTGCTTTAATCTCATCAGTTGTTCGCAGTAGAGTTCAGAATCGATGGTCCTGCCTGGTGGTAACAGCTCATAATGAATAATGCCCTTCCAATCCCACCACACACACAGCATCACCTTGTTGCGAGTTAACCCGGGTTTCGCCACAGTCTGTGAAGCCTGACCGGCTTTTGACCACGACCTTTTTCGCACGTTCTTGTCGTACGTGATCCACTTTTCATCACCAGTTATCAGCTTCTTCAAAAATGGTTCGGTTTCATTACGTCGTAATAAAGAATCACAAATGAGTACACGGTTCATTAGGTTTCTTTCTGTGAGCTCGTGAGGTACCCAAATATCGAGCTTTTTTGTGTACCCAGTTTTTTTCAAATGTGCCAAAACTGTTTTGTGGTCAATTCCCAGTTCTTCAGCTACGTCGTAACTACTGATATGCCGATCTAGCTCCACTTTTTCAAAAATGGCATCCATTTTATCCGTAATAGGGCGACCAGAGCGACGTGCATCTCTGACATCAAAATTTCCGGATTGAAAACGCCTAAACCAAATTTGTGCTACTCTCACAGACACTGCACTAGGTCCATAAATATCGCAAATTTTTTTCGCGGCTTGCGTTGCATTTTTTCCTTTTTTGTAGTAAAATTTTAAAATGTATCGAATTTCTTCATTAGATTCACTCATCATTAACAGTACGAAAAACAAATAAAAATCACACATTTTCCTAATTTGAATTTGGAATTATGTTCTTTAAAATTTAAACTTTTAATGATATCAAAACCAGCCAGATACAAATAGTATAGCCAGAGAGATTTTATTACAAGTTTATACATACTATAATGCGAAAAGACTTTTTCCCCAACCTAATATAAAATATCTACAAATACCTAGTTGATTATTATATAATCTTGTTATATGTTTTGTGTATCGTAAACACTGCCATCTATGCTAAGGTCTTGGTACCATGTTCTATTCCACCTCGTTCTCACTCATACTAAGTCAGTTACCGTACAAAAAACTGAAAACCCGTTTTACAACAAATATTCGACCTGAATGTTAAATTAAAACTGGTACGCTTCAACAGATGGCGCTGATAACCTTTTTTTTTTCAACTAAACCACTTTAAACTTAAGAATAACTTAGTTCGCCCTGAACTGAGATCTCGTGATGCGATCTGAACGCTCCGAAAATTAAATTAGGTGGTAGTCAGAAGCAAGTCCAAACATTATTTTTGGACTTATTTCTGACTACCGCGTACTATCTTGGTATGGTAGCCAAGTTTCAACTATACTGGCCTATTTATTGAAGAGTCCCGTTGAACAGATCTTTGCTCCATCATAGGACCAGGTCGCTGTCACCATTTTATGAGAACTAAGTACCTTCTTTAATTATTACAAGAAAAAAAACAAGAAAAGGCAAAGGAACAGACCGACCAGTAACAAAACTATGATTTCAAGGAAATTCTAAGTGATGAGGGCTCTTCGGTCATTGGTTATGTAAATTTTAATGATTCGTTGTATCTTAAAAAGCGAGCGTCCTAGACAAAAAGTTAAAATGGTTTTGAAATGTTCAAACATACCCTTTTATATGACATGTAACTTGATATATTTGTGAAACTTTTTTTTATTTATGCCCCCTTCTAAAATCCCATATCTTAATAACGCCTTATCCGATTTTACTCATATACTTCCTAGTAAATTTCTCAAGTACCTACAAGCTATCGACTTAAATTTAATGCAGGTCGGGTCAGCAGTTCGTATACATTTTGTTTTATTTTCAGACTTACTTCGGACAAATAATTATCAACATTTCGTTCCGGATTAAAAAACCTCAGATACGTAGATATATATTATTACACAAATGGATACATATATTATTGATCTAGGCGTAACCTAATAATGAAACAATTTTAAAGATATAAAATCACTGATTGAAGATATGAAAAATAAACAATGAAATTGAAATTTATGCTGGAACCTTTGTAATACTATTCTCCGAAACTTAGTTCAATAATGTTGAAATGTGCGAGCGAGAAGTTATTTGCCGGGCGTCAGCCACTTAACCTTACCGTACCGTATCCATGACGAATATGTTGAGATCATATCCACCTTACCTACTACTAGTTTCATATTGATAAAAATAAACAAATTGATATCATCAATAGCCTCCAGGCAATATTGGTCCAAGGTGTAAAAAGATAGCATTCAAAAACTGAAGGGTAAAGCTGTGATACTTAAACGAAATGCTTTTAATCTCGAAACATGTTTAGTTTACAATAAGTTGGTTACTGTTTACATCCGGCACCGTTTTTTTTATATAACTAGCTGATGGAACAAGCAGATGACCCACCTGATGTTAAGTGGTAACCATCACCTATAACAAAGCATTGCCTCGCAAGTCATGCATAATAGGAACGTGCCCTACGATGCACTGCCCTGCGTCCATCAGCTTGAGGCATACAGATGAAACCTCATGTGCCTGTAATTACACCGTCAACCACACTCTTCAAACCGAAACACAGCAACGCTGCTTGGCGGCAGAAAAAGGCGTGGTAGTTCCCCGGACGGGCCCTTCACAAAAAGCTCTACTACTCTTAAAAGCTCTACAACTCATATTTACAAGAACGCTACCGCACTGGTTATGCTTTTAACATCAAGAGGCCAAAAAAAAACAATACACCAATATATTTTTTTAAACTTGCTGATGAAAAAGGCAGATGGCCCACCTAATGTTAAATGGTAACCATCACCTATAACAAAGCATGGCCTCATAAGTCACGCACGATAGGAACGTGCCCTTCGATGCACTGCAAGTACTCTTTTGAGGGTTTTGGCAAACAAGCCAAAATAAAAATAAAAATATATAGGTATAGACATTTGATTGAGAGAGAGATATATATATATATATATAGACATTTGTAAACACCTACACAATCACAATAAACATATCGTTAGATCTTTTATACCCTGTATTATACTTTGTCCTCTGAGTAGACGATCCAAAAATTAATCTCTGTATTAATATCGTAAGCAAAAGGCACGTATGTAATAACGAAACTCTAATATCTCTTCACGAATGAATCTGCTCGATCAAGCAGTAAAAGATGATGTTAGGTACCAATAACGATTTATTATGATTAATTGGAAATAAAATGGAACTTGTCTAAATCACAAAGTAATTGATAGGCTACTCTTAGGCTATTGTTGTTCTAATTATAGAACATTATTAAGACATTTTATAAATAATATTTGGACATCATCTTAACATCATACCGACCGAATATTTTAACATCTATTTTGACAGCCGTCATAGCTTAGTTGGTATGATTAAGTTATTGCTATAGGTATTAGGTATTGCTATGTTTAAGTTTGAAGATTGTGGTTGCCGGTGTAATTACAGGCATACATGAGGCTTAATATCTGTATGCCTCAAGTTGATGGACGCAGGACAGAGCATCGTAGGTCATGTTCTTAATCAAAAATAAACATGCCCTACGATGCACTGCCCTGCGTACATCAATTTGGCATACAGATGTTAAGCCTAATGTGTCTGTAATTTCACCGACAACCACACTCTTCAAACCGAAACATAGCAACGCTGCTTGGCGGCAGAAAAAGGCGTGGTGGTACTTCCCCGGACGAGCCAGTCACAAAGAGCTCTACTACTCTTAAAAACGTAGTAGTAATATAATAATAATAGGTATACATGTACTAACTTAAAACATATACACATACTAAAATAAAAATACAGCATACCTAACACCAAGGCACAAACTAAACAAAACATTTGTGTGAGGAACATTCCTATGTTCCTCACACAAATGTTTGCTTTTAGTAGTACAATTATTATGAAACATTTCATTATTCACTATCCATATTTCGCTCCGTCCATCACTTCAAACATCAAAAGTAGGTTAATTTTATTTATTCGCCAGATCCACAAATAAGTAAGCCTACAATGAAAATCCTCTTTTTACTTTACAAAAAAAATTAAAATCAACTCCAGTCGTATGCTCACGGGATTCTACTACGAATTCATATCACTGAATTGATTACAGTTTCAGTCATCAACTTTAAAAATATACAACGTACAATAACCAAAAATAAGGTATTCTACAGGTCATGGCAAACAACTTAAGTTTTTTTTACAATGAAGAGACTGTCCTTTGACTACTCACCTGATGGTAAGCGACGATGTAGCCGACGTTGGAGCAGAACGGTCTAGAGAACACCTATTTGCACACTTGACTTGAAGAGACTGATATTGTAGTGGTCAGGAAAAACAAACGACGGTAATGAGTTCCTTAGCGGTTCGCATAATGAAGGTAGAAGCAAAGCGCATCGTGCGAATTGGTGCGAGTTCTACGGCTTTTAAAACTCCTGAAATGTCACATCAATTTTCTTCCGATATGAAACTAAACCCACCAAGAGGCAGCCCTAATAACAGCAGCTGTATAATTCCCATGCAAGGTAAAACTACTCAAGTAATCAGCAGTACCTACTTACTCAAGATTGCATTATTTTTAACCTCAAAAATTTATGTAATGTCAGCATAATATATATCTAAGCACATAGAAAATATTGAGACAATTTTATAAAATAATTATAATTAAAGCAGTTCTGTGGTAGTGGTCAGAGTAAGGTAGACACAGAAACTAATGTATACAATCGGTACGTATATAGCATTCCGCCTGTTATAAGTTGTGTTCGTTAGATTCCAACATACAAAGGTTATTATAATATATATCGGATTATTTAAGGCTTTAATAATAATCAACTGGAACCACGACATGGAAGTAGAAACGTGGAACGCCCTCCTAGATGAACTGACGTCATTGTGAGGATCTCGGAAAGTCGGTGAATGGATAGGGCTCAGAATTGTTCTTCCTGGAAATGTATAGAGGAGGCCTATATCCAGCAGTGGACTTCGCCATTATGATGACGAAATAATCAAAAAGGATTATAAATATCATGATAAATATGATGTCACACAAATTACTTCTTCTCTCTGTTTATAGCACCTGACCTTCTTCTTCTTCTTCTCTCCGTTTATGGCTCCTGTCTGTCATTCGACAGACAATCTTGCCAGTGTCAAGTGATTTGTATTGAATGAATACTTTTTAGTCAAGTCAGTCCATAGTCAAGTCGGCCGTCATTTGTCTTGAAGAAAATGGTGGCGGTTTTCTTCAAAACATTCGAAACATTTTCAGTCAAATCAGGATCTCACATATTACACTTTCATTTCAAATGTTTATACTTTGTGCTAAGACCTCAAGTAATGTTGGTTAAAATACCACCGAAATTACACAACACAACTCAAAATAACACTAGAAAAACAAATAAAATGAAAAAGCTATGTTGCTTCCAAAAATGTCAGAAAAATCGTCTCTAGCACCTGACCTGTCCTTGTCTGTCGAATAGACAATTTTGTCACTGTCAAGTGATATAGTTTAATTACTTTTTAGTCAAGTGAGTCCATAGTAAAGTCAGTCGTCATTTGTTTTGAAAAAGAAGGTGGCGATTTCCCTTGAAACTTTCGAAACATGTTCGTTCAAATAAGGATAATATCACACGTTCGGTTCAATCCAAATGTAAACATTGAAAGTGTCATGTTGCTTCCCAAAATAACAGAAAACTAATCAAATCATTTTTGTAAAGTTAAACTTACCAGACCGTTGCTGTCGATGACCTAAACCCTTAGAGCAACACGGGCCACCGGCGGACCGGAGGGGAGTAGCCTTCGCAGGCATTCCCCTCTGTCAAAGTACAAGTCCACGCGGTCCTAGACGTACAATAAAACTAGTTGCAGCCGCACTGCTCACTAGACTAAATCTAGTTGCGGGACAGAATCAATGTCCTTTAAAAAATGTCGAATTGTTCTGTTTTATGCTGCAAAAAGACATCTGCCACGTCAAATTTACAAAAAGATGGCGTTACCTTTCATATGTAAGTAATTTTTAATCACATTATTACTTTAAACTTCTTTTAAACTTAAAAATCACAATATTATCGGTCGTGTTGTTTCCGATTTGTTAACAAACACAGGCCGCTCGCCTTCATACAATAAGCGGATCGGTCGAGCGACTGATCCGAGACATTTCCTAGAAGTCGCTGTCGCCGAGCGATAGTGTTGTTACCGGTTTGTTTGTAGATAGTTATCGATAAAAATGGCAAAGGCAAAGGATACAGACATTTTTGTGATTTAAGTTTTCTGATTAATTTAAAATATTATATTGTGAGCTTTATTTTAATTTAAATAGTTTTTTAATAAAATTGCATTACAATAAATATAATACAATACTTACGAGTACAAACACATTTTACTATAATTACTTAGTCTGAACCATAATGTTTTTTATTTATTTATTGCAGGTTTCCTAAAGATCCAAATTTTAGGGATGCATGGAAGAAATTTTGTATTATCAGACTAACCTGGACGCCCACAAGAAATAGTGTAATTTGCTCAAATCATTTCAAGACCTCTGACTTTCAAGTGTTGGCGAACAATAGAAGGAAATTAGTCGAGGGCACCATTAATGGAACTGACAAGATTAGTAATGGAAAAATATACTGGTACAAGCATTTCTTTCTTAATGAAAAAAGAAAACCCACAAAAATGTAATCGTCATATACATATATAGAAAACTAATCCATTTTAAAAACCAGTGAAAGATACAACTACAATTAAAATGATATAAACATTATGTTTATTGTGATAATTGATCGAGTGAGCGAAGCGAACGAAGATTCTAGTTTCAACTTGGGCGATTTGGCATTTTATGTATGTATGTATGTATGTATGTATGTATGTTTGTCTGGCCATAACTTTCGAACCGTTGATCCGATCTGCATGAAATTTGATAAGACAACAGCTTGTACTTGAGAAATTTACTGGTAAGTATATGAGTAAAATCGGATGAAGGGTTATAAAGATATGGGGTTTTTTAATTGGGCAAAAATAAAAAAAATGACTTAAAAAAATCAAGTTACATGTCATACGAAAGGACTTTGTTTGGACATTCCAAAACAATTTTTACTTTTTTTCTGGGACGCTCGGTTTTTGAGATACAAAATAAAAGTTAAATTAAGATAACCAGCGACCCAGGAGCTCCCATCTCTAAGAGTTTCGTTGGCATCAAGGTTTTTCTACTGGTCGGCCAGTTCCTTTGCTTTTTCTTATTTTTTTTTCTTGAAATAAATTAAAGAGGTACTCAGTTCTCATAAAATGGTAACAACGACCAGGTCTGATGATGGAGCCAAGGTCTGTTCAACGGAATTCTTCAATAAATAGGCCAATAGAGTTGAAACTTGGTTACCGTACCAAGTTAGTAAGCGGTAGTCAGAAAAAACAGACTTGCCTTTGACTACCACCTACTCAAAGTTTTGGTGCGTTCGTCGGGTCGCATCACGAGATCTCAGTTCGGGGCGAACTACTAGTTATTGTATTACATAATAAATAAAGTCCATTTTTATGATAACATCTTACCTTTCTATCACTTTAAAAACCTAATTTCCCTAACCGAGTTCTTGAATTTATCGATAATGCGTATCGACAGTTGTTACAACTACGGCTGTAAGCAAATTGTCAGTGTCACCTCATACTGTTAGGACACAGAATGTATCTATGTGTGCATGAAATTGTTAGTGTATTTTTAATTAGGTATGTGTGAGTTTCGTAGTGACAGACGATTATTTTTGTGTGGGAATTAGAGAAAGTGTGCGTAACACAAATTTCCCCCCGCAAAAAATGGCAGACAGTTTTGTATCGGTAATAAACGCTACGGCCACTCCCCTCCGTGTTGCTCTATGCCTAAACCTGACAGACTCGGTAATTTCAGAAAATGTTGCAAAGTACAAAAAACGCTTTGCAGCTTTTATGAGGGTTAAAAGTAAAAAAGAATTCTTAGTTAAAATACTCAAAGAAAAAAATCTAGGTTTGGTATATTCAAGCCAATTGTACAAACTACGCGCTGCAAATTTGCCGAAAATAAACAGAATTATACCAAGTTGTACTTTGGAGCTATTCAGTAATTATGAGTTTGAATACACAGAGTTCACGACACTGCAATAAGTTGGTAGCCTTTTTTTTTGTAGAGAAAATTCGTATCGTGTCCCACTCAGTTTCCAGCCAAGATAGATTCACGAGGAAATTATAAATTATCTGCATAAAGAATCAGTTCTAGTTCGAGCATTTTTTGACGGTGATTAATGGCAACCTAAAATTTTCCTTGCGATATTCTGTAAAATGTCTAAATGAAAAACTACGGTACTCATTTACAAAGCTTACATTATAAAATCATCTTGCTGATAAAATACTCACCAAAATAACGGCAGTTTTCACATAACCTTATGCAAAAGATGCTACCGATTTCACCATGGATTCGATCCCCAAAGAGAACAAATATTTGTGTGATAAACGTAGATGTTTGTTCTCTGTCTGGGTGTTTTTATATCAAGAGATTTTTATAAGAGTAGTAGAGCTCTTTGTGGAGGGCTCGTCCGGGGAAGTACTACCACCACGCCTTTTACTGCCGCCAAGCAGCGTTGCTGTATTTCGATTTGAAAAGTGTGGTTGCCGGTGTAATTACTAGCACATGAGGCTTAACATCTGTATGCCTCAAGTTGATGGACGCAGTGCATCGTAGGGCACGTTCCTATCGTGCATTACTTACGAGGCAGGTCTTTGTTATAGGTGATGGTTACCACTTAACAGCAGGTGGCCCATCTGCTTGTTTCATCAGCTAGTTGTATAAAAAAAATTATTTACAAAGAATGTATTTACAAAAAAGTAAGAAAGTTACCCATCAGCTTTCTGGTTCCCATACACCCAAGCTTTTCCAGCTTTGCTCAGTTGGGAGCTAGATAGTGTTGTGTAGAATGTCCAACAATATATATTTATTATTTTAAGAATTACTCGCGTGAAAAGCTTTCGAAAATAAAAAGCTTTCTTGTCAATGTACTGTTCTTCGCAGTAATGAGATACACACATATGGCACACACTCCATAGGGATGTATTCATTTTGTTGGTTGCCAAACTCAGTCGCGCTACCAACAAAATGAATACATATCTATGAAGGCTACCTCACCTGGTGTTTGCTTGGTAGCACAAGCAATTTGGTCGTGCAACCAGCATCGACGCGTGCACGGAATACAAGTGGTCCACTGGTTAGGCAACCACTAAAATGTATTTTTTCCAGGACGTCAACTCTAGTGTCTCTTTCGAAAGTTCAAAGGCACCACTGACTGGTTGCGGTTGACTGTTTCACCGAGAGACCGTAGTTGCGCAACTGTTGTCTCTCAATGACAAAGTAAGGGAATATTCAAATTGTATAATAATAATATGATTATTTTGATAATTGGTATCTATTATCGTCACTTATTTAAGATTAAATCACGCCATATTCGCTCATAAACCAACCACCAGTTATTAAAAAAGTAAACCTGCAAAATCGCATGTTTTTTAATCGAGTTGTTGGTTCAAGTCGTTATATCTGTTGTTTATAGGTCACAACAATCAGGAATATTCGATTGCGCTCTATTTGCGATGACGTTTTGTTTATTTGTTGCATTTTCGCAATTTAACCGTTTATACGTCCACTGTCATTGGTGTCGGATTTTAAAAGGTTAAGCTTTTTCATGACGTGCTATTTTTCGCCTGCAGCATCATGTGAACACTGGCTAGTATTTTAGCAGTACATACTGAATAACTACAGTGAACTTATATCAAATATAATAATAAAAAGAACGAAAACTAATAGTAAAACTTGTATGGATCAAAATGTTATTTTGTATACTAAGAAGTTTGAAAATGGATGTCATCACAAAGGTTCACTTTGTAATGTCATTCTTCGAAACTTGATTGATTATAAATATATACACTTAATGATTGTCTCTTCCAAAAAAATTTTAAGAAGTAGCCTGACGCTATTCAGCGTCACATGTACCTTACTCTACCTAAATAAAAGTCCCAGTCCCTGTCCCAGTCCCTAGAGTGACCCGTAAATAATGTTTTAAGATAGATGCAGTCATAATATAACGAAGTCATGCATATTTAGATGGCATATAGCAAATAGACGTCTTTATAAAAAAATCGGTATCCTAAAAAATTTGTTCACGACTATACAAAAAATGGGCAAACAGCGTAAAATAAAACCGCCTGTTTTGTACCAACACTAATTATTGGAGGTTCTTTTCTCCCACAACCAAAGTAGAAAATGTAGATGATTCCGTGAGAGGGCAAAAATCTCCAATTCGATATGGATGTAATTATTCAAATCAAAATCAAAATATTTTATTGCGGAACTTCATCACTAATGTGGTTACACAAATAGAAACGATGATAGCTACAGTAGTTATAAAAACTGTGACGTAACTATCAACGCCCACCTCCTAGATTTAGGTATGAAGAGTTCCATAAACAGAATGGTACAAAGTGTCAAGACAAAAGCTTATTTAAAAGATACCAAAGACTTAAAACTAAATTAAAAACAGGAGCAATTTAATGTGAGTAATCGTAGGTACACAAGGGAATTGATACATCACCGCACAATGAGTGACTATGATACACCTGAAAGGTGTAAAGGGTACCTATATTATATTTGGGCTACGGAGTCGGGGGACGGGGGGGCTGGGGGGCTGAGATTGTATGTAAGGGTGAGCGTGTGTGTATGTGTCCTTAAGGAGCAAAATCAGAAAGGGGGCAAAACGCGAACAGAACTTTTTTTACATAAAATTAACTTTAATCTTACACTTTACCACCTCACGGTTGAGCTATCACAATCCTATAATAATTTCGGTACAATTCAACATTTAATTACGACTCTAACTGCAAAATAATAAGAGGCAGTGGCGTGAGAGCCGGTAATTCACGCGCATGGAGGCAGCTACCTAATTATTTCAACTTCCCTAATTTTCATGAGCTTCAAGCTCGCACGTGCAGGGTCAAGCTACAACTACTTAACTTCAGCTTTGTTCCCGCGAATCGAGCTAAAGATGCAATTTGTTTATTACGGAATATTTTCTCAATATTTACTATGTTTAGTAATACTTAACTTCATCAGACATAGACATTTATTTATTTGGTACATGCAAACTAAAAATAGAAGACACTTAAGAAGAAAGATTGGACCTTGAAAAGTATATAGTGTTTTGTGAGCTAACACAGCAAAAGAGATTCGACTCATCATGCTGCTTAAGCCTGGGAGGAAGCTATGCGCTAGTATTCTATCAAGTTATTGGGCCGATATACCTTGTGAGAAAAATTAAACTTTACTGAACTACAAATAAGGACTTTGTGACGAACAGCGGTTGCGTTTCTGCCGTTTTCCCATTTTATGCACCCAATAGAAGCGCCAGGGTGCCTTTCAAAACGCTGCGCTGTTGTAGACGTGTTGCAGATTCTAAACCCACGCCAGTGTGGGTCATCCCGTTTTTTGATAGGATCGCTGAAGTAGCGAGATGATTTGTAGTTCGACCCTAAATATAGCAGTTGTGAAAGCCGCCTATTTTCTGATTGCGTATAGCTCTGTGTTTAGGTCTACGATGGTGTCGCATAGACGGTTTAAATCTAGTTTCAGAATGCAAGACTTAAAACCTTCCGAAATTAGTCTGTTTCATGATTAAGTTAGTTCGTATGAGTTGTGGCCAGCTCTTGGAATGGAGTTATAGGCCACCCCACAATGGACTTATAGGCAAGACTTAAGAGTTGGGCCAGAGGCTAGCAGCGGTCACCCATCCAAATGGTGATCGCGCAAAATAATTGACGGTTTTGTCTGGCAGGAATCCATTTTTCTCAACAATTACAAAACATTCGAAAGCGATAGGTATGTTTTATGTACTTCACTTGTCTTGCCCATGATATCATTTCTTTATTGCTCCGTGATGGTTGATGCGAATTACCTCGATCAAAACTGGCCTCAAAAGTATACCTATTAGGTATTGAAGTTACTTGTATGTGAACTAAAGTTGGTATTTCGCGAATACCAAATTAGATAAACAGTTTTATAACATTCGCAGTAACTAGAGCAAACTTTACCTATAAATAAATTAGGTATAATAAAGTAACAAATTGATGTTACTGAAACACTGAAAGAAAGAAAATAAGTTATTTAAAAAAGTTGCGAATGTAAAGTTTCGATAATAAACTAGGCCCATATGATTAATAATTAATGTACTCAATAGTTTTGAAATATTATTGGAGACTTTTTTCCATTAAAAATATTAGTAATACCAAATATTATCTAAAAGAAACAAAATGAATGAAAATAAATACCATTTATTCACTCCTATAATAACATTATTTTATACCTCTTTATAAATAACTTTGTAAAACGCCCGATTTAATTCAATTCAGTTCAATTGTTTGCCGGTGCATTAAAAAATCCAATTTTTATACCTACTACTTGCTACTGGAACAAACAGATGGCCCACCAGATGTTAAGTGGTAACCGTCAAGCATTGCCAAACAAAGAATTACCTGGAAGTCACGCTCGTATAAGGGTGCCCTACGATGATGCCCTGCGTCCATCAACTTGAAGCATACAGATGATAAGTCTCGTGGGCCTGTAAATTCACCGGTATATATACCTACACCTTTCAAACCAAAACAGAAACGCTTTTTGACGGCAGAAATAGGTAGAATAAGTAAATTAATATTTGGTAAGTCAAAAGGTATTCAACTGAATCTCAAGGATTATTTGCAAACATCTTAAAGATAGTTGAATCTAGGAGCCAGTTCCACCAACCAAGCCTAGATATACCTTACTCGTAGTTGATTGCAGAGAGAGAAGTCGGTATACGTCTGATAGTTTGAACGAAATTTTATAGTGTTCGTGGCTAAGACAGTTATCTATGTTTTATTCTCGAAATCCAATCACGCATAGAATCTGCCATCTTTAAACATTTCCACCGCAATTGTGGATAAAACAGCACAATGAAGACGTATAAAATCGCGATACGCCGTAACACACGCGACTTACAGGCAATAGAGAACACTCATCGAATCATAAAACAAGCTTGAGTTGGCTGAACTTACACAGAAAATCGGTTTCAAGCGCTGGGGAAGTGGCGCTTACTTTCCCCACAGATCTTTCAGTCAACGATGCTAGTCACTCCACAATGACGTAGGAATGTTTCCAAATGTGTGCAATTTTGCAATTGAAGGTTAATAAGAACAGTAGGCACGAAAAAAAATTATAGGCAGGTATTGGGTATGTATGTCAAAGTAAATTTATGTTAAGGTTTATGTAAGGTGTATATTAACTTCTCAGTTAACTGGTGCACACGGATCAATACAGTATGGGTCAGCCGGCTGTCCCCTGCCATGTAAAGGGTTAATGAAAAATAGTCAATATTTAGGTCAAGGTGTGATTAGGTCAAATGTTTAAAAAATGACAAATTAATTTAAATGTAAAGTTTAAAATAAAATAAGTTAGATGGTTATAATTTCAAATTATACGTTTATTTAATTATTCCAAATATTAATTTAAGTCGTAGTATGTTTCATTATTGAGAAATGATTTTAGAGTTTTTGTAATTTTTTTTTTCAATATTTTTTATTTGAATCTGAAGCTTTTATCTATTTATTTTATTTTTATAATATATTATAATTTTTTATTAATTCTTTTGTATTTTTTTTTTATTTACATTATTACGTATGGGCCGTCGCTGTGCAGTTTAAGTTGTGAACGTGGTTTTACTAACTGATTTGCATTGTTTATTGCATTCAGGCAGCTTTATAATTGGGCTGCAAATATGACGAATAATGTGCGCTTTCGCACCGGTTGTTTTTTTTGCCAAAGCTGGCAGATGAGCATACGGGCCACCTGATGGAAAGCGGTTAACGTCGCCCTTAGACACCTGCAACACCAGAGGCGTTACTGCCGGCCTTTCAAGAAAAAATAAACCAGCCTTTTGAAGGACCCCATGTCGTAACTCCGAGGGAAAACTGCAAGAGGAAGATCGTTCCACAACATAGTTGTGCGTGGTAAAAATGACCGAGAAAAACGAGTTGTTGAGGCCAACCACCCATCCAGATGGTGAGGATGGAATATGGCGCGTCTCCATTGTAAAGACCATAGAGCACACACAGAGATCCTAACGTCTCTCCGTAGACTTATAGGCTCCAGGTCGTCTGTGAGCTTGGAATCGTCAACAATCCGAGCTGCCCTGCGTTGAATTTGGTCAAGTGGAAGGAGTTGGTATTGAAGCGGTTCAGCCCAGAGATGGGAACAGTCCACATGCGGTCTGACTTGTGCTTTGTATAACATAAGTTGTTACAAATAGACCAGATTATGGGCACGGTAACCGGCTCTCTATGTAAACGTGGCCTATTTGCAAGATTCCTTGCACGTACCCGCCTGGTATATATTGAACAAACTAAACCGTTGTAAGAATACCTCACCCGCTCGTAGGTAAATTGTTTCAGCTGTTATTTATGTTTCTCAGCTTGCTAATACGTGCGCTGCTTTGCAAGTGGGTTGATGCCTCTCACGGCTTACAATATTTGATTTAAAAAAATTACTAAAAAAGTAATTGAATGACATAAATTCGAAACTATGTCTAAAAAGCATGTAATTATGAACGTTTTTGGAGTAAATTTGGGTATGGGCAGCAATCCACTCGTATCGAATAAATACAGCACTACTTTTACATCTATTTGCTTTTTCCAAATGTCTATATTACTATTCATTCCAGGGACCTGAGGAGATGTCTATACGGTACTTACCTGAAGACAGTTATAGTTAGTTAGCCTATCACTAATTATTTCCATGAAATAAAAAATATAAAGTTTCATCAACAATAATATATTATTAATGGAAAAAATGACAGATATCCTCTGAGATCTTTTAGTACCAGTTAAGTTCAGTACAGACTTAAGATAATTTAATTTAAAGAAAACCTATAGTTAAAATATTCATAATATCCGAAAAACACTAAATTTAAGGAAGCTTTCTCAATGAAAATATCAGCATATTTCTAGAATAGAAATCATCACTAGACAGACACATAAACATTTTATTACTAACCAAGCACTGATAAGAATCGCCGTAAAAGCAAACTTTACTTTGTTCAAAAGCTTACTCTAAATCCCACTAAATCCGCGCTCAGAATCGAACTCAAAAAAGGTAATAAGGCAATTTTCTTGAAAATCCCTAAACGTAATAATGTGCCGAAAACGTTTTCGAAATTTACACATATTGTAGCTACTCGTGGTGGAATCGGCCGAGCGGTGAACGAGCGGAATACTCAATGCGGCAATAGGGGTGAACTATCGCGGTTGTAGTTCCGATGATTGTGTACACACACTTTGTTTACACAGATGGACTTTAAAAAGCAGAGACCCAAAGTTGACGATGAAAACCCTATTCAAAAGTGAAAACGCACGGATTACCGAAGTTTAAATTCAAGCTGCGTGAAAACGCCCCTTCAAAAGAGGCTTGCTTTTAAATAGCTAAATAATTTTGTTCGGATAGAACATTTTGGGTGTAGAACATGGAGTAAATTTATTATTTCAGCGGCGGCCCGCGGACAAAGGATTTTAGGTTTGCTGAATTATGCAAATAAATTCACCATTCTGTAACATTTGTTGGGAATGTCTTTATATCTGTAGATTTCTTAAAAGGCCCTCAAGTCTAATCCCTTTGCCTTGTGAATCGTCTTAACTCGAACGGTGTTCGCCCCATACACCACCATTTAACATAGTTATTTATATAAGAAATGAAAGAGAAAGTACTAAGTCTAGGTAGATGAACCGATGTGAGATTAACATAAATCACGACGAGGCATTTTTATTTCTTCCTTTTGTAGACAATTTTGTAGAAAGTGTCGTATCATCCCCGCGGGAGTTTATCCTTTTGTAAAACATTTGAATTGTGCCGATGATGCAGAATTAACCGTACTTAAAAAACATGTTACAACTGGCTTCCGCATGTTTCTTTCCTTGCATGGTACTCATATAAAAGGCAAACTAAAAAGTTATTAAGGTATTCCAAGTTTGATTCTAACCGGCTGGTCAAACTGGCCGGTTAGAATCTGGTTTAATTTACTTTAAATTTATTATTATTATATTAGTAGCAAGTTTATGCAGAACATCATGAAAAGCTTATTAATATCCCTAAGCAAAAATCATTTACCTAACCTACCGTTTGTTTCGTTTTAATGTTCACAGACTTTGCGAACTAGATTTGCGCATTACTGTATTCTGAAGGAGCGTTCCGCAATATTTTCCAAATGGATCGAGAGGATCCCTCGCCTCGACGAACAGTTTTTGAACTGAACCCTCAAATAATTATTTCCCAAAATGAATTCTCAAACGTTTTAATAGATGCTAAACATTTTGTTGGGATATAAGATCCACAATCTACAATGGCTACTGCCGAATGTTATTTTAAAGTTATATAAAACAAATCGAAATAAATCTCAATCTCAGGTAAATCTCGAGTGGAGTTGGGCAGGACACCTGGTTAGACGTTGTGATGGCCGGTGGAGCAAAGCCTTGACCGAGTGGTGGCCAAAGTCTGGCCAAAGAAGTTTAGGGCGTCCGAAGGCGCGATGGGTCGTCGACATCGTGAAGGTCGCAGGAAACAATTGGCCCTGAGACGCACAGGACAGAGGAGGCTGGCAAAACATGAGGGAGGCCTATCCCAGCTGTGGGTGGCAGTCTCAGCCTGGTATCAACCAGGCTGAGATGATGATGATCAAAACAAATGAGACTGTAATAAATTTACAGATGCTGAGTCAATTTGTCCCAACACCCCATGAAAACAAATTACCATCATTTTCTTTGAGTCACTCACTCTTGGCACTAAGTCTTTGTGCACAAAGTTCTTTTTAAAACGCTAGCAACGAATTATTTGAACACAGCGGGAACACTCTGGATAGACGTTCGGTACGACAATAGTGCATTAGAGAGCTGGAACTTTGACGTCATCGAAAGTTTCTCTATATTTTATTCGGAAATATGTATTAATGATATGTAAATCTAGGAGTTAAAGTAGAAAAATCCTGCACTTAAAACACTTATACAGTAAAACTTTGACAAGTTTGAATTTATTACTTTAATTACTACAAAAGTTTTTGAAATACTTTTTTTATAATTATACGGTTCACCTATTAGTTTACCTTTAAACGCTTTGAAAGCATATGATTTCATGGTCCGTTATAAATCTTTTTGTGTAGTGTTTTCTTTTCGTGGGGGTCTTGGGCGGGGGGGCGGAGGTCTTGGGCGGGTTTGTTCATGTTTTCTACTCCGTTCCCGGTAATTTTTCGGGATGAAAAGTAGCCTATAATATCATTGAGTGTCCATACAACTCCACTAACAAATTATGAACTACAATACCAGGCAATTACCAAAGATTGATTCTTGTACGTACCTACTGCTTCCCGAGTCAGTAGGTACCTCAAACAATGCATGATTTGGAGGCCCGCTTTCAAAAATTTTAACATGTAATGAACAGTGTGAAACTGAGCTAACATCGCTAGTTCCTCTCCATTCTCTAAAATCCACTGGAAACCACTCACTTGTTATATGGATGGAGGAAAGCTATCGGACGTATCTTCGACAGCTCTGCAAACTTCGGGGCCCGAATCAATTTCTAAGTATTTTCGGAGGACGTTTTAGGTGCCTAGACTAGACAATAAGCGTTTTAGATTGCAAACTGTGAATTTTTAATTTATGATTACAGAACTCTTAGTAGGTAACGAAGTCGGGATGTCTACCGTGCAGTAGTTAACCAGTTTTATTTAATTTGGAGTTTTTTAAATTATTTTTCAATATATTTTGTAATAAAAATATATAATTATAAACTTTTTTCTTTTCTTGTTGCACTTTTTCTAGCCGTTTTGTACATAATATCATTATTTACATAAGCTAGTAAACATGCCAAATGGTCAACCGCATCATCACTTAACATCAGGTGATCATCATTAAGTGAGTAAAATAAAAAAAACCTTAAGGTAAACTACCTAACCCCGCCGTAAAAAGGCGATTCGCGTACAAACTTAATAAATTCAAACGCCGACTCATGGTTTTTCCCTAGTATTACCGATCGATCGAAGCACTCATCATTTAGGGGAGAAGCAATAAACATCAAAGCAATGCTTGTTTGATTGAATAATAGAAAAGCAGGATGGTAGGATGGTAAGTATAGTACTTCCCCACTTTCTCCGCACGTGACCACCGCGACTGTAATTTACTAAGTTGCCTTTTATTCTGGGTAAATAAAATTGAGAAAATGTGGATTTTGCTCAAAGCCCAATATCGGGAAACAGTACTGATTTGGCGACACACACAGTAACACAGCGGTTTCGTTTATCACATCGTGAATTGTTATAATTAGGTATAGGAATTTTCTCGCATATTTCTTTCACGACTTTTGAACAGACAAATATATGAAAAACTCATTTGGGAAAACAATCACGCTATTATTTTAGTTAACAGCCATTAAAACACGCAAAGAAAAATAGAACTCGTACATCTTAAGCAAACTTTTAAGAAATACTGCTATAACCTTACATAACTTATTTAATTTATACGGCATGTTTAATTTTTACTTCTTCAACTACCAAACTTCATCTATAACGCCTTTAGCGTGGTTTTTATTTTTAAACTTAAATTAAAAATTAAATCAGAAGTCAGAGATTTGTTGGAAACTTTGCTCACTCCTTTTCAAACGGTCGATACCGACTGTAACGAAGCGTGATGGTTCATTTATTTGCATAAATTTGGTTGCTGCGATTTTATGCTCGTTTTCCGAATCACGGTTCGGATTATATAGCCAAATTGAATTGAATACTGTTTTGTGGAATTATGTATCAGCGACACTAAAACCAGTATCGTTTAAGGTAAACTAAATGCGTTTCCACTTAAATTACTTACGACATTTTATATTATATACACTGTATAATATATACTCTGGGCTACGGACTTGGTATAAAAATGATACAAACAAAACAAAAAGTGCATTAACAAACTGCTCTTTTTTAAAGTAATTAGATTCACGTACCCGAAATAATTCAAAAGTTAATTTAATCTTGAAGAACAAGAACAAAATAGAAATATCTCGTCTTTGATCCCCAGCACAAAGATTGTATATTGTATAGTACCAAGTACCGATCTTAAGGATGTCTTTGTATATTGCAGTATTTAATCCTGAAGACAATACTCGGTCTAAAACCCAACTCCCGAAAGGTGAAGGTCTAAGTCAATCCAATATTAATTCTACATCTATGGCAGTTATAAAATATAATGTTAGTAGAGCCTGACTCGAAAAATTTAGGTTTAATCGAAAATCCAGCACAAAAACGTTAAAAATTATTATACTGAAATTCCGGCCGATATCAGTAGCAGGTGTAAAGTAAAACGAACTGAACGAAGCACCAATCTTGTTATGAAAAAGATTAATGGTTCCCTGTATAAGTTTGGAAAAATTAAATCGGTTTAATGTCAATCAAGATTTTTCAGAGAGCTAAAATAAAAAGTTTAATACAAAGGCTATAAGTATTTATTATCTGTACTCGAGCTATATTTTCTTGAAAAATTGAGAAATCACGTAGTAGCGTTTAGGAGGGCCTAATAACGGTTCAACATTTTTTCAAATCTGTAAATTCGTTCAATTTTCTTTCGTCTCTGTTCTTGAAAGCTGTTACAAAAATAATCAATTTGCTTACAAATGAAATCTTTCAAAAGAGTTTTCAGTAAATCCTGATCACGCAAAAATACGCTCACAAATGTATAGGCACACCAAGTATAGTAAACACTTCATATCAATAAGATTATTATTACCCAAATTTTATCTGTCTTAGTATGCAGCAGTTTTGAAACATTTAAATAATTATGGTTTTTTTTAGCTATAAACTTGTAACATAATCATACAAATATATCAAAGTTACGATAATTGAATGTGAATGGATGTTTGTGGCCCAATCACTCACTCACCCCCACAATTAACGAATCGGGATGAAACCTAGAACAAAAATAATTCGTAACCTTCGATTAGACCTTTAAGGGTAGTAGAGCTCTTTGTAAAGGGTTCGCCCGGGGAAGTACTACCACCACGCCTTTTTCTGCCGCCAAGCAGCGTTGCTGTGTTTCGGTTTGAAGAGTGTGGTTGCTGGTGAAATTACATGCACATGGGGTTTAACATCTGTATGCATCAAGTTGATGAACGCAGGGCAGTGCATCGTAGGGCACGTTCCTATCAAGCGTTACTTACGAGGCAATGCTTTATTATAGGTGATATTATAGGTACATAGGTAATGGTTACCACTTAACATCAGGTGAGCCATCTGCTTGTTCCATCAGGAAGTTGTATAAAAAAAAACCTTAGACCTACGGACCTAATTAGCATAAAGGCTATTTTTTATAACGAAAATTTACCGGAAGCGGGTTAAAACACATGAACGAACCAAATAAAGGAAAAACGCATAATAACGTTAGCAATCAATTCCAATGCGCGAACAAAGCCGCGGGTGGTAGCTAGTTCAACAATATTTCTAGCTCATTTTCAGCCGACTAAGGTTCAAATTCTGCATTGTGGAAACATTTTCACAACCGCTTGTTTTCCCATTTTATTACTGTTGCTGTACCACTTTAGTTTGGTTACTCTCTAGGAATATACTGGTAGATTACTTTCCGAGTTCCGTAAAACTAGTTTTCATTTTCACTTCATTTTGGTGGTCACATTGTAATAACATTTAGAAAAAAAAACGCTGCTTTGTTAAAAAAACAAACAACAAAAAACATTATTTATGAGAAGTTTTTTTAAGCACCCCAAAAACAAAGAATAAACTCCTTAAAAGAGTCAAAGGTACCTAGTTTTTAGTGTTTTTGGATCTGTTTCACTACTAATCATCATCACTATCGTCAAAAAACTTGTTTTTTTTTTACTAGTTTTCGTATCGTTCCATTTTTTGGAAAAAAACCTGAGTTAAATTATGCGAACGAGATAGTATCCGAACGTGTGTCAGCTTAAATTACTTAAGAATTAATTTTACAACTTTGATCCCCGGCACGGTAGCTATCCCCTGAGATATTTTAGTACCAAGAACCAAATACCAAAATATACCCACAAATACCCACATTTTGCAGTAGTTGGTAACCAAATGTATGTGTCAGGTTGCAAGCCCATCACCATTGCTAGTTTTAACATACGTTTAGAGAATTAAAAAAAAAAAAAATCGTCTGAAGCAATAAATAGCACTAGCATACATTACTTTACTACATACATTTTTCTGTTAGAAAAATCCATAGGTACACTACTCAATTAGATTCGGCGATCTTAGGATCGAATAAAAATTTTTATTAATAAATAATTAATTGTCACTATCAATATAAGTTTATCATGTTGTATACTAAGTATATTATTATAATATGTTGTATCTTATATAGTCAGGATTTTATAGTATATTTATTATTATTAGTATAATATTATTATTATTATTAAAATGGCTTCTTACGTAGGTATAAATATATATTTATATGTATATGTTTCTTCCCTTTATTATTTATAGTTGAAAGTTTTAAAGTACCTTCCTACTCAAAAAATTAAACAGACATTTTTTTTGATTTTGATTTGAAAGTTTTAAATAAAACTTGAGAAAAATACAAGATTCTTGACACAGTATTTTTTCTCTTCGCAACCAACTGGCCTTGCCTCGAG
The DNA here is from genome assembly GCA_932294275.1 of Chloroclysta siterata. NCBI lineage: Eukaryota > Metazoa > Arthropoda > Insecta > Lepidoptera > Geometridae > Chloroclysta > Chloroclysta siterata. Next base: position 16,616,654 of record OW028595.1, on the reverse strand, counting down.
TTGTTAATAAAGAAAGACGTATAAAGTCAGTAAGTTCTTAAGAACTTATAAGAATGAAGATTGAAGGTATTCGCTTTCAATTGAGAACTTCCGTGACTGCTATCGGCACACCTTCAAGAACTAGGGCAATTGGAAGACCGCACTGAAACCCTGAATGAATTTCAGGAAACTAGGCTGGTTGCTCGCTACTTTTTTACCCGACTGCCCATGAGAAGGGTTATGTTCTCGGCTGTATATTTGTTCTTTTTTTAGCTTATAGCGTAGGTAGCTTATAGCGTAAGTAGTCAATTTTGTTAGAGCATGACGTCACATTGGGTTTGTGTTGATCGTGAGATGAGGAAGTTGAAAGGTCCCTTTCCTTTCAACTTTCAAGTTTGAAGGTAGCATCTGATTCAGACATAACTAAGCAGCAGCTTTGCGACGACGTAACGTTATCCTGTTCTCACGTCCTATTTCTTCCAAAACTTGTCGGAGCTAAAACGGACCCGTTGCAAAAACATTTTAATTATGTTCACATTCCAGACATTACGCAGAATCTGGGTGCTTTCAAATATAATACAGGTATACTCGTATACCAATTCGCCATTTTACATTGAACTATCAATCTATGCTATAAAAGGCCTGTAAAAGATGGCCTTAATTTAGCCTCATCCAGATCACATCCACAGCTCGGCTGAAGTCCGTTCAATTATATTCAGTTTGTTTTTTCACTTTTTGTTATGATGGTAACATTATTCAATGGTCTATCTAACATAACTCAATTCAGCTGGAGGCGACCTTTGCACACGACCCTAAAACACTCCAACAATAACTGGAATATCATTATCCTCTGTGTTTGGAACATCCTTCATATTATTGACATTAAACTTAAAGCTCATCCCAGTGTTTTGTTCTCACTCGGAATAAAGAAAACAACTTTACGCTTCCCATAGGATTTACGCGCTTTGAAATATATTACCTTCATTAATATATTGTATTATATATGGTGTGTAGTATTAATACCCAGTTCATTATATGGATTAAGTCACTTGTCTTAAGACAGTTTTCATAAAGTTCTAATTTTGAACGGAACTATGAACCACCACCACCTTGAGTTTAATTTTCTAAATAACTTCTCAGCATGCCTAAAATAACTTAATTTATATAATTAAAACAAGATTTTACGATTATCATCCGCAAATAATTGTGCTATTGCAAGTCAAATTTGTGTAAAATAGCATAATATATGAACACTAACTGCTCGCACTTGCCGCTTTATATTTTGAACACATTGTTTCGTTATTCCGTGGCACTCCCTTTATTATTTCTTCGTCTCGGAATAAAACGTTGGCACTGGGTAATTAGGCGCTTAGCAAACATAACAGATACAACGAGCGAAGGATAAAATATCTGCGAAAAGCGAAAATGAATGGTAGGAGTTATTTACAAATGCAATTAGCTTATGCTGAGATAGACGCGTCTTCGTTCTTTGAGTTATCATTTCTTCAAGAATTCATAATTTTTTTTCGTTTCTTCTGTGTATTTTTCTCTTTGAATTCATTTTAAAGTACTTATTTGCAAACGTAATGCAAACGAATATCTTGCACATTCACGTCGTATCTTCAAACTTTTTGATATATTTCTTGGTCCTTTAAGGACATAGTGATATAACCAATTATGTTGTACACTTTTTTTTATTGATTGGAATTCGAGTTTTGACATTCGGACTGATGAATTCGAACCTATAACTTCACCTTGTCAGAAGAAGACGTGACACCTCGTGACACGGTGTTTTTGTGATTGAAATATTCAAAAAAACATCATAAAAGCGACCAACTTGGTAGTTTATTATTGGATTTACCTACTGTGTACATTACTAGTTTTTCGACGATTTATCAAATTGTCTGTGGAACGAATTGAAAATGTAGTCACGACATCTCTTCTTGTGAACTGCAATAACTTATTTTTTTTTTCTAAAAGTTTGTCCTTTATTTCTTGAAAAATAATTGTTAAATTACAAATATTTACAAAACTTACAAAATACACATGCAAGTTGCAGTTGAGCAACCTGCAAAAAATATTTTTCTTTGAAGGCAGCCCGCTGCATTTTCCTAATAAATGAACTAAATTGTTTGTAATATGACTGGAAGTACTTTCATTTTGCTTGTTTTGTTTGAAATGTCAATAATTTTACAGAAGTTCTTGGTTTTAATTTATTAGCAAAGTACTACTCGTTCATACATTGAGAAGACATTGCAGCTACGATTTTCAAAGGTTTTCTACAAAATAGTCACCGATTTATAACGGCCCTATAGTAAAACAGTGCGGGAATTATTTTTTGTATATGGTCTCTTTTAATCATTGGTTACTATTAACATTTGGCATACCTATACATTTATGTCCCTACTTCAACAACTAGTGATTTGTGACCTTGTCATTAGATTGGCCGTACGTAATGTAAGACTTACAATTTGCTTTTTTTTTTGAGAAGTCAATAATTTTTACTGATGACGATTCTTGGTTTTAATTTATTAGAATATAGAACTTATATCATTTATTTATTAGAACATATTGGTTCTTATATTTTTTTTCTAAGATGGTAAGATGTTTTTATCACAAACCTATGCTAGTAAATTTACTGACACAGTTTTTAGGAAACCAAGCTTCCTAAAGAAAAAGCGCCGTAGTCTGAGGACTCGTTTTCGATTCCCATTCGATTTAAATTCTGGAAAATTGAGATCTTGCTCAATTGAACAGCCGATTACTCGTTCACGGGACACCCTTCTCTGTTTGAGTTTGTCAGGTTTGATTGCGTTTGCATTGCACTTCGATATTATTGAATAAAACGAATGTTCGAGACGTCGGCGTCGTCGCGTCGTCGGTGCTGGTCGTTTCGTTTGTTCAGAAGTGGGTATTGTAGTGGAGTTAATTTATCCGATAAGAAATGCACTACGCAAATTGTATGACTACAATAGGTCGATTATTTGTTTTTTTTAATCTACACTGATATTATAAAGAGAAAAGATTTGTATTTTTGTTGTTTTGTTGTTTTGTTGTTTTGTTGTTTTGTATGTAACGAATAGGCTCAAAAACTACTGGTCCGATTTCAAAAATTCTTTCACCATTAGAATGCTACATTATCCTTGAGTAACATATAATATATTCAAAAAAATCAGGGATCCTTACTAAAACTCTAATAATGTAACCCAAGGTGGAAAAAGAAAACCTTACATCGCGTGCGCTGCGAAAACTATTGATGATAGAACAAAATAATGTACTACGATTTTGTAGAACACGTCATCATCTACAAAAAATGTTGCGACAGCATATGTCTAACTATTATAGTTATGTCACAATAAGTGTTCTTTTATTATAAAAATTTAATTGAAATGCTGCCGCTAGAAAAGGGTCTTTATTTGTACCTTGGTATTAATCCTTATCCAAATAAATATTTTTATATTCAAGACTGGTTCAATACCAATACATTACTTCTTGAATTTTTCAAATCGGACATTCCATTCAAAAGATTTAAAAAATATAAGGTCACGGGGCGCGTTCTCACCCAGCGCGGGCCCGGGCAAGGCGCAAGTTAGAAGTGACTCGAACCCACCACGGTCTAAGTTTATCCTAAAACGTTGAAAAAATTTATGTCCACCCATGCGAAGCTGGGACAGGCCGCTAGTTACTAATAAATGTGTGCTATACAGGGTGTCCCAGAAATCAACGTCAAGTCGAAAACGGGCGATGGACCAAGTCATGACAGTTATGAGAAAAATATAAAAAAAAATATTTGTCATGTACTTTTCGAATTATAGGTATTACAAAAAATACAGAAAAACTGACACCCTGTGATGATCTTTTAAGTCCTGTGACTACAAATATTAACTATTCGTGAAACTTTTTTCTGTAATGTAACCATGAATAACCCTTCTGTAAAATACAATTCAAAATTAAATCATAACTGCCTCAGTTTTAAATAAAATGTTGATTTTTGGCCAACATTTAATTTAAAATAATTACATCACCCAACTTTAACCGACTGTACCGTAAAAAAAATGTACTACACTATTTTGGCAAGTAACTTTAAAAGATAGCGCATTTAGTCAGGATTCCAAAATAGTATAACACTTGCTAGAGTACTCTTTAATTTTGGAAAAAAACACTGGTTTTCTTAACTAAGCCGGATTTCATGACAATTTTATTTAAAAAGATAAAATGTTTGTAACCTTTAAATTATAGACTTAAAAATGCCTATGCTGCGTTTTTAAGTCGCTCACAATTCACAGGTACAAGTACATACCATTTCGACAATGTAAGTGAAACAGATAGAGCAACCATCTTGTCGAAAGAGTAATAACCATGGGTTATCAAGTAATTTGTTAGTTGATTGATTTTAATTTTATTACATCAAGGATTTACAGCAAATGTTCAAACTGTTTGCCTTCAGCTTTACTGCAAGCTCTAAATTAACTCGAGAAGATACGCCCGTCTTATTACACGGTCATTTTTAAGGAGATGTATAGCTTGCATTACAGCTGAAGACAAACAGGTCGAACATTTGCTGTAAATCCTTGATATAATTAAATTAAAATCATGACTGAAGAAATCCAATGACTGAATTTTATTTCAAACTTGCTCCTAAAACTAACAAATGGTTATTACTCTTTCGACAAGGTGGCGGCTCTATCTGTTTCACTTACATTGTCGAAATGGTATGTACTTGTACCTGTGAATTGTGGGCGACTTAACAACGCAGCGTAGGCATTTTTAAGTCCATAATTTAAAGGTTACAAACATTTTATCTAATTAAATAAAATTGTCAAGAAATCGGGCTTAGTTAAGATAACAATTTTTTTTCCAAAATTATGGAGTACTCTAGCAAGTATCATATATCATCCATTTTGGAATCCTGACTAAATGCGCCATCTTTTAAAGTTACTTGCCAAAGTAGTGTAGTACATTTTTTTTACGGTACAGTCGGTTAAAGTTGGGTGATGTTATTATTTTAAATTAAATGTTGACCAAAAATCAACATTTTATTTAAAACTGAGGCAGTTATTATTTAATTTTGAATTGTATTTTACAGAAGGGTTATTCATGGTTACATTACAGAAAAAAGTTTCACGAATAGTTAATATTTGTAGTCACAGGACTTAAAAGATCATCACAGGGTGTCAGTTTTTCTGTATTTTTTGTAATACCTATAATTCGAAAAGTACATGACAAATATTTTTTTTTATATTTTTCTCATAACTGTCATGGCTTGGCCCATCGCCCGTTTTCGGCTTGACGTTGATTTCTGGGACACCCTGTATATCCCTATAATAATAATATAATAAATATTGGTTGACATTCCACACAGCACTATCTCGCCCCAAACTAAGCCAAAGCTTGTGATTTGGGAACCAGATAGCTGATATAATTCTTATATTCTTTTTTTTTTTGTAAATACATGCTTATAATATTATATAACACCCAGACAGAGAACAAACATCTATGTTCATCACACAAATGTTTGTTCTCGGTGGGGATCGAACCCACAGCCTACGGCGCATAAGGCAGAGCTACTACCAACTGAGCTGTGAAGGCTGTCCTATACTTAGATATATCCTACACTTAGGTATATTATGTACTTATACTTGTAGGTATTTCTGATGTTTGTCCAAAACCAAAATGCAAATTCATAGCAAAAACATTGCAATAATCTGTCATAATACCGTGACATAGTAATAGATGGCCAACAGCCCTATTATCTCCGTAGTGTAGCACCCTTCTCTCTTCAAGAGCCCCTCGAGTAGGAAACTTGTCTAATTAGCAGCCCACTAAACATTCGAAATAACGAACCAGCCGGACTGAATGGCCTTTTTAACTGAAATAAATATTGTGCCTGTATTTTGGATGAGAAAGTTTCCAGGTAAGAGGAAGACTGCTCTCTGGTAAAGTACCCATCAGCCTAGTTGGCTTTAGCGTTAATATAAAGATAAAGATAAAGATAAAGATATTTATTGTCTATGGAAACTAGGTACAATATTGGTGTTAGGGTAAGTATTTAGGCTTCGCTAGTCCAGCCTGACGGCAAATAAACATTTACAAAAATAAAAACAATAAAGTAAAATAATAAAATTAGAATCATAAAAACATAAAATATCATGCCAAATTGAATAAATTCTAATTAAATGCGTAATTAAACAATATAGGAGATTTTTTTTTTATTAAAATGTAAAAAAAAGAGCAATGTCAATTAAAAATAAAGCGTCAATATGTAACAAGTAAAATATAAATAATGTCATTTTTTAAATTTATCTTTTAGAAATTCATCGACCATATTATGCCCTATCCACTAAAAGTCTAGTTAAGGTGTTTTTAAATATATTTAAATCGCCAATGGTTCGAATGGTTAGAGGAATGTGATTATAGATTTTGAGCGTTGTATGTTGTATGTAGCGTTGTATGTAAAGTCGCCTGCACTAAGCTGAACACACACACATTTCTAAATTATCTAAACAGGATAAAAAAATTACGAACCCAAAAAAGGAAAACCTAATATTGATAGCAGATTCCGCACGCGAGCTAATGGGTACTGAAATTAGAACACTGATGCGTCGGATTACGTTGTGATTAAGATTATCGGATCCGATGCAGTTTAGAATTTTGAGCACATAATTTCGGCCTATTGTGTCCGTATCTGCATGAACACGATTGTAATCGAGCACATAGAAAACACCACATAGATTAGTGTGTTTCTACATTTGGCCAGTCATTTTTTCATTTAATTTTACTGTCAATACCTCTCTCAAAAAAAATTGCAGGCATTGGCTATACTTCGAAATTACACGTGGTCTGTCAAAAGATCCAAGACAATACATATTATCAGCGTGTATATAGGTAGCCGTTCGTGGCGTAGCCACAGAAAGCCACAAATAAGCTTTCTAGAAATCGCGCTACAACTATCCTAACTTCCAATTACATAGCTCTTGTTGATAGTACGACTGTATCTAGATATTTGAAATATGCATTGAATATTGACATCCGCATTATTAATCGAATTCAGAATCCGCATTATTAATCGCTGAGAAGTGAATCAGTTATATAGGCCATCTCATAAAGTCTGTTTTTTAGAGTACAATATGCTGAAATAAGTTGAGACTCAAACAAGACGTTGTAAATAGTTTCTCTAGTGTGAGCCGAAGACCGTTGAATTGTTAATTACTCTGTGCAAGTTTTCCACTTAGCGCCCCAAGGCAATCTTATCTGATGTAACCTCGATTTACGCCGTTTAGATTTTTACGTGATAGCTTCAACTCGCTTTATTCATGGTATTGTTGTGAATATTGTATGTGAATATACGTCTAGTGTAATGCCACAAAGGGCGTCTTCGGTGGTCGTGCAATTGTTATGGGCAGAGGTATATCTTAGCATGGGCAATACTACGTGCGGATCCTATCAATCTTTACTGCCAAGGTTCTGATTTATGCTTTACGCTTTGCTGAATTTCTATATAGGTACCGGCATTGCTGAGTACACTCCACGTGTATTGGGTGGTGCCACGTGACACGGGTGTAGGATCCTACTTCGAAAAACTAAAGCAGTAGCGTTACCGCAACGTACAAACAAAATGTTTTCCCCTTAAATGGAGACAGTCAGAAAAGTGCTAATGCACACATTCACAGATAAGTTTAAGCTTAAATTAAGGTCAATGTCAACTTACCCGCTAGCCACTAGTGTTATACAATTAGAGTACTATATTCTATGTAATTTACGCTATTAAAAAAAATAAAAGGAAGCATGGGCCACCAGTAACCAGCCCTCTACATAATGACCGTCTCTCAAAAACGTATTTATTCTACTATTTAACATCACGATTCTATTCCCTATATCGTTTTTTCTAATTACTGAAACTTACCAATATAAATTTAAAGCTTTGTCTCTACATGTAGGACCATCAATAACGTTCTATTATTTCAAAAAGTACTGAAAATGGATGACATAGCCAATTATAGACACTGCAACCATTTTAAATGTTAATGTAATTCCGTTGATCAACATCTGCCCGTGTCTAAGCTGCGAGTTTCAGAGCTTATCCGCCGAAAACTTCAATAGTTAGACGCTTATACAAGATTAATAGGTCCCAGCTACCTCCAATCGGGTCGGTTTTCTCTTGAATAATGCTTCAATATGTAATGAAGCAGGATGCAAACATTACTTTTTGTATTTTCAGGAAACAGCTTCAATTTTTATTTTAGCTTAGATTATTGTCGTTATGTCACTAGAAATTTTCCAAAGTCTTTGTCTGGAATTTTATTTGTCTGGAAGAGAACGCTGTACTAGTTATAAGAACACCCATTAGTTATAAGATAATGAACCAGAGAAACAATACGTTTCTCTGATTCATTATCTTTTTTTTTAGTTTGTAATTATTTATACTATAAATCATTTTCATTGATTAATTCTGCAAAAAATTATTTTAAATACCAGGTATTTCACATTATTCTTGTTTACTTACACATAATACATAATATCCATGGACTCTGAACAATAAATCTATTTTGGCGGACATTAGTCTATGTGATGTAGGCCAGGTAACCGAGAAAATACACATAGAAAAATATTTTTATTGTAAATACTTAAAAAACCATTCCTACGCACCAAAACATATTTCTCCTTCACAAGTCTCTAATACCAGCCGTTTACCCTGTGTGTCATAAACGATTTCGTCAAAAAGTCAGTCTGCTGATGGACGCAGGGCAGTGCATCGTAGGGCACGTTCCTATCGTGCGTGACTTACGAGGCAATGCTTTGTTATAGGTGATGGTTACCACTTAACATCAGGTGGGCCATCTGCTTGTTCCATCAGCTGGTTGTATAAAAAAAAAAAAGATTCTTATACTAGATTTAGAGAACATAGTAGAGAACTTAAATAGATATATTTTAACATAAAAACACTCCTTCCCATCCCAACTCCGAGAAAGCCATTCCGGTAAATTCCTGAAACCATAACATTCAAGTTTAAACAGTACTCGATACCCAATACAATTGTTTTGTCCTTCATATATCAACGCGTAGATCCTTACAAATCTTGTTCCCATGTAACATCAATCCTTTTTGTAATGAATATTAGATGTCATGACTTGGAAAATCATTGAACTACTAGCTACTCCCAAAAATTTAGGACCAATAATGGACTATAGTGCTGTGCATTGTATGAGAGTCAGTCCAGGCTTTAATTCTTATACTATTCTTATAAGAAGAATACTTCCTAACGCCCGTGTATTCTCTCGTGTACCTAATTGCAGGAATTGCATTGCAATTTAAGGTCTTTTACTTTCTGGGATCGTTCGTAGTTTCAGCTCTGTTTCAGTTAACTTTTCGGAATAAAAAAGTAGCCTTTAATAGCCTGGAATAACAGTTCCAGGTCATGAAATGTATTTATTTTAAGTTTCATCTGAATACGTCCAGTTGTACAGAGTGATCACAACCAACTAAGCTAACCAACAAACAATCTTAACTTTTTCCAAGTAAGGTTGTGGTACTAGATAGTGTCTTAGTTCATCACACATAATTGAATTTAATTGAATTATGTATACCTAAGTCTAAATATTTTTTTCACTTCATAAAATACTCCAGGAAGCTACGAGAACTTACAAAATTTGGCATGCGTGGATATTTATTTGATTAATTGTTTTTTAATTATTTTTGAGTTGGCAAAGCGGTAGCCTATGATAAATATGCACATATTTATGTTAAACTATATAAAAAAATTACTGAAGTTAAAAATTTACCTGCTATGCTGAACGAAACAATTTTGGGCTAGTATGTTAATTTCCTGTTCCAAAACGATCCTGTTATTGCATCCGTCATAGCTGCGTGGTAGTTCGTCAGCGATTTGCACGTTTTTAATTGACCTATGAGGTTTTGAGCTGTGAGTACCCTTCGAATATTAGGAATACTACTGAAGAATGGAAAGCAAGACGACCCTCTTTTAGTATTGCTGATGGTAAATAATTGAGTGAAACCAGCAAAACAAATTTCTGTATGTCTGTGTGTTTGTTGGTCTGAGAAATAACTGTTGATTTACTAGTAAAGTAGTTAAATGGAGATTATTATGTCAATTGAACTACCTTACTAGTAAAAGAAACTTTTAAGTAGCTCTCTCAAAAGACATTCCATAAGAAGTTATAGTTATGTTTATGAAAACAGTAAATTTTTGGAAAACGGATACGTGAGCTGTTTTAGTTCAAGTTTTCTATGGCTTCTTAGTTCAGGTAAGATTAATTATTAACTAGTTCACGTACATCGCTGAATCTCAACTCGGGGTGAACCACTAGGCTATTGTAGTTATAATGTATTGAATCAATCAACGCCACAGCTGTAGTAGTTTGCCAAGAAATCATCATGGCTCCCAGTATAGCTTGATAAAAAAAATAACGCGTCAGCAACGAATGGCTCTACCCACGATAGCAATACAATGATTAAAATATATTTTATGTTCATTATCGTTATACTGGTAGTGCCCAGATTTAGCATATTTGCATATTGACAACATGGTTAAATATTTCCTCTGCAAGATACCTATTTATTATGCAATGATAAATATCTGATAATAATAATGGAGGTGAGTGAGTGAATTTTACTCTCATATTAAGTTGAAATTTGGAATATACATACATAGTTCGTAAAATAATATATATAAGCTCTTTATCCGATTGAATATCACGCAAGCAGAGCTGCAGCGATCGGATGCTAAAGCATAATACCAAAGTTTAAGTTAGTAAAGCTCTTTGTGAAGGGCTCGTCCGGGGAAGTACTACCGCCATGCCTAATTTTGCTGCCAAGCAGCATCACTGTGTTTCGGTTTGAAGAGTGTGGTTTCTAAATTACAAGCACGCGAGGCTTAGCATCTGTATGCCTCAAGTTGATGGACGCAGAATAGTGCATCGTAGGGCACGATGGTTACCACTTAACATCAGGTGGGCCTAATACTTGATCCATGAGAAAGTATTATAAAAAAACTAATTACAAACAATATAATAGTTATGTACATTAATGCGTAGTGTTCAACTAAAAGGATAACATTTTCTTACCAATTGTTATTAATAAATGAGATTATCTACTACCTAATTGATTACTTTGAAAACTGGATTTCATATTAGCTGGAATAAGTCAAATTGTGTCGTGCACTGCACTTACGGAACTATTAGAAGCTTCCAAGAACAGAGCTCGTGGTGCCTGAACGTCGGGAGGCGTGCCAGACCAGCCCCTACAAGAATTTATTTCCAGGAAACTCAACGAACTACAATACCTCATTACCTGATTCACAACACCGCTCCACTAGGGCATGTAACTGTTATAACCAATAATAAAGCAGCAATGGAGTGCGACATTAACTTTACATATGCCAGAATTTATCGAGAATAAGCAAATGGGACTCAAACGACACAGTTCAATCACGTTGCATTCTTATGAAAATAATCAACAGTGCGAATACACTTTACAGTCCTGTATACTCACTTGGAAAATTGCGCAATTTAATGCACATTTGGAAAACTTTTCGTGTAAATCATGTTCAAAATAACATAATATCACACGCGAACTGGCCCAAACTTTAGTTGTATAATTTGAATCATTTGCAAGGGGAGAATTCTGGCAAAAACATGAGGCCGCGATAAACTGACGATATTGTATAGATCGTGTAAAATTGGTGAATTATTAAGACTCAAAATTACCTTTTGATAAGGCCTAGTAGTTAAACAAACAGAGATTATCAGATGCAAGACATATTTAACAAATAAAATATTTCCTAATAATATGTTTTATATTATTTATGTTTCATAGTACCAACCAACTATCTACGTGAAGACATCGCAAAGTAGTATTCGACTCAGTTTTCGAACACAAGACGCGCTTATCTTCCTACACGTACTTTCCGCCAATAAAGCCTAACACGTCTAGAATCTTATAATCGTGAATTCTGAGAACTCCATCAAAATGCAAAGGTCAATTAGTAGAGCTGTAAGATTGCTTTGATCAGAACAAAAGACCTTCCGGGCCGGTTTGCTTCTTTAATATTCGCCGGACGCCAAACAGATTATCCACTTTTGTTCGCCAGCTTTAGCATTCTTAATGAGGCATTTCCACGGGAATTTTCCAATGTTCAATTTAAGCTTGTTCTTATATTAAAACCTTATGGGATAATGTTTCTTTATAAAGGTAAGAAACTAGCTATTTACAATTCTCACTTGCTATTTCATTCAATCCGTATGTTTAACAATTCCTGGATAAACAAAAATAACAAACGGTATCGTAGATATTGCTCTTATCTAATTTAGATATTGTCTCGACTTGTGACACTTCGAGACATTAGGGACCGAGGACCGTCGAAACTCAAAAGGCATTACATGTAACCTCTACTATCTCAATTGTCACATTTTTATTAATCCAAGTAGTAACAGCTGTTTCCGTCAATTCATTGAGGTAATTCAAAGAGATATAAATACAATAGATCACATAGGTACCTAAGCTTAAATACCCAACAAAATCTCAGTGTTTAAGCTGACACTGTGCATCCACTAACTTCTCGCAAGTGTTAACTGACCTGACATGTCACACGGCTGTTAAATATAATCTCCATGCCTTTGCATTCTGTATGAAATTAGAATTTCGCAACGAATTTCGCAAGTTGGCACAGCGTGAAATTGTATCTGGCTTGCAGTACGCTCCAAGCTGACGCAGAAATACTTCCCTTGGACAGACGTCATAAGTTTTGAGTATTCTACGGCTAAAATATATCTAACGAGATTTAACATTTTGCTGAGAAAGTTAAAATGATACGCTTTATATCAGGCCCAAAAGCGATTAGCATTCTTGCACTGTCGGACCTAGGTTACCATCAATTCAAATTAATTCCCCACGATTTTAGCTTTCCTTCTAAAATCCAACTTAAGTGGCTGACACCCGTCAAAATACCTCTAGCTATATTTCAACATTTTGAACAGTATTAAATAATTACGATTTTTTTTAAATATATTAATTGATTTTTTAAAATTTTGAAATGTGTGTGTAAAAAGTTCATAAGCGGTAGTTTTCTAATCCACATTGCATGAAAAAATTACGTAGTCACTATGTACAAAAAAGTATCGGAACAAGTAGATGTTGAGTGGTTGTGTCTGTACAACACCAACAACACCAATTGCATTACCCCACAGATCTTTTCCACCAAGGACGTATCTATGTAGCACCTACTGCATCTTTCACGTTGAGAGCACTGGTGGTCTAGTGGTAGCAGCCCCGCCTTCCAATCCTAATGTCGAGGGTTCGATACCGGTCGTGCACTAATGAGTTTTTATGTTTTAAAATTTATGTGCACAATGCCAGTACTCTCAAACAGTGAAGGAAAACATCGTTAGGAAACCAGCATGTCGTAGAACCTAAAAAGTTCAAAGGAGCCTCTTGAGGAGCACTTAAAATCCTTTCACCACACTGTTTCGAAAGAAACTAGTGACACGACAAGAGATAGTTTGATATGTAAAGGAATAATGTTGCATTGACCCTGTAATTGCATCCATACCTTTTACACTATTGCTCTGCTATACAAGGTGTTCCAATAATTGTGTACCTATATAAACTTCAGGGGGCTAAAGTACCCATCAATATAAATAACTTTTTCTAAGGAACCAACACTGTGAACGCGAAAAAAATACAGCTGTTTCATACATTTTAGCCAGGTAGGTAGAGAACTTTTGTATGAAACAGTTGTTTTTTTTTCGGGTTCACAGTGTTGTTCCTTAGAAAAAGTTATTCATATTGATGGGTATTTTAGCCCCCTGAAGTTAATATACACAATTATTGGAACACCTTGTATATACATATATTATTAAACTAGGTATTCGTTAAAAGTAATTTCATACCTTACATGTTTGTTAACGAATCGCACACAGTGCTATCCTTAGTCTTTCAAAACACAACAAAAACTTTTGTGGGTTTTAGTTTGTTTACTTGTTGACGATGCTAAATAGAATAGTAATTATGTTTTTTTCGTATTTTTATTGTATCAAAGAAGACTTCACTTTCAATATTTTAATTCTGGTTTTATCTCAAAGGTAAATATGCAACTTTTATATCTTAGTTTTCTTGATGACGATCATAAGGGCTCGCTTTCATAAGACGGATGTCGTACGACCGTAAAATTCCTAAAGAATAAATATTATGACTACTCGTCGATGAACAGATAATTTTCAGCAATCTGACCTAACCGAAACCGAAACGTATCCGAAACCAAACCATCAGCATCTACCATCAGACTATAGCCAACTTATACAAATTTTTACTTTCTTAAATTTTTTAATTTAGTTTTTGATAACCTTATTGATCGAGTGAGCGAAGCGAACGAAGTTAAGTTTCAACTTGGGCGATTTGGCATTTTATGTATGTATGTATGTATGTATTTATGTATGTATGTTTGTCTGGCCATAACTTTCGAACCGTTGATCCGATCTGCATGAAATTTGATAAGTCAAAATAAAAAAAGTTACATTAAAAAATCAAGTTACATGTCATATGAAAGGGCTTGGTTTGAACATTCCAAAACAATTTTTATTTTTTTTCTGGAACGCTCGGTTTTTGAGATACAATAAAAAAGTTAAATTAAGATAACCAGCTATCCAAGAGCTCCCATCTCTAAGAGTTTCGTTGGCATCAAGGTTTTTCTACTGGTCGGCCAGTTACTTTGCTTTTACTTATTTTTTTTTCTTGAAATATATTAATATTAATTAAATGGTGACAACGGCCAGGTCTGATGATGGAGCCAAGGTCTGTTCAACGGAACTGTTCAATAAATAGGCCAATAGAGTTGAAACTTGGTTACCGTAACAAGTTAGTAGGCGGTAGTCAGAAAAAAGTCTAAGCATAATGTTTGGACTTGCCTCTGACTACAACCTACTCAAAGTTTAGGTGCGTGCGTCGGGTCGCATCACGAGATCTCAGTTCGGGCCGAACTACTAGTAATATTTCGTTTTAACTCTCCATACCTAAATCTAGAAGGTGTGCGTTGATAGTTACACCACTGACTGGGTGTGGTGGGCATTTTAATAACTATTGTTACTATCATCGTTTCTCATTGTTATCCACCCCACTTGCTCAAAATTCCTCAATAAAATATATAGTTCTCCTTTAAATCAACAGGGACAAACCTGCGTCTGCGGGGGCGTGCACGGTAGCGATCAGTTGTTTTTTTGGTGTAGTAACAGGTCGTCATGTCACTCTAGAGACATTATTCAGTATTTTTTAAGGGCTTTATCTCTGGGCGACTATAGTAAGTAATTTATTTATAACAAAGTTGCCTAGTGCACAAGTTACAAAATAACGATGAAACTGCGAAAGTTATAAACTCTGATGCAATCTCAACATAATCCACCTACCAGCTACTAAAATCCTAGATGATAACTATACTAGAGCAGTATCGGATGAACGTAGAACGACAGCCGTTACCAGGGAACCAAACCTTTAAAGTTACTGATCCAACTCAAGTGAATCAATTAAATAGAAAGCGCTTTCACCCAAGAAAGTTTTCTAAGAAACGGTAAAAGTCAAACTGTGGCCGTATATTATGATATTGCTATTACCACGTTCCTTCGGATTTCATTTCCCTGAAGGACTTTTAATTACCAGAATAAAATTAGAAAATGTACAATATCCTGAGAATAGAAATTAATTGCGAATTTTTGGACAAATCTTAAATAGCGACCAGGCCATGTACCTACTAACTGTGATAAGAATTTATTATAATTATTTCAGTCTCTAAATTACACCTAGATCAATTCAGTGGCATAGCCGTGTAAGCGTAACAGACATTGCTATTAGACCGCTTTATCACTGCCTCGACTACTTAGAAAATGAAAGCTTTTCCAAAGCTTTTATTCATTTCATTTCAACGCTAAGAAATTGTTTATCTGAAATTGTTACCAGCAATGATAAAGTCGAATAAATGTTTTGTATAGCATTATTAAAATGTAGTTCACTTTTTTATTAAGTCTATATAATTTGATGTGTGTTAAACAATACATGAAATAGCCAATATCAATCAAACACGCGTCATAGAAATAGACAGTCGAATATATAAACGTACCTATAGTAAAATTTTTAAACGATGTTAACACCCATCCTACATGTATAAAGTACAATTTATATGGATCATAATCAGTACCTCAATTTACATCATAGTTGGTCATGCTCAGCTGAATGCTAACAAGTGCGGTTTGATCCCGACCTTAAACAAAGCGAACAGTGGCGAAAACCACTGCATACCAACATATGCGCACACAACGAACCAAAGTCAAAGGTCAACACACACAACCTCCAACGTCCAACCCCAAACGCATCAACTCTGTTCTGTAAATGACCATTGCAACATTAGCAACAGAGCTCTAGTCGTGCATAATAACAGTAAGCTCGACAGCGCTGAAAATACTTATCTTGCAAAAGAGCGCGATCCAAGGAAAAGCTAAGGAATAAGATACAAAGTGATTTTGTAAGTGGAAACGAAATCTTTCTGCTGTAATGTGAACATCGCGTGTCCAGTACCGACACGAGGTGTACCTACCTACTAATGAAAGGGGTAATGGAACTCGTTGTTTTGCTGGATACCTAAATGTAATTGAATAATATATATTCGATAGTAATTTTTGTAACTCACTTGTGAATATTCAGATTTTCTAGAGAGGTTTTTACTTCGTAAGTCCTGGAACTGTTTACCTTACTGGATTGCCGGTTATTTCTTTATTTGTTCACGAAAAGCTTAGGAGTTTGTTGAACTTGCGGATCGTTTTAGGTATTTTGTTTATATAATCTGAACATAAGATAAATAAATAAAGGTATTGGTGAATATTTCACATAGTAGGTATAGCTTCTAAAGTAGCCTCTAGGCTAACCTTGTATTATGAGTCATAGATAACTGACAGGTACTGAACCAAAATGGTAACACAGAACGCTGCTACTTTTCCCGTTCCTCCATACGTCAGACACTGATGATTATTTTGTTAATGCATTTTTTTTATACAACTAGCTGATGGAACAAGCAGATGGCCCACCTGATGTTAAGTGGCAACCATCACCTATAACAAAGCATTGCCTCGTAAGTCACGCATGATAGGAACGTGCTCTACGATGCACTGCCCTGCGTCCATCAATTTGAGGCATACAGATATTAAGCCTCATGTGCCTGTAATTATACCGGCAACCACACTCTTCAAACCGAAACACAGCGTTGCTGTTTCGCGGCAGAAAAAAGGCGTGGTGGTAGTTCTTCCCCGGACGAGCCCTTCATGAAAAGCTCTAATACTCTAAACTTGCATACTTGTAATACTGGAAAGGATTCCGATGGTAAGCTTACTTTACTAACTAGTTACTTTGCTATAAAACAAACGTAGAGTTTAAACAGGTAAATCACACAGGGATTGGTTAGGACACTAATTAACTAGAACGTCCCGCGGAGCCGCAGTTACAGATGGGCAGACAAACCAATTAGACCGTGTAATTAGTCTAACCAATCGATATAGTGTCATTGGAGTAAATCAGGAAAAAAACTTCGTGATAATGTTTAAGAAATTTCAAATCAATTTTGTACTGAGAGGTAATCTTTATCTTTTCAAATAGATCTGCGAACAAATGTACTACGTGATGGTGGCACTTCACATCGCTGTTCGGTATTCGCGTTTTTATTTGCTCGTGTATTTGCGTATTCTTCTTGTTCGTGAAAAATAGGCAAATATAGGCGAATAAGGAATCGACAAGACGATGTGTAGTGACTCATCGTCCTATTTGGGAGAATAATATGAATACGCGAACAAGACTAGTGATGTGAAGTGTCACCATTAGCTTGAGGTCACAAGATGCGTTGCGAAACTTGAAGAAGAGAAAGAAAACAAGAAAGCATTTATTCATACAAACTGTACATTACAAGACACGCTTGAGCGGTGACTTTGCGTTATTAAAGGTCAGTTCAGGTCACATTCTCAGGTTAGTCAGAAATTAAAAACTTTAATCTTTAACAAAGTAACCTGCCAAGATTTGTGTCTATAAAAAATAGGCTCTGAAAACCCTTCTCCCCAAAAGCTTTATCAAGACGTTCAGATTATGCCGACAAAAAGACCTTATTTTTGTAAAAAAAATGTTCAAAGCTTTTTTAATCTTATATATTGAATTTTATAACAGACTGTTGCGTCGAGTCACATGCAAATACAGAAGCCCAATACTAGTTCAACCCATACGTTCTGCGTGGTTACCATTTTTGGTGTTGGAGGGTCACAAGGTTGAGCTACTTCGACCAGTAAGGAATGTCTGCAACAGGCATTCAGTTGAATAAAAAGGATCACTTTGAAATGCCTAAAACTAGGTCTAATAGATTAGAAATTCCAAAAAAATCAAGCAAAGTTGAATAACAGGAAACAAACTTACAGCTTGATTCCTACAGTTCTTTCGTATGATCCGTTTTACTAAATAATATGATAGAGAATAACCAAGCAAGAAATGCACTAACTTACGTTGTACCAAATCCATATCGTGTTGTAATGACGTATTATGAAACTAACTAGCGAGAGTATAAAGCACTAGCTGGTGCCCGCGACTTCGTCTGCGCAGGATTAGTATTTCGAGTAGCTTATATTAGAGTGGCGTGGCACATATATACTACACATGTGTAACTCTAGCGGTTTTGGCAGCGCACGCCAGAATAGCTCGCAGATGGTAGATTTTTTCCTACCTACTTGACACTTATCGTCATATTTTGGACAATTCACACAATATCTTTATAAATTGTAGCCTATGTGTTATTCTGATGTATAAGCTATATTATTGTAAAGTTTCATTAAAATCCATTCAGTAGTTTTTACGTGAAAGAGTAACAAACATCCATCCATCCATCCATACTTACAAACTTTCGCGTTTATAATATAAGTAGGTAAGTAGGTCTCTTAAATATGACTGAAATGTAAGCTTTATTTGCCTGACTGCACAACTTGTGAATCTATTGACCTGTAAACAACTTTTAGCGGTTGAAAGTAGTTGCCTAACAATTTGCGGCTGAATAAGGGTTAGCGACAGTTGGAAAGTTTTGAATTGAAAGCTAGCTGGTTCCTTTTATTAGTCAAACATTTACTAGCAATTTCAATGGCTTTAAAATTCTAATAAAAAAGCTTTGACGCAAGCGTTAATTTAGAAACAAAGTTTTGTTCAACCTGCCTATTTCAAAACATCAGAATATGTCACTCTGCTCTCGTTACAGACAGACATAAACTGGCGTTTACGTAAATATTTCCGAATATTTACAATAGAATTTATGTCCAGCAGGGTGCATGACATAATTTCTTCCTAAAGTATTTTAATTTTTAATAACCATTACTGACTTTCATAACCAATATTTTTCACGCCAATAACGACAGTTTATAATAATTTTGCATATAAATTTGGTGACCATGCATTATCACGGAGGAATCTTAAATTATTAGACACCCTCTTGCAATTATCGTTAACAAAAAATAAATTAATTCCAAGGGTCATTTTTATAATGAAAATGGCCCACTCGAAGATGTCCCACGAATACAGCCAACCAATTTGGACGACACGCTTTAAAACGGCGAATAATAAAAGTTAATGGGACCGCTCTCTTCATGATTCCTGGCGAAGGCAAATGCTCATTTTCCTGCCCAACGTTTTCATGTTAATTAGCATTTGGCACTAAAGTGGAATAATTTTGAAACCAAGAAACTTGCAATCAGGTGTCCGAGAACGCGCCAAATAGTCGGATGCATCTTGCAATCGAAATTAGATGCTGTACTAGCGCCAGTTTCTCACTTTATTGTATCGCTAGCTTCGTAGTCGTCGCTTGTTTTTTGGGAAAATGGTGCTGAGGGTTCTAAACACAAAGCTGTGATCTTATTGTATCATCGCCTAAAATCAACTTATAAACCGACTTGCAAAAAGGAAGAGATTATCAAATCGGCTGAATGTTGCTTGTTATTTATGTATATTATAGGATGATCCATCGATATTACTAGCAGATTTTTTTATTTCTTTAATTCTAGTTTAGTTTTCTAAACGAAGGTTAGTGTAAATAAATACTGGTAGATATTCTGCATAATATCATCTAGCCCCAAGCTTATACTATAGGAATGAAATAACTGCTTACAACTCTTATACACTCTTTATAGTAACACCTAGATACGAAACATAAAACAGGCAGTTACCCACTTCACATACTTTCAATACATAATAATATAAAACGCACTTGAGTTTACAAACAATTTATAAATAACATGAGGTTAGACCTCTCATGCTATTTCGAACACTATTATCGTAAATAACGTTTAATGTACTATACAAAACCTTTAATTTCCGGACTACAAAGTCTATGGCATCAACCAACATGTCGATATTGATTCACACTATTCTGCATTGTCGGTACCAAAAAGAGCCCTGTTGGCTATATAGGTTGTATTTTTAGCAGTTTCGATCGTAGAACACACATCGAACACAAATATATGAATTCCGAGCGGCTATTCTGTATATAAATGGAACAAAAATTGTTTTTTTTTTTTTTATATTCATTGTTAATGTTTGAAAGTAGCGCCTGTGATGGATAAGTTGAGGAGCAATAGGTTAGCGTGGTATGGGCATGTCATGAAAGAAATTCATATTACGAGAAGAGCGTTGGAAATGGATGTGGATGGTTTAAGAAGGAGAGGCAGGCCAAAGAAAAGATGGAAGGGTTATGTGAAAGATGACATTAGTAAGAAAGGAGTGAGCACTGAGATGACGAATGATAGAGGAGAGTGGAAGAAGAAAACTTGTTGTGCTGACCTTGCTTAGCGTGGGATAAGGGCAGGAAGATGATGATGATGATGATTCATTGTTATTGTGTAAGTCCACTCAGAAGGTACGTTTTCAGTCGTTAGTGTTTTTTTAGGGTTCCGTATCCAAAGGGTAAACCGAGACCCTATTACTAAGATACGCTGTCCGTCCGTCTGTCTGTCTGTCCGTCTGTCACCAGGCTGTATCTCATGAAGCGTGATAGTTTAACAGTTGAAATTTTCACAGATGATGTATTTCTGTTGCCGCTACAACAACAAATACTAAAAAACAGAATAAAATAAATATTTAAAGGGGCTCCCATGCAACAAACGTGATATTTTTGTCGTTTTTATAAATACTGGTACGGAACCCTTCGTGCGCGTGTCCGACTCGCACTTGGCCGGTTTTTTAAAACTTCTTGCTGATGGAACAAGCATGGGTTGTAGTTTGGGAAAGCTCGTGGTAGACCCACAGGATAGAAGCAGATGGCCCACCTGATGTTAACTGCTAACCATCACCTATAACCAAGCATTGCTCAGTAAGTCAAACACGATAAGAACGTACCTTACGATGCACTGCCCTGCGTACATCTTAAGGCATGCAGATGTTAAGCCTTATGTGTCTGTAATTTCACAGGCAACCACCCTTCCCTACTAACAGAAGCACAGCAACGCTGCTTGGCGGCAGAAATAGACATGGTTCGGGTGTGTTTACTTTGGCATTTCAGATTTTACCCACAAATTCTGAAATCCATACAAATTGTAAATATTTACCCCTTTTCGGAATCGTCTTCATTTTAATAGTACTTCGCCCTCTTTCTTTATTTACTTACTTGACTGAAAGAACATCTATTAATTCGTATTTCTAAAAAAAAAAAACTATTGGTATAATTTTTTGTAGTTTGTCCACTTTTTGTATAGCCGTGAACAAATTTATTTTTATTATGTAGCTAAGAAAGATCGCAAACAACCAAAAACTTAAATTATTTATTGTACACAGAAACATAAAACATGTACAAAGGCGAGCTTAAACTTGAAAAGAGTTTATAAAACTATTAAAACACTTGTTACGCAAAGCTATCCTATCAGGATCGCTGACGAGGTTCGTGCGGTACATACACCAGCTGCGGCACGAGGCGCAACGTCAGCGGAACGTGATCAGTGACACCATTATGGAATTTACCTAGATTAAGTTATTTTTAAGACACTCCTCGTTCATACTTCGAACAAGAATCATTTAGACTAATTAATTGTAATTCTTTAATATTAAATTTACAGATCATTAAACGTTCTTTTTTTAAAAGCTACCCTTAGCGACAGCCTACGTATTTCACTGTGAAGTGCAATATATACATGAAAAACAATATCAGTGTTGATAAACAATTTAAAAACAAAAACAAAATGTGTACTTGGTGTATTTTCAGATTCCATTTGCAATTTCACACCGACTCCATTACGTACAATCGTTTTATCCAATACTTACTTAAATTAGCGAATTAACACAGCAATCGTCTCGTAATTTGAAACTAATTAAGAAAGGAAAATGCTGGCTCTAAATGCTTACTTTCTGAGAGAATGGACTTCGCAAATATTCTCCAGCGAATAAAGTGACTCGGAACGTTTAACTTTTGTATTCAATTAAATAGAAAGCTCTAGGAATAAACGGCTCTCCTAAAATTATACCCATAACTTGTAGCGATTTGGACGCTGGTTTTTATCAGGTAACAAGCTATTAAGAACGGGATTACTTGTCTCAACTTTACGAGTGATAGAACTTCTTTACTCATAAATTTGAGACAATCAATGAGAACACTCGTGGGTAGTGAAAAAAAACAAGCAATAAATATGATACACTTTTAGAATTTCTTCGGGAACCATTAAGACCTCAAAGAAATCATAAACTTAGATCTTCCTAGACGCACGAAAAGAGAAGCTTTCTTTAAAATTACAATCCTTTTGTAACAAAGGAATTCCCGAAATTCAGTGGTCTCTTAAAGAATGCTTCGGTACGATCGGTTTAAAGAACTTTATTATTATGAAATAGCTCATAGCAGGACTTTAGTCAAGTTTACCTTATCATCTATCATCATCATCATCAAGTTACCCTTCACCATAAGCGGTACAGTTTAAACTCTCATTACCTTTAAATTTGTTATTCCTTTTGTAACAAAGGAATTCCCGATATTCAGAGGTCTCTTAAAGAATGAAGAAGAAACTGGTTTCCTCACGATGTTTTCCTTCACCGTTTAAGAGCACTGGCATTGCGCACATAAATTTTTCGATATGAAAAATCCATTTTGTAAATACATACTTATAATATTACCATAGAGTAAGTTAGTCTCCCCTTCACCATAAGCGGCACAGTTTTAACTCTCATTATCAGTTTCCAGTATCGCAGAGCGACCGCGGACCGCAAACGCTACCAAACCACGTACGAATCAGATTTTCACCTTCAAAGTTGTAACGTGACTGGTTGGATGGTATGTTAGGAATTCAACGATATGCTGTAGCTACCTAGGTCTACATTACGCAGTGTTTAGCTATATTATATATATTATCGGGATAAGGGGTTTGTTGACCTCGTCATTTGGTGGGAACAACGTTTTGTTATTCTTTTAGGATTTTTTCATATTAAAGCTCTTTGTGAAGGGCTCGTCTAGGGTATATTACCACCATGACGTTTTTTGTCGCCAAGCAGCGTTACTGTGTTTCGGTTTGATAGTTTTCGGATACATGAGTGTTTAAATTACAGGTGCATGAGGCATAACATCTATGCCTCAAGTTGATGGACGCAAGGCTGTGCATCGTAGGGCACGTTGAGGCAATGCTTTGTTACAGATGATGGTTACCACATAACATCAGGTGAGTCATTTGCTAAGCTAAGATGATGATACATATAAAAGAACATTTTTGTTATTCTACCTGACGATGGAGCAAGCATATGGCCCTGATGTTAAGTGATAATCAACACGTATCAAAGAGTATTTACTATTTCCGAATCTGTCTCACTCGAATGACAAAGTAAGTGTCATGTTGCGATAAGGATAAATCTTCTTTGAACTTAATATTGTACCAGCGGATACGGTTACAAACGCTTACTACATCGTCAAGATTTCAATTCAACAATCCCATACCTTAAACATTTCAGTTGTGATATTACTTTGCATTTTAATAGAATTGGCATGATGTTTATAAAGGTTATCGTCGTGATTAAGTCATTTGAACACTAATGTAATGATGCGTAGTCGCTACTTGTCAACTCTAGTGACGAATTTTTTAATGCCGACTTTTTTTCACTTATTGTGGTATTAATTGTTTGGTTTTAGCATATTTGTTTCAGATCGAACTTTTTCACCTCAAGAATCCTGTACTACTTCATCATCATTTTCCTGCCCTTATCCCACTTCATGTGGGGTCGGCAAAACAGGTTTTTTTTCCTCCAGTCTCCTCTATCGGCCGTCATTTCAGCAGTCACTCCTTTCTTACTTTCACACAGTCCATCCATCTTTTTTTTGGCCTATCTCTACTCCTATATGAATGTGGATGGACATTCATCCCTAGCATTCTTCTCGTTACATGACATTATCTGTACTACTTTTAATATATAATGCGAAAGTTACCATGTTTGGATGTTTGTGGCTTAGTCATGCCCTTGCCACTGAACCGATCTTTAACATCTTTTTATCTCGATAAATTACCGGAAACGGGGTAGAAAATATGAACGAACCAAAGCAAAGCCCCTGGCCGCAGCTAGTAGAGTATGCAGGTAACATGTCTATAGGTCTTGCTTGTCATTTCTACCCACCTACAGTACTTATCCATTTCGGTGAACAGATATCAGAGCTGTTAAAGAGCTTGCACAAGCCTTTATGATCAGTATATGCTTTGTCCCGCTGTCCGCATGTCGGTCCAATTACAGGCCGACATTGATATCTGTAGATACTACCAAAATTTGCAGAGAGGTAATAGAGCTGCAGAGCTGTTTCATATAGTTACTACTCTTTACTAAATACTAGCACTACTAGTTAGTAGTTACTATAGTAAAATATATAGTAAACTGAAATGCTTCATAGGTAAGGCATTTTGCATAGCATAAGTAATATAGCAATATAATACATTTAAAACGCAATAAATTGCAATGTAAATTGAAGTTTAAGCCCTTTAGCTGTGATTAATTTTGAGCGTTCATCGAAATCCACATTGCATGTTGACATTTAAATTTTCTACCAATGTGTAGTTTCGTTTTGCGTTCAGTTTTGTGAATGTTTGTTATCTTTCTGCAAAGTTTTACAGAAAAGGGTGAGACAAGAAAATTTCAAGGAAAACTTACAGACAAAAATATTATAGGTACATGAAAAAAAGAGAATGTTTCATGATTTACAATTTCCAAAAGTTTGCATGCTATTAATCAAGGACCTGGGTTATAAGGAAGTAGCAAGCAATGGTGCTCGCTCGCTTGTTATGTTTGGGGTTGAAGTATTTGGGTGCCTTAATGAGGCTTAACACTTTTATGCCTCAGGTGACGAACGCAGTGCAATGTCAAATATCGTCTTTAGTGGTTATGCCCTGAATACGATTGACGTAGGCAAAGGTAACCGCTAAATATCAGGTAGACAACATGCTTGTTCCATCACTTAATTTTATTAAAATAGGCATTCACACCTCAGTTGATAGCAGCTCTGCCTTCTGCGCCGTAGGCCGTGGGTTCGATCCCCACCGAGAACAAACATTTGTGTGATGAACATTGATGTTTGTTCTCTGTCTGGGTGTTATATAATATTATAAAAATGTATTTACAAATAAAATATAATGTTATTATATCAGCTAACTGGTTCCCATATTACAAGCTTTGGCTTAGTTTGGGGCTATAAAGTGCTGTGTGGAAATTCCACCAATATTTATTTATTTATTTTATTTATTCAGCTGAACTATTTAGAGATTTTTGGAGTTCCTCTATATCCATTAGAAAACGGACTAAAAGTTAAGCGTCCCGCGTTCTGTCTACAGTCTCTACGTCCTCTGATAAATGTAAGTGTTCCGTCAACTGCCAGCTTGATTGATAACGAAGATTTTGACAAAGACGTTGAGTGTTTTGCAAATCTCTGAACCTACTAACGCCGAATTTACAGAATTACATGAATGTCGCTGAAATATAAGGCTGTGACAACCGCAATTACAAATAACCTAGGACTGCGTGAAAAATTTCACAAGTCAGTAATAAAGAGAAGCCTGTAATATTTTGGACACAGTGGCTTCCCTTCCTACATTATATGCAATTACTTATTTGACAGCCTTCCTAGCTCATTTGGATAGGGTGCACTTAGGCTATTGTTGTTCTAATTATAGAACATTATTATGACATTTTGTAAATAATATTTGGACGTGACCTTATATATCTAAACATATTTTTGACCTCATAGCTTAGTTGGTAATAGCCCTGCCGTCTGCGCTGTAGGCCGTGGGTTCGATCCCCACCGATAACAAACAAAATTTTGTATGATGAAAATATATGTTTATTCTTTTTGTGGGTGTGTATATATATATATATAATAGTTGGGTAAGATAAAATAAACAGAAAGAAAAAAAAGAAATAAACAAAACAGAAAACATTCCACATTAACTTAACTGAAACACTAAATAATATTATTATTGGTATTCTATACGTGATAGGTTGCAAGCCTATCGCCGCTGCTAGAATAAAAACTAATTTCCTAACGCGGTATTTCTTCACCGATACTCTCAACCACTCATGGTGCATCGAATATTCAATGTTATACTTTTGCGATGCCTATTTAGACAAGCAGTGAATTGTATGTTTAAGTTGGATTTTTATCGCTTCTACATGCAATTCTAAAACTACAGGGTTGCATGTTCACTGAAAGTTTTAATTCTGCTCAACATTGTACGAGATAGGTATACCTACAATAGTTTTACAGAGGTAAAAACAAGGTGTTACTTTCGACAAAGTTTTTCTGTTAAGTGTTTAGGTACACGTTACACCTGTACACTGTAATTAACGTGTTTGCGCTGATCAAAGTTTACTTAGGTAAACTGCTTCAGGTAGCTAATTAATTAATATAATAAATACAATATTAAATTTTACATTTCATATTTATTAATTAATTAAAATCAATATTAATATCAAATGTAATACTAATATGTAAAAAAGAATATGGATATTAAAAGTAAAAGTCATTACCTAGGTACATGTACTTTGTTGGGTTCTACTACATGTACTGCTCTGCAATTTTGGAGGCCTTCAGGCGGCCTAAAAACTCCAGATTTGGCCATTTCTACATCAATAAAAAAAACTTTATTATAACTGTCAAAAAAGCGAGACGTGATCGAATTACTAGTTGACAGTTCTATGTTTTTCGCCGATTCGATTCAAAGCTTATGCCAATAAGCTACAAACATCGTCTTCGGCGATACATTTACCTCGTCCCTATTACTTCAGTTTATTAATAAATAATGAGTTTTTGGGACAAGCACGACAGGTTGCTTTTTAATACAAACAATAGTTTAAAAAAAAACATTTTTCTGGTTCTGGTTTCTGGTTCTGGAAACCTCTAATGCGCAAGACACGCCCTTAACAGGAATTTTAAGGTACAAATAATTTTGACACCAGCTGTTTTCCATTCTTAACCACCTCAGGGTCTTAAATAGGGAACGGAAACTTGAAACACGCAAAGACAAATGGCTTCATCTCAAAAGATGTTTATTTTTTGGCCACATAATGAAATTACAGGAGTGCACTAGCATCATAGCAATGTCAGGATCTGCCATTCAACGTATAATTCAAACACGAATGTGTTTTATTCATATTATATGACGGTTTATGGCGGTTTCGTAAAATATTCTTGTTAAGTCAAGCAAGCAAAGTCTTCGAATAATGAAAGTAAATGTAGACAATGTAGACGTTTACAGACGTCATATAAACTACCGACAACCTGCACACCGCTAAATAAAACAAAAGCTCACCTACAAAACATCGAATTGTGTAACTGGATGAATACACAGGGGCAACATCGTTCACTTAAGCCCATTACTAGGTTGAGCTAACTTTGAGCCCAGCGAGGTACCAACGAAAACAATTGTAGAGCCATGGGAACCAACTTGTGGCATAATAGTTCAGTATGAATTGGCATAGAGTTGGGAACAAATTCTTTCCTAATTGGTATGCGGAGCAGAACTATGGCTCTGACCCGTAGAGGTATCGCCTGAGGCTCATTTCACAAAATTACAGGCGAGCATAAAACTTTCATGAACTTAAGAAACTGCTGAACTAAACGGGCAATTATATTCTAACTTACGGAATACTTTGAAATTATTAATCTTTTTTTATTGATGGACATTCCACACTGCATTGCTTAGCCCCAAAACTAAGTAAAATAGGTACTTACTATGGAAACCAGATAGCTGATATAATACTAATTAACTTTTTTATAAATACAATACCTTGAGTCCAAAAATCTATGTTCATTACACAAGTGCTTTTTCTCGGTAGGAATCGAACTTATGTTGATTGAGTTTGTGAAGAGCTGTCAAAAACCCTCAAACACTCACCGAATACAATTACGACACACGTTCAAGGTCCCCATAGGAACTGTCATAATATAATTGCTGCCTCAATGAATGAGCCATAACAATTTTCTATAAAATTTATGTATAATTTTGCTTAGTAATAGTTTGCGTTTTACCTGGGTATAGGTATAACGACGAACTAAAAGTAAGTAAGTACACAACATAAGTACTGTTTTTTCTTAAATTTGAGTAAAAGAACCAGAAAAATCCGTACTTACCTGAAATTGAATTTGCACTTTAGCCAATTTATTTGTTACTTGTGTCAAGTTGCTTTTTAATAAGCGGGGTGGGACAATTTTTGCGACGCACAGATGCCTGATGCCGTTGACAGAAGCAAGCGACGCTAGTGAAAACCTATACGAATGTCTGAAAAAATATTCGCCCAATAAATAAAATAAATAAATATTGGTGGACATTCTACACAGCACTATCTCGTCCCAAACTAAGCCAAAGCTTGTGATATGGGAACCAGATAGCTGATATACTACTTATATACTTTTTTTTTTAGTAAAAACATACTCCTAATATTATATAACACCCAGACAGAGAACAAACATCAATGTTCATCACACAAATGTTTGTGCTCGGTGGGGATCGAATCCACGGCCTACAACACAGAAGGCAGAGCTACTACCAACTGAGCTGTGAAGGCTGTCAAATATTCACCTCATTCGCTTGTGAGCATTCACTTCTATAAGGCTTAAGCCACATTTCCATGGTTGTTCTCAGTGGAGATCGAATCCATGGCCTACAGCGCAAAAGCAAATCTCTTATGGTGTGTGGGCTGTGAGGTGGCTCATACTAATATTAATCTAAATAATATCAAAGATTTTAGAAATATCACGGTGTATTTAATTAAATGTGGGCTCTGACATGAGTTTTTCATCGTACGTTTATAAAAGATCAAAGCTTATGAGTGTCATTTTAATCTGAGTGCTGAAATTTAATATTTATTATAATTTTATTAAGCTACATTTTCATTGAGGATAAGTAAAAGTGGTTTGAAATTTATTATTTTGCGTAGGCGTGTACCTATCATATTATCTTCAATTCTACTCAAGTTGACATTATTCAAAGTTAGCCCTGTTTGTGCCCAGATTTTTATGTGTGCGTGTTCATTGAGTGAACACCCTCTGAAAAAAAAAACAAAAAAATACTAGGCATTTAGTAAAAACTCTGAAACAATTTCTTAAACCAATATGGTAATTTGTTAGCCTATAACAAAAGTTATATAGTTCATCTATGTTCATCACTCAGTGTGATCACTCAGTTCTCACAGACAACCGTCGAAATACGCTATTGTTTAGAGATTACACAAAAGATTAGTATGCTAGTATTTAGTTGAACTTCTGAAGAGTTATGGTCTAAAGTTTCAGGTCAAATATTGCCGTAATTAAAAATTTACAATTGAATTACTGTGTTCACTCAATCTCTCAAACTCAAATTTTGTAAAATACGAACCTCTATCATGATACGTATTTGAGAAATTAAATGCTTTATGTGTTCTGTTCACTCAATCCACACGTTTTCGGAAATGTAAAAACATTCATAGCATTAAGTTTGTAAACATTTTAGCAAATGTAGATGGATCGATCAGCATTTATTTATAAGTGTTAACTAAATATCTACCATTTGACTTTGCGGATTATTTGTTTAATTTAAGTGTTTTAAGAAATATTCATGTTTTGTTGTTTGTATGGGAATCTGTAATGGGGGTAACCACGTGTGTGTAATGGGGGTGACGTGTGAAAATAAAATTGTTTCAGAGCTTTTAATAAATGACTAGTTTTTTTTCAGAGGGTGTTCACTTAATATACAAGCTCACGTTATTTATTAGGTTTGAAATTAGCACTATGCAGTTGAGTATCAAAGGGGTTATATGGGTTCAAATTCCATAAAAGTGATAACTTATGGACCTTATATATAATCAATATAAGAAACCTATAAATATGATTCTAGTACCTCAGAATATAATATTCTGTGGTAATATATCTGAATGTAGGTAATTGGATTATCATAAACTCATTATGCTAGTTGGCATGTACGTAACAGATTATTATTATAATTTCACGTATTTCTCTCTAAGGATGATAGGTAGAATGGTTTCCCGGTAAATGTGATGATGCTCGTTCCATTAGGCATCAGTTACGATTCGTTCTTAGACACGCGATGCCAGCATTACAAGGGTGAACTACATGTTTTCTTGTTTAGGTATTTTTTTAACCAACTAACCGATTTGCTATGTTTTCAATTCGGAGGTTTTCTAACTTATGCGTAGGTCGTTATCATCAACATCTTTAGCCAAAGCAGTTCCAGTGCTAGATAGAGGACTCCCCTTTTGTTGGTTTGCGTAGTCACCTCACTCGGCAGGCAGATTGACGACCGCAGTACTCAGGAAATAAATAAATATTGGTGGACATTCCACACAGCACTATATCGCCCCAAACTAAGCCAAAGCTTGTGATATGGGAACCAGAAAGCTGGATAAACTACTTATATACTTTTTTTTTGTAAATACATACTTATAATATTATATAACACCCAGACAGAGAACAAACATCTATGTTCATCACACAAATGTTTGTTCTCGGTGGGGATCGAACCCACGGCCTACGGCGCAGAAGGCAGAGCTACTACCAACTGAGCTGTGAAGGCTGTAAATGCTGCTACCTAACATCTGGTTCATTTCCTTAAGACGCAGTCTAATGTTCACACATGTTGCAATCGTTGAACGTTTTTGGAGATATAAAATCACTAAATGAACTTATGAAGAATCGCAAACAACTAAGTTTCTGAGAAAGGAATTACAAAGGTTTAGCAAAAATTCATTTAGATCCAAACACATTTTCCTACCAAAAATATGCTTAACTGGTTTTCGTACTCAATAAAGTTTTAGGGAGAAAAACTTGTTTGAATCAAAATGTTTGTTTTTTCTGAACCTTTGTATTGATATTCTCCGAAACTTGGTTGTTTACTATTATTCATAACTACGAGTAGTTACGTGTAGTAATTGAATATCTTCAAATATGCTGAAATGTGCGAGCGAGAAATAGTTTGACGGGTGAAAGGTCAGCCTTTCTCCCGTCTTACACACATTTTACACACACGTCTTACGCACAATTTATTATATCCACAAGGTAACGGAGTGGTCCTATTCTATGCGAAAACCAAGGCAGTGTGTTAAAAGTGCCCTCACTGAGAGAGAATACAGCAATGAACGAATGTCATGTTTGTAGAAACCCAATCGGTATGGGAAACAGGCGTGATATTATGTATGTATGTACGCAGAGTACTCCCGGAATAAGTCCTAAGTCCTGTGAAACCTACCGGATCTTCAAAGCCGGTAACAACAGCACGATAGAAATCTATTGTCTCTCTAATCCTGGAATTTGAAAGGTTAGGGTGCTCGAGTTGCAACTTTTTTTTGTTTAGGTAATGTAGGTAGTTACATAGAAAATTCAATACACCGTAATTTCTTCTGCTTTTTGGCCTATTGTAGTTCGAACTTACATACATTATGCATACTTTATTTTTATTTTATTTATTTTTCAACAAAATCCACAGCTCTTAAGATACAATGTAAATACTTAGGTTTCTAACATACAGCCAATAACGGATTTACATTGTTTTTATGCTATACTTTAAACTTAACTTTATATTTAAAGATATCATCATTTCTGTTTAGTAAATTTTTGGCATGGTTTGTGCAAGCCTCGCCAAAAATCAACAAACAAAAGAAACAAACAAAATCAGATAAATTTGGACGTAGCTCACTCAATTCAGTTATATTTTTTTTACCTTTTCCGTGGATTGTGCATACGAATGGAAGAGGTTTTCACTGCAGTTCTGCCTAGTACATCAAATCCCGTGAGAATTTTACATCAATGGTCCACAATCAGGACCGGTGCTACGGAAAAGTTTGTTTGTCATCAACAAAAACATCTTGTGAAGCTTTCGTAAAATAACACTGATTATGTTGTCATAAAACTATGTAATAAGTTCTCTGGACATAGAATAAACATTTTTTTTTCCTTGTACTCACAGAAGAAGTAACAATAAACGATACCTTTTTTTTTAAACAAGAAAAAGTCTAGAAGACACTGATAAAATTCCTGAGAATATGTTTAAATTTCGTATTCCTGTAGAGAACATTTTTAGCTAATTTATTCTAGCTTCCCAACCGCAGTCACACTATTACATATTCTATGCCTTACTCATACTTCTCATAGCTATTTTGATATCGCGTATAAGCGGAAAGCAATGTTTCTGTAACACTTAGAATTACCAATGAATATTCATAAGTTAGTTTGCAGAAGCGTCATACATCATAGCCAATTCCACTTGAAAATATTCAAAACTTGCCTATGCTAATATCAT
The DNA here is from genome assembly GCA_932294275.1 of Chloroclysta siterata. Lineage (NCBI taxonomy): Eukaryota > Metazoa > Arthropoda > Insecta > Lepidoptera > Geometridae > Chloroclysta > Chloroclysta siterata. The sequence goes on along the minus strand of OW028595.1, from coordinate 16,583,877 downwards.
AAGACATATTAATACTTTGTCTAATCATCATCGTCATCATTTTCCCAGTCGTCGGACGTCAACTATTTATTTCTAGAGATCTCTCACGTATCATAACGCGTGACAAGTGAAAGCATGGTAGTAGTACTTCCCCGGACGAACCCTTCACAAAGAACTCTACTACTCTTAAAACAAGGTGGGCCATCTGCATGTTAATTGCTGCCCATTAGCAAGGATTATAAAAAAATAATAGGTAATCGACGGCAACCACAAACCAGATGACATATGATGTCCCACACGATAGATCTATTACATTGTAAATATCTCAGGTAGACTATGGAGAACTTACAAAGTCAAAAGTCAAAGTATATTTATTTGCAGAATTACAGTAATGAGATAAAAGTAATAATATTTATTTCCAAAAAAGTTACAGACAAGATTAAGATGTTAAATATGTTTGATTTGAGCCAATGTAAATCTACCGTATAAGGGCCTCCAAAATTAATATTTATAAACAATTTAGGTAAAATAAAAAAGAATTACATAAAATTAGAAAAATTATAGGTAGCAAAAATGCATATAAAAATAACAAAAAAAATTGATTATTATTAAATTAATATAAGAAAAATATTAGTCAAAATGGACATAAAATGTCAAAGGAATTATAAACATACAAAATCGTTCTTCCTAAAAGTATATAGAGAAGGTGTGCTTCAGTGAGCTTCTTCAGGCGAATGATGATAGTGATGAAGAAGCAAGCTACACAATTGCTTACCGCTATCTATAGTGGTATTTCCATGAATAGCTAACATGATAGGTTGGCGAGTGAAATTGAATTTCCATCCAGCAATGCATCGCGGTAAAAAGTATGGCAAACACAAATATAGGGTAACATTGTAACACGAAAGCTCAACTAGCCATTTCCAGTTAGCGATCGAACGTTACGGCTCATTATAGGGCTTGTTACGTGGACAGTTTTATGCAACAACTGCTAATTTATAGAAAGACAGAAAACCAATAGAAACATATGATACCTAGTAGAAACCTACATACTACCTACCTACCTTAAACGTATTGGAAAGTGGTATAACAAAAGCATTTTTTTCCATGCTGTCTTTTTAACCGACTGCCAAAAGAAGGGGCAAGATTTTTTTGGATAAATATTTCGTGTTTTATTAAGCAAGAGCCTAAAATCTGTACTAGGTTTTATTAAAATGTCGAGTGAATTCAAAAAATATATTAATCGTTTAAATATGCTTGCGTAAACGCTTTATTATTTTCAAAAAACATTTATATGGGTACAAACGTCAAAAAAAAACCAACCATTTTCTGATAATGATAGAGAGCATATTTTTAATTTTTAACCGGCTCTGAAAAAGCATGAGATTCTCAAAACTATTAGATGGCACATTACTTGCATCACATTGGGTATGTCGAAACATTATTTGAATGAAAAAATACATCGCTTTTTGGGACCATTCGTTTTTGTTACCATTTTTAGTAATTTCATACGACAATTTATTGTAAAAACCTCACGGTCTCCTCTCGTCTCGTTCGTATATGTTGCATAAAGCCGTTCACGGAGCAAGTGTGCGCCGAAGCGTTGACCCTTGATTCGGTCTCGATAAGACCCGAAAATACTTTGTCGACCAGCATACCGACGAAATTGGGTCGTATAAATAAATAATTTTATGATGTAACCCCCACAACTAACACTTAATAGCCCACCGTTAAAATTGTTAAAGACTTAAAATAAAATCTGAAAAGAAATCTTTATTATGCTTAATTTCGAAGTGCACGCCAAATGAACGGTTACTATTTACTGAGCTTTTATTAAAGCTGGAGGCATACGATTTCTTTCATGTAAATAAAAAGGTTATTTTATTCGAACAAACATAAAAAGACTTGACTACAGTAAAAAGTACTTGTGTGGCCCCGGCGTAAGTAGTAAAAATACGTATAGAAGTAGACTTGCAATGGAATTCAAGAGTTCATTGCTAAAACAGTTTGATATTATCACTAACTCTTTTTTTGTTTGTACAGTCAGCAACAAAGGAAGAATAACAATATCAGTTTTTCAATGCTCTTTTTCTCTAAATTTATGTGAAAAAATTAACTCTGACATTTGCGCCGTATGTTGTGGGTTCGATCCCCACTGAGAACAAACATTTGTGTGATGAACAAAGATGTTGAAAAACTGTCTGCGTATTATTATATGTATATTATAAGTATGTATTAACAAAAAAATATTTGAGTATTATATCATCTATCTGGTTCCTATATGGCAAGCTTTGGTTTAGTTTGGGACTAAATAGTGCTGTGTGGAAAGTCCATCAATATACAGTCCTTTTTTGCACATATGCTAAAAAGTGCAAAAAATGCAATAAGTCAAGCCGGATTTTTAAATAAAGATTAAAATGACACAAACAGACAAAAACATGCTGGTTCTAGAGATATCTAAGTTTAGCAAACAAGGAATGTTCTTAATCTTAAACTTTTGCATCAGAAAAATACACTGCTAAACAGATATTTCTAGAATGATCAGGTTTCGAGGTTTCTCCATCCACAAAATTACCACAACCTCTTCAATATCTTCGGTTCATCAGGTGGGCCGTCTAACGCTTCGTTCTCATGCATGGTTAAGATTTAAACATTTATCCCCTCACTACCTCCTTTAAACCTCCTCAAAGAATCTTCAGAACTCACTGAGAGATCTGTGGCAATAACTACCGTGCCTTAGGATAAATATACATACATTGTGAGGAAACCGGCATGTCGTAGAACCTAAAAAGTTCTATAACATGTGTCAAGTGCTTGAAAGGAGCCTCTTGAGGCGCACTTGAAATCCTTCCACCACACTTTTTCGAATGAAACTAGTGACACGACAAGAGAGAGAGGATAAATGTGTCTGTTTCAGTCCTTTGTTTACTGTATATGAACCGTACAATTAATAGGGTGCAAAACTTATCGGATCATAATTTACACTGGTTGTTTTTAACAGCAGCTTTGATTCCCAGAAATGTCTCTAGGTTGCCGATAAACAATACCAAAACAATACTGAAACAGATTATTCTGCTATTTCAGGCTGGCTTGAATGCATAAGCCGATAATCATTTAAATACTTGCCTATTAAATTTATTTTTGTACCTAGAAGAAAAACATCGTGAGCGATTCAGTAGGATGTTGTACAACCCGGACAAATTCATTTGTTTCTGATAGATATGCCAAATTTGTTATCTTGCAACTTAGTTTTGAAAATGTACAACTATTTCCTTTGGATCTTTTGAGCATTTTTTTTGGGTCGATTTCTAATCAAGAAGTCTGTATATAGGTTTTTTTCTTTATATTGGTAGAATTTCCGTAAGTTTGCACATATTCATTTGCAACAGATGTATGAAAATTAATATAATAGATTAATGGATTAGTACTATTGCACGTTATGATTAGAATTTAAGTTAAAGTTATTGAAAATTTTTAACAACTTTCTTTTGGAATATATTTTTGGGTCGATTACTGATTAAGAAGAATACTGATTATGTTTTTCTTGTCTTTACATATCCAGTATATATTTCTCATCTGCAGTCCATAGCAGTTTTACCAACTCCCACACATTTAGCAGAAGGTTAACTCATGAATACAAAATGAATACGACGGTACACCCCATACTTCCTGCTAAAGAGGCGTAGCCAAACTTTTCCCCAAATTGTCTAAATTGTGTAACACATTGCATCTTCACAAAGGCTACTCCTAAAAGGTGGGTAGGTACTCGTATTCCTACCTGAAGCATTTTGGATATATTATGTTAAATAGTATACAACTATAGAATTGAAAGTGCTACGGCGTAGCTGCGTAGGCAACGCAGTTACGCCGTAGCACGTGACCAGTGGTTATAAAGATTAAAAAAAAAAAAAAATTAAAAATTAATATTAAGGAAATAGAAATAACATGTTATAGCCAATAACAATATTGTAATATTACACGGGTATTTATCGCGTTTTACCTTTATTATTTTCCCTTCTTAAGTTCTTCTTCTTGGTCGGTACTTCATTCCTGAAAATCGTGATCAAGCAGGTGTTGTTCTGTAGGCGTAGACGGCCTGTCTCCAGCGACTCGGATCCGTAGCCATCTGGACCACACTGTAGAATGACGTGTCCCTTTCTCTAAGCTGGTGAAAACTTCTTAAGTTAAAACGCGATAAATAACCGTGTAGTATTATTTCAACATGTGTCGCGAAAGTTTAAAAAATACCAATAATAATAATGTAAAGCAATTCGTCTGTAATGAATGGTTCTCATTACCATAACGTAGTAAGTACAAGAATATGGCCACAGCATATCTGCACATTTTCTCACGAAACGTTGTTCAAATTACTGGCCATAGTCGTTTTGCATACTTAGTTGGTTATTTCTTTTTAAGAATTAAAGTGTTTTGCAGATGAAACGAAATTTTACTTGAATAATACATAGTAATATAGTGCTAGTTTAGGCCATTTTTATTTTATTTTAATCAGTACACAATGATTACCTTGTAATATCATGAGTAAACATATGTTATACTTGGTTTAACATTTTCTATATAATACATAAGATTAACCATGGCCTTTCTACTTAAGTATAGGTAGTGTTAAGTCTTTGTGAAGGGCTCGTCCGTGGAAGTACTTCCACCACGCCTTTTTCTGCTTGCGTTGCTGTGTTTCGGTTTGAAGAGTGTGGTTGCCGGTGTAATTACAGGCACATGAGGCCTATCATCTGTATGCCTCAAGTTGATGGACACAAGGCAGTGTATCGTGGGCAGTTCCGATCGTGCGTGGCTTGCGAGGCAATGCTTTGTTATAGGTGATAGTTACCACTTAACATCAGGTGAGCCATCTGCTTGTACTATCAGCTATTTGTGTAAAAAAAATGGTAGACACACACAACAATAGTTTTTGTTCCCATCGTGACCTGGCAGCAGCGATTTGGAACTATGCCATTTGTAAAAGTTTAGATTGCGTTGGGGTGACTGTCCCACGAGTCATTTTCTATTCCAAAGCTAACGGATTCAAAAAATAAACAAAACTTGCAGGTTTAGTTTCATCTGATCGGTTTACACTCTGCGACTTTTTAAAGCGATACAAACACCGTGACACGAATTCCATAGATGCTAAAGAGCGATTGCCTCGATTCAACAGTACGATTGTATCGATGCACACTATGAATTGTGTGTGTATAGTGTAACCGTCAAGATCTGCACCATGACTGTATCGTGACGTGACAGTAGTCGGGGGAGTGTGAAGTTACACGGTTAGCGACTGTATCTCGACTGCATGAGAACTGAATTACTGCAGAACCGCTCTTAATTCAGCAATTACTGTCAACATAGAAAATTATAAAAACTTTCTAAATTGAAATAACTACTTCATTCAAACACTAAAATGCAAAAGTACCCTATCCTAATACAAAAAGATAGCAATCTTTCACGTTTTACTTTCAGTTTCCAAACAGCGATGGAATAGTGAAAGGTTGAAGTATAAAAATATTGAGTAAACGTTTGACGAAGATCAAAGAATCGACGTTACGATCTGATATCGATGTTAATAAGTCAATAAAACGTCGCCGGACTAGAAGCAATCTCTTTTTACGAGTCCCTCGCCGGACAGTTACAATTCAGCTTCTCAAAGCTTCTCGGTAATGCATTATAACGTGGACATTGGGATAAAAACTGTTGGCAGGCGTTTCATGGCTGGAAACGGGAGATTTTACTTTTATAATTAATTAATTACATATGTTAGTAGCACAACTCTTTATGAAAGGCTCGTCCGCAGCAATCCCACCAAGATGATGCTTCTTAGTTCAATGTCTACTTTAGGTATGTCTATTGTCCAGTAGTGGTCTTCTTCAAGTAAAACAAATTAGATGATGACAGTTTATCATCATGAACTTTAAGTTAGTGATAGAGCCAGTAGATGGTAAAAACCAGTGCTTAACTTAACACGACGCCCTCTACTAGTAATCTTCTTATTTAATTTTGGAAATAGTAACAAGTATACATTCATTATTGACAATAAACCTTCATTGTATCACTTATTTATCTTTGTATTTCTAAAATGTTAGCAAACCCGAGTAAATTGTGCATGCAATGTTATTATAGTGTTTAAACCACTCAACGCTGACCTAAACTCAAACGCAAAGTTATATTGGGGTTCTGTAATACCACCTAAGTTACAACGGCTGTAATTACTGAGCTTAGGCATACAGCACACGGCACCGCCTTAACCGCAACGCTGGCTAGTGGTTAGTGGTCTGAGGTTGCCAAAAGTCGAATCTTCGAATAGTCGAAAAATCGCTTGATGAAACAACATTATACTATGCAAATACCATGGTATTATGTAATATATTATGTATATCGTGATATTCATGGACAGGTATATACCATTAAAATAGTAGATACCAGTTAAAACCAACTCAAATATGATTTTATAGTCGTATTTCCTTTTACCAATAACTTTCTTGTTCTTCTTACTTTCTTATTCTTTTGAATAAAATTATTAAAAAACAATTGAAAAGCAAAAAATGTAAATTTATTTCCATGCTCAGAATTTTGAGTTTTGCTAATTCTAACCTTTTTACAGTACAGTTAGGTGTCAATATTAGTATGCACCGCTAAATGCATTTTAAATATGAGGCTGATCACTTCCAGCCTTGCAAGTGATCTGTTGAATGACCGCTGCCCTGCTGCCGGCACGCTGTGTGTTCTACGCTTTATTCCGTCGTAAGATGCATCGTTGGCCACTGCTCATATGTTAATATCGACAGCGCAGTTAAGCTATGTAATTAATCGAAATGGGGATATAATTTGTCTTCGTCAAGGAGCTAATAGCTAATTCCCACACATTAGGCGCACAATGGCGCCGGCCTCTTATTGATTACCACCTATTGTTCGCTTTGGGCCTCCTCGAATGATACACTCGCCACGATTTGCGCGACAAGCACCGTTTATGGATTAATGAGCTGGTGATTGAACTTCCAAGGGCCTGTTCTCCGTCCCACAGTGCCATTGTACCGCGATGAATGTACGAAAACACAAAATTATATATTCAGTGCATTGTTGAGATTCCATGCGACAACACGTTAAAATGAAAAGTCACGCGTCTTTGCGAGTCCCCGGAGGCGAGTTTCAGGCTTTCAGCCATTACACTCGTATTTCTCTAAATTCACGTCTTTAACGCGCTCGCTGAATGTTTTATGCGAACGAAGATTCTGTCATCATATTTCAAAAACAATTAATATTTTATACGAGCGTTTTTCGTGTTTACTGTTAAGGGTGATACTACTTTGATTTTAAGCAGCGTTGTGGAAACTACGCACCCTACGTAGGGGAGGTTCAACTAATATTTAGGTTTAGCTTTTCACAAAGCTGTTCACTGACTCGTTTTGTGAGGGTGACCATGTCTCCGTGTCTTCCTCTGAATGTTCATTGACTAACTCAAGCGAGCCTGTTTAATAAACCATTTAAAGTTTTTTTTTCATTACTGGTCGCTGTGAAATTATTAAAATGTTTCTAAACAGATTGAATAAATGTACAAGATTCCAATATTTTTTTACATTCTTAAATGAATTTGTAACAAAAATAACATTGTATTACAATAAAAGCAAAATATCCTTTATGGGTGTAAACAGAGATATTAGGTGTTAAAAAAAACACGTGGTAAAACAGGAGCGCGTAACTTTAAAACAATTGCCGGTTTAATGTTCCGGAAGATCATTAACAGATAATTTAAAAATGTGTAAAGGGCAGACGATTCGCTTGGAAAGGTTACACAGTGCGACAGGGACAAAGATAAGGAATATCAACGTGCACATAGAGACGAAACTCCTATTTGGATTCATTGTTTCTTTAAAGTAGCGTATCTATATCAAATAGCGTGACCACAAGTGTGACACGCGCGTGTCACTATGATTTTATTGACTAAGTGACGCAGTTTCATATCTAGTTGTGGTCTATTGTTGAGCAAAGGTGACGGTTGCGGCACAGTGGCAATGACTCGAGCGTGCTACGAAAACATTCCCAACACTTTACATTTCAGCAGATATAAACCAGAGCAATTTACCTTTAATGATCGACCGCGTGTAGACCTTTTTTCCCCCAATATATTTCATGGAATCCCAACTTTTTATGCGAAATACAGGGAGGTTTAAACGGAGTTTTCATTGCCGTTTTACCTTATAACATTCATACAATCCCAAGTAGATAATCCAGGGTTTGGCGTTATGTCCCGATGTTATCCCGCCGAATTAACACGAGTGTTTGTTTCCGCTGCTTTTGTATTCTTTTCACTTCCGTATTCTCTTAATCCGGACTAAACAAACCAAAAGTGCTAAAAGTAAAAACCTTTCAGAGATTTTAATAATTTGAACATGTCAAATTGAATTTGTGGAGAAATTTTTATGAGGTTGATTTATTAAAACCACTAAGAAATTGGCTTGTGTCTTGAAGGTTCCATGTGCGTATTAAATATTTGTCTGAGATGTTCTTATTCAAGGTTGATGTGTTAGTAAACTATTTTTCTATAGGTTTTCACAACTTTAAACTTGAGACAAAATGATACAAATTATAAAGGCCATACCTATTCTGATAGTGTCACCAAGGCTTGGTACAGCAAACTAAATTCACCGAAGCTTGATAAATAATCTACTTAACACAGTATAAACCAATATTTATTAAATAATAGTCCCCAGTATTACACCATATTATCTTGAGGTACCAAAATAGTTTTGACGTAGTAATTACCTACCTAATTGCATGCTTATCCGAATTCATGCAACCTAAGCTTAACTAACTTCTCAGCTGATAGTTTAAAGTTGCTTAAGACAGGTATAAAATTATACTTAAGCTCTTGCACCATAACTACGTTGTATTTAAGGTATTATGTGTCATAACTTGGAGTTGCAATTTTTTTTGTTGCATAATTAGGACAACCGGTGAGCAGTAACTTGGATTTTCTTAAAATTGGAACCTAAACTTAAAACCCAAGTATCTTTAGGTTTTTTATTTCAACAGGCAAATAGTTTTTCCAAAGGGCTTACAGTCCACCTGAAAGTAAGTGATCACCGTCAGCGATAGACACCAACAACACTAGGGGCCTTGTCGTTGTGTTGTCTGCCCTAAAGGAATGAATATTCTTTTTTCTTAAATAATAATAACTCATTCATTCGTTCACACAACAATATCTCCCATGGTGTTAGTAACAGAAAAGTTTAAACATAGGTTAGTAAGTTATAACTAATAGCGATTTGGTCCTCTGGATGAGTTTCCATACCAGATGACAATTTCGTTTTTTATCAATCGCATTAAGGATGCCGTTGCTACTTCCGCGCAATCTGTTTATCAGAGACGCTGTTTTTTTGCGCCAGATGGTGTCGAAGGAGTCTGTGCGCATCGCGGTGAACATATCGGACGCACTGCAGAAGCGCGGGAGCCGCAAAAGCGCCCTAAATGCGTACTGACCCGAACTGACCATCATATAACCTGTCAAGCACTTTCGCCACCACCGCGTTTTTTTTAAGAGTAGTGGAGCTCTATGTGATGGGCTCGTCCGGGGAAGTACTACCACCACGCCTCCGCCAAACAGCGTTGCTGTGTTTCGGTTTGAAGAGTGTGGTTGCCGGTGAAATTGCAGGTACATGAGGCTTAACATCTGTGCCTCAAGTTAATGGACGCAGGGCAGTGCATCGTAGGCACATTCCTATCGTGCGTGAAATTACGAGGTAATGCTTTGTTAAAGGTGATGGTTACCACTTAACATCAGGTGGGCCATCTGCTTGTTCCATGAGCTAGTTGTATAAAAAAAACCCCGACCAATGAAAAGGTATGTAGTTAGATTTATCTGAGACATATCCAGTCTAATTTTTGATCAAGATAATGTGCTAAAGTTGTTCATGTTAAAGCTGAGCGGGAAAACCATTTTATCGGATATTTGAAGGTTAGTTTTACGAGGCTTGTCATACGCGTTGAGTTGTAATTATTATAAGGCATTGCTAATGTCTAACTGTTGCTAATATTTACTTTTTTTAGAAAATGCCAATCGAACCCGAATGTACCAAGATTATGTAAGTATTTTTACCCTTCGCACGACTAATGTCAAAAAAGAAAAATGTCCAAGTGTTCAAAAATGTCTAATCACACGTCGTTTACACGGATTTAGTCGTCACATAAATTGCTGCTGTCTAATTTGACGTATAACTTAGATTATGAACTTTCATATTTTACTTTACACATTCCATTTAGTAAGTTTGCAAAGTTTGTTTTTTACCAACTTTGGTAAGTTTGATAAGCCGAATGAAGACTTGAATCAGAAGTGAGATCCCCGCCACGCCTGCCGCTATACCACCGGTGCACCAATGCACCAGTGTGAACCCATTTGTTATTCAAAGTTTGACCCTCAAGTATTTGCTTGGAACATATTTTGTTATCAAACACTTAGCCCTCAGCTAGAATAGACATTCCTACTTGGTAGTAAATGCAACAAACAGAATGTTGGGCACTTTGCCACACGAACGCGGATTTTACTAACTCACCTATTATTATTTTTTATGTAAGTATAGCAGTTGCGGTGCACTTTTTGTCGTATATTTTCCAATTTTAAATAAAATCGAGCGTATAAAACTTTCCATCTTTTTAACAACCTTGCATATGATTTCGAGGTATAGTATCTTGAATTATGTACCTACTTTGCCTACCTAATATTTTTGCACGCAAGATGTAGGTTATTAGTGAATTTTCAAGATTTTCAGATGAACTATCAACTATTAATAATAAATCCAATACCTTCAGTGTATTTACAAATACAAAGTATTTTAGTAGTATATACCAGTTATCTGGTTCCCAAAGTAGAATGTCCACGTTTTTTTTAGCAAAGAAATATTGCAATCTTTTTTTTTTTACGGGGGAAAATTCTTTACGCATGCCTCCCACTCGGGGAGAGTAGGAGGGGATGTCGGGCTCTCTGTCAGCGGGCTCAGAATAATTATTCCTAGAAATGCACCTATAAACGAGACCCATATGTCCAGCAAAGGACTTCTTCAGAGTCATGATGATAATGATCAAACAAGCTCAGTCTTGTCTGCCTGTCAATCTGTGCGGAATCATCTTGTAAAGTATTTAAATAGTATGCAACCTTGGTATATTTAGCCTTCATAAAACCCAGAAGGCTAAATATTAATACATATCAGTTGGTCCAGTTTAATCAAATTATTAGGTATTACTGGTAATGTCGATCAATTGACATTACTAGTAGTACCTAATAATTTGATTAAACTGGACCAACTGATATGTGTTAAACACACATAAGATGAAGATACATCGATACGGTACGTCGTTACTAATTTAAACATAATAAATCTATATACCTATAAGAGTAGTGAAGCTCTTTGTGAAGGGCTCGTCCGGGGAAGTCCTTCCACCGCGCCTTTTTCTACCGCCAAGCAGCGTTGCTGTGTTTCGGTTTTAAGAGTGGTAGCAGGTGAAGTAATAATAACAGGCACCTGAGGTTTAACATATGTATGCCTTAAGTTGATGGACGCAGGGCAGTGCATCGTAGGACACGTTCCTATCGTGCGTGACTAACAAGGCAATGCTTTATTATAGGTGATGGTTACCACTTAACATCAGGTGGGCCATCTGCTTGTTCCATCAGCAAGGTATAAAAAAAACCTTATACCTTTTGGATTGGAAGTTTATGAAAGAGTACCCTGCAGTGTGATATTTTGTTATAAACTTAACCAAATAATTACAAATAAAGTTGGTTATTAGAAAAAAACACCCATCAGATAGTATCTATTTTTAATCATAATAAAAGCCCATAAGTATGACTTAAAATTATAATGGTCCGCATTATGAAACAAAATTATTATTTTCAAAAGTAAGTTATCTCAGTGAAAAGCTTATGACAGGAATAATAAAGACCGGTTTACATAGTAACATCATTTAAATAAAAAAAAAAAACCATTTTGATCATTACGTTCGACCATTATTACGATCATTATTATTTATTTGAAATTCAAAATAAAAAAAGGTTGTCATATTATGTCCTCAGTACGTATTAGAACATTATTTAATTTGAAATCTAAATATTCTTGAAGTATTTCTACATCGGCAAATTGTATGCCAGCACGAAAGCAATAACTAACGTAATGACTGCATAGTTATACGTTTACAATAACCTATTTATTTACAAGCTTAACATCATGTCTCAGTCTATATTTATTAATACTTTGAAATATTTATATTACATATTAATTATACATTCTAGTAATCATTCCAAGCTGAAATGTCAACGATATGTTGCTGGTACAATAATTTTATATTTACTATTATAACAACAAATAGTTTTTGATTAAATAAACATAGTTCTTTATTATTTTCTAATCTTAATTTATTAGGATTTTAATGTATAACGTTTCATTTTTAGACATTTAAATAAACATAGCTATTGTTTAAATATTAACAAATAATAACATTTGACTGAGTAAGTTATTTAGTACATAAATATATACAAGAACAGAGGTGATATTATCTTATATCACAACTGCAGGGCTATTTTAAAACATTTGGAAACGTTTCAAAACCATTTGGAAACTTTTGATGTTTTCTCTCATACTCTTGTTCTGTTTGTATATAAACAAAAATGACAGAAACTGACGTTGCCGAATATATTATAATTAACCTTGCAAAAAAAAAGATCCATAGCTATGATTTATTTTTATCTAATGAATCTTACTTCATTAATTTTCTACGATAAGGTATATTGTATTGCTTTAAAACATTTCAAGTTTTATTAAAATTACTAACAAAAACAGAACACCGTAGCAAGAGTTATCCTTAGAGGTAGCCTTGTTGTAATCTTGTAATCTGAAATCTGAAATATAATTTAATTAGGTCGGTTCTCAAAAAATCTATTGTTGCAAAAATATTAAGTCAAAAAAGTTACACGAAAACGGTAATAATTTACTAAGCTTCAACAACAATGGCTTTAATAATAACCAAAAAGCTATTCTTTCCGTTAATAAGATCTTTTTTTTTCTAGCTTTTCTTTGTGTAATATTCGCCTTGTAAATTAAAATAACTTTTTTAAGAATACTTTCATTTAAGAACATGCTCATACAATCATTATTATTACAAAGGGGTAATCAAAGGTACCTACGTACGTCCAAATATAAAATTTGACACATACATTTTGTAGTATTTGGTATTCCATACGTGACAGGTTGCAAGCCCTTCGCCGCTGTTAGAATACTTTACCTCACGATGTTTTTCTTCACCGATTTTTTCGTATTACCATGTTCCGATACATGGTCATTCGTTTGAAACTACTATTTAGAATTCTATGAACAAACTCTATCATTCAAAGCTATCGAGTTTAATCAAAGAAATCAAATCTAAACTACATACAGAATTGAAGCTAGACAGAGTTATTAAATTCCATTAGATGTGAACTATAAAATGATAAATCAAACCAGACAATAAAATTGTAAAAATAGAGTTGATATTCTATAAAATAAACTTAAACTTTTTTAATTTATGTTATTAGTGCTTCGAGTAGTTTTAGTAGCAGTCGGGACTACAATTACGCCCAAACACTTAACTTTCGAACTCATCAATTTATAATGGAATCGTTTGAATTGTCTCTGACTACTCCGGGGAGGACTGGGGAGGGATGTTTCAATTCTAATATCCAAATTGAAACTTTACTATCTATTGTTTTCTTTGAAATTTTGATTTAACAAATGTTCTTTAGCAATGTGTAGTAGAATAAGTTTAACAGCCCTAGAACATTCTATTACACATAGCCAAATCACAATAAAAAAATAAAAAAAGTTTTTTTTTTATTACCTTGTGTACCAAATGGAGTACTCTCAGATGCTCTTTCCGCCATTATGTTTAACCGTTGAACGACTGCAATAAAATATTTAAATACATATTTGTTTTTAATTAAGAAAACGAACATACCAAAAAGGAAATACATATTACTAGTAAAATATATTACCGTTTTTATTTTCCATCGCCGGTAGTGGCATTGCTGTAAAATTCATTCACATATGAATAAAATAAAACGAAGTTATCAGTAAAGTTTCAGATGTTATACTTTGTATTTTAATATTATTATTTGACAGCCTTCATAGCTCAGTTGGCAGTAGCTCTGCTTTTTGCGCCGTAGACCGTGGGTTCGATCCCCACCGAGAACAAACATTTGTGTCATGAACATTAATGTTTGTTCTCTGTCTGGATGTTATATAATATTATAAGTATGTGTTTACAAAAAAAAAGTATATATGTATTATATCAGCTATCTGGTTCCCATATTACAAGCTTTGGCTTAGTTTGGGGCTAGATAGTGCTGTGCGGGAATATGGAGCCTTATAAACTTCTAGTCTAGGTACTATTAATAACTATAACATAAAATGAATGTTTAAAAGCCTTATGTTAGAATACCTATTTTTCTGTAAGCTACAAATAACTATTGATAACTAGTTAGCTATATGACTAATCGCAACTCGCTTCAAGCAGTAATAAAGTTTATAAAGCTGTTTTTCCTTTGAATTATAGATGATGCGAATCTGTTAATCCTAGCTTACTTCGGCGTCTTGCTACGACTTAATTCAATAAAGTCTACCTAGAACACTCATTAATCCAGACAGGAAAAGAGATAATTCAAAGGGATTTTAATCTCTACCTTCTTAGAACTCGGTTTTCTAGCAAACCTTTAAAACTCAGTGACCAGAACGTAAATCCGAGTTATAAAAGACCATCCTATAAAGAAGTTAGCGTTTTATGCGACACTGAACAAGTCACAAACAAACTGGTTTCTTTCAAACGGGGATATGTTTGTTGCGTAATATCTTACCTACAGATAGTTAAAAGGCATTTAAATTCCATTCACGAGGAATATAATAATATGTGAATACTTTTTACTCAATGCAGTAGCGTTCGAATTTATCTTTATGAATCACAACAAGCTGATCAAAAAAGATATTTTTCAATATAAATCCTTTCATACTGCTGTTGAAACTTTACCTTATGAAAGAGAATGTTCAATTACAATACTGCAAAAGGAATGTTAACTTACAATAAAATTGTACCCGGTGTATGAATTGTCTAAGAACATTTTTAATGACAAAATATGTAAATGAATGAAACGAAACTTTTTTTTTTAATTGAAGTTAGCTGGATACGAAAGATACAGAATATTTGGGTGTCGAAAAACTATATACTTTTGTATGATTACTTATATATCATTTGTGTGTCTTTGTATGTAAGTTCACCACTTTTTAAATACCTACTTTATTTCCTCTCCCATGCACTACTAACACATTTTTTGTCCATTTTGGACACATAAATTATCTGGATGATAATGCTGTATAGCATTAAGTTCACCTATGTACTGTTATTTTAACGTGCAATTAAGTATTTTCTATATATCTAATCTATATACTTACATTTTATGATACTCTAACAGTTATTTTGTACATAAAACCAGATATACCATGAATAATACATTCTTGGTTTTATCTTATTTATACGAAACGTCGTAAGTCCCACACAGTTCTATTTTGAGTAACATATTCGAAGGTCAATAGGTACCTATAGTTTCCGGACCTTTTCATCAGGCTATCGAATTTAAAAGGCAAATAGTCTCATGTTACTTACGATACAATTTGATGGAGCCCTCTGTATCGCCAAGGGAGTTTTTGGAAACACATTTGTAAGTCCCGTAATCGGAACTGGTGACCCTTCTGACGGCCAAACGTAGCACTGATCTATACGATCCATCTATCTTCTGCGGCTCGAATCCACCTCCTGGATATAAAAACGTACATGTTATTCAAATTGAGTTTTTTTTTTTAATAACTTTTTCTGCCGTCAAGCAGTGTTGCTGTGTTTCGGTTTGAGAGTCGTTGCCGATAAAATTACAGGCACATGAGGCTTAACATCTGTATGCCTCAAGTTGATGGACGCCGGGCAGTGCATCGTAGGGCACGTTCGTATCGAGCGTGACTTACGATGTAATGCTTTGTTATAGCTGATGGTTACCACTTAACATCAGGTGGGCCATCTGCTTGTTCAAGTAGTATAAAAGACAAATCGCCATCGGCTTGAATTAGTCCACTGCTGCCTTTCCCATGTTTGGGGGGTTGTGCCGTAGGCTTGGCGACACATGTTCCACCACGGCCATAAACATAGTTGATTGACTGAGCGAAGCGAACAAAAATCTTACAGTCAACTTGGGTGATTTGGCATTTTATGCATAAATGTATGTATGTATGTATGTTTGTCGGGCCATAACTTTCGAACCGTTATTGATCCGATCTGCACGAAATTTGGTAGGTCGGTTGTACTTGGGAAATGTATATGAATTTATATATTATGGTTATATGAATTTAATCAAAAATTCATATAATTATAATATTAAAAACTGTAAAAGCCTTTTGAAACCACAACCCATAATAAAACTTCGATAAACATAATTATACCGCAAATAAATGAAATATTCTGTCGAGGTTTCAATTAACCATTGTACAATTTTTCCCAAGGCAACCACACCAAATGAACTCGCAAATAAATTAAACTGTTTAATTCTACGAGTGCTCTAGGGACCGGCAATGAAATACCAATACTCAAAAATAAACGCTCACGCATTTATTAGTAGGGCGTTCTGCTGATTTTGCCAAGCATTCGGGGTTCGTTTACCTACAGATGTTGAATGTGCCAGTCGATTTTAGTCATATTAGGACTTTTTATAAGAAATAGTGGAAGTACTTTTTATTATACTAATCTTTGATGGAATAAGTAGATAGCCCACCTTATTTTTTTTTATGCAACTATCTCTGATGGAACAAGCAGATGGCCCACCCGATGTTAAGTGGTAACCATCATCTATAACAAAGCAAGTCTCGCAAGTCATGCACGATAGTAACGTGCCCTACGATGCACTACCCAGCGTCCATCATCGTGACGTCACTTAATGTTCTTAAGACTTTTTAAATAGCAAAGGTAAAGTGCAAAGAAAGGGCTTACCTACCCACTAACCTTTAGACAATGGAATAACACAGCAGGATAACCGTCGACAAAGGCAGTATTGAATCTAACTAAACACTATGCATAAGTCTTACCTCTATTGCGAGTGGAACAAAGGGTAGATAAATTATTTCTTAACAAGTCATTTACACGCTTAGAGGCAATTTAGATGGACACTTTAATAAGTAGGCGTTTATTGTAATTAAATGTTAGAATTGTATGTTTTATGTTTCTCTGTAACTGAGGAGAGCTTTTGTAATGTGTATTTGTTAAATATTATTATAATATTGAATGGTTATGACGTACAAATTTCTATGCTCGAAACCCAATTCTGGAGTACCTACTTTGGGTCATCATCACGTAAGATATATACAGGGTTTTAAAATACCACTCCCGAAAACTTCAGGGGGCTAAAGTACGCATCAATATGAATAACTTTTTCTAAGGAACCAACATTACACATTTTAGCCAGGTAGCTATTGAACTTTTCCATGAAACAGCTGTTTTTTTTTAAGTTTTTCACAGTGTTGGTTCCTTAGAATAAGTTATTGATGGGTACTGCTGATTTTGCCCCCTGAAGTTTACAGGAGTAGTATTTTTACACCTTGTATATTGAAATAATTCCAATTAGGCACGATAAGATATACATACATTGATAAATTCAAAATATTCTACCATGCCGGCTTTGTCTGTCGGCTGTTATAATTGTTTTTATAAAGATTTTTTATAATATTCTAATTAAATTATTTATCCGTGTGGGATTTGTACCCACGACCTTCCCCTTGATATGGAGCTCCGCTAACTACCTACGCCATTGGCTTTTAATCACACCCGGCGAATAACTCATAAGAAAATGCTGGATGATACGGTACTTATGCGACCATACATGCGTAATCTTTTTTAATTTTCTTCAATAGTCATATTTCTTCTTGATAACGGAAAATATTAAATACCTTTATAAATTCTAATGAAAACATAATATTTTTAAAACAGCAAACCAGACAATAAAAAGTTAAGGTTCTAAAACAACAGCAAATTATATTGTTAGTAGTAACAGAAGGTATTTCAATAAGTAATAAAGTTTGAAACAAAAGATCATTTTAGTACAAACAAATGAAAATAACTTCTTGATTAAGTATTTGGATTTTATTGTTATGAGTGCTTGCTGTAGAGCTATTCTGTCTACAACATTCACTCAGGTGACAGCAGAATCCGCAGCGGTTTTTCAATTTTTATATATTATGATGTATATCGCCTTAAGTCCTGTGTTTTTGCTTTAACTTTTTTTTTTGTTTTTGTACCAAGATCAGACGCTGTAAAACGTGACACAGTTTTTACTACTGCGATTTTCAGTGTCGGTCTGCTTTAGTTTGTATATTGTCTAGTGATAAACTGTATAAAAAAAACTTTAATTTAATTAGTCAATAAATATAAGTTATAGCTATAAGTTATAGTATTAGTTATTAGTGTAATAAATAAAAAAGAAAAAATATTTAAAAATATTTTAGTTTGTCATTCTGTAATACATTCACCCATTACTAGCGCCACCCACGGAAGGGTTTTGGCGAGTGGAAATGCCAACATGAGAGAGGCGAAGCTCGTGATCAAAGTGAGCAAAACTCACGTGATTTCGTTGTTTAGAGAATCGATACCCTGAACCTTTTTTTGCAATAGACTGGCGTCCAAAATAAAAGTGGCTCAGCGAGCATGTGCAATTGAGCAAAGCTATGTTTTACGTTGCGTCTACATGCATTAACATGCTCGATGATCAGGTCAGTTAGTTTTTACCTAAAGTTAGTTTTTTTTACTACTTAGTAATAAAACAATACCGTAGCTTATAAAAGATGCTAACAACACGAGAGGCATCACACGTGCGTCGACCCTTTAAACATTTTACGCTCTTTTAAAGAACCACATTAAGTAGTCTCTAGAGAAAACCTCAGCTGGGAGGGCATTCCAACAACCTTGTGCACCTTGTGAAAGTTCCTCCTAAGCGAACAGTGCGTGCCCATCCTGGCTTCAAGATGAGTGGATGAACTTTCTGCCTATCTCAGCAGTACGAGTTTATATGGAACATGCTTTGATATCGTATACCAGAACCGAATAAGTCGTAAGTATGTTTCGTACAGAAATTGGTAATGCTTATAAATAGAACTTGGGATTCTATTTTGAAAGGTGTATTTCTGGCCCTGAAAACTTCCTTGCACAGCAGTTCCTTTTATCATAAGTGTTTTAAGTTTTACTGTCGAAGCTGTGCGTCTGTGGAACACTCTGCCGGTGGACATTAGACAGGCATCTTCACAGCATACTTTTAAGACCAAACTCAAACAGTTCTATAGCAAAGATCTTCCTATTTTCTAATATCCTCTTATCTCTCTCTAATTATCTTGTAACCATATTCCTATCGTTAGCATTCGTTTTTTAGGTATCATATATATCAGTTTATTTTACAATACCCATGTATGTATTAGGATAATTTTATATGTTAGTAATTAATTATATCAAGTTCCTCAATAATGTAATTATTTAAGTTTCCTGCACTGCGCGCACCGCCGTCCATTACCGCTTTCAGCGATGAGGCCGCCCATTGTACTTTATTTATTTACGTCTAGATTTATGATGTATCCTTGTGTACAATAAAGTGTGATCTATCTATCTATCTTTCTTTCTATGTCTTACCGACAGGAACTATCTCGCCGGTCTCTCGGCTCCAGTAGCTGACTGGTTTGGGGTAAGCTTCTGTCGCACACTCCAGCACAAGATCCGTCCCTAAAGCAGCGCCCACCAGCTGATTCCGTATTGTTATTACGGGAGGAACTGTTGACATAACAAACAAAACTTAACATTGTATTGTGTGACATAAGGTACAAAATCATACTGTAGATTAGAAGATTCCTTATTGCACATAAATAAAGAACATAGTCGAACTTAATACTAATTAGCAGTTTCTTCCAGTTAACCTTTGTGTTTAAGTAGAGTGGGTGGTAGTGCTTACATTGTAAATACAGTCAAATCTATTGAGATTTAAGATGGACCCTCGCCTGATAGGCTGATGACATTGTGAAAGTCGCGGAAAGTTTTTGCATAGAGTGGGCGCAAATCGATCTACCGGGATATAAATGAGGAAGGTCTATGCCCAGCAAAGAACTTCTTTACGTTTATAGCTGATGATGATCTTCAAGGCTTGACACAAGGCCACCTGCGAGGAAACGAGACGCGTCCAAATTTTCTGCTCGAGCATGGATCATCGTCATCATCATCCGCAGCCTGACATAGTCCACTGCTGGGCGTACGCCTCTATATGCTCTTTCCATTTATACGATCTTGGGTATAGGCGCGTTAAACTCTCGCTGCAGGCTCGGTCATAAGTCATCGGAACGAGACAGCAATATTGCTCTCTCTCTCTCTCGCACTTAGGAGAACGGACGATCCTTTTGTTTAAGCGTGTGTTAACATGATTTATGACCAAGTTTGCAGCCGGAGTTTAACACGACTATAGGTTGAGCACTGACCGAGCCTGCAGCGAGAGTTTAACGTGACTATAGCATCGTGCACGGATAGCGCAGTCTAAACAGAATAACTTTTTAACGTGCTTTTTATTCTTCATAAACTATTTGAACTAGGTCAACTAAGGCTAGGTTATAATAAGGTTTGATAACACTTACATTCCACAGTGAGCATAATCCTCTTGCTAACAGTGGGCGGCACTCCATTGGACGCTATGCATAGATACGCGCCCGCATGCTGTCTACTCACTCGGCTGATGTTCAACACAGGGCCCTCCAACGATGACGCTAGAGATAACATTATTATTACCACTACATAACACTAAATAGTCTATAGAAATGTTATCCGTTATGTGAATGAATAAAATCTTTATTAAAAAATTAAAAACCCGAGTCCCAGAACTAAAAGGATAGAAACAAGATAGTGTTTTAAATTACTTATTGATGATAAAATCCTGTTGTTCAGTCTTGATGAATGATAAAATTTAATAATCACAGGCAATCGGAGGCTTGTGTATGTCCTAGCAGTTTACCGACGCCTCCGACCGCCTTCGAATATTACATTTTATCCTTCGTTAAGACCGAACAATAGGATTTTACTATCAATAAGTAATTTTAAATTTAATTTTAATTCTATCTATCTATCGATATTTTTTGTATCTAAGGACACTTGGGAAGTTTGGGTTGACCCAACCGTTTGGATGCTACGTGAAAATATAAATGAATATACACAAAATATGGTTAAATCTAAATGACAGTTATTGGTGGTAAATAATGTTGATAAAAGAGATCTTTAAGAAATTATATATGCTTGTAGGCTTGCAAAAATAACGAAATTAAGGGCCTTCGTTTGTAGTCACTTTGACATATTTTTACTGGCTCTGGATTCGATCAGTAATATAATATTCCAATTTAAGTTATACTACGCGTAGAGCCGCGTAGCGTTGCTACGGCGTAGTTGCTTCTACGGCAAAGTATCTCAAGTAGCTACGAAACAATTAAATGCGTCTAGTGGTAAGTAAGTAAAAATTATACTGAATGAAATATCATAATCATGATAATTTAAAAAGTGATTTAGTGGTAGAAATGATTTACCTTGTACGCCTTCTACAATAGTGCTGTGCTTAGAATGTTCTCTCCGCCACGTGATCTGAGGGTGCGGAGAGCCAGTTGCAGCGCAAGTGAGGCTCACTGAGGCGCCTTCCCTCACTGTCTGATCCGTGCTGGTGCCTCGGTCCATAATATCGGGCGGAACTGTTGAACACCAATATCTTTTAACTCAATGTTGCAAAAATTTTGTAATCTCCACAAGTATTATCCTAGTGGGATTCGAACCAAAGCCTTTCCCCTTAGTACGGAGCTGCGCTAACTTCCTGCGCTATTGGATCCTAATCTCACTCGGCGAATAGCTAATAGGGATCTGTTAATTTGATACTTATGCAACTGGCTTTCGGGCTGTTTTAAACATGCGCTTAGCGCAGGCTTGTATCAAGAGGAAGATCGAGAATTCAAAATTATTTACTACAAGCAGAGTTGTACCAATTGGTTGAGAGTAGTCAACTCTTAGACAATTCTTTTTTATTTCTCACTCAGCACAGCATGATAATAATTCAAAACTGTCTACAAAATGTTAAACGGAAGCTATTTACTGTAGGTATATAACGATTATTTTAAGAAATGTAACTAAATGATGGAGTTTGAAGTTAGATTCCAAACACAAAATCAAAGACAGTTACAAAGTAAGTATTTTCAAAGAAAGTGGTATGCGAACCTTTAGGTACACAAAGACCACTTCCCAAAATGTCTGTTAACAATATTAATCGTGCTCCCACGCGCGATACTAAGCGAACGTCAAGCCGTTACAATGTACCCCATTTCTACTAAAAGTAGGTAAACAGGCTTTTGCATTTTTTATAGATTATTTATACAGCAGGGCAATTTTTGACTGAAATCTCACTCGGTTTATAACTTTTGAGACAATATGAAATCTGACATGACATAATACTAGGTCAGGGATGGCGAACCAATGACAAGCAATGAACAATGAATGAATTGACAGCCTTGACAGTTCAGTTAGTAGTAGCCCTGCCTTCTGCGCCGCAGGCCGTGGGTTCGATCCCCACCGAGAACAAACATTTGAGTGGTGAACATAGATGTTTGTTCTCTGTCTGGGTGTTATATAATATTATAAGTATGTATTTACAAAAAAAAAGTAATCATGTATTATATCCGCTATCTGGTTCCCATATTACAAGCTTTGGCTTAGTTTGGGGCTAGATAGTGCTGTGTGGAAAGTCCTCCAATATTTATTTATTTATTTAATGGCACGCGTGCCAATGATGGCACGCGATACAATATTTTGGGCACGCCATGGATCAAAACGGATAGCATTTTTAGTTCAAACTAAAAATTACTTAGCTTGCCCCCGCCCAATCCGATCAGAAACTACTTGTCTAAATCGCCCTGCGGGCTGCTGCGGCTCTTGGAACACCAGTTGGAATTTTCGTTGAAATTATAATTATAATAATTAATATTATTACATTTTGGTTGAAATTATTTGAGGGCACGTCTATGGCCTCATATATTTTCTTAGAGAAAATGGCACGTTGATTCAATAAGGTTCGCCACCCCTGTACTAGGTTATTTGTTTCATCAAGACTTCTAAAATAAAAACATAGTAAAAATAAAATACAACAATAAAAAGAAACCGTACCTTGGGTATGTTTTCAGTTGAAGAAGGTAACTAAATCAAATAGACAATACACTGACCGCCGCTGCTGTTGCATTTCAGCTTTAATTCTTTATGAAAATGGAAAAATAGATACTTTCCTTTCTCTGTTTACCCACTACCCACTCGTTTATTTTATCGTACCTCATCTATATAATGAATGGTTTGTTTTATTTACCGAGCAGAGCAAGAAAATAAAATGATAGTTGGATTCCATGAACTGGCTTCTACGACGCGCATAAACGATCTAAATATTTACATAGAAAATGGACAATTAAATATAATCACGACAAAATAAATTTGTGTGAGTTAGTGGACTCTGGTTACGGGATTTTCGACTCGCTAAAAGACCTCCACTATAGCTTAACGACTAAAGAAGCAGAGGCTGTCATCATAATGATAAAAAGAGAACACATTTTCTCTTTACTCAAAGACACTTCAGATTTCATTCTACTAGAAAATGTAGAGCAATAATAATATCTCGAAGCTGTAAATGTGCACGGTACTGAAATAAGCACAAACTGTTCAATGCCCTGAAGTAATAAAAATTGAAAAAAAGCTTTATATTGAAATGCTATATTTGAACTGTGTAACAGCTTGTTCCAACCAACTGCCGAAGTACGTGCAGCGCTTATCTTTCAGTGTATTTTCCATTCTGCACATTTCAACAAAGAAAACTTGAAAGTTCGGGTGCTTAGTTACTTCGCTTCGGTCTGATTGGTGTTAAGTCAGTGAACCAAGTCAAGATTTATAAAATCACATGGATTACTTTAAATTTGATAATTTGATAAATTTGATATGAATATCTTACTAGAATCACACATCCTTAATAGAAAAGAATAATCAATAGAATAATATCATAAAATACAACTAACCCACAACGTCCAAGTACCCGAGTTGACTCTTCATCGGATCAGTGTTGATCTGGCACATATACCACCCTCTGTCTGTCTCTCTCAGCTCCCGTATATGCAGGAACCAGGTCCGGTGGTCACTGTGGGTCACTCCCACTCTGCGACTCCGCGATATCACGTGCGTGTGGATTGTCAAAATGGTCTGCGTGTCCACCCGTAGCCACGCAACCTAGAAATATAGAGAAATATAAATATTACGCGTTTACTCAAGACCATATTTTTAAAGCTTTATAATTTGAGTTTGACGAAAATAAGTGAAGAATTGATTTTGGGGGCAAGTAAGCATTAATGTCTATCCCGTGACAATGATGCTATACAGTTAATGGCGTATGCGGTATGTATCTATATTGTGTTCAACGTCACCGTGTGGGGTGGTCCATTGGTGAGTTGGTACGTCAAAAATGCACTTAGATATGTATTGTTGTGTGTAACGCCAACTTATCAATGAAATACAGGTGCATGGGTCGTAACAGGAATAATGAAGGCAGCCAATTGCATGGTACAAGTTTAATGAGACTGTAGTTTTGACACAGACTACTGAATGCTAAAGTAAAATATAATGAACTCAACCATAATCCCTGAACTGATTTCAACCATCTGATTGATTCAAGACATCTGAGATGTGTGCAGACGCCACGAGACTACGGCTTAGAGCTGAGTCAATCACGATGTTTGTGTAGTACAGCAATATGGCCGTATGTGACTCGACTCCAAGTGAATAATTATTGAAGTTGGCATATGGTTGGCATTTCAATTTATAACGTCTATTAGCAAGTTCCTTTCATTTTTGTTCCGGTCGAAAACCAGCAACTTCAAGGACAGCTGAACGATCAAAGCCACCATTTTAACCATATAATGGAAAATTATTTGTAGTCTAAAAAAACCTACATTCATTTATTATGGCTGAAAGATAAAAGTTAGAGGTATATACAGAAGTATTGGAACAGCCAGGTGCGACTTGGTTTTGCACCATTTTGTCGCTGTCAAAATATTAACATGGGCAGGGCACTTACCCGACAACCCCATAAATGAAAATTTTACTGGGCTCGGCGCTTTCAAAAGAAAGTAAACAGCCCATCTACAGGAAAGACATACGTGCGAAGCTGAATAAGCCACAGGTTTTCTCACAATGTTTTTCTTCACAGTTTGAGAGCGCAGGTATTTTTACTAAATTCTATGTAACAACGAAGTTTTTCTTAAAGTAAGGTAAAATAAACTTTGTGCACGTTCACTGGTACTTCTGCTCTTTTCTTTGATTAGTTAAGGAGTTGTAAGATTTTTGTATGGGGTTTATCGTTTGTGTAAAAGTTTATGGAAAAATAAACATTATCGGGGCCGAAATTTAATTACCCCTCTATTCATAAAAATAAAATAAATAATTAACCTAAATAATCAAGTGTTTTGATCGGTTCTATCTATAAGAAGTCGCTAATTAAGCATCTGATATCATAGTTTCCAAAAGCCTGTTGTAAAGATATGATCACTCGTCCCATAGATGCCCTGACAAGGCAAGGGCTCAGCCGAAATTAATCCGCCATTGAATGAATTATTATTAAACCTAAAGCAATTCAGGGTATTCAAACTGAAGCCAATTAGGCCTAAATAGTTTACATCTGTTTCGAAGGATCAGACTCTTTGATTGTAAAGCCGCTTTCATAATCCACTTTACAAACCAACATCAAACATTTCAGTAATTTTCTAAATAACTGCACCTTGTATATAATTTAAGTGTACTAAATACTTTTCTTCTTAATTAACACTCGCTGCCGCCCACAGCCTAGCTCGCTTGTTAGTAGTGATTACTAACTAATATTTATATAGTCCTTTAGAGTTCGTTCAATTTTAAGACTTTTTTTTTTATAAAAAATGCTTATATTTTTATTCAGGTTACGAACTATATCTGTTTTAAGTTTCACTTCAATCGGTATTGTGGGTGGGGCGTGATTGAGCCAAAAATATTCAAACACCGTAACTTTAGCATTTATATTATTAGTAGGATAAATAATTAATCTGAAATTACATACGTAGTAAAAAAATAAATTTAATCAGTTTCTTTTGTGATAAATAGCTGGAAGCTGCCTGTCACGTGTTTTATTTCAAATTTTATGCTAGTTACAAAAATATTATGCGTAAACCAATGTGTATCTTATTTTAGACACATAATTTCTGAAATATTTCCACACAACTGAGTTTACTATCAAATTTAGCAATAAAGTTGACATAATGCAATTATTATCAACGTGCTGCCTTCCAAAAATAAAGTTTTTTTACTACTTGATGATATAACAAGCATATGGTTCGTGATGTTAAGGGGTAACCATCACCATGGAAGCGCCTCAAAAGTCACGCCGTAGGACCGTGCCCTACGATACTCGGCCCTGCGTTCATCACCTTGAGACATAAAAGATGTAAAGCTGCATGTGCCGCACCCACCCTTCGAACCGAAACACAGTTAATGTTCAAGTTTAAAAAGAGAGCTATGAATTACAATTGTTATTAGGTTTGAGCCTTAAATGGCTTAAACCAAAGGTTTAGTCATGGGAAACAGTCTGCGCAATAACTGTACTTTCTTCACAAAGAAACCTGAAAACAGCAAAGCTTATGCTACACAAACTTTAAACTCTTAACTATTTTGTATGTGTTTCAGCTTTATCGAACAGCGTTTGCTTTGTCGAGTGAACACCCAGTGGAGCCTTATTGCTAAATTCGAATGCATTGAGAACTTTCTAAAGCTTTAGGAAGATTGCGAGATTGAAGTAAATTCCTCGGTACGGACAGCGACAGAATTGGAAAAATTACTTTTGAAGTTGGTTTCACGATATAACATGTAGTATGCGATGGAATACTTCGCGACATAGGTATAGCAAGGTTGGGCCAGCATGGCATTAAACGTTAATAATAAAGGCCTGTTTCATAATCCCTGTCATTCTACAGCGTTGAAGGTGTTTTTGTCATTGTTCATCGAGAAGAGAGAGCAATAATCTTATTGACTATTTTAGCTAGCCCTTAGCGACCAATATGAAACCAACAACCATAAATTGAAAGAAAACTAATTTTAAATTCCTACAAATTAGGTTTTTAAAGTACTTAACATAATCAGAGTCGAAAACTAGCGTAGTAGCAAGGCGCGACCCTAACTAATATTATCACTTCATGATACATTTTATGAAACGTATTTTTGTATCAATAAAACATAACAAAACCTATCTAATGACGCCCACACGATGCGGTGGTACATCAATCCCACAAGTCACACAGACTAATCACTTTTTTATTTAATTTTTCCGTCAATTCTAAATCGAAATATGTTTTTAATCTAAATATTTGTATACCTGGTATAAAACTCTTACGTTACTCTTATTATTACGCATAACCCAAATCAGGAGTCCTAATAAAAATAAATTTTGATTGTGGCTTCCTGTTGTAGTTCGCACAAAAAAGGAATTCCTGAAATTCAATACCTGAAGGGTTGAAGTTTGTCTGAAACTAGGTTGGCGCGAAAGATTTCGCTAGTTCACCTCCTCTCACTTCTTATACAAGGTGTTCCAATACTTGTGTTTAAAACTTCAGGGGGCTAAAGTACCCATCAATATGAATAACTTTTTCTAAGGAACCAACACTGTAAACGCGAAAAAAAAACAGCTGTCTCATAAATATTAGCCATGTAGGTATTGTGGTATCATAACTTTTGTATGAAACAGCTGTTTTTTTTTGCGTTTACAGTATTGGTTCCATAGAAAAAGTTATTCATATTGATGGGTACTTAAGCCCCCTGAAGTTTTAAAAACAAGTATTGGAACACCTTGTATAAGTACATCTTCTTTAAATATGTGCCTATTACTAACCATACAAAAATCTTGATAATTTTTTAAATATATATTTCATGTTAACCAAGCTAACACTTAAATAACTTTCTGTTCTATTGTGCTAATTCATAATAGACTTTCGTTTATATTTAGCCTTTACAAGTTTTTCCTACACGAAAATTATTTATTCTATGAATAATTGATAAACGTTGTGTTGCCATTTGCAGGTTATTGATACTGTCAGCCTTTTGTGAATTGTGGCGCCCAATCTAGCACATACGTTTCTTTAAGTATATGTAGTAGGTAGGTATCTATTCGCACACCAACTTCGAAGGCAAATATCAAACAACATTTATCAGTTCAGTCAGATTGTTTCGAGTTTGCGTTGAATTTGTTTGTATAGAGATAATACTTTCAAGACTACGGTACTTATTTTATTGCTGTTGATTTTCAAACAGACAGAAAAATGGTTCAATTTTATTTGTAATCTACTTAGTAAAATTATGTCGTTTTCCCAAAATGACTTGTCAACCGTCGTTGCCGCGGCCAGTAGGTACAAACTCACGTAAACAACTTTCTATGGCAAAATCGCAACATTATGCCTGGAATAACAATGTAAACATATTGTTTACTCCCAATTCACGATTGTTTCTCTACAACGCTGTCGCAGCTTCAAAGTTTTGATGAAACATGTTGTTCCAAAAAAAAAAACTATTTAACTATCAGAAACAGGAAATGTGCACGTTTATGCACTCATTTTCTGCGTCAGTATATGGCCATGCCGGGCAAATTACGCCGGTACTTATGAAAGCTAAAGTACATGGCCATACACTTCGCCGCCGGGTAACCGGCGTCGGGTACCCGGCGGCGAGTGTATGGCCATGCCGGGCAAATTACGCCGGTACTTATGCAAGCTAAAGTACATGGCCATACACTTCGCCGCCGGGTACCCGGCGGCGAGTGTATGGCCATGCCGGGCAAATTATGCCGGTACGTATGAAAGCTAAAGTACATGGCCATACACTTCGCCGCCGGGTACCCGGCGTCGGGTACCCGGCAACCGGTCCGTGTGAAAAGGCACTAACCAATTTCGGCTTTAAAGGTTTTAGCACATAACGTGCATGTAAGAGCACCGTTGACATAATTCAAGAAGTATAAGTCTATACTCTCTTGTCATGTCACTAGTTTCTTTCGAAACAGTTTGGTGAAAGGATTTTAAGTGCGCCTCAAGAGGCTCCTTTCGAGCACTTGACACATGTTATAGAACTTTTTAGGTTCCACGACATGCCGGTTTCCTCAAAAGACGACGTCTTCTAATGACTAAGGTAACCTACGTGTCAGACTCTACGTCGGGTTTTACTCGAAGGACATGCTACTAACACTGCTGCAACTGTTAGCACTCCCGACTCGCGAAATAATTTTATTTAAAGGCTTTTTATTGGTTTGTAACGTATCCCCTCAGAGCTCTCAGTACCTAACAAGTACTAACTTAAGATTTTTAACTTAACCTAAAGAGGTAGTCAGAGGTGAGTCCAAATATTACATACACAAAAAACTTTAGATTAAATAAAAGTAGAACTGACCTTGTAGCTGGAGAGATTGTGAACCGTGCACGCAAGAATCGCCTCGCGGCCAAGCGGTGCTGTTACGTTAGCTATGGGCGCGCTGAAGCCCGGCTCGTCTGAAACAACATTCACACTTAACAATAAGGGCAATACAGCAAGTACAACAAAAATACAGCAACTGTATCACTACCACTAAGTACTAGTATTTTTCGTGTGATTTTCATTATTCTATCATGTCGTAGAACCTAAATTCTTCTAAAACATGTGTCTCTCGAAGAGAGCCTTTTTGGGGTGAACTTAAAATCTTTTCACCACACTGTTTTGAAAGAACTAGCGACGCTACAAGAAGAAGTAAATACAAGAAGAAAGTATGGTACGATGTAAATTGACCATACGATCTTTTCATCCAATATTTACATCATACTGATATTACAAATGCGAAACTTTCAACATTCGGATAGAAACATATTATTTCTTAATTAAATACAACGTCAGTGTCTTCAGCAATATTTATTTTTGACACAACAAGCTTATTCCGCAATCTTAAAAACCTAAAGAAATATTCTATGTATTTATAGATTCAAGGTGATTCGATTCGTAAGACGAATGTTTATCAGCGATTGTGGTCTGTTATCGATCGAATTACAAAGAGTGTTTATTCGTAAACTCCATGACGTATTTACAGATACTTTTAGGCTTCGGCTCAACTTCTAAGCATGATCTTGCCTTTTTATATCCATAGGGAATGTTCTAGGCACTATGCTACCTTCAAACATCTTAAATTCGCATCAAAATGCCAACTTCATTTTAAAAACATGTTAACATTAAAGCAATAAATATCATATTCCTTCTTTTAGATTGGCATGAGCTAGGTACATGTAGCGCAAAGAAAGTACCTTTAGGGAAATCATAAAGTTTGTTACGGGCTTGAGGAGAATTTTAATTAAGTGTAACCGCTTCAAAAAGGAATAAACTCATATATTGTAAAGTTTTCCAGAGGTTTGAAAAGGTTAAGAGATTGATTATGCCTTAAGAAATTTAATCAAAACACTGTAGGTAATTAAGTAGATACAGGCTTTTATATCAACTTCCAGTAAATGACGCCCAGTAATATTTCAATTAGTTTAAAATTTAATTTGCTTTCATAATATTACGATAACAGAATACGGGCTGTATTTTGAAAATACTTTTCTTTAATGCGTGATATAAAATTAACTGGAATTGCGCGTGAATTTGCTCGCACGCAGCTTTTTTTATACAAACCTTAACCCCCACTTTTGTGGGTGTTGAGTTTTTTGGATTTTTTATCTTAGTACCCTCCCAATTTTTTACCTCAGTTTAGGCTTTTAGTTTTATATAGATGTAGTTTGAAACCCAGTATTGGATAACTAAAAACTAACCTAAGTTACTCTGATTATGCGCGCCTAAGCATATATCTGGTTATAGAGCCGACCAACGCAAAGTTTATTGTAATTAAAATCATAAGTTACTACTTCGCATTTTTAACCAACTTCAAAAAAAGAAGGAGGCTCTCAATTCGACTTTTTTTATGTTTGCACCCGCTTAAATCCGTCATTTATGAACCGATTTGAAAAAAGTTTTTGTTTGAGAGGATATACTTTCATATTACTCCCATAAAGTTTTACCAAAATAGGTTCAGTAGTTTGGCTTTTAACTCAAAATAACAGGAAAAAGTTATGTCATATAAGTAAATGAAATTGCGTATTTTGCTGTTTTAGGCTGTCAGTGTATTTTAAGTCGAGTTTTTTTCTTCAGAAAATATTTTTTTTTAAGATTAGTAAAGCTCTTTGTGAAGGGCTCCGGGGAGTTACTACACCATGCCTTTTTCTGCCGCCAAGCTGTGTTTCTGTTTGAAGAGTGTGGTTGCCGGTATATATTTTAAAACAGCTTATAGGTGTTGCGTAAGTGTAACATGTCAGATGTCACAGGTAATTCGATAGGGTTGGCGAATGACTCGGGGTTGAGCGTTAATGTCAAAATACCCTTTAATATACCGTGTTTTTATTAAATTAGTTTCGTCGCACGCAACACACGAAACCCACACAATCAGGTCATTTCTGACGTTATAGATTCAAAATAGTAAAGAATTATGAAACGTCTTGTGCTAATCTTTATTGTGATGATTTTTATGGAATAAAACTGTTTTTATTGAACCTAACTCCGCAAAAGCTTATCGAATCATCATCATCACCATTAGCCTGAAGAGGTCCGCTGAAGGACATCAAAGCTTTTCATATACATTTCCAGGAAGACCGATTCTAAACTCTCTCCATCCACCTGTTATAGAATAAACTTCCAAAACCAACATTTCTCGTGTTTTGTAAGATCATGAAAGATTGAAAATCTTCAACGGTTGATGTTCGATTACTTTGTTGCGTGTTAGATAATAAGCATCTTTCTTTTTTAGTTTTATATATGCGAAAACATATAATTGGTATTTAGTTTATTTAAGTTGTTATATCATAGTTTAAATACTGTTTGCTTTCCGAATAAAATAAAAATAAAATCACCAGTATCATTATGTTCAATGATGGTGTAGACTATGAACTCGCCCATAGAACATTTTGATGAATCTAAAGCGGTAAGTCTAGACATAGATAGACACTCGATTATTTTTATAATGTCAAGAAGGTCAAAAATGTGAAAATATTGCGAGATTATATTTTATTTAAACCGAGTGATATCTCGTGCCGACGGCAATGATGAAAGGGTGTACTATCTGTTTTAGAGTTGATAAGGGTCTCTTTTATTCTTGACCTCTGATTGTATCATT
Organism: Chloroclysta siterata; assembly: GCA_932294275.1. Classification (NCBI taxonomy): domain Eukaryota; kingdom Metazoa; phylum Arthropoda; class Insecta; order Lepidoptera; family Geometridae; genus Chloroclysta; species Chloroclysta siterata. The sequence goes on along the minus strand of OW028595.1, from coordinate 16,551,533 downwards.
CAATAACTAAGTTTAACTAAGTTAAAGCTCACAACTTCAGCTGGAGAATGCATAGAGGGAATTTACAGGTTCACATTACTTTGGCTTCACGGCTTTGATCCCCTGGCACGGTATATATCCCTCAGATCTCGTAGTAACAGGTATCAACTCAATATTCTTTCAGGATATCTAAGGGGTAGTAAGAGGTACGTCCAAGTATTTGGCAAATACCCACATTTTGCGGGTATTCCATACGTGACAAGGCACAATACACCCCACTGCGGGACGTCAGTGCAGATCTCATTCCCCCCTCATGAATTAGAATTTGAATTGGGTTGCAAGGCCATCGCCGCTTTTAAAATACTTAATATCTTACTTCTTTCACCGTTTGAGAGCACTGTTAGTATACTAGATGTTTTTCTCACTACATTTCTCTTCACCCTCTAAGAGCCTTGGCTTTGCGCATATTTTCGAAGGGATAATCCACTCGTGCACGACCGGATTCGAACCCACGGCGTTACTATCAAAAGGTAGGGTTGTACCCACTCGACCAGTGCTTTTCACTCCCACTAAACCACCGGTGCTCTAATATAATAATGGTCTTCACACACCGAATAATTTGGAAAGTCACTTAGTTGTAATCGCTGAATCTACAACTATCGCCCTATTTGGAATATTCGGATCGTGACCCGCAACAAGTTCGTCGATCTATCTAATGTGTAATGGAACCGTTAATAGTGCCACTGGGCGATAGAGCAGTTTGATTTACCGTGTTATAAATGACGGTAGATGGCGCTATGGTTCCGTTAAAACTAGGCTCGTTTGATACACTTCCGACGCTGTCACTGACAAATTACAATCGCGCGCCAGCCATGCCCCCACTAATTGACTGCACGTCAAATTTAGCGGCGATAATCCAAACACGGGGAAAGTGATTCCGCCTAAATAGGTTATTCTAAAACGAATTGGAAACACGTTGTTTTACCTACTCTACATAGTGAGTTCAGTAGGTTAGATACTAATGATCCCTTTATATAAAAGTGTAAGTACTCACAAAAATGTCTAAAATACAATGGCTCGTTGACAAAAGTGTTGGAAAAAAAACGTAGGTATGCTCCTCATACTTTTTTCTTTTTTATACGTGCGTCTGTTAGATTATTACAAAATTTATAATTTTGTTCTCATGTAAGTGAAAAAAATATTCTTAATGGGAAATAAATGTCTAAAACCATAAAGTATTTGCGGCTATTGTAGATGATTTATATAGGTAGCGTCAGAGGTATCTTTTTTGTTCATACTTTTATTAAGATGCAGACTACCGCTAATGTACTTTTCGTTCCCACTTTTCCACATTTTTGGAGATATAAAATCACGGAATGAAGTTTAAGGTAGTTATATAAAATCGCAAACAACCAAGTTTTGGAGAATAGCAATAAAAGGATATGCTTAACTAGTTTTTAGTACGTAATCAATCTTTTAGGTAGGAAAACTTGTTCGAATATTATTGCTGAACCTATAAAATGTTATTCTTCGAAACTTGGTAAGTCATAGCAAACTACATAGTACACAGTAATTTCATATTTTCTAAAATGTTGAACAGTGCGAGCGAGAAGTTGTTTGACGGGTTTCATCCTTAACTTTTTTGGATCAAAATGATTGTTTGATGATATTTGCTGAACTGAGTGCAATGAGATTGCACTCAACTTGTTTGATTGCAGTTTTTCACGAATATATTCAGTGATTTTATACCATTCAAAATGATAAAAGGTGCGAGCGAGAAGTACATTACCAGAAGACATCGCCTTAATAAATTCGAAGGTGTAATAAAATTTTGGGATGTAAAATTAATCGTGAAATATCGAGACTTTGATTGATATTGAGTTTGCCTGGCGGGCGTGAAATTATCTAGGTAAATAATCAAGGGCTTCTTTGAAACCGTATTGATATAATTATACTATTTTTACCTTTAGAGATTCATATATACCAACAACTTATTTTATATTAAACTTTTGAGACTGCCAGACATGTCAAACAAAGCGATAAATAAACACAACGCGCGCCATCGACTTCGGAAGTTTTTCTGTTGGTAATTATGAATATGATTTGAACATAATAACATAAAACACCGTGGTAGTAAGTTTACACTGTAGTAAGATTTAGGTAGGTATACATGTTTTCTAGTTTTTTTAAGTACCTATTTATATAAGATTATTATTGTTATTTGTCGGTAGATATTTTTATTTTATTAGAATTTTTGAGTTTATTTGTTTAGGTTTTTTTTTTTAGCTTTATTTTAATTTTTTATAACTTGATCTCATGTGATTCATTTGTAATGTTTGTAAATACTTAGTTTAAATTAGTTACCTAGTCATAAAATAGAATAACGTATTGGAGAATGTGTTTTCTGTATGTTATTTTATTATTATTAAATAAAGAATTTGAATTGAATAAAAAAAAGTATTATCTAAACAAAGATTCAAGCCATTTACCAATTTAATTATTGGTGCAGAAGCATGCATAGACATAGTTTCAAGTTCGTAAGTTTAAGGTGACTTATTTGTTTTACAAATATTTTCATCCAATTTATATATCTCTAAAATACCATCTTAGTGGGTATTATTGCCATAAAAGGAACATTAAAAACCACATATATGTATATCCATAATGCCATAAAAAGACATTCTCAGTTTTCTAGGTTAAGGTTTAAGCGTAGAATACAGGTTTTAGTCAAATCCACGGTTGGTGAAGAGCATGTTTTACAGAATTTAAAAAGACTTCTCCTGAAAACTTTAGCAGGCTATAAGAATATGCTCCTTGACTAGCCTCACAGCTCTGTTGGTAGGTCTGCCTTCTTCATTGTAAGGTGTTAGTTTGATACTCACCGAGACCAAACATGTATGTTTACTAACGTAGATGTTTGTTCTCTGTCTAAACGTTTGAAAAAATGCGGGAAAAATATGTGTTGTATCAGTGATGTGTCTCAAATCTCAATCTCTCAAATCTGAACAAATAATATGAAAAAATGAAATGAAATGTAATGAAAATACTTTATTGTACACCAAACAAAACAACAGTAGGTACAATAACAAATAAAAAATAAAATAGTAAATGTAGGTACAATGGACGGTCTTATCGCTGAAAGCAATCTCTTCCAGACAACCTTTGGATGGAGAGGATTGTAAGATTAAGGAAGATTGGTCGCAGGTGCACGCGACCAAGATAGTAATTATAAAAATCAAATTACACTCTAAATAGGTAATACGGTAGGTACTTACATACTTAAATAATATATATAATAATATGAAATGAATTATAATAATTTACTCTTCTTCACTGAAAAAATGAAAATAATTATTCCTTATACTTATTTAAATTTTTGTAAGTTCTCGTTTCTGATGTTTGTCAATCGTGTGAATGTGTTGACCTCTAGTATAAGCTCTATAAATAATAAATAAATAATAAATAAATATTGGTGGACATTTGACACAGCACTATCTAGCCCCAAACTAAGCCAAAGCTTGTGATATGGGAACCAGATAGCTGATATACTACTTATATACTTTTTTTTTTGTAAATACATACTTATAATATTATATAACACCCAGACAGAGAACAAACATCTATGTTCATCATACAAATGTTTGTTCTCGGTGGGGATCGAACCCACGGCCTACGGCACAGAAAGCAGAGCTACTACCAACTGAGCTGTGAAAACGCATAGCTAATTTACGCACCCGGCTGATGAGTCTATACAAGATTAGTACACGCTAGACAAGTCAATTACGTAGGCGCCCTAACAAGCTGTATAATTGCTACGTACTTAATGCTTATTTCATAAATATACCTACGCCTTTTTGTTGGTATTTCCTATTATACTAATAAAGTAGGTAGTAGGCATCACAGGTCAGTTAGTTAACTCTGCTTTATATGCTGAATGTTGTGGATTCAATTCTCACCGAGATCAAATATAATTATACCATAACATAAGAGTAGTAGAGCTCCTTGTGAAGGGCTCGTCCGGGAAAGAATTACCACCATGCTTTCTGCCACCAAGCAGCGTTGCTGTGTTTCGGTTTGAAGAGTGTGGTTGCCAGTGAAATTACAGGCTCATGAATTGATGCCGTATTTATATGCTATGAGTTTTACAAATTGATCATTTGTCTAGTCCTCATCAACATTTTCTTAGTTTGGGGCTACCTGGTGCTGTAAACTTACCAATACTTGTGATATGCGTTAAATTTGATTTAGTTTTTTTTTATGAAATGAGGCCATAGCGTTCATTATAATTCGATCCATCACTTTTAATTCCAAATAAGTAATTTAGAACTGTATCATTGGACGTCGATAGATCAACTACAAACCAGGTTTTGTAAAGCACAAAACAAATTCAATTAGACTCAATCCTCTAAGCTATATAACAGAAAACCCATTTAAGATAAAAAGCGAATTTCTACGTGGTGTAGAGTTTACTCAACCAATCCTTTATTTCTTACTGATCACAAACCCAGTTTAGCTTGTCAACCTTTATTTAGTTTTCCGTATTTTCCAACATCTGGGTTGGAAGCGTTGGGAGCGTTAACAAGGTAGACCACATACATACAGGACATACCTATTTTTAGGTACACATTGTTTTTTGCAAGAAAGATGTATAATGAAATGTGAAAATAAAAATAAAATAGCTAAATTTAGCATCTTGCAGTTTAAAAATACCCTTTGGTCCGTTTACATTTTCTCACTTCACATAAGAATACAAGGCAAAAAGGAGTTAACTAATTTCACTGCCAAAGACATACATACATACATAAAATCACGCCTGTTTCCCATAGGGGTAGGCAGAGACCACAGATTTCCACTTGCTACGATCCTTACATACCTCTTTCGCTTCATTCATTCTCATAACATTCTTCATACATTCTCGTCGCCAACGACATTTTACAATAAATCTATAATCATTTATTGCAGCAAACAAAAACACTACAACTCAAAGAAATCGTAACACGAATATACAGTCGGCTACAAAAAATGTAAACAATTTGTAATTTTATAATGGCGTATAAATATTACAGAGCAAATACCTACTCCAAATTAAACTAAAAAGTAAAACTACATACGGTATCATATATAAAGGTCCTCGAATGGCGACTACGAATAGGAAAACGAAGCGTGAACCCGTTGGACAGAAGTCGGTGGATGGAGAAGGCCCAGAATCTTTCTTCCTGGAAATGTATAGGGGAGGCCTATGTCCAGCAGCGGACTTCTTCAGGCTGATAATGATGATAATGATAAAGTAAACTTATCAACTGAACTCATTAATGTTCAGTTTTTACATTATAATAGTTTAATGTAACGCTGTGATACCATTTTGACAGTTATGAAATGGATACATCTTGCTACAGCCAGCTGTACCAAGTTATGAACAAATGTGAATAAATGTTAAGCTGCTGCACAATTTCCAACCATGTGACAAGCAACATGCATGACTTATGCAGGCTAATTAGCTGTAAATAGTGTGACTTTAAAACAAACTGTAGCCTGAACTTGTTGGAAACTACCTGCGAGCAGCTGTCATAATTTATAGTTTACAATCTCTATTGGTTCTGGAACTGCCAAGTACATTTTCAATTTCGACCTTAATGCGTTGACATAAGGTACTCGTTAGTATATTCACGTACATCTTTCGAAACAGTGTGGTGAAAGGATGTTATGGCGCCTCATAGAGGCTCATTTCAAGCACTGAATATCGCAGTAATATTGTAGAACTCAATTTTTCATGTACCAAACACAAGAAATGCTTTCATTGCAATCGAAATATATATATTGTACTAAATTGAATACTTTGGGGGGGGGGGGGGCGCCTCGCAACTCTTCTAGAAATTACTACAATAAATAAATATTGGTGGACTCTCCACACAGCACTATCTAGCCCTAAACTAAGCCAAATCTGTAGTGTCCAAGATAGGATATAAGATGAAAATTAGCTTGCCTATCACCTACTCCATTCACTCAGCCTAGTCAGCGTTGAGAGCTGTTGATGTGCTTTTAAGATAATAATTACTTACGCGTGGTCGCATAGGTAGTATCAGCTAGTAGCCAATCCAGCACCAATAGTGCCAACAACATCTTAACACTTCTAGACAAACTTTGTTGCCCTAAGCAATACATTGTTTATGAATTAAAAAACAACAATAATGAAAGGAACGTGAATGCACTACAAATATTTCAGCACCACGTTGGGCGCCAAAAATTAATAATTAATTGTATTTTCTCTTTCGGTACGTTCATATTACATCTTGAATGAAGTTTTCGCGTTTATTTACTATGATAAACCACGAAATAATCACACACGAACTAAATAAGGTAACGTAACGTTTACTGTCTCACGGCAAATTGTCCCATAGATTGAATTGAACACACGCAAAAAAGCTATTAAGAAGAGCTTTACTCCGAAAACAAAAAATACTACGGCGAATTTCCGTGAAAAGTTTCACACGTATAGGCTGGTCGGGTGACGCCACACGACCGCCTCGGCCGAAGGCTCTGTGATAACTGGTGCAAGCTACATGCTTGCAACGCGACTAACCGAAAGCGCCACCCCCTTTCTCTATCGCTATCCCTTTCTCCCGCAACGGAGGGAAACTCGTGCTTATTACTTGTAATTCGTACCTAGCGAGTTTTTTCTATTACTATAGGTTAGGTACTAAACAAGAATAAAATTAATCTGTATTTCTAAGATAGTCGTGCTACTATTTAAGTAGAATATATAAAAACTAAAAAAAACAGGTAAAATCAGTTTCAGCAACCACTTCACAAACGCCTGCTCATGCTCAGAGTCACATAAACTTATATGGATAAGATAAGTCTGTAGTAATCAACTCAGAAAATATAATATACGTAACCTAATATCCTTAGGCGTCTAGACTACCTACTAGAAATAAAAGAGGGTAAGCGAACGTCGATGTCATCATGGCGTTCCCAAGAGTAAAATATAATAATGTCCAACAAGAGTATATTTTTCTATATATAAAGATCGTACCTAAAGTATTTAGTATTTCTTAGTGAAACAGAGAGGAAAACAAATCTTGAAGAGCTTTGTCGAATGGATGTACTGATACAGGAACAGATGTCTTGAACACCTACTATGTTATATGTCAGTCTATGTTTTTATGGTGAAATGGGCAAGTTGATAAACACCGTGAACAAAACTTGGATAAGATAAGCCCCAGAAGAGGATGAACTCGGACTGTGGATGATGAAATGTTTACATTCTAAAGGCCTAATTACCTCTAAAATAATAAGTAGCCTGATACGTATAAGTTGGTAAAAAACTATTAAATACACTTCAATACCAACCAGTACTCTACAATACTTAACGCAATGAAAATTTAAATATGAATCTAAATTTTAATGGTTTTTCTTACAATATTTATATCATTTTAAATCGTATGTTAAAACATCTCGACGTAAACTATCCCCTATTTAAGTTTTCAAAACCATTTGGGTATTGCTAGACTGTAAAAACTATCGCCAAAATGCCGATGTCCATTCCCATTTCCTTTTCAAGTTTAGCCGGCTGATATGTGCCTAAATACATGTTTATTAGGGTGGCCTACGAGATGAGTATCGTCTAAAATAACAAGAGCCCTATCACTACCAATGAGATAGCGTCCCAACGCGTCCAGGCACATTTAGCGATACTAGGAATAGAGCCGTTAAATATTAGAATGAAATCAAAAAATCATGTGACTGGACATATATTCGCCGTGCAGACAGAAACGTCAATGTGGGATATGACCGAATAAATTAAAGTCCTTTATAAACTTCATCATCATGATCATCACCACCCTGAAGAAGCCCATTTCTGGACATAAGCCTCCCCCATATAAGTATTTCTAGGAAGAACGATTCTGAGTCCCCTCCATCCACCAACTTCCCGCGATCCTCATATGCGTCGGTCCATCGTTCCACGCTTCATCTTCCAGTTCGTGGTCGTAAATCGAACCTGTATTCCCCAGCGGTTGTTGGATTTTTTTATTTTACGTTTTTAGGAATAACAAATATAAATTGTGATCTTATTTACATTATAGTATAGGATTTGTGTGAGAAACTGTTCAACCCACTAAGTGATCCACTAAAAATAATTGAAATTTGAAATTGTTGTGAAGCTAAATATTATAATAAAAGTGAAGTTAAGAGAAATAACCATGAAGTAACCGTATTCTAGTAAAGGGATAATATTTAAATCACCATAACTGTCCACAAAAGGGTTTCATAGGGTCATAGAAACCCAAGTAGTTATTTCCTCTACAAAATAATATTTCGTTACATTCACACGTAACCGCAGCTGAAGCCTTACCCAGTTATTGGTTTATGTTGATCTATTATCGAGAAAATTAAAGAGATTGTGCTTTGTACGTTATTTAACATTATTGAGCACTGTACGAAAAGTTATTATAGCAACAATAAAAGTAGTAGGTTTTGCTGATCTATTCCAGACAACCGTTATACTCGTACTAAACTTAACTTAGAACTAATGTTTTGCATCAACGACTGTGAACAAGAGCGGAATTGGTATAAAAAAATATAAAATAACAAAATAAAATGAAAGAACATTATTATTTTGTTAATGTAAATCGATAGATTCGCGCTAATCACAATTACTTTTGTCGAAGTCTAAAAACCTTGTCGATAACTCATATTATGAGGCTTCTGAATATCTCAAGTTGATGGAAGCATGGCAGTGCCAGTGCATTATAAGGGCACAGTTGGCAAATTATTAGCTTTTTTTTTATACAACTAGCTGATGAAACAAGCAGATGGCCCACCTGATGTTAAGTGGTAACCATCACCTATAACAAAACATTGCCTCGTAAGTCACGCACAATAGAAACGTGCCCTACGATGCACTGCCCTGCTTCCATCAACTTGAGGCATACAGATGTTAAGCCTCATGTGCCTGTAATTACACCGGCAACCACACTCTTCAAACCGAAACACACTTCCTCAAAACGTTTATCGACTTCGACAAAAGTAATTCTGATTAGCGCGAATCTATCGATTCACATTAGCGAAGTAATAATGTTCTTACTAAGTATAGCAAAACTATTTCCGCTGACACGACTGGATTCTAAAAAGCTGCCTATAATTTATTTTGTTTCCGAGTACCTACTTGCACTTGAAAAATACGCATAGTGAAAAAGCATCCATGGTGATGTTTTAATAAATATTTTGATCTAATCCGTTGGCACCTACCTACACTTAAAATAACTCACAGTATTGTGCGGTCTGTGGACTTGCCTTGTGGTTTGACCGCTCTGATGATGTTGTTTGACCATAAATTTGGCCGTCTACCTCGTGGTCATCGTGCATTCTTTGCCTAAAATTTTACGGTCCATCGTCCGTCATTCTTGCAATGTAACAGATTTTAGTGTGATGTGCCAACATTAACTCCAAAATGTTGCCCAATATGAAACAACATAATTTACGGGGCGTAGCCACCTATTTAGAAGCTTGATTTTGAAGCTGGTCATGGTCTTCAAAACAAAACTTTTAGTAGAGTTCGCGCAACATTGCGATTCCGTTAACAACATTCACCCATTTCACAGCCTTACAGCCATCAAAGATCAGTTGGTAGTAGCTCTGCCTTCTGTGCCGTAGGCCGTAGGTTTGATCCCCACCGAGAACAAACATTTGTGTGATGAATATAGATTTTGTTCTCTGTCTGGGTGTTATAATATTCTATTATATTATATTTACAAAAAAAAGTTTACATGTATTATTTCAGCTATCTGGTTCCCATATTACAAGCTTTGGCTTAGTTTGGGGCTAGATAGTGCTGTGTGGAAAGTCCACAAAATATATATTTATTTAAATTGGCATTCTGCAATACATCCATGAATCACTAGCGCCGCGTGAAAGTTTGGCGAGTGGAAATGCCAGCGTCCGTGAGGCGAAGCTCGTGATCTGCTCGTGTGAGAGTGAGCGCAGATTTACTATTGCCCGTGACTTTGCCGTCATGAGAATCGACATCCTGAGCTTTCAGGAGTATTATTTTAATGAAACTATCATGCTTCCTAAATAAACAGCACGTCTTATTCGCAGTGCGGGTCTACAGTAAATAATGTCCGGCCCGGCGGCGCCATGGAATTGAGTTCTGGGAACCACGGGGAATTCTTGCTGGTCCCTACCGGCCTTAGAACCACCATTAATATTTATGCCGTGCATACGTCACTATCCACCGCGACCTCGATTAAAGTATTGCATTTTTAGAAACTGTTTAGGTTACTTGGCTTAACCTCAAATCATTTAACTGGTTTGTGTCAGAAGACAAAACCTTGAACTCTAGTTTTCAAATTCAAATATTGTGTAAGATAAAATAGAATACAATATATAAACAGTAGCAACTTTCAAATAACGAGCTAATAGGAGGCCCGTAGTAGAGTATCGCTGACTAATTTATCAGCCGATCCTGACTAATCACAGGTCTTTAATAGAAAAGTGAGGGTTTAACTTGATGAAAACAGCTATTTCAAATGTGAACAACTCTAAGACAAAAGATAACGTAGCTTAATAATCAGGTTAAAGAGAATTAATGTAAAATTTCTCAACGTGGGCAAATTGAGTAGGCCAAATAAATAAAAATCTTTATTTCAAAGAACTGGTCAGTCCAGCAGGAATAGTTTACCTTGTAATCAAATTGTATCAGATAAAGGTACTAGACACAGATTACTAAGTAATACCTAATTGTAATAGCTAGTATAATATAAAGTAGGTTCTTAATGTGACAAGTGCTAGATACTTCTCACTACACCTACTTGTTATGACTTCTGACATTTGCATGGCTTCCGGAATACCGACTTAGTCGGACATGGCTGGACATTGTTATAGAATACCTTTAATAAACACTATACACACCGCGATCAACACAAATTCCGTTATCTATACAAATTGTGAAATTGTTTTTTAAACTATATAATAAGGTTATGTTATGCTATATGTTAATAAGGTTATGGGTAAGACGAAAGAACTCTTATTATCATATTCTTATTTAAAGAATTATAATTTCAAAGGGAAATCACAAATGTAACTTATGGGGTTAGAGTTAATTTTTTAAGAGTAGTAGAGCTCTTTGTGAAGGGCTCGTCCGGGGAAGTACTACCACCACGAATTTTTCTGCCACCAAGCAGCGTTGCTGTGTTTCGGTTTGAAGAGTGTGGTTGCCGGTGTAATTACAGGCACATGAGGCTTAACATATGTATGCTTCAAGTTGATGGACGCAGGGCAGTGCATCGCAGGGCACGTTCCTATCGTGCGTGACTTACGAGGTAATGCTTTGTTATAGGTGATGGTTACCACTTAACATCAGGTGGGCCATATGCCTGTTCCATCAGCTAGTTTTATAAAAAAAACTTTGTTGGAAAAATCACTAAGTTTCGGCCTGCATGTTCTTGAACAAACATTGCATATGAATATTGCGTCCAAGCAGCCAATATTAACATTCCAACCACTCTCGTCTTATTACGTACTTGATGTAACATGAAACACAGTCACGCGTAAAATCAATACAAAGTCGTGAATCTCTCTGCATGAGCCTTTTTAAAAACATAAATCTCAAAATCTTAATCAGTCGGGGACGTTTTGACCTTTGAAATAAATGCGGGTTCTGACCTGTGACACGCTCGCATACGGTCGAACATTGTAGAATAAACAGTTACCTCACATTTGACATAAAATTGCTGTAAATAATATACATACTTTGTGCTTTAAAAGCTGTGTTTTTGAAATCGCCCCAAGGAGTTTACCTTGCGTAGGGATGCCTAATTTAAAACCTCGAAAAATATCAAAATCCTTCTAAAAAGTCATTCTCCTTCTTCTTTTTGCCGTCTCACTGATTCTTTCGAAAGAGTGTGGTGAAAGGATTTAATTGAGCCTCAAAAAAGTTCCTTTCGAGCAATCGACACATTTTTTTGAAATTTTTATGTGACTTGTCGGTTTCCCCCTGATGTTTGTTCCTACTGGCATTTTGCACATACAGTTTTGAACAGATAAATTTATTGGTGCACGATTGTTTTGAAAACACGACCTTAGGGTCAAAGGTACCACTAGACCACCAGTGCTCTCACAAGTACTTGTAACTTGAAATTTGAAATGAAGATGTTTCGCACAATTGACTTAAGCTTTATTACATTAGTGCGAATGTGTTTATTATGTTAAAAGCCAGAGTCAAGAGCGTTTAGAAAGAATTCGGTATGCTTCTGCATTATGGCAGTTTATTTCACAGAACGAAATGTTCCTTCTTCAACACAAAGTAATAAGCTTGTGTAAATACTTGTAAGTAAGGGGGTTATTTCCCGGAACATCCGTATAAGTGGACTGGGTGGCCCGCCTTCGGATTCTAAGAAACCATCTTCTTATGTTGTAACCATGTTCCTATACGGTAGTCATATTTCTATAAAAAAAAATATGTGCGCAAAGCTTATCTCTCAAACGGTGACGGAAAAAACGTATGGAAACCCGCGGCTTTAGCCAGTCCGCATGTATTAACTTTCTTTCTTGTAGATTAAGCTGTACCTATATATATAGCTGTCTTTCTTGTAAAGCAACCTTTGAGTCCGCCTTATTCTACTGTAAGCCCTAGCACACAACAAAGTTAAATGCTATAGTTTTGTAAAGCTAGTTAGCTAGATACATATAGTTTTGTAAAGATTTATAAAGCGTCAGGACCTGACTCTTTATAAAACTTCTACGATAACTAAAACATCTACATAGTCCTGTTTATTATTATCTTATTCATGTACCTACAAGATTCGTACTAAGTTTCTTTGTTATCCTCTAATAACTGCCCCTAGCTGGACCACCTCTGAGCATTTATTGCATGCTGTTGCAAAGCATCATACCATGAACAATCAGGAGGTCTAAAAAGGCCACTTTCAATTAATCATAATATGATCCTATTAAGAATCACATAAGAAATCGTAAAATGGCCACATAGAGTGAATTCATAATATAATTCGTGATCCGATTCATATTCGTAATTAATCTGTTTGACAGTTTTCTATAGAGATTCGTAAAATGGTCCACTAAATAGGAATTGCAATAACGTTGAATAGCAGATTCATAAAAAGTTACTCGAGAGGAACTTTATTCAATTCATATCGTCGATTTTGTTGAAAAATATATTTAATAATGGCAAATTTAGATCTTTATGATAACTTTTTGGAGCATACGCGTGATATGGAGAGCATTTTACAACACTGGGAAAGTATAGATCTTCGCAAAATGGAACTAGCTTTAGAAATGCCCTATTCCGAGTTTGTTGCATTGTATAGACCAAATAAATGCATGTCATACATGAGCTAGAGCCGTCGTCGTCAAGATGGAATAAGTTGAACATCCATGGTACCTACCCAACTGGCAAAATTGGGTCTTACAAATATCCTAAGACATCCTATGGAACACTTTATAACGTCTATAAGTGTCGAAAAAGGTGCAGTTTATAAGGGCATTTACTCTCATTCTTGTTGTACCTACCATGGTCTTATGCAGTGCATTGTGCAGTTTTTTGTATACCTACCTACCCAAATATATATAGCCTACGCCTAAAATTTGCTATCCCACATCCCAGCTATGGGGAATGAGTGCTACCGGTTTTATTTTTGTCATCTTTATGTACCTACACCATTGAAGCAAATAATATGATTTATGATTTATTTATGAGCTTAAATATAAGCTTACAATAATCTTACTAATGCTTTTGTAAGAACAAAATAACTTAAAAAAGAAAATACAGTTTTAAAAAACATCAAAAATTGTAAACATTTTTATTTTTATAGATATACCTACTATGTTTTACATATACTTTGAGCATTATCCATTGCGATGAACGACTTGTGGAGTATAGTTCCTCGATAGCTTTGTAGCATAAATACCAATACTTTCACGGGCTTATTCTGGAATGTATTTAGAGTATTAATAATTTGTATGATAATTACTTCTGATAATTAATATCAATCAAGTAGTGGCACTTTGTAAATAAATACAAGATTGATTGCTCTTTTCTAAAATTGGTGTATGCCTATTATTATTATTATTATTATGAGCCTTCTATGTCCCACTGCTGGGCAAAGGCCTCCCCCCATTCCCTCCACTCTGTGTGATCCTATGCTGTGGTCTTCCATTCCGGCTGGTATTTATCGAGCTCATCTCGCCATCTCGTTCTTGGTGTATGGCTAATATTTCATAAATAACACTGGTTAAGTCAATTATAAATATTTATTGGTTGGTTTTGTAGCATCTGTAAACAAAGTTTTAGTAAGAGAAAGTCTGATAAAACACTTACTTCTGAGTCTAATAAGATTGAATAAACTTTCCAGATGCTTTACTAAGTATAATAGTGTTCTAGAAGCAATTAGTTATGCATGTATTGTAAACATGTCTAATGATGTAGAATGCACTAGGAAGGTATATCGGTCATGAGCGAGTTTACATCAGCCTCGCAGTCGCATTTTCGGGTGGCTGTGACCACAAGTTTTTTCGAGGGTTGGATCCACGCCTGCTGCGGATGATGATTGAGTTCACGAGCTTGTATTGTCAGGGCGTGCACACAATAATATGTATCAAGTGTACCTAACTGTGTGAGGACTGTGGCACAAACACTTTAACAAACAATGAAACTTTCGGTCGAATACTCTTCTAGTAGTCATTAGTAGTAGACATTTTTAGGCATTTGCATTGCAACGCAGCCATGAAAAGCACAAGCAAAAGTGCTACTAAACATGGTCAAGTGCCTGAACGACAAAACTATGATAAATATTACTAAATAATCTTTGTTTCGGCTCGTTTTGTATGATTACACCGTTGTTTTGTTTGTTTACATTATTTATGACATTGACGTCATTAAAAAAGTGAAGTGTGATTGCCATACAACTTATTGCCAGTCGAAAACAAAATGTTGAACCTAATCTTGGATTTATAGACTAGTTTTAGGTAAATGAAATTATTTAAACAGTTTTTACTATCTAATGATGCAAAGTATGTTTTTTATAAACAAATTCCTTACTGAATATCTGTTTAAAATAACAATATACGTCAATGAAAATATTTCGGAAACTTACGGTTTGATTTTTTTTCGTGTGGCAATATTAACGCCAAATATGAGTCTGCTGCTGAATTGAATTGCGTACGATTCACATAAATTTGTGACCATTTTACGAAAATTAGAGGAATTGCTAAGGATCTGCTAGGCATTCGGGAAATGAATTGATAGCAGATGAAATGCTCAATGTGGCCTTTTTAGACCTCCAGTTCACTGGAACGCGTCACTATAAGCTGAATTGTCTGGAATTAGAGTACATCAAGCCACAAAACAACAACTGTATTATAATAATAATTGCAAATACCTACTAATACTTAAAAACAAAGCTAGTAGAATAATGATCAATAAATTTTACAGAGAACTTTTACATTCTTCTTTTTTTATTTTACTATTCGTACAAGTAGTCCAAATATTATGAGTAATAATATTTCTACGGTTCAATACCAAAAATGTTACAGACGAATACGTCCTCAATTCTCATTTCCACTACATATAGTTGGAAGCCGCTACCTACTGAAATATATTTCCCGGTAAATCCTACCACTTGCTTAAATCCGTCAAAGGCAAATAAATATTCACAACATAAGTAAAAACTAGCTTTTACCCGGAAGTTTGCTTGCATCAAATAACGCACAGTTTTCTCAAATGAGTATTTTACTCAGTCTGTGGAAGAAAGTATGTAAATTTCCTATTTTTATTTATTGTTCTTGTTGTAGGTAATTATTTTTGGTTTTAGAATCATTTCCCAGATGTTTTTCTGTGAGTAAACATAAACTATAATCATTGTGATCACAAAATAATCATTTTTGGTAAGTTTGGATCTAAACGATATTTATACGAAACGTTTTAGCCCTGGTAGGTGGACATTCGAATAGACATCGAGAGTGACTTCGTAGATGTTGGTTTTCGAAACTTGGTTCACTAAAAACCATAGAAATAAGTATAGACAGTTGTATCGTAACTCCGGGTTTCTGAAGATAGAGGACGCTTCGCGAGCGTGTGACATATTGCTAGGATCTGCTGCGCTCTCAAATCTGTCAAGCGATATTAAACTATGACATGTGTGATTTATGTACTGAAGTACGGCGGCTTTATTGCTTACGTACTATTCACTTGAACGGGTTTCAGTTGCATAATATGAGTTAGATACGATATCCCAAGAAATATTTTATTTATGCATTGCTTACTTTGACATTAAACAAATAAACATTAGTGGACTTTCCGCACATCACTATCTAGCCCCAAACTATCATCAGCTGTCTGGTTTCCACCAGAACCACGCTGATATGACACTTACATTTACATTTTATAATTTACAGTATTTTGTTACTGTTAATATATTTATTTACAAAGAATACAAGTAATTAAAAATAATTGCTTAATCACAAACTAAAGGTTGGTGTAATATTAGGACAGGACATAAGCCACAAGTGAAGCACTACAATACTTCTTGCCTTTAAGCTGATTAAGATATGTTTTTATTTTACGATTTCACACTTAGTGGAAATGAGTAAATGAAAGAAGTTTAAACATAGGTATACTTATTAATTGAACCGTGTTTATTTATTCGTCGTTTAGTTTAGAGCCTGACCGATCAAAATACCTTAGGACCAATTGAAAATGCCAAACAAGACCGCCTAACAAACTAAAGGATCGTTTTGGTAATATTTCTATAGCAACCGACAGTCATTCCGAAACAGGTTCTTCGTTTTTCGGCAAATTGACAAACTTTGCGTACAACAATGAGGTATTTTGTATTTGACTTAGAGTAAATGGCTATAAGCTATAGTTAACACTACGGATTATTAAACTGTTAGTTGGTTCTTTTAGGCAATCCATTTTATAAATTGACGTAACTGTAAAATTATTCGTAACGGCTCTATGTGACCGCAGTTTTTTTAGTTTGGGCATCGTTGATAGGGATTTGTAATACAATAGGTACTTTAAACTGTTAGAAAGTACGGTGTAATTACAGGCACATGAGGCTTAACATCTGTATGCCTCAAGTTGATGGACGCAGGGCAGTGCATTGTAGGGCACGTTCCTATCGCGCGTGACTTACGAGGCAATGCTTTGTTATAGGTGATGGTTACCACTTAACATCAGGTGGGCCATCTGCTTGTTCCATCAGCTAGTTGTATAAAAAAAAGGAAGAATTGCGGATCAAAAAAAATTCAATATAACTATTAGGTATTTAAAAGTTTCGTGGATAAACTTTTACATGCCAGATTTCATGACCACTGGCTCATGTTCACTCTATGTAACCGTTCATACCTTTGCAAGTTAAGGTGAGCTTTCATTTTATTACTTTGAGGTATTTAGTTTATCCAACTTTTTGTTATCTTCGTTACAAATCGGAGGGCAAGTTTGAGCGTAGGGCGTTATAAAACGTTTCGTATTTACGATACGTCTATTTTGGCTTTATTGCCGCTTATGTGCTGGCTAATTTACCCCACCTTTATATATCACGCGATCTATATAATGACCTCCAGAAATCATAAGAAAAAGGCTTATAATATGGTAGTTTTAATTGCAGTTAGACTTGAAATATGACTTCAATATAAGCTTTAAAGGTTCAAGGACTTTTAGGTGTTTAAAAGTCGATTCAAATTCCAAAAAAATGTGTACGTGAGTACTTCCTTTGTGGAAATATAGAAAATTTTATTTAAACATAAAATCAAAGTGAATGTATTCATAGCTACAATTAATGTAAATTTTTCCTACACTATTTGTGCCGGTATATTGAGTGCCAGTCTTTCATAATTGTGAAATCATATTTCATCTATATTATTTTTCGCATTCATAAAAAAATATTAAATAGATAGGTACGATATGAAGTAGTCAGCTATGATGCCCACCAATTTCTTTGCCAGAATGTAAATTCAGGGTTCTTTTTCATAAATGGCGAAGCAATTCGCAGTTTATTTGGCATTTAAGCAAATTTAGAGGATCCCTTCTCTGCTGGCATTTTGTTTTATGTGTCTGCTCGTTACCGGCAGCGGCCGCGCGTGAAGTTACGGCCGCACTGGGCCGCGAGCCGGCTACGCACTGCTATGCTGAAACGCGGCGTCGAAATTTTTTTTACCCTTATTTCTTTAGACATCATGTGTGAAAAGTGGTGGATCTATCAAGGCTTGCTAATTTTATACATGCCATCCTCGTACGTGACTAACGCACGCTGCTTTATTACAGGTAATGGTTACCACTTAATATGAGGTGGGACATCAGCTTGTTCTACCATCTAGCTGAACAAAAAAAATCATCTAGATGTCTTTCATTGCGTTAATTTTTTACCGTTTGGCTGACTTTGTTTCCGCTGTTTTGCATCAGTAAGAAATTTTGCACTAAATGGTTGTAGTGCAACTTATTCTAAAAAGTTTACTTATAGTTACTTAAATAATTAGGCAGAAACCCCTATTATTATTAAAAAAGTACCCACTCAATGAATAACCCAAAAAAAAACATTTTATTTCATTTACCTTTCGTGTACCGGGTAGGAACACTATAGATAAATTAAATCACTCGATTTGGCATCGAATATCGGCCAGCCTTTGACACAAATGTAGATTCAGTTGCAGCGCAATCAAATCACCAAGTGCGTAATGCGCCCAAATCGCACCCTCAGGGAGTCGATGCACTCGCATCACACTACGGCATTTTATATTTTGAAATCCAGACACGGACAACACTGCCAAACAAAACTTATAGGTAGCTATTGCAAATACGATATTTATTTTACGTAGGTTGTGTAATAAAATACTTACAATTTTATTGGGTTTAAATATATTTTGCTGATTGAAAATTTTCTCTACATCAGACATCCACATTATTCAACATAATACATAATTATGGTCTAAAATGACCTGCAGCAGTCAGGTAAAAAGAAGTAGACGAAAGTACAACAGTAGTGTAAGTTTAATGATAATTATTCTAAGATCCCGTGACACACGGCGTGGCTATCTCCTCTTATTATTTTTTCACAATTACTATTAGAAAAATATTCAAATACCTACACGATCTTCATTTGTTTTTTATATTCAACTTTGACAAAAAAATTACAAAGTTGAAATAACTGGAATTTTTCGTGCAATTAGTTCAACTGGTTGAACTTAGTGGAACAGGTCTTTTTATGTAGGTATCTACAATGGACGTCAAATATTCTAGAATGTTTCAATTAAATATATGGAAATTGTCACAGTGTGAATTCGTTATTAAATGAATATATACTTGGTAAATCTTCCCTTTTCAATTTCCTAACATTCTACGTTACTCATGGTCCCTTGTCAAATAAAAACTTTTTCCATGTCTTATCGAATCAATTACTTTAATGGCCACGAAGCTTCTGGACTTTAGTGTTTTTCTTTTTCATTTTGATTGAAAGGGATAGTCGATGGGCCAAGACATATTCTAGTATATGATAGTTTTGTTTAAATAGGAACCCAAAGTAAGGGAATTCTAATCGTATACCAAATAATTAAACTTTCCGTTATTGTTCAGCTTCGGTATATTATGCTAAAGCGTCAATTTACTAAATCGATATGCCTCTTTGCACATATTTTCCTACGAAGGGAAATGCAATATTTATGCGCCCTGGGGTAAAATAATTCGGTCAGAATCGACTCAGCAAATTGGTTTTTCTCCCCATAAGCAGCGAAATGTCAAGATGGGCACTTTTTTCTTTTTTATGAACAAATTTTGACAATAGATAATGTGTGCAGTACAGTCGCTTACAAAAAGATGTTGCACTTTTAATTTTCAAAGTTATAAATGTTTTATAAATTATTGCTAGATGTTTGTTGGACATTTTAAGAGACCTAAAAACGCTCACGCTCCTAAAGTGAACTAAATCACAAAGGGATTAATTGGGTTGATTCAACGTTTAGCAAACTTGATTGAACATGTAGTTATCCACGTGCACAGCTCCGGAACGGAATGCACATTTCAACCGCCTAAGGATATTTAAATGTAATTTTCCGAATCAATAAATACATACGTAATCTGGCTCAACTGATAATTCAATATAGTATTATGAAATAAATTTACTGATTGAATTTATTTAACTGACCGTGTAGATTTTATACCCTTGATACTGACACACTACTTACACTGACTATGCAAAGAATCTTTCATAGTAATTTCTCCTCAGCCTCGATTTTTTTTCTTATAAGTTCTAAGAAAAAAGAGCTTCAAACACTTTTTAGAATACGGGTTTAAATCACATGTATGACGCTGAAACTTTAAGAACCTATAGCTAATCTTTTATCCAATCAGTCACGAGAGTTTTTAGTACGCTCCCCGATATGGGCGCTTATCGCGTCTCCATACAAACCCGCTAGAAAAACGGGATCGCAATACAGAAAATCAAAAAACTACTTTAAGTAAAATAGTAGTTAGATTTGAATTTATAGATACAAATCTAACTATTGATAGATTCATTATAAAATGCATAAAATCACGTGGATAAAGCTCTTTGATATCATAAATGTGAGATGATTTGTGGCTCAATCAGAGCTGTTGGACCAATTTTATTGAAATTAGGGATAAATATGGTCTCGTTAACTATAGTAACAAATAGTAATATGGTAATTTTAATCCGAAGAAGTTCACAGAATCAGAAAAATATATGGTACGAAAATGAACAGGCCCTGGAGGGAAATTAGCAATTAACTTTATCCGGTAAGCAGATCCGCGTGATACAGCTAGTAAATACTATAAAATTGAATCTGAATTTTACCTAGCTACTTACTGAATACTAGTGGTTTTAATTAAAATCGGCTTACGCTTACCTTTAATGACATTATACATAAATCAATTAGGTAAAACAATCATAAATATGCTGACCCAAATGCATTGGACATACGATCAGATCCTAATTATATGTACTCGTATATAAATGTGAAATTTACGAATTTTGCAGGTTTGTGTCGCAATCACCCCTCTTAACAACTGAACCGAAACTTAGAACGATTATATGTCGTCACATGGATGATACTTATAATTTCAAAAAATTACCGGTATTTGGGTAGAAAACATAAACGAACCCAATAAAGGATAAGCCTTAATACTTATTGTCTGCAATCACTAATACCCTACCTAGTGGCTTGTATAAAACAAACTTGCTTCCGAATACGGCATTCGCACATAGGGTTACAAGTACCAGTAACAAGTGAAATATGTGCCAAAATTTTCTATCTATCAGAGTAGTGCCTCTACATCTTTACAAATAGCCAAAGAGGGACATATACGCAAAGGTTGAGCCGTACCTCCTCCGGCTTATGTCTCAGGAATCGTAAAATATTTCACGGACCGCGCACCGCACCCTTTCACCAGATTCAAGAAATACTATTCCTTCTAGAAGCGACATATGAAATGATTCAAACGTATCACTGAATTTTAATAAACCACAATGCTGTTTAGTTACCTGGCAGTAGTAGTATAGCTTTTTGTGAAGAGTTCGTCTGGAAAAGCTCCACCACGTTTATTTCAGACAAGCAGCGTTTTTTTTGTTGACACCTTTTGGTTTTTTTTGGTTGGTTTGGTTTACAAGGCTGGCATGGCACTGTCTAAAAAATTAAAATTTTTGATGAGTAGCGTTAGTTATACAGTAGCATAGTTCACTAAATTCTAAACCAAGATATTGCTAGACTACACACCGAAGTTCATTTGTTGTTCAATTATGCAGGCAAAATTGACTGCTGAGACGAAAGCATTTCTGCAATGTAGGTTGTGGGTTCGATTCTCATCAAAGAAAAAAATATAGATGTTTGTGTATATTGTAAGACAAGTATGTATACGAAAGTATTTATGTAAGTTTTTAACGTTATCTGGATATCATGGTACCAAAAAACTTTTCTTAATTTAGTGCTAGATGGCGCTGTGTCAAATTTCCGCCAGTATTTATTTTCTATATAAACCTAAGCATAAACATACACTAGACTTGTAAAATCTTTTTGAGCTCGTAATGAACGCCGGCAAGTGGAAAATTAAAAGCGTTTCTGCTAGGTAGTTAAAAGTTTGCCGGCTAATTTAGCATTTCCAGTTTGCTTGTGTTTCTCAAAAGCCTGTAGTGTAGCAGACTCCGTGGAAATGTCGGAGCCCAATTTAGCCCGTAACTGCATCTGAATGTTACCATACCCCTGGAACAAGTGAAGATTGAGGCGTGAATGGTTTTCTCGTCGTAAACTACGTGTCTTGTTATACGGAGGCAAACTTTATGAGAGCACTCTAGTTTTTACACGGACTACGGTTCGATATTTTTATTTGCTAAGGAAATTGTGTTGGCCCCTTCAAAACAGAATAAACTCTACTACTAAACTATATAAATACGAGTTACTATTGTCTACTCGTGACCAATGTTAGTTATGTAACACTTCGTGGAGAAATTATAATATACACCAAAACCTAGAAACGTCTCTTTCTCATGTGATCAAAATGTATTCCTAATAATAATGTATTCTCTTTTTAGGGTTCCGTACCCAAACTAGTAAAACTACTAAAACTCCGTTGTCAGTCCGTCTGTCTGTATGTCTGTCTGTCCGTCTGTCTGTCTGTCCGTCTGTCACATGGCTGTATCTCAGAAACTGTGATAGTTAGACAGTTGAAATTTTCACAGATGATGTATTTATGTTGCCGCTATAACAAAAAGTACTAAAAAACAGAATAAAATAAATATTTAAGAGGGCTCCCATACAACAAATGTGATTTTTTTGCCGTTTTTATAGATAATGGTACGGATCCCTTCGTGCGCGAGTCCGACTCGCACCTGGCCAGTTTTTTTTTTTTCTTAATTTTTGTATCCAACCCGTTTTGGGCACATAACACGCGCGTAAGAAGCTGTAGTTTATAATAATGCGGTTATAGATTAATCTCTGTGAAAACTTGTATGCATTTTTTGGGACATATTTATTCTCAAAAAAGCAGAAGGCGTTGGCAATGATTTCTATCCCATTAGTTACCTAGTGGGATAGAATCATTCAGTCATGATTTTAATAATATAATTATACTTCTTAGGGCCATAAATGAAGCGAAGTATTCATAACTGCCTAGATTAACACCTGCGTCCAAATTGAATATGAAATGTCATTTCAAAGATACAATATCCCATTTTTGGCGCGAGCTTTTGTCGCGTGTGCATTCAAATCGATTGCATTTTACTGAATATTCAGACAGAGTGGGTATGTTGATTGATGAATGCTATACACCTAAATAAAAACAGAATAGTTTGACAATGTATTCACGTTTATAAGAAGGAAGAATGATGTGATATGACACGGGTAAAAGTGCTACCATTCAAATAAAAGACCGGTAAATTTATCTTGGCGTCCCGAGCTAGCGGAAGATAGAGACGGTCTACACCGTAGACCAGACCGTAGCATCACTTTATCGACTAGTTAAATAAACAACTCTAGCAGAAGTACTCCCCATGAAATCCAAATCAAAGTGCCATCTTAGTGTCCTATTACTTAGATTTCATCTAAGAGTATATTATGGTAAAAAACTTATTGACCCAGGGTGAAAAACTCCTTGACTACGACTCTGTGGCCCGGGGCAGAGTTAAGGCCGCATTCGTTTTATTTGTATCCTGTATAAAATGCAGCCAGCGCTAGGAAGAGGGTTATACTGTAAAGTACACTTTACCTGTAAAAGCAAACGCCAACTCGACCGACCGAGATACTTTTTTATGGCCATTTAAGTTCATTTCTCATGAAAATCCGTTTTGCTTGCTCTAGTAACATTTGTTGCATGGCTTGCTTACCGTCTTCAATATTTTTATTTATTGTTGAGCGCTTAGTGAATAAACTAGGTAGGCGAACTCGGGTTTTTTACAAGATAGCTAAACACTAGATTTTTTTAATTACTGGTTTTTGACTAATAAGGTGCTAAAAATGGTATTTGTTTGAAAAGGAATTTAATTTGTTTCTAAATTAATGTCTTTAGTAGTTAAGGTTAAGCTATAAAAATACTTTCTGTTGATTAGCATGCGTGTAATAAGACTATAAATAGTCATGTAATGTAAGTATTACTAAGATTTAAATCTATTTAGTCCTATAAAGAATAGCTTAAGTAACCGCGCCAACCAACAATCACGTTACCCAACGAAATCAGTGACCGTCCGCCATAGAGGTACAATTTTGAACAGAGTATCGCGTTCTTGTTGTTTTTGTCGTATAAGTATGTTACCTTACTTACTACTTTCACAAGAGACGAATTTTTTTAGCATTACAAGTCTACAAGTAAGGTTTCTGTTTTTATTTAGAGAATGCAGGATCTGTAAGGTTGTACGGTACACACTGCTTGTGGGCTAGTATTCTACCTCTGAGTGCCGACCGCTGTTTAGACGGTTTTGATTTGTATCACGAAGCTAAATGCCCCATTGACATGAACCCTAATCCAATTTTCGTAGCTCAACAGTCTTTGGCATAACAATTGGTTGATAATAAATCATTTTAGTGGTATAATTAACGGAACTTACAGCCGGCTCGCGGGTCGGCAAACGTCAATAGCGACGGGTCAACAACTGAAAAACAATAAGAAATAGAAAAAGCTCATTAGTCACGCGAACTAACTCTATTAGATGTTCTCGTTACTGACTTTATATTCAATTCAATATATTTATTTCAGACTTTGTCAATGACTCGTATGTTAGTAACTTTAAAATAGTGTTAGTGACATTTTTTGGTTTACCTCTAGATACTTACAAATAAGAGCTGAGTGTGCAGCTGCATTCAGTAATAATCTTTCTGGAAATGTATAGAGTAAGCTTTTGTCCAGCAGTTGGCTTTCAAACTGATGATGATGATAATGATGAAAATAAGTCTCTTCCAGAGCGTCAAAATACCTCAACACCAATCATTGTGGTACTAAAGAAGTACTCGGGTAAAATACACGAGTTAAGTTGTCATTCAAAGTGCTAAGTATGTTTTACTGAGGATTTAATAAAAATGTAAAATGCATTCGTTTTTAACTCTGAAATGAAATGAAAAAATTAAACTGATACCAACCAGTGTTGATAACGAGAACATTTTTTATAGTACGTATTATAAAACTTGGGTAAATTAAGGTTGGTTGTTTAAACATAATCCATATTTATGGCTGAAAAGCATATTATTTATGGGTTTTTCTACAGATAAAGTAATAAAAGGTCTCTTCAACTCCATTTTGAAGTTTTCTTTTGGCCAAAATACATACCAAACGGCATTCTAATGGACTTTGAATTACTAAAGTTTGCATGTAATAATTATTTGTTACATGGTATTGTTGTTGACCGCATAGTTCAACTCAGACTTACATTCTTTATTTGTTTGGACAAATTCTATTCTCATATAAATTTTTACGCACATTTTAAAACATGCTGCTAAAGCAGAAGGTCTGCTTGGCTATCTTATAGTAGTCGTTACACTAAGATCTTCTTCTAATTCTTCTCGTTAAAAAAATATGTTAGTGTTCTTCTTCTTCGAGACTCGGAAGAAGAAGAACACTAAGATAATAAAGTGTTGGTACACCTAAATATCTTAGTGTAGGTAAGTACTACTACTGCTACCACACTGTATTACTGTCTTGTAAATCTACCAACTGTAAATACAAATACAAAATCTAGCAAACCTGTTCGCAGTAAAGAGTGATTTTGAAAATTATGAAGTGTCACCAGGCAACTATCCCACAATGAAAGGTTTTCACTCATCGCAAACTTTACTGATTTTAAGGATTTCGTAAATCAATAAGGTTTCTACTGCATAGTTTTCCCGACGCACCAGGTTTATTTTTTCTTTCAATTTTCATGTGGTGCGACGACTTTCTTGTGCACCCAATGTTTAAAAAAAAATCCTACTTAATTAACTAAAATAAATAATACCATTTGGTTCATTCATTTTAGTTACATTGGCATGCTGATTGATTGCATTGTTAATAGAAAATCATACTTTGTTTTTAGTGAATACAAGTATAATTACAAAATACACAATAGGTACACATGATAAAGTCGTGCTATCTGCAAACTGCTGCGAAAAAACTAGAGATAGCTCAACTGAAAACTAAAACAAATACGTGATATCCCCTAATATAAAAATCGTTAGTACCACACCCACAGAAACGGTCAAACCTGCTCACCAGAGGCTTCCTAACGAGATTTTAATGTGAAGAGAGCACAGAATCCCTGGCTTATCATTATCTTGGCCAGTATAACTCACATGATAACATGATAGAATGACTGCTCCGCAAACGCACTCGAATATTCTTATATTTTTCATGCAAGCAAAAATGCTACGTACGCGATAAACCTTGTGAATTTGGAATGAAATTAAAATGCTAATCACTAGGCATTGTTGTCTTAGGAACTCAAACGCATTAGGTGGATCGACTATCGCATTGGGGTCGCATTTTGAAGTCTTAAATTTTCCTTCAGATCGATTCTATAACTTTTTGTAGTCTTGATACAGCCCATAGTTTGATGATGGACAAATAGTATTTGTATAGTGGTAGATAAGCAATGCTGAATTCGCCCTGCCATAAAGATATCATAAAACGAACCCTGGCCACTGACCGGTGGCCGCGCCGCCTACTGCGGTAGTGCTTTTATTCCTTGTTTGCCTTACAAGCTAGACATTCTCACATGAAAAGAATTCAGCCGTTTTCAGTCTGCAAAAATACCAGAACAATA
Source organism: Chloroclysta siterata (assembly GCA_932294275.1). Classification (NCBI taxonomy): domain Eukaryota; kingdom Metazoa; phylum Arthropoda; class Insecta; order Lepidoptera; family Geometridae; genus Chloroclysta; species Chloroclysta siterata. The sequence goes on along the minus strand of OW028595.1, from coordinate 16,524,807 downwards.
TTTTTCTTATAAGGAAAAGATGACTAATAGTCACATATTGGTAAATTCGACTATCTAAATGTAATATCGAATATTGATCATTTTACTGGGTATAAATAAAGCGAAAGTGAGGTTTTATAGGGCAATACAAAATTGTTACAGCAATAACTTAGCGTTCAATCTCTCCGTATTGGAGTGGATGAGTTACGCACCAAACATTTGGCACCGCACTTTTTGGAAACGGTTTGCGGTGGGTATTAATAAGGTAAATACATTTTATTACAAAGCTCCAGCTTATCTTTATCGAGCAGTCTTTTGTGAAAATAAATCCAAACATTCGTAACGACTTGTCATAAATTATCTTCGTGCACAATCCACATGTTTGGACTATTACGTGAAAGATTGTGTTGGTAAGTAAGTATAATAATATTCGGAACAGGAAAAACAAATAAATACCAGCTTACACCAAAATAAACGTAAAACAAAAACCCTGTAGTCTCACAAATCCGCTAGGTGAATCACAAAAAAATCTGTTACGGAAATTTGTTTAACTTGCCTTGAAAAGGGGCAAACCTTCTTGTCAAAGTGAAAGATTTGAGGGACAGCTTTGAAGGAAAATAATGTGGAATATCCTGTTTGCTGGCACTTATTTTCCAATTAACATTTGACATGAGTTTCCTAATGGCTCTGGACTTTTGTTTATTTTAATAAAAATATTTTTATGCCCTATTTAATATTTTATAAAATGTTAACTTCATCGAAGAAAATATTTTGTTTTCGTTTGGACGTCAAAGAAGTAATTAACTTGGCATATAACATGAATTTCTGCCTCTACAATTCATTGCTACATCGTGATATTCCCTATTGAAATCCAGGAACAAGTTGTCATGGAGTGTGAACAAGTCTCTCTAACTATAGCGCAACGTTAATCAATTCACAAGCGACTAGAAACTTTCAATGATTTCATTCGTGGTTACTAACTTCGTTTTACACGATCACCAAAGTTTTCTTCATTGTATTTGTTGAAATGATATGTAACTCAGATTTGTTATTTTACAGTAGAATAAAATATATTCAAACTGTTCGAACGATTTTATTTTTCGTGATAATTAAGCCTAAATAATAAGGCATTTAAATAACTAACACTATACCAACAAGCACTGGGTCAACTAAAGGAATACAGAGCAGTTAGCCACAGGAATACTTTCTAGCCTGAATTATAGCTCTGATTACATAATACACTGTCAGAAATAAGGAAACTGCAACCTTGATACGACCTGCCTAGCCTGCCCGACATTCTTTAAAGTAAGACAATAAAAGTGAGTACAGCACGCAATTTCACAAAGGAATAGCTATCTTAGGAATGTGTAGTACTTTGTAGGTACACAAAATAAAATGCAACTTTAAAAAAATGTTCCACGCTCTACAAGTCGTTGCATATTTTACGACGGATATGAAGAAAATAGCAGCTAGCATCGGAGTTGGCTATTTTTTATTCGTACTCGTTGAAGTTAAAATTAAGATGCGCTATAAGCTGGATGAAGTGGATGAAATAAGTCTAGGAACCAGCTTTAAGTGCGCATAAAGCGGGTAAGCCGTCGCCCCACTAACCAACGGGCGGTCGGATAATACCTACTAGATCGTGTTCTTTTTAACGAGTCTCCCGCCAGCCATAATTCATGACGCAGGAATAAAAACTGAACCTGCGACTGTACTGTGTCGAGGACGGTACACAATATTTATCTTATCTAGAGTGGTGTACTATACAGTTTATTAGCAGCTAACTAGCTAGCTAACAGTTTTTTCTTGTGTTGTAAATATAATCCTGAAGCTTTTTAATTAGATTAACTTCAAAATCATCACCTTCTCGAAGCGATAAATATTTTAAAATCTTTTTAATAGAGTTTATAAAGAACGAAAACCATAAACAGCAACAATGCAAATGGTTTCACAAAAACAGATTTGATTTCATGGTTTATTACCATTTACGAACGTGTTTTCTGGCGACGTGGAGCGAAGGGACGTAAGCTTATAATCTACGGACTCTCTAAATAGAGTCGGTTTGGCTCAAGCCCAGGCCAAGTCGAAAAGCCAAAAGGTGAACAGCATTATGCAAATCACCATACTCTTTGTTCTGTTCCGTAATTTTATTTACATTTTATTTATTAGAAACGATATAATGGTGGGTTGGTTGGGTTCTACTTTTGTTTACGCCACATTAAGTGGATTTCGGTAAAACGTGTCTATTGAGATGAGTACGTCGCGCGGATTATGCTGAATCCTTTTCTTTTTTGGTTTTACGCACTTAGGTTTATAACAAATATATAATTCAAATAAAATACCGGCTTCCGGATGTTGGCTGAAAATGGTTTACCGCTTGTGTTCCAACTTCCCGGTCATAACCCCAGGCATGGTAAACATTCCGTTATATAAAATAACCTAAAATACGTCACAGAGTAGTCAGAGGTACGTCTAAAACATTTGGCAAATGCCTACATTTTTTAAACTTTAAACTTTTACGATTGATTGATTTCTATATCCAATAGTAATATGAATTCAATAATAATAATGAATCCAATAATAATAATGAATACTCTTTGCTGTTTCAAGTTTTAGGGAATTTAAAAAAAAAAAATATTCACACATTTCACAAATCTTGATCTATGATCTAAGAATGAATATTATTGTAACTATTATGTTTTACTGATTCGATTGTAATCTGTTTTGTGAATTTAAATAAATACATAAATATATCCAAACTAATATTTAAATTCCAGCAAGCAATATAAAACATCACATTATATGGCATATCATTAAACAACAACGAAATTATTAAGACTACCTACTCTTCTCACACTAAAGTTTTTATTTACATGTCGTTTATATATAGGTACTTCTCCAAGCATTCATATTCAAATCCATTCCCGGTATTACATACAATGCTATTGAGGCGTGCCGCTCGAGAACCTACATTTATGTACATCAATAGTTGCTTAGACGTTGCGCTGCATAGCAGTGCTGTGGCCTTAATAGAATATTCTAAGGGCCTTAACTTGGAAACGTTCGATAAATATGAATAAGAGAGATCACGTCAAAATCTACGCAAATCACCCGACTGCCCTTAAAAACTGCGTGGAGTGTAATCGATGTTTTCGCCCGACATAAGTCGCATGCTACCGAGCATAAAGGCCCAGGTAAAGCACGTGTCTCAAGGCTGTAAAATCGCGTGTAGATTTACGAGCAGCACCGAATACTGCAGCAGCCCACGCCAGATGGTGACCATGTTGCATCACGAAGGAAACTACTCATTCAACCAACTTTACGGGCCTGTTCGTGAAAACTTCACAGCTGTATAGTTTTCACTGTTGGTGCACTGACAGTCGTGCGATACGTGTACAGTCAGCAATATAAGTAATTTTATTTACATTGTTGATTTTCTCTGAATCTACAAAATGGCAACTTAAGTATGCAGATCTCCAAATAAAGAAATATTCGAACTATACAAATCAAAAATTGTAGATGACCGTACCTAATGTGAATTATAATTTATTCATTTTTATTATAACCGTGATTTGGGCGTAGGTGAAATAGGTTAATGCATTATTACATGTAATTTATCGTCTAATAAACCCTGGGACACCAAGCACGTTTTTCCAGATACTAAGTATTTTGATATATTTTGTTGTGATGCTAAAGCCTCAGGTGAGACATTTGAATCTAGTTTCCATAAACTTTGAAATCTCATTTTGGTGGCCGATATCAACCTTGACGTTAGAACAATGTCTGTCCATTTCCCCCATCCATCTTGCAGTTTGCCAATAAAAGCTTACCGAGCAAAGTTATGACATATTGTGCATCAAAAATACTGTACTAAATCCTAAATCTATATTAGTTTTGCAGGACAAAAGTCATTATTTTTATTACGCTCCTAGATAAAAACTCATATTTTATTTCTTATGTATACATAAACATTAATATTTACATAAATATTTAAGTTATTTTTATTTTTGTGGGAAAATTGAATTAACGACTTGATTTTTATGCAATAAATTAAACTTATAAAATTTAAATATATATAAATAGTAGACATAAGTTATTGTCCTTGGATAAAGGATAAATATTATGAAGTAAAAATTATATTACTAACATACAGCTGTTTTTTTTTATTAAGGACTAATGTAAGCCTAAACTTAAATTCGGATTTTTATTTCAGCCTAAACTAATAACGTCTAAAGCTAGCGCAACAAGATTGTTATAGTTTTAACAAGCGATCTTTCATTATCCATCATTAGTGTAAACAAGTTAGTTAACTATCTTAGCGCCTTCTGACTCAATGTCTCTATGGAATAGAGTTCTGCGCTCAATCTTGAAGGCAATCAATTCATTTCACCCGACTTCCGACACCTACACATACTCGAGCAAACATTTTCGCACGACGATGGTTTAAAATTACCGTCGTAAAATGTTTATAAAGTCATAGCTGTATTCGTTCACGTAACTTTATCTGGAAGAGACACCGTATACTGCGAGGTCACTGAGAATCTTGAGTTAAAAGGAAAACCGCTACAAAATAATTGGTCTGCATTTTACCGCGCACATATTTTGTGCATTTATGGTAGTAGTAAATAGTTACAGTATGTATACACAACTACATAACCAAATAACCAAATATATAAATATAGTAAAACATGTACTTAAACAAGAAAAATATTAATAACACATGAATAGACTTACCTAAAAAGTGATTGAGCCAAAGTATATATAACTAGCGGCCTGTCCCAGCTTCGCATGGGTGGTCATAAATTTTTTGAACATTTTAGGATAAACTTAGACCGTGGGTTCGAGCCTCGCATCTACTTATTTCATACATTTGCACGCGCTTCTCCTTGAGTGAGTGAAATCGCACCCCGCGCGTGAACCGTGGACCCGTAAACATTTTTAATTTCGTCATATCTTTTGAATGGAATGTCCGATTTGAAAAATTTAAGAAGTAATCTATAGGTATTGAAACCGTCTTAATTATGAAATGATTTATTTGGATAAGGATTAATACCAAGGTACAAATAAAGACCCTTTTCTAGCGGAGGCATTTCAATTAATTTTTTATAATAAAAGAACACTTATTGTGACATAACTATAATAGTTAGACATATGCTGTCGCGACATTTTTTGTAGATGATAACGTGTTCTACAAAATCGTAGTACATTATTTTGTTCTATCTTCAATAGTTTTCGCAGCGCACGCGATGTAAGGTTTTTTGTTTTCCACCTTGGGTTACATTATTGAAGTTTTAGTAAGGATCCCTGATTTTTTTGAAAATATAATATAGCCTATGTTACTCAGGGATAATATAGCATTCTAATGGTGAAAGAATTTTTGAAATCGGACCAGTAGTTTTTGAGCCTATTCGTTACATACAAAAATACAAAAATACAAAAATACAAAAATACAAAAATACAAAGTTTACCTCTTTATAATATTAGTGTAGAAGTGTAGATAGGAAGGGATTTTGCAAATCAACATACCTCAGGTATATGTTAGACGAACAACTAGAAGTTCATTATTATCCCCAGTGGCTTTATTTTGAAACTTTTAATTGAACAACACAAAGGTAAGAACCCAACGTAAGGTAGTATAAGTTGCGTGGCCGCCATTTTAATGTGTTGAGATTTCATAAATCTGAATCTTACTCGGTCGTACACACGCTATTAGTCCGACTGGGACGCCACCTTTGAGGCTGGTCGTCTCTGTTTCATGCGGGTATTTGAAATTTTGAGTTTAGAATAGAATTTTTTATTGGGCTTAAAAACTCTGTGGTGTTTACTAGCCTTTGTTAGAATAGCAGCGAAGCATAAAATGTTTACACGTTTTCCTACACACGGCTGCAGTTTATGTGGTTCCTCGGAAAGCAATTATTTTAACATTCGGAAATTATACTCATAGTTCAGCAATTTAATAGTCATAAAGGACGGCATTCGACAAAAACATGAATATGCGTATAAGGTAATAAAAAATACTGAGACTGCTATCAAGCTTATGATTACGAAGAAAAGGCTAAACAATAAAAAATCATACTAGGCTAAATAAAAATTACCTAATGCATTATACATATATACCTTATATGTATAATGCATATGCTATAAGTACTTATCCCCAATAATAAGATGTCAATTAGAAAACATGGAAATTTTATGAAATAAAAATAAACCAGCCGCTAGCATTAAAGTGGATGTTACACCCAACGATAGCATCGAAGCATATCTACACGTGCTCATACGTTTGATAATAGCATGCAAGATGAGCGCGGAGGCGTCTTGCGCTCACTCCAATTCACAAACGAGCGAAGATCCACCCTCTCGCCGCGTGTGGCGTGCTCGAAAATGCTCGAAAACCTGGAAATTGCATAACAAAAACAAACACGAGTGCAGAAACGAGCGTCGCCTTTGTGTGGGATCCGTCTTGCCAGGTGAAGGAAGCTAAACAATGGTCTGTAGAGTCTAACACTGCGGACTGAAGCCCCTAAAGTCTACTGAGCGAGACAATAGAGCGCGAATATGGGCTCAAGAGAAACGTTCTTGTCTTGTTACCGCAAACAATATTGTTAGTTTTATGAAGGCACCGAAAGAACTCTTTGTGGGACTTTTATAGTTACCTCGCAGCTAGGAATACACAACATGATTTTCTTACAAGATGTTAGTGGTTTCCTAAAAAGTTGATTTCTTTTGTAGGGGTATGCCTTTAGTATCATGTAACTAGGTTAAAATACGCTACTTCAACACACCTGACACAGTTTTTATGCCGCATATTGTTTGTATTATGGATAAAGCAAGAACGTGTTATGAAGCCATACTGCTTCCCCATTCAAGGTCTTTAATCAGTTTCTATCAATCGGCATTGAGAGATGCCAAATTCAGTTGTCATTACATTAACTAAACAGAGCATGATGAGTTGATCAAACGGCACAGGTAGGTACGTTTCGGTCCGTGATTGAAGAGGCGCACGTTGTTCAAACAGAGTTGAGGACAATAGGCCTAAGCGGCTGTTTGTGTTGTCTACTAGATGAGCACACTTTTGTGATTAGCTTAGCAATGTGTTACGGATTTCCAATGACAATAATTCTATAGGTACTATTGTTCGTTCCAGATTGAGTAAATGGATGAGTATTTCGGTCTGCTTTTACACTAGGTGATATAATTAGTTATATGAAGACTAAAAGGTTTGTGGAAACAAAGAAGATTGAAATTTCAAAATTAGACAACATATTTTTATACTGGATTTGAATGGAATTGACCGGGGATCTTTGCTTCAAAATAAGTGTCTTTAGTAGTGTCATTTCCACTTTCCGAACAAAAATACATGCTAAATCATAACATTTAATAAATAGCTAACAAACAAACAGCTGTACCGTACCTATATACGATTTCTGGTGTGAATTAACCTTAAAAGTTTGTCAGACTTAAATTACCTTGTAGTACCTACCTAATGTACCCACTTTCGTGCAGATAAGAACCGAAAAACCGTAAAGTTGAACTCGCGTTTAATTGTTTAATTCTCCATAGTTTTATTTTGAAAATGGTCTGTGGATTCCCTCGATAGCAAACTTAATTCAGCGCAGCATAAAGTTGAGTTGTTACACAGCTGTTAAAAACTTTATAGCGCCCGGAGCAAGCACGCGAACTAACTAGGCTTGATCGACGGGCACACTCCTGCACTCGAGCATCATTTGAATATTCATAGGCAAATCAATCATAGCACCAATGAAGAAAATAGCGCTATCTTGTACTTAAAAAGAATTATAGCACACATAAATCGTATGCACAGAGAAACGCACAAAAAAGTACCATACTTTCCTATAATATCAACCACATAACATTAGATTTTTAACTATCTATAATATAGTATGGTTTTGGCTGATCTAATTGAACTGGCTCAAAGGAATAGGTACCATCGAAAGCGTCCCCAAGATGCTGGCGCATGGCAACGCTGAATAGTAATGCTGATGTGCTGAGCCAGATACTCATTAGGTTACTCGTCTTTTCGTCTAGACGCCCAGTAGATTGTATTTCTAATATTTGATGGCCAATCTAATTGCATGTAATGCAATGCTGTAAGCTCAATGTATATTTGATGCAATCAAAGAGATGCATGCTTCGTCTACGTATTAACAAACCCTCTTATTTCAATTTTCTCGTGCACGGTCGCTAACAATACAAGATTGACGTTTCGTGTTACGTCATGTTACGCGCCTTGACATGACTTCCGGCATCCCAGAGCATGCCTTATTTGTTTTTAATTTAAATTAGTTATAGGCTCGATAATGGATATAATATAGGGTATATAAGGTATCAAAATATATTTATTTTAAGCACAGATTGTGGAATTCCCACAGAACCAAATCTTTAAAATATCCTCAAATTAGAGCAATTTAAATGGCTCGTACTCTGCTGGATAGTGAAAAATTGTGTGAGATTTTTCATTAGCCCTTTAAACTCTACATTGTCCCTTACCATCACAGTTTATAGAACCATTTTTGGAATGCTTAATTTTTTATGTTGTTACGTTAGATGATACAACCGAATGTAGCGCCATAATGTTGATAAGTTTGCAATGCATTCCCTATTTTAATCATTTTGTGAAATTATAATATCATCCAATTAGACTAGTTAATTAGTCATTTATTTTGCTATCACCTACCTTCTACTAAATATCTCATTAGCAATTAATTACATTGCTAATTTGTTGGGCAGAAGATCTGTCCTATTTGATGAACGTTGCTATAGCCTAGTCTAGTCTATGGTCATAGCTTATCAAATAAAAGTGTTTGTGATACTATAGCAAATATCTACCCATCAGCATTTATGTATTATATAAGTTTTTCAGTATTTATTAAATTTTAGCAGAATATAGTCATAAAGATTTACCTAGCTTCAAGACTTTTCAACGTGTTCCTAATGATTCAATTGAATAAATACCTTTTGACTTTGACTTTGCTCTTGGTTTGAGTTGAATCAACCAAAAAAAGTTCCATTCGAAAAACAAATGTGTTTGAAAATTGCACGATTGGGTAGTCTTTAAGTAAGCATGTGATGGAAAACCTATAAAGTAGGTAACAGGTATAACATAAGTGACTTTAACAATCGTACTAACACAAGTAACTTTAATCACTACATAGTATAAAACAAAGTCGCTTTCTCTGTCCCTATAGCCCTAATGTATGCTTAAATCTTTAAAACTACGCAACGGATTTTGATGCGGTTTTTTTTATAGAAAGAGTGATTCAAGAGGAAGGTTTATATGCATAATACAAGCATAATTTCTTAGGGATAACCCACAATAACCGTGCGAAGCCGGGGCGGCTAGTAAATAATAAACCAGTGCTATTTCATACATTCTAACGAGAAAGACGGCATTCTTTTAAGCGACAGCACCGTAAAATATTTCGCACAGCACCTACAAACGTGAGTGTTCCATTCGTGTTTAAAAACATGTATACATGCAGTTTCCTGTTTACAAAAGCTGTTTTCATTTAAAGGGTATCTCGTTGACAGCCCTATACAGACATCCCGTGGGAATAATTTCCGTAAGGAAGCACAAACTTAACAAGGCTTAAATCGACACCTCGACAGAAGTAAGCTTAACCGATACCTACAGCGTTTCGCCAACCCTGAAGCATGTTTTGAAAGTATAAATGTTATTTGCAAACTTTTTGAGAATGTCGTTGGTACGCTAGTGAAATACGAAATCCTGAGGTATGATTTTGATCTTACTTGTTTTATAGATGTGTAACAATACTACTCAAGAACTTTTATTGCCATCACCTTGGTAGGATACTGTTGTAGGTATACATCCTACTAATATTATAGACGCGAAAGTTTGTAAGTATGGATGGATGGATGGATGGATGTTTGTTCCCCCTCACGTAAAAACTACTGAATGGATTTTAATGAAACTTTACAATAATATAGCTTATACATCAGAATAACACATAGGCTACAATTTATAAACATATTGTGTGACTAATCCTGTGCAGACGAAGTCGCGGGCACCAGCTTGTAGTTCATAGTTATAAAAGTGGGTACTTAGAACTCATCATAATTATTCTCGAAATAGAATGATATTATAATTTCCCCTTGTTTCGTTACAACTCCAAATCACAAGCAATAAAAAGTGTGGCGACATTCTTAATCTATTCCATCTATTTCAATAACAAGACTTTAATTTGAGACCTGGTTCTGATTGCAAGAAAAAACAAACTCGTATAAAAATTCGTGTTATTACGGCGATTTTGCTTAATTATTTCGAACATAAATCTCTAGATATTTACTTATTATGCCTCGGTAATACTAGGTTGACTGCGCACAGTGGTCACGCAGGGAACAGGGGTATAATTTCGAATTTGTATTGCTCTAGAAATAGAGAAACCCGTTCATTTTACAACATAACTTTTATGTACTGGCCGCTTTTGTAAATAATTCGAATAAAACGGATCAATGACCTTTTTTCAAGGCGTCAAGAAAACCGATAAAAAATATTTATTTATTGTTAAGGCGAAGACAAGAGCTAATGTGACTCTCGCTCGCACGTTTTGACATGTTGAAAGATATAAAATCACTAAGCTAGTTTTTGAAAAATCGCAATCAACCATTTTGTGTGCAATTACATTGCACACATTTTAGTAAAAATTTCATCTTGATCGATAGTCATGTTTTCCTACTCAAAAGTTTGCTTTACTAGTTTTCGTACATAAGCAAACTTTTAAGTAGGAAAACTTGTATCGATCAAAATGAAATTTTTACTAAGCTGTGTGCAATGTGATTGCACACAAAATGGTTGAATGCGATTTTTCGAAAATGAGTTTATTGATTTTATATCTTTCAACATGTCGAAACGTGCGAGCGAGAAGTTGTTTGATAGTTGTCAGCCCCTTAACCCAACGGCTTATTTTGACTGTTTTATTATTATGCTAGGGTGAAATAAATAACTTATTATTATTATAGATAATTTTATAAAAAACTGTTCAACACTGGTTTCATCATGTATAATACAATCGTAGAAATGTTGCAAGAGGAGAATCCTAAATTTTTATCTTTTTATTTTATTAATAACTTATTATTATTATAGATAATTTTATAAAAAACTGTTCTACACAGGTTTCATCATGTACTTTCGTGGAAATGTAAAGCATGAGGAGAATTCTACATTTGTGAGTGTGAGGTGTATATAGGTGTTGTATGACTGTGTGCAAGTATTGTGTATGAGTTCTCCTTATATATATTTTAAATATAATTATATTTTAATGCACGAAAACATCTGTTTCTAGTTTAACATTTCTACGCGTAGTCGTGCAAATAGAACGATGAGTTGAACTAAGCTAGGGTTGCCGCTTTTTATTCAACATTTATTTTAGTTTATAAAAACTGTGCGAAACTGAGCGCAGTTTTGTATGTTAGAAATATACGATCTACTATGTACTTAATCTCCTCTTCTCTATCCTTCAGAGAAATTAAGTGGATTGCAATTTTTATTCTGTATAACATGAACTTTATATTTTTAAAGTCTGTAACAGTTTTTACAGTATTAACTGTAAAAAATTACACTGAGAGCACTGGTGGTCTAGTGATAGCGGCCACGCCTTCTGATCCTAATACCCCGTTTACACTCAGCTCATGTCCGTGGAAATGTACAGAGACATGAGCAGGGACTTTGGCAATGCGAGAATGTAAACAGGCCACTTCCATGTCCACTCGCGTTGCCGGTCGCGTTGCCCGTGTTGCGTGAACACACATTGCCGACGACGCTGCCGCAGACATATGTACGGCAACATTTCCGTCCACGCGAATGGCAGCGCGAATGTCTAAATACAAACGCAGTCTTAGGTAGTGGGTTCAAAACCGGTCGAGTACCTAAAAATTTTTTCTGTTCAAAAAATTATGTGCAGTTCTCTCAAACAGTGAAGGAAAACTTAGCGAAGAAACCGTGGTAAAAACAAGAGCTAAGCAGAAGTGCTAAGATTATTTAAAAGGTTGACAACGGTCAAAAACTTCTCGCTTGCACGATTCACATTTTAGTAGATATAAAATTACTGAATATGAAAAAATGCATAAAAAATAAGTTTTGGAGTAGTTTTCTTACCAAAAATATTATATTACTAATTTCGAAAATGAATAGAACTTTTTTTTGGTGGGAACCAAAAAAATGTATACAGCGCAGAAGTCTGCTACCAACTGCAGTGTGAGGACTTCGATATCATTTCAGGTACTTAGCTAGGTATTGGCAGCAACCCTACCGCATCAGATTGTTGTAATGGCAGCGAGCGTTGAAACACAAGTGTATTCGTTATGCACGCCACGCTATGAAATACATTTATTTATTTGCACCCTTCATACTCATACATCCGATTTTTTATGCAACCACAAAGCACCCTGATTTGGTGCACTTTTTTACCAACTGCATTTTTTTTTGCCATTTTTTAACATGGTTTGACATGTACAAGGTGTTCCAATACTTCCAATACTTCCAAAACGCGAAAAATAAAAGCTGTTTCATACATTTTAGCCAGGTAGGTATTGAACTTTTGTATGAAACAGCTGTTTTTTTTATTGCTTTTACATTGTTGGTTCCTTAGAAAAAGTTATTCGTATTGATGAATACTTTAGCCCCCTCAAGTTTTAAACACAAGTATTGGAACACCTTGTATATAAATGAACAAAGAAGAAACGGCTCCTCGATTTTGATCCCCAGGCACGGTATATATCCTCTCAGATTTACTACTAAGTTTAATTAACTACTACTAAGTACTAACTTAAGATTTTTGAGAATGGCTAAGAGAGGTAGTGGCCAAAAAATTAGCCTTTATCTGGTTGAAATTATAATGTATTTGCAATTCTATATAGGGTGTAAAAAACTACCCAACTATTCATACACCGATTTATAAACTGTACACATAATATTTCCCCAGCTAAGTAAAAAAAATATTTGCCTTGCCTTTCTGAGAGTAGGTTATGACGAATGTCGTCACTAACTGTACGTGCGTGACATATTATTAAATAATATAGGCACCGATTATTACTGTTTCGGCTGGCAAAGCTATGCGTGAGACGGTGCGGCGACTAAACCTTTGTTTTATTTAAAACGACGTCCGTTACAAAACGGTCATAAAGAGAGAAGGACCGGGTTCCATAGTATACATATTCATGGTATTTATATACATAAAAAATTAAAACTTATGAAAATATATACAAAATACACGTGAAACAGCTATCTACCGTGGCAAACGATCTATAGATAGCTCAAACTCAATACCAATAGAATACCTACTGCGCAAGACCCGGTGGACCTAGTTCAAAGCATAAGCTTTCAACTCGGAATTTCACTACTAGGTACTGACTATTATTACCATGTACTGTATCATTATAACATAGAGCACTGGTGGTCTAGTGGTAGCGGCCCTGCGTTCCGATCTTAGGTCGTGGGTTCAAATCCGGTCGTGCACCAACGAGTTTTTCTGTTTAAAAATTTATGTGCACAATTCCAGTACTCTCAAACGGTAAAAGATAACATCGTGAGGAAACCGGCATGTTGTAGAACCTAAAAAGATCTATAACATGTGTCAAGTTCTCGAAAGAAGCTTCTTGAGGCGCATTTAAAATCCTTTCACCCAACTGTTTCGAAAGAAACTAGTGACACGACAAGAGAGAGATTATAACATAACCCAGGCATATTTAATTCGTGGTTAACCTAAATTACGGCCGCCATGAAACCATCCCCGCTTCCTATAAAACACAAACTCGACCTCCTTCAAATAAAAACAAAAGATAAGTATTTTTAATATCTAAATCGGTAACTTTACTCTATCTCGAGTATTGTGGCAGGTACAAAATACAATACTTTTGTTGGTAACCTTTTTTAAAGAAAATTATAAAAAAAACTGTTTACAAAAAGTAAGACTTTTTTACGTATGCCCTTGCCTGTAAATGTTACGGAATGAAACAATTCGCAAATTTAGCCTTGTCACCGTTTGTCATTACCTATCAGTAAGAGATGGCAAAAGTTTGAACACTGATCTTTTGATTTTTTTAAAGGTAGGGCTCATAACGTGCAAATAGGTAGATATTCCTAAATCCGTACACCTACACAACTGAGATTGGGATATCTGCAAGATTCCTCGATCGTTAAAATCTGACATTTGATACGTTGATTATAAGGGAAGTGCTACCCTCTCTCGTATGATTGATAGAGACTACCCAGCGGACCCTAAGTAAGTATTTTGTGCTTGGTCATCAACCTACCCAACCTTGGAGTTTATTCCAAAATCTATAAGTAAGTAAGTTTTCTGGGTCTCAGTTGAACTTTACCTACACTCTATTTTGTAATAGTTATTTTTTATTTTTGTCCAAATGATGCACTGATCTCAATGAATATAATAAATAACAATAAAAATACACAATTAATATAATATACTCATATAATAAATATTTTTTTTAAGTATATTTAATATAGTTTTTTAGTACCTTCAACGTATCGTTGACAGCTGATTGGTTAGACAAAATGACACTAAACTAATTCTACAATAAAAATAACAGTTTCCTAAAAATGATAACCAATTCTTATAAAAAAGAAATTTTACGTGTATTTGGCACAACATAGATTGGCGATTCGAAAACGTCAGTTCGAGCTAAACTAGGAATCGAATGAGACCAAACGACTCTCAAAAACCACTTATCAGCAACGACGTTTGGTTCGATACCCACATCCAATCCAATGCTACTATATGAACTAAGTAGCCGAATAAAAGCCTTTGGGATTACCTTTCCCAGACGAATGTGCGGAATAAATTCCGAGTTTTCTTTGAAATAATATCTCAGGAAGCAATAAACCAGCAAGTTGGAACATACTCTTGAGAAATAGCAAAGTTTTCAGTGTGAGTCGTAACTTGCGGATACTTAGCGTGCAGGTAATAATTCGCGACTTAGGTTTTAGCATAATTTGTATCTTGAAATATGTTTATCGACCATATTTGCTACCTTGATATTGTAAGTAATGAAAGCTTCCACGAGTCAGGATACTGTTGGGTGTTATTTATTGATTCGTCTTTCAAAGTATCGTGTTATCCATTGAATACAAAATATGCTTGCGGTTTCTAGGATCTAAGACTCAAAAGAGTGAATTTTGATTTTTCAAGCATTTTTATTTTTAGACGTGCTCTTTGATTTACTCGTATTATAATATTTTTAATATCATGCTTTTACTTTTTTTTTACTTTTATACTTTTACTTTTTTTTGAATGAATGAAATGAATGAATAAAAACTATTTGGGAAAAGTTCAAGACGATCTTTACAAAATTTGGCTAGAGCTTACTTAGGTTTAACCAGCTACCTTCAAATTTCTAACATTAAATACAAAAAACCAACTAGTTTTATAAAACCATTTAAATCTATTTGTTTTGTTTTCATTAACGAACTTTAGTCGATTATGTTTTACTAGAACTAGACTAGAATAAATCAATACTTATGGATATTTCAAACAATTCTAGTAATACTAAGAAAAGTTTAGTTATATAGCGTATTAAACGCCAATATTTCCAACAATATACTAACAAGCGACAAACATTATCAATAAAGGCCACGCATAGTCGGCGATCGACGGCGACCGTATGGCAATTTGTACACTGTGGAACAACTAACGCGCACCGTTGACAAATTGCAAGCGGTCCAACTGATATTCTACTCCACACCGTAGATTGGTGATAAGCGACCAATTTGAGGAGGCGCCACGACGGGGTACGGAAGTCGTTATTACAGTAGGCGGCGCGACCTGGCAAATTGCACCCGAACACGCCATCCGAACGTGACAGCGCTGTCGAACACATTCCTTATTTGAAACGTCTCAGCTTGACATTCGAACTGTGAATATTACAAATGTAAGTCTTTATTAAAATAGGCGAGTGCGAGACGTTGTTGGTCGGTAGCTAGTGCACGGATAATGACCGCGACGTGTTTGTTCATTGGCCGCGGGGCGGTCAGTTGCATGAACACTGTTATATATCGCTAAAGTTTAGCGATAACCTGTCACGTATGGAATACCAACTACTGCAAAATGTGGGTATGTGTCAAGTGTAATGTTTGGACGTACATCTGACCACCCCCCTTAGACCTTAGACGTTCTCAAAGAATCTGAAGTTAGTACTTAGTACTAAGAGATCTGAAGGGATATCTACCGTGCCTGGGGATCAAAGTCGTGAAGCTGTTTCAGTTTACTCGGTACTAAGAGATTTGCAGGGATATCTACCGTGTCTGGGGATGACCCATGAAGCTGTTTTTATTTTTTAGAGAATATCATTGATTTTATTAAATAACATATAGTTAATATTCTACCAGCGACGATGGGCAAAACATGGGTATGTTTCAAATGTGATGATGATAATGATGATGATGACTATCCACAAGGATCTACCTAAGAATCCACTACAATCGCCGTTTTACTAGTCTATGACATTATTTACAAAACTTATTTTTAAATGTAAAAAAAACACGAAGCAAACAAGCGTGAGCGAAGCAGATTATTGGTGTGTCTACGCCGGCGTAGACGCCTACGAGTCCATAGAAAATGCCTACGTGGTTGTAGAACATGCCTACGAAAGCGTAGACGAGGCCTACAATGTATAAAATGAGACGAACGGTTGCAAAATAGATGTACAAAAATTTACATGGACATTTCTTTTAAGTCGACGACCTAATGGCGCAGCGTTTGTCCAACTAGCAGAGGTACCTATGTTGCGGGCTTAATTCGCGCGTCGGTCGGGTTCATTGTTACACAATCTGCAAACATTTGATGTGGTGACCACTTGTAGTTTCTTATAGATACGCTCGGGAAGTTCTACTGGTGGATTAAGAGTAATGTGCCAATTCATTTTACAATAACCAACATTCAGACAGAGAGCACCGGTGGTGTAGTGGTAGTGACTTCGCCTTCCGATCCTAAACTTAAGGTTTGAATCCGATCGTGAACCAATGGATTTTTCTTATCGAAAAATTGCATTGCATTGCGCACATAATTTTTTCGGTTACTCTTAAACGGTTAAGTAAAGCATAGTGAGGAAACCAGTAAATATTCTTACAGCAGCGATAGGCTTGCAACCTGTCACGTATGTAATATAACTAATGTATTGTTTGGACGTACCTCTGATTACCCCCCTTAGACGTCCTCAAATAATCTAGAGTTAATAGTACTTGGTACTAAGATATCTGAGGGGATATCTACTGTGCCTGGGGATCAAAGTCGTGAAGCTGTTTCAGTTTAACATTCAGACAAGGAACAAACAGTGGGCCATCTGCTTGTTCCATCAGATAGTAACATAAAAAAAAAAACATCAAAGTAATTATAATGCATTACAAAGGATCAAAAAGCATTGTTCATACTTAAAATAGACGTAATAACATCTCTTAAATATCACATAATTAGAACTGAACACAAAACGGGTAATAAATTGTTATTACTTTTATTACTTTATACTTATAAATTTCCATTTGGTGCGAAAGAATATCGAGTTTTCTCGAAAGAATTCTTAAGTGGCAGCCATATATTTTAATTAGGAGCGAGCGCTCATGCAGTCGATAAGGCGAAGTGAGTCGCGGGTAAAGGCTATTTTATACTCTTCGCAACAGGATAGCTTCAAAACTTAGACATGCAGTGTGCGTAAAACACACTCATCAATTACATGACACGAAGTGACGTTTAATCAACTAAAAAAACAGTTTAACCAACATAGCATAGAAAGATAATTGACAGTATCACCAAAAAACTAACCAAAAAATAGTACAGACTATAAATAACATTCTAATAGTGTGTGCTGACGCTGAGAAATTTCGAAATTGCTATTTTTGAAGACCTATGCGTATGCGTAAAACATAAGAGTTCATTAGACGTTCATATAGGAAATTATTATTATTATTATTATTATGAGCCCTCCGGGTCCCACTGCTGGGCAAAGGCCTCCCCCCATTCCTTCCACACGTCGCGATCCTGGGCTATGTTTGCCCAGTCTGTCAGGAAAACATCTAGCTCGTCCCGCTATATAAAATATAGGAAATATTGTTTCATTTTTTTTTGTACATAAATGAAAATTTCCTACCTATTCCAAGAGTTTTACATCAATCACAGCCATGTTACTTTTATAATTTTATATTTTTATAATTGATAAACACTTTTTTGTAAATTTAGTCAGTTAAGAGTTATTACTATATACAATATACAATAATACAATACAAAATCATTAAAATATTTCATACTCATAATATTATAATAACACTTAGACACAGAACAAACATCTGAATTTAGCACACATTTTTTTTGTTCTCGGTGGGAATCTAACCCACAGCCTACAGCGTGCTACTGTAACTGTTCTACCTACAGTGAAGGCAGAGCAGTTACAGTAGCAGTTACAGTTGGTAGTACTAACTGTATTCTGAGTTCTGTCAAATTTGGGCACGTATGAGCTTACGTGTTTCTTTTCGCCTGTCAAGCATGAAATGGCCTTTAGGGGTAAGAACAATCGTCGCGGGTGACGGTGGTGGCGCGGTGTGGGGCGGTTTCGTTGTGGCGCGTTTTATTTCACATAATAACATATTAGGCAAGCCCGCAGGCTCGCGGCTCGCGGCTGGCGGCTCACTCGCTTGCATTTATACCTCGTGTAAATAAAACTTAGCTAACGACTGCACGAAACGCCACGGACACCGCAGCACGCCGCCGCCGGCACAGACAACTTTCCATTTTACACAAAACGTTATTCAGCGTTATACTCATTTCGAAACACAGCAAATAAAAAACGTGAAATCCGGTACACAATGCTGTTTGTTTTGTAATAAATCTCTTACATTGAAAGAGGTTTTCGCGTTAATTCCACATTAGATTTAACCCATCTGTTTTGCAGATTGTATAATATTTTTAGATTGCTATCGCAGCTGATTATACAGAAGTTTCTTTGAGAATATTTTATTATTTAACGATGAAACTTCCGTCGATAGAAGGAAGGTAAAAGCAATTAACTTTGAAATGGAAGGAAATTAATTGATAGGATGTTTTTTTCACCTCTTAAATAATGAATATTGTGCCTTTGACTTTAATCTGTCGAGGTAGGTAATGAATAAAATATGGAAATGTAGGCTCCTTTCTTGGCGTGAGTTGTTAGCGGAGGGAGCTAGAGGGGACAGAAAGGTGACGTTGCAGCAAGCACTTTTCCCTGCCCCGGGTCGGGTGCGGTGCTTATAGTCAGTTGAGCCCTTCGCCATCGAATCATCTACGGATGGATGACCGCGGTAATGAGGGCGAGTTGTGTAATGTATGGCCTACGGGGACTATGAACTCGCTGTGCAACTGTTTGAAGTTTTCACGCACGTTTGTTCTGCGTTCATACCCACCAGATGCACTACATTCACACTCTTCCTTCCTTTCTACATTATGTTTACAGTCTCGGTTAGAATGCGTTTCTTCATCCCGCCAAACGTTGCTTCTGCTATTTGACCAACTTTGAAAACTTAAAATGGTTTCAAGTAAGTCACAAATTTCGTATTTTAATGTTTATTTTCGCGTGTTGCAGATACTTTACAACACATTTTTCTCAAGTAGAAAAGTGTTATTGCAAATACATTTTATTGGAGTTAAAGAAGCAATTATCTTCATCACAACGTTTGTAACTTAACAATGTTCCTACTTAATTTGCGTAACCTACTTAGTTTAATAACCTCAGTGATATCAAGTTTAGCCCTCTATAGGACTAAACTTTTTGGCATTACATCTATATGAAATGCCAAAAAATCATCGCATAAATCGCGCCGTCTGAAAGCGACTTTACGATATGATGGTCGTAAAGTCTTATAAGCTTGCTCTAATAAACACACATCCACGTATGCATATGCATTAGTGCAACTCACGTGACTAGCGGGTGCATGTGTGCGTCAGCGCATGAACATACCTAATTTAGCATCGAACTAATTTGTCACTCAGTAATGAATATGCATTTCCTCGATCCTGTCGAGATCGGCGTTCACTAACTAGCACAATAACGTATCCTATTAATAGTAGTAGGAGATAAATATCTTCAGTTTTATGAAAAGAGGTAGGTAATAGAGAAGATTATGTGGATAGTGTGGCAAAAAATTAGTTTAAGGCGTTACATTTAAAACGGTCTCCATCCCTTGAATTTTCGCGATCTTTACTTTACAATGTCGTCGATCCATGGAGGAAGCCTGCTTCGTCTACCTGTTCGTTGACGCTATTCGAGAACCTTTATTCCCCTGCGGTTTTTGTTCTTGGTGGTTGTACGAGCTACATAGCCTGCCCATTGCCATTTCTCACACTAATTCAGAAAATATGTCTAATGGCATAATATCACATCGCTGCCTGCTTAGTTACCTACGTAAGATTTGCAAGGTAAATAAATTCAATATGATTCCAGCCGCGTAACATCACTATCCAGAAGTAAGCCATTGGGTATACTTTATCGGATGGCTTCCTATCTCATCATCGGTACACCCTTCTCATTTGTCAAATCAACAGAAATATATGCGTGAGAACTCACAGATTGATGGGGTAGCCTAGATTGAATTACATCCCGGTGAAACCTGACGAGGGTCTAACGTTCCATGCGGGTGAGAACAAGAATAATATAAGAATCTACTCGAATACCCGATAGGTAGGTACGCGATAGTGGACTTTTTTTGCACGGATTGATTCTTAAATTAAAGAGAGTTATTTTTCTTCATAGTCACAGTTATATTATTTACGAGCGACCCGCCCCGGCTTCGCACGGTTATTGTGGGTTATCCCTAAGAGATTAAATAAATAAATAAATAAATATTGGTGGACATTCCACACAGCACTATCTAAGCCAAAGCTTGTGATATGGGAACCAGATAGCTGATATTTTTTTTGTAAATACATACTTATAATATAATATAACACCCAGATAGAGAACAAACATCTATGTTCATCACACAAATGTTTGTTCTCGGTGGGGATCGAACCCACGGCCTACGGCGCAGAAGGCAGAGCTACTACCAACTGAGCTGTGAAGGCTGTCTCTTATTAATAAAGGATTATGCTTGTATTATGCATATAAACCTTCCTCTTGAATCACTCTTTCTATAAAAAAAAACCTCATCAAAATCCGTTACGTAGTTTTAAAGATTTAAGCATACATAGGGATATAAGGACAGAGAAAGCGACTTTGTTTTATACTATGTAGTGATACATAGTAATAGTATATATTTTTTAATTTTTTTATGATTAGAAAACAAAGAGAATGCTGATTTGAAATAAAATGCACGTTTTACTGTCGTAATTCAATATTTGCAGTGTTTATTCCACATAAAAAAATCTACTCTGTACCTAGTCTATTTTAACAGGATTGACAAAATAAACATTCACAAATTGTTTCG
The DNA here is from genome assembly GCA_932294275.1 of Chloroclysta siterata. Classification (NCBI taxonomy): domain Eukaryota; kingdom Metazoa; phylum Arthropoda; class Insecta; order Lepidoptera; family Geometridae; genus Chloroclysta; species Chloroclysta siterata. The sequence goes on along the minus strand of OW028595.1, from coordinate 16,503,392 downwards.
CTATGGGTTATGTAAAACAAAATATAAAGAGTCAATTAAATTCATTAAAAAATATTCTCAATAAAAATAATAAATACATGATTTAATAGTACACTTTTTGGAAAAAAAGTACTGCTCGGAATCTAAGCCTTCTTGACAAATATTGGTAGAACAGCTTAGGTAAATTGTCTGTTAAACATCCAGTTCTAAAAGGTTGGTTTTCTGATCAACACTGTGGCTTACAATATATATAGATGACAAACAACTTACCAAATCCAAAATTATCCACGTTTAAAATAAGTAAATATTATGTAGAGCTTATCTGCAGTGTGTAGTATAATCGGATGTTTATCCAACTAATTGGATTCTCCACCCTCCCTCTACTGTTCTTGCCATATTCTCGCTGAGAAACCTTTGGATCCTAAGGCCTTTCTAGACTAGCAACTTTGGAACCATATCATCATCATTACAGCCTTCACAGCTCAGTTGGTAGTAGCTCTGCCTTCTGCGCCGTAGGACGTGGGTTCGATCCCCACACAGAACAAATATTTGTGTGATGAACATAGATGTTTGTTCTCTGTCTGGGTGTTATATAATATTATAAGTATATATTTACAAAAAAAAAAGTATATAAGTAGTATATCAGCTATCTGGTTCCCATATCACAAGCTTCGGCTTAGTTTGGGGCGAGATAGTGCTGTGTGGAAAGTCCACCAATATTTATTATATTTATTTATTTATTAGCAACAGCCGGACAGCTGGACTCCTTTGTTATTTCCAGGATTGTTTGGGACGTTTTCCACAGCACGTTGGGCAGGCGGATTGTGTGTATTGGTGATTGCTTACTCATGAGATTCTGTCCATTCCTAGATGTCCTCATCCACCGGAGGTCATGGAGGGTTCCTATTCTTTGCCGGAACATAAATGTTTGTTGTATGTCTAGGTGTTATATTGTATTCTATAGTACTTATTCATGTTCCCTAACACGTGTAACTTTCGTAACAATAAAGAGAGGTAGCTAAAGACTAAGCGGGAGTTTCAGCTAGTGGAGCTAATTTGTTTTAAATTTTAAAGGCCTATGTTTAAAAAAATTAAGATTAACTAAGGAAACCACGTGACTGATAACATATCTAGATATCTTAGCTATGTAAAAAACGGTTCATAGATAGATTTAGAATCTGGCCTGACCACAGTTAGGATGCAGCTTGAAAGTGATGTGACTGAAAATGCCTTTAGGAACATTATATGAAAATGCACTTACTGAACATGTGCATGCCAACGCAGTCAGAGCTGAACTTTGGGCGATATTAATATTGTTTTCATATTGAAACTGTTCCATCATCTTACCTACTTCATAGTTGGCAGCTGCGAGCACCTACTTATTGTAGGAGCCAAGATAGAACAATATGTACTGCACAAGCAGGAAGATAAGAGATAGTATAATATAAAATATCTAACCAGATAGCTGATATAATACTAATTTTTTTTTTTTGTAAAATCAAAATCAATACTGAATTTATTCAATACAATTACAAGGATCACTTTGAAACGTCTCTTATATACTAGGTGAATCTATCGCCAGTTCCTCGTGACCAAAGCCTTGAAGAACAGGTAAGAAACTTACGGCTTGGTTCCTAACGTTTTTTTGTATGATATGTAAATACAAAGGTACCCATAATATAACACCCCGACAAAGAACAAATATATTTGTCCTATACACAAATGTTTTGTTATCCGTGGAGATCGAATCCACGCCTACAGCACAGAAAGCAGAGCATATACCAATTGAACTGTCAGGCTGTAATTGTATTGTAATGTATTTGACTAATACAACAAAAAATGGCTGCCCTTATAAAATACCTTAAAAACTCAATAAATTAATATGTAGGTAAATGCGTCGGAAGAAAACCGTGAAACGTATTTTTTTTTTGCATTTCATAAATAACAAAAATTACTAGAGCATCTTTGAAAATATAATTTCCTTTATTGTTTAAAATCTAAAATACTAATGTAAGAACGATTGCTCTCATATCAGATTTAACCCAAGAACTGTCATTCAAATCGTTTATTATCATTACTCACAATTCTTTGTTTTTAATAAAAAAAAGGAAAATACTTGGCCATGAAGCTTGACGTGAAACTACGCTGGAAAGTTCACGTCAAGAAGAAAAAAGACGAGTTGGAAATAAGATGCAAAAGAATGTACTGGATACTTTGAAGAAATTCTACTGTAACTAGATAATAAAATCTAAATAAAAAGCAAGTCCATACGCTATGCAGCCCTGGGGCTGTTAATCTGTTAACACAAATAGTCCAAAGTTCTAAAAATCAAGTACTCAGGGGAATAGTGAACGCACCTTTGTACATACAAAATGATGATCTCAAAGTCCTGAAACATTATGCACAAGCTAACAACAAAGACTTCTTCACCATGTTAATGTCAAAACAAACCAACTTCTCGACAATACGGACCTAGTCAGAACATACATACATACATAAAATTACGCCTGTTACCCATAGGGGTAGGCAGAGACGACGGATTTTCACTTGCTACGGGTCTTACATACCTCTTTCACTTCATTCACTCTCATAACATTTTTCATACATGCTCGTCGGTTTAGGGTACTCTTGACCTGGCCTTTCTCTAAAATGTCCATTATCTGACCCAGATACGTTCGCCAAGGTCTTCCTTAGTCAGAACACTCAAAAAAAACCCCCTTTAAGCAAGAGGAGTATAAATACAATAAAGTGAAAACTACTGCTATGTCTTTTTAATACAACTAGCTGATAGAACAAGCAGATGGCCAACCTGCTGTTAAGTGGTCACCATCACCTATAACAAAGCATTGCCTCGCAAGTCACGCACGATAGGAACGTGCCCTACGATGCACTGCCCTGCGTCCATCAACTTAATGCATACAGATACAGTCTCATGTGCTTGTAATTACACCGGCAACCACACTCTTTAAACCGGTGGTAATACTTCCCCGGACGAGCCCTTTACCAAGAGCTCTACTTTAAATACTTTATACGTACTCTTAAGACTAAGTATAAAGAATACAATAATACAAATAATACAAAGTGTCTTGCTGTCCCCATAAATAGATACAATAAGAAATGTTCTTATGAAAACATAGAAAAATAGATGATGCTAGAAATTTATATTAGCGTAAAATTACTCATTAACTTACATTTGAGCTTAATTGTAACTTTATTGGGGTAGTAAAAAGGTCAAAACTAGTCTTGTCACTGTTTGTCATAAACCATTGGTACGACGAAAATAGTTTAAGCATCCATGTCAGATTTTTATAAGTAAGATAGTTAATTAATGAAGTTCACTAAAATAAAATAAATCGTTATTAAATTCTTCGTAAAAAACTATTAAAATTCATCCAAACAAATTATTATTTGGTGCCTCGTGTTTTGTTATAAATGCCAATCAAATCTTCGCTGATATAATTTCGGAAGCGACAAAGATACTACAACTTAATAGTCTAAGCATGTGCTTACTGAGCTCCTAAACTAGGTGTTGCATATTCAACGAGCGATTTGCGTAAGTAAGCAATCGTTTATGTATGTACATAACTGGGTGTACGACTCGGTGGCTTCACATATCGGTTTGTTAAAGAAACTAAATTGATTTTCTCGTATCACGCCCACGCCTGATCCACCATGAATATTTATGACTTTAAGCTGTACCTAATGTTTGCGGCTTTAATTAATTTAAAACAAGCTTGTGATTACACGTGAAGGTATAAACGGACCATAAACGTGGCTGTTTATTTTTGAAGCGAAGTGTTGTAGCAGTGCTACGGCGTAGCACGTCGTAGCTGCTCCGGCAAACATAATGTTTAGAGAAGTAAGTACAAAACATGGGGAATTTGCTCTTCTACTTGACGGTAATAACGAAATCAGTAAGTATTCCATTCGTAATAAATCAACACTTTTGGTAGGAAACTCAATTTGAAATGAACAGATGTTAATTGCTAGTCATCAAACGTTATTTATTACACAATACTCAAACCGATTGAGTTCCAAATTCATATAAAAGAATTGAAGGGGCTCCGCGGACGTCTATAGGTTTGTCAAGTATTTCAATTAATTTTTCTCACTTGATCGATTGGCTCGCGCGAGAACAAAGCAATTACGACACTCGAACGTAACCGATAGCAATTAATTTGTTTTCGCCTCGTCGGGCAGAGCCGTGCGGACGTGGCCTTTGTAGGCGTCAATTCGACGCCTTTTTATTAAATTGTTGTTACTACTGAAATGGATTGATGACAGAATCATTATGCGGGAAAGCTATTCCGTAAGTGGATGAGACAGAACACTGTCTAAATCCGTATTGGTACCGTAAATGTTTTATTATTTACTACCTATCTATTTATAATGACTACTATGAATTGTAAAAGATAAAAAGTCTTAATGTATAAAAAATATACAAGCAATAATCACACATAAATTATATACAATAGAATGCAAGAAACTTTTGAAATCATAAATTAATGTGGCTTGTTAGAGTATAGTGCAGACAGATAATTACGATTCAAGACCCTACACTAAGTCCTTGCAGACTTGTGCTGTAGGTGTCACTTCCAGATGAAGTTAAACTAAATACAACTATACTATATATTACCATCACTTACAAATTGGTAATGACACACATTGTCAGGGTTAATTTTAAGCAATTTAAAAATTATAAAGTCATATTTGCATACTTAAGCATTTGATTAAAACTGCGAATGAAAAATATCTAAACTGTGAATTATGTATTTAGACACACAAACAAATATTGTTACGAAGTCTTTACATGGGATTTACATATGTTATGTAGTCTAGTGGGATTAACCAAACATATCCCGCAAGGTATCTTGACTTTGGTAAACCTCGTTCAAGAAGATTCGCCTAATAGAGAAAATATTATTTACCTGAAGTAATTTTCATGTTGGGTAATATATGTGTAGCGGCTTTAGTGCGGTAAATCCGGATAGCAATATTTAAAACAGCTTTCATGCCCATGCTACGACAGTTTTCACAAGACCGAGGGAAATAAAACGCTGTAGATTTACTTTTCAGCGTGTGTACACAATTTTGTACAAAGGAATATTTACAGGTTTTCATATACTTTAAAATAATGTTTTCATAGCGACGACAATAGGAATGTACACAATGAGAATAGGTAGTACTTTTTACAGTTTCCAATGTTCATCGAATTTGACATCCGAAGACTGTAGCAAATAACTACAAAGTGCATTACCGAGATTGAAAAAGGCTTGTTGGCGAAATCTTAGCGGGTTTGAATTTTACATTGGACCGGGATTTGTAGCAATGTGACGGGACCGGCAGTGACCGGTCAATCGGACACGTATATCGAACACGGGGTCACGGAAAACAACCTAACGGACGTGTAATAAACCGAAGACGTGATATCCACCTTTTTCGGGACGACATCTGGTAAAATGTTTCGTCTGATGGCCAATCCATTTACAAGGAAAAGAAATTTAAAAGAAAAAGGAAACGCCACGGATTTCTTATTGCAAATCCTGAATCATCCCAACCGGAATGCATGTTCTAGCAGCAGTTTCATCTAAAAGTAAGAAATGTATAAAGTGAAAACGTGTAAATTGAAAACACTAGAAATAAAACAAAAGATAAAACTCCAATAAGAGCGCATCATTTATAAAATGAACACGAATGGGTACCATAAAATGGAATCATGAAAGTTTATACCCTGTTTTAGTTAAGGGCGGACCATTCAATCGTGACGTAAAAAATTTACGATCACACGTCAAGAGAAACACCAATGAGGCTGTAAACAGTCCCCTTCTAATACTTAAGTATCTACTTGTAAAAGTTCATTAGCAATTAACGTTACCTACCCTGCTTTGTCGGAAGTTGTTCCATTACTTACTAGTACTTTTTTGTAGAATTTTTCTTTGTTGCGAGACCACCGACATTGCTAATAAAACATCACTTTTAGCAATTGCGCTTTTTAATTTCTTTGTTTTTTTCATTTAATTTGTTTGGCATTTATTTATATTTTATAATGTTGACGATAGTAAAAAAAACAAAAGTTTATGACTAAAGATTCAGTTGAATCACAAGGATCACTTTTTACGTCGTCAAACGTCTTATAAACTAAGCGAACAGGCGCTGCCAGTTCCTTGCGACCAAAGACTAGAAGAATCGTGTTTTTTGTATAATTTTTCTTACAATAATAATTATGATTCTTCATTTTTATAGTTGTAATGAGTTAAAGCTAGTTCAATCCCAAGCTTTTTTGCCAACCATATCAGATAGCAAAAAAGCTGTAAAAAGTTTTCATTTCATTGTTTTTTTTTCTTAAATGTGTAATTTCTTTTGTTTGTAATTATGAAATTCTTATGTTCTTTAATTAATGTAATTGGTTGTATGTGCCGTTTTAATTAAATTAAATAAATAAATACAAATACAATTTTCTTAGAATTTGCCAATCGATAACAGATGCACGTGATGATACTTGAATCAGAATTGTTCTTAAAATATAAGGTGGTAGTAAAATAATAGCTAAAACATTTCCGTTAAGTAATTTAATAGTAAAGGTAAATTATTATATATTTTAATGGCAGAATAGTAGGAACTTTTTTGGAACATGCTATATTTACCTGAGGGATATATTGTGCTTATAAATATCACGCAAATTACGTTTGGATGAAGTCTCAAAAAATACTCCTGAATGTTTTTAACAAACATACATATTTCATAGATATAAATTCATGTTGTGGTTAATATTTTTTCAGGTTTAACTAACTTTGGTAACGAATCTGTACTGTGCAAGTTAAAGATTTCTCAAACGCATCTCTTTTGACTTTGTTATAGAAGCTTACATATTGTTCTAAAAATTGTTTTGTTTACTTTAGAGAGCCTATAGTCATATAGTTTACTTATATAATAATTTCTGTGGATTTAATTTATTTTAAACGAAATGATTACTAAGACAATGGATTGCGGTCTGGCTACCCATATCCTAGAGCTTTAAGCTCATGAGGTAGGCAGGCGTGTAAACACAAATCCTATCATACCTCTTACTGATTTTATATGCAAATTTTTCGCCGTATATTTTTTAAGACACAAATTCGTTATAACTGCTTCACTGATTGGGATGTATCCCAAATACCGAACATGAATAGCATATAATATATGGCCACTTTTACCTGCGGACAGAAGCTATTATAATAGATAATAGTAGTAGTTAAACTCTTTGTGACCGCCAGCTTCGTACTACCACCATACTTATTACAGCCAAACAGGGATGCTCGTATTATTGCTGTCTTTAGTTTTGAAAGCTACCGGTAGACTTAAAACTACGTCTCAGAGTAATGGACGCAGTACAATGTCACATGGAGCATGTCCAGTGAACGTGCTTTGTAAGGTAATGCATTTTTATGAGGTGCCCGCTCAACCAGGCCATCTTCATTGTTCCATTGTTCTATCACTTTATGTTATGAAAAAAAAAACAGATCTTTATGTTACATGACCGTTAGTTAATGATGTGCAAAATCTTTCGAAAGAAGCCTTTTTAAGGCTCACTTAAAATGCTTTCACCAGATTGTTTCGAAAGAAACGAGTGACAAAACAAACTTAAACAACTGCCCGTTGGTAGGTTTAAGGCACACATTATTTAGTTGATCTACGTGTCTCCTAACCACTAACCAACTGACCCAAACTTCTAAACTTTTCTGGACAACTCAGTATCCATTGTCGTCAAACAGCTAATTGTTGACAGCTGTCAATATACAGAACTGTCGTGGAACTATCTAAATCTGAAAGTTTCTTACTCATTAATATTTAACACTGTGGTTTCAGTAAAGGTCGTCGCGCACTTGAGGTTGAACAGTCTGTCTGCCTTGATAATTTGTTTTAGTACGGGGGAAGCTCAAATTTAACAACCTTAAAAGCTAGATATAAGGTAGGACTCAGTGGAAAGAAGTGTGTCTAGGTATATAGATTTTTACAAACAAGGTTGAGAAAACTTTGAAAGCAAAATTGAATAACTAAAAATAATATTTCCAACCATTTTTTTTATACTCTAGGTGAAACACGTATTATTGATGCACTAATTGGAATATGAAATAACAAACAAATATGCATATAAATAATAAATTGACCGTCAAAAGTAAGAGGTAAGATTTTATTTTGTTGCAATGTGAGCTGACCTTTAGGAATCTTGTCCAATTCGATTGAGACAGCGTTTAATTATTCAGCATTGATGAGATCGACACCTGTTAAAACTTGGAACGGAATGGCAGAAAATTAAGGAAAAAATTCGCAACATTTTGCGTCTATTAATTTTCCTTTGTTACAATTTCAGTTGAGGGTTTCCATTTTTGGGGATTCGTTTAAAGAAGCCGAACCTTTGAAATACTTTCAGTTAAGTGCCACTGTTTTAGATTGTTTCTGACGAGTAATTTTATAATCATTTACCTATCATCACTATCATCCAGAAGAATTCCACTCCATAAAGGCATAGGCCTCCTTCATAGATTTGCTAATAATTTTTACATAATCACTAAGTTTTGCACTTTGTTTCGGTATGTACCTAATAACTACTTGTTTATTTATATATTAAGCAAGCAATAAATTGAAAAAAGTAAACCTTAGTTTGTATACGTTACCCTTGTTCGGAAGCAGCTGTTAAAACAAAGTTCATCCAAAGTTCCTGAATATAAACAAGTTTATCATCAAAATAAAGTGATGTTATTGAAAAACGGCCGAGTTCGTGTCGTATTTTGCCTACTACCTGAACTAGACCGAATAGTTTTTTGAACCAAAAACTCGTTTAAAAGCGGATATTGCATTCGAGAGCGTTCGAGTTAGATCGATACTATGTAAACTATTCTTTTGCGTATTAATTCGTTCTTTCAACATTGATATACGCTTACTAGTTCTATTGAATGGGCAGTTTTTGTTACTTTTGTTTTTATTTAATCAAAGCGCTATATGGAGATACACATCTTCGATCGACGTGCTTTTGCTTTGGGCAGAGATAGCCCCTCAACATCCCATCTGCTTACTCGGTGACTTGGTCTTATGAAAAACACAAAATAATTTTGAAAAAACTATATTATTGCAGGCTGTATAACTGAGAGCATCCCAGTTTCCTGTAGTTTCCCATACTTGGAGGCCTCCTAGCTTATATAAATACAACTTTCTGTTAGGTCTATACGACAACAAAATATCACCATAGAGTTTATATACGAGTTGATAGAATTACCATAGCACACCCATAGGTTTAAGATTTACACTTAACAGAACAGAAAAAAATCTTATTGGAATACAATGTGCGGCAACACATTAGTGAAATTCTTATGAAATTCCATCTCTACTTGTGTACTTTCAATTTCAAATTTAAAAATACTAATTTAATTAAAGTTTTATTTTCGCTCCATTTAAAAACCTTGATAAAAATCTTGATAACTCTTAATCCAATTTAATTCATATACTTACCAGTAAATTTTTCAAGTACTAGCTATCGACTTACCAAATTTCATGAAGATCGGATCAACGGTTCTAAAGTTATGCCTTGACAAGCATACATGCATACATAAAATGTCAAATCGCCCAAGTTGACTGTAAGATTTTCGTTCGCTTCGCTCACAAAACATTATATTTTAGCAAACATTATATTTGGACTTGCTTCTGACTACTACCTACTAACTTGGTATGGTAACCAAGTTTCAACTCTAATGGCCTATTTACTAAAGAGTTGCGTTGAACAGACCTTGGCTCCATCATTAGACCAGGTCGCTGCCATCATATTATGAGAACGAAGTCCTTCTTAATTTATTCCAAACAAAATGATAAGAAAAAGCAAAGGAACTGAGCGACCAGTAACAAAACTATGATTTGAACGAAACTCTTAGAATTGGGGGTTCTTGAGTCGTTGGTTATGTATTTTTTTTTTACGTTTTAGTATTAAAATTAGAACGCATAATGAATATTTTAAGTGAGATAAAAGCCTTGAGGGATAATGCTCCGCACCCACGCCAGGATCTGTGTCGAATAACTTTAAAGGGAGCTATTTCGTATCCGGCGGTCGACGATCAAAACATTTTTCTAGTATCTGCCCGCGGCCACGCTCGCGTCGTATTTATCTGGCTAAAAGTAGCCTATAATATTATTCTATTGTTATTATACATATGTTATAACTATGTCCTATGTGCTAAGTTTCATTCAAACCCGTGCAGCAGTTACGAAAATGAGTGGGAACAATCAAAATACAAAAATCCAAAATACACATCCACAACTCACAAACTTCACACTTGCAAAATGCTACGTCAGTCATTTCAAACAGAGTACCTATCTCAGCCAGAATGGGACGCATAAATGTGTCAAAAGTGTATTGTTAGACTCATGTTGTCTATGACTATCATTCTGTGACAGGACCTTAAGTACCAATGGTTCTTAGTGATGCCACGTGCATGTGGATAGGAATCATCGGAAATAAAAGCAACGAGCTGAACTTTTAAGACAAAGACATTTTAACGGCAGCTAATGTACTTCGCTCACACATTTCAACATTTTAAAAGATATAAATTCACTGAGCTTAAATATGAAAAAGTCTTCTTCTTCTCTCAATTTATGGCTCCTGTCCGTCATTCGACAGACAATCTTGCCAGTGTCAAGTGATTTGTATTGAATACTTTTTAGTCAAGTCAGTCCATAGTCAAGTCGGCCGTCATTTGTTTTGAAGAATGGTGGCGGTTTTCTTCAAAACATTGGAAACATTTTCAGACAAATCATGATATCACTTACACTTTCATTCCAAATGTTTACACTTTGTGCTAAGACCTCAAGTAATGTTGGTTAAAATACCACCGAAATTACACAACACAACTCAAAATAACACTAGAAAAACAAATAAAATGAAAAAGCTATGTTGCTTCTCAAAATGTCAGAAAATGAATCATATGAAAAAGTCGCAATCAACTATGTTGACATTGACAATTCAGTAAAAATATCTGTCTTATTTTGATCCAAACACGTTTTGCTTACAGAAAATGTTGTTCAAGTAGTTTACGTACATATGCAAACTTTTTAGTAGGTAAACTTGTTTTACGTGTCAGCCCCTTAAGTAGACTTGAGTAGGTTATGTTTCGGAACTTGACAGTTTTTTTTAAATTTATTTTAAGGGCTTTGTCGCTGGGCGACCAGATTTCTTATAGCCTGGCGGTTTAGGAACAAGATTTGATTTTTTAAATCATATATTAGTAACATCAACAATAAAACATAATTGAGAATGAACCCACTATTGAAGCTTTTTTATGTTACTGAATATGCAGCTTTTACAAAATCAAGCAATCCGAATTTTTCAGTTTCACAAAGCTAACGACGCTTCCACTTTAGATACCCACCTACTTACTTACAATTTCCCGTCGAAAAACCTAGCCTTAATCGTATCACAATTAAAAATGTTTCCTTTACGGATAAACGCTGAAAACGACGAAATATGGGGAATTAAGTGGGGATTAAGGCCCGAGTGGTAGGGCGATCCTGCACTCAGGTGAAATATTAAACGTTTGGGCAGTTGGTAATTAATAATGCGGCCACGCCACGGGCACTGGACGAGCGGCCGGATATAGCGGAAAAATCGCCGGATCAAGCAAGAGTCCGCTTAAAATTCTCGAAGCAATATCGGGCTTCGACGTTAAAAAGTTATGTTGCTTTTATAAGGTCCCAACCGAAGCAACCGGGCGCGCCAGCCCGCAAACCACTACGTCCATTTTAAATGCACAATGCGTGTTTCTGATTTTATGATGTTCTCGATAGGTAGGTAATATGTTTTTAAACAAGCTAAATTGTTTAAAAAAATATTACCAAGTTATATGATATAAAATAAATGAAACTGAAAATATCTGAAGGTTCATCAGTTTTAATCAAGTTTAATTTACAAGGTTTTTGCCTTCTACTTTTTCAGCGGTAACTTTGTTTTTCCACGATAAAAAGTATTATGCTCCCCTATCTATGTGCCATTCATCGAGATCGGTTCAGCAAACAGAACGTAACAAAAATACATTTTTGACACTATTTTTATAATGATATAGTGTTCATTTACATATTTTTATTCAAGCAAGTATACTTAAATCTCGTTTTATTAATACGAATACTTATTGGACTAAAACATTGTCAGAGATTAATTGTATACCGATATAACGTTGATAAATACAGATTTTGTTTGACGTGGTCACGCAGCCCGTTATTTATTGACTTTGGGGAATTAATTTACTATATCTAAAACCCTCGTATTCGAACTCTGTCCTCAGAGATTCGAGATGGCAGAGAGAGTTACGGTATACATCTATCATCTTTGTTGTACTCGAATTTATATTCAAACACCCAATTGTGTTTCACCAAGTTTTTATCAGCAAAATCGTGTAAAACTTGGTTTCCACTTCGACTAAAATATGAACAAGCAAAATTGGAAGATTTTCACGCAATTTGGAGTAAGTTGAAGTCAAAGATCTATTTAATAAGTCAATAAACCGTCGTCGATTGAGCCAATCTCATTTTACGAGTCCCTCGATGGTACGATCAGACGTCCTATAAGAAAAGTTGCAGACGGCCAACTGTGAGAACAGCCTGTCTGCGGCCCTTATTCCGGTTTTGAAATCACTCAATCTTTTTTAAGAGCAAATTTTACGACTGGAAGAAACAAATGGACTCAACTATCAACATCTTTATTGCTCCCAATATCGCCATCGGGCTTAAAACGTCTCACGCCAATCTCCACTTAATGTTCGCGAGAAGGTTTATGAAAATTTACTAGGTAAGGATGAGGCACCTTTTTAAATTATTTTTTTATCGCTGACATTTCATTTCCTTTAATTTTCAAGGATTTTTTTAAATGGACATCAGTTATTGTCCATTAAGATATCTTAGTACCTATAATTTTAAACTAACAATAAAACTTCTGTTTTTGTTCGTAAATATCTAGAGGTAAGTCAGAAAAGCGTTAAAAAAATGTTTCACCGTCAGGCTAAACGCAGCACACGTAGGCACACGAACTAATTCTGTGTTTTCAACAAATTATGCATGGGTTAAAAAAATCATTGAACTTTTTGACTCTTCTAATATCATTCCATGTAAAGCGACTGTTTTCAGTTTCGACAGTTCTCAGCAAAACCATTTACCACAATCTACACTTACCTGTATTTATATCGTAATAATAAATGAATCGTTTTATATTAGCGTAATAATGAAATTTTGCGTTTCTTGAAAGATTGTTAAAAGGAGAGTCAAAGCGTTGGGGTGTGCTCGGGTGTAACGACCACTCCACAACGAGTGGCGACTTCTCATGAGCATCCCTTTGATCTACCATTCACACGGCCTTGCCGCCTAACAAGATCAAGCCATTTTGAGAAAACTGCGCCAAGTCTGGGAATTATTTGTCAAAATGTTCCGGTTTCCAAACAAAATCTTTTTCCTGATAACACTGACAACTTTGTGATTTAAAGTGGCGCGAAGAATTGGCGCTAGATTCACCTATTTTATAAGACGTTTCAAATTGATACTATTGTTATTGAACTGAATAAAGACCGACTCGATAAACCTTCACATCTCAGTTGGTGTAGCTTTGTCTTCTACGCTGCGCTGTAGGCCATGGGTTGGATCCCCACCGAGAACAAAGATTTGTGTGATGAGAACAGAACATAGAGGTTTGTTCTTTGTCCGGGATGTTATCTTCTTCTTCTTGACGTGTCACTAGATTCTTTCGAAACAGTGTGGTGAAAGGATTTTAAATGCGTCTGAAGAGGCTCCTTTCGAGCACTTGATACATGTTATAGAACTTTTTAGGTTCTACGACATGCCGGTTTCCTCACGATGTTTTCCTTCGCCGTTGAGAGTACTGGCACATAATTTTTTATTTATTATTTATTTATTTTTTTATTTTTATTTTTTATTAATTTTTTCAACAGAAAAACTCATTGGTGCACGACCGGTTTTGAACCCACGACCTTAGGACTGGAAGGCGGGGCCGCTACCACTAGACCACCAGTGCTCTCGGTTATAATATATTATTATAAGTATGTATTTACGGAAAAAAGTATATTAGTATTATATCAGCTAACTGGTTCCCATATTACTAGCTTTGCTTAGTTTTGACTAAATAGTGCTGTGTACAATTTCCCGAATATATTTATTTATCCTTATATAAATCATAATGTTACACTTGACACATGTTCCATGTTCATATTTACGAGACGCTTTAGTGCCTGATACATGGTGGTAGATGCATGGAGGAGGCTTGTCATCGAAATTCATAATCAATAAATAATAAATAATAAATAATATAGAATATAATATAAAAAATCCCAGTTTTCCCGCTCAGTTATAACATGAACAGCTTCAAGAAAAAAGTAAATAAAGTCCTTCAGGGCAGGCAACAACGCAACGACAACACCCCTGTGTTGTTGGTGTTTATGACGACGGTGACCACTTAACATCAGGTGGGTCGTAAGCCCGTTTATCTGCCACTTGTATTAAAAAAAACACTTTTTCAGACTATGTATAAAGTGGCTATGTTGTCCTGTATTATTATTTTGCAAGCAAATGCAAAGAGCGACAAACTGAAAATTATTGATCTACTATTAGTTGAACATTTCTGTCCGACAAATCGCGTGGCAGGAGTAAGTATAGCTCATAAAATGTAATGAGAAAGAAACGGACTGAATTAGCTCTCTAATAGCTTTGTTTCTGAGTAACACTAAAGGAACCTGCCTTTTAGACGTTATAAACCCACCTATTAAATCCAATGACACTATTCTAGTTACCTTTGTATAGTATTGTGTAGTTTACTTTGGTTTCACTTCACTTAATTTTTTCTCTTTCATCCGTCGTACGCAACCATTTCGATATGTACCTAGATCTTGAGTCTTGGATGTATACCGTGCATGTGGATTATATTCGTGAGCTTTATTTTTAGGGTTCCGTACCCAAAGGGTAAAACGGGACCCTATTACTAAGACTCCGCTGTCCGTCCGTCTGTATGTCCGTCTGTCATCAGGCTGTATTTCATGAACCGTGATAGTGTGTCATCTGTGAAAATTTCAACTGTCTAAACAGTTGAAATTTTCACAGATGATTTATTTCTGTTGCCGCTATAACAACAAATACTAAAAAACGGAATAAAATAAATATTTAAGGCTCCCATACAACAAAAAAGTATTTATTGCCCTTTTTATAGATAATGCTACGGAACCCTCCGTGTGCTAGTCCGACTCGCACTTGGCCGGTTTTTTATTGTTTATTTTTAATAACACAATTTCATGATCACCCTAAAAATAAATGATTGATTTTGTAGTTTTTGAATCCTATAAATTTATAGGTATATTACGGATCTTTGGATCTCACTGCATCTTAATCCATCTGAAGGCAACATTTGGGTGAGGGGCGAAATATTTCTCGAGACAAAAAATATACTATGATTTTTTTAAACACTCCGCTTTTCATCATTACTGCGAGGGCAATAAAAATGAGGCCATGCAGTCGGCCGAGTGGTGGTTACCTTTTCTTCAAGAAGTGCTGAGCAGTAAGTTTAATAAAGTGCCCTTTCCGAGTTTAAAAGATTAAACCAGCGTATTAAAAATAATAATAAATCTTTAAAAAAAAACTTGTGTCTTTATTGTAGACACATGGGTTCATAGCTTTACACATAGCTTCTAGTCCCCACAATAATATTGTTATTGCGCCTCAAGAGGCTCCTTTCGAGCACTTGACACATGTTATAGAATTTTTTAGGTTCTACGACATGCCGGTTTCCTTACGATGTTTTCCTTCACCGTTTGAGAGTACTGGCGTTGTGCACATCAATTTTTGAACAGGAAAACTCATTGGTGCACGACTGGTTTCGAACCTACGACCTTAGGATCGGAAGGCGGGGCTGCTACCACTAGACCACCAGTTCTCTAACTAAACATATTTACATTCATACATACATTAAAAGTAAAATAAAAGCTTGTAAAAAAATTAAACTTCTTGCTCGAACATTTCAAAATTTTTGGAGATATAAGGCTAGGTAACTGAAGGTAAGGTATGAAAAATAGCAAACAACCAAGTTTCAGAGAAAAGCATTATAAAGGGTCATTTTGATTCAAACAAGATTTCAAGTAGGCAGTAAATTATTTAGGTATGTACAATAAACGAAAAGTTATCAATAAATAATTTTACGTTAGATGTTCTGAAAAAAAAACTGAATAATTAGAGCGTACGACTATCTGTCAGGCTAAAACATTTAAGTGTGGTATAGATCATTTTTATCATTTTTATAGTGCCTGACGAATCCAATCCAAACTTCGGGCTCGCTATAAAATATTTGAGAAAAATATTAATCATGACTGTGTCTGTACCCTGTGCATACGTACTTTATTTGTTGTACAAAGCACCCTGACTAGATATTTCACTGCCGTCAGCTGAAGGAGAATTTATTATGACGCCGTCGCCGCCGCGCGTCGCTTAAATTAACTAGCCATTATTTTATTATTACAAATTACGTACTAGAGTTGGGTTATGCCTCCCTTGTAACGTTATAATCATTTTTAATTATGATGATGAGTTTCTGTACGATACCCTACGGATTCACAAAACTGAAATGTAATCTACATTTCAGATAAATCAAAATTATATTTATTCAGTTCAATCAATAGGATTCGTTTTGTTCTTGACTCCATCAAAAATGTATTTCTTAAGTAGGGGCTATGTATGTATTAGTAAAAACTATCATTTTTGTGAGATCTTCAGTAAAGCAACATTAGATAGAACATTTTCTCGTACTCTTTTTCTCACTCTTTATTGTACACCACAAGAAAGAAAATAACATAACATTTAAGAATTAATTTAAACTACAGCGAAGTACAATGGGCGATCTTATCGCTATGAGCGATCTCTTCCAAACAACCTTTGGATGGACAGATGAACATTCAGTGCATTTCATATTGTTCTTTTCATATTTCTCGTGCGTGACTTACGAGGCAATGCTTTGTTATAGGTAATGGTTACCTCTTAATATCAAGTTGGCCACCTGCTTGTTCTATCAACTAGGGCGCCGACTACGACAAATGTCCAGTTATACCGAACAATAAGCTTACCACCATGCCTGTTGTTGCCGTGTTTCGGTTTGAAGAGTGTGGTTGCCGGTGAAATTACAGGTAAATGAGGCTTATCATCTGTTGCCTCAGGTTGATGAACGCAGGGCAGTGCAACGTAGAGCATATTCATATCGTGCGTGAGTTAATGCTTTGTTATAGGTAATAGTAACAGTTAACATCAGGTGGGCCTATGCTCGTTACAACAGCATGTCGTATAAAAAATATGACACATGATAATAACACTAACATTGTTCTCTTCTAAGCGTAACCAACGTAATAAATCTATAGTCAGTTAAGTGATAGCCAGCCAATGGGTTCCACGATGGTGGTGACGAGTACGGCGGTGTAAGCCATAGCTCTTAGTAGTAGAACAAGTATTAAAATGATGAAAATGTAAAGTATAAAGCAAGTCTGAGCGCGCCGCTGTGCTAATTAACCAGCGCAAACAAGCACAGATAGCTTCCTTTAAACTCTACAAAGTGAAACTGCTATAGCCATTCTCTTGCAGTGTTTCCAGTTCGGACCCTGGGGGCCGAATCTTGGCATTTCCATCACGTTGACGGCCTATTGTCTGAATCGGCCAATAATCGCCCTTTCCAATGTGACAGGCAATAATCCACGATAGGAGCTAACCTAGAAACTCAATAAACAAAACAAGATCTTTTGAGGGTTGAAATTTTAGCTTATATTAAATATTTTTTAACTTGAAAATAGTTGTTACATGAATAGAATAAAAACCCCACCTGAACACCTTTGGTAATAACATAGATAACATAACATACCTAAAATTTTGGTAAGTATAGTGTGTTTTTAAGAGTAGTAGAGCTCTTTGTGAAGGGCTCGTCCGAGGAAGAACTACCACCTTTTTCTGCCGCCAAGCAGCGTTTCTGTTTCGGTTTGAAGAGTGTGGTTGCCGGTGTCAGGCATATGAGGCTTAACATCGGTATGCCCCTTGGAGCGTGACTTACGAGGCAATGCTTTGTTTTAGGTGATAGTTATCACTTAACATCAGGTAGGCATAAATCATAAATCATAAATCATTTATTCTCTGTGAATCTAGGTAGGTTTATAAAAACAGATGTCATGGTTAGAGATGAACACTAGATTCTGCCATTAGGCATACAAAGCTTTTTCTTACAAACTAATTTACAAATTTTACATTAAATCATTTATAAAAATAGTAATTGGGAACATTAAATAATTCATAATAAAATTCAAATCAAATAAATAATACATAATAAAATTCAAATCAAAATTAAATGGAAAAAAGTCAAATAAGAAAGAAAGTTAATAAAAATAATAATAATTCAGTCAGACAAAAATTCATTGACGCTATAGATGGCTTTATTTATCAATATATTTTTTAATTTAGTTTTAAATTCGGTAGTGGACAGCCGGCGAACAGATATTGGAATTTTGTTGTATATTATAGGAGCCATGCAAAATACACTCATGCGTAATAAATGTGTTCTACATGGTACATTACGAAGATTTCCATCCAAGCGGCTTCCGGCCACAAACTCCAAAAATAATTTAGGATTGCATTTAACAAAAACAGCTACTTCATAAATGTAAATCGATGGAAAAGTAAGTAATTTTAGTTTAATAAAATGATCCTTGCAGCTGTCTAACCTTTGAAGACCGCAAATAGCGCGAAGACAGCGTTTTTGTGCCTTAAAGACATTAAGCTTGTTAGCCGAGTTACCCCAAAATATCGTGCCATATCGCAAAACCGACGATACATGACCGTGGTAGGCAGTAAGAAGGGCAGACATATTTGTAACTTTTTGTAACTTATAGAGAGCATAGGAAAATTGTTTCAATCGCTTACAGATTTCAGCAATATGTAATTTCCAATTTAATTTATTATCGATAATGAGTCCTAAAAATTTTGTTTTATCAACTTCGTTAACTGTAGTTCCTAAATAGTTTATATCAATGTCAAGTTTAGTATTGTTTTTTTGCTTAAAATTCATAATAAAAGTTTTTGTCAAGTTTATATTCAAATTATTAAGAGATAACCAATTAATTATAGATGTCAAAGTGGAGTTAATGTCAAATTCAAAATTATGTGTTTTGTCATTTATGAATAAAACCGTGCTGTCATCAGCAAAAAGTGAAATAGAATGATCGGCCAACTGCTTGTTCCATTAGCTAGTAGTATAAAAAAAAAGTATTCCGAACCGAACTTCTATTTGATATTTTCAGTAGGTAGGTAAGAAATGATCTGTTTGTAAAGACGGATGGAATTCATATTTCAATATCGATCTTTGCAGTATAAAATTGGCCCCTGGTAAATTGGGCTTTGGCCGTTTTTGGGTTCACGGCCTGGCAACACTGTTTGTTCTCTTGCATAGTTCTTACGCGTTATCTGAACAGAGTCCCTAGAGAGAAAAACAACCCATGTATGCAAGTTTTGTTTTGGTCGAATCGCCATTTCTATGACATCGTGAATGTAGGCTTATGATAGTTTTAGGATTATAAAACCTGTAAGAGACTACTGTACTGTAGACTAGTGTACACCAGCTCACTTACTCTGTAACTATTTATTTAACAGCACGGTTAAAACACTTACAATTATTTACAAAAATTAAGAACAAGTCTTCACAAGTAGAATGAAAAATCAACCTTTTGATGACAGCTGTCAAACTTGAACTACTTTACAAGTTACGTCTGGAGGATTCATTTTCTGACAATTTGGGAAGCAGCATAGCTTTTTCATTTTATTTGTTTTTCGAGTGTTATTTTGAGTTGTGTTGTGTAATTTCGGTGGTATTTTAACCAATATTACTTGAGGTCTTAGCACAAAGTGTAAACATTTTGAATGAAAGTGTAAAGTGATATCCTGATTTGACGGAAAATGTTTCCAATGTTTTGAAGAAAACCGCCACCATTTTCTTCAAAACAAATGACGGCCGACTTGACTATGGACTGACTTGACTAAAAAGTATTTATTCAATACAAATCACTTGACACTGGCAAGATTGTCTGTCGAATGACAGACAGGAGCCATAAACGGAGAGAAGAAGAAGAAGTTACGTCTGCATCATTAATGGTGCAAACTTAACTAACCAGTTACGTCTTCACCATTAATGGTTTAAAAATAACTAACCAGAGGGCTTATTACGAGTTTAGTGCCGATCGTCGATCGTTACGATACACCGAATTTTCTATGAAAATAAATCAACGGCATCTAGCGTATTCTTTGAGAACCTGTTTTTTTTTTCATAGAAAATTCGGTGTATCGTAACGATCGACGATCGGCACTTGATCGGCACTAAACTCGTAATAAGCCCTCAGTTACCTCGGCACCATTAATGGGGGAAATCAATGGTGCAAACATAGGTAACCGCGGTGTAGAAACACCATAAAAACTCTATTGAGCACATCAGGAACCCAGCTATCACAAAAAAAGTTATAATTTAGAAAATATTGAATTCAATATCAAATACCGTCATCAATACCAATAAACATAAATCAGCCAAAGAACTTATTCATGTCGTGTCACTATTTCTTTCAAAACAGTGTGGTGACACGATTTTGGGTTCGCCTCAAAGAGGCTCCTTTCGAGAACTTGAGACATGTTTAAGAACTTTTTAAGTTCAACATGTCGGTTTTCACAATGTTTTCCTTCACCGCTGAGAACTGAGAACTCGTTATGCGCCTATGAAAACGATTGAAATCTTTGAGTGTATCAAAAACTCTCTTCTCTTGTCGTGACACTAGATTCTTTCGAAACAGTGTGGCGAAAGGATTTTAAGTGCGCCTCAAGAGGCTCGTTTCGAGCACTTGACACATGTTATAGAATTTTTTAGGTTCTACGACATGCCGGTTTCCTCACGATGTTTTCCTTCACCGTTTGAGAGTACTGGCATTGTGCACATAAATTTTTGAACAGAAAAACTCATTGGTGCACGACCGGTTTCGAACCCGCGACCTTAGGATCGGAAGGCGGGGCCGCTGCCACTAGACCACCAGTGCTCTATCAAATAGCAAGTAATCAGTATTGAGTAGAATATAGAGAATACCCCTACACAAGTTACTACACCGCAGGTGCTCTACGAGGAATAAGATTGGTGCTCAAAAAATCGGTGCTCTACGAGGAATACCCCGTTTATTTATGTTATACTAGCTGGTGCCCGCGACTTCGTCTGCGCAGGATTAGTATTTCGAGTAGCTTATATTAGCGTGGCGTGGCGTTACATATGTGTAACTCTAGCGGTTTTGGCAGCGCACGCCAGAGAAGCTCGCAGATGGTAGATTTTTTCCTACTTACTTGACACTTACCGTCATATTTTGGACAATTCACACAATATCTTTATAAATTGTAGCCTATGTGTTATCCTGATGTATAAGCTATATTATTGTAAAGTTTCATTAAAATCCATTCAGTAGTTTTTACGTGAAAGAGTTACAAACATCCATCCATCCATACTTACAAACTTTCGCGTTCATAATATTAGTAGGATTACTTTTAGTTTAGATTTGTTAATGCTACTTCATGACGTCAAAACTAAGCGTAGGGGATGTGATGAATTATCGCTAGGATCGTTAGAATGTGCAATGCTTTGTAACCGGAGTGGCCAAAGCTAGGCACTTCAGCAACGTAAATAGGTACATTGGTACAGCAAAATCGTGCCTCGCATCTAAATCAGAGTTTCATAACTGTGTTCGAAAAGTTTTAAAGTTTATATTCGTATTTGGGCTGGTTTAATCTCGCCATGACGTGTAGCCGCGACTAAAACGCTTTATGTCGTAAAGTTTCGGGACAGGTAGCTATTGTCTTCCGAAATGTTTCATAATATGCACTAGAAATATAATAAAATGCGAATAGGGCAGAGCTATTAAAACTTTCTAAATACATACTCATTATATCTATATTATAACGCCCAGATAGAGAACAAACATCCAAGTTCATTACGCATAAAATTACGCAAATATTTGTTCTTGGAACTGAATCGAACTGCGTCTACAGAGTAGAAGGCAGATCTACATAGATAGATAGATACATGTGTTTATACCATTCCCCCTCTTATAAGCTTATTTTATTCAATAAAAAACAGTGAATAAAAAGCTCTTTTACTCACTGTTTTGGTGTTTGAATTTAGAACACACCAATACATTTGTCCTCCATCTCAATGCTATACAAACTCCTTGCGCAAAAAAGACTCGATACAAATTCCTTGTGAACAGAATACTCGACATACAAACTCCTTGGGCAAATAACTCTTCGAGATAGAGTAAGAGTAGTAGAGTAGAGTAGAGTTTAAGAGTAGTAGAGCTCTTTGTAAAGAGCTCGTCCGGGGAAGTACTTCCACCACACCTTTTTCTGCCGCCAAGCAGCAATGCTGTGTTTCGGTTTGATGTGTGTGGTTGCCAGTGTAATTACAGGCACATGAGGCTTAACATCAATCATGCCAATCAATTAATCATCAATTATGCCTCAAGCTGATGGACGCAGGGCAGTGCATCGTAGGGCACGTTCTATCCTGCGTGACTTACGAGGCAATGCTTTGTTATAGGTGATGGTTACCACTTAACATCAGGTGGGCCATCTGCTTGTTCCATCAGCTGGTTGTATAAAAAAAAAAAAAAGATTCGATTTGTCGACATTAGAAAAAAAAATGTTTTGTGTTCTATTTTAATTAATTTAACCTTTCTTCTCCTCCTTCATTAAATGTATATTTTCGTATAAAGTATAGTATGCAACTCTTGAATAAAACGGATTTATATCGAGGGCCATGAATCACTCGCGTCCTTCAGGATTCTAACACTTGAATCACTCGCTCCGCTCGTGATTCCCGCCTCGCTTTAAATCCGTCCTTTATTCACTAATTGCATAATATACTATTTTATAAACTATTAAAAAAATTATAAATAATAGTAAGAGTAATTTTTGGCGTAGGTATTACTTATATGTTTTTTTTTATCGTGTCACTAGTTTCTTTCGAAACAGTGCGAGCACTTGACACATGTTAATAGAACTTTTTAGGTTCTACGACAGGCCGCCGGTTTCCTCTTAATGTTTACCTTCACCGTTTGAGAGTACTGGCATTGTGCACATAAATTTTTGAACACAAAAACTCATTGTTGCACGACCGGTTTCGAACCCACGACCATAGGATCGAAAGGCGGGGCCGCTACCACTAGACCACCAGTGCTCTGTTGTTGTTATACGGGTATGTTTCTCTCGGTAAACAAGGCAGCAGCATTTCTTCTATTAACAATGTAACCTACTCACATTTTCCTTACGCCCTTATATATTTACACACTAACAGAGAAACTCCTCAGGTATCTCACTTACGCAACTACCTCAAACAATAAAGGCTCCCGAATAACTTTCTCCCTAATTGTCTTTTAGAAACTGACTACTCATCTAAAGAGTCGGCCTCTAGGTGCCAATCAATCGTTTTATGTCATTAGTTGGCAAAAAATAGCGGATAGACAAAGTTTTGAGATACAGAAGTACCCATAGAATGCTCAAAGCAGGCGGTTAACGAGTCAGAAATGGAACTACTAACTAACTAACTACTACATTTTAAGATTTTATGTCACAATCAGTGGCGTAGCTATCTTAGGGCCAGGTGGTGCAGTGTACCAGGGCCCCGAAGCTCAGGGGGTCCTCTAACCTAAGCTTTGAAAAGAGAGGGTCAGCCAACTCCCGAAGCTAGAAAACCTTGAGCCTGCTCACAATTTTTTTTAATGATTAATTTTTAGGGCCAATATAAATTCAAGCTATGTGGAAAAAGGGGGTTCTTTCTCTATGCACCGGGGCCCTTGTCCACCTAGCTACGCTACTGCACACGCCCTTAAACATTTAATCCCACCACCAATAAATGAAAGAACACTTGAGACAAACTGTACCGTAAATATTTATCCATATCATAGCATCCATAGTTATATTCAACAAGGTAAAAACCTGTGGAAACTTTCTCTCGAAATAGAATTGCTTAGAAGCTGATGAGACCTTAGCTAAGCCACTGAACGCCAAGAGATCTGAGGGACGCGCCTTCATGCCTCGATATAAGTCACCAGCTTATATTTTTTTAAATTTCCGTGTTTTAAGACTTAGACATCAATAAAGAGCACACTCTCTGAGCCTGCCAGCATCATAACTATACTTACGATTATATACCTACTTATTTTTGCAACTAAACAAAAATGTACGAAATGAAACAAAAAAAAAGAAAATAAAGGAAGGAAGGCGGACAACCTGAGGCACGGTAAACTTCCTCAGATCTTTTGGTATCTACTCAAGATCCTTTGAGGATCTCTAAGAGGAAGATGTGCCTCTGTGTATTAGTTGGTCTTCCTTACATGATAAGTTTCCGTCGTCACTGCTATATGCTTCAAACACACATTATGGCCGAACCTTAAAGAATC
Organism: Chloroclysta siterata; assembly: GCA_932294275.1. NCBI lineage: Eukaryota > Metazoa > Arthropoda > Insecta > Lepidoptera > Geometridae > Chloroclysta > Chloroclysta siterata. The sequence continues at coordinate 16,478,907 of OW028595.1, read as the reverse complement.
ACCCGGTTATTTCTCAAGCAACGCACCGCCTTTACCGATTAGTTTAACGTGTGGGACATAGTTAATGAGGCAGTGAAATGTTACCCGCATAATGGCCGCGCAGTGCCCAAACTGTGCCTGTAAATTACCGCCATAATTGGACGAACTAGTTTTTGTATATTTAAAACTATTTGGAGAATTTACGTGCTTACGAGGGAAGTTTTACGTACTCGTTTGTGCAGTGTAGGTTCTGTTCAACATCAACTCTGAGATAAGAAGGTAGTAGGTACTTTACTATGTTAAAAGAAGTTTTTGTGTGGGTATAATTATTATTACTCCAACAGTTCGCCAAAAGTCATGGTCAAATTGAAATCACTCAGTTAAAATGAAAATTGTAAATGTTTAATATTAATCGGTACTTGCCCTTTATTTATTTCCCAAGTTACAGCTTGTTGACTTTGTAAAAGGTCGCTGGGGAAATATACTTTCTTGTCTGAATTTGTTACTGGACCGACCACGCTACGGTAATTTTTATATTTCAAAAGACTCTATGAATACGTATTACCTTGAATAATAAACAAGATCAAAGAACTTTAAACTGTAAGCTTTATCTGTGAAGGCTGTCTGGGGTTTACCACAAGACCATGTCTAAAGAATTACTAATCGTGTCTATGATACGTACACGTACTCGTAGGTATTTGAATGTAACTCAAAAGTTTCTGGTTAAAAACTTTTTGTAAAAAGCTTAAGATTTAGATAAAGCGAAAGATTAAGATAAAATTGAAGTTCCGGTGTTCCGTCTTCAATCCTCATCTAGTTTGTCACCAAAATACAATGATGTTTTTAATTTTGCCTGATGAGGTTGTTTTGCGATAAGTTAAAACAACACAAAATATATATGTAAGGAATTTAACTATTCTGTTTACATTTAAAATCTATCAAATCTACCACAAAGACACTGCCCCCTGCACTGTCCAACAAATACTTGTATTAACAAACATCTACCATGAAATTTGACAAAGAGATTAAATTTGGTCCTAGAGTATAGTTTGAACTTATTGTCAAACATTGCATTATGGTAATACCCCTGATATTTACTCAAGGTTTATGTGAGCTGTGTTCAGTGGCCCAAGCCGGACTCGTGTCTCATAACTTCTGTTCTTGGATAGCACATTGCATTTGTAGGTATCCTCAGAGTTGCACGTAGCCTATGATTTGTAAAGCAAGATCTGGCGACCCTCCAGGAGAATGGACTTTCATACACGAATTTATACACCACACGTGCTACTGCCTTTTTTGATAGGTTATTTTTTCACAGTTATTTTTTTTTTTCTATTTGAATAATATACTTTTTATTTCTATTTGAATAATATCTACTTCAGAATCAGAAGTATTAAACAGACAAATGGCACTTTTAATTTATACAAGACGTGAAATGCACTACCTGAAGATATTCTAGTACTTACAAACAATAATTGTATTGTATTTTACAAACATCAGACAAAGTATATTTAGCGGAGTCTACGTCGTAGCAGTGCTACGCCGTGCTACAACACGCCATTTCAAACCCTTATAAGAATTTACCTAAAGCTTCGAATCGATTTCCATCCTCAAAATAGTGTAGACTAATATACCTACGTTGGTTTACCCAATCTACCCGTTTTTTTAATGAAAAACCCGTTCCAAAGCTATAACGCTGCAGAAAAACAGAAACGGATGGAGGAACTTAGGATACATCAGTTATTATTGTCGATGCCTATCACGTATGCACGTGATAATGTACCATTGTGATGTGGTCCACGTTACAATGGTAGACCGCTCTACATCTCTCGTTACAAAACTTTCGAAATATTCGATCTGCTATTTTATAGCTGGCCAATAAAGTGTGTTTAACGTTGGTCTCGTTTGCCAAAAGCTTTCGTAGCAGGTACATACAGCGTATGATACAGAATGGGAATTGGGATGCAGCGGGCCCGACCGCACGACACCGTAAATACACAAAAAGTTCCCCTGCCAAACTTCCACTGCACTTGTTTATGAATACGGCCCTCGCAGGGGACCGAATATCCGAATAAATGATAACATAGAGGTTATTTTTTCACTATTTAAAGTTGTATTGAAAAACGAATTGCTTAGTAGAATAAATTATTTGTCGTGGTATTGTAAGTAGGTGGATTGGTTTTCAATACTTTGAAAAGATAAAGGTTCTTTCTTCTTCTTTTCACCCAATTTTTACAAAAACCAATTTTTTATTTTAAAAAAAAACTTTCCAGATAACTTTAACAAAACGGAATTCAGTGAAAGAGTGAATATAATTATATTCAAAACGCTGCTAAAGGATTACTAAAACTTATAATAAAGTATAGGTTTTTCAAAAAATAACTTCCATTTGAGAATAACGCCCACCGTAATCCCAAAAATAAAGAAAGCGCGCTGCGCGAGAGCTAATCGTGAATCAAGCAAAGTCGCAAAATAAATTATTCAAAGTCGGATTAATGATGGTTTTCGGTGGCATTGACACTTGATGCTTTTTGTACCTCAAAATATAAAACATTTTCGACTGCCCGATAGCTAAGTAGAAGGGACGGAAATGGAGATAAATAGAGTTTGTCGTATGAGGGTCCGGAATTCCACACTTTTTTGTTTTAGGAGGTACTGAAAATAATTTTGTGGCTGCGCAACGATATCAAATCCAATGATTTTTTTAGGTTGTGGGTTCCATTCCCACAAAAAAACATTTGTGTGTGAACAAAGATGATATTTAAACATAGATAATATTTATTATTATTATTTTACGGCATTATTTTACTGATAATATTTACCTACTAAATTAATAAATAATACTAGATTAATAATAGGTTGGGGAAAAAGTTTCTTCGCATTTTTTAAGAAAATTCAAAACATTTTTTTATATAGTTTATTTACATTTAACTAAAGTATGTAGGTACCATTTTGTTCGATAACTTTTTGCCATCTTGTAGGTAGTGACATGATCCCATTGCTATAGAAATTTTGGGACTTCTGATCAAAATACCGCGACAAGTGGTTTTGGCAGTCCTCTCGTGATGTTAACCTGACACTGCCTAAAGAATTCTGAAGAGACCGAAACAGGTGGAAATCTGAAGGTGCAAGGTCCGGACTATACGGCGGATGCATTAACACCTCCCAGCCAAACTCTCTTAATTTTTGCTGAGTGGCTAAAGATGTGTGAGGTCTAGCGTTATCATGATGAAAAACCACACCTCTTCTGTTGATTAATTCCGGCCGCTTTCTCTCAACTTCTTGCTTTAATCTCATCAGTTGTTCGCAGTAGAGTTCAGAATCGATGGTCCTGCCTGGTGGTAACAGCTCATAATGAATAATGCCCTTCCAATCCCACCACACACACAGCATCACCTTGTTGCGAGTTAACCCGGGTTTCGCCACAGTCTGTGAAGCCTGACCGGCTTTTGACCACAACCTTTTTCGCACGTTCTTGTCGTACGTGATCCACTTTTCATCACCAGTTATCAGCTTCTTCAAAAATGGTTCGGTTTCATTACGTCGTAATAAAGAATCACAAATGAGTACACGGTTCATTAGGTTTCTTTCTGTGAGCTCGTGAGGTACCCAAATATCGAGCTTTTTTGTGTACCCAGTTTTTTTCAAATGTGCCAAAACTGTTTTGTGGTCAATTCCCAGTTCTTCAGCTACGTCGTAACTACTGATATGCCGATCTAGCTCCACTTTTTCAAAAATGGCATCCATTATCCGTAATAGGGCGACCAGAGCGACGTGCATCTCTGACATCAAAATTTCCGGATTGAAAACGCCTAAACCAAATTTGTGCTACTCTCACAGACACTGCACTAGGTCCATAAATATCGCAAATTTTTTTCGCGGCTTGCGTTGCATTTTTTCCTTTTTTGTAGTAAAATTTTAAAATGTATCGAATTTCTTCATTAGATTCACTCATCATTAACAGTACGAAAAACAAATAAAAATCACACATTTTCCTAATTTGAATTTGGAATTATGTTCTTTAAAATTTAAACTTTTAATGATATCAAAACCAGCCAGATACAAATAGTATAGCCAGAGAGATTTTATTACAAGTTTATACATACTATAATGCGAAAAGACTTTTTCCCCAACCTAATAATATTTAGATTTAAAAGAATGTCAGAAAAGTAAAAATCCTTATAAGTATCATAGAATAATATGGTACCTAGCTACCTTTTGAATAATCTAAGGTGTGTCTAATGTGCGTGCGTAAATAAACTCTTATGTAATTTATTCATAATGCTAGTCGAAGAAAAAACGTTTCCAAATGTCATGTAGCTATATGATTGTAATGACCGTTCAAACACAGTGATTTTGGTATCGTATCATGTTTTCATGAAAGCACGGTGAGTAGATATATGAATTATAAATTAACGATGACTGATTCGTGTTTGAAGAGATTTTTGTTTTGATAAGAGGTCTTCAACATCGACGCTACTGTTTTTAGGTGTGTGTAAAGATTTCAATTTAACGCTATCGGTCGACAATCGAGAAACGGTACCTATAAATTATGTAAATAAAAAGGTTTATAAGTGCCCAGAATAGGATTAGATATTGTCCGGTCGGCAGGTCTAGGCAATCGTGAAGTGAGCCATCGGTCCGCTAATATGGTTTCGTGTCACTGCATAAGGTCGTAAATCGTCTGCTGCTCACCCAAACGGCTAACTTCACATTTATCCGCCGTCCGAACTGAGAGGCAGCTTACAAAAAGAAGTTGGCTGATGTTCACGAGGTGTAATCAACCGATAGTTGCGGACGTAAAAACTTTAAATAACTGCATTAAACCAACTTTTTACTGCTGCTCATAAACATATAAAAAGTTTGTTTTTGATTCCCTCAGCAGGTAGGTACCTAACTATAGCCTTGGTTAATGTTTACAGTCGTGCTATCCGCTACATCAAATGTTGTTTCACAAAAAATAAAAAATAAAAATTGGACACTGCTTTCACGATCGTCCTTTCCACAAAGCAGATGCATTTTTCAAACAGATACCAAGGTAGGTCCTTGTTACACTGTTAGTAGCAGAACACGGGTAGAAACATCGTTTATTTTTCTTTTGTAGTCCGACCTTATTTTTTTTTTTGACGCTGGGAAAAATGCATTACGCATTTCCCCCCATTGGAGGATGGAGGGGATATGTGGGACTCCCCGGTTTTCCGGTCCCGGTATACCCACTAAACAACCCAGCGACACTCCCGCGTCTCCTATATGGAGGGGAACTGGGAAACTGGCAGAGTCTTTTCATCCAGTCCCCCGCCGGCGATTTGTAGTCCGACCTAAGCTAACTCCTTGAAATTGGAAAGCATTAGGTACTATTTGTATGTGTAGAGACTTGGCGAGGCGTTTAAATCAAACTGAAGGACCAAAGTGTAACCAAATTTAAATCCACCCGAAGGTTTTTTGTCGGTAGAAGACTCTACCTATTACGTATCAACGTCATTCTACCTAATTTACGACATATACAAGGTGCCAATAATTATTGTGTTTGAAAACTGCAGGGGGCCCATCAATGTGAATAACTTTTTCTAAGGAACCAACGCTGTGAACGCGAAAAAAAACAGCTATTTCTTACAAAAGTTCAATACCTACCTGGCTAAAATGGATGAAAGACCCGTTTTTTGGTGTTGGTTCCTTAGAAAAAGTTACTCATATTGATGGGTACCTACTTTAGTCCCCTGAAGTTTTTAAACACAAGTATTGGAACACCTTGTATAAAACTTGAACACCGACTCCAAATTAAACTCGAAATAAAGAATGTACTAAACATATTTTTAGCAAATCATATTTTACAATACAAGAACTAATCTTACAAATCCAAGGGAAGGCCAAATTTATACATTAAATTTCTGAAATAAACATAGTAGGTAGGTAGGTAAAGTACACAGTACACACGGATACGCATCACGCATCAGACTATCCACTGATCTCCCTTATATCCTCGTAGTAAGCGTCATTTTTCTTTGGCTTTGTGTAGCTTGATCTAGGTATATCCGTGTTTATCAAGTCCATCCTACCTATCTACTTACCTGTGTTCTCCTGTGGCCAATAAAATATAATTTTCTGAAAAAATACCTACGTACATTACATAGGTACCTTGAATACCTATCTTGCTACCTATTTAAATAAACTGTTTTCACTTTGAGCTAGCTAGACTACAAGGTAAGTGTGGGAGGTAGATACAATAAACACATAAAATTTGGTAACTTACCTACCTACCTTTCTGGTTTTCAGAAAAGCTTTTTGCCTCGGTAATATTTCGTTCTCTAAAACACCCAGCTAGTTGGATAAAAATAACGCAGTGGGTCTGTATTTAGACAACAATAATTAAGTTTTTGTAATTGCCTACATAGTAGGCAAGTAGGGATAGAAGGTAGGTTGGTTGGTTTAGGTTTCGTAGGAATATATGTAGGTACTTAGTGGGAAAATTTTGTAAGAATCTTCTTACCTCTTGACTTTTAGTTTAGGTAGGTAGGTACTTACTTCAGGAACACTAAACGATCGATCTTATAATTTTCTAGTTATACAGCATATACCTACCTAGCTAGAAAAAAAACACCTACTTACTTGTATATCTTTATCTACCTAACAAAAGAAAAACAAGACAGCGTGGAAGCGAGTTAGTTAGGTACCTACAAGTAAGCAAGTAGCCTAGGTAAATAGAAGGTAAGCAGGTAGGTACCTACTTCCCCAATGCTATGAAATTGCAGCTGTGGTCAGCAATAGCCATAATTTGGTGGCCCTTCGGCATCAAGTGAAGGGTGACCGTGTTTGTATCTAACTGCTTATGGGCAATACGGCCGCATACTTCGGAGCAGGCGTAGTTGATATCATGCGATATGCCACAGAATAGAAATATGTTTCATTTAGTGCCTAAGTAGTATAGCTAGGAAAAAACAGACAACGTCCAAAAAGCTCTGGGTGGCGACGCCACGTGATACCTAGTAGGTAGGTACCATACCAACAACCCTACTACCTACCTAACTAACTAGGTAGGTAGGTACCTAGCCAGGCGATAGGCGAGGCCGAGCATGATGACTGAGCAGTTTTACAGCCAGGATCGTTTTAAATCAAACCACTGGTCCGTATCATTACAGTTTCCACAAAATGTCGATCCCGGATCAAACAACTATCAATCTTTGGATTTCAGTATATTGTTGAATAAGTAGTTTTTCCAAAAAGCATGTGCGTGGGTTTATGGTTTAACATAGGGACCTATAGCACAAAATAATTAATGATAGTATTACGCCTATGTATAGATACTCGGTTAAATTGAATGTTAAGATGAATGGAGAAGACTTAAAGCCGGTTTCACCATGCTCTGTTAGATTAACAAAGGATTAAAGGGCCGTTAAATATGTCAAGATATACGCGTTTGACAGCTAAGGTTAGATTTAACGGTCTTTTAATCCTTGATTAATAACTAACAGAGCATGGTGAAACCGGCCCTTATACTAGTAATACTTTCAAGAGTAGTTAGAGCTCTTTGTGAAGGGCTCGTCCGGGGAAATACTACCACCATGCCTTTTTCTGCCGCCAAGCAGCTGTTGCTGTTTCGGTTTGAAGAGTGTGGTTGCCGGTGAAATTACAGGCACATGAAGCTTAAGATCTGTATGCCTCAGGTTATGCATCGCATCGAGCGCAGGGCAGCGCATCGTAAAGCACGTTCCTATCGAGCGTGACTTACGAGGCAATGCTTTGTTATAGGTAATGATTATCACTTAACATCAGGTGGGCCATTTGCTTGTTCCATCAGCAAGTTAAAAAAAACTTATTAATTACGCTCTGTGACAAAAGAACAAACGTGTTTTTACCGCCGCCTAGCGCCATCTAGTGTAATTAGCTCTAACTAATTCACTTTGCAGCGCGTTGCGAAAGCGTTCGTAGACAACCGGTCAAGTGCGAGTCGGACTCGCACACGAAAGGTTTTATACCATTACTAGCTGTGCCCGCGACTTCGTCCGCGTGGAATAGTGTCTTTGGGTAGCATTATTAATTAGGTAGGTATTTAGGCAAATTATTTTACTAATAAGACAAATAGGTATATAAACACTTTAACTAGTAGTTCGCCCCGAACTGAGATCTCGTGATGCGACCCGACGAACGCATCAAAACTTTGAGTCGGTAGTAGTCAGAGGCAAGTCCAAACATTATCTTTGGACTTTTTTCTGACTACCGCCTACTAACTTGGTATTGTTACCAAGTTTCAACTCTATTGGCCTATTTATTGAAGAGTTCCGTTGAACAGACCTTGGCTCCATCATCAGACCTGGTCGTCGTCACCATTTTATGAGAACTGAGTACCTCCTTAATTTATTTCAAGAAAAAAAAATTAGAAAAATCAAAGGAACTGGCCGACCATTAGAAAAACCTTGATGTCAACGAAACTCTTAGAGATGGGAGCTCTTGGATCGCTGGTTATCTTTATTTAACTTTTTAAATTTTATCTCGGAAACCGAGCGTCCCAAAAAAAAAGTAAAAATTGTTTTGGAATGTCCAAACAAAGCCCTTTCATATGACATGTAACTTGATTTTTTTATGTAACTTTTTTTATTTTTACCCTCATAAAAAACCCCATATCTCAAAAACCCTTCATCCGATTTTACTCATATACTTACCAGTAAATTTACCATTGTAAAATTTTAATACCAGTTAATTTACTTACCAGCCATTTTGTTTCTTGTAGTTCCGAGAAGTGTCGGGTGATGGCGCCACTTTCAAGTAGGTCTAACGAATCTAGCGTTTTATCAAATCTAGAGGCGCAAAATGTATTATTAATATTATTGTGGCATTAAAAGCGCTTCGTATAAACTGAACAGGTCGAGGAATGTTATATTAAAATAATAATTCTAGAATAGAAAGATTGGCTTACCTTTAATAAAAGTCTATTTTAAACTTCAGGATTTATCATCTCCACTTAGAATTATAAACCAGTATGACAGCAGTTCAACAGAATGATGATATAAAATTATATTAAGTCACAATTTCAATAACGATAATGTAACACTAGAGAACTTTTAAGTATCTTTGTAACTTGTACAAATAGCAAATGTGTCCTCTTGGCTGTCTTACACTTCAGATCAAATAATGTTGTCACTCTCTGTGAACGAGTACGTAGATAGCCAGACACGCCAGCACAGCAAACTGAAATAAAAATTTTTTTTACTTAGAGGGTGCTCTAACCTGCTAAATGTAAATCTCCATTTAGTAAACATAATAATAAAGGAACACTGGTGAAGTGACTGCCCTATCTTCTGATCTTAAGGTTATTTATTTGATTAAGACTTTGAATACAGTTGTGAATAAATGGATTTTTGTATCAGAATAAACTAAATTTGCAATGCCAGTGCTCTTGAAAAGTGAAGGAACCTCTTTGTTTTTCACCTGTCAAGGTTGGCTGGTAGAAAATGCTATCTAGCATTAAGCTCTCCTTTTGTACAAACTTTGTTTGGTGCAATAAAGAATTAAATAAATAAGGAAAACATTGTAATTATTAATATTCTACCAACAGTAAATAGGCTTTAAACATTATAATAATAACAACAACAGTGAAATGTGGCCATGAGTTGTATGGTATGTTTGGACTTGTCTCTAAATACACCCTTCAGACATTTTCAAAGTTAGGTATTTAATAGTTAAGTATGAAGAGATCACAGAGGTTGCCTAACCGGAGATTGAGACATGTGCTCATTTCCGAGGAAGTTGTTATCTCATAAAACTTTTTATCTTACCTTAAACTTAGGATATTCATTCATGTAAATTGTGACCATTCCAACGTAAGGTAGAAATCCTCTGGCACGACCCACCACATCTTTCTTTGTTAGCCATAATTGACCTTGGGCATATAGACCTCTATCATCCACACTGTTGTTATCACCTTTAGTAAGGAATTTTACTGTTCCATTGTCCCTGAAAAATTAATGGATTTGTCATTTTTATTTCTAAAATTAAATAAATAAATATTACTGGACTTTCCACACAGCACTATCTAGCCCCAAACTACTACAAGCCAGAGCTTGTAATATGGAAACCAGATAGCCAATATAATACATAAATACTTTTTTTTGTAAATACATACTTATATTATTATATAACACCCCGACAGAGAACAAACATCTATGTTCATCACACAAATGTTTGTTCTCTGTGGGGATTGAACCCACGGCCTACAGCGCAGAAGAGCTACTGCCAACTGAGCTATGAAGGCTGTCTGAATTCTGACAGATTAACCTGGGTTCTAAAATATAATAGAAAAACTATTGCCTCATTACAGCTATGTTTCTGCATACAAGTAGAAAACAGGAAGAACCTACTCAACAGATAACCTAGTAGCAGATTACCCGGACTCTGAAGACCAGTTGCATTCTACTTGTTTACAAATAAATAAACACTGTACACATACACCTATACACCTTTAGCAAGTCAATTAGCGTCAGATCTAAAATAGTGTATTAATATTAGTCTTAGTTACTCATGTATTTCATTTTGTTTAAATTTATCTAGAAGTATGAGCAATTATTATTGTAACCATAAACTATAGATATAGAAGAGTGGGGTTTTCAGCGAAGTATTTTTAGCCACAATCTTGCGATAAAATGTAATTTAGGCTACTGAAATAAATAAACATCATTTCACAGGTATCATAATGTAGAATGTAGACAATATGAAACCGTTACAACCTATAAATTTTTATTTATTTATTGTTAATCTTACTGATCAAACAATGCTCAACCAAAACTATTACATGTAAGCATTAAGATGTCTTTGTAATGTACTAAGAAAATAATGCCAGACAGCTAACATCTATGGGTGCAGAAAGCAGGAAGTTTCTATGAGGAAAATAACAACACTCTGCAGGTAGTTCATATGTAAAACTTCATAGATAACTAACTTTTAATACACAAACTTTCTCAGCCACAATGCAACATTATGTCCTGCTTTCTGCATGTTTTTGACATAGTTACATGAGTACTTACTTTTCGTGAAGTTTAAGAACTCTGTGGACGATGGGAATGTCGCGGCCCTCTACTTTGAAGACTACGATCTCTCCTACACGTACGGGTTCCTCAGGGTAATTCGTCAGAAACAGTAAATCGCCTCTGTGGAATGCTGGCTCCATACTACCAGAGAGAACCACAACAATCGGACTTTCGCTACCAGTGACCACCATTAATCCTTTCCATATCATCAGCGCAGACGACACTATCATACCAAAGCTCAGAACTTGGTAGATAAACTGGAAAATAAGCACAAAACTAAGAATTAGTAACCGGCGGAATGCTCACGTCATTTCAGTTATTGTATGTGAACTGTTACCTGCCGCTTGTTCATACGCTTTACATCGTCAAATAAAGTATCCAACATCTTTGTTTTGATGAGTAATTATCCTACAATAATAAAAGAGAGCCAGGTTTTTGGTTATTCCTTTCCTTTCGCTGTTGTAGTTGCTTTGCCCCCTCGAATCGAAACTCAGTCAGCACAGCAGCACCACGTCAGAATCGGCAAATGTCAGTGAGGCTAAGGTAGTGATGTGACAAACATGGACAGTTTACCGGTATCGATTTGAAAATCGTTTTCAATGTGTTTGATTATGAGTGGTTTTCGTTTCTATAAATCAACGGGAACGTTAGAAAAAAAACCGATAAAACAACAAACAAACAGCATGCAATAAGTTTCGTTTTAGTACCTAGTCGTAGTGTAACGATGACCAAGTATCTAATAACCAGGACTCTAGCCTATCTACTCTCTGTTTTAAATAGTAGATTCTCAGTTTAACGGTTAGAGGAGCTTAAATCGATCAACATATTAAAACCGAACATAACCGAATACGAAAACTTTTACTTCCACGAAACCTCTTACCACCGACCGCCCGCCAGCGCCGGCGCGGCACCCTTTGGCCTCGCCGCGCCGTTCATTATAGAATTTATGTGGAAAAAGTTTAGGTCAAAAGACTACCGGCGGCCGGCGGCGCCAAACCTGCCTTAGAATAATGACTAAAGCGATCGACATTTTCCAAATAAAATCTTTAAATCAATCTGCTTCATTAATATTGTCTATCTAAATATACTGGCTTATCTACTAGGCTCCTAGGTATCTGGCCAAATGGTTATGAGGAAGGTAGATCAATAATAAAATATATTTCCCAACCAACCTATACGTATACCTACTTACCAACTCCCACATATTCTAATAGTGCGTCATCTATTTTAAATTGAAACAGCTTCACGACTTTGATCTCCAGGCACAGTATATAGATATCCTCTCAGATCTGTTAGTACCAAGTACCTACTTACTCCATATTCTTTGAAAACGTCTAAGGGGGTAATCAGAGGTGCGTCCTTACATTTGACACATTTTGCAGTAGTTGGTAATTTACGATTGCTACCAACCAATCCGACGCCCACACTAATCGGATACCATGGAAACAAATATTTTATTAAATCTGTTTTATTTGGGTTTTTATTCAATAGTACCTACCAAAGTTCTCTTAATATTCTTTTCCTTCAATAAGGAACCTAGATTCCAGACACATTGATTTTCTATTGCCACTGGGTCGGAGGAGAGCCGGCTAGTTTCAAGTTTATTTATTTTTTATTAACGGGACATTTCTATGTCAGCAATTTCACCGAATTTTAATTTTATAGTAATTGTATTGGGAGTTGTGACGTCAGCCACCAAAATATCAGCGCCGTTGTAGAGTCCCAATTCAGTGATTTTCTTTTTCAAGTTATCTCTGGTTCTTTCTTCAATGCTTTTGATTGAAGACATGTAGAGCGTCTTGTTACGGCCGTTGATGACCGTTGTAATACCTGCAAAACGAATAAATGGTTTAATCTAATAGGTAACATACATAGAAAACCTGGAATGTCGGAAATGGCAGAGCTTAAAAAGTGTCATGCACAATCAATTCCTAGATTGGTTTTATTTACAGTACCCCAAGTATAAGTTTTGCTTACCATATTTAGGTTTTTCGTTTTACGTTTTTGTTCCGTGTTCATTGCCGGTTTTGTATGAAGACGCGATAAGGATACCGATATGGAACTTTACAAAACCCGCAATGAGCACGGAGCAAAAACGATTCGTTTTTGTTCCGTGTTCATTGCGGGTTTTGTATGAAGCCGCGATAGGGATACCGATATGGAACTTTACAAAACCCGCAATGAGCACGGAGCAAAAACGTAAAACGAAAAACCAAATATGGTAAGCAAAACTCATACTTGGGGTACAGAAAACGAAAGTTTCCTCTCGTTGGATTGTTCCAGCACAGCTAACATAGTGAAATGAAATAATCATTGCTCAGGATTCAAACGGGAAATTATTTCCCGTTTGAATCCCGAGCAATGATATCGCCCACTACCGCCATCTAGGCTGCTTTACAAAAACAAAAGATTATTAAATTTTTAACAACTTTCATTGGCCTAATATTTATGGCCAAATACTAATGGGTTTCCCTACACTTTTTATTCCCCTCTCATTATATATAATTATTTTATATACCTGTTTTAGTGCCCAGTGCAGTGCAAAAACCTTCTTTTTTATTAGCTAACATGCTCAGTGGCGTAGCTAGGTGGACAAGGGCCCCGGTGCATAGAGAAAGAATCGGGCATAGAGAAAGTATTTTGTGTGCAGGCTCAAGGTTTTCTAGCTTCGGGAGCTGGCTGATCCTCTCTTTTCAAAGCTTAGGTTAGAGGGCCCCTGAGCTCCGGGGCCCTGGTGCACTGCACCACCTGGCCCTACGATAGCTACGCCACTGAACATGCATAACATTGCCTTAATTTCAACATTGTAAGAGACGAACATAAAGCCATAGATCTAATAAAAAATAGATGAATGCCTCAATTTTATGAACTTCTCAATCCAGTTTTAATTCGGCCGACAAGTTAACACTTACCAGGACTCTTCATCATATACGCCTGATCTTCGCAGAGCTTATCATAAATAGTTTGAAGTGTCGCATCGGACTCAATCTCCATAGATCTAGTGCTGTTACTACAGGCCACACAATCTGGTCGTTTCTCTGCACTGAAAGTGTATGAGTAAACTCCGTCTGCCATGTTCATTACCATGTAGTTATTCATGTTTACGCAGCATGATGTTGCTAGCTTAAATACCTGGAACATTTCATCATAACTCAACAAATGGAATGTGCAGACACAATATATTGGTGGACATATCATACAATGCCATCTAGCCCCAAACCTCCATAACACTATCAATATTTGTTCGAATCAGTACCCCAAGTATGAGTTTTGCTTACGATATTTCGTTTTTCGTTTTGTGTTTTTGTTCCGTTTTCATTGCGGGTTTTGTATGAAGACGCGATAGGGATACCGATATGGAACTTTACAAAACCCGCAATGAACACGTAACAAAAACGTAAAACGAAATATCGTAAGCAAAACTCATACTTGGGGTACAGTAGTAGTAAGAGTTTTTTTTTTACTTCAGAATCATAGTTTGCTAGTCATGTGTATTAGCTGGCACACTTGCATAAAAGCTACTTGCACATGCCACCTACTTCCATGTTTATACGCCAACTGGCATGCCTGTATCTGCCACGTAAGTAGTTAGCCCAACATTTGATTTTCTGTCAGCTACAGGCATGCAACGTGAAGGAGGCGTCGCGGGGGGCTACGAAACCGGCAAATACAGGCATGCAAGGACGCAAACTAAACTAACTTGCAAACTTGTTTAACTTGCAAATCTATCCATATTGAGCCAGTAACTTCTACATTCCGGTAACAAGCATGCCCGGTACTGTTCCATTTACAGGTACAGCCGCCTTAGATACATGATTTTATTTATAAAATTCACTTTTTTAACTTGTTCCAATCATTATTAAATTTACTTTTCATGTTGACTCTACTATAAGTTCATTAAACCTAAAACAAAAAGGTCCTACGCATTTTTTATTTTTACCTCTGTAGCACAAGCAGCGGCTATTGCTGCATTAGTGCTAGCAACTGCCGGAATAATATTCTTCAGTACGCCTTGTGTCAGTCTGTATGTCACATTCGAGATACCATGCTTGATAGCTCTTTCCTGCGCTTTGTCGTAAACCCAAGCTACATGTTGGGGGTCATCGCCGTCTAAGGTAGTAGTGGCGCCCCAGGGATTCTCTTTCGCCCACTGCAGCACTTTTATATATTCCACACAATGTTCTGGTAATCTGTAATTCATTTTAATATTTTTTCAAATTTATGTAGTAATTTTAGGACTGAAAAATTATGCATGACTCAGCCTATTAGGTACAAACTCATTGCATTTGCAATTTATGCATATATGGGTTCTTAATTTTTTTTACAAAAGGTATGCTACAAATAGATCATTCTATTCTATAAATGTATGCGCACAATGAAGGAAAACATCGTGAGGAAACCTGTTAGTATTCTAGTAGCGGCGATAGGCTTGCAAACTGTCACATATGGAATACCAACAAAATATAAACCTACAAAATGTGGGTAGGTATGTGCCAAATGTAATAAGTATTCGAACATGCCTCTGACCTTAGACATCCTCAAAGAATCTTAGTTGGTACTTGGTCCTCAGAGATCTTAGATGTCTACCTTGACTGGGGATAAAGTCACGAAGCTGTTTATTTTCTGTTTCTAGGCTGTGGTTTGGGTTGAATTTATATTTCAAGGTGTTACAAAAGGTACTAAAATAATGATATTCACTAGAATGAAAAAACAGGTCAGTAATTCTCCTGATTACCTGGGAGTATTGGCAATAGTGCAGAGAGGGAATGTCTTCTGTGGAGGGTACAGGTCAAGAGTGCATTCAATGCATGGACTCATTCCTGGTAGAATGACCCTGGCGTTCCCTTTGAATCCTTCTGTACCTCCATCTATCATTGGGATGATACTGCTTTGATCTAAGCTCCCTGTAATTGAATTAAAATTTTCAATCATACACATTTTTCAAACTCGTTTCAAGGTTGTGGGTTCCTTCTTTCTTAAAAGTTTGTTCTTCGTCTAGGTGTTATCAATTATATTGGTTTACTTGTCTTGTCAATTTCTCATTTGGCTCACTACATAACCCATCCAGAAAACGCAAAATGCTCCTACAAGAAGAAATTCACAGCCTTCAACTTGAACTTAAGGATATCCTTGCCCAAATTCTGAGCTGCACCCACTGGCTAGAATCCTTATCAATTAATTTTCTTTCAATAATAATTTTAAACTGTCTTAAGATTTATGATTATCAATGTATTTTTACTAACGGTCATCATTGTATTGTAACAATGACACTAGCATGCCATTCAGCCAGCGTCTTGCCACAATTGAGTCGAGGCCACACACAACAATGTGAAACTGACGATAGAAACCTTCATCTAACTCTTGGATGGAACAGTGATGTGCCACTGCTTCAATGCCAGGTATTCTGAAATTGAAACAACAAATCTTAATAATGTTAACTGTAGAATTTACTCTTTCCTAACATGAAAAATACCACCTATTAAAAGGTGAAAGTTTCGCAATTTGGGAGATTGTAGCGAATCTTGCCGTTGAACCAAATATGATGTAGCTTAGAATAATATACAGGGGTCGGAATAGGTAGAGTTTTTAAGTACCAAATGACGTAGAATTACCTATGCAATCTGAACATGGTTATGCCTTTTAAACCCAGAATTGGGGATCAATAAAAATTGTTTTCTAAAACTTATGGGTTTTTTTATATATACAACTAGCAGATGGAACCAGCAGATGGCCCACCTGATGTTAAGATTGATATTATTGTCTTCTAAAACTTTTTTTTCCTATGTTAAACACAAACTAAGTAGCATTACACATTACACATACAGCAGAGCTATTTTAAAACATTTGGAAAGATTTTGAATCAGTAACATCAGTTTTTATTATATTTAGATTTATCACATTATCAAAAGGCATATCCATATTTACATTTCCTAGTAGCGTATTTGACGTCATTTGGTACTTAAAAACTCTACCTATTCCGACCCCTGATAGTTTGTAATCTGGATTATCATAATAAAGTTGTATGTTGAAATATATATACAATATGTTGGCAGCCACAGAATAGAAAATAAACAAAAACCCGAAGAAGGATAAACTCCTGAAATATTTATGTTGGCAATCACAGATACCACATAAGTGAAGCTGTTGTAATATCATATTGCAGTTTCTACTTGCTGTTTCAAGATAATTGTAGGTAAACAAGAAACATAAACTCACCTTTTATTGACAAATTCAACAGCACATTTGGCTTTTGACAGTCCAATATCATTCTTCCTGAATAAAAACTGTCTATTCAAGTTGGAGAGTTCAATAGTGTCCATATCCACAATATGAATCTTCTTGAAACCCATTAGAGCCAAATCTTTTAATAATTCACAACCCAGCCCTCCTGCCCCTACTATCAATACTTTACATGAGTCCGATAGGAACTCTACAATATCTGGAGATGCTTCAAAGTCTGGATGGCAGAATGGGCCGGTTCTCTCGCAAACCTTCCTTATATTTTGCCATCTTTTATGTTGATTGTCAGTTAGAAGAGTCTCACCATCTGCCATTATTCCTTCCCTGAAAATTCAAGACACTGCACTAAAATAACGATTTGGGAAAAATAATTGAAAATAATACACCCAAAAAGTTCTTGTCTGTCTGGTACTAACATAGACTGTAGGTAAATATAAGTTCTGATTTGGTGCAGCCTCTTTGCTTTGATAACGACAAATTATGTTTGAATCAAGGGAATTGTTGATTCAATATTATTTAAAAGTGTTTCTGCCCGGTCAAATATCGGTCGATCGCTCACCGCAACAGCCGGCTAGCTAGGCTGTCGTTTTTTTGGGGTACAGTAATACTGACAAGTAAACGTACAAAAATAACTCACTAGCGATTATTTGGTTAGAATGTATAGTTTTTTTAAGTGCTTGAAATCCTTTCACCACACTGTTTCGAAAGAACTAGTGACACGACAAGAAGAAGAATAATATAGATTAAACTAAATAAACTAGATTATACTAAATAAAATAAATGTGAGGGAACTCTATAGTCGTAGTCCTACTCTGACTTGACCGAAGAAGTATAGTTTTGTTTCATTGACGTTGACATTAAAAATGATGTGAAGCTGACAATGACTGCTTCACATTGCTCACTTAGCCAGCCAGTGCTTTAGCAGAACCGCACTATTACCAGTCTGTCGTAAATATGTAAAATCAGAAAAGGCTAATAACCACTTTTCAAAACTGTAAGACGTTGTAACCTCGAAGTGGTTCGAAGAAGCTCAATTAAGGAAACCTACAGAGAAAAGTCATAAAAAATTGCCTTAATGGAAAGAAAAAACAAGATAACACGTGAAACAATAAGCATTCAACTATAATTCAAAAGCTATGATAGAAATTCAGGAGGTCTTTGAAGCTATTGTGAATAGTGCGTTTCTACCTTTACGAACTGACCTAAAATTTTGAACTTAGTTCTGGCTTGAAAAATAAATTATTTATTCTTCCCAGAGTACCCAAACAGGATAGTATTAAACAAAATATAATTTTCAATGGTTTTCCATCATATAATTTTAAATTATTTATGTTAAAAAGCGTTGTTTACTTTACTTTAGCTAAGTTACT
Organism: Chloroclysta siterata; assembly: GCA_932294275.1. NCBI lineage: Eukaryota > Metazoa > Arthropoda > Insecta > Lepidoptera > Geometridae > Chloroclysta > Chloroclysta siterata. The sequence goes on along the minus strand of OW028595.1, from coordinate 16,460,300 downwards.
TACTACAGTCGCTTGTATAATCTCGTTTTCGGAACACCCATCCAGTTACGTATTCCGGCACTATTCCATTCATTTGTTGAAAATGGAGGCGTGATGGTTCAGCAATTGACGGAAAATTGAGATTTTCGAGTTCGCGGTTGTGAAGTTTTTCATGTAAGGCTTGTGTTTTTTATATATCCAACGTTATCTAGCATAATCAAATTATATTATGTATTCATTTTTTCGAACTTCCATTCAGTGCTATTGAGTTTATTCAAGGGAGAGACTACATGAAACTTGGGTAGGTATAGGTCGTGGTTTGACCATGCTTGTTGCCTACATTGATTGAATAAGTGTTTTGTTTCGATTTTAATGTCTTCAAAATAGATTAAATGTAAAAATAGCATCAATTCGACAGATACCGAACAAATGTAACTAGCTATGAAGTGTAAAGTCCTAGCTGTCTATTTGTCATTCTAGTTGGTCAGCGTTATGCAGAATGTACCAAACTACGAAAGTTGATAACATCACGCACGTAGTCTATGTAGTAAGTTCAGTAGGTAGGTATTTGAAACACTGATTTAGCTGAATTTACGTTTCTCACATACCTTCATGTCGTATTTTATTTATATATTAGATTATTTAGATTCAACATGGCTGGTAACAAGGTCAACAAGGCGAAAGGGAAATATGATAAGAGTAAAGGAACATCCATTGTTCCTGCTAATGAGGAAACTGAAGAATATGATTTTTCATTGTTAAGAAAACCAATACACACTAGCATCACTGGTTTAGGACAAGCCAAAAAGATATTTGACTTGGCTACTGAGGAGGTAAGAAGTATCTGAGTAACTATTTATGTACATACTTTACCTAATAATACTTTCTATGAAGCTACATGCAAGGGACATCCTGTATAATGTATTTTTATGTTCTAGCTCAAAAAAATACTATCTGATGAATGTGATGTGCTATATGAATGCAAAGTATGCCGAAATATATTCAGGAGTTTGGCCAATTTAGTTTCACATAAGAGGGTTTATTGTAAGGACACATTCAATTCCACCCAACATGGTCATTTTATTGAGCCAATACCTACAGTAAGCATAAAATAAATTTAAAATTTAGTTCTTAACATTAGGTAAATTTAATTTATATTATATTATATTTTACTTTTCAGCATAAGGAGTTAAAGAAGATACAAGAAATAGAAGAAGGCTATCTGGAGTCTTTGAAAGGAAACAACATAGATTCAGAGGATGATGCACGCATACCATTGACCAAAGACCTGACTTCAATTGTTGAGAAATTGGCCAAGCACAAGTCAAGTTACATAAACTCTAAAGATTTTCAAGTTGCATTGCAAGAGATACCAAGCACTTCAGTGGCAGTGTTCCAAAACATTGAAAATGGCTATGAGAAAGAAAGTGAAAATATGTTAAACCAAGTAAGTATGATGTATTTAGACTGAGTTATAGGACAGTCAAGAACAATAATTTCAGGAAATGGAAGCCCTAGTACTACTCGTGAAGTATTTGATCTTATGTGACCTTTGACCCCAACAGACCTAAAGGTCAGTCCGTGCCTGAGGCCACTCAGGGCATTTTTGTGATGTTGAGGCCCTAACTAATGACTGTACACTTAAGGAAAGCAGTTCCTGGAAATAGCATGGGTGACATAACCTTGATGGAGACTCCTAAGGGACCTCAGGCCTTGTATGCTGACCTTTAACTTCCATGGTTACCTTAATCTCAGATGTGATCTTTATCCATGAGTCTTTCAACTTTAGAACCAAAAAAAAAACAATTAATCCGATGTTCTAGGTGGTGTAGTAGTCTGAGGTAGATCTTACATGGATAGATTAAGTTAAAAAGTTGATCGAGGTCAAAGGTTGGTGCATTGTTTTTCTTATTTCTCGGAACTGATCCTTGTAAAAGCAAGCTGCCCTCTCAGTCCAAGATAATTAGAATAATAATTTGTGTTATTAGAATAGTAATAACCTGTGCCACTCAAATAGAATGTCCTTATTTCAAGGTCAACGAGCTTGACAAGATAATGTCAAAGGATATGGGAGTTATGCAGAGAGATGGAAATTTCAAAATTGGAAGCTCTGCTGATATGGACAATGTGATACAGATCAGTGATGATGAGGAAAATGCTGATACAGTGGATCTTAAATGCAAAATTTGTGAGTATACATACCTACATACCTATACATAAAGTTGAATGTTGTAAATGATGTGTTAATTAGCTTAGAGCTTTACATAGTCAGAAATAGAAATCACTAGGTAATAATGTAAAAGATGTAAAATAAGATTAGTACTTATACCTATAAGATGCGTTTTTATTTTTAAAAATTCATGTGCACAATGCCAGTACTCTCAAATGGTGAAGGAAAACATCGTGCGGAAACCGGCATGTCGTAGAACCTAAAAAGTTCTCTATCATGTGTCAAGTGCTCAAAAGGAGCCTCTTGAGGCGCACTTAAAATCCTTTCACCACACTGTTTCGAAAGAAACTAGTGACACGACAAGAGAGAGAGAGTAGGTAGGTATATTAGAAAAGTCAACTTTTTAATATAGGTACCTACCTAGTTTGACTGTAACTTCTAAACCGCGCCATAAGTATGTGAGGCGAGGGGGACAGAGCAATGGCTCTGTCTCTTACCTTCCTATTGATATGTCTCCTTCCGCTCCGTCGAAATATTCCGCTGTGGAGTAGACTTTCTTCCCTACGCCACAGCGGAATATTCAAAAACTGCAGGTGCCTGCTGGCGAAAAGGTGGCAGCTTGATCCTACTTTAAAAACTAAGTGATAAATCACATGATAGGCTCATTGGAAATTTACATTGTTCTATTAAGTGCTTGAAGATAATCTCGCGGGAAGCGAACCCGTCTTAGATGGGAATTCACATTTCTGTGATGAACATAGATGTTTGGTATTGTGTATTTAGATGAAAACAGCCTCACTTCGAATTGTGAATGGGATTATTTTTTATATTTTATTTGATTATTAATTATTGAAAATTTGATAAGTAACTTACAAAAGAAGGGCCTAATACTTAAGTAGGTAAGTATACCAATTCTACCATCCAACCTTAGTGGTAGTATAGAAAGAAGTGGGACATAAATATTAATGTATCTAGTTATACGTATTCCTCGTAATTAACGAAAAGTAAATACTTAATTCAAAAGTGTAATGACCACCTACCTACTCTCATTTCGGTTCGGCAAGATGGCTGGTTCCCATAGATTTAATATAATCTGAAAAATTGCAGGCGACATGCAGTTTTCGACTCAGAAGACGCTGAAATTCCACATGAAATACAAACACGTGGAAAGTCGGCTCGTGTACCCTTGTCCCGACTGCCTGGAGATATTCTCCACATCTTGGAGTGTCTATCGACATCTGTTCAAGGTTCATCGGTATGTTTACATTACAACAACACAGTATTAGTAGAGCACTGATGGTCTAGTAGTAGCGGCCCGCCTTCCGAATCTAAGTAAGGTCGTGGGTTCAAAACCGGTCGAGCACCAATGACTTTTTCTGTTCAAAAATTTATGTGTAGGGTGGTTTGGTAGCCTACAGTGCCAGTACTCTCAAACGGTGAAGGAAAACATCGTGAGGAAACCGGCATGTTGTAGAACCTTCAAAGTTCTAAAACATGTGTCAAGTGGCGCACTTAAAATCATTTCACTACACTGTTTCGAAAGAGCTATTGACACGACAAGAAAAGAAAGAAGAAGAAATGGAGCTCTTCGTGAAGGGCTCATCATTTCTGCTGCCAAGAAGCGTTGCTGTTTTTCGGTTTGAAGAGTATGTGTGCCGTTGAAATTACCTAACTTATTGCTGCGCAGAATAGCCATTCAATAATTTTCAGCTCAGTATATGTATATAATTTTTTCAGCAAATCAGCAGCGCAGATAAGGAGGTTGCGTGAGTCTATTCAAGCGAAGGCGTTCAAAATGAATAACCCACCAGCTTTCTATGAAAGGCGTAAGAACAACCAGAAAGCTACTGCACCGGCCAAAATCACGGAGGAAGAGAGAATTGAACAAGAGAATCAGGTAAAACAAAATATAGCCGAGCCTGTCTTTATGACAACGTCGTGTAATGTTCAAGTAAAATCCTGGCCAACCAGAGGTTGTCCGGAAGAGAAAACTTTCATTGATAAGACCGCCCATTGTATTTCTCTATGACTATTGAACTTGTTTGTTTTTAACTAGTTAAATATTGTTGTGGTGTGCAATGAACAGTTTTATATCTGTATAATATGTATCGTTTTATAAATTTTTTTTATACAACTAGCTGATGGAAAAAGCAGATGGCCCACCTGATGTTAAGTGGTAACCATCACCTATAACAAAGCATTGCCTCGTAAGTCACGCACGATAGGAACGTGCCCTACAATGCAATGCCCTGCGTCCATCAACTTGAGGCATACAGATGTTAAGCCTCATGTGCCTGTAATTACACCGGTAACCACACTCTTCAAACCGAAATACAACAACGTTTCTTGGCGGCAGAAAAAGGCGTGGTGGTAGTACTTCCCCGGACGAGCCCTTCACAAAGAGCTCTACTGCTCAAAATATACCTATGTATTTGACCAGGCATGGATGGACAACATGGAGTTCGACGGCGAGATATCCCGATGCGGCGGCTGCGGACGCACGTTCGAGCGACGCGCGGCGCTCGCGGCGCACACGCACACGTGCCAGCCGCGCAGCCGCGCGCTCGCCCGCCGCCCGGACGCCAAGCGCATCGAGATCCAGATCCGCAAGGACTACAACAAGGGACCCAACGCCAACCTCGCGCTGCTCAAGCCGCCTGACACCATCTCTAGTATCGGTCAGTACAGTACAGTACATGCCACTTCACATGACATCATCAGACGCGCGCTCGCTCGCCGCCCGGACGCCAAGCGCATCGAGATCCAGATCCGCAAGGACTACAACAAGGGACCCAACGCCAACCTCGCGCTGCTCAAGCCTCCTGACACCATCTCTAGTATCGGTCAGTACAGTACAGTACATGCCACTTCACATGACATCATCAGCCGCGCGCTCGCTCGCCGCCCGGACGCCAAGCGCATCGAGATCCAGATCCGCAAGGACTACAACAAGGGACCCAACGCCAACCTCGCGCTGCTCAAGCCGCCTGACACCATCTCTAGTATCGGTCAGTACAGTACAGTACATGCCACTTCACATGACATCATCAGACGCGCGCTCGCTCGCCGCCCGGACGCCAAGCGCATCGAGATCCAGATCCGCAAGGACTACAACAAGGGACCCAACGCCAACCTCGCGCTGCTCAAGCCTCCTGACACCATCTCTAGTATCGGTCAGTACAGTACAGTACATGCCACTTCACATGACATCATCAGACGCGCGCTCGCTCGCCGCCCGGACGCCAAGCGCATCGAGATCCAGATCCGCAAGGACTACAACAAGGGACCCAACGCCAACCTCGCGCTGCTCAAGCCTCCTGACACCATCTCTAGTATCGGTCAGTACAGTACAGTACATGCCACTTCACATGACATCATCAGCCGCGCGCTCGCTCGCCGCCCGGACGCCAAGCGCATCGAGATCCAGATCCGCAAGGACTACAACAAGGGACCCAACGCCAACCTCGCGCTGCTCAAGCCGCCTGACACCATCTCTAGTATCGGTCAGTACAGTAAAGTACCTGCCACTTCACATGACATCATCACCCGCGCGCTCGCTCGCCGCCCAAGCGCATCGAGATCCAGATCCGCAAGGACTACAACAAGGATCGGATCGTGTCTTGCTCCTACGCATCCACATCATCGGAAAAGCTAGAACATTGTCCCCATTGCGGGACGTCAGTGCAAATCTAATTCCCTATAGGGTTTGAATTATAATTAGACCTACCTCTTCGTCTACTGCTTGACATAAGTTACCTTTACCGCATCTTAATCAGGCTGAAACAGTCTCCTGCTAGTCATAAGCTTCCTCCAAACGTTTCCATGAAGAATTATTTTGAGCCCTCATCAGCGACTATGCACATACGACTAATTTTAACCTGGAATTCGATCATCATCATCATCAACCTTTTGCAGTCCACTGTTGGACATAGGTCTCTCCCATGGCGCGCCACCGAGCCCGGTCTTCTGCTCTCCCCATCCAGTTTTTGCCCGCCACCCTGCGCAAGTCGTCACTCCATCTAGTCGAAGGGCGTCCCACACTACGTTTGCCTAAGCGCGGTCTCCACTCTAGAACTCGTTTATCCCAGCGATTATCGGTTCTTCGGCAGACATGACCAGCCCACTGCCACTTCAACTTGCTAACTCTTCGGGCTATGTCGACAACTTTGGTGCTCTGTCGAATGACCTCATTACGGATCTTGTCTCTCAAAGAGACTCCGAGCTGAGCGACTTTTAATTTATGGACTCGTCCTACCGTGAGTGTCCACGTTTCGGCTCCGTAAGTCATAACTGGTAGAACGCACTGATTAAAAACTTTTGTTTTTAAGCACTGTGGGATGGGTAACGAGAATACCTGCCGCAGTTTCCCAAACGCAGCCCAGCCCAGCTGAATTCTCCTACTTAACTCCTTCTCAAAGTTGTTTTTGCCTAACTGTAGGATCTGCCCAAGATAGACGTATTCCTGAACAACTTCGAGGGGAATGTCAGGGACTCAATTTTGAATTTATTAGGTAGGAGAAAGCTTGTGTTTAGCAAGAGTAAAAGAACTGTTTCAGTTGCCATGCCAAAAGAAATGACCATGCTATTACTATTGTACCTACCTACCTATTTAAAAAGAATTATAATTGAATTCTATTATTTTTCCATTTTCAGAAACCAAAATTAAAGACGAGCCAATGGAAGAGCCAGAAAAGGAACCTTTGGAGAAAGAACCGGAGGAGCCCGAAAAGACTGAAGAAGACGACAAAAATGTCGACGAAAACTCGATGGATTCCGTGTCGCGACAGAGCGAAGAGGACTCTAACACGTCCGAGTCTCCGGAGAAAATTGAGGTGCAAGAAAAACATGTCGAGTCTACTCAAGCGCCTGTCGTGAGGCTACCATTCGCTCAACATGCCGAGAAAAGCAACCTTATGGCGTTGCGTCAGAGAATCATCGGCGACATCGAGATGGTCAAACTACTATGTAAACGGTGCAACACCCGGTGCGACCACATCAGAGAATTGTACGACCACGTCGCCACACATTACAAGTGGATGCGTTACGCCTGCAAACTGTGCAACTTCAAGCATTACCACTTCGATCAGCTCCCAGAGCACGTCAAAACCGTCCATAAACTGAAAGGTGACAAAGACTTTTACTTTAGCACTGTGAAAGCGTTAGATGGAGCGGAAGCTTTGGAGCTATCGGAGGATCCAGTTGAGGATACAAATGAAACTGAAAGCCCTGAGTCGAGACGTCCCAGTCGTTGCTCCAGCGATTCCAGCCGACTGTCTGATGACAGCTCCTCTAGTAGTGTCAGGGTTGAAGGAACTAGGAAGAGGAAAGTTCAACAGAACAGTCGGCATGGAAAAAAGAAGAGGGAATCACTAGTGAAAAGTAAGAAGTTTATGAATTTCATTGAATATTACAAAATAATGAAGGTTTAAATTTTCTGTATAATATTTAGTCTTTAAAAAAACGCTCTTATTGGCTACTCTTTCATTTCAATGTCATCTTATAATATTTTTTTTGTTTCAGCCATTATAGACGAAGATGAAAATGATTCATCTTCAAATCAGAAAAACTTCGAAGAGAACTCTTCAGATATGGATGATGTTAGTGATAAAGTTGAGAAGAAGGCAGCCATCACCGTTACTTCTTCAGTCGCCTCCAGAAGACCTGTTCGTAGGAAGGCCAAGCCTAAAAATGCAGATTTTGAGTATGATCTATCAAATTTGCTCAAAATGGAAGCTCAGGGTTATCGAGAAAATCAAACGGGCATAAGCACTGGGAAAACCAATCAGGGCAAAAAGAAATTGCAGCCAGATTCAGTAATCACCTATGACATCATAAACAAGGAATGTTTAGGGGCTATGGACACGCTCTCTAGAAAAGCCGTTGAAAAAGCTAAAGCTGCAATGAAAACGTCTAGCTTTGCTGTTTACTCATTTTCTCAAAAAGAACGCCCACCGTCAAACATTTTTGCAAGACCTATGCTCCCTAAGGCATTTTCGAAAGGAGATAAAAACTCCCCAAAAAAGGATAGTATTGAAGAGAAAAAAGACAGTTCTAGTCCAAACAAGGAAACTAAAAATAAATCATATGTTGAAATTGAAAAAGATGAAGAAATGCAAGTAGTATCTAATTCTGACATAGTTACCGACAAAGAGCAGAGCTTAAGAGTTAGATCGGACATTATTGCGACCACTAGCAAAGAAAAAAGTATTACAAAAAGAACCACAGAACCAAAAAACAGGACTCTTACATCATTACTTCCTATTAAGTTTCGACGTCAAAGTTTAGATGTGATGAAAAATCCAATAATCAATAAAAATATTAAGGATTTCACCAAAGCGGGCATGAAAACGAAGATACTCGTCATCAAACCAATTAAACTAAAAGATGGAACCCAGTCTGTGAACTCATCACTCAAATTCCAAACCATAAAGCTCAAAGACTCGAATAGAAAATCAAGTGGCGATAAATCAGATCAAATAGTGGTCGTAAAAGTACCGAACGTAGAACGAAATGCAGTACAGTTGGCTTTACAGGAGGCATTAGTTTCGGCGACGACTGAAAAACAGAACGACAACGAACCAGCTTTAGAAAACATGGATCAAGATCAAGATTTTGAACCCACTGATCCTATAAATACTGAAAACACACACGACAGTGAAATAGAGGAACAAACACAAGACATGAATCACCAATCAAGTAAAATTAATTTACTTTGTGACGAAGATTTAAAAAAAATTGATGTCTCTAGATTATCAAGTAAACCCACTGCTCTTAAAATAGATAACCAATTTTCTCCCACAAATGGATTAAGTTAGGTGTGTAGGAATCTATAAATACTAGTATGTTTCAATTTTATGCATTGTACAAGAACTGAGTTTTATGTTGCTAATGGAAGTGTTTTGTTTACATTTGAAATGCCTTAAGAATATACAAAAACCTATAACGTAAGTAGGTGATATTATGTATGATATGGTACTTCTTGAATTGTAATAAAATCAGAACAATGTTATAATGCTTTTTATTCGAGTTTAAGTTCGATCATTTTGTGAGCAGACCATGACACCAGCTGGAAGCAACTCGTTGCAAGCTACGTTGCGACTCACAATGCTCGCCTTGGGATTTACGTAAGGTACCAGAATAGTTATAAAATGTGTGTGTGTATATATAATGCGTTCACACTGTACGAGTAATGTACATGTAGTAAGAGCTATGAGAGCTATCTTCAGATGCACTTCAGACAAGATTAACTGTCAACTGAATCAATATATTATAGAGAATGGTATATAAAGAAAGAAACATTAATCTAGGATAGTCTCTACATTTGGTGAGCAAAAAAAACAAGAAAAATCAATGCGCATTTTGTGGATAGGGATAGATTCGAGCATTGCCCGTAGGCTAACGTAATTTATCCGATATCTCTGACCTAGGTCATCATCAACCAACAAAATAGGTAAAGGTAGGTACCTAGGTTCTCGTTCTGTGAATCTGCGGTTATCAGCGACGGATAGCGAGTGTAGTCTGGGAAAACTCTGAATGGTAGACCCTACCATGATATTTAGCTAGCGACTTTATTAAAAACAAAAAGTATGGATACTTCTCATTCTGTTGAATTGTTAGGTTGTAGGTACCCATTTGAAACAAGATAAACCCCACGACAAGCCTTTTAAGTAAGTACATGCTTTATTAGGTTCATCTTGTGGATGTGAGTGAGCCCCACCTCCTGATTATATGGTGTCGTTAGAAACGGGTTGTAAATCAATAGATTTTTCCCTTCTTTACCTAAACTATGTCAGGCATTGCCAGGGCTGTCAAACAAGTAAGAAAGAAAATGTCTACGAAATGTGTGATGTACTTTTTGTTTTTAGTGGACTTACGTGCCAAATGTTATATTTGGACGTACTTCTGACTACCTTCATAGACCTCGTTAGTACCGATAGTACCCGTTTGTACCTTAATACCATATTTGTGGTTTGCGGTAAGGCTTCTGGTTGTCGCAAATTATATAAGTACATATTTCAATAGAAACATATTTAGGTACCTAGGTATAGTATGGGCAGGGCATTCATTCACCGTTGAGGTCTGAAATTTTAAGAAAGTCTGGAATGGAAAGAATGAACAATGGTATTTGTATTTTTTTTAAAGCTAGTTGGACATTGTTGAAAATAACAGCAATTATTTATGACTCAGGAGTAGGTATGTGTAAGTATTCTATTTAATTTGGTTCCTGCCGACTATTACATCAGTAGACTCTAATACAAAACAGAGTAATTTTTTGAATCGTGATTTTAATAGATTTTAATCAACATTTTAATTGAATCATTTTGTGGGACCAACGGATCCGAATGGACTTTCAACCATGAGGTTGGTTGGAAGTCCATTCGGATCCGTTGGTCATACCAGCCTACAATAGGTTTTCTTTACTTGCTTGTTTTCATCACCTATTTTTTGGTACGATTGAGTGACCACTTTAATATTTATCATCGACGTTCTTGGCAAAAATATGAACAGGTATATACAGGTTTTTTAGATACTAATCGTCATCATTGCATAACAAAGTTATTTTTGAAAAGCAGAAATACCTATTATTTTCCCCAGTGTTTTGTTTCGACAATAAGCTTTTAAAAAAATTCTAAGAATGTGGGAAGGCTTTTTACGTCAAATTCATAACTATGACATAAAAGTAGGAAAAACCGACCTCTAATTAATATCACACATCAAAAATAAAAGATTTTTATAACTTTCACTAATTTTAATAAAGAAACAGAACATTATGTACTCTCAATCACTTCAGGATTATTATCTAAACATTTTTCGCGAGAGTATCGGCTTTCGCAATAACTTCTTCGATTGGTCCAACCATGTAGAATGCAACTTCAGGAAGGTGGTCATATTCACCTTGTAAAATTTTAGAGAAGCCCTTGATAGTCTCCTCGAGGGGCACCAACTTGCCCGGATGTCCCGTAAATACTTCAGCTACCTGGAAAGGCTGGGACAGGAATCTCTGGATCTTGCGGGCTCGTGCTACGGTCAGCTTGTCTTCCTCAGACAATTCATCCATACCCAAGATAGCAATAATATCCTGAAGTGACTTGTAGTCCTGCAGGATTTTCTGCACGCCACGGGCAACGTTGTAGTGCTCAGCACCGATGATGTTAGGATCCATGATACGAGAAGTAGAGTCAAGGGGATCCACGGCGGGGTAGATACCCAGTTCGGCGATGGCACGAGACAGCACTGTGGTAGCGTCTAAGTGAGCGAAGGTGGTAGCAGGGGCAGGGTCAGTCAAGTCATCGGCTGGTACATAAATGGCCTGCACAGAGGTGATGGAACCCTTCTTGGTAGTGGTGATACGCTCCTGCATGGTACCCATGTCGGTGGCCAATGTAGGTTGGTAACCTACAGCAGATGGGATACGACCAAGCAAAGCAGACACCTCAGAACCAGCCTGAGTGAAACGGAAAATGTTGTCGATGAAGAGCAGCACATTCTGACCCTCCTGATCACGGAAGTACTCGGCGACCGTAAGTCCAGTCAGAGCAACACGGGCACGCGCGCCGGGGGGCTCGTTCATCTGACCATATACAAGAGCTACCTTGGAAGTCTTGTCCTTCAGGGAAATGACACCGGACTCAATCATCTCTTTGTACAAATCGTTACCCTCGCGAGTGCGCTCGCCCACTCCAGCGAACACTGAGTAACCACCGTGCGCCTTGGCGACGTTGTTGATCAGCTCCATGATGAGCACGGTCTTGCCGACTCCGGCGCCACCGAAGAGTCCGATCTTGCCTCCCTTGACGTAAGGCGCGAGCAGGTCGACGACCTTGATGCCGGTGACGAGGATCTCCTGGTCCACAGACATCTCCACGAACTCGGGTGCCTCGGCGTGGATGGCGGCCGTCTTGTCAGTAGGGATGGGGCCGCGCTCGTCGATCGGCTCACCAATTACGTTCATGATGCGTCCAAGAGTCTCAACACCGACTGGGATACGGATGGGCGAGCCGGAATCTAGCACGGGCTGGCCACGCACCAGACCCTCGGTACCGTCCATGGCGATGGTGCGGACGGTGTTCTCTCCGAGATGCTGGGCCACCTCCAGAACGAGCCGGGATTGGCGATTCTGGACTTCGAGGGCATTGAGGATGGACGGCAGGTTGTCCTCGAACTGTACATCCACTACGGCACCGATAACGGCGACCACCTTACCTTGTCCCTTGGATGCAGCTTTGGCTGCGTAATCCCTTTGGCTGACAGTTACGGCAGCAATTTTGCCACATTCTGTCAGGGCTTTTTCAGTTACCGACTTGGCAGCCAAGAAACCGCTTCCAACCCTGCTTACAGCCCCCAACATTTTTGATTGTAACTAATTCTTTTGGACAAAATTCTAAGGTGGCCGCCCGCACTTATGTAATAGCCTTTATATGACTCCACACACAGATAATAAAAAATATTGACATAACCTAGCTACCCTTCCAATCCCATTCTCATTCATTTATCATTCACAGATAGACTAAAAAACCACTCTTTAGGCGGATCTTAGATGATCAATTTTATTTCAATAAACGCCTTACACGGTTTAACCCTTGGACGAAGTATCTCAATGATATTTCCTCCAAGGTCAAACCCAAACCATTGAGTCCTACCTACCTACAGGGTTACAACGTGGCAGATTTACGATTTGTAAATGAAACAAATAGATGTTAGATGTAAAAATAATTATGTATTGCAAATTCTAAAACTATTATTAATAGAATTTAAATTCGAAACATTCGAAAATGTTTCGAATGTTTTGAAGAAACCGCCACCATTTTCTTCAAAACAAATGACGGCCGACTTGACTACAGACTGACTCGACTTTCTAAGGTGGCTGTACACAAGTACATTAAAGTATTTTATCTTTAACACTTGACACTGGCAAAACTATCCGTCGAATGACAAACATGTGCCATAAAAAAATAAAAGAAAGAAGAAGAATCTTTCACTCCAACAAGTCTATATTTTTCTAGATTTTTAATTATCTTTTTAAGAATCGCTTCGTTTGTTACAGTAAATTAAAGTAGGTATATAAGCAGGCAAGCATTGACATGTTCCGAGTCCGGAGCAGATTATTAGCTCAAGTAAGCGAAGACGTAACGTTTATTCAAATAAAATATTTTGTGTTAATTTAGGCCCTGTCTGTGTTGTGATTTCATTTGGATAAAACGAGCTTTCTCCAAAGCTGCCTAGCTTTATCCTAGGTCTCTCTAGATCCATCACCGTAATGCAAGCTATCTCCTACAACCTATAAATAGACACCAAAAATGAAGATTCATAAATACTTAACTACCAACTGATTTTTTAATATATGTAAAATAGAAACTGCAATTATTTGGTTGTTTGAGGCTTCGTGCATGTGAATGTTGGTATCGAAAGGCAATTTCCTAAATTACTTTAAAGTATACACCTCTATGCACACCCTCCTCAGATATCTTTGACCAGCAGCTCAGGCTGTGTGTTATACTTAATATTAATGTCATCTGGGTAGAGAGCCCTTAGCCAACTGAGCTACAGTTGGCTCAGCATTGCCTTCTGTAACTCCTGGCTGTAGGTTTGATCTCTAGCAAGAACAAAAATTTGTGTGATAAACAGTGATTTTTGTTCTCTATCTGTTATATAATATTACAAGAAATTATTTAAAAAAAGTATATTATGCTATCTGGTTCCCATATTTTGCTTAGTTTAGGGGTGATAGTGCAGTGTCGAATGTCCACCGTGTATATTATTATTTTATTAACATGCTTGTTTGTGATATGTACAAATTATGAGATGGTTATTTTAGGTACTAAAGCAGCAACTACAGCTGAGGAGTTTAAATCATGCCATCAGGCCGTGCATGAATCCTTGCATTGAAAATAAACTGGATTCCAGGAAACAAAGCACAGTTGCAGTTGATAATGGCTACATAAAGAAGTTTATGAAAGCTGTTGGATGGATGGACCACTCAAGGACTGTAAGTATTATTTGGCTTCGGACTTCTACTAGACAAATTCAGCACAAAATCACAGTTGCTCTAATATCTAATAGTCAAAGTCAAAAGGTATTTATTCAATAAAATCACAAGGATCACTTTGAAACATCTTAAAGCTAGGTGACTAGGTGCCAGTTCCATGAGACCAAAGCCTAGAAGAACAGGCAACAAAGTTACAGCTTGGTTCCTTCACTCTTATAATATTATTCTTGCAGCGTCTCAAGCTCACCGGGTACTTCTTATATGAAACCATACCAGACAAGGTTCAGTATGCTGAATGGTTTGAAAAACTGGAACTCCCTGATACTTTTGCATCCTGGTTTATTATTACTGAACTGCATGTATGGATGCTTATGGTTAGATATATGGCTGAAGATATGCCATTATCAGCTAGTGAGAAGAAAAAATATGTCAAAGGAGATGGACATTTCATCAGGAATTGCATTGTTGAAGCTTTATGGGCAGATGTTGGTAATAAAATAAAACTATTAGAGGTAAGATATTGGAATAGAATAAACATAACTTGGGTGGCATGAGATAATGTTTTTTTTTATTATACTCTCCTGATTGGTTATATCCTCTAAGTACTCTCTATGTACTTACTTATCTACTATGTTTCCCATTTTTTCTATTTTTTCTTGTTATGTATGTATTTGTGTGTCAAATAAAAAATATAATATTCTATACATTTTGGTTCACTTATTGGTTTAATAGATACATAGACATTCCACACCTCTAACTAGACTAAAACCCTAGTTTTTGTTTTCCAGGGTGCTAATCCATCAATAGCCAGGAAACAAGTGACAGAACTGTCAGAGCAGTTCCAAGCCGCTCTTGTTGGTTATGATGAAGGCATGAGTGATGACAGAGTATTGGCAGCAGCCATTTGGAGGAGGTTTTACTGGCTCTCACTAGACACTAAGGCTGAAAATATAGAGGCAATAGTAAAATATATCAGACATCAGGTATGTTGGTCTAAATTTATTATGAAGCAGAAAGAGGAAAATAATCCTGTTCCTCTTTTCTGTCTTGTATGTATCTAGTTGAATCTTCTTTAAAAAGCCTGCAGATTCACTTGTGTGGTTTTAGAAATACTTTTAGTTGTTTTCTAAGTTTCACCCAAATAGGCATAAGTACGAAAACTAGTAAAGCAATCATTTGAGTAGCAAAACTTGTATTGATCAAAATGTAATTTTTACTAAACTTGGTTGATTGTGATTTTTCAAAAATTAGTTTAGTGATTTTATACGTTTCAACATGTTGAACGTGCGAGCAAGAGGCTCTTGTCATCGCCTTAATAAGATTATTAGGTTGCTATATGATTTAATACCTGTTTTTGGGGTTACCAATCCTCAAGACAAATGTCCCTTTATTAAAATAACCTTTTGACATTAAATAAGTTTTGTATAAGTATAATATACCTACCTACCTAAGTATTGTGTATGTTTTTTTCAGCTATCAATCCTAGACAAATTACCTTCTGAAGATTTGAAATGGAAACCTCAGTTTAAATGGATAAGTATAAAGTAGAACTAATAAGTAATTATTTGTTTTTAAATTGTAATTATGTAGAGTAAATAAATTATAACACTTGTTTATTATGCACATTTTTATTTAAAAAATTGTTCTCAATATCATATTTTGTACATGTCTTTAATCTATTGAATTTATGGGAAGATATCATGATAATCTGTTTGTTTGGACATTATTACGTGTAATTTTCAGAATAATATTACTGTGAAAACTAATAGTAAGTTTAGGGCCGGTTTCACCATGCCCTGTTAGATTAACAAAGGATTAAAGGGCCGTTAAATATGTCAAAATGTACGCGTTTGACGCGTTTGACGGTTAGATTTAACGGTCTTGATTAGTAACTAACAGAGCATGGTGAAACCGGCCCTTAAGCAAGCATTTTATTTAACTTACAGATAGAAAAGCCTAGTCAATTCTTCGCATTTTTCTCTGTCCCATAGCACAGAAACAACAATTTTGCAGACCATATCTATTTTACAATGATCATTACACCACGACATCCTAGGATCGCTTAGCTTAGAAAAGAATGCAGAATACATATCAAGCAGGTGTTTATCACTGGTGACCATGCGGTGAACCAAGTTATTAACCGATGTGGGAGTTAGGTCGGGTAAATTGAATGTATTTTTCATGTTATATAGTTGGAACCAGTGAGGTCTACGATGCGGCGTCAGGTTTGCCTCGGTGAGGTTGTATACGTAGTTGACGATGTTTTGTGGTTCCTGTGGAAGAGAGAGAACCATCTTATAGACAGAATGAGAATTTAAGCTCGCTTTTTATTTTACGGTCTCAACGTGTCTGTCCATCAAGGTAAATGCCCATTTGTCTGTTTGAATCGAGTTTTCTTATGGTCGCGTTGGGCTCGGATTTTGCTATTGCGTAGAAAATGTTAGAAACTTGGATATTTGTACTCCACTTTACAGAATTTTGCCGTATAGATTAACTGCATGCCGAATAGGTACATTTTGACAGTTTACGGCTTGTGAAAAGAAATTATAGTCTGCGTGCGGTCTTATGTCATTTCTTTACTGTTATGAGCCTCAAGTTAAAAAAATCCGAAACTTTAAATTCCATGTTAACGATAAAGACTTACATATTTATCGCCGTCAAAGGTAACAATCTTGTAGTTGAGATTGTAGAAACTGTAGCTGGTGACGCTTCCAGCACCCCACGCAATATTTATGGGCTCACCCTCAGGGTTGTAGAAGATCTTAAACTCGTCTGAATGCGTGTGGCCGTTAAACTCAGCCTTGATTATGGATGAGAACCTGCAATATTAGATAGGGGTCTGAAACAGAATGAAGCAACCGGGATTCAATCTATATTTAAATCTCAAATCATTTGAGAGAAAATGTATTCAGTTGATTTTTACATTAATTATCATAACTCTACTAATCATCAAACCAATTAAAAATGATGCCATGTCTCTAATTATCATTTCATCAAACAATGAACGGAATATTTCACACACATAAAAAAATCAAATAAAATAATCACTATGAGGGATAAATAGTATTATAAAAATTCTAATTAATTAACATAATAAATGTTTACGCAATTATTAGTACCTACTCTCCTACTATAATAAAATTATAATCAACAAAAACCAAACATAAAAAGGCCCAGTAGTAGTAGTTTTTAAAAGAATCGAAAGAACCGAAAACTAGGTTCCTAATATTTTGAGAACCGTTTATTTTTGTAGCCTCTAGAACTGGGTTTTCCCGGTTCTTTTGGTTCCGATGACCTATTTCATACTCGTTCATATGAAATTAATTTAAAACAAAACATAGACTCACCTGTTTATAATCCTGTTATACTCTCTTGTCCAAGTATAGGTCAGGTCGTGAACTCCTGGTGGGATGTGGGCCAGAATGTGGACGTTTTCCCCTGCTAACTCAGCCTTGTGTAATTCTGACACCAGCCAATCCAAATGCTTCTTAGCATCCAAGGGGTCGAACACTAACCACCTGCAAAAACATAATATGTAAGTCCTTCATTAATTTTTTTTTCCTTCTTTAGTACAACTCGTATCATATGCGTATGTAGAGGGTATAATATCTGGAGCTGTGAATCGATACTTAGGTACTTAAAATTCAGTTATTAAGGGGCTGACAACTATCAAACAACTTCTCAAAAGTTTGCTTTACTAGTTTTCGTACATAAGCAAACTTTTAAGTAGGAAAACTTGTATCGATCAAAATGAATTTTTTACTAAACTGTGTGCAATGTGATTGCACACAAAATGGTCGATTGCGATTTTTCGAAAATGAGTTTAGTGATTTTATATCTTTCAACATGTCGAAACGTGCGAGCGAGAGTCACATTAGCTCTTGTCTTCGCCATAAGGGAAAGCTACACTATCACTGGACTACAGTAAACACTGACTAACATACTAGCTACATAATATCTGGTCCCCATAGTAGGTACAGCTTAGCAGCCAGCATTGCTTAGTTTAGGACTAGATAGTGCGGTGTGGAATGTCCACCAATTTTTTTTATAGTATTTGATTTAGACAACAATATTTCCAAGCTAATCGGTAGCTCGAAGGACTGATAACCGTTGGGGAATAAAGGTTCTCGAATGGCGACCACGAACAGGAAAACGAAGCGTGGGACGCCCTCCTACCCGATGGACTGACGACATTGTCAGGATCGCGGGAAGTCGGTGGATGGAGAGGGCTCGGAATCGTTCTTCCTGGAAATTTATAGGGGAGGCCTATGTCCAGCAGTGGACTTCTTTAGGCTGATGATGATGATGATGATGAATCGGTAAGCTTTATCCGGGTGAGCTAATGTACCTACTCACCAATTAGCTGGATTTAACGACTCACCAATTATATTTATAAGCCACATTGTTATTGAGCGTTATAACTCTCAGTCCAGGGCGCACTAGCATAGAAAACTCCCCTCGTTCCGTGAACGATTCTAGAGCGTCTCTAGGCAGGTAGTAACCCCATTTCGACGCAAGCGCATCGTACAGCCATGTTGTGTTGACGGGTCCTATAACTGAGGATGGCGCGAACCTGCAGTTGAAGTAAATAAGTAAAATAATAATGCAATGCATATTTTAGGGGATGTCTATCATGAGTGGGTGCACCATTACATGCAATAGTGTTTCGATGTTGACTATTGGCCTCGAACCCGAAAGGGCTTGCCTGGTTTTCACTAGGTATTTTAAGGGCCTTTATTTCTGGAGAGAGTGGGGTTGTGTTGTTAGACTAGACTAATTTCGAAGCCGATTTCAGGAGGACTAACATAATAATAATAACATTTGGCTCAGCGCCATGCATACTAAAGCCTCATATTTACATCATCATCATATTCGATGATGATGTTTGCCTTTACTATGCCAAGGTTTTCGCCCAGACGTCTCTATTTATAGAAAATCTATTAGGTACGTCTTATCTTGCCTATCTTAGGTATTCAAATATATGGTCTCATCGAGAACAACATACGTTCCGAAATACAAGGATTAAGCATTGACACAAACTATAGAAGTAAAATCTTACTGGTTCGTCGGTTGTGACTCATGGTTCCCAATCACGGGTAAAATTGGGATGTGGTCACCGAAGCTCTTCCTCAGTTTCTCTATAGCGTGCCGGTTGACATCATTGATCAGTTCGTAAGTAGTCTCCCAGACGAAATGGTCAATTGTGTCGCCGATATAATAAACTACATCGATATCCTGAAAACAAGTTTTGTCATATTAGGTAGGACATTAACTAGTCGCAAGTGCATAATACGTGCTTAAGTTGTACTTTACCTTATGTGTTTCCACAATTCTGTCGATAGCGTCCTCAAATGCCCAAACGGGCGTGTCGCAGTCTCTGTAATCCCCCCAATACCCAGCCGGCTCTGCTTGTCTTGGCAGAGTATGCTTTGCTACCGAGCTTCTTAACTGAGCCATACTTCTCATGTCTCTCAACGTCGGTGCTACATCCAAATCAAGGTGCAAAGTACGACCATCTCTTACAATAGTCTGGTTTAGTAATGATTCGTCGTCGTAAGCCAACGGTCCAACGGCGGACATTTTTGGACTTTGGCCTTTTCTACAGCAGGTAGGTTCATTGCATTCAGCGTGTCCGAATGCCTCGTATAGAGGGTCGATATGGAAATCTGTCATGACTGCTGCTGTTAATGGTCTGTTGTCTATCTTTGGTACCTAAAAGAAATATTAATTTTATACAACGATGTTTCAACTTGTAATTAATCGATGTGTAACAGGTATGCAAATCAAAACGAAGTAACTAATCCCACTCGGAACTTTTGGGACTATATTAAAAATCTTTGTAACTAATAACTTTTCGATTGGCATAGCTCCGAATTGAATCTAGGCCAAATATATCCTGCCGCTTAATTAGAATAAAAAAGGGAATCTATCTATACTTTTTTAGCACATACCGGTGTAAAAACAGGAGTAGGAGGTAGTTCCACCTGCCATTCGAACCGTTCGTCATCGAAAGGACAAAGATTGTTGAATGGAGCATGAGAATTCTGCTCCAGGAGTCCACAAAACGCGGCGGGCGTCGCAGCTGGCTGGTTCAAAATGATGTAGCGGAGTATTGGCTAAAATAAAAAAATACGCCATATTGGTTTGTTGTTATTACCAAGTAAGTTTGGCGCCGCGCAGTGGGTTGTTAAGGATAGGTCACGAACAGTCAAATAAAACTTGGATCATTCTCCCACACTCGTGTGCCAAATAGAACCACATAAATTATTAAATATTCCGCACATGTTCTCTACATTTAGCGAAAATTTAACTGAATAGAAGCCAAACTCCACGGCTCTTCACAGTTGTGTTCCTGCTGCCGCGCTGGGGCCTTATGCTCACTTCGAGCGAGATTATCTCACGGTGGAGATGACGTCATATCTCGTTCAATAACTCGTTGACGTTGCGTCTCGCATGAACTTTGAATGAGAAAATTGGGGAGTGAGAATGGGGACAAATAGTTATCGAACGAGATATGACGTCATCTCTACCGTGAGATAATCTCGCTCGAAGTGAGCATAGTGCCCCTGATATTTTAACTTTTGTTATTTCATCATGCATGGTTTGACAACACGTTATATATTTGAACATCCAACCAAATGACAATAAAATATTTATGAACCTCTGATTAATTAATTGCTGAATGAACGGCAAAGCGGCGCAAACTGGACTCAGCCTAACTAAACCTAAACTAAAATGATACGAGACCGAGGGCGGTGCGATAGACCATTTCAGAGCCACAATCACCCAGTGACTACGCCATTTATATATAAAAAACTTACCATGTTAAGCGCAATAGCCCCATTGCAAACATCGTATCCCTCTATCCCGATGACAGTGCACAGTATAGTTATCACAGTGGTGAGCTCCTCATCCGACTGACCCTCCTTCACAGCGTCAAACAGGGCAGCAATTGCACTTCTACATATCACGCAGTCGAGGGTCTAAAAAAAGCAAGCGAGCGTATATTAGACGGGTACCCCCGGCTCGGAAAGATTCCGGTAATGCCGATTTCCGAATTGGATCGATGCCATCGTTGGAACAGAACATTAGAAAACGGTTCCAATCAGAATGGTCAGAATTTGTCGCTAGCTCTTGTTATGTTCGCTTAAAAACAAAAAGAAAGAATCTGAGGTTTTCGAACGGAAACGTTTCCGAATGTTTTAAAATACCTAGCGTTCTTTAACAATCATGAAACAATAAACAAATCTATCTTCACCATTATTTTGTAGGTATTACCATTCTGGCTTCGCTGTACGTATCCAGAGCCTTGGCTGATGCTCGCTCTCGTCTGTGTAGAACATCAATGACATCTTCAAACAATATCAGTTCAGGTTCTGTTATATTGTTCTTTACAAACTGCTTGAATAAATAACCGACTTCATCTAAAACAGTGGTTTATAAATAAATTATTCACATTCACTGGTTGTTGAAATTATGTACCTAAAGGAGATCTCAAACCCATAAAATGTAAACATAGATTAAGTTAATAAACATTTGAATTGAATTTTGAATTGAATTGAATGCACCTATTATTTGCTTATAGTATCTAGCTACCTAATTCAAAAACAATTGAATAGAAATTATCGGAAAATTACCTACATACTGAATAAAAAGAGTTTAATATCCGCTTAGTGAATTAACTACCTTCAGAAATCAATTTTTTCGTAAAGCTGATGCTGCATATCGTGAGAAGAAGCACTAGCACTTTCATGATGCCCGCCTAAACACCAGTAGGTATTTTATGGGCACAGCACCAGTATTTATAAATAAATAGAGCACTTGCGAGATATTCACAAATTGTTTAAATACTTGAACATTCAATATCAGTGTTGGTGTAACGATAATGCGGGTAGGCACCTACCTACTACTGTAGCTGTGGTTTATTTATCATATCGCTTAGCTATTTATCTGTACGTGTTCATTTTCTCAATGGTAAGAATTTGGTCAAGTGCACTGTTTTAGTTTATTTCAAGGTTCCGTACCTACGATGTGAAATCTTTTGTATACAGGGTGAGTTTTTCGATATACCACTGAGCCTCATATATCCTGTACCTAATAACAAACAAAGCCTTAGGTGGGCCCCATATTGAGGCAAAATACTTTAGATAAGTACCTAACTTTAAAAAATCTGGTTATGTCAGTTACAAAATTGGCCCGCTGGCAAAAAAATATATATTTTGAATATTGTATAGGTAAATGTTATTAAAAAATAACAAATAGGTAACTCTAAAACGGCTTATCAACACGAATTAAAATTAAAGATAATATACCTATGCTCGACTAAATTCACGGTTTTCACTCCATTAACACATTTCTATCACACTGCACCATGCAAGTCGATCCTGAACTCCTGATTAGATCATACACTGATACATTATTAAGATACTATCAAAAGTGATTGCAAAATTCAATATTTTTTCATATCAAAGGTAAAATCTCTTTTGACTAAAACTTTAAATAAGAAAGTACTTAGCGTACTTCAAATACAAAAGAAAATTGTGGTATAACTTGTTTGGATTACAATTATATTATTGCTGAACCTTTGTCATGTTGTTCTCCGAAACTTGGTTTAATGCGATATTTAAAATGTTGAAATGTGCAAGCGAGAAGTAAACTAATGGTTTTCAGCGTCTCACGAATGTGGTTGTTTTTTGGCATAATCGTTCAAAATTTGCCGCAATAATTTCTGCGGACATAATAGATAAGAGCCATACCAACACAAACTTCTTACTAACTTATTATTCTACTTACTTATTCTAACCTTACTTACATACATTTGTAGGGTAGGTACTGCATTGTAGATTAGGATTATCTCAAATGGTTTATCAGCAGCATTTCTTGTTTAAATCATGATTGATAGCTCAATATTAATGATAAATATTGATGTGATTTAAGCTACGAATATACGGTTTTTGAGATACAACAAAAAAGTTAAATTAAGGTAACCAACGATCCAAGAGCTCCCTTTTCTAGGAATTTCGTTGACATCAAGGTTTTTCTACTGGTCACCCAGTTCCTTAGCTTTTTCTTATTTTTTTTTCTTGAAATAAATAAAGAAGGTACTTCGTTCCCATAAAATGGTGATAGCGACCTGGTCTGATGATGGAGCCAAGGTCTGTTCAACGGAACTCTTCAATAAATAGGCCAATAGAGTTGAAACTTGGTAAACGAAATTAGCAGGCGGTAGTCAGAAAAGAGTCCAAAGATAATGTTTGGACTTGCCTCTGACTACTGCCTACTCAAAGTTTTGATGCGTTCGTCGGGTCGCATCACGAGATCACAGTTCGGGGCGAACTACTAGTTATAATAATAATAGTCTATAATCCTAAAATAAGGTTGGTACGTTATAGCAGCCATGAAACCAAAAACATTTGTTACAAAACATAATTTTTATTACATCTTAACCTACTTAACTTACCTAAATATAATATACAAACTTTTTATAACAACTTTATTAAAAACTTTTGCCCGCTAACTGAAAACAGGTGCTGGCTGACATTAACGGTTACAGGATATCGTATTAACGACCATATTTTAGTACGTGTAACATGACATCGGCGTTTGTGGCATGACAAAAAAGTCAGAGTCGCTTCTTTTAGACGGTAAAGGCCGAAAGAGTCACGTGGCTTTTTGTGAGCGCTTTAATTATAAAAATGCAAAGGTATGTATAGATGAAAGTTCGTTTGTTATAAGGCTGTGGCCTTGGCCAATTTGGATAACACTTGGAAAGTATCCATTCCAACGTAGATCGAGACCGAGAGTATGTATAAAATTACACTGCATCCATCCTGGTGGGTGAACCAAATGGCTGATAATTAAAATCATTTAAACGTCACTCATCTCCACGTCATCTATGTTCAAATCGTCCAGCATCTCAGCGAGGGTGATTCTTGGCAGCGAGGGATCGATTTCGTCTGTGTCAACGGCAATCTTGGAGGCGTCGCGGAAAATGTTTATGTTCTGACGGAAAGCCGGGTCCTCTTCCAAATCATCCAAAAACTCGTTGTAGTCCCTGAAACAAAAATGGAAATTAGTTT
Organism: Chloroclysta siterata; assembly: GCA_932294275.1. Classification (NCBI taxonomy): domain Eukaryota; kingdom Metazoa; phylum Arthropoda; class Insecta; order Lepidoptera; family Geometridae; genus Chloroclysta; species Chloroclysta siterata. The sequence goes on along the minus strand of OW028595.1, from coordinate 16,436,086 downwards.
ATTTATCACATCAGGGTTGCAAGTAGAGAAAGAAGATAAAACAAGAAATATAACTGGGGATATTGGACATTGTAGTTTTATGCTGCTTCAGTAAAAAATATTCTGTGCTTACTTTTGATCGCACTGCTTGTCAGCTTGTCATCATTTATGTAATGCATAGCAAACTTACTCATTTGTAGAGCTGAGGCCGTCATGCAGTTTGTCGGCGTTGAGTTTCCAAGTACTCGCGCGTCGCCTCGCTGACCGCTAGCCATCATCCTTCTTTACGTGAAACTCGCCTGAGATCAAACTGCTTGTCATTTATTAAATAGCAAACTTACTCATTTGTAGAACTGAGGCTGTCATGCGGTTCGTCGGCCATGTGCTTGAGTTTCCAAGCCCTCGCGCGTCGCCTCGCTGACCGCTCGTCATAAAGCTTCTTTACGAGAAACACGTCCGGGATCGCGCTGCTAGTATTTTTTTATAGAATAGCAAACTTACTCATTTGCAGAGCTGATGCCGTGATGCAGTTCGTCGGCGTTGAGTTTCCAAGTCCTCGCGTGACGGCTCGCTGATTACTCTCCATCATACTTCTTTACGAGAAACACGTTCGGGATCGCGCTGCTTGTCATTTGTTTATTGAATAGCAAACTTACTCATGCCGTCATGCAGTTCTTCGGCCATGTGCTTGAGTTTCCAAGTCCTCGCGTGACGGCTCGCTGACTACTCTCCATCATGCTTCTGTACGAGAAATACGTCCAGGATCGCGCTGTTTGTAATTTTTTATTGAATAGCAAACTTACTCATTTGTAGAGCTTAGGCCGTCATGCAGTTCGTCGACCTTGAGTTTCCAAGTCCTCGCGTGACGGCTCGCTGACTACTACTCTCCATCATGCTTCTTTACGAGAAACATGTCAGGGATCGCGCTGCTTGTCATTAATTTATTGAATAGCAAACTTACTCGTTTGTAGAGCTGAGGCCGTCATGCAGTTCGTCGGCCATGTGCTTGAGTTTCCAAGTCCTCGCGCGTCGCCTCGCTGACCGCTCGCCATAATGCTTCTTTACAAGAAACACGTCTGGGATCGCGCTGCTTGTCAGCTTTTCCAAATTATCATCGTTCACGTTTGACTCGCTTAGGTTGTATCTAAAACAAAACTATTGTTATTATATTTTTGTAATAAGAACATAAATTCGGTTAGTCTGGCTAGCAAGAACTCACGGATTGGTAATAAGTACATACATTCGGTAAGTCTGGCTAGCAAGAACTCACGAATTGTAACTTACCCCAAAACCGTGTCCCCCGGCTTCAGAAGATGTCCAAGATGAGTTTTAGTATGTATTGGGTTTACGTCGAGCCCCAACTCACTGGCTTTCACCACCCAAACATCTGCTATCACGTGTTTGTTCGACACCACGCCTTGCCCGGGAAAGGATTTCTTTTCCTGAAAAACAATATGATGAGAAATACCAATAAACTGTTAAGGAAATCGCCTGTGCCAGTCATGGGTAACATTAAAATCAGCGAGCATTTTTGCTGATACAGTGATATGCGGTTTTTCTGAAACTAAAGCCTTTTTGGTAAAGTTCAAGACAAACCAATCTTCTTTCCGATATAGAATTAAAAAGGGCATATTGGTAAATTAAAATACCTAATCTACTTTTGTTGCTGACGAACTTGTTACGAACTTGTACTTCCCGAACGAACTCTTTTCAAAGAACTTCTACTGGACACTCACTAATGATTAGGTATGTAAACTTTTATGTATCAACTTACATGTTCTTTCAGTATATCAATATCCATTATAATGTATTCCACAAGCTGCTTAGGGTTGCAAATAGGGGAAAACGGATTTCTCCAGTAAACTGTAGATGACACCTCACAAACTGCAAACACAAAAATGCATCAGTAACTCTAACTCTTCTCTAATATGATGAATATAGAGTTGCCCTATAAATAATTTAAAAAATTGAGGAACCGACCTTAATTTAAATATGAACTGAATTGATCTTTCGATTTTTTTAATAAGGATCTTCTTATTTCAAAAAATCTTAACATAACACCCTACGGTTAATATAAAAATTGGTCCAGGCTTCACATTAGAATTACTATCATGTTGTGTATTTGAACCACAAGTACGTGCATAAAGCGCTGAATTTTCGTAAATTTAAAATATCTCAAGCACTATAAAAATCAGGCCTATCAAAAACTACTTATACAAATGAATCTTAAATCTTTCGAAACCATCATCTACACATCAGTGAAACCCTAACAAAATCCAGCCCCTCATATTCATAAAAAAAAATAAGCACCACATTGAGCACCTTTTTTTAATTTATGTAAAAAGTTTTATAACTTGCTGTTATACATTACAAACAGTAAGATAAGTTTTAATGGACACATTCTTAGTTATGTTTAAGCTAAAAGTTTAGGTCTATGTGAAATTACTCATTAGTCCACTATTGTGGCTAGATTGTAATATAATAAGAGTAAATTATTCTGTGTAATGTGCAATAATAAAAAAAATATAACATTACTAACCTTGGCCAGTGCTTGCATCAATGAGATGAATAGTACTTGTCACCCTATTCACTAAACACACAGGCGAAATACCACCAAGTTGATTGGTCAACTTCTTTGGAAGACAAATCAGACTGTCTTTTGACAAAGGCACTATTTCAATGCAGTATGTAAACTTGTAGTTGTAGATATTGCTGTGTATGTCGTGGGAAATCAGTTTCTTGGAATGCGTGCATTTAATCGGTAACACTGATTGGATGAAGTCCACCATTTTACGCGCTTGATTTTCCGTTGCAAAGAAGAAGTCCAATCCATCTAAAAAAGTTTCAATATTTTAAGTTTAAGGCCAAGACAAGCACAGGTGTTCTAGTGGTGGCGGGTTCGAATCCGATCTTAAAGGTTCCCATGGATTTTTCTATTCGAAAAAAATCTGTAAATGTTAATGCTCTCAAACGGTGAAAGAAAACCTCGTGCGGAAACCCGCGTCGGCTCCACAAGTATTGACCATGTCTTTACTTTGGATAAGGCTGACTAAGCTGAGCTGAGACTGCTGGGCAAAGAAAAACTATCTAAAATGATGTCCCAGGCAATTTGTGAAATCTGTGAATAGCATGAGTGAAAAAGTTGCGCGTGCGATCACCTTGCGATTCAACGCGTGTTTATTTTATTTTACATACCGTGATTAGGTTTTATGCCCAAAGTGTTCTCATGTGCTTTATGCTTTAGAATCAACTGCTCTAGATAGTAAAAGGTCTTTCTATTATTTGCTCGCTGTCTCACTTGAACCAATGCACGCCAATAGTCCTGAGCTTCAGAGCGATGGCAAGCGTCACACATCTGATGCTGGATGTTGTATTCCACAATAAAGGTTTGCTGCAGTACTGCACCACCCATAACTTCTCCTTGGACTGTTAATTTGACCTGTAAGATTTAAGAATGAATATTAGAATTATCAATTTCTAACTTACTGAATATGAATTACAAATTTAGCAATAGACTTAGGTATGTTTGAAGTATTCAACTCTATTCTTATAACTGACTAGCGGCCTGTCCCAGCTTCGCATGGGTGGTCATAAATTTTTTGAACATTTTAGGATAAACTTAGACCGTGGGTTCGAGCCTCGCGAGCCTACTTATTTCATACATTTGCACGCCAGAGACTGAAATCGCATCCCGAGCGTGACCCGTGGACCCGTTAACGTTTTTAATTTCGTCATATCTTTTGAATGGAATGTCCGATTTGAAAAGTTTAAGAAGTAATCTATAGGTATTGAAACCGTCTTAATTATGAAATGATTTATTTGGATAAGGATTAATACCAAGGTACAAATAAAGACCCTTTTCTAGCGGCGGCATTTCAATCATTTTTTTATAATAAAAAAACACTTATTGTGACATAACTATAATAGTTAGACATATGCTGTCGCGACATTTTTTGTAGATGATGACGTGTTCTACAAAATCGTAGTACATTATTTTGTTCTATCATCAATAGTTTTCGCAGCGCACGCGATGTAAGGTTTTTGGTTTCCACCTTGGGTTACATTATTGAAGTTTTAGTAAGGATCCCTGATTTTTTTGAAAATATAATATAGCCTATGTTACTCAGGGATAATGTAGCATTCGCATGGTGAAAGAATTTTTGAAATCGGACCAATAGTTTTTGAGCCTATTCGTTACATACAAAAATACAAAGCTTTCCTCTTTATAATATTAGTGTAGATGGGTCAAGATTGCTTAAAATGATATCTTAAGTAGCATCAAAGTGATGTGTTGAAACAACAATGCTATTTAGGGAAGACCTCGGCGATCATATCTGGATCAGATAACGGATATTTTAGAGAAAGGCCAGGTCAAGAGTACCCTAAACCGACGAGCATGTATGAATAATGTTATGAGAGTGAATGAAGCGAATGAGGTATATCAGGATCGTAGCAAGTGGAAATCCATGGTCTCTGCCTGCCCCTATGGGAAACAGGTGTGATTTTATTTATGTATGGACGATGAATACAAGTATTTAGCAAATACACATGGAACAGTAGAGCTATGCATAAATTCCTTTATATTTTCTGTATAAAACTTAATTTACTTTATACCTTTATTATTAGTATTGAGAGCCTTTAGTCCTGTGCACTGCAGGCCTTTGCCCTGCAGTGCAGTTATGCTGTTATACCTTTAGGAAGATATAAATATATACTACATACATACTACTAGCTTAGCTTATTTGAATAAATAAATAACTTCACATAACAACCTTTATTCTTTTAGAATGAGGCTCAGTCCAAGCAAAACCGGCATCCACCAGTTTGATTCTGTTCAAACCTTTGAGCTTTTTCAAACATAGCGCTAAGAGCTCCCTGGATTCTAGAGCACAGACAATCCATTCTGCTGGAGGCTGAAGATATCTGAAATAAAGCAGAAATTAACAACATAGTTTAGATGTTGATGACTTTGCCTTCATTTCAGAGTGCAAAGTCATCCATATCCATAGGAGTATGCTTCATAGTACCTTCATAGGTCATGCTGCATATTCTAACATAACTAGGGTGTCAGACACTGTGTATAACATTTTAAACATGTACATGTTCCTATATTTGCTTTGTGTAGGCTATACATATATAATGGTAATCAATAACTTATATATTAACTACATTTATGTTGAACAACATTACTACCAACCATTATTACTAAACTATGTATTATGATTTGCCTTTTTCATACAAAGTGATGATATTTTATTACCTTTCGCATCCTCGGCAGAAGAAGAGAGTAGCCTGCTTTGGAATGCCTTCTGTGATGTCAACATGGGCTCTCAAACATGCCACACACATGTTGGAGGGATTTGCCTCGATGGGCACAGCACATTGGCAACATAATCTGTAAATAATAGTTTGTTTGATTTTGATGGTAATATTTATTGTGCTCAGCTAAATTTAATGCAAAGTTACACACATATTTTAAACAATATTATAACATATAATCTGGTTATTTACTGGCTGTAATACTAAATAACACAGTGAAATAGAAAAGGCATGTTTTTACACAAGATAACCTAAAATAGACTTACACTCGAGTGTTGGATGTGAGCTCGTTTTCCGGTGTTATATATTCCATTTTAGACCAACTTTTAAGCAAAACTTCAACACAAATCTAGTATCTTGTTTTTCACTGTTGACGATACGATTCAATTCATGGAGGAATCAATAATATTATTTCATATACCTAAAATCTTTCTTTCTAATCTAGCTACGATCACGATCACAGAACATTATTACTCAAGACGCACGATCCAGTTTTCCGTTTTCCTATTCCTTTCTTCCTCTTCTTTAATTTTTTGTGACAACTGTCAGGTTCAGTGTTGGTTGCCTCAAGTCAAAATTTTCAGATAAGGAATTACATATTGCTACGTTTTCAAGGCGTGGATGAAAAGGTTTTCACGAAATTATCATACGAATAAGCTTAATTTCGATATGTTAGCAGGCAAAATGATCAATGCCTCCAGCATTATCGTACGGATTGGCAGCACTAGTAGTAATGTGGTGACCAAAGACTTTTTATTTATTACCCCAAAGGTAGGGTAGGTGGCTAACAGTGGCTAACTCATGGCTAACTAATAGGAGCTGCCATGCCACGAAGTTGCCAATGTCAAATTCTTTGACACTCCAAGTGACACTGACACTGACTAAAAACAAATGTTGCTAGGTTTCGTTTATTTCCGTTTTTATGTATGGGTGACATGTTATATTTACATATTTCTCTTCTTTATTCGTCTTCAATAGATATCCAAAATATTTGGTTTTGTTATATAAAATACTTCAGACAAGCTAACCCTTGTTAATCATAAAATTCAAATATAAAGAGCTTTGGTGTGCTGGCAACTACATTTTTCCGGAAGTTGAATCTATCAATCTCCTTTGAAGCCGGATCAGACGGCACGGCCGGGTTGTTACGTAAAAACTTCGTGATCCGATTTTCGTAACCCCTGCAAAATTAGTTAAATTCTGACGATCGATTTCAAATTTTAAAAATGTTCTCCACCGTCTGCAAAGCTGGCCGCGTAGCCACAAGGGCGGTTATAAACAACACCGAAAAAACACCTGCTGTAACTGGAGCCATTGTGAATAAACGTGATTATGCAGCCAAGGCATCAGCCAAAGGGCAAGGTAAGGTGGTCGCCGTTATCGGTGCCGTAGTGGATGTACAGTTCGAGGACAACCTGCCGTCCATCCTCAATGCCCTCGAGGTCCAGAATCGCCAGTCTCGACTCGTTCTGGAGGTGGCCCAGCATCTCGGAGAGAACACCGTCCGCACCATCGCCATGGACGGTACCGAGGGTCTGGTGCGTGGCCAGCCCGTGCTAGATTCCGGCTCGCCCATCCGTATCCCAGTCGGTGTTGAGACTCTTGGACGCATCATGAACGTAATTGGTGAGCCGATCGACGAGCGCGGCCCCATCCCTACTGACAAGACGGCCGCCATCCACGCCGAGGCACCCGAGTTCGTGGAGATGTCTGTGGACCAGGAGATCCTCGTCACCGGTATCAAGGTCGTCGACCTGCTCGCGCCTTACGTCAAGGGAGGCAAGATCGGACTCTTCGGTGGCGCCGGAGTCGGCAAGACCGTGCTCATCATGGAACTGATCAACAACGTCGCCAAGGCGCACGGTGGTTACTCAGTGTTCGCTGGAGTGGGCGAGCGCACTCGCGAGGGTAACGACTTGTACAAAGAGATGATTGAGTCCGGTGTCATTTCTCTGAAGGACAAGACTTCCAAGGTAGCTCTTGTATATGGTCAGATGAACGAGCCCCCCGGCGCGCGTGCCCGTGTTGCTCTGACTGGACTTACGGTCGCCGAGTACTTCCGTGACCAGGAGGGTCAGAATGTGCTGCTCTTCATTGACAACATTTTCCGTTTCACTCAGGCTGGTTCTGAGGTGTCTGCTTTGCTTGGTCGTATCCCCTCTGCCGTAGGTTACCAGCCCACATTGGCCACTGACATGGGTACCATGCAGGAGCGCATTACTACTACCAAGAAGGGTTCCATTACCTCTGTCCAGGCCATTTATGTACCTGCTGATGACTTGACTGACCCTGCCCCTGCCACCACCTTTGCTCACTTGGATGCTACCACTGTGCTGTCTCGTGCCATTGCTGAGCTTGGTATCTACCCCGCCGTGGATCCCCTTGACTCCACTTCCCGTATCATGGACCCTAACATCATTGGTGCTGAGCACTACAACGTTGCTCGTGGCGTGCAGAAAATCCTGCAGGACTACAAGTCACTTCAGGACATTATTGCTATCTTGGGTATGGATGAATTGTCTGAGGAAGACAAACTGACTGTAGCACGAGCCCGCAAGATCCAGAGATTCTTGTCCCAGCCTTTCCAGGTAGCTGAAGTGTTTACCGGACATCCGGGCAAGTTGGTGCCCCTTGAGGAGACTATCAAAGGCTTCTCTAAAATCTTGCAAGGCGAATATGATCATCTTCCCGAAGTTGCATTCTACATGGTTGGACCCATTGAGGAAGTCATTGCTAAGGCCGATACCCTAGCTAAGAATGTCTAATTGTAAACTGTATTTTTAAGTAGGTGATCAAAACGTAATTTATCCATTCTGGTATCCCTCTGATGAAGAAATGGTAGAATGTGTTCAGGTAATATAGCTTCTAGTTATATTAATACGCTGCTGCACTATGTAACTGCTGTCATTATCTAATAAAATAAATGAGGGCAATGCTGGTTTTTTATTTGTTGTAAAAAACATAAAACACCCTAATGCCTAAACCATAATGGTCGGAAAGTTCCTTTGCTTTTTCTTAATTATTTTTCTGATCATGGCTCGATCATACTTAATTAATTTATAATTAGGTAGGTATGATCGAGCCATGAATGATCTATTCAACTTCAAAATAGGTCACTAGTTCTTTCGAAACAGTGTGGTGAAAGTGCTCCTTTCGAGCACTTCTACAAATTAGAATTGTTTTAGAGTCCACGACATGCCGATTTAATGATGTTTTCCTTCACCGTTTGAGGGTTCTGGCAATGCAAAATATTTTTTTTGAACAGAAAAACTCATTGCAACACGACCGGGGTTGAACACACGACTACCCTGTTTACACTTAGCTCATGTCCGTGGAAATGTGGAGGGACATGGCATGCCACATCAATGTCCGGGATAAATGTGAATACGCGACGCTGCCGCGGACATATGTCCGTCCACGCGAATGTCTAAATGTAAACGCGTACCTAATTAGGATACGAGGGCCGCTACCGCTAGACCAATCGAGATGAAACTTAATAACCATGGGTACAAGTAAGAGCACGTAAGAGGCAGTTAGAGACAAGTCCAAACATTGTGTTTTTAATATTCTCCGGCTAGAGCTAAAGATCACTCTCGTATAATATGACCTACCTATTGCCACTTCAACTTGCTAAGCTATGATGGTTACATTGGTTCTTGGATTTCTTCATTTCCGATTCTATCACTTGTTGAAACTCCCAGCATTTCTCTCCATAGCCCAAAAAAAAAAAAAAAAAAATTTTATTGACATCAGAACCCTAGAGCCCGCATGCTAGAACTGGATTTTATATTGTAGCTCTCCAAAAAACAAACACTTTACTACTATACTTTTGAATGTCTTTGTGCAATGTATGAGGGCAAGTAGCGACCACATCTCAGTTACAGAAGTCATCACTAGTTCCTATAGGTTGGCAATCTCCACCAGTGGGGATTATGAAAATCTTCAAATTTTTTTGGCGTTTTCCCCACTAACATTAATCCTGGTTGGTTCCTATAGGTAGAAAATGTTCATAGCATTTAAGCCTGCCTTTTGTACATTTGTATGTACAACAGAAATTATAATAAAAAAGTTGCAAATAAGCAAAAGGAGGGACAGAACCCTAAATTCTTTTCCAATTTGATTAGTTAGCAAATTAATGGGCAGTGAAAATATTAAACACCTCTCAAAGAGTTTAAATGCTGAATTTAGGTCGTTTTAATAATACTTCAGTGTGGAGCTTAAAAAATCAGTTTATTATCTTATCGCTTTCCTCCAACGCGGGGAGCGGACTTTTGACTGACTTTAGCAGCCTTTGTCTTAGGTTGTGCCTTAGCTTTGGCGGGTGCTGTTGTAACCTTCTTTGCGGCCTTGGTTGATTTCTTTTGCTCCTTTGCAGCTCTGGAAAATAAGAAATCTTGATTGAAAAACTAGAATACATATACCACTTTTCAAACAAATATGATTTAGGGTGGGGGTTTTACTAGAGTAACACATCCATTGTGATATGTAATGCAATGTGTAGATGCAATTATTGAGGTTGACTGTACTTAGTGGATAAATAATCCATGTTTAAAATTGTATCTTAACTTTTTGTCTCGAAAAATAATCATCATCATCACTTAATATCAGGTGAAATTGCAGCCAAATGTTTCACCGAAGTTGTAAGAAATAATAAGTCCAGGGATTCTAAGTGTCTGGTTGTCTTTTTGAAAGATTCACACAAAATGAACACTTTAATACCTTTCAGTAAGAGATTCAAAATAGTAAAAAGCACATCAAAGTTTTAAGATCTGTAAGTTTAATTCCTACCCAGGAAAAACATTTGTTTGATGATTGAACATAGATGCTTATTCTATAACTGGGTGGAGATACCACCACCAATATCGGTTTTAATTCATCATCATCATCTTGAAGAAGTCCACTGCTGGACAGGCCTTCCTTTGACATTTCTAGGAGGAAATATTTTGAACCCTGTCCATCCACTGACTTCATGCAATTTTCACTGTCAACAGTTCATCATCAGGTAGGAGGGTATCCCACACTTCAGAGTCGCCATTCAAGAAACTTTATCTCCCAGCAGTTGTGAGTTTTTTAAGCTATATGACCAGCCCATTGCCACTTCAACTTGGCAATTCTGTCAGCTAGGTTGGTTCTTCTTCCGATTTCCCCATTTCTGATTCTATCTATATTATATATGTAAAACTCTCAGTATTGCTCTATCCTTAGCCTGTTAGTTTTAATTACTATACTTTACAATATATACTCACTTGATGGCCTGTTCTCTTTGAGCCTTGCGCACTTCCGGTTTCATGTTTCTCTTAGCCATGATATCACTGAGGGAAGCTCCGACAATTGCTCGCTGGAACTTCTGGGTCCTCCTGGTGCGCTTCTTGGCCTGTTCCTCCTCCTGGCCCTTCTTGAACTTACGCCTGAAATTTTTAATGTTCTATATTAAAACATGTGAATCATATTTATATTCAGTCTAAAAATATAGGTATATTAGCAATTATTAAACAAAAACTTTTTCTTGTTAAATAATTTTTAGGAAGCTGACCTGACTATATTAAGGATCAGGTTTAAGGTCCTTGCCTTGTCAGGTTTCAATGACTTTCCAGAGAGAATTTTTCCCTAGCCTTCTTATCCCTAATTTAATATCAAACAAAAGAACAATTTGATTAATTCTTGATTCTAGTTGTACCTAAATAGTTTTTCAGTTTAAAATATTTAGATCATTTGAATATTGTGGGTTCCACTCTGGATTACCTACCTACACTTTAAAAATATGTTGTCAAATGTGTGATGAAAAAAACCCAGCTTAGAGGTTTGGGTATTTATATCAATATATAGATGTATTATTATCGATATAATCGATAATAATATCGCCTCGATAATCCGGAAAGGATCTTGTTTTTGCCTCTCTGGATTAACGAGGCCCTACTGTACATAAATTAGGAATTTAAAAGAATGTTAAATAATCGAAACAGTTAAGGTGCTCCGGGGTAAGATCGGATCTGGGGTAAGATCGAATAAATCGAATATCTCCATAATGTAGGGTATTTTTTGATTCTTGGCAACATTGCCAGGAACGCCATTTTGTTGGGCCCATCCCACTAGTCGCCGCCAGTCGATCGGACCATCAGCGCGCATTTCATTCACTCGGATATGAAAAGGTACGTAAAATGTGATTTTTTAAGGATCCGGACTTACCCCAGGCAACTTTAATCGTAAATTCTGGTATAACGGCTGTGTTTTTTACGAGTTTTGTGGCTTATCATATTAATGCGGCAACTTGTTTGCTGATTAAAGTGGTCTAGACACGCTAGAACTGTATGTAGCCTGAGATCCGGTCTTTCCCCATCAAAATTTGAATGGGTAAAGTTCGGATGAATTCTGTCCGATCTTTCCCAACTGTAAAATATACACAGTTTCTCAAACTTTTAAAAAAATATTTGAACTAAAAAGGCATTTGCTAGAGGTAGTACCTACCTACGTCGCTAATTTTTTATTTATTTTATGAACCAATTTGCCTGTTAATAAAAGCTAAAAGCTGTAATTATGTATGTACGGTACGTAATCCCATGCACACTTAGCTTGCGCACACTTTTAGCTATGGTGTGTTATTATTTTATATTTATTATTATGCCTAGAAACTACAAAAAAAATCTCTGCGGGCGACTTCCTACTCAAAAAAGATTTGAAGAAATGACTTTTAATAGAAATAAGTAATTTATGGTTAATAATTTATTAACTAGATCTAATTTGCTTCATTGATCAGGCTCGTTAGTTAATAAAACCAACTATGAGGTGCTTGCTAAGCCTTTGTATCTCCGTATTCCTACCTACGCACCATAGTTAGAGTGAAGGTGTCAAAGTTTGAGAAACATAGAAACTTCATTTTTTCTGAACCGGGGTAACATCGGATTATAAGAATGAAAAAAACAATATTTTGCCTCTCACTTTTGTCGTTGAAACAGTATCTCGAAAATCGATATTGATGCTTTATTATTGGATAAAACCGGATATTTTCATTATAGGTAGCTTATGTTTGGAGCTACAGAGGCGATTTTTGAATGTAGTCCGATGTTACCCCGTCAAGGTCCGATCTTTCCCGTGGTTTTATAAAAATTACTATCACTTTAATCCCCTATAACTCGGCCACCGTTGTGTTTAGAGGGTTATCGGATAAACCGCTTTATAAACCTGTCTTTTATACAAAGCTCTAACTAAATTTTAGGTTCGCCAACATTTTCATAGTCGAGAAAAAAAATATTTTGCAACATACGAATGGTTTGCTAAAAAACCGTCCGGTCTTACCCCGGAGCACCTTACACTTTATTACCTGTATAGCACAGTCCATGTAACTTTACGTGGATTCCGCCTCATCAAGTGAGCGGCTTCACATTTTGAGTTCAGGAATGTGAAGGTCTGTAAACGAAAAAAAAACAACTAAGTATGACTAAAAGGACGAAAAATATTTGTAGTTAATACAGCATTGATATCTCAGGGCATATCTACCATTAGTCTAAATATGGGTTTAAATTCTAAACCCTTATTTTAGACAAATAAATTATCTTTAGACAATAACACTTCAGTTTGATAAATAAATAATATTTTAGGTTATTTGAAGTGAGAGACAGAGACTCAAAACTATGTAAGAGAATTTCAGAAAGACACCTAGATTCCACCTTCGGGTTGTAGTGTTGTAAATTAAATTGTAAACAAATTTTACGCAGGTTAGGTTTCCTTACTTTAGCATTTCCATGGTTGGCCTAAATATTTAGTACTGGCGTAACCATTTGGCACAGATTTAGTAAGTATCACTTTTTATTATTTCTGTGAGTTTTTTACCTTGCCGTCCACCTTAACCATGGTTTTACCATGGCCGGGATAAATCTTGTATCCGCTGTACGCGCAAAGACCGATCCTGAAAATCAACCACACACTATAAGAAAAACACACTAAACAATGTAGCGCACTCACATTTTGACTAAACATTCACATGATTATTTAGATATTTAGAAATACTTAGTAAAACAGAAAAACGTACTTCATTTTGACTTCGGTTTTAGAAAAGAGAGAAAATAAAATCTACTAAATCTTCTTCTTTAATTTTTGTTATGGCTCGTCTTTCCTGTCATTTCGACGAACTATTTCACAGTTTGCCAGTGTCGAACCAAAGAAATCAATCAATCTGGTCCTCTCTCTCGGTCCCTTGGAATTGCAGGTATGCCCCTCGGGTGTGTGGCTGGCAAGTCGAAGGGGCAAAAAGGTTCCACTTCTGAGTTTTTCGTCGTAGGATAATATATCTAAGACCAAATTAAAGGTCATAAAATTAGCTACAACTTTTAATCTATTCACTTTTTCCGAATTCAAACCGTTAATGCGTTGCGGAAAAGAGAACTTTTCAAAAAACAGATTCCCAAAATATTCCTGTAGAATGAAGTCGTCTAAAAGATTATTTACGCCAGTGGTTCGCTCCGAACTGAGATCTCGAGACGCGATCCTAAAAATTTAAGTGCGCTTCAAAAATTTTAGTAGATGGTAGTCAGATGCAAGTCTAAACAGGTCCAAACATTATAGGTATTAGGACTTATTTCGGACTACCTCTTGCTAACTTGGTGACCAAGTTTCAACTCTATTGGCTTAACATTGAAGAGTTTCGTTGAACAGACCTTGGCTCCATCAACAGACAAAAGGTTGAACCATATTTTTTTCGTTACATATCATAAAAAACCAGCCAAATGCGAGTCGGACTTGCGCACGAAGGGTTCCGTACCATTATCTAAAAAACGGTAAAAAATCATGTCTGTTGTGTGAAAACCCGCCTTAAATATTTGTTTTATTTTCATTTAATTATTTATTTTTAAAGTGAATACTTATTCATCTCTGAATATTTCAAGCGTCTACTTGTTGCCTTTATCAATATCGAGCAAAAAAATCACGTTTGTTTTAAGGGAGCCTCCATAAATATTTATTTTATTCTATTTAAGGTATTTGTTATTATAGTGGCAATAGAAATACATCATCTGTGAAAATTTTAACCAAATAAAAATAATAATTCTATTAGTTCTAATAGTGGCCGTGCGTGGCGTGGAGCGGAGCAATGGCGTCGAGGTGAATGTGGGTGGTGGCCTGGCAGTTGTCGGCGCAATCAAAAATTCGTCGTGCCAACATTACCACAGACTTGACTTTGACACGACAACGAGAAAATTTACTGACAGCTATCAAAACTGCAAACTTTTATGTCAAACCACCGACAATAAACATTTTTTTTTAAACTTATTTGATGAGTTGAGTACAAGGAGTACCTACAAGAGTGACTACGACGCGACGCTACGACCAAAAGAGAAAACAGTACCCCAAGATACCATAATTAAACTTTTATTCAGCTATATTTTTATATTATTTTATTTTATACAGTTCCTTTCCGAAAACGACAAAGTTGAAATAAAATAATAAAGCAACACGTTAAAAAGTACTTCTACTTATCTAAAAATATTCAATAAAGAATCAAATTAAATGTGTATTTATTGACGAAAATGTCCCGTGCTTCACTTTAAACGATACTACAGACAAAAATGAAACCGTAGATAACTTTAACATTAAATCGGGCACGCACATAGAGCAACACGGAGGGGAGTGGCCGTAGCGTTTATTACCGATACAAAACTGTCTGCCATTTTTTGCGGGGGGAAATTTGTGTTACGCACACTTTCTCAAATTCCCACACAAAAATAATCGTCTGTCACTACGAAACTCACACATACCTAATTAAAAATACACTAACAATATCATGCACACATAGATACATTCTGTGTCAGTTTTATTGTACGTCTAGGACCGCGTGGACTTGTACTTTGACAGAGGGGAATGCTTTCGAAGGCTACTCCCCTCCGGTCCGCCGGTGGCCCGTGTTGCTCTAAGGGCACGCAGGGCCAAAATTACTGTAAAGAGAATCTGTATCAGTTTATCTCTAGTGTGCATACCTCCGTGTGTATTTCAAATAATGACATGGAAGGGAATGTCATACATACCACCACATCTATTTGCAGGAATATGGATTTTCGCCAGTGTGAATTCGCACGCATGTGACCATTCAAACCACTTTGGATTAAAAACTTTTTTTATTAACAATTTTTTTTTTGCTGTTGGTCTTTATATTTTGTTTAAAGATAAAGATTAAAGAAAGACTACCGGGCTTACAGCCCACCTGATGGTAAGCGGTCACCGTCGCCCATAGACACCAACAACACCAGGGGCGTTGTCATTGCGTTGCCTACCCTGGGACTTTATTAACATTTTTCTTGAAGCTGTTCATGTTGTATCTTGAAAAACCTTTGATGGTACCTCATTCCACAGTTTATGGGTATGGGGGAGAAATGATCTTGAAAAACGGACAGTGCGTGAAACTTAAGGATTTAGTATGTGTGGATGAGCTCGATACCGGTGCCGAGAGTAGCGGTGGTTAAATCTTGACGCTAGGATAAGGTCAAATAGCTCTTCAGAGCATTCCCCGTTGTACAGCCGGTAGAAACACATAAAGAACTAATGTCGCGGCGTCGGCTGAGCGGCTCTAGCGCATCGGTAAGTTTGGGATCGTTGATAATTCTAACGGCTCTTCTTTGTAGGGAGTCAAATCGTTACAGCTGAGCCCCGTTCCATAGATGGGAACAGTATTCTACATGCGGCCGAACTTGTGCTTTGTAAAGCAATAGCCGTTGTTTTGATGTAAAATACTGTTTGGCTCGGTTTAGCACTCCCAAGTTTTTTGGAAGTCGGTGCAGCTTTTGCTTCAAGATGACTCCCATATTGGACCTCGTTAGATATCTCAACTCCCAGAATCCCAATACTACCTGAGACAGACAAGAAACATCCTGAAAACTTGGAGCCACGGTGAATGGATCCTTCTTGGATGAAAAAGCGCAAACTTGAGTCTTCGTCGGGTTAAAAGTGACTAGGTTCGTTCCTACTTCCCCAGTCGGAGACTCGCTTTAAGATACTTTCAACATCAGACACAAGCCTGCGTCTGTTCTCATGAATCGCACAGCATAACAGTGCAGAACGCTGATTTGCAAGATATTATTGATGTGCATGATAAATAGCTTGGGTACAGCACTGATCCCTGTGGGACGCCAGCGTTGATAGGCTTTAGGTCAGACCAGGAGCCATCGACGACAGCTCTGATGCTTCGTCCAGACAAGAAACTGGCAACCCATCTGCAAAGACCCTCGGGAAGCCCGTAAGATGTTAGTATACTGAGGAGTGCCTTGTGCCAGACCCGATCAAAAGCCTTGGCAATATCAAAACTGACTGCCAGGGCCTCTACTCTCGACGGCTTCAGCCCAACGGTGAGTGAGGTAGACTAAAAGATCACCAGCGGATCGGCAATGGCGGTAGCCGTATTGACGGTCGCTAATCAGCTGGTGCTATTCTAGGTACGCCAGAAGGCGAGTATTCATTACTCGCTCCATCACCTTACAGAGTCAAGAGGTAATTGCGATGGGTCTGTTGTTGGATGGGTTGGTTCGATCGAATAGGGTGTGCATGAGCTATCTTCCACGAAGAAGGCACATATGTGTGACCACATCTGTTGCAAGAATATAGCTTTTCTCCAGTATGAATACGCATATGTTTTGTCAAACTACTTTTGTTAGAGCATGTCATATCACATCTGTGGCAGAACTATGGTTTTTCTTTCGTATGAATGAATGAATGAATGAAAATTCTTTATTGCACACCTTACAAACTAACAAAGTAGGACAAATTATAACAATTAAAGAAAAACAAAATGTACAATGGGCGGTCTTATCGCTAAAAAGCGATCTCTTCCAGACAACCTTTGGATGGAGAGGAGCTTAGAATAAGATGGTTGGTTAGGGTGCACTATATAATTTAAAATAGCAACAAAATAAAAACATTCGAAATGAACAAATAAATAAGCTTACCTTTATACTACACATATATACCTACATAAATAAGATTACATGCTTACACTCTATAAATACTTAAATACTTATATACATACCTACTTATATAGATACTAACATTTATACATACATACATATACCTCTGACTCAGATGATGATGAAAATCATGACTCAAGATAAAAGTTCTTGACTTTAGATTTAAACACGGCTAGTGAAGGGGATTGCCTTATGGAGACTGGTAAGGAGTTCCATAATCGAACAGCTTGGACAGAAAAGGAGTCTGCATAGAAGGAAGTTCTATGCACAGGAGTTTTAAGTAGGAGGTTTTCTGAGGAACGAAGAGTTCGAGGGTTCTCACAGTGTAAGAACTCGAAACGTTCCTTCAGATAACCGGGAGTGAAAGGATTGTAGAGGATGTTGTGAAGGAGAGAAAGGATGTGAGAATTCCGGCGAAGACGAATAGGGAGCCACTTGAGTTTTGCTCGAAACTCGGATACGTGATCGTATTTTCGGAGACCAAAAATAAATCTAATGCAAACGTTTTGAAGACGCTCAAGCTTATCGTGCTTGTCCTCCGTAAGATCAAGGTAGCAAGAGTCAGCGTAGTCTAAGACAGGGAGGAGAAGAGACTGTGCAAGCGCAATTTTGGTAGCTGTTGGGAGGAAGTTACGTAACCTTCTAATAGAGCCAGCGGAAGCAAACAGCTTTCGGCTCACGGACTCGAGCTGTGAGTTCCACGACATGGAGCTGTCCATTAGTACTCCTAAATTTTTGACAGTTTTACTGTAAGGAACAGTAACGCCGTTAAACCTTACGTGTGGTAGTGATTGCCAGTCGATTTTAGAAATTGTGCGGGAGCTGCCTAATATCATTATTTGTGTCTTTGTAGGATTTACGTTTAGTCCATATGCCTTACTCCAGTTGCTTACTTGACCGAGGTTGCTGTTGATTCTATCGATGGCATGAGAAAGTTCACCAATCGGTGCTTGCGTGTATATTTGTAGATCGTCTGCATAAAGGTGGTAGGAAGAAGTGAGTTGGTGAGAGATAGAATTTATGAAAAGTGCAAATAAAAGAGGTGATAAAACGCCACCCTGCGGTACACCAGCAGACGTACAGCACCATGACGAATAAGAATCGTCAACGTGTTCGTATGTGTTGATTCCTTAGACTAAGTATGTTGATTCAAACTTTGTTTTTGAGTAAATGTCTTATCACATCTGTTGCAGGAATATGGCTTTTCACCAGTATGAACTCGCATGTGTTGATTCAAATTTGGTTTATGAGCAAATGTCTTATCACATCTGTTGCAGGATTATGGCTTTTCACCAGTATGAACTCGCATGTGTTGATTCAAATTTGGTTTATGAGCAAATGTCTTATCACATCTGTTGCAGGAATATGGCTTTTCTCCCGTGTGAATTCGCAAATGTGTTTCCAAAGTACTTTTAACAGAGTATGTCTTATCACATCTGTTGCAGGAATATGGCTTTTCACCCGTGTGAATACGCATATGTTTTGTCAAAGTACTTTTTATGAGAGTATGTCTTATCACATCTGTTGCAGGAATATGGCTTTTCTACTGTGTGAATTTGTATGTGTTGGTTCATATTTTGTTTTTGAGTAAATGTCTTATGACATCTGTTGCAGGAATATGGCTTTTCGCCAGTGTGAATTCAGGTGAATTCTCACATGTCTTGTCAAATGTTCTTTTTGAGTAAATTTCTTATCGCATCTGTTGCAGCAATATGGCTTTTTTTTATATGAAACTGCAAATGTTTCACCATGTCACCTTTTTTGTAGAATATTCTGTTACATAAATCACAGATAAAACATGAGTGCAACATATTATTCATATCAGTGTTGACATTATTATCACTTTCTAGAACTGTTTCTTTGAAATCATCATTAATATCTATATCTTCGAGAGACTCTAACTTGGACTCCTCCATGTTATCTTCTTCACATTCAAAGGTTTCTTCTTCATTGTTCTCAATTTTTGGTTCATCTTTAACAACTAAAGGAGTACTTGACGTAGTGTCTGTATCTCCTAAAGACCAGTGCACTGTTGAGGCTAAGGTTAAGTGCAGTACTACATTCAGAGGTTGCACTATCAATGCATTGTGTGTCACCTGAAACAACCACAGGGTAATTGTCTTTTAATACTCTTATACACATAAATTAGTTTACTGGGTAAGTGCCTTGTTTTACCTCGGTGCCATTGTGCAGCAGATCTTGCTAATACCTAAGTCGTAAATCAAAATGAGCCTTCACCCTGGCTAGCGTGCATCGAGTTCAGTTGTTTCTTTTTTGAGTTTAAAGTACCTTCCTCATCCCACTTAACGAGTCCGGTTATTGTACGACATGAATTATCATGTCGTACAATAACCGGACTCGTTAAGTAATATCGTGCTGTACATTAGTACAGCACGATATTTGGAATCCACTTTGGTACCTTTTTCGATTCGTTTTATCTGGGTGTACGTTATCGGGGTGTGCATTATCTGGATGTGCAATATTATCACGTGTAGTTAATGTGCAGCCAGTTAATACACAGCATGATAATGTACAGCACATCAATGTACAGCATGATAATTATTGGAAGCCACTTTGGTACCGCAAAAAATAATTTCTGGCACTTCGGTGGCCGCTGCCGCGGCACGCTCGCTTTGCTCGCTCGCCTCGTGCGTAATTTATATGTTTCAACATAACCTAACCAATCCGACTCAACGGTACTAAAGTGGCTTCCAATTATCATGCTGTACATTATCTGGGTGTACATTATTGACACGTGACGGGTGTACAGTATCGCACAGCTTGCTTGTACGGGATGTTTTTTTTTTTTTATTATTTATTTTAAGGGCTTTGTCGCTGAGCGGCCACACTGCCCTATAATAAAACATCAAAAAAATACCTCTCATATAAAAACTTAATCTCTAACAACCTACTACCAACCTATATTGACAGCCTTCACAGCTCAGTTGGTAGTAGCTCTGCCTTCTGTGCCTTAGGCCGTGGGTTCGATCCCCACTGAGAACAAACATTTGTGTGGTGAACATAGATGTTTGTTCTCTGTCTGGGTGTTATATAATATTATAAGTATGTATTTACAAAAAAAAAAGTATTTAAGTAGTATATCAGCTATCTGGTTCCCATATCACAAGCTTTGGCTTAGTTTGGGGCGAGATAGTGCTGTGTGGAATGTCCACCAATATTTATTTATTTTATTTTATATAACATATTATTTACATAAAATGGTGTCATCCATTATTAATGAATAGGCTCAAAAGTGAGCCAACTGAAAAATAGCTGGCTACTTTTGAGCCTATCCATTCTGTAACTATCGACACAACTAAACGAATTTTTTCCTCCAAAGACTCCCTACTTAACACGATGTCTTTTAAACGCAACAGTAACTGCACAAAACCAAAGTCGTGAGCAGTTTTGGTAGTGTTACTATCTTTTGTCTCCACTTGCGGTACATCCGACATCAGACATTCAGCTTCCATTTGCTGCGGAACCTCACCAGATGGCAGCGTCCTTCTCTTTCTTTGCTTCTTGCGGCCTTGTACTAACTCGAAGGGTCTACCTTCCGAGGAAGGTGCAGGAAGCGTAGGCTGCGGGGATTTAAACAACTCAGACATTAATCGTACAGTGCGAGATGGCTGGCTAGTCTCCACAGGAACAGGTGGTTCAGGCACTATATGACCCGGCGCAACGGCAGGACCAGGAGGGTCATACATGTTAGAGGCTTTCCTGTACGTGCAATTGGATTTAGACATCAATTCTCTGATTCTCCTCTCTTTTTTTAAAAACTGGACATATTTTTTGCAAAGCCATATGACTGCCTGTACAGTTGACGCAGCGATAGGAAGTTGTCGCGATACCCACCTTGCCCACCAATACATTCTGTCTTATTGATCGAGTGAGCGAAGCGAACGAAGATCTTAGTTTCAACTTGGGCGATTTGGCATTTTATGTATGTATGTATGTATGTATGTATGTATGTATGTATGTATGTATGTATGTATGTATGTTTGTCTGGCGATAACTTTAGAACCGTTGATCCGATCTGCATGAAATTTGATATGTCGATAGCTTGTACTTGAGAAATTTACTGGTAAGTATATGAGTAAAATCGGATGAAGGGTTTTTGAGATATGGGGTTTTTTAAGAGGGCAAAAATAAAAAAAGTGACATAAAAAAATCAAGTTACATGTCATATGAAAGGGCTTTGTTTGGACATTCCAAAACATATTTTACTTTTTATTTGGGACGCTCGGTTTTTGAGATACAACAAAAAAGTTAAATTAAGAAAACCAGCGATCCAAGAGCTCCCATCTCTAAGAGTTTCGTTGGCATCAAGGTTTTTCTACTGGTCGGCCAGTTCCTTTGCTTTTTCTTATTTTTTTTTCTTGAAATAAATTAAGGAGGTACTCAGTTCTCATAAAATGGTGACAATGACCAGGTCTGATGATGGAGACAAGGTCTGTTCAACGGAACTCTTCAATAAATAGGCCAATAGAGTTGAAACTTGGTTACCGTACCAAGTTAGTAGGCGGTATTCAGAAAAAAGTCCATACATAATGTTTGGACTTGCCTCTGACTACCACCTACTCAAAGTTTTGATGCGTTCGTCGGGTCGCATCACGAGATCTCAGTTCAGGGCGAACTACTAGTTATATCTAATTAAACATTACTCTCAAGAATGTAACCTTGCCAGTAAAGGCAGGCAAGGTAGTTACAAGAAATGTAGCATAGGGAAAGATAGTTTTTAAGTCATACCTTGGCTCCTCTTTATCAAGTATCATCTCAGGATACTGGCTCTTGATTCTCCTAACACCTGTAAATTTATTGTTCTATGATTCTACTGTTTAGAATCCTCGGATCTCATTCTCTCATTGAATACCTGTGTTATCTCATATATATCAAACAATTCAAAGTCTCTCATAAGGACTCTACAACTCTTTCTCAATAAACTGATGCTTAGGTGGTAAGCATATCTCTCATTAAATAGCTGCTTAGGTAAAGGCCAGCTTATCTCTCATTACTGCTCGGAAGCCAGCACTAGATATCTCTCATTAAATAGCTGCTTAGGTAAAGCCAGCTTATCTCTCATTACTGCTCGGAAGCCAGCACTAGATATCTCTCATTAAATAGCTGCTTAGGTAAAGCCAGCTTATCTCTCATGGCTGCTCGGAAGCCAGCACATAGCACCTGCAATTGGCTTATGAGGCCCTCATGCAGGAGCTGTTCTACTCATAATACTCAGCGGCTTAGGAAAAAGCATACAAGATGTCTAATGTAGGAATAATTTGATGTAAGAATCATTGAGATGAATACAGATATTCAACATGGGATAAAGCTTTAAGGTATTTCACAAGCACTATAAAATTAACAGACCGATTCATAAAATTATACTATCACAAAGACTGGCAAATAGCCGTGGGTAGAAGGAGTCGGACGTACGCGTCTGGAGCGGCTCATACCGTAGTGAGCCGTCAGTAACGGCTCTATATCTTTTGGAGCGGCTCAACAGCTCTCATGCCAGCCTAATATAAATTTTATTCCTAGGTTGATAGGGTCTACATTAGAAAAAAGATGTCCAGATCAAAAATTTTGCTAAATGAATTTGAATTGTTTCGTCTAGGTAATAAGATCTAATTTCCAATGCTGCATTTTTGGAGCCGCTCATTTGTGAAGCGGTTCTCAGGTCTACTCATAAAATGTGATACACAACTCAAACGGTTCAAAGATTGGTTTTATGATAAACAGAACCCTGAACCGTTTGAGTAGAATATTTATTTTGATTCATTGGGAGGTTTACTACGTACTCGAACCGTTGAATCGTTTGAAGTAATATCTGCGCGGGTGAGTGAGTGGAGTTAGGATGAATTGAAGGATTATGGTTCTTTTTGGAAAAGCATGTTTTTAAATGGTATGGGTCACGAATTTGAATTATTAACTTGAGTTGTTTTAGCAACAGCCCGTGGATGCCCTCGCGTTTTAGCATACATATTTAAGGATATTTTGCGTTCTGGGCTCGTCATAATTTGCATAAATATTTTCCGTCTTATCGTTTAATCAAGTAAGGTTCATTTTGAATAGTAGAACTTTTACTTTAATTTTTTTTCATTCTGTCGTTCATTGTTAGCAATATTTATTAGATATTTCTAACATACAAATTCACGGATTTTTTCCTGTTTATTTTCCGCTAGACTCGTTTATTTTTCTATAAAATTATTTTTATCGTAGAATTTTTTTGTTTTGGCGTCTAGTCCTTTTGCCAAGTCTTATCGGTGCTTGCTTGGAGTCTTTGAAGGTACCATGAAAATAAATTGGTCCTGAAATTCTGAGCCGTTTGAACCGCGGTTCGGCTCCGGCTCGAGACTGTAAATGAGCTGATGCGCTGCAAATCATGTTTTTTGAGTGAGTTACCCATGGCTACTGGCAAAGAGTGGTTTGACTTTGACATTTCTTACCATAGATTATAAATTTCCCTCCATAAGATCTCCGTTCAGTGTCTATACTATTCATCATCATCTTCCTGCCCTTATCCCACGCTAAGTGGGGTCGGCACAACAGGTTTTCTTCTTCCACTCTCCTCTATCATACGTCATCTCAGTGCTCACACCTTTCTTACTCATATCATCTTTCACACAGTCCATCCATCTTTTCTTTGGCCTGCCTCTCCTTCTAAAACCATCCACATCCATTTCCAACACTCTTCTCGTAATATGACTTTCAGTGTCTATACTATTACTAGTTATAATTCGCGAACGTCGCGCCAGAAGTAGTTTCACAATTTTCATGGCTTTTAGAGCATTTCGGACACACCACCTTTTTTGATGGACACATCATCCTAATATGTCCAAACTTCCAGCAACGAGAGCATTGCGTCGCAGGGAAGATGAAAGTTTCAACCTTTACTCTCATGTCGTGAATAAATATATGAGATGGGACAGAAGAACCTTTGAAAGCAAGACGCACTGACTCGCACTTTACCCAGCCAGAAGCTACGTCACTATTTCTCATATCGAGCCTTCCTACACTCAGAACTTCTGTATCACATCGTAGGTACTTTATAATTTCCTCTGCAGAAAGATCTACGTCTATGTTCTTAATCACACCATACGAGATTCCGACTTCTGAGGTCTTCTGGCACCTCCATCCCAAATCAGTCCAAGCCGTGCGTTTAATAAATCTATCAGCGGCAACTTCCTCCTCAAACGTAACTCAAACGAAACAGTGTTCCACCCCTCATCGTCAGAATTCAATCCATGCGCCCTTTTTCGCTTTCCTTCGTCCATCTCCTTCAAACCCCTATCTCCATCAACAGCATCCTTGTATCTCTCTGCAACATCATAATAATCATGATCACATAGTATGTTGAATTCAAGCCCTTCACCGCATAACGAAGAGGCCTCGTCCATTTTTGGACTCGTTCCTCTTGACCTAGGAGGTCAGGACCTCGGAAAACCCTGAAAAAACTAATTAAATTAATAAAAAATTTAAGACTTTTCAAAAAAAACGAGCTTCTATTTTGGCCGTTACTATGGCAACCGTACGGGATGATAATGTACACCCAATAATTCAACCCAGTGGACACGGATTATCTGGGTGTGCATTATCGTGCTGTGCAATATCATGCTGTACATTATTTGGCCGTACATTATTGGCTCCTGGCTACTGGCTACATAACAGGAAAAAGAAGATTTGTAATAAAAAGAGGTTACCTCGTTATCAGTAAGTTTTTGGTAAGCCGCCAGATGAATGTTATTGAGGTTTAGTAGCCTGATGTTGCCGACCAGACAAACTCTGCACAATGCCATGGCACCTTCATTCAACCAAAGCAATTCAGAAGCACGATGATTCTTTATAACTCTTTTAGTAATTAGTAAAATCACTTTCTTTAGAACTGGAAATATTTTAATTGTTTAAAACTTTGTTTGAATTGTAATAAAAAATCTTAGACTAGAAAAGCTTTGGATTATTTATTCTTTTATACCTCTCCTTCTTAAAAGCTTATTTTATTCACTGAAAACAGTGAATAAAAAGCTCTTTTACTCACTGTTTTGGTGTTTGAATTTAGAACACACCAATACATTCGTCCTTCATCTCAATGCTATACAAACTACTTGCGCAAAAAAGACGCGATACAAATTCCTTGTGAAAAGAATACTCGACATACAAACTCCAGCAAATAACTCTTCGAGATTTGATTGGTCGACAATAGAATAAAAAAAAATGTGTTCTATTTTAATTAATTTAACCTTCTTTTTATCTTCATTAAATGTATATTTTCGCTTAAGTCTTTCTTTTTCTCGTAGTCATGGTATAAAGTATAGTATGCAACTCTTGAATAAAACGGATTTATATCGAGGGCCATGAATCACTCGCGTCCCTCAGGATTCTAATACTCAATCATCATGAATCACTCTCTACGGTCGTGATTCTGATTCAGTCGTTAGGATCCTTCACTTGCTCGTGATTCATCTATGGCCCTCGCTTTAAATCCGTCCTTTATGATAATATACTATTGTTATTTCAAGTAATAATTTGAAATTTGTAGATCGTTTGTCCAATCAAACATTTGTCATTGTCATGTCATATATCAATCAAATTAACCTAGCTAACTATGTTTCAGTTTAACTCCTTGAAATAGATTTCATTTCATTTCTACTCTACTGTACCTATATGCAATTTTATGCAATTTAATCTTTCACGACTTCACCTTCGTTATTACTCCGTCTTTAGCCTCGCAAATAACAATGATTTGCTCAGATTTTTCAGAATTCCAGGTAGGTCAATAATTAAGAACAAAAAGCTTAGCCGGGTCTTCAACTATACAGAGGGCACAAATCAGATGCTCGGTCACTATGTTGTGAATCTCGTTGTGGTTCGAGGCAATCTGCGGCAAATCCCTGAAATCGGTGTAGGTGCGCCAAATTAATTTTGAAAATAGATTTGGATGTAAATCCGCCTGGCTGGACATGCACTTTGGCACCGTGTCCGCCGAACCAGCATAGGTTCGCCCGGCAGAGCCTCGAGAGCATAGGTGCTCTGTTCTGTGTGGTGGACTCCCCTATTAAATCTTGACAATAGTCACATTAACATAGCTTAAATTCCATTTATAACTTGTATTTTTACACAGGAAATCTTGAAAAAGATGAGAGTTCTAGATGACAAAATAGTCTATGCTCTCAACACATCATTGCCAACCGAATCATTCAGAAAGACAGTGGATACTGCTGTTGTATGTGAGGATTTATTGTCTCAAATTAAAAAAGGTCATGCTGATAGAGAAAATGTCATCAAAAATTGCATTGTTGTTACTGCAGAGTCTGTCAAAAAATTTAAAGCAGCCAAAGAGAGCAAGCCAGACGACTTGGATACTTTGAAAGATTTAAAAGCTGCACAAAGAAAGGTATTGGACTCATTAATGTATTGCAAACATAGTTTTAACTAATGATAGTGTTTAATGTGTTGAAGACAAGTTCTTCCCTACTCATTTGGTTCATATTTCCATGAACAGTATCGGTGTCCATTTTGAATTATTTATTTTTGCTATTTAGTGGAGGGTACTATCCATCATGTGTTTAAAAAGCATTTAATTTGTTCTAGTTACGGCTACTACAAACTGAATTGAGTGTGGAAGAAGTCATACAGGACAAGACTACAAAACTATTTACGGAAAAATGCAGAGGTCATTACAAACCAGAATGAATAGGATTGAAAGAAGACTGAAGCATTTACGTTACTCTCGAAGTTACAGTGTACTATACATAGCTATAAAATATAGGTAGTGGATTTGTTTATTATTGAAGTTTATTATTTCCATTCTAACCTTTCCTTCTTCTTATTGTGGCCTTTGTAGTGCAGCCCACAAATTCACCAACATCATGTTATTGGTATCTTGGTACCTTGCTTCAGTATGACATTGGATGTAGCAAGAAGTGAAATATGTTCATTATTTTCTACTCTACTCGTTCACCATCATTTTAACTCGCAACTCCATAAGTACCGGTTTTATTTCATGCAGGTATTCAACCAAAAACCTATTTCATTTGGACCTCTATACTTTATGTTGAACTACATGAAGGTAGTATATACTTAGTCTAAGTTGAACTATTAATAAAAAATACTTCAGCTAACAATGTTTA
The DNA here is from genome assembly GCA_932294275.1 of Chloroclysta siterata. NCBI lineage: Eukaryota > Metazoa > Arthropoda > Insecta > Lepidoptera > Geometridae > Chloroclysta > Chloroclysta siterata. The sequence goes on along the minus strand of OW028595.1, from coordinate 16,408,719 downwards.
TTATGAAGAAAATAGATGACACAAGTTATAAAATAGTTAAGATTAGCAGGTTATTAAATAACCTGCTAACCTAGCTATCTTAAATTTTAAGATTAGGTGCCTAAAAAATAAGTTATTATTTACAAAGCTACAACAAAATATATTATTTATCAATGAGGTAGGTAATGATTTATTAGACATATCACTTAGCAGCAGCTGATTCCTTGGCCTTGAATTCATCTTGGTAGTTTTTGTGCCAGTCAAGGTTCATTTGATGGACAGAATCTCCTCTCTTTGCTGCTGCTTTCCCATTCAATATTGCACCAAAACTTGCCAAAGCAGTCAGAACAATGAGTATGTTTGAGATCTTAATTCTGGCCTGGCTACGCGATCGCTCTATCATTTCTGCTCTGAAAATTTTTATGTTACATCATGTTATGATTGTAAGGTAATTAGGGCAGTAAAAATAGAACAGAAATTAAAATAAAACATACGATACGAAAGAAGGAACTTCAGCCCTGCTCTTGAATTTCTTAGTCCAAACCAAAATGATCTTTTCGAAGTCTGAAGGTCGGTATCTGGCTGACATTTTCCCAGGGTTACTTTCCGGTTCCGGGATTGGATGCGATGTTGATGTCGGCTTTGGTGGTGGCGGCGGAGTTCCAGTAGTACTCATACCTCGATTCACTATACTGAAGTATCTTCTAATAAATAATCGGTTCATGGTTAGAGTTAAAAAAGTACTTGTTCTATAGAAGCACGTACAGTAAACACAACAGTTAGGCCACTGACAGACAGTTGACAGATTTAAAATTAAATGTTGGGATCGGGAGTAGGAAGGAATAGCGATGGGCCATTTGAGTTTTTTTTTACAATTATTGAACTCGAGTTAGATAACAATTGTAAATGAGTAAAACTCGAGTCAATTCCGTGAACGTAAACTTTTATGCGGCGGTGATATAAAATCACTGAATGTACATAATTATGAAAAGTCTCAAATTGATGTTAAGGGGCTGACAACTATCAAACAACTTCTCGCTCGCACGTTTCGACATATTGAAAGATATAGAATCACTAAACTCATTTTCGAAAAATCGCAATCAACCATTTTGTGTGCATTCACATTGCACACAGTTTAGTAAAAATTTCATTTTGATCGATACAAGTTTTCCTACTTAAAAGTTTGCTTATGTACGAAAACTAGTAAAGCACACTTTTGAGTAGGAAAACATGTATCGATCAAAATGATTTTTTTACTAAACTGTGTGCAATGTGATTGCACACAAGATGGTTGATTTCGATTTTTCGAAAATGAGTTTAGTGATTTTATATCTTTCAACATGTCGAAACGTGCGAGCGAGAGTCACATTAGCTCTTGTCTTCGCCTTAAGACCTAACACTACAAAATTCTGGAAAAATATCACCTCTGCTATGTTCTAATTATAATTCGTGGTGGGTGAATAAGATCTGCAAGGACTGTCGCGCGACGCACGAGTTTATGCAGAAGAAAGTGAGTTTCTTTTAACATAAATTAGTTTTGTGAGATTGCAACACTGGTTTGTAATGTTGGTAGATGAAACATTTTGCTGTGTTAATAGTTTTGAGGGTGGATAGAATATATACGATACGGACAGCTCATAGCACTACCGTTCGCTAGGGAGAACAAAACGAGAGGCCTTTCGAGTGTGTCGAAAGGATGTCGGTCGAGCGTTACTGTCCGGACATTGAGAATTAAGGTTTCCCACGGTGAAGGGGTAAGTGCTAGCAAATAATAAAGTATTATGAAGGAGGGCTCGTGAGGTTTGGGGAAAACGATTTCCGCGTTAAACTCTACCCTCCGCGTTAATACAGAAAGTCCATTTTGAGTACCTTTGTACAGAGGACTAGTTCGTTCGACCAGGGAAAAACGTTGTGAACGTTTGGGGTCGAATAAGTGGCCTAATCATGCGCAGGTCCCATCGAACGCTCGATGTATGGGCGTTAGTATTTATGTTCCGAACTTTCTCGCTAGTTCGGCCGGCTTTTCAACCGGGAAACGTTGGGCCTGAAAGGGGTCCAACAGATCACATGAGTACTAATGAGTCCTGGCTTATTAGCCGAAGGGAGTGTCTTCTGAGACTGTCAGGAGACACTGGTTGGCCCATCGGGCCGCGGTCGACCTTAAGAGTGGAAGCGGTTTGGTTGCCCTTTGGGGATGGTGGCGTGGGCACTTGGGAGCAATTCCCAAGCTCGAAGCTTGCTTACCGGATGTCCTTTATCTGTAAGGACTGAACAGCTGGGAGGATCGTGTAGATCTTCCAACGAAGGCTGGAACCCGGGCACAGTGCGCTGGCGTGTGTAAACGAGTGCCTGTGCAGTGGAGAGACCAGGGTCGACCGCGTGGCCCTCTGCCAGCTTAGGTGGTAAAATCATGTGCGAAGCAGTTTACAATATTATAGGTTGACCCCTAACCTCATCCTCATATTGCGTACTTAATCTTGTCGTAAGTGCTATCACCGTTCTGTGATAGCCCTCCTAGTATAGTTAAAAGGTGCGACAAGGACGTCCCACAAATGGGGTGTATTGTGCATTTAGCGATGTTACGACTCGGGTTACCAACCCGGTTCAACCCGGGTTGAGCTTCAAACCGTTCAAGTCGGGTTGAACCTATGCCAAACCGATCTGGACGAGTTGAGTAAGCGATCGGTTTGTTGATCGCTGTCCCTCTTCAACTCACGCACGGTCCGGCGCAGAACCGCGAGTCGGTACTTCGGGTCGGACCGAACCGAAATATGAAAATGAGATTGACTTGACAAAGTCGATTCAATTTGTTCTTGGGTTCTACGAATGAGTTAAATTTGTATTCATACCGGATTATGAATACAAATTTAACTCATTCGTTTCGGTTTCCATAACATAAAATTCTAGCATGAGCAATACAAATTGGTTCGTCGTATTGACTTTGTCATTTCGGTTTGTAACCCGGTTTCAACCGGTTTTTACATAGATTTTTGCGGTTCGATTTACAAGTCGTTTTGCTTATTTTTCAGACCGGTTTGAGTCGGTTTGAAAAATTTCGAGATCGTTACATCGCTATGTGCATTATCCCCCTGCTAACCTCACCCCAGCCAGCCCAACTCCTTAAAATAGGGGTGCTTTTGGTGTTTCTTCTGGGAATGCATCTTAAGTCTATTTTTTATCTCTACCGATGTTGGTTTTCATGGACCTACCTACCTAAGTAATTTATTGCCGGTGGCTGTTCCGCATTCGCTCGCACCCTCTTTTGCTCGAGAGTCTGCCTCGTTATTACCTGAACATGAGCCGTTTGTCACGCACATACTATTCTAACCTTTTGGAGGAAATATATTTCGTTTAAGATTAAAACACTATGCGTGTCAGACAGATTTTAAAGCGCATTATGACATTGTAATATGGAAGCTGACCTTGTGTCAGATCTTCTCAATGCGTTAATGCGGCGCTGTCTGTTGTGAATATAATTATTGTCTGTTCGTTTGCAGTGGCTGTGGCCGTCCTAGACTTTACCGCTGTGAGCATTTCTGCTGTTGCCAGGAAGAGCCCAAGGGTTTCTACCTGGAGGGTAGTCGTTGATTTACTGAAAGGTTGCGCACGAGATAGCCCTGTTTTAGGGCAGTAGAAACCACAACCCGCTCCTAGTTTTAGTTTCGAACCCTCAGTATCTTCCATGTTATTCTCCGAAACATTGTCGACCAACCAGATGTGTTGCCTCGCCAAGTGCCATGAGTAGCACACTGCTGTCGGTAATACAGAACCTTAAAAAAAATATTTAGATTATGCTGACACTGAAATTAAGGTAACTTATTTTTTCATAAATCCTGATTTATTAGTTATTTACTCATTAAACATTGTTGTTAGAGTTTAATGTTAACGAAAATATTTTTTTAGTCGATGAATCATAAAACATCGATTTGGTATCGATGTTTTTTCAAATGTCCAACTCTATTGTGCGCAAAGTACTTTTTTATAAATGTGGTGTGTATTGTGAGTTTGAGTTGAGTGTGTCAGAGATCAAATCACTACACTTAGCCATGGGTAACTCACTCAAAAAACATGATCTGCAGCGCATCAGCTCATTTACAGTCTCGAGCCCGAGCCGAACCGCGGTTCAAACGGCTCAGAATTTCAGGACCAATTTATTTTCATGGTACCTTCAAAGACTTCAAGCAAGCACCGATAAGACTTGGCAAAAGGACTAGACGCCAAAATAAAAAAATACTACGATAAAAATAATGTTGTAGAAAAATAAACGAGTCTAGCGGAAAATAAACAGGAAAAAATCCGAGAATTTGTATGTTAGCCGGATATCTTTTTTCTAATATAGACCCTACCTTTCTAGGAATAAAACTTATATTAGGCTGGCATGAGAGCTGTTGAACCGCCCCTAAAGAAATTGAGCCGGTACTGACGCGCTTACTACGGTATGAGCCGCTCCAAACGCGTACGTCCGACTCCTTCTACCCACGGCTAACTACACTAGATATAATGTTAGGTGCCGAGTGCAGAGTGTTTGTGTAGGTACAAGAGTACTATGGATGGTATCAAGATAGGTCTTATAGGTCTTGGGATATTTCATTTCGTATTGATTTTCATAAAAACTGCTATTTTGAAAAATATTGTTGGAAATAATCCTTTTGTGTTCTATTTATTTATTTGTTAAATTAGAAGAAAAAGTACCTAAACAAAAACCTTAATAAACAAAATATAGAACAGGGACTCTGATTTTAATTTTACAATAATATTAATTTTACATAATGTCTTATAAAAATTTTTATTTAATGAGTAACCTCTGCTTTTTTTTAATTTTCACTGATTTTGTGTTCTTAGTACCTACATACTTTAGGGGAACGTTGTCATTTATGCAGAGAAGAAATGATCACGGTAGGCACCTTAGAAGCCGGAGCTTTTCAACGCGTGGTTGCGGACACCCTGAACACCTATCAACACGTAATTTCTGGATTGTAGTTACGTTATCGTACCTATTTCTGGGGATGTAGCAGAGCGCCACATTGGGAAAAACGAGTCACCACCCCGAGATAGGATCGTTTTCTCCAAAATTCCGCTAGGAGGGAACCTAATCTCACAACTGCAAACTGGTGCGGCTCTATTCAGACCACCAGCTGTTAGTAAGCGACCAAACTGTCAAAAGAAGGCTACTCGAAGTTGATCTTTATTCTCAGACCGCTTCATGTCCTAGCTCACGACGAGGCAATCGCGGAAGGCGACTTGTTTGTGCATATGAGCATTTTTTATGGAACAATGACCAACACAACAGAAAATGGTTCTCTTTACTGAAGAGTCCCGGTTTGGATTCCACCTCGATTCACGAAGAACACGTGTTTGGAGAGTTCCAGAGACAGCCAACTCCAGCATCACAAGAGGTCCATTCATACCAGGCGGGACATTCATGGTTTGGGTGGGTTGGATTCGTATTGGCGCGCGAACCGAGTTCCATTTGGCATTTCCATGAGAGGCAGAATTACTACACTAAAATACCGATAAAACCGACTAAGTATCATACCTCCATGGATAAAACAATCACGGAAATACCAATCCTATCACAGAACATTATTACTCAAGACGAATCTTAGTAAATAAAGAACTTCAAATCAACTCATTAATAGAATCTAATCCTCAATAGAAATAGAAAAAGATCAATAAAAAAAAACTGGCTGCCAGTTATATTAGTGCATTTGCCATTAAATGCCATTTTGCATATGTATTGATATTGTTTTTTGTTTTATTACATATCGTTCAGAAGACAAGACGGTTGATCGGTTGATGCCAGGGCTGCCAGGTGAAAATATGGCGCAATCGTACCACAGCTTTAAAAAAGTCGTACGCCCTAAGAAAGTTTGAAATAAAAAATCGTACCTACAAGAATCAATCATCGATATATTTAAACATTTAATGATAAATTACACCTTTTTGCACTAATTTCTTTTTAGGAGTACGAGAACGCTCAATAACACTTGCGTCAATCATTTTTATTAAATTTATTACAGAAGCGCATCAGTTTTCACAAGAGCCTGCACGATTTAGTAGAAAATAACAAGTAGAACCGCGTTTCTCCGCTCCGTACAACTAGACCGCGCGCTAAGGAAATGATTTGTCGTCATTCTTTATTAAAATAATCATCAATTATAAGGAATATTAATGCAATGTTAGTCGGATATCAACCTTATTGTTTACGGTCGAACGTTTTCTTTCATGTATAGAAACATAATATTGTGTTTAAAAAAATCGTACGTTTTCTGTACGATTTCGATGTTTCGATCGTAATCGTACAAAACATGCAAAAAATCGTACAAATACGATTTAAATCGTACAAATGGCAGCCCTGGTTGATGCTACCATTTTTTTTTTTTTTAATTTATTTTAAGGGCTTTGTCGCTGAGCGACCACACTGCCCTATAATAAAACATCAAAAAAATACCTCTCATATAAAAACGTAATCTCTAACAACCTTTATACTACCAACCTATATAAGATATTATTTACATATAATGGTGTCATCCATTATTAATGAATAGGCTCAAAAGTGAGCCAACTGAAAAATAGCTGGCTACTTTTTGATGATGCTACCATGTCAGTAAAGTCAAGTCAACTTGAGTCAAATTTCAGTCGCCTCGTTTAATGTCAATTATTATTACTGTCTGACTGACGGAATCATAGTCTGTGGAAGGATTTAGTTTGTTGTAAAATCGGACAATTTTTTTTATTTTTTGATTCAATTGATGGTGGGATTTCCATTTGAGCATATTTTTTTTGTTTTCTTGGATTATATTTTGGTTCTTCATCATTGTGAGTACATAATTATTAACTTTTCCAAAACTAACACTTTTGAAATAGCTACGCAGATGGTTGCCGAAGATGAACCATCGTTTCAGTTAGGTTGCAGTGAACATAGTCTTCCAGTTTTCATTTAGTTTTTCAGTAATTCTGTTTGTGTATAATTCTTAGGACTACATTGCGTTGGCTCTTGGTAATAGGTATTCCTAAGCAGTTAATTATTAGCTGTACGGTGAGCAATAATGCTACTACGCTACTTTGTGACGTATGAGAAATAAGCAGGAAAGATGTGCTGACTGGAACAAATCACATCTGTTTTTATCTTATTTATTTATCTGATAGAGCCAACAACGGAAAAAGGTAAGGGTAAACACTAGTAGTAACCCATATTGTAGGAATACCTATTAGAATTCAGTGAAAGAGATTCAGTGAAAGAGATTCAGTGAAAGAGATTCTGTGAAAGAGATTCAGTGAAAGAGATTCAGTGAAAGAAATTCAGTGAAATTAAGTAATACAGTGAAATAAAGTGTATTTAACTAACAAGGAAAAATAAAGAATTAAACAAATCTGAGAAGTCTATCAATACAGTCCACTTCAGTTATTCCTCCACATACTTGGTTAGACAGTAGTTTCTCTTGTAGAAGTACAATGTACAATTTTTTTTCATACAAAGCCCTTAGTTCTGTTTTTGTTGACTTCTGAGGGCAATGCCCTTAGTGAAGAAAACCCTTCTTTATCTTTATTTTTCCTGCATTGCTATACTCTGACCAAACATAATATTATCATCTTATGCTATCTCTATTTTAGCCAAGATTGTTATATTTCAGATGTCTGATGGTCATAAGCATCGTTATAAGAATGCAGGACTTAGTACAGATGAGCTTCGACGTCGTCGTGAAGAGGAGGGAGTCCAGCTTAGAAAACAAAAAAGGGAACAACAACTTTTTAAAAGGCGTAATGTTGACCTCCCTGCAGCAAATGCACCAGATATTACTTTACAGGTAAATATAATTAAAAGTTTTTTTGTAGTTGAATTTTTATGTTCTCATAAGCCTATGAAGGCAAGTTTTAGCTAATGTACATAAAGTTTTTTTTTATGTGGTATTTGTATCATAATCAAAATATTGATTAATATTTAGATACTTTTTAGGTAATAATTGAGATACATTTTTAAGAACATTCCTTTACTGGTCACTAACAATGTATATTTTTTTGTTCTATATCTGTAAACATATATCTTACTAGCTATTCATCTTCTGTTGTTTCAGGATGATATTAATATCTTACCTACAGATGACATCACACCAGAAATGGTTGTAGCTCTCTATAGTGACAACCCACAAGAGCAAATAATGGCTACACAGAAGTTTAGAAAGCTGCTCAGCCAAGAGCCCAATCCACCAATTGATGAAGTGATACGCACTGGGATAGTTCCTAAATTTGTTGAATTTTTAAGGAATAGTTCTAATCCCACTTTACAGGTATATAAGAAATTCTTTATAAAATATTAAATTTTTCAAACTTAGATTCTTCTAAGTCTGGTTTTACAAAGTTAAATTATATATATTCGGTACCTGCATTGAGGGGTGGAGGTAAGGGAGGTGGATGCGGGAGTGGGAGGGAAGTCCTCCTCTGGAATCCTTTTCATCAAGAAAATCTAGTATTTCTAGGTTAGAAACAGACAAGAGCACTGATCATTGATTACATTATTCACATTGCGTATCTCGAATGTAATGACGTCATTACATTCTGTCATTATTTTCTGTTCAAAAATTTATGTGCACAGTGCTCTCTCTCATCTCAAATAGTGAAGGAAAATATCTTGAGGAAACCAGCATGTAGAACCTAGAAAGTTCACAATGTGTGTCAAGTGCTCTAAAGGAGCTTCTTTGAGGCGCACTTAAATCCTTTCAGCAGACTGTATCGAAAGAAACTAGTGACACGACAAAAGAAAGAAAAGCAGACGGGTTCGAAAGAAGAAGAATAATGCATTATCTCAATTCACATTCTATAATGAATTTCAGTTTGAAGCGGCATGGGCGCTGACGAACATAGCGAGCGGTTCGACGTTGCAGACCCGCGTGGTGGTAGACTGCGGCGCGGTAGAAGTGCTCGTGAGCCTAATGGCGGACACGTGCAGCGACGACGTGCGCGAGCAAGCCGTGTGGGCGCTCGGCAACATCGCCGGCGACTCGCCGCGCTGTCGCGACGCCGTCATCGCCGCGCAGGCGCTGTCGCCGCTAGTGAAGTCAGTATAATGTACTTGGCGGCTGTACACATGCCTGTAAAATGGAACATGAGCGGCATGCTTGTTAACGGCATGTAGAAGTTACTGGCGCAATGTGGATAGATTTGCAAGTTAAAAAAGTTAGCAAGTTAGTTTAGTTTGCGTCCTTGCATGCCTGTATTTGCCGGTTTCGTAGCCTGCAGCCTCCCTCACGTTGCATGCCTGTAGCTCACAGAAAGTCAAATGTTGGGCTAACTACTTGCGTGGCAGATACAGGCATGCCAGTTAGCGTAGAAGGTGGCAAGTAGGTGGCATGTGCAAGTAGCTTTTATGCAAGTGTGCCAGGTACAGTCATGTGTATTCCGCCTTTACGGTCACATTACAGGCACATGCCTGAAGAAAGTGCCATCACCAAATCGTACTGAATGTGGTACATTAGAAGACGTACAACATATTTTGCTGGAATGTGTCTGAGACAATGCATTAAGATTAAGTTGTTTTGGAAGGCGATGTATGAATGTTGGTATTATTAATAGCATCTTGGCTTGTCCCCTGTCGGGTCAAGCCAAGATGTTATATAGGTTGGCAGAATTAGGGTTAATTAGGTAGATTAAGTTTTGATATGAGATGTATTTTTTTTTATGTTTTATTATAGGGCAGTGTGGTCGTCTAGCGACAAAGACCTTAAAATAAATAAAAAATAGAGGATTTAGACTGTGGATTGACTTGACTATAAAGTATTTTATCTATACCACTTGACACTGGCAAATTTGTCTGTCGAATGACAGACAGGTGCCATAAACAAAAAAAAAAAAGAAGAACATTGATTAATTAACAAAGCATCGTAAGTCACGCTCAATAGGAAGGAACGTGCCTTATGTTGCATTACCCTGCGTTTATCAACTTGAGGCAGTTGATGGACGCAGGGAAATGCATCGTAGGGCACGTTCCCATCGAGCTTGACTTAGGCCCAGTTTCACGATGCTCTGTTAGTTACTAATCAAGGATTAACAGGCCGTTAAATCTAACCTTAGCTGTCAAACGCGTACATTTTGACATATTTAACGGACCTTTAATCCTTTGTTAATCTAACAAAGCATGGTGAAACCGGCCCTTACGATATAATGATTTGTTATAGGTGATGTTTACCACTTAACATCATGTGGGCCATCTCTTATTCCATCAGCAAATTGTATAAAAAAATATACATTTACATTTCTAGGCTGCTGTAAGGTAACAGAACCCAACAGAAGAAAAACAGAAGGAAACGTCCATGCAAACATGGACGTTTCCTTCTGTTCTGTTATGGTGGCACTTCAGATGGCTATTCTGTATTCGCGTTTTTATTTGCTCGTGTATTTGCGTATTCGTAAAAAATAGGCAAATATAGGCGAGCACAAATAGCCACGTGAAGTGCCATCATTAAGTGTCCTCATATGAAATTTCACGAGAATTAACTTCTCGTCACCATAAGATGCAGACAATCGATGACCTCGCGAGATCGGTGTTTTCAGCCGCGCCGAAGCAAATCTTGTCCCGACCAGATTTGTGTATAGTGTATCTCGATACCACAGACAGTTTGGATCTGTTATCGCCCCCAAAAGATTAATGCAATGAGATTTGAAATGTGTATTTGTAGGTACACATTTTATTAGATTTTTCTGTGATAGTATGTGGGTGGATTTATTTGCATCAGCACTAATATATTTTACGAGGGTTTAACAACTTGTATCGGCAGCTCTGTCTTGATCACAACACAGATGCTAACTTGTTTAACTACTAGAAGTCTTCTTTAAGCCAGGAGGAAGCTCTGATGCAGGCAGTAATTTTTAGATACTACGAGTAGAAATTAAGGTTGAAATATGAATAATAATCTTTTCTTTTTCAGAATGTTAGACAAATACTCAAGATTATCCATGACGAAAAATGCAGTATGGACTTTATCAAATCTCTGCAGAGGCAAAAATCCTCCTACAAACTTCGAGGCCGTATCGCCAGGCAAGTTTTGGTGTTTAGTAATATAATGATTGTAGTATGTAGTATAGGTGCTGTACTATGTACTGAGGGTCTAGACAAGTTTCACTTTCTGATGCGGAATACGCTTGTGAGAAGTTTGAGTGTTCCGCAAACAGAAAATGGATCTTGTCTAGACCCCAGGGTCCTAACATATTTATGGTAAGTTTCAATAAATATACTAATAAATTAGTGAGTCTGAAATTTAATTTAAAAAATTATGTTCTGAACCTTAGGCATACCAGTATTGGGAAGATTGCTTCATCACACCGACCCAGATATCCTGAGCGATGCATGCTGGGCGCTTTCATACTTGTCCGACGGACCCAACGAGAAGATACAGGCTGTGATCGACGCGGGGGTTTGCAGGCGGCTTGTTGAATTACTTATGTAAGTTATATCTATTTCCCCTCAACCCCTAAAGGGTTGCTGCAGGCGTTGATGCTTGTATGAAAATATTTTCATGGGAATGAACTCACTCGTATTTAATAATAATAAAAAAAATTAAGGCAGGCAATTAATGAATGATTGGTTTTACCTTTCATTTGATGAAAGGTAAAACCAATCATTCATTCGAACGCTTTTTCAAGAGATGCCTCACTTCACTGTATCTATGTTTTATCAAAAACGAAAGACATTTTCATTCAACTCGTTGGAACGACATCGTGCGGTTCGTGGGAAGTCGGTGAATGGAGAGGGCTCGGAATCGTTCTTCATGGAAATGTATGTATATATGGCCTATGTCCTGCCGTGGACTTCTCTGGATGATGACTGTTGGCGATGAAACAGTCTCCTACGCATCAATACGGAATAGTCGCATGAAAAGAGTGAGACAGCATGACTAAAAACATGTAGTGGTTTTTAGAAGGAGGTGGCTAAAAGTGATATGTCTGTCTCCCTCTATTCATGGCCTTATTTTTGCTTATGATTAGATTAGTATTTTGTTTGTATTAGGAATAAATGACAAGTTACGGGTTTTTTATTTATGTCAGGAAATAGGGAAAATTAGCGTCTATGTAATTAATAAACTAGGTAGGAAATAAAGTTGGTAGTTTGAACCTAGTAGTCGAAGAAACATAAATAATATTTTGTCATACTGAAATTTAGCATAGATATATGTAAGCTAGAAACAAATAAAGGCCTGTAGGCCCTAGGGGAACTTTTGACCTGAGAGGGGGGCACTGTGCCCGTCAGGTAGCCTAGATACTAAGAGTTTTTGTTAATAAATGAGGTCGGTATGGAGTGAAAGAGGGTTGACTAAAGGGTGATTTAGGTAGAGGTAAACAAGGGTTTGGGCCTCGGTCTCCTTAAGGTAATGCTTCGAGGTACGTAAGGAGGCGAGGTCCGACCAGTGGTGTGGTATAACATCGGTAATGGTATCTACTTATAACTGGAAGAAGGGAATCAAGATCCGAAAAAGTCTGAGGAGCAGTTCAGGATCATCACCAAGGCAAATGCTAATTGCTGAAGGAAAGTCAACCCCCTCGCACCCCATTACCGCCACCGACAAGTAACCTTGCGTTTCTTTTGGAACAACAGTAGCAACACGAGGCCCTCCACCTCACGCCCACCCCCAACGGTGACGGACGGCTACACCAGACCCAGCAAACACCTCCACTATCAGGTGCCGTTTAGGCCTAGAGCTAACGGCGGCGCAAGCTACCCGTGCTCGGTCCACCTGATTGTGGAGAGGCACCCGACACCGCCCTGCAGGGCGTGTGCAAGGTGCGGGGGAGTCCTATACGCGACCCCCCACAGCTGGTCCTTCGAGTGCCGGATCTGTGTCATACCGTAACCATCGCCTTGGGGGCGGCTGCTTCTGTTGTTTATCGGTGCGAGGGCGTCTGGCGACTTTCCATAAATCAGCTAGCATTGGGGCCGAATTACCACTTGCTGACGGAGAGTCTGGGAGCCGTCACGGCCTTTCACCCGAAAGGCTGTGCGTGCATACCAGGAAAGCAGACGACCACCCGACACCATGCCCGTGACCCGCAGTCGCGCGGGAGCGAATCGCCGTCAAATGGAAGAGGAACAGACCCCGGAGACCACGGAGGCCTCCGGGACGTCCGGGACGGCTGCAACAACCACAGACACCACGGGTACGGCCGGTACCGCGCTGGAGACCAGCCCTGGTCCCTAGCGCCCCGGAAAGAAGCAAATGAAGGTTAAGTGAAGCTGAAGGTAAGTCCAGTCATCCTAACTCAGACAAACCCTCGTCGGCGGCAGAGAGGACACGGTCGCGGCGGGAGGCCCAACTGCGTGCAGAGATCAGCCGCAGGGAGATGCAGGAGGCCCAGGCGGCCGCCGCGCTGGCGAGGGCAGAGATGGATCTGTTAAGGATTGGTGAGGACTCTCCAGCAGAGGACTCGGCAGATGAGGAGTCTGCCGACGATGAACCCGACGATCGAGCCAAAGAGGTCCAAGACTGGGTTAACGACACGGTGAGCAGGATGTCTGGTGGAGGACGTCAGGGAGAAGGGAGGACGCCCGCGAAGGGGCGACCAGGTGGGACCAAGGATGGCCCCTTAAAATCCCAAGCTCCAACTGCAGCCGAGGTGAAGCCAGAGGACCTAAAAGGTATGGAGGCCGGCAGCATAGGATTGTTGGCGAAGGCAATCGTGAGCGCTATTGGCACTGCTCCGAGGACCGGATATACGCACCAGCCCGCGTATATGTACGAGTTACCGGTTTTCGATGGGAGCAGTGGGGAATGGCTGGCCTTCAAGTCGGTGTATGAGGATACGGCGTCCTTGTTCAGCACGGTGCAGAATATGGCTCGGCTGAGAAGAGGAATCAAGGGCGCGGCTAGAGACACGGTAAGAAGTATTTTATACTCTGAGTGCGCACCGGAGGAGGTGTTGGAGTCTCTACGCCGAAGATACGGCAGACCAGAAGCCCTAGTCTTGGCGGAATTGGAAAAGGTAAGAAGCCTACCCAAGACTACGGAGAGCGCGCGAGATGTGTGTATGTTTGCTGGCACGATTAACAACACCGTCGCGACGATCAAGGGTCTAAAGAAGCCGCAATATTTGAACTCTCCTGAGATGATAAAGGTAATCATAGATAAGTTACCAATGGTGCTCAAGTACAGGTGGTACGACTTCGCGATCGAGCACGAGAACCCAGACTTGGTGCTGATTGCTCAGTTCCTGAACCGAGAGGCCGAACGGTGTGGACCGTACGCCGCGCAGGAGACCGTCGTCTCCAAGAAGGCGACTCAACAACGTCAGGCGACGCACGCCACGACGGAGCCGCAGGAGGCGCAGCAACTTTCATGTCCACACTGCGAGGGAGGCCATCACCTAGAGGAATGCAAGAAGTTTCTTCAAGCTTCAGTAACAGACAGATGGGCCATAGCGAGGAAGTCGAGGTACTGCTTCAAGTGTCTCCGCAGCAGACACAGGAAGGATTCGTGCAGGAGGCCATCGTGTAAACACTGCCGTAGATGGCACCACGCCTTACTGCATGAAGAGCAGAAGCAGGCACCGGACAAGGTGACTACAGATCAGGAGAGTCCTGCCAGGGAAGTGGCAAACAACGTTCATTCGATGAACTACAACAAGGACGCAAGAGCGTACTTGAAGATGGTACCCGTGGAGGTGTACGGGCCGAAAGGGAAAGTCAGGATATTGGCTTTGCTGGACGAAGGATCGACAATCACCCTCATCGACTCAGCGGTGGCGGATGAAGTCGGCCTGGAGGGACCCAGGCAAACCCTATCGTTGGAAACGATAGGGGGGCGAGTCATCAGGAAGGATGACTCCATGCGGATTGACATCAGCCTGAGGGGCATTCACTCGAGTCAACGGAAGAGGATCAGCGGGGCGCGTACGATCGACGAGCTCAGGCTATCTCCTCAGGCGATCAACCGGTCGCGACTCGACGAGTGCAGCCACCTCAAGGGGTTGTCAGAGAGACTCTACTACGAAGAAGAGTCACCGAAGATGCTCATAGGTCAAGACAACTGGGAGCTCATCGTGTCACGAGTAACAAGAAAAGGTAAACGCGGCCAACCTGCTGCCTCCCTCACGCACCTAGGATGGGTGCTACACGGGACAGACGGGGGAGCAGCTCAGAGGGTGAACTGCCTTACCTATGCGAAGATCTCTGCTCGTGAAGAGAGCTTGGATGAACTTATGAAGGAGCACTTCGCGATAGAGTCGTTGGGTATACAGCCGCGACGACCTAGCACGGACGCCGAGGAACGCGCCGTGCAACTACTTCGTCAAACCACGCGTCAATTAGCAAACGGGCGCTTTGAGACGGGAATGCTGTGGAGAACTGACGAAGAAACAATGCCGAATAACTACGATTCGGCACTGGGAAGATTGAGGAACATCGAACGCAAGTTGGACAAGGACAGGGGCCTGAAGACTGAATACGAACGACAGATCAACCACCTTCAGGTCAGTGGGTACGCAGAGGAAGTCACTCACGAGTCCGCGTCGACCAGGAAGTGGTACCTGCCGCACTTTGCCGTGACACACCCCACTAAGGGGAAGATAAGGTTAGTGTTCGACGCTGCTGCAAAGTGTGGAGGCAAGAGTTTAAACGACGCGCTGCTACAGGGTCCGGACTTGCTTCAGTCGCTGTTTGGAGTGCTACTGCGCTTCAGAGAGAAGCCAATCGCAGTAGTGTCAGACATTCAGGAGATGTTCCTCCAAGTGAAGATACGAGAAGAGGATAGAGACAGCCTACGCTTCCTATGGAGAGGGGCGAAGCGCTGTGGAGCGCCTACAGAATACAGAATGACGTCCGTTATCTTCGGTGCCGCTTGCTCACCTAGTTTGGCGATTTATGTGAAGAATCGCAACGCACAAGATGCGGAAGGTGAATTTCCAGAAGCAGCAAGGGCAGTGGTGAAGAACCATTACATGGACGATTATCTACACTGCTTCGACACAGCGGAAGAGGCGCTGACGATAGCACGTCAGGTATCTAATGAAACACGGAAGGTTGCTTTCCACAGACTGTATTATATCTCAAGAGATGGCGCTAGTAGTAGTTTAAATACATTATTTTAAAAGTAATTCTAACACCTCCACTTATTAAAATAATCTAAACATTTATATTTTAGTAACATTACGATAAATCATCAAAAAATAAACTAATAGCATACAGCCATCAAACAATATTTTGAATACCTAGCTTCTTTACAAAATAATTATGCTTTACACTACCTAACCCTTTTGTCAGTAGGTCTGCGGGCATTTCAGACGTTGGCAGATGAATAATCTTTACAAGATTGTTAGCAACCGTTTCTCTAACAAAATGGTGACGCACATCAATGTGCTTAGTTCTTTTATGGAACATGGGATTTTCTGTCAATTTCTGAGCACCTTGGTTATCATTATACAAAATGATAGCATAATCACAAAAGTGTAAAATTTCAGACAATAGGTTTTTTAAATAAATAGCCTCCTTACATGCCTCTGCTATCGCCATATATTCGGCTTCTGTACTTGATAAAGCTACAGTTGGCTGCTTCTTACATTCATATGAAATAATGGTTCCTGAGAACTTAAAGTAAAAACCTGTGTAGGATTTTCTATCTAAAGTATTTGAGGCCCAGTCTGCATCAACAAAACCTTCTAAATTGCAACTATCCTTAGTAAACATTAGCCCATAAGATTTAGTTTTACATAAATATCTTAAAATTCTTTTTGCATGTTTCCAATGAATTAAAGAATAACAATTATTGAATTGGCTCAAATAAATTATACTGTACTGCCCCCGATAGTTAAAAAGGCGCATCTAACATTTTTACCGGATTTGAGTTATATATATTGCCGGAATCGGGAAAAAAAGGCGCATCTGCCTGTTTTTTTAATATTTTGCTACCTTGCTTCGGTGCGATTTTAGCACAACAAAATAAGCAGCATCTACACACATTTGTACACCTTATTGAAGATAAAAAGGCGAATTTAGTTAAAACTTAGTTGAAAAGTCGCATATAAGTAGATATGCCCTTAAGCATTGTATATTTTATTTCAGTTCGGTAATTTAAAAGACGCATATTTGACCTTATTTATAAGAGGAAATTAATAAGGCGCAAGTAACCATTTGCGCCTTACAAACTAATATTGGAAACTGCCTCCACACTAAGAAAAAAAGTCTACATCTGCCTGCTTGCGCCCTTTCTACTTCGTAAAGTTTGTTTTGGCCCAGGCGCATTTGTCATATAAGTCTTAATACCTTAAGTTGCGAAAAAATGGTATCGATGTACTTAATTAAAAAGGCGCAAGTAAGCAGAAACGTCCTTTTCACTTATTACCGTGAATCCTGCGGGGATGTGCCCGGGGTTTGATTAGTACGGCGACTGACCGTTTCCTGTGTCAGTTGCGCCCGAGTAACAGTGGGAGTAAGGACAAAAAATTGCGAGGCGCGAGTGTCACATTTGCTTGTATATGACACGAAGCTATTGAAGGCAGGAGAAAAGACGACATCATAAGCTGTTTCAGAGCTTTTTTTCGCCAACTTTTTTCTCATTTATTGTTTCTTGTTAACTCCAGCGAAGTCAATTTGGAAGCTATCACTTTAAAAGTATTTATTGTACCTAGTTTCTAAGATTTGTCCAAAGGTTGTTAATTTTCTGTGATCCAATTTTCAAACTGATCTTTTTCGATTATATTATATACCTACCTAACAATGATTAGTACTGAGTTGTGAGTTTATAATACTTTTTATTTTGTTATTTTAGTCACTAACGAAAAGTACCATGTTTTTTTCTATAGGAGGTAATCAGACACTTAATTAAACCAGCTTTTATAATAGAAATATTATTAGTAGTCGATTGTTATTTTTTTCAAGACTTGTTTTGCTTATAATAAATAATGCATTTTTATAAAAGTATGTGGCAATTACGGATGACAGGACTGTTATTATGACTGATTAAGTTAAACATTGTTAAAGTTATATTACTTCTAGCTATGTAAGTTCAAAGTTTAATACTGTAGTTATATATATAATTATCCTACTTAATTACTATAAGTAGGATCAAGTGATTCTTGAGTGAAAATCATTGCATGATATAATAATATGACAATTATTTTATTTTTATTTTGTGCCATTGATAAGCAGTTTTCTTCAATAAATACTTGACTCTGTCGATAGTTTAAAAATAAATTAGAGTATCTACATCATACAAAGCAGTAAAACTCATTTACTGTACATTTTTAAGTTATAGTCCCAGATGGAAGAATTAATTAGTAAACTGTATATACTTTTTATCTTACTCAAGGATTATCTACATAGTTTTGAATACTTAAGCAAAAAGGCGGATATAACCAAATGCGTCTATTTTTTTTAGAAACGTAAGTATATAAAGTATATAAAAAAGAAAAACCCGTGCCTTGCAATTTCTGCGATGTATCCACCATCTGAGTGACATAGCTAGTCATAGATTCACTGTCTTCCAATCGTATAGAAATCAAATGCCGTAGCAAACTGATTTTTCTTTGAAAACCTGAATCATCAAAAAGTGATTTCAGACGATTCCACACATCGTATGCTGTTTTCTCATTTTTGATATGGACATATAAAGACGAATCAATTGTCATGATCAACTTTGCCTTGGCTTTTTTGTCATCAGCTTCGGCCACACCGTCTTTTTTCTTGATATCCATGCCTTCCAAAATGAGGAAATTCTCGGCGGCAAACGCCCACTCGCCATAGTTTTCACGTCCCTTGAGTTTGGGCACGTTTACGATGTAACTGCCGGCCATTGTTCAACAACTTGTCCAACGACAAAAAATAAAAATCACTTTTGCACGTCACAGTTTATACATTGAACAAATCTAGTCCGACCAACACAAGTCACACAGCACAAATTACTTGATTAACAATAGTTTTTAGTCCGGGGATTAAATTTTATCAATTATTTCACGAAAAAACAGGAGATGGCCCATAACCTCTAATGAAACACGGAGGGTTGCTTTCCACAGACTGTATTATATCTCAAGAGATGGCGCTAGTAGTAGTTTAAATACATTATTTTAAAAGTAATTCTAACAAGGTAGACGTCATCCATCAAAGAGCCGGCTTTCGGCTGCGAGGATGGGCGTCAAACAGCCGGGAGGTCCTCAGGGGTCTCACAGACCAGGTTTACCTGGTCTGTGAGACCCGAGCTCTATCTCTGTGTTTACACAGAGATAGAGCTCGGGTCCAAGGAGGAACGGACTCTGGGGCTGCGCTGGTTTACTGAAGAGGACGAAATGGGATTCAGGACGCAGCTACGCAACGTGGTCAACGTCGTGAACCAAGAGGAAACTCCAACCAAGCGTCAGGTGACAAGTGCAGTCATGAGCACTTTCGATCCCCTGGGTCTAGCTTCTCCTGTTCTGATCCAGGGGAAGAAACTGATGCAGGACGTGTGGAGAAGCGGCGTCGGCTGGGACGAGAAGGTAACCGACACGGAAGAGGCCTCGTGGAAGATCTACCTACAAGATCTTCAACTGCTGCGACATCTAAGGATCGTGCGATGTATCTCCCGCTGCAAGGGAGAAGGAGACATGCACGTGTTCACGGATGCCAGTGAGACGGCATACGCGTGCTCGGTGTACTGGAGACAACGCAGCCAGGAGGGAAGGTACAACGTGACTCTGGTAGCCGGTAAGGCACGAGTCACCCCACTGAAGCCGGTCTCCATCCCAAGGTTAGAGCTTCAAGCCGCGCTGCTAGGTGCCAGACTGGCGCGTTCCATCGAGGAAGAGATGGACATGAAGGCGTCCAAGAAGACGTACTGGACAGACTCGAGTACGGTACTCTCTTGGATAAGGGCTGACGCGAGAACATTCAAGCCCTTTGTCGCGCATCGTCTGGCGGAAATAGAAGACACGACACGACCACAACAATGGCGTTGGGTACCCACGGCGGAGAACCCGGCTGACGACGCCACCAGAGAAGTCCCCAGGAATTTTGACGGCGGCCACCGTTGGTACACGGGGCCGAAGTTCCTTGAGGGGGAAGAGGAGGGGTGGCCAGAGGACCGCACATTCAATCGCAAGTCTACGAGCGAAGACAAAAATGAACTGAAAGTCGCTACTGTAAGATCACGTGAGTACAATCTAGGTACTCCCGATCCCAAGAGATTTTCGAAATGGACGAGACTGCTGAGAGCGACGGCAAGAGTATTTCAGTTCATCGACTTGTGCAGGAAGAAGGAAACAGTAGGTGCGACCAGGGGGGAGAGGGAAGACCCTACCTGGAGGAAGACCACCAAAACCAAGAAGCAGGCCTACAAACGGCCTATCATAAATGTAAAGACACGATCGTTTTTACCTTTAGATGTCGGCTGCTTGGAAAGAGCAGAGCGGGCGCTTCTCATGAGGAGCCAAGACGACAGTCACTTCGAGGAGAAAGGAAAACTCAAGAAGCTTGACGTCGTGAAGGAGGGCGGCCTCATCAAATTACGCGGCAGAATCGACGCCGCCGATATGACAAGCCAGTACAAGCGGCCAATCGTCCTGGACAGCCGAAACGAGGTAACAAGACTTTTTATAACTCATTACCACGAAGTCTTCAACCACGGCAACCACGCGACGGTCATGAACGAGATTCGTCAACGATATTGGGTCCTCGGGTTGCGATCAGCGGTGAAGGCTACGAGGCACGGATGTCAGTGGTGCAGAGTCTACAGAGGGGGGCCGCAACGCCCGCCCACAGGGAACCTGCCGAGGGAGCGCCTACAAGTCGGCGAACCACCCTTCACGAATACCGTAAGACCGTACCGTACCGTTTTAAGAGTAGTAGAGCTCTTTGTGAAGAGCTCGTCCGGGGAAGTACTACCACCACACCTTTTTCTGCCGCCAAGCAGCAATGCTGTGTTTCGGTTTGAAGAGTGTGGTTGCCGGTGTAATTACAGGCACATGAGGCTTAACATCTGTATGCCTCAAGCTGATGGACGCAGGGCAGTGCATCGTAGGGCACGTTCCTATCCTGCGTGACTTACGAGGCAATGCTTTGTCATAGGTGATGGTTACCACTTAACATCAGGTGGGCCATCTGCTTGTTCCACCAGCAGGTTGTATAAAAAAAAAAAAAAAAAAAAAAAAAAAAAATACCGCCGTCGATTATTTCGGCCCTATGACGGTGACGGTGGGACGGCGGCACGAGAAACGGTGGGGCGCTCTATTCACGTGTCTAACTACCAGGGCTGTACACCTCGAGTTGGCAGCATCCTTGTCCACAGATTCAATGATCATGGCACTAAGAAGGATGGCTGCACGGCGGGGGCAACCGAGAACAATCTTCAGCGACAATGGCACCAACTTCGTGGGGGCCAATAAAGAACTGAAGACCGCAATCGACGAACTGAACACAGAGGGCTTCGCAGAACAGGCCATGGCAGCAGGGGTGCGGTGGAAGTTCATCGCACCAGGCGCACCGAACATGGGAGGGGCCTGGGAACGACTGGTGAAGTCAGTGAAGAGCGCACTGAACGTGACGCTCAAGGAGAGACACCCCAAGGAAGAAGTCCTTCACACACTACTGCTTGAAGCGGAGCATGTGGTGAACTCAAGACCGCTCATACAGACGGAAGAAGAAGAGGAAGGCCTCACACCGAACCATTTCCTCATTGGGAGGTCATGCGGCGCCCCCAGGCTGGGGGCATTCACCGAAGAGGACCTCACCGGACGGCGGTCGTGGAGGACGGCGCAGCGACTAGCCGATCACTTTTGGGCTAGATGGGTGCGGGAGTACCTACCTACACTCCTACCCAGGCGAGTCGACGGCGCCACAACTGAACGAGATCTGCAGTGTGGGGACACGGTCCTCATAGTGGACCCCACACTGCCACGCAACGTGTGGCCTCGCGGGGTCGTGACCCGTACCTACCCAGGGTCCGACCGCCGCACCCGGATCGTGGACGTGCGCACCCTGCACGGTATCTTCAAGCGGCCAAGCAGCAAGGCGGTACTTCTGGTCCCGACGACAACCCTAACGTCTGAAGGGCCAGAACACGCCGCCCCGCTCCTGGTCCCAAAAGACAACCCTAACGTCTGATAACGGACCAGGGAGCCACCGGTCGTCGAGTCACCGAGCTAGGATCGACGATCAACGGGATGGCGCGATGGCAGACGGGGGAGCCCTCCAGGCTCCTCGGGATGGCGCGCTTGCAGACGGAGAAGCCTTACCACACTTCAGGATGGCGCCAAACCAGGGAATCGGTGCTGCGCACGAGGGGGAGGATGTTGGCGATGAAACAGTCTCCTACGCATCAATACGGAATAGTCGCATGAAAAGAGTGAGACAGCATGACTAAAAACATGTAGTGGTTTTTAGAAGGAGGTGGCTAAAAGTGATATGTCTGTCTCCCTCTATTCATGGCCTTATTTTTGCTTATGATTAGATTAGTATTTTGTTTGTATTAGGAATAAATGACAAGTTACGGGTTTTTTATTTATGTCAGGAAATAGGGAAAATTAGCGTCTATGTAATTAATAAACTAGGTAGGAAATAAAGTTGGTAGTTTGAACCTAGTAGTCGAAGAAACATAAATAATATTTTGTCATACTGAAATTTAGCATAGATATATGTAAGCTAGAAACAAATAAAGGCCTGTAGGCCCTAGGGGAACTTTTGACCTGAGAGGGGGGCACTGTGCCCGTCAGGTAGCCTAGATACTAAGAGTTTTTGTTAATAAATGAGGTCGGTATGGAGTGAAAGAGGGTTGACTAAAGGGTGATTTAGGTAGAGGTAAACAAGGGTTTGGGCCTCGGTCTCCTTAAGGTAATGCTTCGAGGTACGTAAGGAGGCGAGGTCCGACCAGTGGTGTGGTATAACATCGGTAATGGTATCTACTTATAACTGGAAGAAGGGAATCAAGATCCGAAAAAGTCTGAGGAGCAGTTCAGGATCATCACCAAGGCAAATGCTAATTGCTGTAGGAAAGTCAACCCCCTCGCACCCCATTACCGCCACCGACAAGTAACCTTGCGTTTCTTTTGGAACAACAGTAGCAACACGAGGCCCTCCACCTCACGCCCACCCCCAACGGTGACGGACGGCTACACCAGACCCAGCAAACACCTCCACTATCAGGTGCCGTTTAGGCCTAGAGCTAACGGCGGCGCAAGCTACCCGTGCTCGGTCCACCTGATTGTGGAGAGGCACCCGACACCGCCCTGCAGGGCGTGTGCAAGGTGCGGGGGAGTCCTATACGCGACCCCCCACAATGACGATGAAATAAAGCAATATTACAAAAACTATAAAACATCATCAAAACCAAAGTACTGACAACTCAAAAAATAAAATAGAATTTAAATTTGGAAAAAAGACCCAATTGGCCGCGTTAAGCTCCAGTCTACTCGGCCTGCTGATAAATTCGCCACTATGGATGATGGAGATCAAAGTCGTGAAGCTGTTTGTTTCATGTCCAGGCACAGCAAATCGACTGTGGTATCGGCGGCTCTGCGCGCAGTGGGCAACATAGTGACCGGCAACGACGCGCAGACGCAGGCCGTGCTGAACTGCGCGCCGCTCGCCAACCTGCACGCGCTGCTGCGCGCGCCCGTCGAGTCGCTGCGCAAGGAGGCCTGCTGGACGCTCTCCAACATCACCGCCGGCAACGCCACGCAGATACAGGTAACTAACCCTTTTTTTACGGGAAAAATACACTGCGCATGCCTCCCACTCGGACACAGTAGGAGCGAAAGGTAGCGGCCCCGCCTTCCAATCCTAAGGTCGTGCGTTCAAAAGCGGTCGTGCACCAATGAGTTTTTCTGTTTAAGAATGTATGTGCACAGTGCCAGTATTCTCAAACGATGAAAGAAAACATTTTTAGGAAAAGAACCTAAAATATTTGGTTTTGTTTCTAGAATTGGCAATAACTCATACGATCTTAATATATATTTTCATTGCAGGTCGTGCTAGATGCTTCGATTTTCCCGACATTAATCGACATTTTAAAACAAGCTGAATTTAAAACAAGGAAAGAGGCAGCGTGGGCGATCACAAACGCGACCAGCGGAGGCAGTCATGCTCAAATCAGGTAAATCTTAGATTTTGTGGCATATTATCCAAAGCATTCTACAGTACAGTGTCTATTTTAATCATTCGGAAACGTCAGTTTCTTTGTTTTTTGTTTATATAGAAACAAGAACAAATTCTGCAGTTCTGTAGTACTGAAAGACTAAAAACAGAATGCTACTAAAATATGAAATACACAAATCAGATACTAATCCGCCAATAGTGGATTGGATTTTGTTGGAAACTCTCAGATCTTTTAGTACTAAGTATCAACTCATCTTCATCAAAGTCTTCATTAGAATTCTTTGATGAATACTAACCAGATGTCCGTTTAGATATTACATTTGGCACCCAATTTTTTTCAGTACTTGGTAAGAAAGAAGTGAGGTCTGAGATGACGAATGATAGCGGAGAGTGGAAGAAGAAAACCTGTTGTGCCGACCCCGCTTATCGTGGGATAAGTTCAGGAAGATGCTGAATGTCACTCATTCTATAATTTCTAATTAATGAGGTATTTGTTTCAGGTACCTTGTTGATGAAGGATGCATACCTCCGCTGTGCGATCTGTTGACAGTTACTGATCTAAAGACAGTTCAAGTAGCTCTCAATGGCTTAGAAAACATACTTAAGGCAGGCCAAGCGGCCGATCAGCGACACAATCCCTACGCCGTACTCATCGAAGAATGCTACGGTAAGCACCGTCTTAAGTATTTTAGATAATACTAGCGGCCTGTCCTAGCTTCGCATGGGTGGTCATAAATTTTTTGAACATTTTAGAATAAACTTAGACCGTAGGTTCGAGCCTCGCGTCTACTTATTTCATACATTTTCACGCCCTTCTCCTTGAGTGAATGAAATCGCAACCCGTGCGTGACCCGTTAACATTTTTAATTTCCTCATATCTTTAGAATGGAATGTCCGATTTGAAAAATTTAAGAAGTAATCTATAGATATTGAAACCGTCTTAATTATGAAATGTTTTATTTGGATAAGGATTAATACCAAGGTACAAATAAAGACCCTTTTCTAGCGGCGGCATTTCAATAATATTTTTATAATAAAAGAACAGTTATTGTGACATAACTATAATAGTTAGACATTATGCTGTCGCGACATTTTTTGTAGATGATGACGTGTTCTACAAAATCGTAGTACATTATTTTGTTCTATCATTAATAGTTTTCGCAACGCACGCGATGTAAGGTTTTTGTTTTCCACCTTGGGTTACATTATTGGAGTTTTAGTAAGGATCCCAGATTTTATTGAAAATATAATATAGCCTATGTTACTCAGGGATAATGTAGCATTCTAATGGTGAAAGAATTTTTGAAATCGGACCAGTAGTTTTTGAGCCTATTCGTTACATACAAAAATACAAAAATACAAATGTTTCCTCTTTATAATATTAGTGTAGATAAGAGCCGCTTTACTAATTTAGGAAGCTTATCACGATTAACGTCTTGCACAAGAAAAAATTGCATGCATTGTTTTACCAAAATTATTTCTAGAAATAGGTTCCCATCACCTCGTCGAGATCGTCCTTTTAACGTTTTCTCAGCACGTTCGACTATAAATAAATCTTGCGGCTAAGTCAAAACCACAACCTACTACGAAGGAGGCGTTGTGTGATGAACATAAATGTTTGTTGTGTCTGGGTGTTATAATTTATTTATGTTTACTATCAGTCATCTAGTTCCCATAATTCGAAATAGTGCTTAGGTGATAGCTGTCAAAAATTACCTTTGATCGATCAAAAAATTCCCCTCCTTTTCATGACTAGAATCTGCTCTACGTGTTATGTCCGTACGAGACGACGAATGCAACTCTTAAATGTCAAAATAACAATATTTATAAAAAAAAAAGTAAAAAAAAATGTCTGTCAGCATGATTTATCAATAGATAAATATTGTTTACGACAAAAAAATAAACAACTTATCATTGATAACGAGAAGTTTAGCAAAAAAGACAAATACAATGAATATAAACGTAACTGAATAACGTGTATATCAAATCGTTATTCAGTTACATTAATATTACTTATATTATACAGATAAATACTAGTATATTAACTTAAACACAGAGTTCTACGCTAGTTTTTGAGGAAAAAAAAGTTTTTAAGAAAAAATAACACCACGCGGGAATTCTATTAAAATCTCAGTAAGATAAATAAGTTCGCATATCATTCAATATATTTTCTGCTGAACTTCTCGTTATCAATGATAAGTTGTTTTATTAATTTTATATTTAGTCGTAAACAATATTTATCTATTGATAAATCATGCTGACATACATTTTTTCTCACACAAATGAGTTCATTCAACTGACGATGATATGACGTGACTTTAGTGCCAATTGTCATCGATGATCGCATTCACTTAGCTTATCTGATGAAACATCGGAAATGTTGAGGCAATTTTTTTGTGGTGCAAATGACATTGCTAAAATAGTTTTTGGTCTGTAAGTTCGCTTCGCAAAACTAGTGTTTTTAGCAAAAAGTGCGATCTACCACATCAGTCTGAATAGAAACAAATGAATTAATGAAAATACTCCAAACAACGTACACAAAAAATATAAATGAAAACTACAATATCTTAATCTATATTAATATTGTTAGATGTTGACTTTTCCAAGTGTACTTGTTATTTTACTGGAATAAAATAAATGAATCTGAATAGGTGGTCTTATCGTTGAAAGCGATATCTTCCAGACAACTTTTGGATGGAGAGGATTGTGAAAGTATGGTTGATTGGTCGCAGGTGCACTAGGAAAATAAAATTATACATAAGAGTAATAGTTAAAACATTATATATTTATTACAGTTAGTCACCTGTTGCTTATCGGAATGTGTGACAGCTGTTAATTTTACTAATAATGTATGCAAGAGTTTTACTGTTGTGTGTTTATGTTTTAATTTAGTCTCGACCAAGTTTATTGTTATAGCCGTGCCTTATAATATCACTAGTGAATAACACTATTTGTTATTGACAAGTCTAAGAGTTACTCTGAGTGGTTAAACCGCCATGCATACTTACTATTAATTCGGGGACTATTGGAGCGAATAACAATAGCCTTTGTTTTTATTTGCAGGTTTAGATAAAATAGAGTTCCTGCAGTCGCACGAGAATCTAGACATCTACCAGAAGTCGTTCGAAATAATAGAGAACTACTTCAACTCGGAGGACGAAAGTCGTCTATCGCTCGCCGTTTCTTCCACCACTGACCACTACGAGTTCGACGCGGACCAGTCCGTACCTATGGGCGGTTTCAACTTCTAGACCACAAGGTATCCCATACTTGGTATCACTATATTGTCCAGCCATCATCTGCTAATGACATGTAGCCTCCATTATTTGAAAAAAAAACGGCTGTGTTTCTTTATTGAACATTGGAAGGAACTAACGTCTAGTGTTGCTTGTAGTATGGGAGGTCTTGTGTAAATGTAGGCTTCGTATTGACGCTCACTCAACTGTGAGGATCTACTTATATAACTAAATGAATTAGTGTTATTTTCAATAACGTTGTACATAGAGCCTTATTAGACTCGTGATCTGTTTAAATACCTGGGTCAGTATCAATTATAGCAGCGTGTGTTCAACGCTGTTAAATTATTATAAAATAATGGATCGAAATATTGGCGATATCACGGCGGAATAAAAGCCATCGAATCTATCAAAATATGATTCAGTTTCGTTTTCATTGATTTGCAATAAAACGTCTGCCTGGTTGACATTAGTTAGTTAAAAACTATGTCGCTTTATTGCTGCTTTCACAAATAATTTTAATCAATTTGATGCCTTATACATTTACCCAAACGGTAGTTGAGGTATCCAAATAAAATGTGAACGCAAAATATTGTTATGTTTCAAAAATGCAGAGAGCCTTAAGTTTTCTCGCTTATGATTAGTTAATTACAATCAAATGTTCGCACCAAGCTGTATTTATGTAATTGTTTAATCTTATTTACAAACTATTCATTATACATACGTATGTATCTAATTAGGTGTTCGATTTATTTAAATGTTATTAACTACTATATCGCCTTTTTATTTTTTTATACATTGTAGATAACGGCAAACTATCTTCATATCTATCTTTTTAAGTCGATGTATTATATTTTAGTTGGCCCTTATGCCGATTTCTGTTATTATAATAAACATGTATGTTTTTATGTGATACACTATCATAATATAACAGATTGGTACCAATATATAGAATGCATTTTTATTTATTTATATTTTAATGTACAAATAGGTAATCGCCCGCAGTAGTTGTTACTGCTTCAAAGATAAATTAATTACTCTGGAATGACCTACCTACATCTATAAAATGTGAACAGGTGCACAAGACAATGTAAATAAAACAGCAAATAAAGTTAGACCCGTTTTTAATACTATAAATAATAAAAAAAAACAAAATGTATAATCTGATCAACTATGAAGCAATAATTAGTGCACTAAATTTTTATAAACATTGTTAGTTACATCATTATTCTTATCTTGCTGTGAATGATATCACCATTGCACGCCCAAATCATTGAAATAAACAAGTGCTCTTAAGAATGTGTTGTCTCTATGAAGGTCGTCCCAAAAGGCCATTCTCTCGCGGTAAGGGTTTCTTCCCTTCGTGAGCTCCGATCCTATGCTGAGGTAGTTTAGTTTATCCTGATTCTCGACCGGATCCCAAGCAATCTGTAGTAAAGGGTCATTCTCGTCCGGCGTAGGGTTTCTGAAACAAGTGGATATTTTTTTTTTATTTAGTTTTTTATTTATATACATTATTCGCAAAGATTTTCATAACATACCAATCTTTTCAAGTTATTGTCGCAGCATTACAATCGACATTTTAAATTCTTTATTGTGCACAGATACATTTTATGAGTAATAGGTAATGTCAATGATAAGAGAATATATATTGGCAAACAGTGACAGGGCAATGGCAGGCAATGTTTCAACTTGAGTAACTTTTTTAAGTAAAAGCTTTACAGATACAGAATAGTAATCATAACAGGCATCTACATAAGTAGACTTAACGCTAAAAAGAGTTTTCTTCCAGCAAACTGAGGCTAAGAGAAAGTTTAAAATAAATTGAATCAACTACAACCCGGTCACATTATCTCGAGACCTGGCGTCGATGACGTCACGTCGCGTCGGCGCTCTTCTGATATAGTGCGCAAAACGAGCATCCATTTCATTTTCGCATTCCAGCGAGGTCTCGAGATAATGTGACCGGGTTGTAATTGAAAACAGGGCGAATATTAAAAGTGTAGCAATCAACTTTGTCTTTGCAGACAGAAAGGCAGTTGGTGTACATAAACTGCTTGTATGTCTGTCGGTAGTAATCTAATACCCCGTTTACACTCAGATCATGTCCGTGGAAATGTGCAGAGACATGCAGAGACATGCGCAGGGACTTGGGCAATGCGAGAATGGGACGGCATCATTTCCGTCCACGCGAATGGCAGTGCGAATGTCTAAATGTAAACGTAGTATTATTCTAAAGACCGTTTAGGTTTTTTTTAATGCTTACCCGTATTTTGAAAAGTTGGTCCACATCCTCACAACTCTACTCCTTGTTTTAACAGAGTCTCGACTTCCCTTACATATAGGTGAATCGGGAATTTTAATACCAAACATAAATGGCAATTCGGCGCTATGTCCCATTGAATTGTAATAACTGAACTCATCAGGTACAGACCATTCTCCTTTATAGTTGACTATGTAATAGTAGACCGGGCATTCTGGCGCAAATTGAGTGTGTAATCTCACAGTTCTGTTAACGTAGTACAAGAAATAGTAATCACTGATTAATTGCAAATATTGTGTCTTTGTGTCTTCTCTAAATTGGTTTTCTCCGCCCATATAGAATTTTACAAGCTGTTCTCCAATTTTTTTTGTTATTTTCGCCTCTCCTCCGAGTGATTTCGGTACGAGAAGAGAAACGTTGTCATTAAACTTTTGAAAATCGTAAAAGTCTTGTTTGAAGTATTGGAAAATTGCTGCTTCTATATTATTGCTACCGATTATTAGCGGAACCTTGTTAAAATTTCCTGATTTCAATAGCGACGGAGGGCTTCTGGTTAGAAATGCCGGCTGGCCTTCGAATTCAATTTCTATGCATGGTTTAAATATGGCATCGACAACGTTACAGTCATCTTGTTCGTGCTCTTCCTTGCACAAAGTTGCGAATGCTTCCATTATTGCCCCTGCTGATATAGACCTCAGTTCTTCGATAACTTCTATTTTACATGTTTTCTTGATACCTAGAGTTTTAGCTAGGCGCATCGTGGGCTGCGATGGGTTCTTGGTTAGAGACCAGCTGTTGAGTGCGCTTGCGCTTTGTAATATAGCTTTGTGAAAGAGCCCTGTGGCCATCGGAGAGAGCATCATCAGATGCACCATCGCGCCCCCCGAGCTGTTTCCGAATATCGTTACGTTGTCGGGATCCCCTCCGAAAGCTGATATGTTTTGCTGCACCCATTTTAGTGCCATAATTGTATCTTTCAATCCAACGTTGCCGGGAGCTGTAAAGTCATGTACAGAGAGGAATCCCAAAGGTCCTAACCGATGGCCACATTGGATGAACAGGACTTCTTCGTTATTTATGAATCTTGGATCGTAGGTATTATCCCCTAAATATGCAAAGCAATAACATCCCAGCCAAAACATAACCGGTATAGGCTTGTCAGTTGAAATACTGGGCGTAGATATCTCGAGATAAAGACAGTCTTCTGAACCTATTACCTCGTCTGAAATGGTCAAAGATAGAGGCAATGGTGCATCTTTCGTACAATCTTTGAGTTCAGTCCACGGTTGGATTTGGGCCGGTGGCTGAAACAATAAAAAATAACATATAACTTATACCAAGCTTAATTATTTCAACTCATGTTTGGATTGGATCATAAACTATCATATTTTGAAATCAGAATATAGTTTTGTGTTATTCGGGTACTAAAAGATTCGCAGTCTTCTATTAAACAAAATTAGTTTCGATTTTATGTTTAAGACGCAGGTCACCGTCGTAGTACCTACCTACTTTAAAGTTATGAAAAATCGCAAACAACTAAGTTTTGGAGAATCGGAGAGAGCATCATCAGAACCACCATCGCGCTCTCCGAGCTGTTTCCTAATACGAAAATGCTAAGCAAAAACTTCATTTTAACCCAAAAAAGTTTTCCTACAAAAAGATTGATTAAGTAAGAAAACTAAAAAAACATTGCATCATGGGTAAAAATTTACAGCTGACGCAATGCCGTACATAACCTAGGATAGATAGATTGTTTACTTGACGTGGTAAAATATAGTTACTTAATTCTGTACACTAAGTAGGTATAGTCCAAAAAAAAGTAACAAAGTCCATATAGGTAGACTAAGAGGCATGCCGTTGGGAGGTTCTGAGGGTAATCAATGGGAGAAATATATTCCTCCATTGATAGTCCTTAGCTCTTGCTAAGGACTATCCTATGGTTGCAGAGGCACCCCTCCGCTGTGGAAATACTCACAGAGTGGAGGTAAAGCTGTCTGCAACTTTGCTCAGAATGTTGTTGCGACTTCCCCGCACTCTGCTGATTTGTGAGTCAGTTTTTTTGCGCACTGGGGCGTGAAAACCATTCGTGTGGTAATGCGTAGACATCCCTAATGCACTGCAGAAACGAGGCAGTCCCAACATCACCCGGAAGATGTTTTTATTGGGTACGTAGAGCTTCCAGAGATTTTTTGGTATACCTGAACCACAGGCCGTGTAAAAGCTCTGACATATTAGTTTTAAGTGTTTTCTATTTTTGTAATTTAGCAGTATGAGTTTAGGCTCATAATAATAGTAATAAGTAGTATGAGTAGGTATTAAGGGCTTTGTCGTCTGAAATAAACTTCCCTTTCAACATCAACAACGTCTTTATGGCGAAGACAAGAACTAATGTACCTCTCGCTCGCACGTTTCGTCTAAATGATTCGATTAAAATGATTTATTAAATGAATGAATGCAATGGGTTTATTGATTTTATATCTTTTAACATGTCGAAACGTGCGAGCGAGAGGTACATTAGCTCTTGTCTTCGCCTTAAGGTCGTCGGCAAGAAAATACCCCAGATATTTGAACTCAATTTTATCTTACCAAAAATCTTAAGCAACCTACAGGCGGCTTAGCATATGGAATGCCCTTGAACTTGTATAACATTCCATCGTCAGTTTTATCAATGAATCCGAATATAGGGCCATCTTTTGTTTGTATCAAACACTTTTTATCTTCAGGAACCGTACACATCTTTAATCTTTATTTTATATATATCTGGAAATACGGAAGCAAAACAATAATTAAACAAGTATATCTCGAAATACGTAGATTGGAGACTGACATTATGCAATTTATATAATTAAGTGACATATAGATAACAGACAACATAAAACATGGTAACAATACAATCGAAAAACAATGCTTACATGATAATATACATGTATTTATAGCAAAAGAAGTAGGTACCTTTACCAAGAAAACAAAACAATAAATTCAACAATAATATAAAAAATACTAGAGCAAACTGATGTAATGTTACGTTGGTTTGGTAGAGTACAAATTATGGTAGGTAATTAGTACCTGGCTTACCTACTAGTTTACCTTTTGCACAAGAGATCACCAATTCCACATTCACAATATGATCACGATTATTTGTAAATATATTAAACACAGCTCAGTACATAGTAGGATAGTTTTTTTTGTCATTAGTGTGATGTAGTTTCATTTAAGATTATTTTTTAATCATCACTCTGTATGAAACGTAGTAGTTTTAAAGGCGCTCGATGTGTTGTGGTTATCTCAAGTATGTTACGGACTGATGTGCTTGAAAATATTAAAATTGTTTGTTATGGACCTTGGCACTGGGCATGAAGCGCGCTCGCTATCGGTTGAGGACCGTGATTGACTGTCAGTCTATTCAAGTCATAGGTACTATCTGGCATCCAAGGCCGGATTGACTATCATAGGTACACATTAGTGATACATTTACTGGAACCTCGATCATGTAGTATTCGATAATAATTGTATGCTCTTAAACGGTTTCAAATTGATAAGAGTGATAGCAAGTTTTGAAATTGGTGTGTTGTTGTATAGTGTTTATCTACTGTCTACTAGCGACACTCCAATAATAAAGTTATTTTATAAACGTAAATACAATACTATATTCAACTCTCAGTTTGTTTAAAAGTGTGCTTATTGCACGGCACAAAATCTAACCTATGATTTAACGCTACTGTAAAGAGGCTGACACTGTTCCGTGGGCTGACACTATCAAACAACTTCTCGCTTGCACATTTCAACGTGCAAGCGTAAGTTAAAAGTAAAAAAAAAAACTATGAACTTATTTATGAAACAATACAGTCAATCAAGTTGTGTACAATAAGCACACAGTTCAGCAAAAATATAATTTTGATCCTAACAAGTTTTCCTACCAAAAAGGTTTTTTGACTAGTTTTGATACTTATGGAAACCACAAAATGGATTTTACAAAATGTAGATATGTGTACAATGCCAGTTTTATGTCATGCCATCGTAAACGGTGAAGGAAAAAAAAAAACATTGGGAAGTCAGTTAGTATTCTAACAGCGGCGATGGACTTGCAATGCATAGTGTATTTGACAAATGAAGTACATGGACGTACCTCTGACACCCCCCTTACACTTCCTCAAAGAATCTTAAGTTGCTAGGTTCTTAATATGTACTAAGAGATGGAGTCTGAGGATATAAATCATGAAGCTGTTTCTGTTTCTTATGTATCGTTTACACTCAGCTCATGTCCATGGAAATGTGCAGAGACATGTAGAGACAGGCGCAGGGACTTGGGCAATGCGAGAATGGGACGGCAACTCATTTCCGTCCACGCGAATTGCAGCGCGAATGGCAGCGCGAATGGCTAAATGTAAACGCGCTATTAAGAATTATACAGAGAATTTTGAAGAATTATAATCTAATACCGCGTTTACATTTAGACATTCGCGCTACCATTCGCGTAGACGGAAATGTGGCCATATGTCCGCGGCAACGTCACTTGTGTTCTGTTCACATTTAGCCCGGACACTTAGGGAGCGCGGGCAACGCGAACGTCAACGCGAGCGGACATGGAAGTGGCCTGTTTACATTCTCGCATTGCCCATGTCACTGCACATTTCCATGGACATGAGCAGAGTGTAAACGCGGGTCCGGATTCGAACCCACGCCGTTACAATTAAAAGGCGGGGTCACTCCCACTAGACCACCTGCCTCTACACTCTTTATAAACGGGTCTTAAAATGACGTCATCCGTTTTAATAACTTGAAGCATTTAATTATACAAACTTGAAGAACACTCCAAGTGCATTACCCAAACTTAACCTTTTCAGTCTTATGTAGTCTTAACTCAGCTCAGAGTAGTCTATTTAATTAACAAACCCTGAGGCCATACCTTAGTAGTTTCGCCATAAATCCTTCCTTCTTCAATAGTAAAAAAGTACAATAACTATTATATCAGTTAGGTTCCCTTCCCATAGTACGAGCTTGGCATAGGGCTAGTGCTGTATGAAATAAACAGCAATATTTGTTATATATACATATATAATAATATCATTTATCACTGACGACCGAAACATTAATAGGATGATTTTATTTATAGCTGAGTGTTTAACTAGAGTTGAATCCAACACTTCATCCAATATTTCAAACTAGTTAGGTATTTATTATTATGCCTAAGTGCGATGATGCTAAAGTATTTACCGACCTAACACAGCTAGTACCTACGTATGTACTCACGTGTAAAATGCTACTAGGACTAGGTACATATTACAAGGAAACTAGGTAAATACGTGTTTAGTTATTTATACTTTTGATTGATCTACTTCCCGATCGTAGAATTCTTTTAATAATTCTTGGTCCATCACCACTTCGTCGCAGTACTTCAACTTTTTGATTAGATTGTTCCTAATTTCTTCTCCGTCTTTAGCTAGCATTTCTTTGAAGGCTGTTGTAGTAATCATGTTTGCGAAGAATTTTCTATTGGCCGTGAATTTTGTAGCCAATCCAACTGTGGTTTTTGACGGATAGTTGACGAATCTCTGCACGTCGTCAATCAAAAATCTGGAAAACTTGGTTTTGAAAACTTTTTTGTGAAATCAAAATAGGTACACAAATATAAGAATATTTGTTCCCTGTTCGTTTAGTATTATAGGAGAAGTTTGTAAGCTGGCTTTGGAAGCCTTTCCTGTGCGCTCGGCAGGATTTTGGGAAATTTATCTAAAAAATAGATTTTGGGATACATTTTTACTTACTGCTTGTGCGGCATCCGTGAACGGGCACATTGTGAGAACATAACTGTAAATGCCAGGAAGGTTTGTGAAGACGCGATTGTAGCGTCGTCTATTCTGAAATAGAATTCAATGTTAAAATTTCCAAAACTGAAGTTTCGAGCCAAAACTTTATTGGGATTTATAATATAATGACGAAAACTTTAAATTTAATAAGTTTCATTTAATATTGGAAATTTATAACGGTGATCTGTTTGGTGTTGTTTAAGAGTTATTTTAATAATAAGTTCGTACATGGGATATCCATGTCAGCATGCAAGAATGAAAAACTATATATAGTATTAAAAAATAATAATACAGTGTGTGTGTGTAGTAGATATGTTATTATAATAAGATTTATAAGTATGTAGATACCTCTTCGCTTTTGGATTTTGTTAATACCGCACAGTCAATAAATATCATCATAAACCTACCTGCTTCTTATGCCGGCCTTGAGAAAGGGTCTTTATAAATGGATATCAAAGCGGTTATATAATGCAAAAGTTTCGATTGCTGGATTTCTATGTGTCGATTGATGTTTTAGGAATAAATAACAAGTTTTTATGAATACCGTATTAATTATCAGTTTTGTCATAATTACGTGCAGTGTTGGAGGCAGAAGCCATCCCATTTATTGGCATTGAAATGAAGAATTTCTTTTGAGTTTTAAATAAATTAGTGGGATTGATTTGATTCTTTTGATCTTTAAATACCTACTTACTCGTCCGTTAGTTGTTCTGAATTCTGTGCGTGTGGGCTTGAAAATAACGTTATAATTATTATTAAACACAAGAAAATGTGACTATTTTCGTAGAATGCCATGATTTACTACAGTCCCTTCATCTTCAGACGCGTTAAATGTTTATTGAAATCTATAAAACAACCTGACCTGAGATTTTATGATTTCACATTTGCTTTCTTATATATACCTACCTATTCAATCTGCTATATCCAATATGCTGTAAATTTTAGCCAGTAGAAAATAATGTAGAAACAAATAACTGAAGTTTTATCCAAATTTTTCACTTTTTGTAATGCAAGGTAAGTTATTTCTTTGAATATTGTTAAGGTGACTTGAATAAATCGAATAAACTTTACAAATCACTCCTGAAGTGACTTTCAATTCGGATCCCTCACGTTTCGCCGCTGCACCGTGGAATAGAACGCTCGGTTCGCCCCAAAACTTTCCATCTTTCAGAAACTCCAATTGATAGTTATAAAACTGAATTCCGATTGAATATTTCCGAGAATGAACGAATTAAAACTTGCTTCCATAGTGATATAGAGTTTAACTTAAAATTCTTATAGGAAATATAACTTGCGTATGTATTTTTAAATAGCCATCTGTGTCGATGTATATTATTACGTACCTATAGGTACTGTACCTTTACAAAAACATGTAAGGAAAACTACAAAAACCACCTGCCTACCTATATCTGTTTGTACAAAATAACAAACATTTTCCTCTCAGTGAACGCCCACGTTACTGTTCCATTTTGTTTATCATGTTCGATCTTTGCCTCAGCGCTATAAAAGGTGAGAAGTCGTGGTGTGGGGAGCGTTGAGGAAATTATCATTTTTCTCGGGGCTGGCGGCGGCGGGCGGTTCCTGAGGTTTGCATTTTGAAATGACGTTTGAAATAAATTTCCGCCGTCGTCGTCTACGGGGCGGCATTGCC
Source organism: Chloroclysta siterata (assembly GCA_932294275.1). NCBI lineage: Eukaryota > Metazoa > Arthropoda > Insecta > Lepidoptera > Geometridae > Chloroclysta > Chloroclysta siterata. The sequence continues at coordinate 16,371,743 of OW028595.1, read as the reverse complement.
AGAGGCGTTCGATTGGAACATTGCACAGTGGTTCAGGCGCCCTACAAGAGCGGTCATAATTACCTAACTTGGATAATTGGGGTTTTTCTTTGGCAAAAATTGTTAAATACTTCAAATTCATTTCTTACTTCTTCATTACTATTTTATTTACCAAATTTAATCCATAATAAAACTAAACTTTACATTATGTACTATTTCAATATTCATTTATTTGAGTAATATTTTAGATTTTTCGTCCCTTGTTATCGCATATCCTCCGACCTAACCTGCCACTTTGTAAAATGTAACATGGAAAATGGAAAGAGCATAGAGAGCTAGGCCTATGCCCAGCAGTGGGCTAAGTCAGGCAGCGGAAGAAAAAAAAATGCAACGCGTGTTGGTGTTTCTGAGGAACACCGCCAGCTGCGGTAGACCAAATCTCAAAGAAATTTATTTTTGGAAAAGTACATTGAATGAAAGTACCTGAAAATTAAAATTAAAAATTATTCTTATGTATCGTAGACCGTACTACGCCTAAGACTACGCAGTCGTAGAGGTTGTACAGCACCAACATCTGCAAGCTTCTGCAAACAAAAACTTTATATTTTCAAAATAAGAAGTTCAATCTTTTGTTTAAAGTATGTACGAATAGTAGAATAATGTAGAAAGTGAGTTGTAAGTTTAGTTTAGTTTAAGTGAAGTTAAATATAAGATAAACATTTTATAGAAATCCAGGTGTGGCGTAGCAAGTAAAAATACACCAAAACAAGACAAACAAAATGAAAAAAATAACTAATTAGTAAAAACATACCTTGTTCTAGAAAATCCATGACACAAACACCACTCAAAAACAATGCAATTCCGAGAATTCACCGTTACACAAACTATGCGTGCTGAAGCGTAACCGATACCGATAAAGCGAACGCAAAGAAATTATGTCTTCACTTCGGGGGTCGAAAAATAAGTGATAATCAAGTACAATGGGTGACAAATCTATACTTTAGGTTAGCTTGTTTATCGGTTAATCGTTATACGTAATGAAAGTAAGAGTAATATAACATTGAAATCTATGTATTATTAAGACTACGGCTGAACCACTGTGATTGGCCCGATAATAATTAATTCCTTCAAACTGCATCCGATTTTCCATTTCCAGCGCGCAATGTAGGTACCTACTTGCTCAACTGCGTTTGTTTATTTCCGATCAAGGAAATGTTCAATTTATTCAGAGATATAGCTACTTTGATAATTGGTGAGGGGACTGGTTTCCGCAACTAGGTTTTGGAGTGGGTGAGTTAATTATCCGTTGTCTTTTAGAAAGGCCAGCAGCTCGCTTATGTCGGCGTTATCTTCGGGCGTAGTGTGCTCCTTGAGAGGCGACGCTCCTGGAGTTGCTTCCAGGAGTACATCCTCTGCATAGTGGGACTATCTGTGACACCCGGAATGAATAGATGTTTGCTTAGTGAGCAGTGTGAGCACCTGTGATCATACTGACTATTTGCCGGGGTTTGTCGATTTTCAGGCTTAGGAGCTTTCTATACACATAGGTACCTACATATACCTAATATCCCGGGCTTAAGACCGGGAAAGCCTTCTTCAATTTCCTTCAATCCTGTATTCCTGATATAAAATCACTGAATGAAGATATGAATAATCGCAAACAACCAAAGTTCGGGAGAATAGCATTACAAAGGCTCAGCAAAAATTTAATTTTGATCCAAGCAAGTTTTCCTACCAAAAAGTTAGTTTTTTTATTATTTGTAAATTTTTCATCAGTAATTTTAAATCTTATTCAAAGTATAATTAAAGTAGATACGAGGTGTATATGTTGAATCTACTCATTGCTTGATTACACGTAGGTACCGAGTAGATGGCCGAGTGCTCGGTAAGTAGGTACATATAGACTCATCACCTAGTGGTCGGCTGAGAGCTCGGCAGAGTCAAAGGGCGGTACTCGCCTAGAATATTGAATACAGTATTTCGCTGTGGTCAGCAACACAGAGATAATATAATCTGTATAAATAATCTGTATTCGATATCTACACTAATATTATAAAGAGAAAAGATTTGTATTTTTGTTGTTTTGTTGTTTTGTTGTTTTGTTGTTTTGTATGTAACGAATAGGCTCAAAAACTACTGGTCCGATTTCAAAAATTCTTTCACCATTAGAATGCTACATTATCCCTGAGTAACATAGGCTATATTATATTTTCAAAAAAATCAGGGATCCTTACTAAAACTCCAATAATGTAACCCAAGGTGGAAAAAGAAAACCTTACATCGCATGCGCTGCGAAAACTATTGATGATAGAACAAAATAATGTACTACGACTTTGCAGAACACATCATTATCTACAAAAAATGTCGCGACAGCATATGTCTAACTATTATAGTTATGTCACAATAAGTGTTCTTTTATTATAAAAATTTAATTGAAATGCCGCCGCTAGAAAAGGGTGTTTATTTGTACCTTGGTATTAATCCTTATCAAAATAAATCATTTCATAATTAAGACGGTTTCAATACCTATAGATTACTTCTTAAATTTTTCAAATCGGACATTCCATTCAAAAGATATGACGAAATTAAAAATGTTAACGGGTCCACGGATCACGCTCGGGGTGCGATTTCACTCACTCAAGGAGAAGGACGTGCAAATGTATGAAATTAGTAGACGCGAGGCTCGAACTTAGACCGTGGGGGTCTAAGTTTGTCCTAAAATGTTCAAAAAATTTATGACCACCCATGCGAAGCTGGGACAGGCCGCTAGTTCTAAATAATCTGAATTCCCGAGGATCTTCTGTAATTCTCTGAAAACAGTATTTGTGGCACCAAAATCCATGATCACGTCAAATATAATTTTCCTTTTCCCCTAATTTTTCACTTAATTCTTGTGCTAGGAGCGGTATGAGCATAGAGCAACTTCGTACAATTTTTTATTATCTTTTTGCCAGTCATGCCAGCAAGAGCTGAGTCTGCAGCGTCAAAACTGAACTATGTGACCGACTCGGTGCCTAGTTGAAAAAAAACGTGTTTACATCTCATTATCATTTTGCTATCTCGCCCATCTACTCGGTACATATGTGTAATCAAGCTATCAGCCCTGATAACAAATTACGTCACCACCGACAACTAATTCGAATATTTGTAATTATGCCACAGTTTTGTATGGAAAGGAAGGTGAATAAAACCGTTTTCCGTATTGTCATAGAATAAATTATAATACTACGTTGTATTGTGTACAGATTACCTATGTTTTAATATTGACGATAAATTCTGTTGGTTTACCTGTGTTGTCGCAGTGGTTTCGGATCTCGGTTTTGAATAAAAAGTAGATTTAATTTAGTACTGAACAAAGTAAAATTGATTAATTTATGTGCTCGGTATTAATACTCTTCTTGCCTAGTGGCAATTTACACCTACTTATCTTATCTTCTCTTAAAAAATTGTTTACAAGTCTATTTACGTACGAACGTATTTTATTTATTGTTGCTTTGCATCGTAAAGTATCTATAATATTTTGGTTAAAATTAATTTGGGCTGTTGTGTCACATGTATTACTTCGATGCTGTCATGCCAATCGCCTGTCTTGTCCATTCGGCAATTAGTCGCTGTCGCGTCTCTTCTGACGACACCCCTGCGCCATGTGCGAAGCGAAACAATACAACCAGCCATTTTCATCAGCATAGGTTCATCAATAGTGCCTATTAGAAGATAGGTACCTACCGACTTTGATATGTCAGTATTATCTAAAATTATAGCCGATCCTTTCAAACCTTAACTACTAACACAACAAACTACGATCAAATAAACCAAAAAATAGGTATACGAGAAAAAAATAACGATTCTCTGTATCTAGGTTTCTTTGGATACGAAACCCTTAAAAAGGTACCTACATAATCTGATGGTATTCAAGTAAATTTCAATATTAACACCTTAAAAATTGCCGCACTGTCAACTTTGCCTCGTCATCGTGCTCAATGCTGAAAGTGTTAATGAACCGTAGTTACATGGAGGGTGTGACTTATGCTTGTTGTCACGCCTAAGCTATACAGATGATATTGCATTATTACTTATTACACCATTCCGTAAAGAAATTTCAGTATCTTTGTGGGTATCTAGATGACTTTGCTATTTAATATTTACCTATACGAGAATTTGGGGGTTAGTCATACATGACATAGACCGGGTACCCAGTAAAATCAAGTGATTTGTAATAATACATACAATGTACAACGCAATTCTCATGTTTTCTCATATCTGTAGGTAGCACAGAATAAATAAAACAGTGGTATATAGATTTTAACCTCTGTGGGCTTTTTTAAACTCGTCCTGTATGCTACTACGATGGCTTTTATTTTATTTTTATTTTGAATTCATGCTTTTGCCTTTTGCTTGATCTATTAGATAACATTTCATTCTCATTTGTAGAATACAACACTCACTACTAAATAAGAGTAGTAGAGCTCTGTGTGAAGGGCTCGGGGAAGTACTACCACCACGCCTTTTTCTGCCGCCAAGCAGCAACGCTGTGTTTCGGTTTGAAGAGTGTGGTTGCCGGTGTAATACAGGCACATGAGGCTTAACATCTGTATGCCTCAAGTTGATGGGCGCAGGGCAGTGCATCGTAGGGCACGTTCCCATTGTGCGTGACTTACGAGGCAATGCTTTGTTATAGGTGATGGTTACCACTTAACATCAGGTGGGCCAACTTCTTGTTCCATCAGCTAGTTGTATAAAAAAAAATTGTATGTCATTGCTTGACAAGCAACTTTGAAAGTGCTCAGTGCACATATCTATTTCAAACGATTACAGTAGTCTGGACTTATTTTAGCTCAGATCATTACGGTCATAGCGCTAGGTTTGAATATAAAGAATCAGATAAAGACGAGGTCTTCACCTATCGGCTTATCACAGATAGCCGTACTAAAAAGTTTCAGAACAATGTTGAACTGAAAGTGTCCCTTTTACCATATTTGACTGACCCAAATGATCTTTTTATAAAATTGACAAATTTAATAAATGAAGAACATAATGATACTTTTCAACTTAAAACATGTAAAGCTAGTGTAAGTGTCAAGTTCGCTGACTGGGCAACTCCAGGTATTTACAAAAGTAGGAATAAATTATATGACCTATACGCTGCTAGGGAGTCAATGCTGAATGACCCAACGTTTATTCTACACACTAAAAACTACTCTAATTTTCTAAAAAGTATGTCACGCGGCAAAATCATTGCATATAAGAAATAAAATTGAAAAATCGACAAATAAAATTAAAGCCACTTGGAAGGTAGTTAATAACGAAACAGGCAAATCAAAGATCGGTAATAAACAGATAAATTTAAAAGTAAACAATAATGTTTTTACTAAAAATATTGAATTCGCCAACGCGTTTGATAGTTTTTTCTCCAGTATACCTAAACTTGTGACTTCATCCCTAAATTCCTCAGCTGCTGAAGCGACAACACTATTAGAGTCTAGCGTTAAAAAATGTAATGATATCTTCAGTTTTAAATATATAATGCTGATAATATTGTGAAAACTTTTAAATCCTTAAATATAAAAAATACCGAAGATCTATGGGGAATGTCCACAAAAGTTTTAAGCGCTATTATAACTGATATTGCACCATGTCTAGCATACATTTTTAATAGATGTGTAGATGAGGGCGTTTTCCCTGATTTAATGAAACACAGTAAACTCATTCCCCTGTACAAGTCTGGAAATGAACAAGATCCTGCGAACTACAGGCCTATTTCGGTACTGCCTTCGTTAAGTAAAATTTTTGAAAAAATTGTTCTTACTCAATTATTATCACATTTTAACGTCAACGGCATACTTCATAGTCATCAATTTGGATTTACTAAAGGTCGATCAACGACAGATGCCGGTTCGACGCTCCTGAAGCACATTTATGATGCTTGGGAACACTCACAAGATGCGATTGGGGTATTCTGCGATCTGTCCAAAGCTTTTGACTGTGTAAGTCATGCCACCTTAATATCTAAACTTAAACATTACGGCATCATAAACCAGGCAATTGGTCTTATACAGTCATATTTAACCAATAGAGTGCAAAAAGTTGATGTTGGCGGTGAGAGGTCGTCTGGGTCAGTCATTGATATAGGGGTACCTCAAGGTTCCATATTGGGTCCCTTTTTATTTCTAGTATATGTAAATGATCTTCCACCTTTTGTAAAGGATTTATGTGAAATAGTTCTATTTGCTGACGATACCTCTTTAATATTTAAAGTCGACAGATTGAAGACTAACTTCGATGACGTTAATGCATCTCTGTCGCAAGTACTTAACTGGTTTACTGTTCATAATATTTTGCTCAATGCCGGGAAAACGAAATGCATTAAATTTACTTTGCCAAATGTGGTTCAGCGTCCAACCAATATTGAATTAAATGGAGAATCACTTACCCTTGTCAATTCTACTATTTTTTTAGGACTTAATATTGATGCAAAATTGCAGTGGGGTCCACATATCAAATCACTTGCTGGTAGACTGAGTTCGGCTGCATACGCAGTTCGCACAATAAGATGGCTTACAGATGAAGCTACAGCTAGGCTAGTATATTTTAGCTACTTTCATAGTGTAATGTCTTATGGTATATTGCTCTGGGGGAAAGCTGCTGATATACAAAGTATATTTGTACTTCAAAAACGGGCGATACGTGCCATTTATAAAATGAAACCACGCGAATCATTGAGGGAGCGATTTAAAGAAATTAATATTCTCACAGTAACTTCACAGTATATTTATGAAAATCTATTATACACTCATAAACACATAGATAGCTTTAAGAAAAAGAGTGATGCACATAACGTTAACACTAGAAATAAAAACAAATTATGTATTCCTAAATTTCGACTCCAAAAGGTAAATGGCTCGTTTATGGGGAACGGTATACGCTTCTATAATAAACTTCCAGAAAGTGCCACTGGGCTTCCTATTAGAAAATTTAAAGCATACATTAAGAATAATCTAATAAGTAAAGCTTATTATACTTTAGATAGCTATATTGATGACAAAAGTGCGTGGCCCGATGTCCCGGTCGCTCTGCCCATCGGCAGCTAACATGTCTGCAATGTCTGTACTGTACCTACTATTGTGTGTTTTATTTTTCTCTGATTTAATAGATTGTATTTAATTTTATGCATTAGGTATTATTAGTTTGAAGCGTAGCGTGTGCTGTCTTATAAATTTGATTATGTTTAACTTTTTCTGTATGCCTACGCCTCACTTAACTTCAATAATATATTATATTACATTGTAAAAGGATCATACAAAAGAACGGTAGGAACCAAGCCGTAAGTTTGTTGCCTGTTCTTCTAGGCTTTGGTCGCGTGGAACTGGCACCTAGAGTCACCTAGCTTTAAGACGTTTCAAAGTGATCCTTGTGATTTTATTGAATAAATACCTATTGACTTTGACTTTGACTTTGACTTTGAAAGAAACGGGTGCATCTTGCTTTCAAATCTGGCAGTAGTTCTATAGCGTCATATACGGGGTAGCCATAACTAAACATCCCTATCGGCCACTGAACAGCCACAAATAAAAGAAGTAGAAACACATTGTTTATGATGTAATTAAATCACTAAGTTCACTGTTCATCAAAATAATATACAAAAAAAATATGGAACAGAAACTGTTAAAACATCTGACGTGGTAAAGCTAAGAACGTTAAATTATAATACCTGTTAATATGTTGGTGAACAGCAGTCTTATGAGTGTTTACTTTTGGTTTAGGTATTATGTATTTACTATTTATTACTAGCACTTTTATTAACAACAAACATGTCATTGTTTGTTTTGCGTTGTTTATAAAGGTGTCTTCCTATTTTTTATCAGCAACTGTCTAACATACAAATGAGACGGATTACACGTGAGTAAGCCGTAGGGTGGAATTCGCCCTTAAATTGGAATATTAGCTATCTGGTAACAAATTCGTCAGAGGCGGGCGCTGATAATGAATATACGTCCTACTTCCGACTCTGCTTATTGAATTTTAACATCGATGGAGGGGTTGGGCGCAATAAAGAACGAATATTGGCATGTTTATTGGTTTCGCTTGTTAGTAAACAAATTGAGTTCTTGTTTATTCTTAGCACAAATGCTCTGTGATTCAGGTAAACATTGGATCGACGTTATCAACTCTAATAACAAATCTATAGGTATCGTCATACCACAGTCAAGAGCCTCCAAAATTCATTGAGTTTTCCCGAACTCAAGATGGATTAAGTTTATTTCTCGTTTAATTATTCGTTAGGTATATTTGGAGTATGATTGGCATTTGAGACCTTATTGTGGGAAAGGCCGAGAATGCGAGAGGGTCAACCATTCTTCTATATTGAATTCTTCACTTTCATGACATGCTGCTCGAGTCAAATCATTAAATAAATGCATTGGATTTACTATTTATTTGTTGAACTATATACCTAATTATTAACAAAATTAATAAAAATTCAGTTTTTAAATATAAAACTGAATATCTGAAAATATATCTTAGGTAGTTATGAAAATATTATCAGTCTGGAGTATATGTAGATATACATATAACTGAAGCCGTCCGGTTGGTAAACTTATCGATTGGTTGAGTTGGCCCAAGAAGTTTGCTATTTTCAAAGCTGAGTTACTGTAAAACATCAAACCTAACATCAAAACTGGTCCTAAGTATTACCTAGTAGAAAATTACATTTCAAGAAATTGTTCAAAATGAACGCAAGCGATAAGATAATCGCACCAGCTTGATTTCACAGTCTCCGTTAGGAAAGGATGGTGTGACATTACGGGAAAATATTTATTGGGCTTGCCAATTACGAATTCGTCCGACAGCTGCGCTCTAATGGAGTATTTCGTAGTCGCTCTAGCTTCAAATGAACGGGCGACGCAGATGTGGCGGCGACGTCTCACGAACGCACAAACTACTAGCGTACGAGTTTCAGAAATGCAAATCAGAGAGAATCAGAATTAAAACTATTTAAAGAAAAAGTTGTAATGTGGCAGTATCCAGGGTTGCCATGCAATATGGTTCTATTTGGAGGGTGCGTGTAGTGAATAAATTCATGATTAATGTGTGTTTATTTTTCCACGTCGTAATGAGTACTGTCATATATAAAGGCGAATAGATAAACTAATAGTACTAATGTGTGCGCTCACACCACAAAGTATTATAAATTCAATCATATTGTTGCATCATACTATCCAATTACCACCTGAGGTATCCACCATTTAAAAATACTCCTTGCGAAATCTTTTGCTCTTAGTATTACCGTTTATACAAGGTGTTCCAAAACTAGGGTTTAACATTAGCCCCCTGAAGTTTTAAACCCAAGTACCTATTGGAGACCCCTTGTAGATATTGACAAATCGAACATATACCAACATAACTAATTGCTCTAGTAATAATTACTAAAGCAACTATTATTATCCGCTTTCAGCTTCCTTTTTAGACTAATTTCCAAAATGTACAGGAATTGCGACCACCTTGTCGTCTTTTTGGAATGATTTCTTGCATGTTCTTAATTCTAATTTATTTAAGCTGTCTATGTCATGGTAGGTACCGTGATACAGGTACAGCGTAGGTAGATACCTACGCTGTAAGTCTTTTAGTATCATAAGGGTGGTGTTTACCATCTCAGAGGTTACAAACGAAGCTTAAAAACTGAGTTATCAGGTATAATTTACGTAATTTAGCCGTTCTCATTATATTTTTACCTGTGAATCTGTGCATAAACGTCTATCTGATTGTGGCATTTTTGTGTAACTAATCCTATAACTGATCTAGCTGACTATAGTGCTTTACACAATATTCGTGTCTGAAATTAACATTATTTTGTAATGCATTGAACTCAAAAGCTCGTGCATGAGTAGGTAATCTTGACGATGTAGTTGAGATATCGTTTGGTAGCCAAATCGATGCTCTACATTAGCTGGTCTGGAGTGTCCTTGCTTTCCGCAATTTCTAAGCTTGCAATTTTTGTTATCTGGGTGGGCCGTTATAATCTCTATTCACTATATTTGCTTGCTTCTATCTTTGAGAGCCATAGTCCTTTTTGACACCTTTTTTCAACCATTTGACGTGAGAATATCCAAAATTTTTTTCTTAGTAAGCGCCTCAAGAATGGCTCTGCTAAACTCCAGATCTCTAGTTCGAGGACCTGAAGTATCCAAGACTTGAGAGTGGAGTTTTCTTTTTTGTGTATAGATAGATAGACTTTTTGTTTTTCACTTTATTGTGAATAGTCCAAACAAATTCTGAGCGCAAGCAAAATATAGAACAAGGAATTGGTTCTATATTTTTGTATCTGTAAGTTCAAAGTTCTTAGGCCAACTTTTATCTTTTATTAGTAAAAGTTGCGACGTCGACGCTACGTCGTCAATAGCTATATGGGAATGAATGTCGGGTTTGTTTGTTCTACTAAGAGATTTATAGTATGAACATAAAAAAAATATCCATCTATACTGTATTCGTAACTTATTTATGGATAAAGAGATGTAACATAGGATTGACTCTCATACGAAAGTGTCCCTTATTAGAAGTATTAACAGAAATAAACGACATGACGGAAACAGCCAAGATGTGAGTAGGAAATAGAACCATTTAAGTACCTATCTACTATTTCAATGTTTGTCAGCGCTCACTACGCACGATGTGTGCTGAGACACAGAATAAATGGCCGAAGTTTCTAATATGAATTAGTAGAAGTTTAGTCTGAAAGTATGTAAATGTTTGCCAAATGATCATGCTGATAAAAAAAAAATTGGACGCGTGAAAATACTTGGTCTTGTCTGATTTTTGTAGTGTATTCATGATTTTTTTATCGGTATTTTTAAACAAAGTCAGTCGTGGTCTTTTCTCAAAAGTAAAGCTACCTCCGGACAAAGATATCTGTTCGCGCGCCATTGACTTGTTACCTTCAACCTTTATCTTAATTTGTAAAATATGTTTTTTCATAACATTAAACACAAATTGAACTGTTTTTTGGCGTAGAGATAAATTGATGATTCACTAGCCATTCGCAAAATGGCGCAAAATCAAATCTATTTAATTAATGTTTTTAGTAAATTTAAAAAGGTATTTGTTTAAGCTAGCAGCTAGCGGCCTCTGGAGAAGGAGTTTTTAGGACACCCCAAGGCATTTAAACCATAACCATATTATTGAAATCAAATTTTATAAACTACTTGTACGTGTACACCTGGATAACAGTTACTATAGACAGACTGACATATATTCTCTATCGGTTTCTGGTTCAACCTCGTAAAGCAAGGGGCATTCATTCGGAGACACAATATTTCACTTTTTATGATGTAGGTGGCACCCGGAGCGCTATAAAAATATAAAAAGAAAGAAAGTGTGGTAGCATTTTTACGATCTTCAATAGTACCACTGGCACTGCAATAGTTGGTTGATCTTTGTTTATAATGGAGTTGTGCAAAATATTTATTTTTATGATTTTCCTGTTTGAACTGAAAAAGACATGAAAACCTTCACCTTCATTTTGTTTTTAAAACGGTTTTACCTAATTGCTTTATTAATACGGTTATGATCATGAAGCCCTCTATTTTCTTGATTAACTATAAAACCAAAAGTTGAAATCACTTTAAAACATTCCTATCTTCCCGGAATCGGAAGACGGACACAAGGGCTTCGTTAAAAAGGGTAGAGTCCCAAAAATCAATGTACAGCAAGCGCGGCTTTACAAGGAAAATGTCAGATTGAGGAAACCGACCGAGTACTTGCCTACGTTTTTAACGGTTGTTAGCTTCATAATTAAATGTTGTTTGTTATTTATTTGGTGATAACGAATTTGTTGAATATTGTTTTTACTATGTCCCAAAGTTATAATTTTTTAATTTTTTTTTATACAACTAGCTGATGGAACAAGCAGATGGCCCACCTGATGTTAAGTGGTAACCATCACCTACAAAGCATTGCCTCAAAAGTCACGCACGATAGGGAGGCGCTATACGATGCACTGCTCTGCGTCCATCAACTTGAGGCATACAGATGTTAAACCTCATGTGCCTGTAATTTCACCGACAACCACACTCTTCAAACCGAAACACAGCAACGCTGCTTGGCGGCAGAAAAAGGCGTGGTAGTACTTCCTCGGACGAGCCCTTCACAAAGAGCTCTACTACTCTTAAACTTGTTATTAGGTACTTGTTAAGTTGTACGACTATAGCAAAATTACTTGCTGAACACACATTTACTACGCTATAAATTAAAATTCAATGACAAGAGACCTCGAAAGAACTCGCCCTTTAAATCTGGAGTGCTTTGCAAATAAATTTTCCCCCTTCATATTTTACTTTAGTTCATGATGTTATTTATGCGTTTATTTTAAGGCTACCATTATAATGGACAACAGAAAAACCTCAAAATGTATACGTATGGAGATGGTTCTGGTTACGTTTGTACGGAGGAACCTTACTCGTTTTGTAATACCAATGTTCATCAACATAACTCAGCACATGTTCACTGAACCCGAGTGGGTCGAAGGCGCAATCTGTCGGGCAATAAGTCACGACTGTCAATACAACGACGGAATATAAAACATTAGTTCCCCGGGGTAGACAAGCACTCATATTTCAGAGGCGTGTGTGTGCATTTCGGAGGCGAATGTGATTGATTAAACCTTTGACCTTATGCTGGGATTGTGTAGATTGCAAGGTGACCGTGTAATATGAGAACGTCTTTAATTGAGATGATTATGATGTTGTTGGCAATTTTATAAAATGTAAACCTGAACGATGAATCGTGTACGTAACGCGTACTTTGCATAAAGTTATGTTTTATATGTTTCGTAACATCAGTTTTTATAAACGTAAAAAACAATCTATGGGGATAGTTAAAGCCAGTCATTATTGCTACATAACTCTGCACTACAGTGGCTACAAGTACCTCGGCGAGATCAATAACTTAAATATAGTCCTTACGTTACGCCCATTTAATAGTAGATTGTTTACCAAGGGAGCAAACAACTATTTTAATGGCGAGAGTGTTTTTTTAATCCTAAGCGTAGCGAGAGATTCAAAGTACTTCACTCGAGCTTAAAATAGTGTTGCTCCCGAGGTGGATACTACTTTTTATCACCCTCTATGAGAATATAAGTAAGTGTAACTTATGAATAATCATAATCATAGTCACGAAACGAAGTCACGAAGTCACGAAGTCACGAAGTCACGAAGTCACGAAGTCACGAAGCCACGAAGCCACGAAGCCACGAAGCCACGGAGCCACGGAGCCACGAAGCCACGGAGCCACGGAGCCACGGAGCCACGAAGCCACGAAGCCACGAAGCCACGAAGCCACGAAGCCACATAGTCTATCATGTATTCATTGTACTTTTATTTATTTTCATAAAACTAAGGAAAATCTGAATTTGAGTAAGATTATGAAGTGATTGGAACTTTTACTCAATATGCACATTCCAAATTCAAATCACTTTTCCTCCCTAGGGCGGAAAAGTACTTTCCCTAGGGAGGAAAAGTGATTGAATGAGCGAAATGCTATTTTGCTCCCTGTTTACGAAGAGCAAACTATCTCTTTTCGAATTGATGTGATAAAAAAACTATTTTCGATCAACATAACATTGGTAGGTAGGTAGTATTTTCGAGTTATCCTGTCTTCCTAAAAAAGGAAGATGAAAAAACAGAAGTTTGCAGAATTCAACACGCATAATTTAACCCCAGGAATACCTTATTTTGGGCCACTCGCATAACGATCTGATTTAATTGTATTAAGTTAAACACTTTTACCAAACCTACCAGAATTAGCGAAGGTAAATATAATTTCCATGTCTGACAGTTCTCTAGTCAGTTAGTGATTATTTTTCCTTGTGCAAGACGTTAATCATGATAACCTTCTCAATTGAAACTAGTGACTCGCTAAACACGATTAGTGATCGTTGTGCATAAAAAAAACAATTATAGGTTATTAAACAAATTTATTTGGGTCTGTAAGGAAGTCATGATGGCGGACGATTCGTTTAATGCGTATACCAAATTGAATAGTGATCATTTTCCGGTGGAACAGTTTCCTGAAACCTTTACAAATAGATATAGTGTGTACCTACTGTGTGTATCCGGCATTGATATAAAGTAAGGCGGCCGTGGCGAGGTTAATGAGAATGAGAGCCATTTCGCATCCCGCCTCATGGGCCGACGCGGAGCGAGTAATAAAGTTTTACGCCACGACCCTTATTACGCTTCCCACGATTCACCCTTCTGCTGGACAGCTCGATTAACAATGCGTAAACTGATTTAATAGCTTAGGTAGTTCCTGCGTTTTAGTGTTGCTCAGATTTATGAAAGCTAATAAACTTAGTACCTATTACTAAACAACAATTTAGTTTTAACCTGCTGTTTTAACCTTAGTTTTAAAGAAATTCGACTTACAGCAATCAGCGCTTGTCGAGCACGGTCGGCTGCCAAGAGGATGCCGGTTCATTAGGTCGTGCAATCTAAAGAGTTAGGTCGGACACTCCCGCTGCGTCAGCAACCGGCCCTCGTTACCCTAATGACAGCGATTTTGTTCCACCGAAGGCGCACTTTTAGTTCCACGGAACCGTTTACTATTACCCGTCGCTAATGGGCCAATGCTTCGGCTTGTTCTACGTTTATTTTGTTACTTAATCACCTCTATCCAACGATGCCAAATAAAATACGGTTGGACCGTGTGAACCGTCAAGCTGAATTTTTTTTCCTTATAATTTGCTCTTACTCGAAGTTGTAGTAATACTGATAAACTATTGATCTAAAAGATTAGGTAAAATATTAGTATATTGAGTATCGATATAGGAAAAAAATATTTTGTAAAGTATTCCAACTAATACATGTCTCCATAAATTAATTATTCTAATCACGAGGCAGTCCGCGAAAAAATCTAACGTGTTCCTAAATATGTTATAGATGGCTAAATCTGTGATGGCGTATAGCATAGGTACATAAATACATTACATGATTAGGTAGGTACTTCAGTAAGGGCTTTTCCTTTTTATTCGGTTTACCACAAATGCCCGCCATTTCCTGACTATGATTTATCTTGCGGTCTCTAAGCTGAGGGTCACTTTAATAAATGTATTCGGGAAGGTGCTCGCAGAAATGGATGGGGAATGTTCTGGATGCAATAACCTAATATACAGAAGATATACGCCTTATCCCGTGGTATGGTAATGCCTTAACGTGCTTGACTTGAGGGAAAATAATATCCCTTAATAAATTTATTTGATTATAGCACTAAGGAAGAGGCCTACTTACCTTAATTCATTTATGACAAAAGTATGAGCAAGAAAAATAGAACCATAAACTTACCTTTCAAATTCCGACAGCTTATATTGGGGCTAAGTAAGTACTACTGGCCATACTTAGGGTAAGACCAACTTGCAAATACTCATAAAACCTCATAACTTAAGCATTATACCGGTGGAGGTGGTGATATACAGTGTTTTTGTTCTCAGACATTCAGGATGGAAGGGACAAGAAAAGTTCAAATAACCCAAATTAAGGAGCGCAATAAAGAGACCTTTCCGAAAGTCTTGTGGGAGCGATTCATGAAAATGCTAGTCGAAGGTTTCGGTGAAGATGTTTCGAAACAGTGCGTATATACGAATAAAGGGTTGAATAAAAAAGGCACTGACAGGCGGAGTCTCTTCTTTCATACTTGGATTGCTTTTGTGCAAAAAACCACCATAAAGGGTTATAGGTATTAATAGTATTTCCTATGATTTTCTCTAAGATAAATAAGTTTTTCAGGAGCTAAAAAATATCCTAAAGAAGCATTTTTACTTACAGGTTTGATATGCCGATCAACTACATTTAAAATAAATGTCCTCCATGTAGCATGGCCATGGATAATTTTACTGGGAACAACGCACCGCTAAGACTAGGAATTTGGAATGTAGCATTATTTTATAGATGTTTGTCGTACGTGTTATAATGTCCCATATGTATGTATTTATAAAAAAAAGGCTAAGGCTTTTATAAAAGGCTAAATAGTGCTGTGTGGGTAGTCGATAGTCGATTTTCTCATAGACAGTGATAAACAGTAGAGTGTCCACCTCGGGAAAAACACTATTTTAAGCTCGAGTGAAGTACTTTAAATCCCTCGCTAAGCTCGAGATTCTACTCTAGAATCCTTCGCTCCATGCCCATTAGCGGCGCTGTTTAAAAATTGTTAATCTTAGAACTGGTTAGAAAACAGACTCGTAAACAGTGTGTGCAACTCAGAATAGATACTCCTTACTACCTCTACATATATGTACTTATATTAAGTTAAGTTTATTATATCACTGACATATAATTTTTTATAATTATGAATAAAGTGATTATTGATTATCAAGGTCTTGGAGTTTAATGAATATGCCAATATATGCAAAATAGTTTCTATTTTCGTTCTCATTTTTATATTATATTATAATAATACATATTTTATTACTCATTTTGTGACAGATGATTTACCATTGCGATAATACTCTACTAACATATCGCGATGGGTAAATCATCTGCCACTACACTACAGGAAAGCCCAGCGGGGGCCTATTTCAGCTGGAGAAATGACCCGAAATTTAACCTACACTTACAAATGCTTGCTTTCTCAAAATAACGTATTAGGGAGGGCTGAGTATGACATAAATAGTGGCGGTGTGGAAGTCAGTTGACTATATAAAAATGAGGTTGTGAGGGATGTTTTAGCGCGGGTGCAGAGCGCCGGCGCCGCGGGTGTCGGCTCGCTCGCTCGCAGCGCACGTCTCGCGGCAGACCCGCTGGCGCCGCCGGCTGCTGTACCCTCGCGCGCTGTCTCTCCGCGAGCGGAGCCGCGATCTCCGCGATCACACGTGCCGAGCCTCACTCGCCAAGCACCTCCGCGCGTTGTTGTGCTCCAATCCATTTGCTCACCTTTGCACCCAAAAAGCATGAGTGACATTAGGCCGTCTGCGACCGCACCGACTTGAGTGCTTGTGTGAGTGCGAATTACAACATGATTCATTCAAGTGGAACACAGAATGACTTTAGTGAAGTTGTGAATCGGAACATTATGTCCTTTTTATTTGAACTGCAATCCTTTGTGTTGAATCCGGCTTAAATTCAAGGCGAAGCAAGTAACTGTAGCAGAAATGGCTTTTGTTTTTATATGTCTTATCATAATACTAGCATGCCAAGTTACCGATTTAGCTTCAACGTGCCCTGAAGTGTGTGCAAGTAACAATAATATTGTGGCCAACCAAAAGTGCCCATACAATGTCACCGTAAAGGAAATCACCACCAACGTTTACCATCAACTCTCTGTGTGCTGTGATGAAGATAAGGTTTTGTCGAGTTGGTCACAAAGTAATGTAAACAGAACTTTTGCTGAAGTGACCGCTCGTTTCGAGAACGCTTGCAATACCAGCGTTGTTGAATTTGATATGCCATTGGAAGCACTCTCGCTATGTTTGAAAAATAACAACTTTATCGAAATAAAGATAAATATCAAGAGTCAGCATTTGCGAGAAATTGATTTATCCTCAAACAAATTGAAATACGTAACGAAAGATTTGTTTGATAACTTTTCGAATCTTCGAAAACTAATATTGAGCAAAAACCAAATTGTCAATATATTTGAAGAAAGTTTTAATGGATTATCAAAATTAGAATCTTTAGACCTATCGGAAAACAACTTAACGATTTTGTCGAATGTATTCAAGCCATTGAAAAATCTTCAACATTTGAATCTGAGCCGAAACAAAATAGAGTTTATTCATGAAAACTATTTTAACAACTGGTTGTTACAGCATTTGGATGTGTCGCATAACAATTTGAGAAAATTAGCTCCAGGCGCTCTACAGCTATTGCCGAATTTAGCACGATTGTTGCTCACTGATAATCCTCACCTGGGAATCACGCAGCTGGATACACAGTTGTTAGTTGGCACCGGGCGAAGACTGCAACAAATAGATGCATCGAGAACAGGCCTTTATCAGGTTCCGGAAGCATTTACACATTCGGTGCGATTCCTGTCTTTGGTTGGCAATAAAATATCGTCCGTCAGCTGCGGGGATCTGGATAGCTATCCATTGCTACAATCACTTGACTTTTCGGATAATAAAGTTATAACAGTCGAAGACGACTCACTGGGAAGGTTGGAGATGTTATTATTTTTAAATTTAAATAAAAATTTATTGAAATCCATTCCAAGATCTCTGCCGGATGAACTGAAATACCTTTCGTTAGTCAATAACTTGATTAAAAATATATCAATACCAGATTTCAAAGGATTACCCAATTTGCGAATACTCATGCTACAGAATAATGACATACGTTATATTCAAGATCACGTATTTGATGATTTACTCTCGCTAGAAATGCTAGATCTTTCCAACAATCCAATTCAAAAGTTATCTTCGAGCACTTTTGATGGTCCTTTGTCGCTGCAAGATCTGAGACTATGTTATATAAGCTTATCTGTGCCGGAACAGGATGGTGCGTTTCCGATGTCGTCGCCGGAAAGCGTTCAAATGCTTCACCTTCAGTCGAGCCCGGGATTAGCCCGACAACTTTTGGCCGACTCGGCAGCTTTGGCTGCCTTTTCTCATTTACAGTATTTAGACTTACGCATGAACAATTTAACAGAAATCAGGAATGATTTATTATTTTATTTAGGTCAGCTAAAAACATTGAGACTACATGGAAACAAAATTAACTGCAGTGCTGAATTGTGGTTAAAAGACTGGATGAATTCAAATAACAGCCTGACCAATGGCGAAACTTGTTATTATTCCACAACTGAAGCCAAAGCAGAAATAATAAAGTACAACTGTACATTTCCAGAAACGTTCACCATTAGCGAAAGTCTTCCTCCAGTGAACTTGTATAGTACTGAAATGATAAACAAATTATTGAGGTATTATGGTTATTTGAATAATAAAACTGATAAAAATAATAAACGAGGATATAATAAAGGTAAACATGGCTACAATAAACAAATCAGTACAAATAGCGAAGAAGAACAAATGAACACAATCAAAATTGATAAGTTCACTCAAAATCTATCAAAAGCCGCACAGAAACAAAGTTCAACAATTCAAAGAAAGGTTAACAAACAAATTTCAATTAATAACTTCTTCAATGAAACGGTTATCTCTAAAGTAAGAGACTCTGCAAGAATTCTGGATCAAAATAAACAGCGAAACGATCAATTCAACATCGACCAAAGATTTTTGGATACTGACCCCTCAAACTTTCGTAGTTCTTTAAAGAAAGACATAAATGATGTCACAGAAAGTACCGAAACACGGAAGTCTAAGTCCGGGAAACGGTTAAATACACCCGTGAACAATAGAAACAAAATTGTTTCAAGCCATATAATGGATGATATGAAGGATACGACTCCAGCGACATTTAATGAAGTTATAAACGTTACTGGATATGAGATGTTCGCTTCAAGTGTCGACGATAAAACTGAGTTTTCGCCGTATAAATCTGCGGATTCAAGATACGCGCAGTACATGGGTACTGTGGCAGTGTCTTGTCTCATTTTAATGTCATTGATACTCTGGTTGAGCTTTCGCCTGAGGTATCGGAGAAGAGAGCCAGATGTAGACACGGAGGCCGAAGACCAAATAGAGGTGTCTAATATATCTGGCGGGGTCCTCTGGTGACATCTGCGGGCAGCCGACCCTACACCCTTCGAATATGACTCTCTTCTGACGTAGCACTTAAGTGAGTATTCAATTTAGAATTTATCTCAGGAATATTAATTTATTGACGTAAGATGTACCTAGATGATTTTCAATCCATACATGCAACAGTTGAACCACGATAATATGGGTTATTGTATTTGAGTCACAGTTTTTTCCAGAACAAACGTTTTCAGACCAAAGTCTAATACCACCTTAAATCATCAAATAAAATATAAAGAAAAAGATCTCTTTATCTACACATAACAGTGACTATTAAGAGGCGCTGATTTAAAAAAAAAACTTATAACTATTTGCTGCTATTGAACCATTGTAGACCATGGTCTGAACAACGTTCGTTCTATATAAACAGCGAATACAATTCACCGTGTATACACTGACGGTATGTCTTCAAACGTGATCTTCTTTGTTCCAGTTCGAAGCGGTTGGCTGCACACGGTCAAATAGTGGTGTTTGTGATATAATTGAACGTACATATTTTTCTATGAAATAAGTACAAATACAGTGTCAGCTAGGCAACCAGTCTAGTCGTTGCTCGTCGTACTGTAAATAACTTTAAAATCATTGTTTTGTTATAGTTCCAATAGATTTATAAATATATTTGTGTAAACAAAAAACTAGAACTATTATCATCTTACATATAATTGTATTATTTCATCAAGGATTGTTATAATTATGCTTTTTTTTCAAATAGGTAGGCATGCCGTGCTGCATGTATGCTTTGTGTGGGGGGTTTACAAATTCATGAAAGCTGTTTAACTTTCAACCATATTCCGATTTGGCACAAACTATTATGTTATAATGTAGGTTCAAGTGATGCAGAGTGGGTGATTAGTGGTGTACAAAGTGAATATGTGTATAATAGATAATGTTCAACATGTTTTGCGCCAAATAACTGCAAAAACAGATCATGTCTTCCCTGTAAACTTTTTTAATGTAACTGTTAACGTAGAAATTATTCATTACAATTGTGCCAAATATTTATTTAATTTTAAAAGTGCTTGTATGTTTTCACCGTGATCACCACTTTAGTAAGTGATGATTATGGTGAACACCTGGAGAACGTCAGGTAGTCCAGACGTGTTAGATGCTTGTGAAGGACAACGTTCTATTATATTGTCTCATGCGTATTGTGATTTCAACATTTCAAATTATTTGCATAAGATAAAAACTTTTCGTAACTTTAATTATTGTGTAGCACCGACGCTGAGATTTTGAGTTTCGACTTATTTATTTTGTGCTTGGTATTCGCATCTCAAAGCCTCCTAATTTTCAATTCTGGAGAAACAAAATGGCGAAATGTCTTTAATTGGAGCTCTTGTTGAAATTTCTTATATTTTCCTGAATCTTTCTTAGGTTTCATAACTTAACACTTTTTGTATAAAAATATCATTGAGACATTTACATTTGGCGTATTTTTATTTAAATTATATAATGTCTTTTCTTTCTAATTATCACATCAGCTCATTTTCCTGAAACCTAAGGTTGTATCTCTATTGTATAAAATTTAGAAGACAATGATGTGTAGATATATGTTTTACGTGAATGTACAAACGGATAGCCAAAGATTTAATAAATAATAGTTTAAAAATAATTATGTTTATATCCTTTTGTAATTTTCCAAGTTAGGTAAATAGTAAAATTAACCTGGACAAGTGGACATGGCTAACTTGACTTTTATTTTACACTAGCGGCCTGTCCCAGCTTCGCATGGGTGGTCATAAATTTTTTGAACATTTTAGGATAAACTTCGACCGTGGGTTCGAGCCTCGCGTCTACTTATTTCATACATTTGCACGCGCTTCTCCTTGAGTGAGTGAAATCGCACCCCGAGCGTGACCCGTGGACCCGTTAACATTTTTAATTTCGTCATATCTTTTGAATGGAATGTCCGATTTGAAAAATTTTAGAAGTAATCTATAGGTATTGAAACCGTCTTAATTATGAAATGATTTATTTGGATAAGGATTAATACCAAGGTACAAATAAAGACCCTTTTCTGGCGGCGGCATTTCAAAAAAAATTTTATCATAAAAGAACTCTTATTGTGACATAACTATAATAGTTAGACATATGCGACATTTTTTGTAGATGATGACGTGTTCTACAAAATTGTAGTACATTATTTTGTTCTATCTTCAATAGTTTTCGCAGCGCACGCGATGTAAGGTTTTTGTTTTCCACCTTGGGTTACATTATTGAAGTTTTAGTAAGGATCCCTGATTTTTTTGAAAATATAATATAGCCTATGTTACTCAGGGATAATGTAGCATTCTAATGGTGAAAGAATTTTTGAAATCGGACCAGTAGTTTTTGAGCCTATTCGTTACATACAAAAATACAAAGGTTTCCTCTTTATAATATTAGTGTAGACTATGTACTTTTGATTTATTCAGGAATCGATATATAATTAAATATATTATTATTCTACCCTGGGGTTTCAGCGTGTGTAAAATATAAAAAATAAAAATATAACGAATAAACTGAAAATAATTTTCTCTGCAATTTATCTGAAGAAAATTCGCATTATAACATGAAAGAAAAAAGTGAACGTGGCTAATACATTTTCAATATTTGTATTGACAGGGAAAATAAGGAGCCATCTACTTACTCTCTTTGTTCTT
The DNA here is from genome assembly GCA_932294275.1 of Chloroclysta siterata. Lineage (NCBI taxonomy): Eukaryota > Metazoa > Arthropoda > Insecta > Lepidoptera > Geometridae > Chloroclysta > Chloroclysta siterata. The sequence goes on along the minus strand of OW028595.1, from coordinate 16,349,447 downwards.
TGCCCACCGGGTGTTTGAATTGGTTTTGTTTACGATAGTATATTTTTTCAGGCTTTTAATTATCAATCAGAAACAGCTTCATACCAACTTAAGATTATTTATGTATAAGGAGAGTTCTTCCAAATATAAACATTAGGCATATTTTGCATTAGTTAATATTTCATACATGGCAGGTCAACGCTGCTGATAGCGCATTTTTCTTAAATTACCCTTACTAGTAATAACTTTTCGGAATGAGCGCACAATATCTATACTGGAGCGATTTTTATCGTCTCTCGGCATTGTTATGTAACGCCTTTGAAATCTCTTTATCCTTGAGATATTGAAGTCCTAGTTTATAATGCGAGTGGTCCAATCGATTGAGGGAAAAATGGAGTTCTAAGTGATTCACTCTCTGAACCCGATGAGATAGCATTTTCCGTATGAGATCAATAGCCGGCCTATATTTTAACTAAGTACCTCGAGTTAAATCTAATATTTCAAGTATTTATTTGTCTGGGTATATTAGATAAATTAGAATTTCTTTTTTATTTATATTATATACTTTAAATAAACATAGCACCCAGACAGAGAACAAACTTTACATAATTGAAATACATCAGGTTGGCCTATATAAATAAAATACAATTCTTAGTGGATGACATTTCGACAACTCACAGTATAAAGCACCAAATAAATTATTGAAATCTAGATTCGATTTTGAACATTTGTCTTTAGCCAAACTGGTTGTTTTAACAATGTTAAACGAACTTAATCTCGACGAACAGTAATATATTGGTGTTTCCGCTCATGCTTAAAATCCTTTTACCACACTGCTTCGAAAGTCCTAGTGACACGAAAAGAACTTCTTTTCAAAAGTCAAAAAAGGGTGATTTAGATTATATTAGATTTAGATTAAGGGATATTACAGTTGAATGTAAAATAACATGTCTTTGGGTAAGTCTTGAGTAAGTGATAAGTCGATTTTATGGAATAATGAAGTGATGTGAGTGATCACTCGAAGTGACATCGTAGCACGTCTACGAAGCTACGTCGTAGCACAGCTTTTGCCATTGTATCTCAATATTATTATTTTTATTTGGATAGTATTATTCCATGATGTGTGGCTCTTTGATTGGAACATAATTTATTTACGCAAGCGGTAAATAAATTAAGCATAAGTATTCATGTGTACCCACATGAATACGTAGGCTTGCTACAAAGACATAAAAGCGAGGAGTGTATAGCCTGATGCGTATCCGTGTGTACCTAACGATAAGCTACGTATCTTTGTTTTGCAACCTTCGATCCAATGTTTGGCCGGATGTTTTATTTCGGTTAACTCAGAATTCAGTACTAGAAAATCTTGTCAACATTATTTTACTTATGTTTTTTTATTATAGTGCTCTCCAGCGGTCAAGGAAAATATCGTGAGGAAACCAGGTACAATTTTATCAACGAAGATGGACTTCTTTGCAGTAGTTGGTAATGCACATGAGGAATACTAACTACTGCAAAAAGTGGGTATGTGCTAAATAATACCAAATTTGACGTACCACCCCCTTAGACATTCTTAAGAAATACTGATTGGTCTGAAGGGGATAACTACCGTGCCTAGGCATTAAAATCGTGAGGTTATCATATTATAACTTACCTTTTCCCATGCGCAATACTGTTATGCACTTTTACCGAGAACATAAATTTGGGATGAGGTAATTGTTTGTTCTCTGTCGGGGTGTTATTATATATTATCAGTATGTATTTCCAAAAAAAAAAGTATATAAAGTATTATATCAGCTATTTGGTTCCCATATTAAAAGCTTTGCTTTGTTTGGGGCTGTGTGAAAAGTCCATCATCATTATCATCAACAGCCTGACTTCACCCACTGCTAGGTATAGGCCCGCTTTAGTTTGTGCCATCTACCACGATCCTGTGCCAGTGTAACCCATTTCCGACCTGCTATTTTCGTTATGTCGTCTACCCATCTCGCTGCAGCCCACGCCTCTGTAACCGGTTCTTGACCACCATACGGTTGTCGTTCTACTGAATCTGTCATCACCACATCTTGCAATGTATCCTGCCCAGCTCCATTTGAGTTCCGTAATCCGATTTCCGACGTTGTTTTCTTTTGTTCGCTTTCGGATTTCTGAGTTCGGAACTCGGTCTATTAGCTTGATGCCGAGCATGGTACGCTCCATGTCTCTCTGTGCAACTCTCATCCACCAAAGAGTATTATGTTCTATACGCTGTACAATTTCTACTCAAACACAAAAGGTTCATTCAGGTACAATTGTGTTAAATCTTGCTAGAGAACTGCCGGTATCCGACCACTATGACGCTAAAGCATAACAGGAGACCCCAAAGAAACTGTTAACAAGGTAATTTCAGATTGTATAGTGGAATGTAAACGACCCTTCAGCGAAGTATTACCAGTCGTGGTGCACAAGACAAACAACTCGGAGCCGTCTTGCTTAAATATTGATATTTGGGGATTTCTCTCTCCCCTACCAATGTGCCCCAGTCTGTGATTTCAATTAGGAACTTATTTAATTTTATTAATTGGACGATATTGTTAACCTTTCAACTTAAATTATGAATTATTATAACGCGGTAAATCAATAGGTTAGCGCGCTACCAAAGCGGTCCACATGTGACACGAAAGTAAAAACTAATTGTACCTTTTACATCTTACTCCTATGTATTGTCATGTGTGAGTACTTTATAAGTTTCAGAATATATTATTATTATTATTAATAATAAGAAAATTCAAACAGTAACTAAGTAAGAAAAAATAAAGAGGTTTATTAGACCAGCCTTTCAAGAAAAAATAACCAATAGCCTGTAGATAAGTAAAACAAAATTTTAAGAAAAGGTAAATAAAACCTAACCATTTTATGGGTTGCGTACCTACCCATAAAATATTGATACATTATGCGTCATGTGGGGCAAATAAGTCTCCGTCTAATATCTGCACACAACCTATAGGTAAGTTGTAGGTAATACGACAGAAAATAAATAAGTAGATTTTACTAAGTTCAATTTAAACAAACTATGACAGTTTCATGTATATATATTTTTATCTAATTATTTTTATTCGTGTATACCATTCTACCTTCCGATTTCCGAAGTGTAACTTAATAAATCATAATTGTAGTAAACGAAGGCTGGTAACCCTGGTGGTCTTAAATTACGGACCCCTGTAATCCCGGGCTCCAATAAAAGCATTTAATTAAAATTGAAACAGTAAATACAGTAAAGTACCCAAGGTCGAATGAACAGCCCGAAAAGGAAGTGGGGATTTGCTGCATTTATAAACAATAAACTCTGTATTTTACCTTACAGTGTTCATGATATGAAAATTTGCCATCTCACTAATTTCTTCTTTCCAATCTGATAACTGAACTGATCGTAACGGCTGAACAGATTTAAATGAAACTTGGAATATACCTTAGTACATAGTCCATTTTATATACGGTTAAACGTTAATTAGCTACTAGTGTGATATCCATTATCGCTAACTTGGATGTGTAAAGCCACCTACATCCTAGTAAGGTATCATCATCAGCATCATCAGATATTCTAGATTTTTTTTGTCAGGCTATCTCAATAACATGCGTTAATACATACATTTTCAGACTAACGTTTTGGCTTTTGTCCACCTTTCTGCTTTATAATCCGACTGACGACCGAAGAAACTGTTAAAATGGCCGGCACCTAACCTACTTACCTCACTGAGTAAAATATAAACTCGCAAGATTGCCAGAGAAGTGTAATCTTGGCGCAGATGATGCGTGGAATAGACTAAGTTTCAGTGCTTAAAGTTCGGCCCGAGTTTATTATGAACCTGACACAGCATATCTACGACGGACTGGGCCGGCAGCCGAACGCTGCTGAATTATTCATCCACTTCCAACTGTACTCGCGATTCATTCTTTTGTTCTTCTAACTTAGATAAGGATATTTTGTGAACCGGCTAATATTTTATTGGCTAGAAGGCCGTTTGAAATGGTGGAAAACGAACAGTATTTTTAGCTTTTATTGTTTTAAATATACAACGTGTTGATGAAGTTATGTAGGGAAACAAAGAGCGTGTATTTAGACCAAGCACTGGAATACTTTGACGTGTGCAACGGTTGGATACATCGTTTTCGAAATTCCCATTGAAAAGTAAAATTAATATTTTCTCAGAAATTTGCAACAGCCCTGTCTGTGTACGTGTCAAGGTCACACGCACGCGCGCTTCTATCTAGGAAAGAGAAAAACAACGATAACCTACGAGATAATTTGAAATACTTACCTTTCGGTAGGTAGGTAGGTACGCCGCCAATCCCCTGACACGATATTTTTACTGGTTCCTATGGATTTTGTCATTATTTACTGGCTATAATAACACTGGATAAAACTGGATTTTGGTAAGTTTGCGAGATTTCGCACGACACAGGCTTCAAACTTCACACTAAACCATTACCTCGTAGGCACTGCTCATACACACACTGACTGACGACGGCTTTTACCATAGCAATCACCATTTTATCACGTTTGATGACATTTTCTCAACAAAACAATGTACAACAACGCATGTAAACACAAACAGGGTGACCATTTCAAAAGTGGCGGTTCTACCACACACCTGCCAAAAAATCTGTCAAAATCTACCAAGCTTGACGATAAAAATACCAAAAATATGACTTCATACCATCTCCTTCGTGGCTACGGAATAAATTAAATACCTACATTACATTTAGTTACTATCTTTTGATCGTTTGTAACGGTTTGCAGTTATCTAAAACGAGATAAAAGTTGTTTAGAAACCAAATCAATAAAGGTAAAAAAGAATAAGAAGTTTCCAGTTCGGTAAAAAATAAATAAATTATAAATATTATTTCATTAAAAATTCAAACTAATAAGATTTTTCTTGAAATATTTAAAATCTGCCAAATGGCAGAAATCTGCCACAAATGGTAACACTGATCGGCGGCCGTCGGCCGTCCTGATTGGATATGCGTTTTTAAATGCAACCAATGACAGACAGGTAAGTCAAAGATTAAATAGGACAGACTAGACACTTCCCAAAATTGCAGTTGAATAATTTTGTCGTGTCAATGAACCATGGTGGTAAAGTAACATATTACAATTTAAAGAACTATGAATATCATAAACATTGCTTTACGACATCTAGTAATCAAACAAAAATAAATATTCTATTAAATATTGAGTACGTAGCCACGTAGGTACCTAGTTACTGAATAGGTATTAGTACCAAAGATCTCAGAGAATGTTTACCGTGACTAGGGATTACAGTCGCGAAAATATTTCTTTTACATACCAAGATCTTTAAAAACAGCAACATCATTATTAGGTAGGCACATTACTAGGTAATTGGTGGCAGTTCTGTTACCTATTTTATCTAAGGTATTGTAACTAGAGGTCAAAGAACAGCTGTAAATAGGGCTGCCTCATGATGCGTTTAGATTCATTTTAGATAAAAGTTTAAGAGGCATTTGATGAATGAAAAACTCTGAAATTTTAAAAGTCGTAGAACAAAAGTTGTTCGTTATGACCGGTAGAATATCCTGCTTTCGGATCCCTACAACTCTTAATAAACACGTTGTATACTCAAAGTAAAAACCTGCACTTCAAGTTCAAGTCTTTACGACAGATGTGACATACTGCACATTTATCTGGCAAGTTTTTAGATATAGAGATATGTAGTAGAGCATCAAATGAGTGCACTACTATAGCATAAAGCTGAGTGACGACAGATTTCGTTGTCTTAAATCAATAGAAAATGTGATATAATTGAATTATGATTTTTACAATCGTAGGTTTCAAGCTCGTTAAAAAATCAACCTGACTAAGAAAAAAATCAATTCAACATTATCAGTTACATTTTCGCTGCTACTCTAGCAATCAAATCAACGTTAAAAACACATAATAATGACTTTAACAAGCCGCAAGCTCGTGAGCCAGTCGGAACGAATTAAGAAAAGAAACCACTCGGCAAACAAAGTGAAATACGTCTGCTTACCTACTAAGGGCGTCGAGAATTTCTTTGTACACTACTTGAGTAATTGCCAGTTTTGCTAAATTGCTTTTTAAATAGAGTTTGATAGAAGAATTTTGACTTGTAACTATATTTAAAAATATCATAAAGGGGAAATAAGATATTGGCCCTGATTTTTTTAGATTATACCAACGTTTTCTGATATTGCAAAATATTACTTGTTACAAACACAAATACATAATTACATAAAAAATTGATTTAATAAAAAAAATGTTTTCGATTAGATACTCTTTCACTAGGCGTACATCAAATAGTTGGTTGACCGCTGAAAATCGCAGTAGTAAAAACTGTGTCGCGATTTGTCTCCCGAACATGTTATTTGAAAAAAAAAGTTCAATAAAAAAACAGGACTTAAGACTTTGTACCAAATTGACTAATTAATAAAAACTAGCACTAGTTATAAAATAGTTTCGACAAATATGCAACCTCTTCTGATTTAACTGACACGAAGATGGTCTAGCCTCCGAGGTATGGACACTAATTTTATTGTTCTTGTAACTTATCTTTGTTTTTTTCTGGGACCTTATGCTCACTTCGACAGAGATTATCTCACGTTAGAGATGACGTCATATCTCGTTCGATAACTATTTATCCCCATTCTCACTATCTAACTCCCCAATTTTCTCATACAAAGTTCATGCGAGACGCAAGGTCAACGAGTTATTGAACGAGATATGACGTCATCTCCATCGTGAGATAATCTCGCTCGAAGTGAGCATAAGGCCCCTGTTCATAGAAAAATATCGTTTATATTTTCAAACAGGTTTGTTAAATGAACACTGTATTGTTTAATTCAGATTTGTCTGAATTTACACCTGTCTATTTTAGCCATTTTGCCGACTCAAGTTGTGTTTAATTGGAAAGTAGTAATAACTGGCTACCTTGGCGTAACTAGTTAACCTAGGTTTAAAAAAAAACAGCATGTTACTTTCTTGTCTTCTTCTTCTTCTCTCCGTTTATGGCTCCTGTCTGTCATTCGACAGACAATCTTGCCAGTGTCAAGTGATTTGTATTGAATGAATACTTTTTAGTCAAGTCAGTCCATAGTCAAGTCGGCCGTCATTTGTTTTGAAGAAAATGGTGGCGGTGTTCTTCAAAACATTCGAAACATTTTCAGTCAAATCAGGATTTCACATATTACACTTTCATTCCAAATGCTTACACTTTGTGCTAAGACCTCAAGTAATGTTGGTTAAAATACCACCGAAATTACACAACACAACTCAAAATAACACAAGAAAAACAATTAAAATGAAAAAGCTATGTTGTTTCCCAAAATGCCAGAAAACGAATCTTAGATATTCTCAAATAATCTTGAGTTTATCTTACTTTCTTGTCGTTAATACTTGAACTGAACTAGGATCAGTCATATTTAACTGTCATAATTTACTGACAACCATCAAACAACTTCTCGCTCGCTTAGTAAAAATTTCATTTTGATCGATACAAGTTTTCCTACTTAAAAGTTTGCTTATGTTCGAAAACTAGTAAAGCAAACTTTTGAGTAGGAAAACATGTATCGATCAAAATGAAATTTTTACTAAACTGTGTGCATGTATGATTGCACACAAAATGGTTGATTGCGATTTTTTGAATATGAGTTTAGTGATTTTATATCTTTCAACATATCGAAACGTGCGAGCGAGAGTCACATTAGCTCTTGTCTTCGCCTTAATGCACTGAGACATGCAGTTGTACGTCTAAAAGCCCCTATACATATGTATTTATAGGTTTTATTCTGCAGCAAACATTTTGGGCAGACCATGGGCCAAGCTCAATATAATATTTTTACAAACCCTTTATTATTTAAGTGCGCAGTAGACATAATCTTACTCTGACTGACGACGCGATATTATGTTGAAAGTGTAAAGAGTGTCAAGCGGTAGGTACATTTGAATGAAAAACAACTCATTTCCACACTCGACGGTAATATGTGCCATTATATCAGCTTTCTAGACAAAGGCATTATATATAAACTTTAATCCCTGGCAGAGACAATGAAGAACAATTAATGGTAATCAAACAGTAGTTCCATTGTAAGGAGGGTGTGGTGTGGTCAGCTGTGGCCACGTATTGCCGGTGTCTGCATTCAACAGCGCTGAATAATTCATACGGGCTCTAGCTGTCACGACCTTACTTTGCTTCGCATTACACCTAGTTTCCCTCTGCCTTATGTATTTAGACTACTGAATTCTACTAGCAGGTGATTTTGCTGAGTTTGAAATACTATGGGATACCTAAATTTTCATGCTGAAACGTGTTCTCTATGCTTATTGGACCAAAGTGCACTTGTGTGGCTTTGTGGCACTGTGTGAGCGAGTTAAGATAATGTGTGGTCACTGAATAAAACGCAAGTTTGAATTTAGCTTACAATTAAGGCGAAGACGAGAGCTACTGTGACTCTCGCTCGCACGTTTCGACATGTTGAAAGATATAAAATCACAAAACTAGTTTTCGAAAAATGGCAATCAACCATTTTGTGTGCAATCACATTGCACACAGTTTAGGTAAAATTTCATTTTGATCGATACATGTTTTCCTACTCAAAAGTTTGCTTTACTAGTTTTCGTACATGTCGAAACGTGCGAGCGAGAAGTTGTTTGATAGTTGTCAGCCCCTTAAGGCGCTAACAGACTAGCGCTATTGAAGTTAGGAGAAATCACAAACAACCAGGTTTCGGAGAATAGCATGACATAGGTTCACCATAAAATAACTTTGAAAATGAATCTTCGTAATACTGTTTTCTGGAACTTGGTTGTTTGAGATTTTTCATGACTACCTCCAGTAATTTTATATCTTCAAAAATGTCATAAAGTGCGAGCAAGAAGATGTATGACGGGTGTCAGCCTCTTAAATACACATTAAAAACGAACAAGATGTTGGCTTGAATGCGGCGGCGTGATAAATGTGTGTATTATCTGCAAATGAGTACCTACTTAATATGTATAGAATTAAACATACCATGTAATTTGAGCATCACATCTATGAAATCGAAATACCTAATAATACGTTTTCTTATCATAAAAAATTTTGTTTAGAATACATACACAAGCATAAAAATTCACGCCACCAGAATAAAATACACCATGGATTTATGAAAATAAACAATTTATTTGACCTTACAAACATTTCAGAAACGCCTTTGTAGATAAAATCTGATTTACAAGTAACAACACGCGTCATAGATATAGATTTATCTACGAGAATAGGTATAGACTGTACGTATAATTCGATCTTGCTTTGATGCAAGAGCATGTGTGGCAGGCATGGTGAACAATGTTACGTGTATAGATCAAGCTGTAACCTACAGTTTCGGCCTCTCATGCCATTTAGCTTCACAATTTGGACATCACAATGGATAAAGTGCAAAACCTCTCTGACAGATGAGTAGGTATGTTGCTACCAGAGCGAAATGATGAACTAGTATGGGTTCTCTGATTTATTGACTTCTGCCTGCGTTGTACTACATGTGGCAGAGATAGACGGTTTGCTTTGAGTAAAGCCATCCATTGAATTTGAAGTTCCTTTATCTATGAGCAATGAATTTTTATTACCCATTTTAGTTGGCACTGTTGGCAAGCCTTTTTCCGAGTAGTTTTGTTGAGTAACAAACGATAAACGCCCCTAGCGGGTGTGTTCTAAGCTGACGTGACACCATAAAAAACAAAAAGTGCTTTTTTGCCAAGTCAGTCCATAATAAATAAGTCGGCCGTCATTTGTTTTGTATTTTTACAAAACAAATGACGGCGGTCGTTTTTTTAAAAGCCATGAGGAACATTTATATTCATATCATGATATCACACTTCAATACTCACTTTTTTTCCAACTACTCACACTTTGTGCTCTCTCTCTTGTCGTGTAACTTGTTTGTTTCGAAACAGTGTGGTGAAAGGATTTTAAGTGCGCCTCAAGGGGCTCCTTTCGAGCACTTGACACATGTTATAGAACTTTTTAGGTTCTAAGACATGCCGGGTTCCACACGATGTTTTCCTTCACCGTTTGGAGAGTGCTGATGGCATTGTGCTCATACATTTTTGAACAGAAAAACTCATTGGTGCACGACCGGTTTCGAACCCACGACCTTAGGATCGGAAGGCGGGGCCGCTACCTCTAGACTCTAGACCACCAGTGCTCTCCACTTTGTCTCTAATATAAAACCTCAAGTAATCTTGGTTAAAATATCACCAAAACAGAACTTAAAATGACACTCGATGTCGAACATACGAGTCTATACGAGTATGTCAGGACAAATATTCTAATAGTAGTTGAATTTATACTACCAGCGAATTTCTGCTTTCCATTGCTTCAAGCACGCTAGATACCGACTGTTCGTTTCATGTTTCTACAGACGCTAAATTATTCATTAGTCAGCGGGGCTTTCGCTTTTATCTTTCCTCTATCACTATCGAGATGAAAAGTGTTCTTTTGCATATTTGGTACACGAGCGTTTTTTGTCTTTTGGCTGACTTGTATGAATTTGTTTTATGTAAGACATACAGAGAGTTCGTTTATATGATACTAGTCTAGATGGATCATATTAACGAACTTACTGTATGTCTTGTCTTATTCTACCTAGTAAGGTAAGGCAAGTAAGTAACTATAAAAACAAAAATAAGAAAGTTTTCGTGTAGGAATTCAATATCTTTGGTACAGATAAGAACGGTGACAACTTGTCACCGACATTGCTACTGATATGTATCGCAGTGTACCTATTATCGTCGCCTATATCAAAAACTATCTCAAAAAGCTTCGATGAACACAATCTTAGAAATATAATACCTACATCTAACAGAAGTACCTGAGTACTTAGAAACTCTAGGCCTGTCATCTAGTTACAAACTTATTATGGGGGCGGCACTTAACCTACGGCTTTGTTACTATAGTGTACGATCGTTGTTAAGTTAACTAATGACGGAGTATCTTGGTGTTCATCCGGAAGGTACTCATAAAAAGAAGTACTTAGGTTCTGTGAATATTTACTGTGAGAACGAATGTTGCCTACCGACTCCTACTTCTGATATAGACGAAGTGAATACCATCAGCTTATCTCGACGAAGTGGAATCTCATATCCTCTAACCTAACAGAAACCTTATTTATTTTCGTAGCCAATTTCGAACCCATCTAATTTTATTGACTATTGTTCCTGTTATTTATGATTCGCTGAATTGTGTTTTGATCAGACAATAGCATAGCGGCCCCTATCTTTCGTAATTGTGTTTGTAAATCAGACAGATTTCTTTTGTTACTTTGGTGAAAACATTGGTTTTGTGCATGTAATTGGTTTGTAACTTGGTTAATTGAGCTGAAGATACATTGTTAATTAAACAAATTGGTACCAATTAATGTTGTTACATGACTAAAATCTAAATATTCAAACTTGTCCTTCAAATCGAGGTTATATTTCACCTGAACTTTACAGTAAAAACAAAAGTTAAATTATATAAATGGTTAAAAATAAACCTAAATGCAATACTAATGTTGGTAGATCTTGAATACTGAAAACCATACCATTAAATACATTATTGCTACCTATTGTTTGTTAATCTGCACAATATTAGCTTATACAATCTATTTGTTTCCAAATAACCGAACGATCAATAACAGTATCCTGTGCCTATCTTGTCAGCTCAAGTTTACTACTGTAGACCAAGTTGGTTTACTGCCGTCATTACTGCCCTCGTAATTTTACATCCCTTTATCTCAATTGACAGAACTTGGTGATGTCTTCGTCCAAATTCACTAACTTTGACTAGATAACGCTACGAATACATTTCGTTAGATTTATGAGATTATTTTTGCATAAAAAAATACTCAGTTATGAAATATTTGAGGCCAGATGAATCGTAATGGGTACGGCATGTAAACGATTCTGTTATTGTTTTGGGCACGGTACCAGGCTTCAGGTTTATGTAGGTATACCTACCTTTTAGCTCGTTAAAATAGCTGTAGAACTTATTTTATATTTCATTCCGTGTTGGTAATAGCCACTCATCTGCTTATACCGAAGCTTATTTAAACCGTAAACTTTTAAAAGTATTTAAAGAACTATTTATGTAGTTTCACAAAAAAATATTCATCCCTCGGGTTGTCATTTCATACCATACCCTATTATGAAGGTATTTTTCATATAATGTACTTAAAATATAGGTTATCACTTAATGAAAGGCTATTATATGTTATAAACAAAGCTATACATATATTGAATACTTATTATATTTTTTCCTGTCGTGTTTATTCTAATTTTCTTAACCTCTTAAGAAAATAAGAAAAAAAACGACCTTTATACGTACCTACCATGCCCAGGCACTGCATATAACCTCTAGGACTAAGACCATATCCAGACCATATCTCCAGGGTTATAATGAGCCCGTTTCATTGTAAACCTAAAAGATTTCATTGTGATTCTAAAAGACATAACACGAAGTCTTTCTTTGAAACTGCAAAGCATTTTGCATAGCTAGGTATTCCTTGAGAGGTAGGTATATGCGCTCACTAAGAAAAGACATTTGGAAATTCGCACCTCAAGTGATTGTGCTCGAAATAATATCTTCGAGCGAACGAATTTGCTTGGGAATCCACTGGTTTATATAACCTATATTCTATATATTTAGCTTTGACTCCACCGACTCGTAAAGTATGTAGAAATAGTTTAGTTGAGAAAAGAAACAAAAATTACACAGTCCTCAATCTCAAAGTATTTAAACAACTATTTATTTAGAAGATAATTTAAGGCAAAAGAATTCAAAGCAAAGTTTAGCGAACTAATCCAATTAGAGGCGCTTGCGGGGTGTCCGTCGACTGGGACGCCGACCCTCCCTTGAAACCTATCGTTTTGCACTGGTTAATATGATTTTATTTTATTCTCGTATGTTTCCCCGAGTTCCAATTAACGCTGGCTGCAAATCCATGCTAAGGAAAACATTTTAAATGCTTGTTTCATGGTGTTCAGACGTTTAATCAGAGTAACGCGCTGCGGTTGCACCGTTTGTTTTGCTAGATAAACATTTGAATAAAAATACATCCCGATGTTGCTTTGACTCGGAAGAAGCGAAAGTAACTTTAATATGCATACCTTGAGATATTTGTAGTCTTATAACTTTTTGTTGTAAATTAATTTGAAAAGGTCTTATACCTTATATCTTATCAATAAATATGAAAATATGTAAAGGTATTATTGCACACAAACCCTCAATACTAAAAGACACAGTAAATGCGAGTATTGCTGCTCGGGTTCAAAAACAGGTCGGTGTTTGTTTTTCCAGGACGATCTCTTTCACAAAGAGCTTTACTACTACTGTATATAAAATTAAATAAATTGTCACAGCTGGCTAGGTTTTTAGTAGGCGGTGGTAAGAAGTAACTAGTCTAGCCAAATGCATAAAAAAGGAGAAAAAGTTTTGGAACTAGAAGATCTTACCTCATAGATCACGTCCACCACATTCCGATACATACTTAAATGTTTTTTTCTTTATCAAAACTATTGGAACCGCTGACCTCGTAGCAGAGCTACGACGCTCGTAGCTTAGCTACAAGGCCAGCTTTTACGATCTTCGCATTGGCAAGGGAGTAAGTACTGTATTTCTCACAATGTTGCTACGGGCCCCTGAAGCCCTAGCACGTTTCCAACTATTAATTACTGCGCTCTGGACTGCAACGAAACTTTACCTAGTTTGTAATTTATCAATTAAAAGTTTCCTAGCTATGTATTTCAGTAGGTATTTCACTTTAACAATGGATATCATAATAAAAGAAAGGTACATGCACTTAGTAAATGTGACTGGAATTTTGCTCATCAGAAAATAATGTAAAAATCATTGAAATAGAAAACAGAATAACAGAAACAGCTTCACGACTAATTTGAAAATCGTTGATTGATAGAAATAAATGAGGGGTTCTAAAACGTAAAGTTTCATTTTGAGACATTTTAATAAAAATGTAACAGTATTCCAATATTAAAACCAAATTAAAAGATAAAAACAGATGAAGAAAAGTGATCCGTTTTGCGTCTCTGTGAAAGACATCAGAATAGCCAATTTTCATTTCAAACTTGTAGGTTACGAGTGTTTGAATATGTTCTTAGCCGCATTTAATAAAGTGACCGAGGAAAACATTATATCGAGTTGAGTTTTTGACAGATTCTCAATACGGAAACACGAAGTCAAGCTGCCAAATATTCCAGCATAACAAACAAGGGAGTCGGTGAAAGTGTTGAAAACTTTTCTGGGTGATTGTTGTCTGTTCCAAACTGGAGAGGTGTCAAACGTCGAGCCGATGTTCCCAGGACAGCGACGAACTCCGAGAACTTACCCAAGTTTACCTTGTCTGCCCCACAACACCTCAGAATTTTAAGTAGACGGTTTGAAAATACCTACTTAAATATTAAACAAATTGTGCAAAATTTTCTTATAAACGTGCTCATAAAATTTCAAAACCTTATTTTCTGATATTGTCAAATAAAGGTTTATATTAACAGTACATTTTTTTGTCATAGCTTCGAAATCATATGCTAATACAACAGTAATCAAATACCTTAATATTTTATAGTTTGTAATTTCCAAGCAATTCTAAGGCCTAAAATACAACACGATTTTATAAAAATAAAACATAGGATTTGAAGATTCAAACTAGCTAGAATTTTGGTCCCGTCTCTGAAAAGCATAGAAATCAGCTATTTACGTATTTGTTTTAAGTAAGTGTTTGTCGTATTTGTATTAAGTTACGAAATTCCTAACTTGGTTTGGATTTACATGAATACTACAAAATACCAATTTAAGTTCTTTATATATAACAATTTTTATGATATTTTAATTTAACAACCTAAATACTGTCTAGAATATAATAAATGTAACAAAAGATGCCAGAGATTTTACGCAGCATAAAAGACTTTGTTTGGTAAACAAATGGCAAGCTATGCAAAGTGCATTTGCAATTTTAGTGGATTTGCGCTACACGGGTCAATTAATGCGGAGGCAAAAATGCAAAAGCAATTGTTCCTTTGTCGTAGGACAGGAGCCAAACGGCGGCATTAAATAACGCGATATCTGTAGGGAAATGCGAGGCGATAACATCGGAACGCGTTGCCAAATTACACCCTTGTTGCGTTTTACAATATCAGCGCTGTACGCCCTGTAGGCACTGTAGATACGCCGCAGATCTATGTGTGCAGTTAGTTCCCAAACATCGGGAACACCATTGCCAATTACTTACTCGTGTTTTGTGTTTTATCCACTTTGGTAGCAGGGTTTTTTATACAAATCAACACATCAGAGCGAGTAACTAAAGCAAAACATGTAGCATTAAGTTCCTATGAAATAAAACTACACTAGCTTCGTTAGAGTTTTTTACTGTACAATCACGAAATACGGCGCCTTTGTTAAAAAATAAAACTAGTAATAAAAGTATTAAAACGTCCAGCGAGAACACTTTACTCGTAAAGATAGTATAAATAAATCTTCATTAGATTAAACCCGGTGGTTCTCATATTTTCTAATGGGACGGTTTTAGCGTCCTCACCGCGTGCGGTAAGCGAGTGCAACAAATTATCCGAATAATGTGAAGCAAAAATAAAGGTATGAAGAAAAAAGGGTTATCAAAGAGAGAAAAATTAGATTAGATAGTAAACTTGTTTATTTTATACGAACCAATTCAATATTTTGACTATCATTTTAGATGTTCTAAAGTGGCCTGTCACTGCGTTAAGTCGCGAAGAGTGGAAATAGAGAAGAGACCTCTCTTCTCTATTTACCCTATAGTGGGCTTAATAACTAGTTGGCTATCGGCTGACTAATAATAAATATTAACACATAATTTCTACACTATGTTGTCTACACTATAGGGGCGATGTATCTCATTCGCATTATCAACGAAGCCGTTGCTGACAAGTCGATAATAAAATAAGATGGTTTTAATTCGACCAAATTCGTTACTGTTGGGGTATCCTTTTAACTTGCTAATCAGCTTATCCCACGCTGAATGTATTTGTGATCTCAATGGGACATTGCTACTTTGTTCGTAGCTCTACAGTATATCCATATGTTGGGAGCCTACGTGTGGTTTGAAAGGTTCTCTGTTAACGTTAATTCGAAAACATTTAAATTTTTTTGAGTACTGGTCTTTTTTTTTCTTATTAGGAGTGCAATGTTCAATTTCAATAGGATTTAGTTATTTTATAAGCAAATTAAATAAGATTCCAATGTTTAAAAACGGCACGAGTCTGACAAAAGGAATAGCTACATTTTTATGATTTTTAATAAAAAAAATATCTATTTTTATAAAGGCGAGTCTTCCACTCTTCACGAGATCTCCAAAACTACAAGGAGGAGTGTAGGCGCTCAATTAGGTAGAATACAAAAATCGTACCTTAATGAATTGAACTTGAAGTAGCTTCACGCGAACGAAGTCACGCCATTTTCCACTAGCAATTTATATGCGAGTCTTTGTTTATTTTGTATTAGTGATAAATAACAGTTCCAGCTCAAAATACATTATTCGCATGAGAATACAATTCATCATCCTGTATTGCTACTTACATTAATACTGAACAGTTAAAGTGGGTCGTTGTCGCGAACACAGCATAGTGCCCTCACTGCACACTGCCACTTTTCACGCGGGCTGTTTCCACATTATCGAGCTACAAAGTGCTTCTACATCACTTTTAAAAGGCTCGTCAAGCAAAGGCTAAAGTAGTAAAAAGTGTGGAGAGAATGCCTTAATGCGATGGCATGGTATCAAAAGCAATGCCACTGGCACTAGTGTAATCTACTCTATACCCTAAGTAAATTTACTTCAGTGATTTTTGATCGGGTGAGTGAAGATTTTTCAACAAACTTGGACGAATTGGCATCACTGTCGACAAATTGTACTAAAAAGGAAAAAAATAATGAAATATAATCTCATCCTTAGGTTTTATAGAGTATTACACTCTCCAAGATGTTTTCAAGGATCTCATGAAATGAAAGCGAGTTTCTTTCTGAGTGTAGCATGTCGCGTACCGCGTGTGCTCTGACAACTGTCTGATTATGATCTCTGATATACTTGTAGGTTGCTTCAATCAATCAATGGTCCATAAGAGAAACTAAGAAACATTCTGTAGGTATGTTTGTATTATCACAAAGTTTTTTTTTGCTCGAATTAGTTGCTCAAACTATTTCAAGAGATTGCTATAGAGAGAGGTAATTTTGTCGTCGTTTACGTCTTTCTGACTGAATTCTATCGATGACTGCGGTTGTCTGCCTTATTCTGATAACTAACTTTGTTGTCAATTTAACTGCTAAATAAACAATGTCAGACACTCACAGATCGGTAAGTCTTCGTATAAATAAATCATGATATTATTACGAACCGGGGCTATTCGAGACATTGGATGACATGCCTTTACGTGAGCTATGTGCATTCATTTGCTTAGCTTCAACTGCGGCTCGAATGTTGAATGTCGAAAGCCATCGTTATTGCAACGTTGCTGTTGAAATGAATATTTGAGAGCGTAATACCATTCGACAGTTTAAAAATTCGTTTAAAACAATGTACATTGTTCGTGTTTTTGTCCGAAGTGGATAAACTGAGGGGCAACTTTTCCATTCAGTGTTTGTTGTGAGTAATGTATGTCGCATTTTTACTACGTTATATGGCTGCAGAATATATTGCATTTTATTTAATATGTACCAAGTAAAATAAATTGAAAGAGACTCGTTATCGTTTCAGATACTTACGTTTTTGAGGTTGAAGGTGTACAGTCAACGACAAAAGTTGATGAATATTTCGGGTTTTTAATACTAATCTTTAGGTAATTAGTTTTTTGATCAAATGCCATCAACATTAACATCAACACGTATTTGCGACTCTTGGGGTTGTGAATCTTAATCCGTGGCCTACTTGGTTTACAAAACTTTATCTGGGCGTCTTATCAAAGCGACGCGTGAGGGCTGGTGAGGATCTGGCTCCGCGAATCAGCATTGCAATGCAGTCAGCGTCTTGATACAGATCAGTTGAGTAGATCGTTTACAACAGTCTGCAGATAGGTCAACTGTTTCATATATTTTTTTACATTTAGTACATACCTGTTTACTGTAATTTTCTTTTTAAATAAATGTATTCAATTTAATGTTTTTTTAAGCAATTATATGCAGGTATAGATGATCAAGATCAAGATTTACACTATTTGCAAACTGAAGCACATTTTCAGCTGAACACCGGAAAAAAAGGGTTTTTTTTTTTTAATACAACCAGCTGATGGAACAAGCAGATGGCCCACCTGATGTTAAGTGGTAACCATCACCTATAACAAAGCATTGCCTCGTAAGTCACGCACGATAGGAACGTGCCCTACGATGCACTGCCCTGCGTCCATCAGCTTGAGACATACAGATGTTAAGCCTCATGTGCCTGTAATAACACCGGCAACCACACTCTTCAAACCGAAACACAGCATTGCTTTCTTGGCGGCAGAAAAAGGTGTGGTGGTAGTACTTCCCCGGACGAGCTCTTCACAAAGAGCTCTACTACTCTTAAACAACTGAAAGAGGTCTTGAATAACTGAAAATATTCGTCTTCTCTAGCCGCTGACTGCATCACCTCATAGGAGGTATATTAACATAGAGTTACATTAAACATAGGAAAAATACAGGCATAATACCGAGTGTGAGTAAGACTTGCAGTTGCCCGAATTTATATAAGTATTGCGCACTTTTTATATTGTGTCTTTTCCGGTTGAGCAATAAATGTAAATCACGTCATTGAACGTGAGCTATATAGGACAGTATACCATTGAGCGCAGTCGGTGCATGGTAAGCACAATGCCTCCCACTGAATTCATTCGCCATTGAATCAGTATTCGATTGTCCCTAAAGTTGGACCTTTTAACATAAATTTTCATGAATTTCCGCTCACGAACGCGATTTTATTTCGATCGATTGTTATTACATTTTTTACATGAAACTAATTTTCATTTTACTGGAAACAATTTGTGGAAAATTGATGATTGAAATCGAATATTCACGTCATTATGTTGGTATTATCGGGACTCTACGACAAAAACGAACTGGCACTCAAATCAATTATGTTTATTGGGGATAAAAATAATTCAATAATCCCTAACCTGCTCGGCTTACTAAAAATTGAGCGAGCAAAAAAGAAAGCGTGAGTGATCTTATTTAAATTGATAGGGACTGTAACAAAGAAATTACCATCAACAGAGAGCTATGAATATGGAGAGAAAATTTTAAATAAAGCGTGAAAAGTTTAAAAGATTCACCACAAAAGGTATCACGATCACTTCAAATATCACTTACACAGTGCTGGGCTTTGGCTCGTGCTGATCGATTGAAGTAAGCATGTGACTACAATAATTAAAGTATCTACACTGCTACTTTACGGAACATGAAACAAGTAGGTAAGTACCGACATAACATTCTCGATTTGAAGCCACACTGAATTTCGTAAACATTATTTGATTCGTAGCTTCGTGAAGGGTGTCCGTTACACGAGTAACTCCCGGCGGACTTCCACGGAATATTAACTCAGAATGGGATAAAAATGGCGTCGCCAGCCGTCCCGGCTCAGGTGACGCCGGAATTTGACGTTAGTAATTTGACGCCTTTATCCGGGTCAGCTTTCCTACAAATGTGAGTGGTAGAGCCTGGCAGAGCTGAATAATCAAATTGACATGTTTTGCATAACAGCTGCAAATGATACAGGGCGTTGTCGTTCTCCCGATCTATTTACACGCAAACCTGTGAGCGTCACAGCACTTTGTTGTTGTTTGCAACTTTTAACGTGAAATATTTTTATTACATTGATGCCAGCGACGGAAAGCGATGTAAACAGTTTTTCTGTAAAGATTCAACAGTGCTGTTTTTAAACAACTTGCTATAAAAAACTGTTTGTTTGGGTAACTATCACAGCGGTTTTAATTCAAAAAGTTTTATTGCGCAAAATATATACGTAATTTTAAACTTTAAATGAGAGGACAGATCCTTTGAATGGAGGAAAGAAAGCAATAAAAGTAATTAGGGAGGAACGAGTGAAACTTGGCCGCAGTCGCACATTAGGCAGACTTACGCCTGCTGTGCGGAAACTTGTACCAATTAATGTAGATGAGGGGGAATCAATGAGAAACCAAAGATAAAGTCAATTTCCTGAGAGATCGTACTTTATCTGTTAGCTGGGAAATTACACTTCCCTTTATAATATAATGGGTAAAATGGGTGAAATTATATTTCTTAGGTTGAGTGTCAGTCTTTGTTCACAATATTGTTAAACATCATGAATATCCTACAAAAAATATATAAATGTCAAAATATTTTCTAAAATAACACCGTCAGAAAAAATTAAGCATTGACAGCGATGAAAATGCCTCATACTCGTAAGGTAGGTACTCATATCTTTCTTAAAACGAAGTAAACGTTTGTGTTTAATGTTAAGTTAGATTAGGTTTACAAAAAACAGAACTAGATGGCGCCCCTAAATTTGTCCGTTTCTAGAACGCGCTATCGTTGCGTTTTGGATGTTTTATGGAGTCAAGCGTATGGTAATAAACAATTGCTTGCTTCTGAAACTTTGTTTTACTTACACCTACCTACTCTGTATTGGAACTTATACATGGTCCTATCGAGTCGGCTGTTGATGGAAGTATTTTTGGTTTTGCTACAAACGCACTGGAACACAGAGGGCAATCCTTTGGGTGTGTTTTGTATCGAACATCCCTGCCTACGAGTAAACGAGTCGTCTACTGTCGGTTGAGTGAGCGTGGTACGGGTCAACCCGACAACACGATCATAAGCGGAGGAGTACGGCTAAGGCAGGGCGAGCCTTTGCGCGACGTGTGACAGCAGTGACGTCACAACCAACCGTGACGTGTGGAGGACACGTGACGGTGCCGTCAGAGGAGTGACGGAGGCAAGGCGCGCAACGGAGACGCCATTGTTCGAGAGGAAGCCCAGCTGCTCAAGCAGTGACAAGTGAGGTTTGCCAGTGAAAAAATTGTGAGTACATTATTGTGATTTATATTTCGTTAAAAAGTAAAGTTCAGTTACAGTCACTACATTCAAGAGATTTGACACTTAGAAGAAATTTGAAGATTTATTTGAACTTTAAAATAATTTGTGCATGCTAGTTAGGACTTAGAATAATTTAGGAAAAAGTGAAGTGACGGGGAACCTATGCCCGATTTTGGAGCGAATCTCAAACACTTGTAAAATTTTTGTGATTTAGTTTGGACTTAGAATAATTTTGTTGTGTATTCGGTTTGAAGTAACTTTCAAGATGTCGTTGGCTTCAATCAAAAGTCAACTAGGCTTTATGTCTTTAATTGAAAAAGCGTACGAAACATTCAAAAAGTCACCGAAAGAGCGACTTCGTAAGGAATCGTATTTGTTAACGCGAATAGAATCATTAGACGAGAAATGGAAAGTAGTAGCAGACAATCATAGAAAGTTACTTGAATTAGAAAATATTGAAGAAACCACTTACATGAAAGAGAACGTGTTTCAGGCTATGGAAGAGGTGTGCATAGAGTATAAGTCAGACATGAGAGATGCGTTAAGCGTTATAAAATCATCTAAGCTACCTCCACCAACACAGTCTAGTTCACATACAGCATCAAAAATAGAGTCCAGTGTTAGACTGCCCAAAATTTCTATCCCAACTTTTTCCGGGTCCTACGCAGAATGGACATCCTTTAAGGATTTATATGTATCCTTGATTCATAACAGCTCTTCAATTGACGATGTGCAGAAGATGCATTATTTGAAGAGCCATTTATCTGGAGAGGCTGAGCAACTTTTAAGGCACGTACCGATCACGGCAGCCAGTTATGAAGAAGCTTGGTCGTCTCTCAATAGTAGATATAATAATAAAAAATATTTGGCCAACTGTCTGTTGAAGCGTTTTATGAATCAACCCAGCATCGGTAATGAGTCAAGCAGTGCAATCAAGGATATGTTAGACGTTATGAACGAAACCTTGAATGGATTAAAGAATTTGGGAGTCTGTGTTAGCTCATGGGATACAATTGTCATTTACATAGTATGCTCAAAGTTGGATTCAGAGACACGGAAGGAATGGGAGCTTAAGATAAGTGTGTCTGATGAATTGCCGGCTTTGAGTCAATTGCGAGAGTTTTTGGAATCTCGATTCAGAGCTCTTGAGTTTATGGATCCCAAACCAAAGACAAAGCCAAATTCTTCAACCCAAAAGGCAAAGGTTATGCACGCAGTGTCAACCGGTTCCGATGCTGTGACCCAAGCTATTTGTCCATACTGCAACAAGGAAGAGCATAAATTATCCAATTGTAAACAGTTTTCCACAAATAGTTACGACCAAAGACATAACTTTGTTCAGACAAACAGTCTGTGTTTTAATTGTTTAGGTAGGAACCACTCCGCCTACATTTGTCGAGCTACGTCTAGGTGTCATGTATGTAAGCGCAAACATCACTCGTTGCTCCACCCAAATCAAAAGTCAACATCAACATCATCAACTTTAGCCAAATCAGAGTTGGAAGTAGAAGTCAAGTCAGCTATCGACAAGGTTAAGACGTCTCAAGACGATTCGTCTTCAAGTGTTAAGGCACATTTTTCCCAGAATCAGGGAACCAAGAATCAGATTCTGTTAGCCACTGCGGTAGTGGGAGCTCAAGCAGATCACGGACGTTCACGGCTGCTTAGAGCTCTTGTAGACCAGGGCTCGCAAGCGTCCTTTGTAACAGAATCAGCAGTACAAATGTTGGGACTTCGGAAGGTTTTAAGCAGGAGTAAAATATCCGGAGTAGGCGGTGATAAAGGCGATTTAGCTTCTAAGCACATCGTCATAGTAAAGATTCAGTCGCGCCATGATCCCAGCTTTCAACTGCAGGTACGTGCACATGTATTGAGTGCAATAACAAGTCTCCTTCCGTCAGAGAAGGTGGAATATGTAGAGTGGCCGGAGTTAGCAGATGTCTTTCTGGCCGATCCCCAATTCCACACGCCTAGTAAAATTGATATTTTACTCGGCGCAGACGTTTATGGAAAAATTATCAGAGAAGGCCTGATGAAGGGTCCCAATGGCACACCGACGGCTCAGTGTACTGCGTTGGGATGGATCTTGTCAGGTGCCACGCATAACACCCATATTGATGAGGCTGAGGATGATCAGCATTGTCATCATAATGTCGTGATTAGTATGCATGCTTGTGTGGATGAGTTGCTGAAGAAGTTTTGGCAAATTGAATCTGATTTCGTTGACAGCAAAATCCTCACTGAAGAAGAACAGCGTTGTGAGGAGTTTTACAGCGAAACAACTCGTCGGGATGCAACTGGACGATACGTCGTGCGACTGCCGTTTCGCGAAGACGATCCTCAGTGTATGTATGGGAATTCTAAAGAAGTCGCCCTTAAAAGGTTTCAGCATCTTGAAAATCGTTTCAAGAAGAACCCTGAAGTCAAATCAAGATATTCTCAAGTAATTCACGAATACTTGGACCTTGGACATATGGTACGTATAACTGGCGAGGATTGTAACAAAGCAGATGCGGTATATTTACCGCATCACGCCGTTATACGTGAGGATAAAACCACGACCAAGGTCAGAGTAGTGTTCGATGCTTCGTGCAAGGGAAAAAACGGAGTCTCTCTTAATGATACACTGATGATCGGTCCTACGCTGCAACAGGACTTACGTCATATCATCATACGGTGGCGTATGCATCCTATATGTCTAAGTGCAGACATCATCAAAATGTACCGTCAAGTGGCTGTTGCAGAGGAAAATGCTGACTTCCAGAGGCTGGTGTGGAGAGAAGATCCGGAATCTGAAACAGAAGAATATAAATTAGTAAGAGTTACATTTGGTACAGCACCGGCTCCATACTTAGCTGTTAAGACTCTGCAGCAGGTTGCAGTTGACGAAGGAATGGAGTGCCCTGACGTAGCTGAAAGGGTTAAATCCGACTTCTACGTTGATGATTTGCTGACTGGTTGCCAGACTGTGGAAGAAGGTAAAACGATACACAAGGAAATGACGAACCTGTTAAGTAAAGGAGGATTTGAATTGCAGAAATGGGTAACAAACAACAAGGATTTAGCTGCATTAGTAATGGATCAACAAGAAATTCAGGACGGAAAGGTGGATATAAAGATGGATGAGGTAGTCAAGGTTCTAGGACTTTCTTGGGATAAAGGATCTGATGCTTTCCATTACTCCGTGCAACTTCCTGTTCTGCAACATCCTATAACAAAAAGAAAGGTCATTTCAAACATATCACGTTTGTTTGACCCATTAGGGTGGGTGACGCCTTGTATCGTTGTAGCCAAGGTGATGATCCAGAAGTTGTGGCTGGCTGGAATAGATTGGGATGATGAGCTTCCGGAAGAATTATTAAAAGAATGGCTTGCATATCAATCAGAGCTCACAACCATTAGCGAGGTGAGAATTCCTAGATGGCTTGAAGCTAAGAGTGATGATTCTTGTATGGAGCTTCAAGGGTTTTGCGACGCCTCTATCACCGCATACGCTGCAGTAGTATACTTACGGACTATTGATGTAGAAGGTAACGTTCATGTTAACCTTGTTGCGGCAAAGACGAAGGTGGCTCCAACCATGCAAGTCTCGATTCCTCGCCTAGAATTGATGGGAGCTGTTCTATTAGCCAAGTTGATCACAGATGTAGCGAAGCTCTTAGGTATTGACAGGAATGCTGTTCACGGTTGGACCGACTCTACTGTCGTGTTAGCGTGGCTCAGCAGTCATCCCAGTCGTTGGTCAACGTTCATCGGTAATAGAACTTCTGACATCCTGTCAAAATTGGATAATTCCCAGTGGTCCCACGTTCAGTCGGCTCAGAATCCCGCAGATGTAGCTTCTAGAGGCTGCACACCGATGGAGCTTTCTGAAAATAAGTTGTGGTTGCAGGGACCGTCGTAGTTACAAGAGTCTGAACTCACTTACCAGAGACCGAAGTCTTCCACTGATCTGGAACAAAGGAAGATCAAAGTTCATCTTGTGGCAGGTGGTGATGAGTCTTCAAGTGATTGTAATCTGTGGACAAAATTCTCAACATTGCAAAGATTAGTGCGTGTGGTGGCTTACTGTAGAAGATTCCTGAAATACAAAAAAGATTATAAGTTTGAGCCATATTTGAAAAGTCAAGAGCTAAGCGAAGCATTAGAAGTTTGTATTAGAAAAAGCCAGTTAGAATTAGAAGATAGTAAAAATAAGCTCAAGCCTTTATGCCCGTTCCTTGATGATAAGAAGATTATGAGAGTGGGTGGTAGAATTGAAAACTCTAACCTTCCCAAGGACACTAAACATCCCATAATTCTTCCGCATAAAAGCCATTTAACAGAGTTGATTATTGGTGAAGCTCATAGAAAAACTCTGCATGGAGGTCCAACTCTAATGCTGAACCATTTACGTACAAGGTATTGGATTATATCAGTTAAAAGCCTTGTTAAGATGCATGTGCGTAAATGTGTGGTATGTGTTCGACACGCAGCAACAACTAAACCTCCATTCATGGGTCAGTTGCCAGCATGCAGAGTCACACCAGCAAGGCCGTTTCTTCACAGCGGTGTTGACTTTGCTGGCCCCATCAATATCAGAATGTCCAAGGGACGAGGCAATAAGTCTTACAAAGGATATTTGTGCATTTTTGTATGTATGGCAACCAAGGCTATACATTTAGAAGTCATCAGCGATCTCACCGCTGAAGGATTTATTGCAGGCTTCAAAAGATTTGTGGCACGGAGAGGTCACGTAAGTGATATCTGGAGTGACAACGGGACGAATTTTGTAGGAGCTTCCAAGGAACTTCTAAAACTCGTCACCGCTGAACAATCATCTGTTGCCTTGGAGATACGAGAGTGGTTAAGCAGTAACAGCGTCGTGTGGCACTTCATCCCAGCTCATGCGCCAAACTTTGGAGGGCTGTGGGAAGCAGGCGTGAAGGCTACAAAGTTCCATCTAAAACGGGTCATAGGTGACTCCACGCTTACCTACGAGGAGTTGACGACAGTTCTGACCCAGATAGAAGCGTGCTTGAATTCTAGGCCTTTGTCGATGCTGCCTGATAAGCATAATGAACTTGCACCGTTAACTCCGGGACATTTTTTGATTGGCGAACCGTTAGTAATCATACCTGAGCGCAACTATGAGCAAAGTAACATCAGTTCCTTGAGACGGTGGCAGATGACTCAAAGAATGGTGCAGGACTTTTGGCGTAGGTGGTCCAACGAGTATTTAGTACATTGTCTGCAGAGGTACAAGTGGTCAAAACTGACACCAGAGCCTAAAATTGGTGATGTGGTTCTTGTCAAGGAAGATAATCTTCCTCCAGCTCGTTGGATGTTAGGCAGAGTGGTTGATAGGCATCCTGGTTCAGACCAGATTGCTCGAGTGGTAACATTGAAGTGTGGACAATCTCTCTTCAAGAGACCCACTTCCAAATTGTGTATTTTGCCAGTAACCAACTAATTAGTTGTAATATTAGTAAGTTTGTTAAGTTTGAATATTGTTTACGATACGTTTGTTCTTTAGTATTAAGTTCATGTTGTTAACTGACCCACAGTGCTCATGGCGGTAATGAAGAACAACCAATGTCGTTCTTGGTGGGCGGTATGTTTAATGTTAAGTTAGATTAGGTTTACAAAAAACAGAACTAGATGGCGCCCCTAAATTTGTCCGTTTCTAGAACGCGCTATCGTTGCGTTTTGGATGTTTTATGGAGTCAAGCGTATGGTAATAAACAATTGCTTGCTTCTGAAACTTTGTTTTACTTACACCTACCTACTCTGTATTGGAACTTATACAGTTTGAAATAGGGTACCTAATCCATAATATTGCTTGAAACATAAATAGAAGCATGATATTTCATTTCAGCAGAGCGTATTAAATCATGATTAATCGCGGAGTATCACGAAGCAAGATCAAAGCTACCACCATCAATTAGACAATTTACTTTGTTCCATATTAAGATTCCAAATTTAGGCTACGTTCGGACGATCAATAAACCGTCGTGAAAGAACAGTAACTTAAACAAGGTAGATGGTATGACTGCGGTGTCGTTATCTAACCACGATTTACTTAGAGACTTTTATTAAACCACTTTCGTTATAGGTTTTACGATAACAAAATATTGGCAATTTCGTATAAAAGTTTTATATATTTGAGTCTTTTATTCTTTGTCTCTGCTCCCGTTTGTGGGTTACGGGCTCACAAAGTTTTGATGACTTTTATCGAATTTTAGTCTACTGTGAAATCCACATTACGACTACTCCTTCGTAAAAAGCGCAAGCTAATATGAACTTTAATACCGTGATATTAAGTATGTCAATAAGAACATCGTACCGACCCACTTGCAGAGGTGCATATTTTTCTAAGGTAAGCTCCGTAAATAAGAAACATAAATGTAGCAAACTTTACAGACTTATATAACTACTAGTGCCTTCCCGCGTCTTCGCACGCGTTGAAGTGGTGCCGTGATTGAGCCACAAACATCCAAACATCGTACGTAACTTTCGCATTGATTTGTATATTTAGGGTAGGATTTTAAATTTTTTAAAAACGCATAATTAGGGTAGGATTTTAAATACCTACGTAGTAGGTATAAGAGATACCTAACGGCGTACATTACCTATATTAGGTAGGTAGGTATAAGTTTAGGACATTGTCAGCGTCGTGGGCCTTAAATGGATGAGGGTAGCCCAAGACCGTTTTAAATGGAAAGAGCATGGAGAGGCCTATGCCCAGCAGTGGGCTAAATCGGGCTGCGGATGATGAGGTACGGTACGGAGTTTAGCACAAACATGACAAATACAACCTTACACGGAAAAAATTTACTTATTTGTTCCTAGTTTCTAACCCCAAAAATAAACGAAACGAAACAGCTTCACGACTTTGATCCCCAGGCACGGTAGATACCCTCAGATCTCTTCGTACCAACTCAAGATTCCCGTGTTTAGAATATCCCTTACAAACATTGACGCCTCGTTGTATCCTTTTTACTCGAGCGCAACGAAGGAGGGTAACGTTTTAGGGGTTGTTTTCGAAATTCAAACTGTCTTTTTGTTTGTTTGAAGTTAATTAAACTACACGTTAAAAATCTTCCATACAAACCTTGAAACTTTGGCAGTCTTTTGCACCCTTTGCAGGGGTAGTTTTAAAATATTGAAAACGTGATATTAAATAATTTATTTTGGAGTATATTTGCTTCAAGTTTGAAATCAAATCGCACTATGCTTTAAAAATCTCCCATGCTAACTTTTACATCCCTTTGCACTCTTATTAAGGGTAGTTTTAAAAAACTAAAAAAGCCTTTCCTATTTTTTAGCCTTGGAGTACATCTACTTCAAGTTTCAAGTTTGTAGATTCAAGGAATACAATTTTTCATACCAACGTTTTCAACCCTTTTTTCACCCTTAGGGGTGGAATTTCCTAAAATCCCTTTTTAGTACACCTCTACGCCATAAGACCTATGTACTCTTCAAATTTCAAGTCTCTAGGACCAGCGGTCAAAAAACTCCCATACAAACTTTTACATCCCTTTGCACACTTATTAAGGGTAGTTTTAAAAAACTAAAAATGCCTTTCCCATTTTTTTGCATTGGAGTATATCTACTCCAAGTTTCAAGTTTGTAGGTTCAAGGAATACAATTTTTCATACAAACGTTTTCATCCCTTTTTACACCCTTAGGGGTTGAATTTCCAAAAATCCCTTCTTAGTACACCTCTGCGCCATAAGACCTATGTACTCCTCAAATTTCAAGTCTCTAGGACCAGCGGTTTAGGCTGTGCGTTGTCTATATGTCAGTCAGTCAGTCAGTCAGGACTTTGATTCTTATAGTATTAGAGATAAATATAATATATGGCTCTAATAACCGATTGAATTTGCTAAATAGGCCAAGTAGAGCGAAAAGTACCGAAAGTGTCGTGAAAGGTTCGCACAAATTTATTTGAGCATAAAATCTCATTCTTTAGTAAATTGAATATTCCTACTCCAATTTGCATGTAGGTACGATTCGAATAAGGGCGACTGAAAATAACTGTCTAGTGGAGGGGTTAAAGATAAATACGATTACCCACATCTAGTTTAAGCCGAATGGATTAGAAAATGTATGAAGAACTGTTGTTCACTTTTATCCCTTGATGAATGATGAAACTCTTGCTTTGTCATTTCAAATCGATAAAGTAAAGCAACGTTCTTCGTAGCGGTCACCATTTTGATAGGGTCGCTTGTTTTTTTACATCTGAACGCTTCAGGGGCATTTTAAGGTGTCTGTACTGGTTATAGTGGTTGTTAAGACATGATAAAGGCCATGGGGTCGCCTAAAAACTCCGTCACCAAAGTTGGCTTACCAGCATTATACCTTATACCTTTATATGTAACATATTATGTAACCTGTGTTATTAATAAATTAACTTTGAACTTTATAAGTTCCTAACTCGAAGTACTCATTGAACACCTTGTTGATGTTCATGATACTTTTATACATATATAGATTTTTAGTGAACTCCACAATTTTTTATATGTAGCTTAGGTTATCTTATCACATTATTAAATTGTTAAACAAAAAGCTGGTGATGGTATTGAAATTGATTAAATATTAGCGAACATTTCACACACCTCTATTTAGCCACAAACTATGCAAAAATTGATGAAATCAAGAGGATTACCTAATCCCTATTTAACCTATTGCTTGAATATAAAAAATCGCTCCCGTGAGTAAGAAGTTAAAAAAAATATGATTAAATTGGTAAAAGCAAAAGACAATGAAATTCAAAATATTCTGGCATTGCGTCACCAGAGTTAGGAAGTTTTCTCGGGGGCATTTCGTAAATTTTATTACGTACTACACGAGAGGCCTTCATCGTTTCGGATCAACGATAATCCCATTACATTCCCAGTTTTGCCAATTTCAGTGTCAGCTTTATGCGATGGAAAAGTTATTATTTGAAAGCCAGATGAATGGACCCTTGTCTTTTGGAATTCAGACGTCCGAAACTAGTTATATAAATATGTATTGTGACAAACACAATAAACAATAATGTATCATCTGGTCGGACAGCTCGTTAATTTTTTGAATCTTTTGCCGAGAGTTTATTTGTAAGATTTCGGGGCGGGCTGGGATGCTATTTCAAACGGCTTTCAAGTGAAGTAGGTATCAGATAAGTTTAGCGTTTGCTGTCCACCCACTGGTTGATTTATAGAGCTTAGGAACCATTGGATATTCAAGTAGTCTGAACTTTTTAAAGTTGAATTCTAAAAACGATTTTTATGTTATTTTGACTCACAACAACATCGAATTCTACTGTCATAAAAAAAATTACTATTCCAATGTGAAACCGTAAAATGTTTATTTTTAAAGAAATAAGTTATACCTAGTTTACATTTTACCTTCCAGCTTAAACGAGCTTGTTGACATAAACTCGATTATATTACTCTTGATCTTGGAATTTCACAGAGATAGGTTCCAACATTTTAAAGTCCCCAAGTCACAAAGCTTTCAAGTCTTTAAGAGCTCTTTGGGATCTTTTATCTTGATAGCAGAGTTATCTATTTGCAAAAGTTAGAGCCGAATGTTTTGATTTCCCTTACGTGTACGCGTACCTATCTATCGTACGTTTTGTATGCTTAGTTGCGAGCTTTACTCGCATTATGTTCATAGGTACTATACTATAACACACGCAGATAATTCAATGCCCACTACATACAATATTTTTAAATTAAATGTGATGTCGACGTGACTTGAAATCTCTAACTTAGTATGGCGAAAACAACACACGCATTTAAACTAATTATGCTTTGAACGACCGGTGCTGTTTAAATTTTTTCAAGTGTTGTTAAATATCCTCAAATAAAATTGCGCTGCTAGTTTAAAAAGCACTAAACCAAAATATTCTATCATAGCCAATGGGGTTTAAGTTGCACGACACTTTGATAATTTACTGAAATAACGAGTAAATTCATTACTTCAGTCACGGGCAAAATAAACTGGCGCAATCCGAGCCAACTCTCGGATGTTTTCATAAGGAAAATATCCTCAGCAACGAAAAACTTCATCTGCAAGTTTTTTCTTTTTCCTGCTTATTAGCTTTCCGCTCTTAACTAAAGATTCTTCTACTTTTTCTCAAATTTAATTTTGCATTTGTTGCAAGACTTGGAACTATCTCTTCACTTAAATGTCCTCTACAATAACGGCTTTGTTCAGAGATTTTAAATGTATAAATATAACTTAACTGTATTGTGTTTTTTAGTTTCAACTTATAAATAAATAGCTATATATATGGTCCCAAACTAAGCGATGTGTGTACCATAATGCCACTATATGATTAAATAATAGTTAAAAGTTTCCTTATTCTCGAGTTTTATAAAGCCATTATACGAATCGTTATATTTAGAGCTATTTGCATAATGGCTTTGTCAAGCAGCGGTTTTGATATAAGACAGTCACAAAAGTATAGGCTCTAGGCCTGACCGAGCATGCTAACGAAAGGGTTAACGATTTGAACTCCACCTCATACTTACTTGCAAATTATGTTATAATTTGAACGCGGTTTCACAAGAGGCATGAAACATCTAGCGAATGTTGATTGTAACTTTGTACTTAACAAAGGAGTAATTAAATGCGAATTGAAAACAAGTCAGATCGCTGAGTACCACACTCTGCGATCTCGAAAGTAAATGGAAACTTTGATAACACAGTGAACTTACGGGCAAAGTCCCCGACACAGTAAGCTTGTCTTTACATCTCATTTGTCTACAGGAGTGTGCTATAAATGTATTTTGTTTTCATAAGTGTGTATGTAGCGTTGAGGTGATGAGGAAACGCTACACCACCATCTTAGCAAGAGTTTTACGTATCGCTGCAAGTAAGGGGAATAGTGAAACACGCATCACGACCCACGAGAAAGTCGATTCGTCGTCGTCGTGTAGCTACGCCGAACAACGAAAGGAATAAAGGCGTAAAGTCTACTCATATTGCAAACTTTGTTGGCTCAGCCTGTGATTGTTGGCAAGAATTGTAAAATTATGTAAATGGCAACGCATTTTCTGTAACTTTATTATTTTGATTGGCTATGTTGTGTATTTATTGTGCTTCTAATCTGCTTTAATGTGGTTCAAAACATTTCGATAAAGTTTAGCGATCAAATTTGAATAAAACAAGGTTTTCCCGAATATGTTCTGACAAGTATGATTTTGATTCGTATATTCTTGGTATTATTTTAAAAGATTGAGAGAAACATTCATAAATTGCATTCAATTAGATCAATAGCCACAGCACATAATAATGCGTTTTTCACATTAAGCTATAAACTTAGATCTTGGTAAATAGCTGATTTCTGAAATAATAAACCCGCTGGGGCTTAAGATATACTTCATACGAAATGTGGAGATAACGAGCACGGGAGATCGTATCGTTATTTTTATTTTATTCTTACGACTCTTGTTAGGTCGACACTTCATTTCGCCCGGTGTGTTTTATCGGACGCACAATCAAAGTAGGTTTCTTCTTGTGTGCTATTAAATGTGAGTGGTAACATTGTGACTGCACTTGCTGAATCATTAATTAGATGGTGAAAGTTCAATATAAAAGTAATCTACTTCGAGTCAAGACTCACGCAAACTTTTATTGACCAATATGTAGCTATCTCAATTTGTTGCATCTTGTAGGTGCTCCTACAGACAGGTAAAAAGCATTTTGCTTAGATAATTTTTGTAAGGAGATTTCATGTTTCAAAGTTGAACATTCTAAGTGACAAACAAAGCAAACTATGTACCTAATGAATTAGGTTTACATATTTTACAAAGGCATCACATGCAACGCGGCTAAGGCCCTCGTTTACCTAAACAGTATCATTGCGCCGCACAATCACCATTACTGTCGCTTTTATTGTGACAACTTAAATCACCTACACCCCATCTTAATGTTGTAATTTCCCGTAAACTCCTTTAATGGTATAATCAGAATACAGTAGATGCGGTGTGCTTGGCTGTCACAGTCTGCCGGCTCGGCCGTAGTGGCCAGCAGTGCAAATAAAACGAAATGAAATCGCACACGATGCCGCCTAGGGTACCTATATTTGTATAAACGATGCAGCCATAGTCTCCATTGCCACTATTACGAAGCTTCGAAAGCAATACATGTCGGCTTGTACTTTATTATAAGCTTTATTTGCGATTTCGTCGGAACGTCCACCTACTCGCAACAAATGAAGTTATTTTTCTATTTATGACACAAAGCACAAAAGCTGTTTCTAGTTTCTCTTTAAGCCATATTGACAAAGTTTTCGTTTTATATTCGTTAAACTAGTTTTCCAAATAGAAAGCTTCAGATAACTTATTGACGGAAACTTTGGGAAGAAAATAACTATTGATTTTGATGTAGAGCCGGCTTGGCATGGTCGCGGCTGCATCGTCTGTAACATTTATGGCGATTTTAGGGCGACTGCATCTCTTTGTCGTCAACGCATTTGTTTTACGCAGCTATTAGTATTCTCTTATCTGTGGCGCAGCAGAAGCGTTCCAGCATCGCTACTGCATTGATGCAAATACGCGTATGCATCAGTTGTCGCACTCACATCGCACATAAACTGTATCGATGCAGCATCGCAACAATTATAGCTATACCGTGGTAAAGTGTGCATGGTTACACGATAGAAACAGCTCGTAATACGCAAAAAGATGCCGTGAGCGATCGCCCTATGTCCTTTGACATGATAACTTACAATGGTAATTGAATACATAGGTTGGCAAGATAGTGCTTATTACAAATAGTTTTTTTTTATTCTTTGTGCTGACGGATCATAGAGATGGCCCACCTTATGTTGAAAGGTGATGTTACCCATCACCTATAACAAAACATAACCTTGCAATACACGCACGATGCACTGTCCTCTGCATCCATCAACTTGAGGCATACAGGCAACCATACCTTTCAATCTGAAGCACAGCAACGCTGTTTGGCGGCAGAAGTAGGTAGGCACGAATATTCAGAACATGAAATTATAAGTCTTCTAAATTATATGTGGTACAACTCATTGTCTGAATATTGTAAACGAAAACGTTTGACCTCAATCGTAGGATGCTATTTAGGCTCTTAATTTAGATTAGGAGCTAGCGCACTTGAATCGGTTTAACTTGAGCCGTTTCGATGCTAAACTCGTATAGAGTTAGCTGTTGTTCAACAGTACCTAAAGCTTTTGGATGTGTTTAGTTTGTAAGATGGTCGAAAGCTGTGTATGTTTGTAATTAAATGCTGTGTTCGTTCAATTATAGGAAAATACTATAACTACGTACATGAATCACTTTAGTACTTGAACTTGATTATTTGGTTTCTGAGAGTTACTTAAACCTAAAAATATTCTATTAAAATTTTAAAGTTAAACTGCTAAAATAAATAAAAAAGAACTTATTGAGAATAATGCGGTTAGTTAGTTATTACAAGAGTAAAAATACATTACTTCTGTCCAATAATCGGCGGTGTTATCACAGTTAGCTATCTCTTCCAGAACTGTAGATTAATTTAGATTATTTTCCTGAAAAAATAGCATAAAGCTACCATTGTCCATAAAGATGGAGCATCCGCTTTTTATTACAAAACGTAAAAGCGCAAAGTCTTTTAACTGTGAAATTAACCAGTGCCGTCGCCATAACACAGTGCCTAACAAGTCTTTACTATAATTTTATCATCACCTTAGATCTCCAACGGTGCGGATAATGAAGTTCAGAAACTTGAAATTAGTTGGGGTCATAATCTCACAGGTTGCGGCCGCTTGGTGCTCCGATACATCGCTATTGTGAGATAATTGAAGGAGCGTATACTTTAGTTTCATGATAGAAGAACAGAATACGTATTAATTCTAAAGGAATATTATTTTGATATCTAATCTATCCTGTATTGATGTGGTGCCTTTATTTATAAAAATTTCTGTACTTTTTTTATCAAAGACATGAAGCTGTTTCATTTGTCAAAAGATGTGAGATGTTTTGTCAAAAAATGTTTTGTGAATGACTTATCTTACTTACCAACTAAGTTATAATATTAACAGTTTTCTTAATACCCCGTTTACATTCTGCTCATGTCCGTGGAAATGTGCAGAGACATGAGCAGGGACTTGGGCAATGCGAGAATATAAACAGGCCACTTCCATGTCCACTCGCGTTGCTGCTCGCGTTGCCGCTCGCGTTGCCGTTCGCGTTGCCCGTGTTGCGTGAACACACATTGCCGGCGACGCGAATGGCAGCGCGAATGTCTAAATGTAAACGCAGTATAATACTTCTCCTCTTCTCCTCTTAATCCTCAATCGCTAGAACCCTTTCGCAGGTGAAGGCTCTTCCGAAGATTGCTATTCCGCGCGGTTTTTTGCTGTATGGAGCTATTGTAGACCCGCCGTCTATGCTATGTCGTCTGTTAAGAATTATAGTATAATAATATGATATATATGTATACTACATAATTATATTGTACCTACTTGCATTTAAGTTAGGAATTAGACTTATTACTTACCTCCCCAAAATACTTTTGGCTGAACTATTAGCAATAAGCACTTACCTTTTAATTCTATTTTATTACTAACAATTTTATAACAAGTGCGCGCATCACTTTGAAATTTGTGACCGAATGCTATAAAACACACAGAAAAGAAAACTGTAACAGTCCCCTAGCCAGTTATGAATTCAAGCTGGGACTTTGAAAAATTCAAGACGAATGTTACCGGACCGAGCCCGATGTCTCCGTTGCCTCGTGAATAGCAAAATAGCCTGATACAAAACAATACGAGACAAAACTTTTGCCGCATCTACATAGAAAACAGGTAATCGGTTGGTATCGGTTTTATCACAGATCGATTGTAACTATCTAATGTGATAATTTTGTATCTCTTTAATTGTTATAATTTGTTTCCATATTTTTTAGTTTGTTAGGTAAATAAATAAATAAATTAATATTGGTGGACGTTCTAATACACAGCACTAGTTTGTTAGGTGTACAATAATTAATTCATTTACGGAAGGTTTCTGAAAGCTCGCCATTTCAGGTATTACATCAAATTATATAGAGAAAGCAAAGTGACTTAACGTCCGATTAGTTTTGATCGAGCTTTTAGAAAGCGGCCGTCATTCATTCTGTCAGCGTAGTTGGGCCTACGCTGTCTTAGCTTTGGGTTTATATAGTATTTCATTTAATAATTTAAATCAATGATAATTGCCAATGCTACCTCTCGCTCGCACATTTCAACATTTTCAAATATATAAAATTTCTGAACTTATTTTTAAAAAACATTGCACACATTTCAGCAAAAATTTCATTTTGATTCAAAAAAGTTTTCTAACTAAAACGTTTGCTTAAGTACGAAAACTAGTAAAGTCTGGTGAGGAAAATAAATTTGTCATGGTCGCGGAAAAATAAAAAAAGAACAACATAATTACCAACAAATCTACAAATGATCATCAGAACTACTGGGGTAAACTGGTAAACAATTCTCCGTAAACGATTCTGCATAGAAGACAGTCGGTAGGCAATGTGAATTTGCTTTTTCCCTA
Source organism: Chloroclysta siterata (assembly GCA_932294275.1). Taxonomy (NCBI): domain Eukaryota; kingdom Metazoa; phylum Arthropoda; class Insecta; order Lepidoptera; family Geometridae; genus Chloroclysta; species Chloroclysta siterata. The sequence goes on along the minus strand of OW028595.1, from coordinate 16,312,891 downwards.
AAATAAATAAATCCTGATATCTCAGAGTTCGCAGATGAAGCGCAGCAATCCTTTTGACAATTGAGTTTGTTATCCCCTAAAACTAATTTACCTTCTATTGTTCCTCCATATTTTCGGGGTTATTACGTTACATTTGCCGTGAGCAGATATTAAATTGCCCCGAGAGGATAGACCTTTGTTTTATAAGATTTACCGACACATGTACCTACTGTTGTTAATTTCGAATGAATATTATAATAACAATAGGCATACATTTCACAAGATTTTAGACTCGCAGAATAGTATTTCAGTAAGCCAATTTAAAAAGTTAGCTGTAAAAGATTAAAGTAATTTCTGCGTCCTAAAAAACATACTTATTTAAGTATGGATGGTAACTAGCCAATAAAATATATGTTTAATATTGAACATAGATGCTTTATGTTTACTTACTTACTCTAAGTGATTGTTGCTCAATAGATTAATCGCTATATATTGTTACGGCCTACAAATGGGCCAACTTTAACAAATAGCCTAAATGTTTGTTCACAAAGCTTTAAAAGGTCATAAACGCAAACGACGGATCATTACCGGACATTGTTACAGTCGCAATTAATTAACAACCGATCGAAAGCGCGATCGAACGAAAACATTACTTTAATGATCACTGAACATAATGGAGGACGAGCGGTAGGTAAAGAGTATACAGTACACCGCAACTTAGAGCTTACAAGTCCACTAAACTGCCTACGTGGCAGGTAAAACGTGGTATTCTTTATAAATGATATCGGTAGCGCGCTGCATGATCCATATAATTTCAAACAATTAAGCTTATTTAAGTTGATCAAAAGATTCAACTGAAATTAGCTACTGAAAACATATTTCCTGCATAGTAAATAGTCCTTTGCCATTATAACAATCCTGTCAAGTAAAATAAATCCAACTAATTTCAATATCACCTTCGTCATAATACCTGTTGCCGACAAAGATAACGTCAACATCTAGCCGGATTATCCCGAGCTGTCGCGACCGACGTAATCCCAGCGCGCGGTGAATTTTCAATTATCGTAGGTACTCATCTTCTGCGATAAGTTCGTAGTGATTTACAGTACGGCACGAAACGGAGGTTGCTTTTTCGGCAGCAGGCAATGTGTAAAAAGTTTTCATTGTAGATCGAACCTTACATCAAATCAAGCTCACCGGTAAATTTTATGGTTGGTTTTGGTGGGAATCAAAAACAAGGTTTGAATATTAATAATATTATTTTTATTTGCTATTATTTTAATTTAAAACAAACGCTTAATGCACTACTGGCCAAAGTTAAAGGTTATTTATTCAGTTGAATCACAAGGATCACTTTGAAACGACTTAAAACTAGTTGAATCTAGGTGGCAGTTCTACGCGACCAAGTCTAAAAGAAGGTCTCCTTTCAAACCGTTTCCTTAAAGCGTCTATAAACGTGAATAATGGCTGCCAAAATTCTGGGTTGAAGAGTACTCGTCCTTTAGAGCGAAGAACTTAAAGTCTCTTTGGTATCAAGTCGCTCGATAAAACAATTAGAAATCATTATCCATTAGTTAGCAAATTGTGTTGAGGAGTGCCAATTTATAGGGGAGCGTCAGACTGGTAGACGCTGTGCAGCAAATCTCACACACCGCAGAGTCGTTAACCTAAAGCCTAATATGTTCCTGTTAAATGCAGTTCCATTCATTAGCAAAGTTCTGACAGTGCGAATGTTTCGAGCGCAGTCACTCCTCATTAAGCATTCATAAGTATGTGTACTCGTAACTCTGTTCAGTCAGATTTAAACTGCGGTTTTTTAATTAACAGTTCTACTGTAAATTATGTATAGATAAAATATAATAATAATGGTGGGCACACAGGGGTTTGAACGAATTGATTTCCTGTTTCCATCCAACAATCAACTCATCAGCAATTCAAAATGAAAATCTAACAATACCTACCTACCAATGCGCAAATCGAAATTCAGTAAAATTAAACTGAGCATTTCAAATCTAACAAAACTATCAATGCACCAATCAAATCACAGTAAATTTAACCGGCACGCTGTTTATTGATAATGGGAATGATCCATCGTCACGATTGATTTCATGGACATAAATAGGGCATATATAGGTAATACAGAGGTGGCCGTGCGTAGAACGTTAATAACTTTTTCGCAATTAACTTGTGACAGTGATGTATTTCTGATTGGCTGGATGAGTACGTACGTTGCAATGCTGAATAATTATTATAGCAAGTGGGTAGGCCTTGAACTTAAAATGCGTATAAAAATAGAGTTAGTACAAGTACAAGTTTGCTATTTAATAAAAAAAATGTTTTTGTCTCAGAGAGTATTGAAACCTGTGCTTATATGACTTTATGATTTTTCCATGAATACAAAGCTAGTTTCGAAATTTGTGTTTTGTCTTTCATCGTATGTTTTAACATCGTATCGTAGTCGAATTGTAGAAGGTTAAAAACAACGTCATCACGTTGTTTTCAACCTTCTACGATTCCCAGGAACACTCAGGCCTTAAATATGAAGCGCTCGCTCGCTACATTTGCGCGAGATGTCTGCCTCACGTAGGCGGCGCATCGCTCGCGACCTGCTACGTCTCGTCAAAGGGGAAACTTTACTAATTAGCAAATAAAGCAAATTAAAGTTGCGTTTCTGCTAAACGGGAAAGTTCACGTTTTGGTGAAATGTCTCTCGTTCGTTTGGATAATTGGCGGGTACCTCAACTCGTGTATCGATGCAATGGTTTTAAATGTTAGATAATATTTTATTAATCATATTATTATTAACCTATCAACCAAGCAACCAATATAGACTTACTTTAAGGTAGATACTAAGTTAGTTTAATTGATATCAAAATTGGACATAAACATATTGCACTTAAATTTACTAATCCTACTTTTCATTAGTTATATTTAATCAAAACTTCATCACTAGCCCATGTTTATCTAAGATACATACTTATTGCTCTGAACTATATATAAATCTGATAATGATCTAATGTTTTGAAATTTACCAACATTCCTTGGAAAGCCATTAAAAATCCATCTACATTTTTATATATATTTAACGGAATATTGTAATCCAAGACTGGTCAAGACAAGATCAGGAGGGCACGTTCGTTAGTTTATTTCATATCTTTTTAATGCTAGTATATGTGTGTGAACTGTACTATGACAATGAGGTAGGTAACGCAGAAGCCCAGTATCATTCCAAGTAGGTGCGCGTCCAGTGGGATCACCTTGCACACAGTGAACCGGCAGCTTCGCGCCTCCACGTAGCGGATGAACCGCTCAATCTCAGCCGTTTGCGCTGCATCTGAAACAACTGTCAAAACATATTGCTTTTTAAGGTTCCCAAGCCTGGCATGGAGCTAATACAGGTCCGCTATATCCGTATGTCTGTCCTTAGTCGCAGAATTTTGCTAGAACTTAAGGTGAAGTAAGTTCCCTACGTAATATACATTTTTAGTACTCAAAATCTACAAAATCGAGTTATTTTTCTATCTCTAATCTCTAATACTATAAGAATCAAAGTCCTGACTGACTGACTGACTGACTGACTGACATATAGACAACGCACAGCCTAAACCACTGGTCCTAGAAACTTGAAATTTGAGGAGTACGTAGGTCTTATGGCGTAGAGGTGTACTAAGAAGGGATTTTTGGAAATTAAACCCCTAAGGGTGTAAAAAGGGATGAAAACGATTGTATGAAAAATTGTATTCCTTGAACCTACAAACTTGAAACTTGGAGTAGATATACTTCAAAGCAAAAAAATAGGAAAAGCATTTTTAGTTTTTCAAAACTACCCTTTATAAGTGTGCAAAGGGTTGAAAAGTTTGTATGGGAGATTTTTGACCGCTGGTCCTATAGACTTGAAATTTAAAGAGTACATAGGTCTTATGGCGTAGAGGTTCACTAAGAAGGTATTTTCGGAAATTGAACCCCTAAGGGTGTAAAAAGGGTTGAAAACTTTGGTATGAAAAATTGTATTCCTTGAACCTACAAACTTGAAACTTGAAGTAGATGTACTCCAAAGCTAAAAAATAGGTAAAACATTTTTAGTTTTTTAAAACTACCCTTAATAAAAGTGCAAAGGGATGTCAAAGTTTGCATGGGAGTTTTTTAACGCGTGGTGCGATTGACTTAAAACTTGAAGTAAATATACTAAAAAATAATTAATTAAAAATGACGCTTTCAACTTTTGATAATTACCCCTGCAAAGGGTGCAAATGACTGTAAAAGTTAGTATGGGAGATTTTTAGTATAGTGCGATAGATTTCAAACTTGAAGTAAATATACACCACAATAAATTATTTAAAATCACGTTTTCAATATTTTAAAACTACCCCTGCAAAGTAAAACTACCTCCTAAACAAATAAATACATATTTTCCGTGTAAGGTTGTCTTTGTTGTATTTGGCAAGTTTTTGAGTCTGAGTACCTATACCTACCTACCTAATATAGGTAATGGCCGTTTATAGGTATCTCTTATACCTACGTAGGTATTTAAAATCCTACCCTAATAATATACAAATCAATGTGAAAGTTACGATGTTTGGATGTTTGTGGCTCAATCACGGCACCACTTCAACGCGTGCGAAGCCGCGGGAAGCCACAAGTAATACATATACATATTTTATGCATGAAAGACATTCTTTAAATGTAAGCCAGGGTAAGAATCCGTTGATCTTTTAATTTAAGTGGTATAGTATAAGGGAATTATTTTTAAAGCGGGATCATTAATTTGTAAAAAAAAGGATACAATTAATAGCTGTACGATTTGCAGTTGTCATGAATAAATACACTTTAATTTAAATTAATCAATGAAGTTTGTAAATTAAATCCTCTTTAGTGTGTTATGATACTGAAAAATGTGGGTAAATGGACGTACCTTCGAGACATCTTCACATCCTCACATGCTCACATGCTCACATGTTCACACGCTCACATGCTCACATGCTCACATGCTCACATGCTCACATGCTCACATGCTCACATGCTCACATACTCACATGCTCACATGCTCACACCCTCACATGCTCACATGCTCACATCCTCACATGCTCACATGCTCACATGCTCACATGCTCACATGCTCACATGCTCACATGCTCACATGCTCACATACTCACATGCTCACATGCTCACATGCTCACATGCTCACATGCTCACATGCTCACATGCTCACATGCTCACATGCTCACATGCTCAAATGCTCACATACTCACATGCTCACATGCTCACACCCTCACATGCTCACATGCTCACATCCTCACATGCTCACATGCTCACATGCTCACATGCTCACATGCTCACATGCTTACATGCTCACATGCTCACATCCTCACATCCACATCCTTGAAGAACCTTAAGTTTACTAGGAGTGGACTTCTTTGGGCTGATGATGATATATAAAAGAAAGTCACACTATTTATAACTCAAGAACGGCTGAACCAATTTGGCTGAAAATTGGTGGGAAGGTAGCTTAGAACCAGGAGACGGGCATAGGGTAATTTTTATCCCGACTTTTTTTGTTTTTTTGCTTTTTTTGTATATTTTATACAAACAATCGAAGAGGCAGGAACTTCAAGTTGTCAGTTAGTACCTGTTTCTTCTGACAAAATTACGTGGCTCAAGATTGTTCCATGGGGAAGAAAATGCCAATGATATCTATTTGTAAGTATTCTATAGTAAACGTGCGCGAGCGAAGCCGCAGGTAAGAGCTAGTTTATATATATATAGGGGGGGGTCAGTGTTAGGTCTTAGTGGGGCGTGTTCTTTGTCGGGGAACACGCACCTAAAAAATGCTAAGCTTACCGTAGTGTACGCCTAGGTGTGCGGAGCTAGGCTATCAGGCACGCACTGAATATGCTCTTCATACACGTCCACGCCATCTCTACGCTGCCGCCGCGGCGTAGCGATGGGCCCACATTTTCTCATCCACGTGGGTCGTCCCCTCCGGGCAATGCTGCGGTCTATAACGAGCCCCGCACAATAACAACCACCTCGTGACCGCAGTAGCTAAGTATGAAGAGCGAAAGCGAATCTTCGGCGCTTAAACCGAATCGTCCGATTAGGGGAAGACAACCCCGAAAGAAAAAATAACACCGAACCAATGGAAGCAAGACTCAAAAACAATCTACCCCAGGAGGGTACCGGCGCCGCCGGAGAATCCCTCCCTGAGCATAGCTCGGGCTGCCCCACGTATTCTGGGGGGGGCAAAGTAGTGCTACCCAAGGATATATCATCGGAAAAATCTAAGAAAACCTTAACTCAACAATTATTCCACCCAGGCCTATTCAACCGCCAGCGTTCAGCATCGCTAAGTGATGCCACCGAACAAAATAATAAACCTACCACAAATCAACCCAAACCCGATAGCGACAACCAAAGTGTCCCATGGCAGAGAGTGCCAAACCAAAAGAGAATTCGTTCACCTGAGGCTAAAGACTCAGTAAATCAAGCAAAAAGAATGCAAAGAAGAGAGGAAGTCATCAACAACCACAGAGGCCTGAATAACCAGGAGCAAAGCACTGCCGCCCCAATTGTAGAAACAAGCAATAGTTTCTCGATATTAGATGTAGAAGAGGATAAATCGCCTCAGACTCTACCAACCGAAAGGGAACCAAAGCCTCCTCCCATATTCATCGATGATGTCACAAACATACAACCTTTAACTAAACTACTCGATGAAGCCGCAGAAGGTCTATTTGAAATGAAAATACTACGCAACAACCAAGTAAAAATCCAACCTGCATCAAGTGAAGCCTACAAAAAAATTGTCAAAGAAGTGGATGCCAAAGGCATAAAATATTATACGTACAAACCCAAACAAGAAAGGAACTTTAGAGTCATTCTCAAGCACTTGCATCCGTCAACAGACACTGAAGATATAAAGGAAGCTCTTGCAAATCTCGGCCATGTTGCTAGTAATATATGGAACATGAAACAAGCCTCGTCTAAAAACCCGCTGCACATGTTCGCAGTAGATCTGAAACCAAACCAAAATAATAAAGAAATATATAACATATTGTTATTCTGGTTGGCATTGGCGGGAACTTTTGAATGAAACAACATGCGTTCAGGATAGATCCATCTATTCGACTCACGACACGGCGGCACGCAGGCCCACACACCACAGACTATCTGCTAGGTACATCATGTGCCTGCCGTCATGACATAACATCCCTCCACCTTTAGCTTAAAGCTAGGAACGTTAGAAGAACGTTACTTTCAAAAACTTATGACTAACAAAAAACCTAAACCTAGAAGAACTTCTTATAGTCCACGACTTTGCGTGTCCTCTTTGGTGTCATCGTGGTCGACGTGGTAGGGGCTGGTTCTTCGCTCGAAATTTCCGGAGCTACTGCAGATGGAGTGTGCCAAGCATTCTCATCGTCAACCCCAGCTGCCTGAGCGACCGGAGAAGTCGGGTCAGGGACATGCGACTGCAGGTCCTCCGTCGCTGAGGCGGCAACACTTGGCTCATCACAAAGTACGACCGCTGGCATGAACTGCGGCTCCCGGACTGACTCGTCAGCTGTACTGTGGGGTAGCGCAGTCGCGAGACTTTCATACCACCTCTCCCCTTTAAATTTCAACAGTTGATTTGTATGTTTCCTCATTACAACACCAGAGTCACAAATTCGCACTTCATACATAGAGTTACCAAGTTTTTTTATAATAACACCTTTCACCCATGAGTATTTTTGTAGATGGGGAATTTTTATCAACACAGTTTGTCCATTAACAAAATTTACTTGACGCTTTCCATCGTAATACCTAGTTTGCAAGGACTGTTTATCTTTCACTAATGCATCGAGTGTAGCATCCAATGATAGAGGTTTATTTAATGTGACTAAATCAAACCTGCATCTTAATTTACGACCGAATAAAATTTCAGCTGGTGATTTATTAGTTGTACTATGCACTGAATTCCGATAACAAAATAAAAACTCTTGTAATTTACATTTTAAATCTTTTTGGTTGCTACCTGACATGATAATAGCCTTTAATGCTTTTTTTACAATTTTTACACTACTTTCCGCTTGCCCATTGCTCATTGGGTGATAAGTTGGGGAAGTGATATGCACAATGCTGTTCCTGTTACAAAAATGTTTGAACTCTTCAGATACAAAAGAAGTTCCATTATCAGTGCAAATCGTGTGAAATAATCCAAATCTTGACATGACTTCACAAAGCTTTTCAATAACAACTCGAGTCCCATAGCCTGTGGATACATCAAAACATTCAATCCATTTAGAATAGGCATCTACTATCACCAAATAAGTACGGTTGTTAAGAGGTCCTAGGAAATCTAAATGTACCCTATACCAAGGTTGCGGTGGAAAAGGCCACGGCGTTAGCGGGGCGCGGGGAGGCGTCTGTCTAGCCACTACACATATTTTGCAAGATGCAATTACAGTGTCAATATCGGTAGACATATGCGGCCACCAGAACCTAGTTCTTGCTTCTGACTTCATTTTGTAAGTGCCTAGATGACCAGCATGGAGTTCATGTAACACTCGTTCTCGACAGGAAGACGGTATGATGATTCGATATCCCCTGAGCAGACAAGAACCTTCCATTGACAACTCTTGACGGCATGAAAAATATGGTTTCAGTCTATCATCTTTTATTGTAGGTGGCCAACCATTTATTACATATTCATAGACACGTGATAGAATAGGATCATTTTTCGTACCATTTACAATATTTTCCAATGAGAAGAATTTTGGGGAATCAAAAACGAAATTAACGTATGTAGCCCTATCTATAAAGGGGTCCTTATCAAGACAATTTTGTTGGTCTATGGTTGAACGACTTAGAAAATCTGCAGCGTTATGAGCACTACTCACATATTCAATGGCAAAATTATATGAACTCAAGAAAATAGCATAACGCTGCAATCTGTTCGCCGACACTTCAGGGACACCTTTTTTCGGGTTAAAAATTGACAACAAAGGCTTATGATCCGTTCTCAGAATAAAGGGGGTTGAACGACCATACAAATATTGATGGTACTTTCTCACACCAAATATGATTGCTGTTGCCTCCTTCTGAATTTGACTGTAGTTCCTCTCAGCCTTACCTAACGAACGCGAGGCATAAGACAGTGGTCTTTCTTTGCCACCCTCTACCTGCGATAAAATAGCACCTAATCCAGTAGGAGATGCATCCACCGTAAGAATGAGTTCTGCATTGGGATCAAAATGAGCAAGAGTTTCATCAGATGATAACTGATACTTTATTGTTGAAACTGCTTTATCATGAATGTCTGTCCAGTGCCACTGAGAATTCTTTTGGAGCAATTGATGCAGAGGGCACAAAATTGATGAAGCATTTTTGACAAAGGACCTATAATAATTCACAAGCCCCAGGAAAGACTTTAATTCTGAAACATTTGTGGGAGTTTTAGCATTTTTTATTGCATTTACTTTCTCTGGGCATTTATGTAGACCATACTTATCAACAATAAATCCTAAGTATGACACTGAGTCTTGGAAGAGAGAACATTTTTCCTTTTGCAACACTAAACCTGCACCTTCCAGCTTGCTAAACACTTTTTTTAACGTTTCAATATGCTGAACATCAGAGCACCCAGTTATCAAAATATCATCTTGGTAAACTAAAATGTTATCAATACCTGACAAAATAGACTCTATTGTCTTTTGAAAAATAGCTGCTGAACTAGATAATCCAAAGACTAATCTTTTGAATTTAAAAATTCCTTTATGAGTATTGATGCATGTAAGCATCTGTGAGGGTTCATCGAGGATCAATTGGTTGTAAGCCTGTGATAAATCAAGTTTACTAAACTTTTTACCTCCATGCAGCTTTGCAAACAACTCTTCTATCCTAGGAAGAGGGTATTGGTCTATGATGAGTTGTTTGTTCAGTGAAACTGAGTAATCTGCACAAAGTCTTATTTTACCATCATGTTTCAAAACTGGTACTATTGGACTTGCATACTCAGAATGGTTAACTTGTTCCAGAATGCCCAAATCCACCAATCTGTTTAACTCTTGGTCTACCCGGGCTCGAAGGGCAAAAGGCAAAGGCCTAGGCTTGAAAAATTTAGGCTTAGCGTCAGGTTTCAAATTCAAACTTACTCTAGTAGTTTTGCAACAGCCAAGTTTATCAGAAAACAGATGTGGGTATTTAGGCACAAATTCATTCAAAAAATTACAAGAATGAACCATTGAAATTTTCAAATTAAATTTAGAAAAAAAATCCCTCCCCAGTAATGGAACCCCTTCGGTGCAAGCAACATAAATATCCATTTCATTACATTTAGAGCTAATGAAGCTGAAACTGGCAGCCAAAAAGTAGCAGCCAAACGTCCAGGGCCGGACTAAGTGTGAAATACCATTTCAAAAATGAAATTTCTATAACTATATGTCAGCTATAGTATCATAATGATGTGTGGTATATAGTGTATGTGATGTATAGTGTTGCAAGAGTCCAGGAAATAGAAAAAACGTGTATTTTTTAAAGTTTTTTTTTATAAGTTTTGTTATTGATTCCGCTCCCTTAAAATTCATGCAGACATCCATAACAGACCTCCACTGGAAGGTCTCCAGCAATTTTCATAAAATTCTATCGTTGCAAGAGTCCAAGAAATCGAAAAAACTTTTTTTTTCTTCAATATTTTATAACTTTTGTTTTTGATTCCGCTCCCTCAAAATTCATGCTCAGATTCATAACAGACCTCCATGGGAAGGTATATAGCAATTTTCAGAAAATTCTACCGTTGCAGGAGTCCAGGAGATAGTAACAGCCAAATCGAAAAATGACTTATTTTTAAATATTTTATAACTTTTGTTTTTGATTCCGCTCCCTCAAAATTCATGCTAACATTCATTAAAGGCTTTCATTGGAAGGTCTCCAGTGATTTTCAGAAAATTCTGTCGTTGCAAGAGTCTAGGAAATAGAAAAAACGTGTATTATTTTAAAGTTTTTTTTTGAAACTTTTGTAATTGATTCCGCTCCCTTAAAATTCATGCATACATCCATAACAGACCTCCATTGGAAGGTCTCCAGCAATTTTTAGAAAATTCTATCGTTGCAAGAGTCCAGAAAATCGAAAAAACTTTTTTTTTTCAATATTTTATAACTTTAGCAATTGATTCCACTCCCTCAAAATTCATGCTTAGATCCATAATAGACCTCCATGGGAAGGACTATAGCAATTTTCAGAAAATTCTACCGTTGCAGGAGTCCAGGAGATAGTAACAGCCAAATCGAAAAATGACTTTTTTTTAATATTTTATAACTTATGTTTTTGATTCCGCTCCCTCAAAATTCATGCTCAGATCCATAACAGACCTCCATGGGAAGGTCTATAGCAATTTTCAGAAAATTCTACCATTGCAGAAGTCCAGGAGATAGTAACAGCCAAATCGAAAAATGACTTTTTTAAATATTTTATAACTTTTGTTTTTGATTCCGCTCCCTCAAAATTCATGCTCAGATCCATAATAGACCTCCATGGGAAAGTCTATAGCAATTTTCAGAAAATTCTACCGTTGCAGAAGTCCAGGAGATAGTAACAGCCAAATCGAAAAATGACTTTTTTAAATATTTTATAACTTTTGTTTTTGATTCCGCTCCCTCAAAATTCATGCTAACATCCATTAAAAGGTTTCCAGTGATTTTCAGAAAATTCTGTCGTTGCAGGAGTCTAGGAGATAGTAGCAGCCAAATCTAAAAATGACTTATTTTTATATTTTGTATAACTTTTGTTTTTGATTCCGCTACCTCAAAATTCATGCTAACATCTATTAAAAACCTTCATTGGAAGGTTTCCAGTGATTTTCAGAAAATTCTGTCGTTGCAAGAGTCAAGGAAATAGAAAAAACGTGTATTTTTTTTAAGTTTTTTTTTATAACTTTTGTAATTGATTCCGCTCCCTTAAAATTCATGCATACATCCATAACAGACCTCCATTGGAAGGTCTCCAGCAATTTTTAGAAAATTCTATCGATGCAAGAGTCCAGAAAATCGAAAAAACTTTTTTTTTTTCAATATATTATAACTTTTGTTTTTGATTCCGCTCCCTCAAAATTCATGCTCAGATCCATAAAAGACCTCCATGGGAAAGTCTATAGCAATTTTCAGAAAATTCTACCGTTGCAGGAGTCCAGGAGATAGTAACAGCCAAATCGAAAAATGACTTATTTTTAAATATATTATAACTTTTGTTTTTGATTCCGCTCCCTCAAAATTCATGCTCAGATCCATAACAGACCTCCATGGGAAGGTCTATAGCAATTTTCAGAAAATTCTACCGTTGCAGGAGTCCAGGAGATAGTAGCAGCCAAATCTAAAAATGACTTATTTTTATATTTTGTATAACTTTTGTTTTTGATTCCGCTACCTCAAAATTCATGCTAACATCTATTAAAAACCTTCATTGGAAGGTTTCCAGTGATTTTCAGAAAATTCTGTCGTTGCAAGAGTCAAGGAAATAGAAAAAACGTGTATTTTTTTTAAGTTTTTTTTTATAACTTTTGTAATTGATTCCGCTCCCTTAAAATTCATGCATACATCCATAACAGACCTCCATTGGAAGGTCTCCAGCAACTTTTAGAAAATTCTATCGATGCAAGAGTCCAGAAAATCGAAAAAACTTTTTTTTTTTCAATATATTATAACTTTTGTTTTTGATTCCGCTCCCTCAAAATTCATGCTCAGATCCATAACAGACCTCCATGGGAAGGTCTATAGCAATTTTCAGAAAATTCTACCGTTGCAGGAGTCCAGGAGATAGTAGCGGCCAAATCGAAAAATAACTTTTTTTTCAATATTGTGAAACTATTGTTTTTTATTCCGCTCCCTTAAAATTCATGCATACATCCATAATAGACCTCCACTGGAAGATCTCTAACAATTTTCAAAAAAATCTATCGTTGCAGGAGTCCAGGAGATAGTAGCAGCCAAATCGAAAAAAAATGACTTTTTTTAAAGTTTTGGACTCCTGCAACGATATAAATTTCTGAAAATTGCTAGAGACCTCCTTATGGAGGTCTGTTATGGATGTAAGCATGAATTATGAGGGAGCGGAATCAAAAACATAAGTTATAAAATATTTAAAAAAAGTCATTTTTCGATTTGGTTGTTACTTTCTCCTGGACTCCTGCAACGGTAGAATTTTCTGAAAATTGCTAGAGACCTTCCCATGGAGGTCTATTATGGATCTAAGCATGAATTTTGAGGGAGTGGAATCAATTGCTAAAGTTATAAAATATTGAAAAAAAAAAGTTTTTTCGATTTTCTGGACTCTTGCAACGATAGAATTTTCTAAAAATTGCTGGAGACCTTCCAATGGAGGTCTGTTATGGATGTATGCATGAATTTTAAGGGAGCGGAATCAATTACAAATGTTATAAAAAAAAACTTTAAAAAATACACGTTTTTTCTATTTCCTAGACTCTTGCAACGACAGAATTTTCTGAAAATCACTGGAGACCTTCCAATGAAGGCCTTTAATGGATGTTAGCATGAATTTTGAGGGAGCGGAATCAAAAACAAAAGTTATAAAATATTTAAAAAAAGACATTTTTCGATTTGGCTGTTACTTTCTCCTGGACTCCTGCAACGGTAGAATTTTCTGAAAATTGCTAGAGACCTTCCCATGGAGGTTTATTATGGATCTAAGCATGAATTTTGAGGGAGTGGAATCAATTACTAAAGTTATAAAATATTGAAAAAAAAAAGTTTTTTCGATTTTCTGGACTCTTGCAACGATAGAATTTTCTAAAAATTGCTTGAGACCTTCCAATGGAGGTCTGTTATAGATGTATGCATGAATTTTAAGGGAGCGGAATCAATTACAAAAGTTATTAAAAAAAACTTAAAAAAAATACACGTTTTTTCTATTTCCTAGACTCTTGCAACGACAGAATTTTCTGAAAATCACTGGGGACCTTCCAATGAAGGCCTTTAATGGACGTTAGCATGAATTTTGAGGGAGCGGAATCAAAAACAAAAGTTATAAAATATTTAAAAAAAGTAATTTTTCGATTTGGCTGTTACTATCTCCTGGACTCCTGCAACGGTAGAATTTTCTGAAAATTGCTATAGACCTTCCCATGGAGGTCTGTTATGGATCTGAGCATGAATTTTGAGGGAGCGGAATCAAAAACAAAAGTTATAAAATATTAAAAAAAACTCATTTTTCGATTTGGCTGTTACTATCTCCTGGACTCCTGCAACGGTAGAATTTTCTGAAAATTGCTATAGTCCTTCCCATGGAGGTCTATTATGGATCTGAGCATGAATTTTGAGGGAGCGGAATTAAAAACAAAAGTTATAATATATTGAAAAAAAAAAGTTTTTTCGATTTTCTGGACTCTTGCAACGATAGAATTTTCTAAAAATTGCTGGAGACCTTCCAATGGAGGTCTGTTATGGATGTATGCATGAATTTTAAGGGAGCGGAATCAATTACAAAAGTTATAAAAAAAAACTATAAAAAATACACGTTTTTTCTATTTCCTAGACTCTTGCAACGACAGAATTTTCTGAAAATCACTGGAGACCTTCCAATGAAGGCCTTTAATGGATGTTAGCATGAATTTTGAGGGAGAGGAATCAAAAACAAAAGTTATAAAATATTTAAAAAAAGTCATTTTTCGATTTGGCTGTTACTATCTCCTGGACTCCTGCAACGGTAGAATTTTCTGAAAATTGCTATAGACCTTCCCATGGAGGTCTGTTATGGATCTGAGCATGAATTTTGAGGGAGCGGAATCAAAAACAAAAGTTATAATATATTTAAAAATAAGTCATTTTTCGATTTGGCTGTTACTATCTCCTGGACTCCTGCAACGGTAGAATTTTCTGAAAATTGCTATAGACCTTCCCATGGAGGTCTATTATGGATCTGAGCATGAATTTTGAGGGAGCGGAATCAAAAACAAAAGTTATAAAAAAAACTTTAAAAAAAATACACGTTTTTTTCTATTTCCTAGACTCTTGCAACGACAGAACTTTCTGAAAATTACTGGAGACCTTCCAATGAAGGCCTTTAATGGATGTTAGCATGAATTTTGAGGGAGCGGAATCAAAAACAAAAGTTATATAAAATATAAAAATAAGTCATATTAGATTTGGCTGCTACTATCTCCTGGACTCTTGCAACGATAGAATTTTCTGAAAATTGCTAGAGTCCTTCCCATGGAGGTCTGTTATGGATCTTAGCATGAATTTTGAGGGAGCGGAATCAAAAACAAAAGTTATAAAATATTTAAAAAAAAAAGTTTTTTCGATTTCCTGGACTCTTGCAATGATAGAATTTTATGAAAATTGCTGGAGACCTTCCAGTGGAGGTCTGTTATGGATGTATGCATGAATTTTAAGGGAGCGGAATCAATTACGAAAGTTATAAAAGAAACTTTACGTTTTTTCCATTTTCTAGACTCTTGCAACGACAGAATTTTCTGAAAATTACTGGAGACCTTCCAATGAAGGTCTTTAATGGATGTTAGCATGAGTTTTGAGGGAGCGGAATCAAAAATAAAAGTTATACAAAATATAAAAATAAGTCATTTTTAGATTTGGCTGCTACTATCTCCTGGACTCCTGCAACGATAGAATTTTCTGAAAATTGCTAGAGACCTTCCCATGGAGGTCTGATGGAATTAAGCATGAATTTTGAGGGAGCGGAATCAAAAACAATAGTTATGAAATATTAAAAAATATATATTTTTTGATTTCCTGGACTCCTGCAACGATAGAATTTCCTGAAAATTACTGGAGACCCTATAATTGATGTCTTGTATAGACCTAAGCTTGAATTTCGACAGAGCGCAATCCAAAACTAATGAATTCCTAAAAGAAGACAACTGTTGTCGGAGTATTTTGTATTATTAAAAGTTTTTTTGATCCTGTTGGGGCATAAATGGTATCACAATTGTTGCTAGAACTGACACCTAGCGTTAAATAGATAAGTTTTAAATTTTAATTGTAATATTCGTAAGTCTTAATTCGGCCCTGGATTTTTATGTTTGGCTGCTACTATTTGGCTGCCAGTTTCAGCTTCATTAGAGCTATAAGATACTGGCAGTGTTACAACTCCAAGAGTATTTATACTTGTACCGTTATATGCACTCAATACTAGTTTGCTGGGCTTGAGGGGTGTCTGTGAAAAGTGTTTTTTATAAATCAACGGAGGAATTATGGTGATAGGAGAGCCTGAATCTAACTCAAATTCTACATTAACTCCATTTACAAGAACAGATTCGTGCATAGGTTCCCCATTAACTGAGCGGATGTTAGATATTGTTTTTACGCACTTACCATCATCATCAGATACCTCTTCCTCATTGGAGCTACACTCGATGAAATTATGTTTAACTACACTCTTCTTTGGGCACATTCTACGCAAATGTCCTTTAACGCCACAAATGGTACACTTATACTTCACAAACTTGCAAGTAGATATCTCATGACCCTTGTAGCCGCATGCCGTACACGGATCACGCTGGGCTCCTCCCGATGCTGCCGTGGAGGCGCCGCCGCGGCCGGCCGTCGCTACCTTACAGACCGGCGCCTGCGCCTCCGCCGCCAGTGGTGTGCTGATGCCTCGGGCCGCACCCAGGCGCGCACAGCGAAGAGCTTCAGCTACAGAGATCGCTTTGCTAAGCGATACTTCCTTCAAAGCCATGGTGAACAGCTTGTCCCGCTCACGTCCCGGCACCATGCCGAGAACAAATCGGTCCCGCAAAGCTTCGTTCAAAGTCGTGGCCGGAAAATCGCAATCAGTGGCCAGACTTCTAACTCGAGCTGCCCACTCCGTTAGGCTTTCGTTTTGATGTTGAGTCGAACTATGGAATAAATATCTTTCCGCAAAACCACATTTATATGGTTTAAAATGATCATCCAATAATTTGATTACTTTGTCATAGTTCAAAGTTGAGATCTTATCAGGTAACGCCAAATCACGAACCAATTTGTACGTATTCTCTGACAAACTGCTGACGAGGATAGCACGTCGCTTCATTTGTGCTTTATCCTCCACGTTTGTGATTTCGTTCGCGATGAACCATTGTTCGAGACGATCTTTATACACTTCCCACTCTTGCAGCTCGTGATTAAACACGCACAATTTTCCAACCAGTACTTTAGCCATTTTCCACTTTTCATATGATCACAGTTTACACACTTAAATAGGTACTTTATTGTATTTGATTTTTCTTCCTTCATCGAGTCGTCGCCATTGTTGTTCTGGTTGGCATTGGCGGGAACTTTTGAATGAAACAACATGCGTTCAGGATAGATCCATCTATTCGACTCACGACACGGCGGCACGCAGGCCCACACACCACAGACTATCTGCTAGGTACATCATGTGCCTGCCGTCATGACATAACACATATATTCCCTACTTTACTGTCGCATCAAATTCGAACCGCCTAGACCAAAACGCACAATTCCACAGTGCTCCAACTGCATGGATTATGGCCACACCAAAACTTACTGCCGACGCAATCCAAGATGCATCAAATGTGCAGGAAACCATGCGTCCTCTGACTGCACTCGCAAGGAACGGTCTGAAGACGTCAAATGCGTTTTATGTGACGGAAACCACCCGGCAAATTACAAAGGCTGCACGGTTTACAAGGAGCTTCAAAAGCAAAAATACCCTCCACTACGCATAAAGACAACACAAAACAACTATTTAGAGACTCGAGCCCAACCATACGAACCACAAAAACCAAGACAAAACAAAAACTACGCCGATGCTGCCCGTAGCAAACCAGCCGAAGATAAGCCAAAAACACCACCAGTGAAACCACATACAATTTCACAGCCAAAACTAGTGCCCGTATTTGCACTACCCCAACAAACAAGCGAAAAGCCCACTGTACAGAAACATAATACACCATGCAACAAGCAACACAATCAGGCCGCACAGGAAAATAAAAACGACCACAAAGAACTAATGGATATGTTCAGACAAATGATGCTACAGATGACGACTATGACAAACCTTTTAATGAACTTCATGTCTGAGCTACGGTCACAAGCAACCAGAGGGTACAGCCAGGATTTTATCCAAGCGGGAGGCAAGCAGCCCACCTTGCCCCTCCGAGACTACACTCATGCAGACCGCTAAAGATAGCAATGTGGAACGCCAATGGGCTGTCAAACCATATACTTGAAGTAAAAACTTTCCTTTACTCCCACAGCATTGACATTATGCTGATATCAGAGACGCATTTTACCACGAAAACTCATTTCGAGATATCCAAGTACAAGCTTCACTTCACCGATCACCCAGACGGTACAGCCCATGCAGGCTCGGCACTACTTATCAAGGAGAACATAAAACACTACGCCTTAAAGCCATACTGCACAAATGAAATCCAAGCAACAAATATAACAATTGAAAGTATAAACGGCCCACTAACCGTGTCCGCATTATACATGCCTCCTAGACACAACCTCAAAAACGAATCGTACACAGCCTTTTTTGAAACACTCGGTCATAGATTCATAGCTGGTGGAGACTACAACACTAAGCACACCAGCTGGGGATCAAGACTTACAACAACAAAGGGCAGAGAATTACTCACTACAGTTAACAAACTTAACTTGAAAGTCTCTTCCACCAGAGAACCAACATACTGGCCAACTGCTGCAAATAAAAAACCTTATTTAGTGGACTTCTTCATCACTAAAGGGCTCCCCTGCTCGTCCCTGCGCTGTCACTCCAGTTATGACTTATCATCGGATCATACCGCAGTTATAGCTGAATTGAATAATGACCCTGTAATAGTTGCGAAGCCATGTAAATTACACAGCAAGAAAACGAGCTGGGACTTTTTTCGGAAACTCACAGAAGAAACGCTGACCACACAAATACCGCTTAAATCTAACGACGACATAACTGTAGCCATCGAAAACTTTAATAACTGCATTCAGGCAGCAGCTTGGCAAGCTACTCCTAAAAACAGCGGTAACAGAAACTTTATTCCAACATATCCCCAAATAGTTAATGACATGATACGAGACAAGAGAAATGCAAGGAAACAGTGGCAAAATACCAGGCACCATAAAGACAAAAAAGCATTCAACAAGTTGGCCAAGAATTTGAAAAAATTGCTCGAAAATATTGCAAACAAACAGGTAGAGAACCAACTATCAAGTCTAGATGCTACGGCTGCCACAGACTATTCCTTATGGAAAATTACAAAAAGCCTAAAAAAACCTGTTGCATTCCAATCCCCTCTGCGTAGAAGCGATGGAAGCTGGGCTAAGAGCGACGCCGATAAAGCTGAACTGTTCGCAGAGCACCTGGAAATAGTATTTACCCCTAACCCAGACACAGGATCGTCTAAAACAGATGAAATTATGGAGTGCTTGACAGCAACTTACCAACTAACACCCCCTATTGAGAAATTTACAAAGAATGAGGTGAAATTTGCCATCAAGAAACTAGACCTAAATAAAGCTCCTGGGTACGACTTAATCACTGCAAAAATTATGAAAGAACTGCCGGATATCGGCATTTCTTTCCTTACACAAGTGTTTAATGCCATACTGTGTCGAGAATTCGTCCCCGCCCAGTGGAAAGTTGCAGAGATTATACTAATACTCAAACCAGGAAAGGATCCCGCCAACGTCTCCTCTTATCGCCCCATAAGTCTTCTCCCGGTCGCTTCCAAACTACTAGAAATCCTGTTTCTGAAGAGATTAATGCCTGAAGTTGTCAAAACTCATCTCATACCACCACATCAATTTGGCTTCCGCGCAGCACATGGAACAATTGAGCAGGTCCATCGCCTAGTTGCCTCTATTAACGACGCTTTTGAACATAAAAAGTACTGCTCTGCTGCCTTCTTGGACATTTCTCAGGCATTTGATCGTGTCTGGCACGAGGGTTTGTTGTTCAAAATTCGCAAAACGTTACCTTTGAGCCACTTCCTGTTTATAAAATCTTACCTTAGCCAGAGACACTTCTATGTGAAGCACGGAGAGGATCAAACTAAACTTCACCAAATAAAAGCTGGTGTCCCTCAAGGAAGTGTTATGGGCCCTGCTCTTTACGTTCTATACACATCAGACCTTCCATTAACTGAAGGTGTCCTTGTTGGTACATTCGCTGACGACACAGCCCTGATTGCAGCTCACGAAAACCCAGCTGTTGCTTCATCCACGCTGCAAAAAAGTCTCACCAACATCTCAACGTGGCTGAAAGACTGGCGCATTAAGGCAAACGAAAGCAAGTCTGTGCATGTCACCTTTACCCTAAGACATGGATCGTGCCCAGCTGTAAAGTTGAATGAGATATCAATACCTCAGTGCGAAGACGTGCGCTATCTGGGGATTTATCTGGATCGGCGTCTCACATGGAAAAAGCATATATTTACCAAAAGAAAGGCACTTGGACTGCAATTAAGGAAACTCTATTGGCTTTTGGCCAGAAAATCAAATCTATCCCTGAACAACAAACTCCTCCTGTACAAATGCATACTCAAACCAGTCTGGTCTTATGGAGTTGAACTATGGGGAACAGCGGCAAGCTCGAATCTGGAAATAATTCAGCGTTTCCAATCCAAAATACTACGTATGATAGTGAATGCTCCGTGGTACCTCACAAACAGTCAACTCCACCATGACCTTGAAGTTGCAACTGTCAAACAAGAGATAGCCGACAGAATAACATCATACGCAAAACGTCTAGAACATCATCCAAACGAATTGGCTAAACATTTGATGCAAAACACCACTTCATTTAAAAGACTCAAAAGGAGAGCCCCTCAAGACCTAGTAAAAGGATTAAAAGATTAACATGGAAGCATCATTGGGCGTTTTCCATACATGTCTATATTAAAAAAAAAAAAAAAAAAAAAAAAAAGTCTAAACTCTAGCTCAATGCCCGCATAGGCAGATTGCAAGACGCAGTGGAGATTAAAAAAAAAAAAAAAAAAAAAAAAAAGTATTCTATAGTAAACGTGCGCGAGCGAAGCCGCAGGTAAGAGCTAGTTTATAATATACTAGTATGCAATGGCAATAGCAATGGGAATAAAGTTAGGCTTTGACACTTGGTTCGATAAATGTAAACACGAAGTGATTATTATTTATTACATTTATTACTACTACTACTAGATGCTCTGAGCACTGGTGGTCTAGTGGTAGCGGCCCCGCCTTCCGATCCTAAGGTCGTGGGTTCGAAACCGGTCGTGCACCAATGAGTTTATCTGTTCATAAATTTATGTGCACAATGCCAGTAAGTACTCTCAAACGGTGAAGGAAAACATCGTGGGGAAACCGGCATGTCGTAGAACCTAAAAAGTTCTATAACATGTGTCAAGTGCTCGAAAGGAGTCTCTATAGGCGCAATTAAAATCCTTTCACCACACTGTTTCGAAAGAAACTAGTGACACGATAAGAAGAAGAAGACTAGATTATCAATTTTTTTCTAGAAGCAATTTCATTCGTTTGCAATAAGAGATATCATAATGAATTTTGTGTTCCCGGTGTAGGTACCTTAAAATACTGAATTATGTAATCGGCTTAAATTTTTGTAAAGGAGTATATTTGGTTTTTAAAAGCAATGGCCGGCCCTCCCGCATTACCACAACAGACTCGGATACTAAGGAAAGGGAGATAACATATTTAACAAATAAAAAAAAGTTAGTTGTAGGTATGTTTTTTAAAACACTTTCTTTGTAGCGATCGCCGTTTCTGAACCGACTGTTAAATAATATACTAAGGTGACAAACAAGTTGGCGTGTGATATGAAAATATAAAATACATTTCAATGCCTTGGTACTATCGCTAACCATTAAAAAAAAACAATAAATGGAGTCGCAGTTTCATGCTAGTTTCTAGGTAAGTAAAACAAGAAGCGTAAATAGATACTTACTTAAACACATTAATCAGGACATACCTTGTGGTAGTAAAAGTTTGTTGTGTAGTAAAATTTTTATATTTTCCGCTTGAGTAGTGAGCATGCCGGCGCAAAATGCTGGCATGACTGCCAGTGCTATCATCTCAAAGATGACTACATATTGTGCAGATAAGGTTACTAATAACTGAAAATCAATGTATCATTTTAATAACATCATAAGCATTTTAATAACAGATATATTAGTTATTAAAAGAAAAAACGAGAAAGCCAAAGCAACGCGTTCAACCTGCGTCCCCGGTGGCGTGCACGGTGCCGATCATACCGAGCACTATTACAGAGCTTATTGCAGAGCTATTTTAAAACATTGAGACGATTCTGATCGAAAACGGTAGTTCTCGTCGGAACGTCTTTATTTTTTGTTTATAAGTAAACAAAACAAGAGACATCAATTCTGGGTACCGACCGGAACCTCTTATAGCAGTATTAAAATAATATTATTAACTGTCAATTTTAGCAGTTGTGAAAACAACCTTGAAAACAGTTCTAGCTTATATAAGTTGAAACGTCATCTAGTACG
Organism: Chloroclysta siterata; assembly: GCA_932294275.1. Classification (NCBI taxonomy): domain Eukaryota; kingdom Metazoa; phylum Arthropoda; class Insecta; order Lepidoptera; family Geometridae; genus Chloroclysta; species Chloroclysta siterata. The sequence goes on along the minus strand of OW028595.1, from coordinate 16,290,452 downwards.
AAAATACTTGTCAGCTATTCTTTTTATCTGGTTGTAGTTGAACAGACTTGATGACGTGTATAATATGGTACGAAATTTCAGTGTAATATTATTTTAATACTGCTATAAGAGGTGCCGGTCGGCCCCCAGGTCTTCGATTGGAAACACTTCCGAATGTTTAAAAATAGAAAGCCACATTTAACTTTGTAACGTCACAGTACATAACCAAGGCGTAGTATACATTTTTTTATCGATTTATTTATTTAAACATTATGTAGAATACTTTTGTGTCGTGGTGTAACAAAATATTTAACCATAATACTATGATCACACATATAACTAGTAGGTACTAAGTATATAGTTACATACAATAACGATAAATATCATGTACATACCGATTTGTTGTCACGTACGCTTTTTACCAATATATATATAGTAGCCATTGCTTCTGGTATATTAAACAGCAATAAAATGATGAACTGAAACAGGAATAACTATAAAATTAAGTTGTAACAAACCTCGTTAAGTATAAATAAAAAACAAGTCAGCGTTGCTATGTTTTGGTTTGAAGAGTTTGGTTGCCGGTGATATTACAGGCACCTGAGGCCGTATCTGTATGCCTCAAGTTGATGGACGCAGGGCAATGCATCGTAGGGCACGTTCCAACCGTGACTTACGAATCAATGCTCTGTGATGGTTGCCACTTAACATCAGGTGAGCTGTCTGAGAAAAAAAAGACAAAATATACAATGTTCTTTTCGTAATAACCGTGGTTGTTGTCAACTTCGTTTTAACATCTAAAATGGTATTTTAGTGAACTTACCACGGGACCGAACGCAGCTTTATGCTTTTCCGCAATGTCTACGATCGACTTGTACAGATGTTGTATCGACAAAAAGTTAGAGCTCTCGGCCACCAGAAGTGATGCCAGTTTCTCTAACCGACAGTTTATTGCATAGAACATAAATGCAAAAGTTATAAAAACCACATCCACACCGAAAAATATGAACAAATATAGAACTGAATTCCATAATATAAAATCACACAAATTTAAAACCAAACAATTTATTAAACATAATGATATCCTAAGCATAAAACATGTTAGAATTGACAGCAATAACTTTATTTCTAAATTGTACGATGCACTGTTGACCTTAAGTCCGATATCTATTGTTCGTAGATTATAGAAAAGTTTACAAAAGGTTGAATCTTCTTTGATAAAAGTTAGCAGCAGGGTGCATATACAATATTGTAGTACAAAAGTAATAAACCAGATGAAGTAACCGAGGGTCACTGAGCTGTAGAAAATAGGTTTTCCCACTAGCAAACAATAAATTGTGCACTGGATCATTATCACAACTGTCGGAGAAATCTTTTTTTTCAAAAGATTGAACTTCATAAAACCGAAGTGTAAACCAAATACAATATGAAACATTTTGTAAACTATTACTAAACATTTGTATGCTCTTTGTTTTTCACGGCTAATTAAATTTGTTTTTGGCAATGGCGTTATGAGTACCATATTTCACTTATTATTTGAACACAACAAGCAATAGTCGCTCAGAATCTATAAATGCCATAGCAGTACCAAACTATTGGTTCCAGAACTACTTTATACCGATGATGTCATTTACAAACGGTATAAAGGAGAATGGGCACCTGGGCCAAGACAAATAAATAGGTAAAAGTATAACTTGTAGTGAATGTACCTACATCCAAGTAAAAAAAACTGGCCAAGTGCGAGTCGGACTCGCGCACGAAGGGTTCCGTACCATTTTCTATTAGTATTTGTTGTTATAGCGGCAACAGAAATACATCATCAGTGAAATTTCAACTGTCTAACTATCACGGTTCATGAGATACAGCCTGGTGACAGACGGACCTACAGACAGACATACAGACGGACGGGCAGCGGAGTCTTAGTAATAGGGTTTCGTTTTACTCTTTGGGTACGGAACCCTAAAAACGAATGTGGTGGTCCCATATGCCTGTCATCACAGCGGCAACAACGGCGTTGTGTTCAACTGCGTTAGTAAACGGATAGTAATACGTATAAGATAAAACTCTCAAGATTTCACCTCTAGGTCCTAAATCCTAATTTTGAAGAATTTTGAATTTGAGTGATCCCATGGATTTTTCCCTTCGCAAGACTCTACTATAAAAAATATTGAAAAAGCGAGTCAAGAGAGAGTAAAACTTCTACAGGATGGATTTAAAAATGAAGTCCTTTGAATCCCTATTCAAAATCATTGAGTGTCGATCTGGAGTGGATTTTTTTAGTTTTAGCCCAGGCTCCATACGTTTTGCCCATGCTACTTAGTCAATACCATTACTTTATTAATAGTTATTAAGTTATTCATTAATAGTATGACTTTATTGACTCGTAATTCCTACTGAGTGGACTTGAATTAAGTCTCAAGAAATATTGGCCCATGCTCCTTTTTAATACCATTATTTCATTCGGAAGTAATTCAATAATAGTCATCACGTTAATGACTTTATCTACTTTCAATTTCCACTTTAATACAAATATGTCAATTGATATGTTTGATTATTAAATAAATAAATATTGGCAGGTGTGAAATGTTATCTTACTTAGTTTTTTGTTTACGTAAGCTGTAAAGAGCCGTAAAGAGGCAGTCTATGTGTCTGACAATATTTTTAGTAAAAATTATGAATTGGGACAATAATCATTACACATCGATTTTTGAGCCTTTAGAAATAAAAAAAAAACAGTTTGGACTTAGAGGTACAGTAAAAGAACTCTGAAGTACAGTTAATATTCTTATATAGTGTTTTACGAAGTATACTTTCATGTCGGATTACAGTGAAATATAGATTCTTAAGTTGGGAAAAGTTTAAATTTTCAATATTTGAACTACATGAAGTCTCTGACACGAGAGCAAGGGATCCAAAGGGATGTTTACCATGCCAAGGAATGACGGTCTTGAGATTTCATTAAAAAAAATGAGTGTATAAAATGTTAGCTAGTCAACGTATAAATTAGAACAGAAAAATCGTTCCATTTAATACTCAATCTCAAGCATGTGAAGTCATTCAATCTTTCACGTGCTACGGCGTAGCACTGTAGTACAATGTCGTAGCACTTGTGGCACGTAGAGTATTGCCTTTCAAACGAAAGTGTGAATAAAGTATAGTTGAACCATGATCGATATCGACACAGGTGATACGCAACACAAAAACTATTTTCTTGAAGAGAAAAAAATTATTGTACTATGTACAGTCAGCGTCAAATGTAGTTAAGCATTATCTTGTGTTTAATGTGAAAAATAAAAAATTCGTTGAACCGCCTTGAGTTATGACTTTAGCTATTTCTTTTGAAAAATCAAAAAGAAGCATTGTGTAACTGTAATTACAATCTAGTTTTGACGCTGAGACTAGATTATTTAATTTAATTTCGTATACGGTGTCTAAGTCTACTTTTTTCCATGCGACGAAATCTGCAGTGACGATTACGTTGTAACAAACTCCCTGTATCTAAGCCGCATGCAGTTAAGTTTGTCAGTCACTTAACTAGTGCTGGAGTGGATTAAAAGTTTTTTTTAGTAGCTTAGTATAGCGCATCACATGTGGTACCCTAACATCATTACAATCTAGCCAAGTAGGCTAATGAGTAATTTTGTTTTGACTTAATTTGATAGAAATAAATATTACTAAGAATGTGTCCATTGGCACTTTTCTTACAGTCTCTATTTATGGCGATACTTTGTTATTGTGTTCATTAAAAGTAGCTAGTGCTACTTTACCAAACCAAACCAAACCTTTTGAGTTAGTGCAATGATAAACCTAATATTGTGTAGTGATAGTTCACTACACAATATTAGGTTTATCATTGCACTAACTCAAAAGGTTTGGTTCTTTTGAGTCTTCTCACTTTGTCTGTGTTGTTGAGGAGCTGGATGGCCCCGACGTTCACGTGGTGGAGAAGTCTTTTTTCGTGAGCTTCTGCGAAGTTTTTAATTAATTTACCAACGAATTTAATCTGGAGGTCTCGGTGTAGATCATCATTTTTCCAGTACCAAGGTGCATTGACAATGCCTCTTAGTACAATATCTTGAAATCGCTGTATTATTTCGATGTTGCATTTAAGGGTACAGCCCCACAGCTGTATACCATACATCCATACTGGCATCAGGACTTGTTTGTACAACAATAGCTTGTTATGCACTGACAGAGCGGATTGTCTTCCAAGCAGCCAGTATATCCTTTTGTAGCGTTATTTTGTTAAAGTGATCGAGCCATATTATGAAAATGTAAGAATCTAGCGGGTTTCCTAATCACAACACAACTTGGTACTTAGCATGTGTTTGAGATAAGGACCTCAAAGCATCTCATAATAAGGGTACAGTTTGATGAGCGGAGGTCCCGGCATTACGATCGCGGGTAAGCTTACAAGAGCCCCTGTTAATTGAACCAAAATGCAAGCGGAAGTTTGTTGGAGCGTTTAAGATCGGTAACAGAGTTGCGGGTGACCCGTCTGGGCCGGGTGGCCAGCTCATAATCCCCCTTAATGCCATGGCAGACGTGGCTACTTTCAAAATTCGATTGAGTTTATACTTTGCCGGTAATAATGCAGGATTACATATTAAACCCGATGTCTATACATGCATAATCTCAGATACGCTTAGGTATGTTCATCACATAAATGTTTGTTATCTGTTGGGATTGAACCCACGGCCTACAGCTTAGAAGGCAGAGATACTAACAAATGAGCTGTGAGGGCTGTCAAACTATCATAGTTGAATTTCTATTCTGACCATTATAATTTATGACTAATTATGTTAATTTAAAAGTTACACATACTTATGATATTAATTGACCTTTTCTCATAAATACTTTGACTATGCCAAAAGCTGTCAATTCTATTTTCTTGGACGCTCGTTTTCATTTACTACCTTCTACTTAGAAGACAGTAAAATGAGTCGTGTAGTCGGCCAGGTGGCGGAAAGCCATTTCAATAGAAAAAACGAACCATTAACGAGTGAAATAGTAGATTGTCTACCCAGGGAGCAAACAACTATTTTAAAGGTGAGCGAAGGATCTCGGGATTCTAAAGTAGATGACTCGAGCTTAAAATAGTGTTGTTCCCGAGGAGGACTCAACTTTTTATAACCCTCTATGAGAAAATAAGTAGATAAGTGCAACTAATGGATAAGAATAGTACGTTTATTTATTTTTAAAACTATGTAAAATCTGAATTTGAAATTTACGAACAAAAGCGGAATGCCTTTCGCGCGTTTTTTAAATGTATTACAAACTTTCTTTTCGTTTGCGCGTCGTTTATCTTTATCATACAGTCAGTCATTTATTCATACAATGTTCGTAATTGATCTCTTTGGTGATTGCAACTTATACTATCAATATCTACATTACAAATAAAAATCACTTTTAGCCCCTTGATATTAAAAGTGATTGAATAGCTATTTTAGTCCCTATTTACGAAGCTCTAGAACTAGCAAGAAGAACTAGCTCTTTACGAATAGATGTGATAAAAAAGCTATTTCTTAGTTAGACAGATAAGGCTTATTAAAGTACTCGTTAAATATTTGAACATACCTTATTCAGCAGCTATGCCCGAGTCGCTGCACTTACTTAGGACGAGGGACCTACTGTTGTAAAATGGAAATGATTTACATAAAATATGTACATTTGTACATCTGTTATCCAGTCTTGGCGGGAACGGGTGCATTTGACTTGTGATTTATGATTTTAATAAAACTCGACGCGATAGCGCTAGTTATTATGGCCTGTCATTACATTTTATTTAATAAAGTTATGTCTAAAATACTAAGCAAAAAATATTTTAATGGTTTATAGGGTTCCAAACCCAAACTGGGAAGGGAAACCTTATGGTTCGACTTGGTCCGCCCGTCTGTTACGACTGATTATTTCAGGAACTACAAAACTATCGACTTTAAATAGTTATAACTATTACCGGCCTGATCCTATTACAAAAAAATATGTTCATGTTAATTGCCAAAGGGTCCAAAATAGTCGACTGGCGCTTGACCGGTCTTGTTTTACTTTTAGGACGTGGCTGCAAACATTTCAATACAGACGGATTTATACGATTGCTCCATTAGCTCGGAGTTTAAATTGTAGCTGCAAAAATGTGGGTGTGTGTGTACCTATGTAATGTTTAGAAGTACCTCTAGTTTCCCCCCTAGACATGTCAAAGAACCTTGAGTTAGTCATTGATATTAAGAGATCTGAGGGGATATCCACCGTGCCTGATCAAAGTCTGTTTATTTTCAAAACTAAACTTGTGATTGATTCTTTGACAGCCTTCACAGCTCTGTTGGTAGTAGCTCTGCCTTCTGTACCGTAGGCCGTGGGTTCGATCCCCACTGAGAACAAACATTTGTGTGATGAACATAGATGTTTGTTCTCTGTCTGGGTGTTATATAATATTATAAGTATGTATTTACATAAAAAAGTATTTATGTAGTATATCAGCTATCTGGTTCCCTTATTACAAGCTTTGGCTTAGTTTGGGGGGAGATAGTGCTGTGTGGAATGTCGACCCATATTTATTTATTTATTTTATTAATTCTGTCATTATTAAAATGAAGAAATAATACTTTGACAGAAAACATTAAGAAAAGTAACTATTATTTCAATACATTATTAACATAATATTATTATACAGGTGAACTTATCAAATTATCATCTCTAAAATTAAGTAACTCATTGCTACATTTACATTTAAATTCTGTAAGTCAGTCATAAGAGACAGCTGTGTAGCATAAACAAAGAATATCACCGAATGTGTGTATCTAAGGGTTGGTTTATTTATCTGAGAAGGTCACAGCGACGACAATGACACATTAGAGTGTAACGTGTGTCGTTTATTCACAACCGCAGCGGAGTTAATGTTTTAGAAGAGCATAATGTGTGTTATCCTTCTAATCCTGTTTGACAATAAACACGGAAGCGGACCGCAAGTGATATGTGCGTTGCGGATTAACGACTCTAAAACTTTATATAAAAACAATTTTGTGTGGTAAATGCTAGACGCACTTTATAAATCGCATCAAACGGATTTAGAATTTGTATAGGAAGTCATGAAAGTGCGTTCACTGATCCGCTCGGAGTCTATTTGTTGCTAAGTTATAATGCAAACATAAAATAAAATTACTGAAAGTTTTCAAACTTTCCTATAAAAAAAGGTGTTTTTTATATTGTTTTAGGTGCCTATACACTTTTTGAAAAAAACTTGTTTATATCAGAATTATATTTTTGCTGAACTTTTCTAATATTCTTATAAACTTGGATGTTTGCGATTTTTTTATTCACTGAGACTTAGTAGGTATTATGAAAAAATATGGTTATTTTTTTCTCAATCATTCATAAAGTTAATTTACGAGACAAGGGAATAAATTATATTCCAGAAGCGCTATGACCGATAAAAGTAATTTATTCTAACCGGTTTCATTCGATCATACCAATCTTTCGTGAAATATATTTCATTGTAAGATCTAACATTTATTCCATGTCGGTATTAGGGTTGTCTGGCAGAGATCGCTCTTAGGAAAAAAGAGCCATTGTGTCTATATTGGTAGTGTTTTTATAGGTATACCTACCGTATTTTTCCCTCTTTGTAATTTTTTTTATTATTTAATTTATTCTTAAATTTTTCTGCTTAAAAAAACGTTGATTTACTCATATTTTAAACCGCGGCGCCACGGACGCCATTTTAGACCATGCGGCGACTGTGGTCGTAAGCGTGGGGCTTGTTGGGTGGAGCTCTCGTTGAATTCAATGAGTTTTTTTAATACCACTTGCTGATGGAACAAGCAGATGGCCTACCTGATGTTAAGTGGTAACCATCACCTATAACAAAGCATTGCCTCGTAAGTCACGCACGATATGTATGCGTTTAATTTGAAATCGCAAGTCATGGACAACAGAAGCCGCAAGTGTCGAGATTCTTATCTGGATGCTACAATCACCCGTCGATTTAGGAGCTTAGTGCCGACTTTCGTACTTTGCCGACTTTTGCAGTATTCATTACAGGTAATAGCGGAGTGCCGACTTTAGGTCGAACTCGCTATGGTCACAAAGTATTAACCTGTGTTTGATATTATAATAAAAGATTATGAGGACTAACCCTTGACAGCGGTTTCTGTATAAGCCCGCTGGCATAAAGATCTAATAACAATCATTCTTTTAATCTGAAAAATCTTGAATTTACACGTGTATAGGTACATTATTATTTACGTATGTATGTAAATATTGGTGGAGTTATTTTCATCAGTTTTTTTTTCAATTGGGGGAACTGACAGTCGGGACACAGATAATCTGGTTCGAGAAACTAATAAAACATCTTATTTTATATAATAAAAAAAATTCAAGCATTGTTCAAGCTCGAAGACGCACAAGTCACATCGGATGTTTTTGCAAGACGTAGTAAAAAACGAGGAGGTCGAAATTAGACCCTCTTAGAGGCGACCTAATTTTGTGTAATCAAATTTCTTTTCTCGTTTATAACGCAGTAAGATATTACGGTAAGCAAAAAAGTTATTTAGGAAATATAGATTACAAAGTTATATATATCAGCAGCTTTTTAGTAAGGAAGTAAATAACGTAAGTAAATAACGTAAATAATAAAAAGCCGTAGTTCAGCATACATTTCTACCAGATAAGTTGTTTGTAAGTTTTAAGCTCTATTTGCTTCAAGTGGTTGGCCTGGTAGTTCCGGGCGCTCCAAGAGTTAATAGGTACGTAGAGGTAGCACTATACTGTGTACGTACTTACGGCCGGTTTCTGAAAGCTCGATCAAACAAAACTAATCGGATGTCAAGTCACTCGCCATTTCAGCTATTACATCGAATAAGATAGAGACAGCAAGTGACTTGACATCCGATTAGTTTTGATCGAGCTTTCTGAAACCGGCTGTTAGTGTTACTTAGTGATGTTTACCTAAAGACTGCGAAGAATTCCGTGAATAACCTATTAATAAATATGTAAAAAATATATTTGAATATTCATCAAATAATAATAATTGTTTTTTTCTAATATGTATAATAATAATGTATATTTTTCTGCCGCCAAGCAGCGTTGCTGTGTGTCGGTTTGAAGAGTGTGGTTGCCGGTGAAATTACAGGCACATGAGGCTTAACATCTATATGCCTCAAGTTGATGGACGCAGGGCAGTTCATCGTAGGGTACGTTCCTATCGTGCGTGACTTACGAGGCAATGCTTTGTTATAGGTGATGGTTTCCACTTAACATCAGGTGGGCCATCTGCTTGTCCCATCAGTTAGTTGTATAAAAAAAATATAGGATCTCCAATTTTGACTCAATTCCGATATTCTAGTAATCTCGGTTTCGAGATTACTAGAATACCGGAATTGAGTCAAAATTAAGTCAAATTTTAAAAGGTGAATTTTTCAATAATTAAAAAAATACGAATAGTGGCGAACATAGCTTTTAAGTAAGTACACTTTTAAACAATATTCGTGATGGCACATTCTGTTGATTTTAGGCAAACGCTGGTGCACATCATCTGTAAGTGCTCCCCAAACGTTTGGTGTCTCGGTGCGATAGGCTTAGTGTAGCGCAAGCATGGAACTTTGAATTTACCATTTACTCCACGAAATAATGACAGCAAAGCATTGTTGGTATGTTTAGGGATTAGAATAATGGTAGAAGTAACATTTGTGAAAATATTCTGGCAACGATGCTTTTCAATAGTGATTTATTTCAGATTTTTTAAATAAATTGAAACTTTTAGGTACTTCTTTGTGTACGTAATAATGCTCATTGCACAATGGTCTAGCTTTATCACGGCGGGGCTAAAAATAATTTAAGGTCTTATCATTATTTTAATTAAATTTATAGTTTGGTTTGTTTCGGTTCCAGTAAAAATCATTGTTATATCTCCATTGTATTTCTCAGTACCTAAAAACGCTGTCGCCCATTTTTCACCAGAATGAACAAAAGAAAGAAATGTAATTGAACTTTTCTCTGATTTTGTTAGACCTACAAACCAATCAACCTTTGGTTGCCTCAGGTGGTTTATAAAAATGTTAGCCAGTTTTATGCGTGGGTTCCACCCACGCGGTCTAATCAATAATGAATTTAGCAATGGACTAGTTTTTTTTTCTTTTCACAGTAAAACGTGTAAGTAGGTATATACCCATCCCCACGAAAAGAACAAAACAATCAAAGCAGCGCTCCCCCCTGGCCATCTATCTCGCCTTAAGAGTCGTTCTCAGACGTAAACTGCTCTGTGGCTATTTGCTTAGGTCCGACACACAAGTGTGCTGTTTGTGCTTGGGATCGCGGCGGACTTGAAATGGAGCATGCAGGTGTGCTTGTGGATACTTGCTGTTAATTCGCATAGTGGAATCGCATTGCGTAGTTTAAGTACATTTACTTAATTTTCTACTTAAAATTTTGCGAAAGTACCGTCTTAAAAATTTAAAACTAGTAAAAGCAAAATGTACTCCACATTTTGCTTAAGGAAGCGGAGAAAGTGCTTGCGGTTTTTAATTTTTTATAGAGAGGTAAGCCAAGGTCCGAAAATCCACGCAAACAACACGCGCGGATGCTGCAAGCGACCAACAATGCAAGCCGCGCGGCCGCCACACAAAGCCCACACAAGATAATGGATATTGCTTTTCTTGCGAGTTTCAAAGCAGCCTACTTCGGAACCTCTCATAATCCGCTTACTGCTCCTCGCAAGTACCTTATTGTGCTTTAGTGGAAACATTTCCCATGTGTACGGGATTCGTGCCTATAGTTACTTACGAGAACGTGATACGGCTTTGCCAATTGAGAGGTAAACGACGCTTTGTCGTGAGTCGACTTTCTGCTGATACCAATTATTGATCGAGTGAGCGAAGCGAACGAAGATCTTAGTTTCAACTTGGACGATTTGGCATTTTATGTATGTATGTATGTATGTATGTATGTATGTATGTTTGTCTGGCGATAACTTTAGAACCGATGATCCGATCTCCATGAAATTTGATATGTCGATAGCTTGTACTTGAGAAATTTACTGGTAAGTATATGAGTAAAATCGGATGAAGGGTTTTTGAGATATGGGGTTTTTTAAGAGGGCAAAAATAAAAAAAGTTACATAAAAAAATCAAGTTACATGTCATATGAAAGGGCTTTGTTTGGACATTCCAAAACAATTTTTACTTTTTTTTTGGGACGCTCGGTTTTCGAGATAAAATTTAAAAAGTTAAATTAAGATAACCAGCGATCCAAGAGCTCCCATCTCTAAGAGTTTCGTTGAAATCAAGGTTTTTCTACTGGTCGGCCAGTTCCTTTGATTTTTCTTATTTTTTTTTCTTGAAATAATTTAAGGAGGTACTCAGTTCTCATAAAATGGTGACGACGACCAGGTCTGATGATGGAGCCAAGGTCTGTTCAACGGAACTCTTCAATAAATAGGCCAATAGAGTTGAAACTTGGTAACCATACCAAGTTAGCAGGCGGTAGTCAGAAAAAAGTCTAAAGATAATGTTTGGACTTGCCTCTGACTACTACCGACTCAAAGTTTTGATGCGTTCGTCGGGTCGCATCACGAGATCTCAGTTCGGGGCGAACTACTAGTTATTTACAGAATGGATTCAAATAAAACCAGTAAACTACAAACAAATATTGACATCGAAATAATAAAATACGAGATGGAGAAATGATATTCAGGCATTGACTGACCTGAGTTTTCACTCGTATTATGTTAGTAATAATTAAAAAAAAAAAGGTTTAGGCAAAGCTCTAGGCTTGTCTTACTAGTGCGTAGTTGACAGGTGCGTCGAGCACACAGCAACTGCGTCGACTCAATTATCCAGAGTGGGCACCATAAATTCGTGTCCGCTGCCGACACGGCAATTACTGTCGGCACTCATCCGCAAAACGATGTTAATAGTCCTCTGATTTCTACGTATAGCTACGCATTGTATCTTTTATTGTTATGAACTTCACCCCGAACGGTTACTCTAGTTGATATAATTTGTCTTTTGTTTGGATCTTGGAACTTCTTTTACTGAAGTTAAGGAAAATGGCGGACGTGACATAAGGTCACCAATTGTACCTATTATCATTTGATTTCATAGTTTAGTTTATTGCGATAAAGAGGAGTAACATAAATATAAATCATCATTTCAATCATAAAAATAGTGTGACAAAGTTATATGCGTAATTATGTATATATGATCAATTGGTTTCTTACTACTTTTAGCCTAAAGAATAAAATATCAAGCTGCAAAGAAAATAATAGATTTCAAAACGCTTCCACCTGTTTTCTCTATTCCATGGTTTTACATGGTGGTCCGGGTTATCTCGCTACCGTTTCGGCAAAACATAATGACGGCAAAACGTTCAAGACAAGTGGGGAGGGGATTACAGTAACCACTCGCGTAGTGGGTGTTCTTACGCAAATTTACGGCCTATCTGAGATTATGCTAATATCTTCATTTTAAATTATACGAAGCAAAGTTTGAGGGTAAATATTAAAAGGGTAACGGTAACTGAAAAGTAAAGCGCTATCCTGAATTTTGCTATAATCTTTAAAGTTACTGACTGTTTTTAAGCTACTTTTGTAAATGAAAAGGTTAGGAGTGACAACATGCTCCTGGTTTTGGCGAATTAGGTACTCAAGTGTTGTATTGTTGACGTTTTGGCAAGTCGAAAAAAATATAGTGGTTTTTTTCGAGTTACGACATCTCTGGCCGGAAATGTTTCGCAGTCGGCCAGGGTAATCCTCATTCGTTTCATCTCAGGGGACGTGATTCAACGGCCGGCGAGCCGTGCCGCGCCATCATTGCTAGCAATATGCCCTTATTTATCCAACATTGTTGCGATATTTCCGACCCGATGCTCTGATAACTTTCGATACAGCTTTCCGCGCCTATTCTGTACGCAACTGATGAGAATAGTTACGTCGGCGATTTCATTCCGAGAAACGTGTAACGGAAATAAAAGACCCATTCTATTAGTTTGTTCCTATGACTGGGGGCAGCTGGATCGGATGGGAACTTTTTCGATGTTACACCAGCCCATATGAACCGTATGTGAACCACAGAACACAGAAATACATATTTCCAGCAACCTCATTTCTGTATTATGTGACCGATACACACACTACAATACACTGGAAGAGAAATTTAGAGGATTGATTATTAAAATATTATATTCGCAATGCCATGCTCTCAAATGGTGAAGGAAAACATTGTGAGGAAACCAGCTAGTATTCTACGAGTAACAACGGTGATGGGCTTGCAACCTGTCAAGTATGGAATACCAACTACTGCGAAATGTGGATATGTGCCTATTGTCATTCTTGAAAGTACCTCTGACTACTTTTAGATCTTATTAAAGAAACTTGAAACTTGTACAAATATCTAAGTACCAACACTTAGATATTTCTAATACGTACGTCAGCTAAGTGACAAAAAAGAATTAAAAGCTTTGGAATCATATTGGCAGCAGGCAGGTAGAATCCATTCATTACGATAATTATCCTTATCGGGAAACCATTCAGACTGGGCATACCTAAGGAATAAAGTCGGAAAATGTGGAGATAAAGTCGTAGGGAAAGTTGGACTGCCAGCTGGTTTATCTCCCATCTTATCGAGCACTCGCTTCCGACCTCTTTCTGGGACATGTTACTAACATTCTGTTAAGTGCGATTTCCTTGTACAATCAAAACGATATTTTAAAATGTGCAAAAACCTAGAAACGATGATGGGCTTGCAACCTATCACGTACCTATATACCAAGTTCAGCAAAACGCATAAATAAAGAAATATTAGAGGACATTCCACACAGCACTATCTAACCCCAAACTAAGCCAAAGCTTGTACTTAAGAAATAATACTTATACATTTTTTTTTTGTAATTTTACATACTTATAATATTATATAACACCCAGACAAAGAAAAAAAATGTATATTCATCACACAAATGTTTGTTCTCGGTGGAGATCGAACCCACGCGTGGGTTCAATCCCCACTGGATTCTATTTTTATGACATTCTACCAACTACTACCAACTGAGCTGTGAGGCATCTTAAAAGTATCCCGAGTGAGTATTTGGTATTAAAAGATCTGAGGGAATAACTTACGTATAGGCTTTACTTTTTTCTATAATTTCAGAAACCTGAAATTTAATCCTATCTTTTTAAAATAAACAATTTGTGGTGGCATAAAATGTAAATGCGTGGTGTTAAATTACAAAATTGGCGGACAGTTCTTTTGCCATTTGGCTTCAGACCACGATTTAGGTCCATTGCTACTTTACATACCTACCAAGCGTTAAAATTTACAATAACTTAGTTTTTTTTTTGTGTTCCTGCCCAGTTTGATTGTACAAAATATAGTACATTATGCAATTAATAAATAAAGGACGGATTTAAAGCGAGGTCCATAGATGTATTCAAGTATTAGAATCCTGAGCGACGCGAGTGATTCATGGCCTTCGATATAAATCCGTTTTATTCAAGAGTTGCATACTATACTTTGTACCATGAGTGCGAGAGAAAAAAAAAGATTTCAGCAAAAATAGGCATTTAATAAAAAAAAAGGTTAAATAGTTTTTATACTAAACAGTTTTTATTCTAATGTCGACCAATCAAATCTCGAGAAGTTATTTGCACAAGGAGAAGGACTATTTTTGGAGGTTTTATAGCATTGAGATGGTGGTGGATGTATTGGTGTGTTCTTAATTCAAGCACCAAAATAGTAATTAAAAGTGCTTTTATTCAAAGTTTTTAGTGAATAAAATAACCTTTAAAGAGGGTGAATGGTATAAAATATCATGGCTTATCATGGCTTTTGTATAAGCGTAGCCCGTAAACAATTAAGTTTAAGCAAGTTTTTTTTGTTAAAAAACGCGATTTGGGGACTACGTATTGAATGGCCTTTAAGATGTGATAAAGCTAAAATATTCGGAGGAAAAAAACTGAAACAGCTTCACGACTTTGATCCCGAGGCACGGTAGATATCCCCTCAGATCTCTTAGTATCACTACATTTAGTAGTACTAACTCCAGATTCAAGTAGGTATATGATTAATTAAAGATTGAAAATTTCAACAATTATCGAAAATTATATCAGAGATGAAATTCTGGTAATTGAATTAAATTATATGGTATCTCTATGAAATGGACGTGGCTTCACCCCGGTGGACACAAACGCGAGATAGACTTCATTTTGACGACCAAGAAGCATATATTCAATGATGTCTCTGTGATCAACAGGGTGAAAACCGGAAGCGATCACCGCATGGTAAGAGGCTCATTGAATATCAACGTTAAGCTTGAACGGTCCCGTCTGATGAAGTCTACTCTTCGCCCAAGTCCTGTTCAAATCCAAAACCCCGAGAGCTTTCAGTCGGAACTCGAAAATCGCTTCCAATGCCTCACCGAATGCGAAACTGTGGACGATTTAAACAACGGGCTGGTGGAAATTGTCCAAGATGTTGGGTCTGAGTACTATAAGACTCAGCGCAATAACAGACCCCAAAAACTCTCTGAGCACACTCTGAAACTCCTGGCAGATCGCAGCGAAATGAGACTGCAGTCTTCAGTGGATATGTCGATATACGGCGTGCTCAATAAACAGATCTCCAAGTCCATGCGACACGACTTGCGCCTTTTTAATACAGATTGTATTAAAAAAGCGATAGAGCGCAATAAAGGCTCGAAAGTGTTCGCAAGAGATCTGTCTATTGGGCAAAGTCAGTTGACAAAACTGAAGACTGATAGTGGCAGTATCGTTTCCTCGAAGCCGGAAGTTTTAAGAGAGCTCGAGAAGTTCTATGGACAATTATACACCTCATCGCAAAGTCCTGCTGCAAGCACGACTAGTGATGCAAGAGCCCGTTTAACCAGACACTACACGGAAGATATCCCGGACGTCAGCCTATACGAGATCCGAACGGCTCTCAAGCAGCTTAAGAACAACAAGGCACCGGGAGAAGACGGAATAACGACAGAGCTTCTGAAAGCGGGCGGAACGCCGTTACTTAAAGTCCTTCAGAAGCTATTCAATTCTGTTATCTCCGAGGGTACGACGCCAGAGGCTTGGGGCAGGAGCGTGGTGGTACTTTTCTTTAAGAAAGGTGATAACACCCTCTTAAAGAATTATAGGCCCATCTCGCTGCTGAGCCATGTCTATAAGCTGTTTTCGAGAGTAGTTACCAATCGTCTCGCTCGTAGGTTTGACGACTTCCAGCCTCCCGAACAAGCCGGGTTCCGAAAAGGCTTTAGCACCATAGACCACATCCACACGCTCCGGCAGGTTCTACAGAAAACCGAAGAGTATAACCAGCCACTTTGTTTAGCGTTTGTGGACTATGAGAAAGCCTTTGATTCAGTCGAAACCTGGGCAGTCCTAAGGTCACTCCAGCGATGTCAAATTGACTATCGGTATATCGAAGTGTTGAAATGTCTTTACAGTAAAGCCACAATGTCTATCCGACTCCAGGAGCAAAGCACGGATCCTATCCAATTGCAAAAAGGGGTGAGACAGGGAGATGTAATTTCTCCGAAACTGTTCACCTCGGCACTGGAGGATGTTTTCAAGCTGCTGTCCTGGAATAGGTATGGCATCAACGTCAATGGCGAATACATCACTCACCTTCGATTTGCCGACGATATAGTCATAATGGCGGAATCGCTGGAAGATCTAGGCACGATGCTCAGAGACCTCGATATTGTCTCCCAACAGGTGGGTCTTAAGATGAACATGAGCAAGACGAAAATCATGTCTAATGCTCATGTCGCACCCGTGCCGGTACATGTTGGGAGCGATATCATCGAAGTTGTAGACCACTATGTGTATCTGGGTCAGACGATCCAACTAGGTAGGTCCAACTTCGATAAAGAGGTCAGCCGACGAATCCAACTCGGATGGGCAGCGTTCGGGAAGTTACGCCACATCTTCTCGTCACAGATACCGCAGAGCCTCAAGACGAAAGTCTTCAACCAGTGTGTGTTGCCAGTGATGACGTACGGAACTGAGACGTGGTCGCTTACTATTGGCCTCATCAACAAGCTCAAAGTCGCTCAGCGGGCTATGGAGAGAGCTATGCTGGGAGTTTCACTACGGGATAGAATCAGAAATGAGAAAATCCGTAGGAGAACCAAAGTAGCCGACATAGCTCGCAGAATCAGCAAGTTGAAGTGGCAATGGGCAGGTCATATAGCTCGAAGGACTGATAACCGTTGGGGAATAAAGGTTCTCGAATGGCGACCACGAACAGGAAAACGAAGCGTGGGACGCCCTCCTACCCGATGGACTGACGACATTGTCAGGATCGCGGGAAGTCGGTGGATGGAGAGGGCTCGGAATCGTTCTTCCTGGAAATTTATAGGGGAGGCCTATGTCCAGCAGTGGACTTCTTTAGGCTGATGATGATGATGATGATGATACCTACTTATGAACAATTATTGTTCTTACTTACGAACTTTATCTCACATTTATTTTGATACATTTGATTTGGAGCTCAAAATTATCCGAAGTAAAAAATGCTGTTTTCAAGTTTCACTAAAAAGGCTTTATTACGCTTTTTACAAAGAAACTATCTCACCAAGCTGGTTACAAAAATGCATACTTATTTATAAAGCACCAGAGATAAGAAACTACTAAATCTTGGAATCTGTGCGCTTAACTTTCTCATTGTGTAAGTTATACTAAGCCGGGCAACTTTCATGCATTTAATGCATTATGGAAACATGGCTCCGAGCGAAACTTTTAAAAGATGGCTTGCTGAATCCAGCGATTGACGTTTCACCGATGAGTTACATAACTTTAAAGTTGAGCTTGAGAGTTGAGCCGGTAAACGCGAAGATTTCGGAATAGTAGATAAGGCGTAGGTACGTCAGACAAGAATTTGTAAACGAGCTCGTTGAGTAATGGCACACAGGCTGAAACAATTCGCAGTTGATTAAGCGGCTCTTTGAAGTTATACGGGTGGACGCGATGATTAATAACTGTTTATGACAACCATCTGAAACGCTGCCTAAAAGACGATACAAATACGAATAAAAAAACATTTTGAGGGGAAAAAGTTTCCTAGCATTTTTCTGTTTACGGTCGTCGTAATCCCAACAATCCGGTTCTGACAGTAAATAAGTAGGTTACAAGTATTGCATACTTTATTTTGTTATTCTGTAGATTGTATTTTTTAACTTAATTTTACTTTGTTGTAAAAACAAAACAAATTATTTTTAGACGCGTTACGTGTTGCGACAATGGCTTATAAACGCAATTCTTATGGCTCCATAGGTACAGCTAATCCTTGGAGCACACAACGTGAAATTCGTCTCTTGAATTGCCGTAAACGTGCGGGTTAATAATAAGTTCGTATAAGTCATCGTCCTTATATAATACGGCATGAAATATTAACAGCTATAATTCAGAGATGTTGCGGAAAGAATACAAGGTAATTTCGTCCCCGGGACCCGCACGTGACGAGATGGCTCGTATGTGGACGTATAAACGTATTCTTCAATAAGGCCTTGTGAGAGGTTTTGAAGCAGGCCGGTTGGGATGCGAATCACGTGCGTATTATTGGCAGCCGGAATCAGAGGCTGGCGTCAACGCGCTACGCCTTCGCAAACCCGCCACTCTACTGCCGAAAGCGACGTGCCACTCTACCAAGCTTATTTCTTTTTTATCTTTATTAAAACTATAGAAATGCTACGGAATGTTAAACTTGTTTTTTTGATTCAATATACCATATTCTATAAATCAAAACGTATGTCGTCATAAAGCCATTTTAATTTAAAATCAAGATTTTTTCATAAATTCTGCTTAGTTTCTACGCTGAAGAAAACGATGACTTTTATGCAAGTAGGTATGCTCTTATTTGCCAAACAGTTTAATTTACGAGACATCCATTCATGGTTGACATAAATAATATACTATTCAAGCTACGCTTTGCTTAAACTTTTATAATGCGGACTGTCAAAGAGAGTGAAATTCCTTACGGCGGCGCCAGTTTTTCCGAAAACCTATAATTTGAAGGTTTTTAAGAGAAGAAGAAGCAAACGTCAACATATAAGCTGTAAAAAAGTTAGCTTGGACGCAATGGCGTCTAACTGGCCAAGTAGATACCCACTTCTGACGTCGGGGATCATTTTCACTACACATAGTGAGGAGCTTCAGCGTCATCCTTTGAAGAGCTGCACAAACACTGGTGCAGATAAAAGTTGGTTTTGTATAAAGCGAGCAAAGGCCGGCGGGTTCACTCCCGTGAAATTACCTTTTCAAATTGCCGGAAAACTAACTGAACGCAATTTTGTAAATCCATTGTTTTTTTGTTTTCCACACGACACGGAGTATGTTGTCAAATGTCGGATTGAGTTGGATTTTGATAGGACCACAATTTCTGGCGTCATCTAGAGAGGTACTATTTTGCATTCCACTTTATAACTAGCATTTAACAGCCTTTACCTCAATTTTAAATAAAAAATACCTACATATATAACTCAACATTAATCATTACGTATATGATAATACCTAACTTGAAGTGTTAAGTACGGTTTACACAAGTCCAGTAACTCGACTCAGCGTTCCTTATTTTGGACTCAGTCACCGGGTTCGCATAGACGCGATTCATTTTAGAAGTCAGTTTGATTTCATTTTACAGAATGGCCCCTCCCTTCACTGACTTGAAAGCGCGAGGTCAGCGCTGGAGTGAATTGATACTAGTGCATACACGAGTCCAGTTGCATGACTGACTTACTGTACCTACTGCCAGAATACTGTTATAATGAAAAATGGTCAACATACATAATGGTTTGCTTACGTTTTGTTTTTAAATAAAGTGTTTTTTCCTATTCTATTGAATTTAATCATTATTACAAGATTATAAGATTAAACAAATTATATTTTTTACATAAAATAATGAATATTCACAGTTACAGTTTAGTTACATTTGTTTCAGAAACTATAGCAAGTTCTGCTGCATGTCAACTTTTGTATTTAATCAAGTAAAAGTACCCATTATGATGATTAAAGCAAATCTAACACCTTTCAATCCCACAGAAGCATTTCGTCCGGGCGAAAAAGAATTTCTTCATTTCATTACAGCGAACAACACAAGCAAAAAGCTCGTTGGTATGTTAGTCAAGGAAGGTATTTGCGAGTTCATTTGCAATTTACTGTAGCCGGGTAACTGCCGCTGGAACATTACAGTGATGGACGAACTCCACTCGGCTACGTCGTGCTGATTCCACCAAATGAGATCTCACTAATTTTCGGTCTAAGCTCATGCGCGGTTTTGGTTCTAAGTAGCGAAACTTTGGTGAGTAAAATAATTACGTTTACTATGGCGGAGCTATACAACTTAATAAAGAGGAATTTACGAATAGGAAATATATTTTTCTACTTGTAATTACCTCTATATTTTTTTCACTTCATTCTTCAGATATATTTAACGTGTGGTACTTTTAACTTACTCGGTAGCTACGCACTTTTTTATCAAAACCAAAAAGTTACGAAAATAGGTTGTCTCGTATTAAATGGATAATCTGGAAAGTAATTAGTAGAGGGCGCCAAGGCCACTACGAAATAATAAAAAAAAATGATTTTAGCTGGTTCGGAAAATATTACACTTTTTAGGAAAATGTTTACAAAAAGTCTTTAAAAAAACCTAAATACCGGCTAATATTTTACACCAACAGAATTGGTTTCTAACAAGCTATAACTTCAAGTTATCTTTAAGCAGTCTCATAGAGTCTCAAGTAGCTCCAACAGTTTATCTCCGAAAGCGGTGAAAGACCGACATACATTAAGAAGACCATAAATGTTGTTTTTATCAAAACTGGACTAAATATGCCCTTTTATAACAAAATACGAATCCCAGCGTGATACTCACCCTTGGGATAGGCAAATCCCTAAATCGTTTTGTGATGTGGAGGATGACAGCACTGTGCCCTTGATCAAAGAACAGCTCACCCTTACTAAATTATAAATGTCAAGTAAACATGACTTCAAATCCATATTACCTACTGTACCTAATGGGAGACGCGTACCAAGTACGTCAGCCGTAATCCGGTGCTTATCATTATTTGTCGCAAGATATTAGTGAGAGCAGTTGTATAAGGGTTAATGGAAGTCTGATTGTAGCGCTAGAACAAGTTAAACGGGCTGAGGGCGCGGATGGATAACTCAGGCTTTGCGATAAGAAACTTGTCGAGAGCCGCATCCGTTCTTGTTCTTAGAACAATACTAAAGATCTTTATCTAACGAATACGCTTTGTTGGCTTAATTAACTTCACAAATTGTTGTTCCTTTCGTTTATAATATCGCGTTTAAAATCTTCGAAACCAATCTACGAGAGAGCCGAATCAAACCTACCGGGAACTTTTATTAAAGCAACGGGGAAAATGATTGAACATTGGATGTAATCAAAGGGATATAATCCTCGACAGCGAGAGAACGCCGCGCCGCCGTCACTAAAATTTAATGTATGAATAATTGAAAACAGAGGTAAAAGGTACAAGTAGGGTCGTTATCGTTGTCCCGCCGGGAAATGAAGCCGCGGTGGATTTTGTTCGACCGGAAAAAAGTTTCACAGTTCACTTGCCGATTCTATAAATTTCGATACCTGTTTACTGAGTGCAGTTAGTAACTACGTCTTATAAAGGTAGTAACAATATGGTAGGTTCAGTACAATTGCTGTTATTTTAAACAAGAGGATCTAAGACACACAATCCTTGTGTGATTAAAATAGCCTATTTTCTTCCGTCTGAAAAACAATTAATGAAACGCGTTTATATAACACTCCACTAGAAGGAAGGAAGAAAGGTAAACCAAACAAACTGTAAAAATATTTGTATCCGTTACAAATTTTGTCATAAAATACCAAATTCACTAAAATCTTTTTCGTCACCAACATCATTGTAAAGCGCTTTACAAAAGTAAACCTAAACTTTGCTACACAAAGTGACAATAGCGATGCAATTACCTACGAACGTATTGAACTTCGACAAATAGAACTCGAATCACGGAGCTCGATTGTAGGAAAATACGTTGCGCTTTCTGTGACAATGCTTTGCACCCATTGATGTAGTGAGGCGCAAGTAAACACTGGCCCATTATTATGTTAAAAGATTAGTCGTCGTGAGTGCTGACGCGGCGCGACATCCCGGCACAGCTCTCCAAACGTTTGCTCGCCTACTATTACCCGCAACTGTTCACTCATTTGCATTTCGCAGTATATTACGTAAGCTTTGCCACTGAGTTCACATTCGGCTTTGGGATACACTTTTTACATGCAATATTTTAGGCATAGCTTAGGATACATATCATAAAATAGAGGCATAAGAAGTCGAAATCTAAAGTAAAGTACTTAGTAAATGCCAAAAGATCTGAGATGATGTTTACAGTATCTGAGTCGAGAGCCTATATGGAGAGTTTGAACGATCTTTGGAAATCGAAACAAGTTGGGCAGAGAATAAATACGGCCCACAAAACGAGCAACACCACACGGATTTACTCGCAACAAAAAGTGTAATAGGTGTCCATAGACACCATTTAAGTCCGCAGCCGTTCCCCCATTCCCATTGTTTCGAAGGAGACAGACGAAATTAAAGCAGAACGTTTTATATTTTCGTTTTTAATCCACGCAGTTGAATGCAGAGTTTAAAAAGCAAATAATAACCTTTAGGCAGAATACAACGGCGGGTGAACGCTGTAAAACGTGATCTTTTATTGCTGTTTTAATTACATTCTTCGCGCTTATTCTGCCGCTTCCCTAATTTTCAGAGTATTGAGTTTTTATGTTTGCTTGCTCATTGCTTAAAAGAGTTACGTAGCTACCTATTGGTAGTTAATGCACAAGTACCTTACCTATTGTTTTTGTTTCTAGTGAAATATTTACGGAGATTCCGTTTCGACCTTTGGAACAGTCTACTTACTACAAGGATTTATTATTATTATGACCCAAATACGTGCTCTGTTTATTTTATTATCCTGCTAGCAAGAACTACTTATTTAATTCGTATCTCTAACACGTATAATTCGCTTAGCAATTAGTTAATAGTTCCTTTCTTAGCTGCAGATAAATACTTAACGAAGTTTCTTGTACTTATCCAATCTTCAGAACACAAATATTGACATAACTAAGAAGAAAAGAGCACGTCCACTTACTACCAGTGTTTATTAAGGTTAGGTATGTTTCATAATGGCTAGTTAAAGACGTCCTACATTTACATACGTTTTAATTTGAATGTGAAAAAAAGAAAATATCAAAAAAAAATAGGCTAGCTCAGTTTTTTGCGGTTAAACATTTACGTCCTCTCCCACGCACAAAAAAGGTACAAAAATAGTGGAGCTAAACCGCAGGCGTAAAAAGGCGAAAAATCATCAAAGCATGTCACTAAAAGGGGGAAATGCGGCTCCGTAAGCGATGGGAAAAATGTATCTCGGGTTTTGTGTAACGACTTTCGATTTAGTGTATAGGAGTGCTCTCGCGAAGGGTTGCAAAGGGGTGGTATCACTCCACATCGAGTCAAGTACATTCGTCTGCCAAATAAGGCGTAACTTACTCTGCGCCGCAAATTTACGGCGTCTATCTAACAAAAATACGATCCTCGCTACACTTTGTTTCTGAAAAATTTCAATTTCACACTGCGTTGCCTCTCTGTTCCAAATATGTAAAATGTTAAATGGACTGTCAAAAATGTTATTTTAAACAGAACGGTTCATTGAAAATCAATGAGCTTTCATTCAGTAACTCAGCTGAAACGCAAATCGTATATTTGCAATATTTTTCAGCTTGTTGAAAAATGGTTAAATAGTTATGTAATCACATGTGATGGATTAATTTCGTCAGTGCATTGCTATGACTTGTTGTATTAATGGATTGCTCACTAAGTCCTCAAATAAAACTGTTAACTGTAATATAAAGTTTGGAATAATTGTAAGATAAGAAATTTTAAGTTAACTGTACAGATAAATCATTAGATAGATATATTTTTTATTGCACAAATGAGCTTAATGCTAGATAGCATTATCTATCAACTAACTTTTGGGTAGTGAAAATACATTTTTGGTAGTATTGTTCTTCCACGACGCTTTATTTGGTTCGAAAATATGTGCATGCATAACTGTCTCGATATGTATAATTAAATATTAGAAAAGGACTTTATTTAGTTCGGTCTCGGTTGAAAGGCATATATTGGTTAGAGGTGACGGTTAACATCAGGTGAACCATCTGCCTGTTCCATCAGCAAGTAGTATAAAATAGTCAATTGTACATTTTCATCAACCAATAGCCATTACCCACTTGACATGTTACTTTACGAGCGCGTAGTATTCACGCATATCAACATGTTACGACCACTTCATAAACGGATACTAAGCCGGTACCTGTATAAATGAAATAAACCGAGCGCTTTGTCATATAAATTTCGATATTTTATCTGTAAATTTCTCAAAGTTCCTTTTAATGACAATTTAATATAAAATTTATTTCAAGTTGTGTGACGAATAGAAAAAGAGATAACGAGACACCGCCGCCTCTTTCCGTGATCACCGCCGCGAATTATGTGCTTCGAGCCCTGAATATTAAAT
This sequence comes from Chloroclysta siterata, assembly GCA_932294275.1. Classification (NCBI taxonomy): domain Eukaryota; kingdom Metazoa; phylum Arthropoda; class Insecta; order Lepidoptera; family Geometridae; genus Chloroclysta; species Chloroclysta siterata. The sequence goes on along the minus strand of OW028595.1, from coordinate 16,265,908 downwards.
GAACGCGGCAAAAAGAAGCGGGACTCTGCCTGAACTTGAATGAAATTACGGTTATCGAGCCAATCGGTTCCCTGACAAGGCTCTCGCTAATATTACCCACTGTGCCTCGAGCGACGAATTCTAGTAAAGATATCTAAAAAACTCATCCACTTTTTCAATAAGGCTATAAGGATCTGTAAATTGATGGCTTCTAGAAAGCTCCAGCGAATTTTAAATCAGAAATTTCCAAATTGACTCTCAGAAACGAAGCGAATCATATTTTCACACATCACAGTTCTACGAATGCTTATTTGATTTATGATTTTCAAATTGATTCAACAGTCAGTGTGTGCTTATTTCAGCTGCCTTTATCTATGTCATAATGTTATTTGCTACCACAAACCCAAGATTGAATTAATAGAGTATCTTAAAGGTAATTCTAGCAATTTACATCTTTATCCTAAATACTGAACAGAACACAATAAATCGATGGTTTTCGGGACCGCACCGTAAATCACCGAACGGGTTTTAATTAAACATCTTTTAGCACCAACACCTACGCTACACAAGCTCTTGTATTTGTTACGAACCTTGGCCGTATTTGTTTTGCCAAATGTTTTCAAATGTGTAAAAGCCGATGCCAGGTATGATAAGTTAATAGATACTCGTAGTTGGCTAAAATGTATAATGTAAATATTAAATTATTGTAATACAAACATAACAGTTAAAAAATAAAGTAAGTGTGAGTAAATAATTAAAATTAAATTATGGCTCCAATGTGGATTAACACAGTGAATGGTTTTTAGTTTTAAATATTATTTATATCTAAATCTTCCATTATAATATAAGCCAGAGTGATTTTCTCCATTTATCTCCCCTCCGAATGTGATAATGTGACAGGAAATAGCATGCTCTCTAAGAAGACGTCAGCGTGACAGATTGTCCGGAGATCTAAAGCGAAGCAAGGGAGATCTTGTGATCGAAATACAACCGTAAGTTCATTTATATCTGTAGATTAGTAAGAGACGTGCTCACTCGTTTATCACATTTTGTAAATCGTCCGTAATCTGCTGACAGTTATGTATTAATGCTAGCAACATATCGGTGTGAGAATTTCCTGAAACGTATAGTAGCTTTAAAAGCCTAGGCTATGATTTTATTTTAAACTATACCTTTCCTACTTTTAACAAAACTTACCTACACGGACTAAGTTTGTTTAATGTTCATATAAAAAGTGAATGGACGCGTGTATTTCCAATAAAACTGAAAGCTTATTATTTCGAAGTTCCCTTTGTATTTTCCAATCTGAAAAATCAATTCCATTCACTATACCAATTAACGTTCAGAATCTCAGTTTATAAAAATAATACGTGTCAGTAAATATTGTAAGGTTAGCTTCGCCGAGACACAAGTAATCCCGAGTAGCGGGATTGAGCCCAGGATTCCGGGATTAGATGCCGCAGGACGAGACCAGCCGTCAGATAACGAACGCAGACCTTAGTGTGATATTAGCGGGTTAACTCTCACGTACACAATGATGGCGAGGTGTTATGTTTCCGGTATTCGTACCTATTGTTTGGCAGTGATATGTCTGCGCTGCGGATAAGGCCGACTCTAGGCGGAAAACGTGGATATGGACATTTCGGGCAAACATCCATTTAAATAATTGTCCGAGGCACTGACACCCGTAAAAAAGGGACGTTGTGGGGTAAAAAAAACTTCCCCTGGACGCTGCATAAATCAGTCTGTTTATTTATTATTGCAAAGTTTTTATTATGCCGGTTCACTATATACACTATATGTATAATATACTATATGTATAAGTATATACTACTACTACATAGCTATGCTATGCTATGCTATGCTATTAAGCTATGACGGCAAGATACACAATTTACATAGGTCTACGCTTAACATTTAATAGCGCATGCCCGGTGCAGGAACAGAATCCCAATACTAACATTAATGGTGATGTAATGAGCACCTCGATAACCCTTACTCATTAACACCTGCGACTGCCACAAATGGGCTATCTAGGTACTTTGTAATCGCCATATTAACATCTATTGGATATTGATGTTTATTTGAATTTGTGATGAAGTAGTTCTAATGGTGGCACTTCACATCGCTATTCGGTATTCGCGTATGTAATTGCATGTGTACCTATTTGCTATTGATCTTGCTTGTAAAAATAAGCAAATATTGGCGATTAGGGTCACTACACATCGTAGTATTTGGGATAATACGAGGAATGCGCGAATATACGAATAGCGATCTGAAGTGCCAGCATAAAAGCGAAATTATGTCTTAGAAACATAACATGTGTTTCATGTATTTAAAGGTATTGTTTTTACTGTCTATTAGGCTGGGAACCTAGTAAGTCATAGGCTAGGCTAGAAAAGGAACTGTCTACCAAATCTGCTCCGAGGAAACTACGCCACGAAGTCGAAGTAATTTTAAACTTTAAACGAAATAAAGACATTACCAATAGGAGGAATATGAAATATGACCAATCAATCGGACAATCAACGGAACGCAACTTACGTCAGGCAATGCCTTCTCTTGTTTTATTATATTAACTCTCTACCTCTACACCGTTTCATATCGTGATTGGGTAGGGCCTAAAATGAAAACTTTTTAATAAGAAATATTGCTATCTCATCATCATCAAAGAATAAAATTACTTTTATGACAATACTCTGTCAAAAGTAACACTCTTTGAGGGTCGAGATGTATCATAAAAAGAGTGTACCTAATCGAATTGCAGGAATAATTTTCCCCCTATCCTATTTACGAAGGAAAATGTTGTCCAATTTCAAGTTTTAACTAAGCTCCCGAGTATTAGGGCTAGATTGAGAGGAATATTCAATTTAGTTTTTGCAAGAGGGTGTAGCGGAACGCGTATCTCCCGGCCCATCGGCTTAGATAGATTGAAGGGAGAATCTCTAATTGACTTTTATCATTCAACTACAAGGCACTGTTTATAAGTGCATAGGTAAATTTTGAATAATATTAATACTGACACCTATAAACGCAGTTTAAAAGGTTGCTTAACGTTGGTTATATGTCGCGTTTTAATCTCATTATTTTTGACCAAACAGTGTGGGTAAAATAAATGTTATCCAAACTAAGCAAAGTTTGTACTATGGGAACCGGATAAACTTTTTCATCGTAAATTATATTTTTGGGTTATTTATTTCAGTTTTCCTTCATTTTTATTTCACTTTACTGATTCCACACTTCACAGCCAGGGGAAAGCACGTCACATCGATCTGACAGTGAAAAACAACCCTCGCGTCATTTGTCAACGTCAGCCACTCAGCGTTCGCGGAGCAAAACATAATTTCATAAAGACATCCCTGTTCTTGTTACCGCTGATGATTCCATAGTACGCGTCACCGTCATCACTTTCTATTTATTTAAAAAACTTTCCCATCCTCGTTATCCCACGGCACAAAAAGAAAATAAAACCCTTACGAAGGTGTACGAAGTTCGATATTCCAGAAATATTTCTATGGGATGCGTCCTTGACTAGCGCTAACAAAGAACCTACCTACGGTTTCTTTTTTAATTCTCATGTTTTTAGATGTTTTCAATTTCCTTAAATATGATGTGATAAAATTATTTATTTTATTTAGGACAGGCAAAAATTATTTCATAAGATTATAGCAAGTATCTATTATTGTAATGCAAATGCCTGTTACTGCCTACTAGGTACTCAGTTCCTCCGCACTCCACCCACAGCACATTGCGGGGTGTTCGCCAACTATCCCACCACACTCGCAGCGTTGCTACAGATAAGTAATTATTTTAGCTGCTATACGTAATATGCTAAACACACCCAAAATTTATACAGCAAAACTAGCACAGGCAAAATTGCTTTTTCCATTCTAAAAATAAGAGTTTCCCGATGGAAAGTAAACACCATGGCGGTGTCTCAATTAAAAGTTCGTATAAAATGCGGTAGGAAAATCTCAAAAATATACAGTTACGGTGGCGCTGAAGCTCATCATAAATTACCTACATGGTAACTGCCTAACCAAAGCTCTAAATGCACCTACTTATAGGTAATCACTTTCCACTGTTTTCTTCAAGCTTATCTTTATTTGAGTTGCATTCCGTTGCGAAGTTGGAAAATACTCAATGCAAGATCGATCATTTGGTTTCGTTGCGACTGGCAGCACGCTAGCGAGCGATAATAGTTGTTAAGTCTGAGAGCCATACGCGTTATAATGAAGAATGGTGAGGTTATGTGTGAACAAGAGCGACGCTTGATTATAACCCAAGATGCGGATTAAACCACGTCAATCTCAGACACTCACTGAATTGTTTAGTTAGAGAAACAATAAAACACAAGCATCGACTCGTGCCGTGCTTAAAATGGTCCGTTTGGGAGCAGCACAAAGACATAAATAAGTAATAATGCTGCAATGCGGTGTTTGAAGAATTGATAGGGAATATATCTGCATTTTCGGTGAAGTCATCTTTACTGACATATGTAGTAAAGCTTTGATGACTTCTTCGAAGTTCGAAACGTTTTAATTAAGTATACAGAATTTTGATATACTTTTATGATTTTACTTGGTAAAATCCTGTTAATATTATTTTTGAGAAACTCTTTAAGTTCTAACGAATGTCGAACATTATTATCAAACATAAGGGGCCTAGCCTGTGTCGCAAGAAAGTTTGGAAATGTCGACGGTTGTGGCAAATAAAAAGTTATGTAATTAGCGGTCTGAAGTTTAGCAAATCATGCGTGAGCTGAATAGAACGTGAACAAAATTCCCTAAATATGAAATAGTCTTTTGTTACGTTGGGATCTCTTCTGAATTTAATATAATCTGCTTTGTAATGTTTGACGTTAGCGTAGGTAGTGATAAATTATGAACATTATCAAAAGTTGTCTCTATTTTGAGACCAAAGTCTCAAAATAGAGACAACTTTTGATAATTGATAAAATCGGAAATTTGATAACAATTTAAGGATTCCGAACTTGTAAAAGAAACAGACATATTATTATTTTAAAATACCAAATCAAACGAAACTGAAACTAAGCCTGAATTCATTAAAACAAAACACAGGGCAATGAATGAATTTTTTGTATGATTACAAGAATGAAAACCTCATTTAGGATTGCTTGGAGCCTTTGCTCCAAATAAAGAAAACAATTGAGGATCAAGTCCATCGTCATGTTTAGCCAAGTCAAAATTAAAGAAACTGTTACGACGTACGAGTATTAAAAGTTAGTAATTAGGCTATTAGGTAGGTATACATTACCTAGGTTCTATTTAAAAAGGCCTATATCTTCATTGAATATGTAAGCGCGGCGTAGCTGTTTAGTATTCTGGTCAGGATCCGTTAGTTTGGTTAGGGAGCCCTCAAGTCCCAGGCGATTCCCTAAACAGGTTACCTAACCACATTTATATCGTCGGCGGAACACAAATATTAGCATAATTAGTTCATCTCGTACGTTCCCACAATATAAATAACTAAGATGTAAGCAAGTTTGATCGGGCACTCCTACGATTTTTCTTCCTGCGGTATGTTTTATCTGTAATGAAAATCTTTCTACTTTGCTCCGAAGCCAATTTCTTTGATCGCTCAGTTCAGTAAAGATAAGCACTTGCCATTTAGGATTTCATCAATTAGTAAGTAATTGGTATCGAGATACCAACGATGTTTTCGAAACAATATCATTATTCCTTTAGAATATAAATTTCAATGAAAATTATTATATTCAATATCGAGTTCTTATAACAGTTTGAAAGAACCTTAATTGTTTTATAACTTACAAAGGACAGTGTTCAGTATATTAAAAATTGATGGACAGCCTTCACAGCTCAGCTGGTAATAGCTCTGCCTTCTTAGCCGTAGGCCGTGGGTTCGATCCCCACCGAGAACAAACATTTTTGTGATGAACATAGATGTTTGTTCTCTGTCTGGGTATTATATAATATTATAAGTATGTATTTACAATAAAAAAAAGTATATATGTATTATATCAGCTATCTGGTTCCCATATTACAAGCTTTGGCTTAGTTTGGGGCTAGATAGTTCTGTATGGAAAGTCCACCAATATTTATTTTATTTTAATTGGCTATTTGTTAACTGCGTAGTAGGTGACTTCGTACGTTGTTGTACTTTTTACATTTTGAGAATTTCAATTATACATTTTCTCATCACTTGTAAATAACTATTAAATAAAAGTTACACATATAAAAATATCCATCTAAATTATTCGCATAAACATCACTTTCAGTGGGCGAGTTGCAATGTGTATTTAATACGATGGTAGTCATAATAAAAGCCCAATGGAGGGCTATTCAAACGTAAAACGTTGGTGTTCTAGGATGTTGACACCGTCACCTAACGACCATTATTTATATGGAGATGATAATAGCTGCAATGTGACGTGTCAAAAAGTTTAAATACAATGTATAAACATGTAAGATGCACAAAAATAATGCATACCTATTCAGTAACTATTCAAACCAATTTTATTTGAGTAAACAAAAACATACCTACTCACGCAACTCTTCAACGACATCGAGTAAACAAAAACAGAAAAAGCGTCATGTATTTTTTATCCCCAGGCACAGTAGGTTTTTCTCAGTACCAGATCTCTTAGTACCAAATACTAACTCATAATTCTTTGAGGATTTCTAAGGGGAGTGGCAGAGGTAAGTAAGTCCAAATATCACATTTGGCACATACCTACATTTTGCAGTAGTTAGTATTTCATACAATAATATAATAAAATAGCCACACATATTAGGTTAGGTTATAAAGTTATACCTACAATGTATGGTTAATGACAACATCAAAATAACACTTAGGTAACCTAGGTAGAGTTTACAGGTATTATCATTATTATGTAATATTTTTGTCCGAATAATGATATTTTAAATTTTTCAGACTAACTAATTGATACTTATAAAAACAAACTTCAATTTCAATTCAATCATTTTTTATGTAGGCCCTACATAAAGGATGATTGAAGGGTTGCAAAAAAACCTGTGTTTTTGTGAACATAAAATATCTCGGAAATCTGGATAGGTAGTATAATTAAAGTGGCTATGGTAGCCACAAATTGTTTGAATGATATGTAGCACGACTCCACTTTACGTCCGTCTGTATTTTAGCTGACGCTTTTTTGGAAACCAAATAGGCTGTACAGTTTGGTTAGCGATATGGTGCAACGGTGCGGTCCAATGCTAAATAGCCAGGACACTTTTAAACTAACGGTAACAGTTACCAACTTGGGTTTGACTTGTAATACGTCTTTTTTGGTAGCTAATCGAGTAATATTTATATAGATGTTCTTAATGTAGTTTGAGAGCACTGGTGGTCTAGTGGTAGCGGCCCCGCCTTCCGATCCTAAGGTCGTGTGTTCGAAACCGGTCGTGCACCAAAGAGTTTTTCTGTTCATAAATTTATGTGCACAATGCCAGTACTCTCAAACGGTGAAAGAAAACATCGTGAGGAGACCGGCATGTCGTGGAACCTAAAAAGTTCTATAACATGTGTCAAGTGCTCGAAAGGAGCCTCTTGAGGCGCACTTAAAATCCTTTCACCACACTGTTTCGAAAGAAACTAGTGACACGACAAGAGAGAAAATGTAGTATGTATTTGCAAAAAAGTATTTAAGTATTCCATCAGTACAGTACCCGAAGTCTTTTTTTGTTGAAGTTTTGTTTTTCGTCTTCTGTATCGTCAAGACGTTTTCGTAAGAAGACTCGATAAGCGCCTCTATCGGGCGTGCAGAGAACTCACGAGTCTCCATACAAAAACGGCATGACGATACAGAAAAAAAAAAGAAATAAAAACTCAAACTTCGGGTACAGCTATCTGGTTCCCATAGTGCAAGCTTTGCTTGGTATGGGCCTAGATTAGCGTGCGTGTGGAATGTTCACCAAAACTTATTTATATTTAAAAAAAAACCATGCCGTGAAATAGATTAGGTCTTCCGAAGTAATACGACGCCGACAATCAATGTTAATTAATTAGTAAATTTTCTAACACGAAAACTTTCAACCGTTAGTGGTTTCATTGAATATAAAAATCAATAAAAAAAAACATAAAGAAATCATTGATAAATTACGAAAATCGCAAGATAAATAATCGGGCACAGAAACAGTAAAAAGTGTTTGAATTGCAATGTAAAGTTGAGGTTGCCGTTTGTTACGCTTGTAAAATTTTGTTTTTACTTAGATACTTTGAGATCTATTCTACTAAAGTAAACAAGGTGTACTAAAAACGCTGTGTCCAGGTTTGGTGTATCGCATCGCGATAGGCGGCTACATGCCATGCTAATGAGCCGGTGGCTCCGATAAAACCTAATTTATAGCTTTGCCACTACGATAGCCAGTACTATGCACAGTGCACACGTGGCCCACAAATCGCTGCGATCGCTCTATGCTGTTAACCATTATATCACTGAATGATTACAGGCCGATAAAGGCCAAATTTCAACGAAATTCAGATACAAGAAAGCAAAATATCAAGTCGATTACTATGACAAGCTTTTAGCAATTTACCATAATAATTTCAGCCGTAGGCCGTACACTACTGAACAGTTTACCGTCTTCATTTTCTTTTACAGTTTTTCTTCATTAACAGTTTACAGTTGTTTGTAGTGTAAAAATTATGAATGTCGCTGTTCTTTTAATAAAGTGCTATGAAAGTTGCTGAAATAGATAAATCTAACCGTGTCCATGTCTGATGATGTGGATCTTTTTGTTGACGTATGCAGCGTCTCTTCGACAAATTGTCTATGTGTGAGCTCCATTGAACATAGATAACCGTAATTGCCATAATCATAGTAATTGTCTTTTAATCTTTTTGATATTCTCTCGTAGCTAACACTTGCTAGCTGTGGCTTACTTTGAGGAGTAAGCACAGGAAATGTATCATCATAGTTGTTTTTTTATTGTAAGAATTGTGTATTACTCACTGGAAGCCCTGAATAAATAAATAAATCACATGTCATAAGTTTATTAATGTAGGAAGTGTCGGAAGCTATGTCGGAACCTAACACCACGGCGCCGGCGGCGCGGGAGGTGAGACTAACCTATGTGAAGTGAATACATGTAAATCTGTCTGTAATAAAAATAATCTTTTTTCTAGAGAATCACGATATTAATTTTTGTAATATACATCATGGAATTTCAATAATGATTCAAATCCTCAACTTTTTTTGACGAAAAAATACGAAGCGACAATTCTGGATGTCAATCCATCATAATTATTGTAGACAACCAAAAGCACATTATTTTAACATTACTTATTAGAGATGAAAATGTATCTGTTACATAAATTCGCTAAGGTGCAAGTAAAGCTTGCATAAGTAAAAGAACCAGTGTGGCGTAAGGCTTATTAGATAAGTATTATTAACATCGTACCTGATAGTTTCTTACAAAAAACAGAAACCAATATAGCATCAACTTCTTTTTTTGGAATTGTGGCGCTAGTGATTGGTAAATGTATCATTGAAAATGCAGATTCTGCGGTCACTTGGGTGATTGTTGTGGACGGAATAGCACCTCTGAAGTGTCACTTTTCTACTTGACATTATTATTATTGTTTTATCTAGTACCTACTTAGTTATCGATGACATTACAATCTTTTACATTTTAATTTATTATGATATTGGACATTTAATTAAATTTTTATATTATACTAACCGAGTTTTCCCTCCATTCTAAGATTTATTTTTGACTTGAATTTGAATATTGTACTTTTGTAATGTTAATTTAATTATTGTAGGCAATGTTAATTTTTATGTTATTTTTTTTCTGGATGTTTATATGCCGTGAATATACACGCAGAAAAAAATATTGTTGGCTCCAGCAATAAAACTTTAACGGGGGAGAGCCCACCATATTGTATAGTCCGGGCAACAATGTTTTTATTGTCAAGAATTAAGTTGTCAGAACAACAACATTCATTCAAAAAATATATGTATTGATACTACAACAATGTTTCTTTTGTCAAGTTAAATCTCAGTACAACAATTATTATTATGTGTATTGATACTACAACAATGTTTATATTGTCAAGTTCAATCTCAGTACAACAATTTTGTGTATTGATACTACAACAATGTTTCTTTTGTCAAGAAGTAAATTGTCATTGCGACAATATATCTTTAACAAAATATATGCATTGATACTACAACAATGTTTGTATATTGTTAACACAACAATATTTTTTCAATAAAGTGTGTTTGTATACTACAACAATGTGTCTTTTGTCTGTGGAACTAATCCCATTTAACTGTGACTTTGCTGTAATAACAATACTAACTTAAAAGAGCAACAGCTGTACTTTGTTAAATTAAATATTTTCCTTTGTAACCACCATTAAAGCTTAGTCACGGTATTGAGGTTGTTGGACTTAATCAACTCATGATTATGTACAGTAGCAAAGTTATTTGAATGCAGGAGCTACTCTACATCGTGAAAACAACAATGCTTTGTTAATATGAAAGAGACTTCGTTCCAGTAGCAATGTTATGTAAATGCAGGAGCTACGCTACTTTGTGAAAACAACAAGGCTTCCTATGTTAATATGACAGAGCCTTCGTTCCAGTAGCAATGTTATGTAAATGTAGACGCTACGCTACTTCGCAAATACAACAATGCTTCCTTTGCTAATATGACAGAGCCTTCGCTCCAGTAGCAATTTTATTTAAATGCGGGAGCTACGCTACTTAGCGAAAACAACTAAACTTCCTTTGTTCATATGACAGAGCCTTCGTTCCAGTAGCAATGTTATGTAAATGCAGGAGCTACGCTACTTTGTGAAAACAACAATGCTTCCTATGTTAATATGACAGAGCCTTCGTTCCAGTAGCAATGCTATGTAAATGTAGACGCTACGCTACTTCGCGAATACAACAATGCTTCCTTTGCTGATATGACAGAGCCTTCGCTCCAGTAGCAATTTTATTTGAATGCGGGAGCTACGCTACTTTGCGAAAACAACAATGCTTCCTATGTTAATATGACAGAGCCTTCGTTCCAGTAGCAATGTTATGTAAATGTAGACGCTACGCTACTTCGCGAATACAACAATGCTTCCTTTGCTAATATGACAGAGCCTTTGCTCCAGTAGCAATTTTATTTAAATGCGGGAGCTACGCTACTTTGCGAAAAAAACAATGCTTCCTATGTTAATATGACAGAGCCTTTGCTCCAGTAGCAGTTTTATTTAAATGCGGGAGCTACGCTACTTAGAGAAAACAACTACACTTCCTTTGTTAATATGACAGAGCCTTTGCTCCAGTAGCAGTTTTATTTAAATGCGGGAGCTACGCTACTTAGCGAAAACAACTATACTTCCTTTGTTAATATGACAGAGCCTTCGCTCCTGTAGCAGTTTTATTTAAATGCGGGAGCTACGCTACTTAGCGAAAACAACTATACTTCCTTTGTTAATATGACAGAGCCTTTGCTCCAGTAGCAGTTTTATTTAAATGCGGGAGCTACGCTACTTAGCGAAAACAACTATACTTCCTTTGTTAATATGACAGAGCCTTTGCTGCAGTAGCAGTTTTATTTAAATGCGGGAGCTACGCTACTTCGCGAAAACAACTATACTTCCTTTGTTAATATGACAGAGCCTTTGCTCCAGTAGCAGTTTTATTTAAATGCGGGAGCTACGCTACTTCGCGAAAACAACTATACTTCCTTTGTTAATATGACAGAGCCTTTGCTCCAGTAGCTAACTGTCCTTTGTTAAAACAACTACACTTTCTTTGTTTATACATTTTTGCTTTTATTCAAGTAGCAATATTATTTAAACGTAGGAGCTACTCAACTTTGCAAAAACAATTTATACTTCCTTTGTTCATATAAAAAAGCCTTTGTTCAAGTAGCTTCCATATAAAACAACTGTATTTTCTTTTTTACTACGAATATACCCTTGGTTCAGTAGCTAATAAATATATTAGCAAATAATGTAATAATACATTTTCTACTGAACCAAAGGTTTATTCGTAGTTATAAAGAAAATACAGTTGTGTTATATAGAAGCTACTCGAACAAAAACTTTTTCATTTTAACAATTAAAGTATAATTTGTTTTGGCAAAGATGAGTATATAGCTCCTGCATTTAAATAATATTGCTACTTGATCAAAAGCTGTTATGTATAAACAAAGAAAGTGTAGTTGTTTTAGCAAAGGAGAGTTAGCTACTGAAACAAAGGCTCATTCATATTAACAAGGAAGTATAGTTGTTTTCGCGAAGTAGCGTAGCTCCCGTATTTAAATAAAACTGCTACTGGAGCAAAGGCTCTGTCATATTAACAAAGGAAGTATAGTTGTTTTCGCGAAGTAGCGTAGCTCCCGCATTTAAATAAAACCGCTACTGCAGCAAAGGCTCTGTCATATTAACAAGGAAGTATAGTTGTTTTCACGAAGTAGAGTAGCTCCTGCATTTAAATAAAATTATATCTTACAGTGTATTGGTACCAGTAACTAATACTCATTTGATTTCCCAAAAAAGTAATTATGCCATCGTAGGTAATTGTCATTTAGCTGCCCCAATAAACTAGTTTGTCAACATTCTCTTATATTACAGTAAACTAGTTTATGTTTGAAACACAAATGAGTATTAGATACATAGGTACTGGCAGTACAATAATACGCTACTGAAACAAGGGCTTATTCGTAGTAACAATGGCAGTATAGTTGTAAGAATAGCTACTGAAATTAAATTCTAAACACCTAAAGTATACTTAACAATAGCAGCTACGACGGTTTTACCTAACAGTGGTCAAAATTATGATAAAAACAATCTATTATTTTCAGGGTACTTGTGTATTGTTAAATAAGAACTTATAGGGTATGATTACAAAAAATGGGTTACTCTCTTATAAGTAGGTACATAATAGTCAGTTTAAGTTTGAACACTTGCAATTAAATCTGACATTACCAGTAGTAACCAAAGTCTGTGATGTCCTAAGTTTTTTTTCGTTTTATGTTCTTTGTATTGCGAGCCCGCAGTTTTATATGGAGAAGCGATAAGTGCCTCTATCGGGCGTGCTGTAAACTGTCGTGTCTGCATACAAAACTGCGGTCATGGACAATACGGAAAACCAAAAACGAAAAAAAAACTCATGACTTGGGGTACAAGTCAAGTCTGGTCAATACTTTGTCAATATTATAGTAGGTATGATTAAACAAAATGAATTACTCTTATAAGTAGGTATACACAATAATCAGTTTAAGCTAGTACACTTCTTGCAGTAAAATTTAACATTACCAGTAGTAACCTAAATCTGTTAATTCCTAAGTTTTTTTTCGGTTTTGGTTCTTTGTATTGCGTGCCCGCAGTTTTGTATGGAGAAGCGATAAATGCCTTTAACGGGCGTGCTGAAAACTCTCTCGGCTGCATACAAAACTACGGGCACGTGCAATACGGAAAACCAAACACGAAAAATTACTCACAACTTGGAGTACAAGACTGGTCAATACTTTGTAAATTGTAAAATATTATAGTAGGTATGATTACACAAAATAAATAACTCTTATAAGTAGGTACCTACGTAATAATAAGTTTAAGTTAGTGCACTTAATACAAATTTACGATACACATTTTATACATACTATATTATATTATACTTAAGGCGATACAAGAGCAAATGTGACTCGCTCGCACGTTTGATTGCACAGAAAATGGTTGATTACGATTTTTCGAAAATTAGTTCAGTGATTTTATATCTTTCAACATGTCGAAACGTGCGAGCGAGAGACACATTAGCTCTTGTATTCGCCTTATCACAAACTAAGTAATAATTTATTACTTAAAGTGGTTTTCGCAAAACAACGTACTGTTCAGAATATGAGTTACCATAGCCGATATTTACAATGTTGCAGGGAAACTGATACTGCATAGTATCGTAATCAATATAAATTAACTGAGTATCAGTCTGGGTATCTGTTACGTTATAAGCATGATAATGCGAATCAAAAGCAATAGTTACCAATGGCAGCGCCATAAATACTATTTTACTATCATTGTACACGTAAATCCTACGTATTCTCGCGAAATGGACAATATCAGGACCCACGCTATGAATAATGACATAATCATAACGAAAATATGCAGAGAAGACCGAGACCCATGTGGATATTTTAATTTTTTCTGTATCAAACCAATCAAATTTTTGTACAAGTATGGATGCTTCATGTAGAGTGACATTTGATAGACGCCCAAAAGAAAAAGGACTATTCAATTTCCTTTTTAGCAAAATATCATTCAACATTAGCTGATGTCTTTTAGCAATCGAGAGTGTCATATTAATCCTGTTATTTGTAGATTTAGAAGCTAATTTATTGGGGTGGTGTTTGGCTTCAAAACGCATTGACGACAAATAACGTAATGGTCCAAATTTTAGCATTGCAGAATGATAGTGCAATAAATTATGAAACTTTGGTTTTAGCGATTGACCAAAGAACAAAGTGAACATTTCACAAAGGTCTGCAACTAAGAATTGCAAATATTTTGTTTGTTCAGGCCGAAACCCTGAAGATGTTATTATATCTACCACAAGCATGAGTTGAATATAAATAGACCAATACTTATCATCGCGGGGAACCATTTCGCCAAACATTATTCCGAAATACTTGCAAAATACTCCAACTTCAGAAGCACTCAAGCGCATGTTTCCTTTGCGTAAATTTTCCATTGAAAGTGAAACTGGCTTATCAGCATTATCAGGGCCGTAGTCATATGAAGCGAGTTTTTTATTAATAAATTGTATTGTAAAATATTTACATTTATCCACCAGAACAACAATTAGCTCACACATTACATATTTCATTACTCCCTCGTTTAAATCGTGCATGATATCCATTCCAATTTGTGAGAACAAATCGAAATTATCTACGCGTAACCAAATGCATTCTTCTTTAACGCCAGTAAGGGACAAGTTGTTTGTCCTCAAATCATCAGTATAATTTTCCATGTTTCTTAATAGGGCCCTGTCTTCCCGAAATAAATGTTTCATAGCGTTTTTATTAACTTTGCAGTTTCTACAACTGAAGTTACTGGAAAAACTCTCTACGAAGCCTGTAATACTATGAAGACCCAAATTATCACCGAGAATTAAACCAAGTTCAAAAAATATGGTACCCTTAAAATTTGGAAGATCAAACGATATTCCATGTTCTATTAAGTAATTACATTCGTCAATTAATGGTTGAAATATAATCCGATTTCCGAATTCGACCCTGTCTGAGGAATGGTATAGTAAAACCAAAAAAATGTTTGACAGTTGTGAAACATAACATTCAGGTAAACAAGGCAGCGAAATATAAGCGGCCCCTAATTTATGAATTGAACTATGACTGCCCAGAGCATTTAGAGGCTCGAAGTCATCTACTTGTAAAAATAATGGCATTACTAATTTATTTTTATGAAGGGATTGTCTTGATTTCCAAAATGAACCGTGCATAAAATGCTCTATAGTTTGAGTGGAATCATGTGTCATTAACTTGTTCATATAATCCAAGGTTTTTTGCAATATGTCCGGCAATGAAAAAAACTTTTCTAAAACAACACGCAATGGCACCATATGTTCTTCACATTCTACTGCCTCATATATTCTTGTACCGCCTCTCTTTACGTAATCGTATCTACGTCCTACAATATACGACTGAGGTTCAATATAAGTTCCAAGTTCTTTAAAATACTTTAATCTTTTGTAATACGAGTCAAAATTTGACAAAGTACATAGAACATTATTGTTTAATATGTTGGAAGGTTCTGTTATGAGAGGCACTACCGAATGGTCGAATATATCTTTAACAGCCGTAAAAACAATATCTGCAGTATTTTGTGGTATTTGAGGATTGGCATATAGAGATGAAAATAGTCTAGCCATAGTTATTTCAAAGGGCATTGCTACATTATCTAAACTAGTTCCTGCAATTACGCCTACAGAAGATAAAGTATCTGCACTATTTAAATTATTTTGTGACATAGTAAGTTGAGATTCTATGTCTGGAAAATCAGGAGAAATATCAATAACGGGCTCATCTAACAACATATGAATATTTTGATAATGTCTTTTATACGAATTAAATAATTGGAAATTTCTGGTGCAATCTGAACTAGCACATTTAAATTTTTTTACGGAGGGATGATAAAACTGCATGTGGACTTTTAATTGTCGAAATGTCTGAAATGAGTTTTGGCACAGTTCGCAGGGTATCATATTGTTAGATAATAATTATATCCAAAAACAATAAGGTCAATAATTAACATTCAAAACCTAAACGTTCAATACGTGTAGCAATTCACGCAGAGGTACACCCTCAACGTCATATTTAGACCTCATATTGAACATTGCACGTTGTATAAACATCCAACAAATACCCGAGTCTTTTGGGTATGCTGAATCTAGTGCCCAATAGATGTGATAAATTGTTTTGATTGCAGAGCAAACATCAGGCATTTGGTATCTCAATCCGTTATAAACGACGATTTCATAGTGAGTTACTGTAGCCCACGAACTTCCTACAGCAAGTACATACGGTTGGGGTGGAATACCTTTAGCAGCCACAAATTCATCCCTGTCGGCGCAATATCTTTCGATATCTGAAGCTGTTGCTACACGAGCAAGAAAGCTTGAACGTACTTCTTCCTTTGACAGCCTCCACAATTTTTTCCTTGGCACAGAAACAGTTGGCACTTGACGTAAAAGCGATATTATTCCCAAAAATGCTGCTAATGATGCCTGGTGTTCTCCGACTGAAAAAATACATTATAAAAATACATTAATACACCCACATTACATCGTATCTTAATCTTTTATAATAATTATATACCTATCTACTGATTTTTATCTATACAACGTGGCGAGTGAATGGTGATTTCATTTTTGTCTGCGTATTAAATGTCCGTTTATAAAAAAAAAACAACAGTTAAACCTAAAGATTACTCAAATAAATGGCCGTCCCATGCATGGTTCCAGTATGATAGTAAATCCGCGGGGGGCTCTTAGTGACAAAATACAAATACTAGAAAACATGCAATGAAATAATCTTAGTAATTAAAATTACCGGTAGCTAAATCGAGCAGCTCAAGCGTAGTTTGATCTTGCCTGGAAGAACTTCCCTTCTCTGCCAGAAGCTGCAGAAGCTTTGTTTTAACTATTGGAAATTTTTCTTCAAAAACTTTGTCAGCATCTGGGTACACTGTCTGGAAGTCCAGGGATAACTGCAATAAATACAATTAAAACATATAACATGACTGTGTAAAATTAACTACATTACCTATACAGGGTGTCCCGGAACTTAACGATAACCTGGTACCGGGTGAGAGGCCAAGGTATGCAAGTTATGAACAAAATAAGAAAAAAAACTAGAAAATAAAATCTAATAAAATAAAATAAAATAAAATATAAAATATCTTTTAAAATTTTTTTAGCTATTTTTTTTATAGCTATTTTTTTCATAGCTGGTAGATTTGCACGACTAATGTCAAAAAAGCAAAATGTCGAAGAGCATGATAATACCTAACTATAAAACTTACAACTTACAACTTTTTTGACATTAGTCGTGCAAATCAAAGATAGGTATACCTAGGGTCTGAGCGGAATATGTCAATTTGTTGATAAGATCTGACAGGTTTTAAACGTCTAATATCTAATGCAACTACTCACCAGTTCATGTCCATCGGGCAAAGTGAGGGCAGGAAACCAGTCAAAGTATTCTTTGTATGATAGACCTTCTGCTTTCAGTTTACTGTTTCGTAATTGAAAAGTGGTGAGCCATTTTGTCACCACCATCTCTCGGGGCGATGATGTTCCCCGCAACCAGTTTAAACATTCTTGTGGAGATGAGGTTGATTCAAAATCAGAGTCGTCAACAGTAAAACTTTCTGGAAGAGGCCTCACACGTTTGTAATTATTCTTTTCAGAGCAGTTGCTATCGCTCTCGCTGCTTAAGCTACTTTTCCTTTTTTGACTTTCTGAAGAAAGAAGTAGTCGTCGATGTGTAATCAACCTGTTGTGGAAGAGGCCACTGGCTTGCACTACTTTTCCTCCGACGACATGGTAAGCGACATAATACACTTCGGCAACCTCTCCCTTGAATAAGGACACCACCTCACGTGCCCATTCTTGCCAAATATTTTTTCGAATAGTTGACGAAATGTCCTGTAATGCCCTGAGTTCAGTCTCCACTATTAGTTTTGCTATTAACGCACGGTCGCGGGAGGTGAGCTTCTCTGAATTGTCTGCTTTTTTTAGAAGCAATTTCCCCAAAGTCAGCGACGACAACAACTGGCGTAAATTTTTGCCGCCGTCTGTTCCAGTATTTTGACAATCCAATTTTTCTAACTCTTTATCTAATAGTGAATTCCAGTCCTGTAAAAAATACATTAACAAGTCATCTCTAATACTATAAGACTCAAAGTCCTGACTGACTGACTGACTGACTGACTGACTGACTGACATATAGACAACGCACAGCCTAAACCGCTGGTCCTAGAGACTTGAAATTTGAGGAGTACATAGCTCTTATGGCGTAGAGGTGCACTAAGAAGGGATTTTTGGAAATTCAACCCCTAAGGGTGTAAAAAGGGATGAAAACGTTTGTATGAAAAATAGTATTCCTTGAACCTACAAACTTGAAACTTGGAGAACATATACTTCAAGGCAAAAAAATAGGAAAAGCATTTTTAGCTTTTTAAAACTACCCTTAATAAGTGTGCAAAGGGATGTAAAAGTTTGTATGGGAGTTTTTTGACCGATGGTCCTAGAGACTTGAAATTTGAAGAGTACATCGGTCTTATGACGTAGAGGTGTACTAAGAAGGGGTTTTTGGAAATTCAACCCCTAAGGGTGTAAAAAGGGATGAAACCGTTTGTATGAAAAATTGTATTCCTTGAACCTACAAACTTGAAACTTGGAGTACATATACTTCAAAGCAAAAAAATAGAAAAGGCATTTTTAGTTTTGTAAAACTACCCTTAATAAATGTGCAAGGGGATGTAAAAGTTTGTAAGGGAGTTTTTTGACCGATGGTCCTAGAGACTTGAAATTTGAAGAGTACATAGGTCTTATGACGTAGAGGTGTACTAAGAAGGGGTTTTTGGAAATTCAACCCCTAAGGGTGTAAAAAGGGATGAAAGCGTTTGTATGAAAAATTGTATTCCTTGAACCTACAAACTTGAAACTTGGAGTACATATACTTCAAAGCAAAAAAATAGGAAAGGCATTTTTAGTTTTGTAAAACTACCCTTAATAAGTGTGCAAAGGGATGTAAAAGTTTGTATGGGAGTTTTTTGACCGATGGTCCTAGAGACTTGAAATTTGAAGAGTACATAGGTCTTATGACGTAGAGGTGTACTAAGAAGGGGGTTTTGGAAATTCAACCCCAAGGGGTGTAAAAGGGTTGAAAACGTTTGCATGAAAAATAGTATACCTTGAACCTACAAACTTGAAGCTTGGAGTATATGAACTTTTAGGCAAAAAAATAGAAAAGGCATTTTTAGTTTTTTTAACTACCCTTAATAAGTGTGCAAAGGGATGTCAAAGTTTGTATGGGAGTTTTTTGACCGCTGGTCCTAGAGACTTGAAATTTGAAGAGTACATAGGTCTTATGGCGTAGAAGTATACTAAGAAGGGATTTTTGGAAATTCAACCCCAAGGGGTGTAAAAGGGTTGAAAACGTTTGCATGAAAAATAGTATACCTTGAACCTACAAACTTGAAACTTGGAGTATATGAACTTTTAGGCAAAAAAATAGGAAAGGCTTTTTTAATTTTTTAAAACTACCCATAATAAGCGTGCAAAGGGATGTCAAAGTTTGTATGGGAGTTTTTTAACGCGTGGTGCGATTGACTTAAAACTTGAGGTAAATATACTAAGAAATAAATAATAAATGACGCTTTTAACTTTTGATAATTCCCCTGCAAAGGGTTCATCAATCAATGACTGTAAAAGTTAGTATGGGAGATTTTTAACGCATAGTGCGATTGATTTCAAACTTGCAGTAAATATACTCCACAATAAATAATTTAAAATCACGTTTTCAATATTTTAAAACTACCCCTGCAAAGTTTCAAGGTTTGTATGGGAGATTTTTAACTGTAACTGTGTAATTAACTTCAATCTAAAAGAAAATGTGTTCTGTGGATAAATAACATAAAGACGTTACCCTCCTTCGTTGCGCTCGAGTAAAAAGAATACAACGAGGCGTTAATGTTCTAAAAACGGGAATCTTGAGTTGGTACGAAGAGATCTGAGGGTACCTATCTACCGTGCCTGTGGATCAATGTCGTGAAGCTGTTTCGTTTCGTTTGCTTTTGGGGTAGAAACTAGGAACAAATAAGTAAGTACATATTTTCCGTGTAAGGTTGTCTTTGTTGTATTTGTCATGTTTGTGCTAAACTCAGTAGATACCTATAAATACCTACCTACCTAATATAGGTAATGTACGCCTATAGGTATCCCTTATACCTACGTAGGTATTTAAAATCCTACCCTAATAATAGTACGTATTTAAAATCCTACCCTAATAATATACAAATCAATGCGAAAGTTACGATGTTTGGATGTTTGTGGTTCAATCACGGTTCACCACTTCAACGCGTGCGAAGCCGCGGGAAGCCACTAGTTATTTAAATAACAGCAAAATACCCGAACAGCAAATATTTTTTTAATTTTTGTAGCTGTTGATTGTAAATGATCACTTGGGTACCCTTGATCAGCTCCTTTAATCCCTACATTGTTCCTCCAAATACCCTGTATACATTCTCCCTATTCTAATAAATATATAATAATTCTTTTCATTTTGTAATTCCTTTGATTTGACATTTTATTACCATTTTGACTACCTTTGTTCTTATATTAATTTCATAATATTCATTTGATATAATTTTGACAATCCATTTTACTATTATTATTATTGTTCTAATTTTATATAATTTATTTTAATTTGACCTAAATTGTTTATAAATTTTAATTTGCATGCCCTTACACGGTGGAATTACATTGGCTCTAAACAAACTTTTATCATCTCATTACATGTAATTCTGCAAATAAATATACTTCGACTTTGACTTTGACTTTCATAAAACCAACTGAATAGTGGTCGTTTTTAATATGAAGTATGGTTTACCTGAATTGACGTATCTACTGGCCCATCATCTGTTACAAACAATATAGGAGAGGAAACATTGCTATCCGATTTAATCTGAAAAATAAAAATAAAATGCATGTTGATACCTTTTATTACACACACTTAAAACTAATAAGAATAATAAAACCGATAATGCTAACACATTGAAAACAACCAACTTCAATAACTTAAATTTTGCTATTTTTTTTGTGTCTGTTATTTTTTAAGAAACGAGTATATATATGGGTTCTATATGGGTTCGTATATATTATACCCCGTTCCTGTTATGGTGAATACAAGAGCTAATGTGACTCTCACTCGCACGTTTCGACATATTGAAAGATATAAAAACACTAAACCCATTCAACATGTCAAAACGTGCGAGCGAGAGGTGCATTAGCTCTTGTCTTTGCCTTAACAGGAGCGGGGTATAATATAAACGAACCCAAAAATATCAAATTGTGAAAAAATTGTGCATATTACCTCCAGTAAATTGTTGTCCAGCTGAATTTCTGCTGCTGTAGCAGTAGATGATTGATGTTCCTGAAATAGATGATAAAATCTTCTATACACCTACATAATACATAATAACATATATTATACAATATCATTGAAATTGGTTTAGCTGTAAAAAGGTAACCAACAGACAGTCAATGAACGGACAAAGAGTGTTTTTTTCACCTATAAGTTGATTACCTTAGCATTTTGTATGTAAATATGACATCTTCGTTCTAACAATTTTACCTTTTCAGGAGATAGCCCGGGCTTTTTAGACTGCTGAAAAAAAAAGTACTAGGTTAATCGATTTACTCTGTCATGTATCCTACTAAGTATCACTAGGTACTTATTGAGTAATACATTATAGAATTACTTATAGTGGATGGTTATAGGAGTAGAGGTATATAGGTTATAGAAATGATGGATGGATTATATGAAAGATGACATGGGTAAGAAAGGAGAGACCACTGAGATGATGGATGATTGAGGAACGTGGAGAGAAAGAATGTGTTGTGCTGACCCCACAATATGAAGTGGGATAAGGGCAGGAAGATGATGATGATGATGACTACTACAGAACTCCTAACTTCTAAAACTACTTCTATTTAGGATTGTAGTACATGCATACTTATATGTAGTACAATATCACCCAGACAGAGAACAAATATCCAGATTATCACACAAATGTTTGAACTCTGTGGGGATTGAACCCACGGCCGATGATTACTAAATTACTTCTACTGCTAAAACTACATTATCAGTGTATCATTTTTGAGAGTTTTAAAAAGAAAGTAATAATAACTTTAAATACAAACGAATTATGGTATACATTTAGATTTTGTATTGCAATCCTTAATTTAATTTTATCTACAATGCTTGATGTAAGTATTGTTAGCTCTTGGTCGTTGGCCATGCTTAGTATGTTAAGGTCGACTCCTTGGTCTATAAAAAAATGTAAGTAGGTATAATGCAGGTCAAAACATAACAATACAATACTACTAGGTAGAATAATCTATTGAAATTCCTTACATTTACTGTTTTAGGTAGGTACCAAAATGGTACCAAGGTAGGTATTAATATCCACGTATGTACCTCGTAATAGTTTTCAAATAAAATGTTCCAATCAAAGCGGACTTGAACCGCTTCGTACCTAGGTTCCTACCTATATGGATTTCAAAATACGAAACAAAATGGCGTCAACAATTTTGGCGCCACCACCACGCCGCTTTCGTCGGAATAGATAAATTGGTGGAACTGTGTAGTACCTTATATTTAAATGGTTTTAATTATTATTATACTTAAGTACCTAGATACCTACTAATAAAATTATTGAACCACCAAAAACATTTTGCCTTAATTTGTAAAATCACAACTTTGTTAAAACGACAAAATACTTTGCTGCCTCTATTTTATTCATGTATTCAATTTAATCATATCTCAAGGTATGTAGATAGGTACTTTAGATGATTCGGACCATCCTTATTTCATATCTTATGGGCAAATAAAAGTAAAGCAAAAGTAAGGCATAGTAAAGCAAATAACATGGAAACTCTTACCAATGAAACTGTCCCTTAGATGGCCCAAACGGGCAGAATCAAGAAATTCTTCCATTTCGCACTTCAGGTAGGTAACGCAGATCACAATCACAATAATATTGAACTGATCACTCTATAAAAACCTCAAATCAAAATAGGTAATGCCTAATGCTCTTGCGCACTGAACGTACGCATACAACACACGGAGTAACACAACACACGAACTACGGAGGAAGCTAGCGCAGTGTTGCAAACTCATTTATTTTTCTCCCAACAATGCCGCCATCGGCAGCAAAATTTTTCATTTATTTATTAAATAAATATTACTTAGGTACCAAATAAATTATTATTTGATCGAGTGAGCGAAGCAAACGAAGATCTTAGTTTCAACTTAGGCGATTTGGCATTTTATGTATGTATGTATGTATGTTTGTCTGGCGATAACTTTAGAACCGTTGATCCGATCTGCATGAAATTTGATATGTCGATTAAATTAAGATAACCAGCGATCCAAGAGCTCCCATCTCTAAGAGTTTCGTTGACATCAAGGTTTTTCTACTGGTCGGCCAGTTCTTTTGATTTTTCTTATTTTTTTTTCTTGAAATAAATTAAGGAGGTACTCAGTTCTCATAAAAAACGGAACTCTTCAATAAATAGGCCAATAGAGTTGAAACTTGGTAACCATACCAAGTTAGTAGGCGGTAATCAGAAAAAAGTCCAAAGATAATGTTTGGACTTGCCTCTGACTACCACCTACTCAAAGTTTCTTTTACTCAGTTCAAAATAAAATTGTTTTGTACAAACAGGTCCTAATGCCAATATGGACATATACTATACAGTTGTGGGGCTGTACCAAAAAGACTAACATCCTAATTATACAAACTTTCCAGAATAAAGTGCATAGAGATCGTAAATGCGCCCTGGTACGTCAGAAATGATGACCTTCACCGGGACCTTAATATTGAGTTCGTTGACAATGTTATAAAAAAATATGCAGAAGCTCACGAACATAGACTTCATCATCATGTGAACGTCGAGGCCATCCAGCTCCTCGACAACACGGACGTAGTGAGAAGACTTAAAAGGACTAAACCTTTTGAACTAGAGTAGTGTAAAGTTATAATTCATGTAGTTGAAGGTGAAAAACTCTAATCAAGAACACAAGAACAAAGTGTCTTTGCCTTAAATAGAGGCAGTAAGAAAAGTGTTAGTGGACACATTCTTAGATGTAGCTTACTTTAAAAAACTAGGTCAGTATTAAATTACCTATTGACCGTAATTATGGCTAGATTGTAATATTTATAGATTATGTTAGAAAACAAATATTACTTACCAAAAAAAATATTATTATGAGGTATTGGGAGCTATGCTATAAATTTTTTGCAACATGCATGAATGAACTTGAAATTTTGCATGCTGTATTTTATCTAGCGTTAGTAGTTCGTTTAAATACTATGATGGATTTGTGGTGGTATGTCATCCGGCGTCGATTGAAACTAATCGGGTGTGTTAATAAAACCGTTGGCAACACCAATGCCACGTCACGTTGCCCCACGCCGCCCCGCCATCTCCAACCGAACATGTTTCGACAAGTTTTATTGTCTTTGCTGTGGGCACAAAATTATTTTTGTTAAATTTCCTATCTATCTATACCTACTTTGTCGTCGGATTAATGTAAAGTTTTCAAGTGTGATTCTTTTAGGTCATACCTATGCACGCATACACACGTATGATTGTACAGTTGGCTTCAGTTCAGGTACCGAGGTACCTACCTACCTCCTGCCTCTGCCTCTTTTTGAATATTTCGAATGAATACCTACCTACTAAAGAAGGAATAATATGATTAGAGATACTTAGTAGATGGTATAGATAAGCACTTAGGATAGACATGGATATAGACCTCGTGGGGGCGCGTTGGCGCCCCCCACGAGCGCCTACACATAGAATAATGAGTTTCGCATTAGGTATACCTATACCTATTGCAATTAGACGACATTCGATAACTAACTATGAAGTTTTTTTTGATCGGTCATCGTCGTCATTTAATTTTATCTGATAAAGGTACCTATGTCTAATCTTAGTAATGGTAATGAAGCAAAGCATGCAAGTTTTGATTTTATAAGACGGGGTGGTGCCAAAGAAACGTAACCCTTATCCAGAACGCAATACTTTATAGATTCTACTAAACGGCGGCGCGGCGTGTGACAGAGACAGAATTCAATCCGGCCGACACCCCTCCTCGCTTGCACTCGAACCTGTACGCTACTGACGATACTCTACCATGGACACCTGTACCCCAAGTATGAGTTTTGCTTACCATATTTCGTTTTTTGTTTTACGTTTTTGTTCCGTGTTCATTGCGGGTTTTGTATGAAGACGCGATAGGGATACCGATATGGAACTTTACAAAACCCGCAATGAACACTGAACAAAAACGAAAAATGGTAAGCAAAACTCATACTCTTACATTAATTATAAGCTGTTTTAAACTTGATTGAAAGAGAAAGAAAACACGGTAGGTATAGGTAGGAACCTGCCTACTTAGAAGTCTGTTAAAAGGTTACGCCGGGTTTTAATGTAAATATAATAGATGGAATTAATAATTTTTATTTATTTATTCGATCACCGACACAGTGTTAAATACCTACCTACCTTTTTGTCAGTTAAATAACTATATAAAAATAAATATTTGCAGACATTCCACATAGCCCCAAACTAAGCAAAGCTTGTGCTTACTTTGGGAATCAGATAGCATACTGATACTTTTTTTGTTAATACTTAAGTACTTGGAATTCAATATAACATCCAGATAGAGAACAAACATCTTTTTCATCACACAAATGTTTATTCTCGGTGGGTCCAGATCGAACCCACGGCCTATATTCGTTAAGGGGCTGGCAACTATCAAACAACTTCTCGCTCGCACGTTTCGACATGTTCAAAGATATAAAATCCCTAAACTCATTTTCGAAAAATCGCAATCATCCAAATTGTTTGCAATCACATTGCACACAGTTAAGTAAAAATTTCATTTTGATCGATACAAGTTTTCCACTTCAAAGTTTGCTTATGTACGAAAACTAGTAAAGCAAACTTTTGAGTAGGAAAACATGTATCGATCATGTGTACACAAATTGGTTGATTGCGATTTTTCAAAAATGAGTTTAGGGATTTTATATCTTTCAACATGTCGAAACGTGCGAGCGAGAGTCACATTAGCTCTTGTCTTCGCCTTAAGGTCATCGGAAAACTTATTACTTAAAACTCCATGTCATAGCAGCTCCTTTTATAGTAACTCATTTACTGTCCAAGCTAGTCGACTATGGAATGCTCTGCCTCTGCATATCAGAATGGCACCTCCGCACTACACCTTTATACTGAAATTGAAGCAGCACTATTTATTGTCAATTGCTACCTAGCTATTTTTATGCACGTATTGCTATTAAGCATCTAATCTCTAATACTATAAGAATCAGAGTCCTGACTGACTGACTGACTGACTGACTGACATATAGACAACGCACAGCCTAAACCGCTGGTCCTAGAGACTTGAAATTCGAAGAGTACATAGGTCTTATGGCGTAGAGGTGTACTAAGAAGGGATTTTTGGAAATTCAACCCCTAAGGGTGTAAAAAGGGATGAAAACGTTTGTATGAAAAATTGTATTCCTTGAACCTACAAACTTGAAACTTGGAGTAGATATACTTCAAGGCAAAAAAATAGGAAAGGCATTTTTAGTTTTTTAAAACTACCCTTAATTATTGTGCAAAGGGATGTTAAAGTTTGTATGGGAGTTTTTTGACCGCTGGTTCTAGAGACTTGAAATTTTAAGAGTACATAGGTCTTAAGGCGTAGAGGTGTACTAAGAAGAGGTTTTTGGAAATTCAACCCCTAAGGGTATAAAAGGGTTGAAAACATTTGCATGAAAAATAGTATTCCTTGAACCTACAAACTTTTGCACGCCCAGGATGACTGGTAGACAATGCTATTAGCATTAAGTCCTCCTAGCACTACATTATTTTGTGTGAAAGTTTTAATAAATAAATAAATAAATAAAGTTTGTATGGGAGTTATTAATGCGTAGTGAGATTGATTTCAAACTTGAAGTAAATATACTCCACAATAAATTATTTAAAATCACGTTTTCAATATTTTAAAACTACCCCTGCAAAGGGTACAAAACACTGCCAAAGTTTCAAGGTTATAAATATAGGTAATGAACGCCTATAGGTATCTCTTATACCTACGTAGGTATTTAAAATCCTACCCTAATAATATACAAATCAATGCGAAAGTTACGATGTTTGGATGTTTGTGGCTCAATCACAGCACCACTTCAACGCGTGCGAAGCCGCGGGAAGCCACTAGTTATATATATTTATTATATGTATTAGTTTATATGTTTTCGTGATATAGCAAGTATTAGGATTGCTTATATTGTTAATAGGTTCAGGTACCTTAAATACCTAGTAGGTTATTAGTCATTAAATTATAATATTTTCCGTAAGTGACTACACCGTCGTTAATATTAAATTAGTTCTATCTGTCCATGGTTGCCTGGAAGAGATCGCTCTCAGCGATAAGGCCCATTGTTTTGCCTAAATGTATGTCTTAATCCTGTATTTTGTTTCTGCGTGGTGAAAAATAAAGAGTTATCTATCTATCTATCTATCTTTATAGCGCAGAAGGCAGAGCTATTACCTACAAACCGAGCTATGAGGGCTGTCATTCATTTATAATCGTAATATCCTCTACTTTTAAAACGGTTTTATTTAGTTTGCAATGAGAAGATCATCCAACAACGCCACCGTTTCCTTTTTTGCGTGCAGTAGGTATAGTTACAGCTGCCTACCTACAGTGAACGCAGCACTTGCAATTAATAGGTCGAGTAAACGAAGCAAAAATATTGGTGATTAGCAAGCTGGTCTGATGATGGAGCCAAGGTCTGTTCAACGGAACTCTTCAATAAATACCTAGGCCATTTGAGTTGAAACTTGGTAGTACCTAACTATTTAGAAGGTGATAGTCAGAGGCAAGTCCAAACTTTGTGTATTGGTATAACGGACATCGCGAGATCTCAGCTCTCTCAGCACTCTTTCGATGTCACCATCGAAAGTAGGTAGGTACTTTTTATAGGCAATCATAATTGTCATCAACCTGAGAAGTCTATTGTTGGGCATGGCATACGCCTTCTCCAAACGTTTCCTTAGAGAACGTTTATAGAAAATTTAAGGCATACATTAAGAATAATCTAATAAAGAAAGTTTATTATACTTTAGATAGCTATATTGATTATAAAAGTGCGTGGCCCGATGTCCCGGTCGCTCTGTTCATCGAAAGCTAACATATCTGCAACTAGCGGCCTGTCCCAGCTTCGCATGGGTGGTCATAAATTCTGTATTGAAAAGGTGGTCATAAAGCACATTCCAAATTCAAATCACTTTACCGCCCTTGGGATCAAAGTGCTATTTTGCTACCTGTTTTCGAAGAGCAAACTATCTATTTTCGAATTGATGTGATAAAAATAACATTTATTGTGTAATCAACCTTATGTTGCAACAAATAAAGTACTTTTCTCCATTATTACTTTGTGAGCTACATCGTTTCGTTTTGTTTCTGTTTGCTTCTTTGTATTTTACTACTCCTCTACTATTTGTTTTTAATTGTTAACAATGATTTATGTATCGCAAAACGGAAACTGACATGTAATTACCGGAAAAAAGACATTCCTTCTGAAACCTTACTGTTTTAAGGGTTATTTTCGCAGTTTTAAAGCACACTAAGGCATTTTAGCACGTCCGCACGTTGGCGGTGGTTGGAGCATACTTAACTCAAATAAGAACACAAATTTATTTGTGCTCATATTTCTCGGGCCGTTTTTGAGCCCGTCACACGTAATCTAGGTTGATTGTTGATCAAAGGTGCTGTCTTATAAATTTGATTATGTTTACGTTTTTCTGTATGCCTACGCCTCACTAAACTTCAATATTGTATTACTTTGGATAATACAAAAGAACGGTAGGAACCAAGCCGTAAGTTTGTTGCCTGTTCTTCTAGGCTTTGATCGCGTGGAACTGGCACCTAGAGTCACCTAGCTTTAAGACCTTTCAAAGTGATCCTTGTGATTATATTGAATAAATACCTTTTGACTTTGACTTTATCAAAACGACATATTTATTGTAAGATGAAAAGTAGTTTAATGCTACGACTATAGTTATTTTGTTAGGATTTATTTACAATATTTAAATTAATACACTCGCAACGTGCCATTGTCACCACAGCGATATAATTATAGCATAAAAAAAGTAGTTTAATGCTACGACAATAATTATTTTGTTAGATTTATTTACAATGTTCACATTAACACACTTGCAAAGTTCCATAGTTACCACAGCCACATATATATTGTATGAAAAATGGTAGTTTAATGCTACGACTATAGTTACTTTGCTAGATTTATTTGCAATGTTTACATTGACACAATTGCAACGTTCTATTGTTACCACAGCCACATATATATTGTCTGACAAATGGTAGTTTAATGCTACGACTATAGTTACTTTGTTAGATTTATTTGCAATGTTTGCATTGACACACTTGCAACGTTCTATTGTTACCACAGCCACATATATATTGTCTGACAAATGGTAGTTAAATGATACGACTATAGTTACTTTGTTAGATTTATTTGCAATGTTTACATTGACACAATTGCAACGTTCTATTGTTACCACAGCCACATATATATTGTCTGACAAATGGTAGTTTAATGCTACGACTATAGTTACTTTGTTAGATTTATTTGCAATGTTTGCATTGACACACTTGCAACGTTCTATTGTTACCACAGCCACATATATATTGTCTGACAAATGGTAGTTAAATGATACGACTATAGTTACTTTGTTAGATTTATTTGCAATGTTTACATTGACACAATTGCAACGTTCTATTGTTACCACAGCCACATATATATTGTCTGACAAATGGTAGTTTAATGCTACGACTATAGTTACTTTGTTAGATTTATTTGCAATGTTTGCATTGACACACTTGCATCGTTCTATTGTTACCACAGCCACATATATATTGTCTGACAAATGGTAGTTAAATGATACGACTATAGTTATTTTGTTAGATTTATTAACAATGTTCACATTGATACACTTGCAACGGTCCATTGTTACTATAGCCACATATATATTGTCTGACAAATGGTAGTTAAATGATACGACTATAGTTATTTTGTTAGATTTATTAACAATGTTCACATTGACACACTAGCAACGCTCCATTGTTACTATAGCCACATATATATTGTCTGACAAATGGTAGTTAAATGATACGACTATAGTTATTTTGTCAGATTTACTAACAATGTTCACATTGATACACTTGCAACGCTCCATTGTTGCTATAGCTAAATATATATTGTCTGACAAATGGTAGTTAAATGATACGACTATAGTTATTTTGTCAGATTTACTAACAATGTTCACATTGATACACTTGCAACGCTCCATTGTTGCTATAGCTAAATATATATTGTCTGACAAATGGTAGTTAAATGATACGACTATAGTTATTTTGTCAGATTTACTAACAATGTTCACATTGATACACTTGCAACGCTCCATTGTTGCTATAGCTAAATATATATTGTCTGACAAATGGTAGTTAAATGATACGACTATAGTTATTTTGTCAGATTTACTAACAATGTTCACATTGATACACTTGCAACGCTCCATTGTTGCTATAGCTAAATATATATTGTCTGACAAATGGTCGTTAAATGATACGACTATAGTTATTTTGTTAGATTTATTAACGATGTTCACATTGACACACTAGCAACGCTCCATTGTTACTATAGCCACATATATAATGTCTGACAAATGGTAGTTAAATGATACGACTATAGTTACTTTGTTAGATTTATTTGCAATGTTTGCATTGACACACTTGCAACGTTCTATTGTTAACACAGCTACATATATATTGTACGACAGATGGTAGTTTAATGCTACGACTATAGTTATTTTGTCAGATTTATTAACAATGTTCACATTGTGACACCTAAAACGTTTTATTGTTAGCACATCTAAGTTTTTATTAACTTTGATGTAAGGACAAAACTAAATTGTTCCTAGCACATTAAACGACGGGCAATCAGCGCACAATAAAAAAGTTGCTAATCCCAACTAAGCTCTTTCTGTAATAGTAACAAAATATTTAGTTGCTGCGACAGGAAATTATCAACAAAGCATTTATTGTGGCTTTGTTGGCCATTTTTTTCCTGCGTGTACATTTCTAACCCACCAAAAAACAACACCAAATTTGTACCTAGTTTTCCATAAACAATAAATATCTTTATCTTATCTTTATCACTTTTTGTCCCAAAACTTGACTGAACACTAAAAAATACTTCTGTGTACCGTAATACCGTAGATCATAATGACGCTAAGTTTGCAGTAAATCACTATAAAAAATAATGCATACCTTTATTCTAAATACCTCTATTTTAATCAACCAGAGAAGTATACCTCTGTAGTGAAGATCCATTATATCAAATTAATGGCTTAAACTAAGTTATGCGTAATATAACAAACAAAAGTTGTCATTATCAACTTCTAATGATCAAATATACTCATCAAACTCTACTTCGATGATAAATAGATGTTTACTTAGTAGTTAAGGCTCATCCGAATGGCGTGAGCTGAAGTTGTAAAGCTTAAAACCCTAGCGACTCGTTCATTGTTGAGAAATTTTGTGGTAAACGTACCATAAATTTTGTGCTCAGGACAAAGTTAGTGAATAATTTTCCGTGTCTCTGTTTATTATAAGCTGGGAAAGTTTGCTGCGACTCGCTCGTAATGAACTTCGCGAATGTGTGTCCCGGTTCACTGATTGTAACATTCTTGCACAACACACGACACTAACGGATCGTGATTGGAATTTTAAATGTTCTATCAATTAAGAAACATTGGTTTGTCCTCGTTGACGAAAATGCGATTTTTGCCTCAGGTACTTTATAATAAAGTTAGATAACAATATATCTTTTTAACCGAGTGCCGAAGTCGACCGAGTTATGTGTTTGGCGTGTAATTATGTATCTATCCATCGATATTGTCTTTATTAGCACCCAAACGGCTGGGTGGATTTTATTAGATTAATTTTGATAAAAATAAAATGATTTGTGATCGTTGGTCACCCCGAACCGATGTTTTTTTTATTAACACAAGGTCAGATCGTTCTTATCATAATTTTCTTTTTTACAAGCATTTTAAATGTGAGATTAATGAAAAATATTTTTAGCATTCATGAAAACAGCACTAGATGTCACTGGTAAAAAATACTAAATGCTGCCTCGGAAATTATTGAACCATCCACATGATCAGCAATCGATAGAGGAATTAGAACACCTACGTTCTTTATAAGTCTCAACAAAAAAGCTAAAAATAAAATCTTAATAAAAAATAAAAAAAACCCGAGGGTTTTAAATTACTTATTGATAGTAAAATCCTGTTGTTTACGAATGACAAAACGTTATTATCGTAGCAGTCGGAGGCGTCAGTAAACTGCTAGAACATACACGAGCCTCCAATTGCCTGTGATTATTAATTTTTTTCATTCGTCAAGGCTGTAAGTAATTTAAAACACTCGGGTTATTTTATTTTTTAATAAAGATTTTATAGCAATGAGGCCTCATAGAAATATAGGTACCTAGTTAAATCTACGAAAGTAGATCATCAGTTTGAATTTTTGAACTCCATTTTCTAGGCACTCTTGCCTAGAAAATGGGGTAAAACTACAAAAATTATAAAAAAAAATACATTTGGTAACGTGTTCCAGAGTTTTCTATATTATAAATTATTAAATGTTCAATAATTTCCGCTGCTGACTGTTCTGGCCCGTTTATTTTCTTTTTATATTTTCAGTTATTAGCTTCTGAAATCTCGGCACTCATCTCAGCCAGGGCACTCGACCTCCACCATATAAACAAGCTAGGTAAGTGGTTAAGAAACGCTACTTTCAACAATCTCTTGTCTTTTAAAAAGTAGCTACAATATTATAGTTAAAGGAGTATAAAGAACCAAGCTCGACCGATAAAGCTCTTATCATCATCATTATCATAAACAGGTCGTCTTAACCCACTACTGGGCATAAGCCTCCTCCTTTCCAAGACACCCTCTTGTCAGTTTTGGGCCTTTTGCACCCAGGACTTTCTTTGTACAGGAACAATGTCATTCACCCCCCAGGCTGTTTGTTTTCAATCAGAGCCTGCTATCACCAAATATTGGCAAATATCCTGCCCAGCTTCATTTGAGTTTCGTAATACGGTCTCTAATATCTATCACAACACGTACTCTATCTATTAAAGCGATGCCGTGTAAACTCAAAGAATAAAATTAAGGTACACATGCAATGAATATAACTTTCTCTAGCTCGGTAATTGAGACCGCTCTGAAATCCTTTCCAGACGGCTCTTTGGTAACTGAGTTTGAAACCAACCAGTCTTGCAAGTTTTTACTTACTTTCAACAAAAAAATATTAAGATTTTTAAAGTGACTGGTTGCTATAATGCTGCCGCTTCAAGAAGTAATCAAACGGATGATAGTCGCAATTATTTCCAAACAAGAATATGATCTTGTTTGTAGATAATTGGACTAAGTTAGATAATGATCTAATTAAGTCCACCATTTTTCTGGGAAGTTTTTAAAGCCCGTTGCGTGAGGATTGTTGAGGGCATCAGAACCTGATTCATTGACTTGTTTACATGCCTTGTTTACATGGCTTTGCGACAGAAACATATATGGAACTAGTGGCTTCCCGCGGCTTCGCACGCGTTGAAGTGGTGAGCCGTGATTGAGCCACAAATATCCAAACATCGTAACTCTCGCATTGAGTTGTATATTATTAGGGTAGGATTTTAAATACCTACGTAGGTATAAGAGATACCTATAGGCGTACATTACCTATATTAGGTAGGTAGGTATAGCTTAGCACAAACATGACAAATACCACAAAGACAACCTTACACGGAAAATCGCGCCACGCGTTACAAAACTCCCATACAAACTTTGACATCCCTTTGCACGCTTAATAAAGGTAGTTTAAAAAAACGAAAAATGCCTATCCTATTTTTTTGCCTTGAAGTACCTACACGTACTTCAAGTTTCAAGTTTGTAGGTTCAAGGAATACAATTTTTCATACCAACGTTTTCAACCCTTCTTACACCCTTAGTGGTTGAATTTCCAAAAAATCCTTATTAGTACACCTCTACGCCATAAGACCTTTGTACTCTTCAAATTTCAAGTCTCTAGGACCAGCGGTCAAAAAACTCCCATACAAACTTTTACGTCCCTTTGCAAACTTATTAAGGGTAGTTTTTCAAAAATAAAAATGCCTTTCCTATTTTTTAGCCTTGGAGTACATCTACTTCAAGTTTAAAGTTTGTAGATTCAAGGAATACAATTTTTCATACAAACGTTTTTATCCCTTTTCACACCCTTAGGGGTTGAATTTCCAAAAATCCCTTCTTAGTACACCTCTACGCCATAAGACCTATGTACTCCTCAAATTTCAAGTCTCTAGGACCAGCGGTCAAAAAACTCCCATACAAACTTTTACATCCCTTTGCACACTTATTAAGGGTAATTTTAAAAAACTAAAAATGGCTTTCCTATTTTTTAGCTTTGAAGTACATGTACTCCAAGTTTCAAGTTTGTAGAATCAAGGAATACTATTTTTCATACAAACGATTTCATCCCTTTTTACACCCTTAGGGGTTGAATTTCCAAAAATCCCTTCTTAGTACACCTCTACGCCATAAGACCTATGTACTCCTCAAATTTCAAGTCTCTAGGACCAGCGGTCAAAAAACTCCCATACAAACTTTTACATCCCTTTGCACACTTATTAAGGGTAGTTTTTCAAAAATAAAAATGCCTTTCCTATTTTTTAGCCTTGGAGTACATCTACTTCAAGTTTAAAGTTTGTAGATTCAAGGAATACAATTTTTCATACAAACGTTTTTATCCCTTTTCACACCCTTAGGGGTTGAATTTCCAAAAATCCCTTCTTAGTACACCTCTACGCCATAAGACCTATGTACTCCTCAAATTTCAAGTCTCTAGGACCAGCGGTCAAAAAACTCCCATACAAACTTTTACATCCCTTTGCACACTTATTAAGGGTAGTTTTAAAAAAACTAAAAATGCCATTCCTATTTGTTAGCTTTGAAGTACATGTACTCCAAGTTTCAAGTTTGTAGGTTCAAGGAATACAATTTTTCATACAAACGTTTTCATCCCTTTTTACACCCTTAGGGGTTGAATTTCCGAAAATCCCTTCTTAGTACACCTCTACGTCATAAGACCTATGTACTCCTCAAATTTCAAGTCTCTAGGACCAGCGGTTTAGGCTGTGCGTTGTCTATATGTCAGTCAGTCAGTCAGTCAGTCAGTCAGTCAGTCAGGACTTTGATTCTTATAGTATTAGAGATGTAATGTAATATAATATATCCTACCCAGAGCTGTTCTTTGTATTTCGCCTATGTTTTTGTGACACAAAATAAATGTTTTTGATTTGATTTGAATGCAATATAATCATATTTGTCGACTCCTCAGACATCTTTATGCATCTTATTTAATTGTACCAAAGTAAAAATTTGCATGCCAATGATTTAGTGAAATATGTGATACTACTTACCTAATAAGAACTAACTTCTAACCATATTTCTCGCAAATAAACATTTATTTCATTTAAGTAAACATTTTATTTCATTTCTTAAGTACCTAAAAAGCTATATAAATGCCTACTGTACCTATATGAATTACGAAAGTGTATTCAATTTTCACAAATAGTGATTTAAAATAGCATCATTGAATGCGGGCACTGGCGCGGTGCGACGGGTTGGAGGCACTGATGCGAGCACCAGATGATACCGTCCAGCGTCCACCTTCAATGGAAACTGAAATACAATTTGTTATTATTAAATTCAATTACAAAATCTAGGTACGTGCAGTAAAAATACCGTAATACATGCTGCATCTAAACTAAATTAATTGAATTAAACAATTAATTGAATAAGACAGGTGGAGAATGGAAGAACTATTTCTACCATGTACCTACCTATTGGAATGGTATGCGTGCCGGTGCAATTACAGGCACGTAAGATTACCTTTAAGTTTTATAGTGATGTCTGTACTACTTTATTCAGAATTAAATAAATATAGGGTACGTCTTCGAGGTACCCATGTAAATGTACCTTATGTGTATTCTCTTATCTGTGCTTATGTACATGGTCCTTCCCCGGACGAATTCTTTCACAAAGAGCACATGGTAATACACCAACTACAAACGACAGATACACATAGTCACATACTTAGTACTACTCATACGATTTACTTGCCTATGTATCACTTGCCATGCCACTGTCCGACCGCAGCCGGGTTTTGGCATGGCAGAGGTTCAAACACCAAACAAATTGACGAATACGCTTAATAAGCTCGAAGCCGTATCAGTCTCGCACGTTGACGTTGATTCGGGCCGACATTCGCGCGCCCCTTGTTGTTTCACCTGTGGAAATGAGTATAATTAATTATAGCTAGGCAGAACATTGGTGTTTGCCCTTATCACTCCCCAGTTTTGAGCGGGCAGCTTGTCATTGCAGTAACTGGTATGTTACCAACTACCGCCAGGTATTTATATTTCCATGATGTTTAGAGTAAAACAACCTGCACTTTCGATACTAAAGATGCATGCACAGCTACTTTAATAGGCTCATCAAGACAAAATCTCAACGAACATAACGACATTTTCAAAATGAATGCTGCTGTGCATGAAATATTGTGTTATTTACGACTGGATTACTGGCACTGCTATGAGTTATAAATGAGTGCTAACTCCAGATAAGGACAAGGTAACTTAAAAAGCATTACTTTTAATCAGGAACCAGGTGAATTTCATTTTTCGTTTTTTCGGATCATAAAGAGTGCGGTCTTAATGTCCATATTATGTTTCAGAGAGTAGTCCCTTTACACCCTGTTTAATTATTATGCTTAGGAGAAGTTTGGTCTGAAATTCTCGGGAGTCACGTGAGAGCATGTAGGATAGAGCGCTCAAATATCTGACACCTAATAGGTGGCAGATATTTATTATTCACGCGGCACACGTATGCTGCATGTCAAACGGAAAAATCCAATTAACTTCATACGAAGAGCTTCATTCCTAAACTTGACGCCCTCCACTGCGCGCCCGGGCGCTCCACTCACACTAACGACTATTTTTCAATAACATTAATGGAATAACCTCTATTTCGTTACGTCTGCGGTAATATTATGCCAACAGAAGAACCCTCTTCAATAAAAGAGCTACTTTATAGTTGAATATTTCATTTCAAAAGAACGCGTAATATTTTAGCAGACGTTATCTCAGTAACTTTTATTTATGACGAAAGTAGAGTGTCCTCATTTTTGTATTCTAAAATAAAATGTAATAAAATTTAGTGTAGTAAAATGTATAAAAATTCTTTATCTGAGACGAAGAAAAATAGTGACTTTGGAAAAGAGTTCTAGTGTTTCAAAGAGCATAAAGCGGTTTAAAATACGAATCAGGTAGAATTTTGATACAAAAGAGTGACATAAAGTAAAGGTAGAACGCGAATTGAGAATATAAAATACTTTATAACGGTCTCAGGGTAGTTTGAGGGTTCAAGATTTCGGTGAGCTTATGTTTTTCAAAACATTTTGCACGATGTTGGCTGTCAAATACGAGCCAGCTTAGAGTTCTATTGTTTACTTTCTACTTAACTTTCTTTACTTCGTCACTTAAGCTCCGTGATCCTCCTGGGTAGAGTGTAAGTAAACCACTTAATTTCAGGATGAAAAACTAAGAGCTTTATTTGCACTCCATTTTTAGAGTACCGCCGTCTGACGAAAATACGTTCTAATTAAAAAAATACGGTGAAGGACAACCAACACACTAAGATTAAGCTCATATTTCAAGTAAAATATGAGTTTATTACAGTCTTATTTAAGTTATCCCTTGGCATCAACTGTTGACGGGACCCTATAAGTACTAACTTGGAACATGATTTTATATGGAGCAGGCATGCCCAAGAATCTATCTCTCCAGCCTGACCCATGTTGCAGAAACGTTACTAAGCCGCAGCTTTCTTCACGATTTAAGAAGAAAATTAACCAGTGCTCCCAGTCGCAGGTGTAGTTAGCTTTGAAAATAATAGCAATCTCGATATGGTTTCAAGTTAAAACTTGAAGTGAACTTCAAAAACAATTTCACTTTCAAATGAATATCTGCCTCACATAATAATAATTATAACGACAATGGAGTCAAATTTCTATTTACCCTTATCTTAATAGCTCGGCGAGAATATTTCGTATCAGCACACAATCAACACGTCCCAAGATATTTGCTTGTAATTTAATTACAGATAGGTACCTACATACAATTTAGTCTATCAAACTCGAGTTAAATAGAGATGGTGTACCTAATATAGTGAGAAATTTTGAGCACAGTTGGATCTATTAAAGAAAACCTAAGGCTTGGTTAAATTTGATTACTTAAAAAACCCTTGAGAGCTGAGGCCAATAAGTTGCTCCCCTCTAATCTCATTTGAATGCAATAATTGATTGGATCGAAATCGCGTTGCCCTTCGCATGCCCTCAGAGCCTGCGAGATGGGGTCACGTGACCTGTCATTTGCAAAGGGATTTGCACCCCTTTAACGTTTACCCCTCAAATTTATTGGGAAACCTTACTGAGCAAACAAATGAAAGTAAGTTTTTCTGCTTCGGGGCCCTATAAAGCTCGACTACATCTATCGTCAGATTTCAATAACGCCACGCAATAAAATAGGCGATAAAGACGAGATTACAAATTGAATGTGAACCTGGGAAAGAGATATTTCTTGAAACGCGGACAATATCGCAACGCAACAAAGAGCATCGATTTACCTATTCAGAAAAAATCGTTATTCACGAGGGAGAGTGAAATAGTGAGATGAAATTTGTGAATGAATATTTGAGGCGTGGGTCCTGGACTTATCTGGGATTTCCGGTCATTGAAGCCGAGGGCAATGAGCCAACAAAATTATAGCTGACACTTTCACCGTAGCGAGCGTTGCTTTGCAGTTTACTTTTACAACGACTCTTGGACATGCCTCGCTTTTGCTTTCACGACCAACCGTCTGAACAATCTTGATCCATAAAGCACTTTGTATTCTCATCGAGGATAGGTAACTTCCACTTGATTTCGTTAGGATAGTATAATATCTGTGTTCGCTTTGGTATTCTTCGATTTTTAACGTCTACATTTCTGAAAAAGTCTAGTAACCATAATAAACCAAACTTTTAGAAAACATTATTAAAAATAAGTTAAGGCACTCAAAGCTTTTTATCTTAGAAAAGGGTGAAAAGTTATAAGTTAAATACGAATCAAGTTTACAATATGCATAGAGAAAACGTTCTTCATATTTATTTGCTCACATTTTAATATCGTGCAAGTTTAATCACGCTAAATGTCACGACGACATTATGACAAAATGACTTTGATCATGAATTTATGACTCCAAAGGGGATTCACGTTTTGAGCGATTTGGTAGAAAGCGTGTTCCGCCGAGCAGTTACTGCAAGCCAGTTATCTCCCGCGCCCAGCTCCAGTACACTCAGAATTGTTATCACAGTTCCAAATTAAATCAGAAATCGACGCCTTTCAGCGAACGATCATCCCATTACGAGGGCTCAGACGAGTGGTGCGAATGATTATCTCTGTATTTCGACGTAAGTAGGCACTTAGTAATACATTTAGGTATGAGGTATTTGAAGGTTTGTTAGTCTTTGTAAAAGATACTGCGCAGACGAATGTTATTGAATTTTGTCAGTGCCTTTGTACACGTGCTGAATTCTAAGTTGGACTTTTTATGAGAAATGTTGTACTTTATTTAACGACTTTGAAAACTTTTATTAAGCGAGAATCCGCGGGGGATTTTTATTCAGATAAGAAGAGAACTGTTAATCAAATTCAAATGATTCACTTATTTAAAGCTTTAAGTAGTATACCTATCGTTAATTTATAGTCTCTTTACAAAGACTCTCGCGATCTCTTCAGCCATATTATTGCGTTTCCTGAGCTTTGGGCTCACTCGTTTTTGTTACAACTAGCACTTTGATAGAGAAGGTTTTTGAACGTTGCTTACGTTTTTAATAAAGGCTACGTTCAAACTTTAAAGTAAAGTTTTCTTTCTTCCGCTACAAATTACAATGGAAAAGGCAAAATTGTCTTTTGCTAATACTGAGATACTTTTGTAAAATACTAACTAAAAATATTTGCAGAACACAAAATATTTGTCTTTAGATTAAATTGTTTTTATTAAACTCGATGAATTTTCTGAAAACTGTACCTACACATAACATAGAGTAAAAATACAACAAGCAAAATTGGAATCTAAACTTATTCTAAGTCTATTTTACTGAGTGCAAAAAAATTACAAATAACGGGACGATGACTAGCAATCTATCACGTATAGAACACCACTACTGACACACTGAACATTACGTACCTCTGACTACCCTATTAAACATCCTGTGCCTTGTACCAAGAGATCTGAGAGAATATCTACCTTGCCTGCGGATTCTAAATAAAAAAATATCAAAAATGTTATATTTATAATTTTTAAAACAATCTTCTGTGGAAAATTTATTAAAATTGTTTAATAATGCAACTCGGCATTCACTTCACACAATGTCATTCACGCCACCCCGTCGCCATCGCCCCGCGCCGCCGCTAACGAAACAGAGATTGTGTAATAAACGCGCCGCAATAAAAACGAAATGAGAAAAAAAGAGATTTTAAAACTCCTCATAAAGATATTACGAGATAAGCAAAGACTCTTCAATAAAGTAGGGGTTATGAATCTACAAGTCGTAAAAACATCGTAAATTGCAGTTGTCCTCCCCCGCCCACACTTATACTTACACGGCACGGTCACGAGTAAAACTTTCTTAGAAAAATATTGAAGTTAATTTTTTTCCGCTTTATTCTAAACTAGATGATCCTTCTGTACAAACTACTTACTATATGTAGTATCATATGTATCACTAGAGTTTCTGCATGTGTAACCCTGTTTAAAATGAATTCAGGTTTGTGGTTACAAATTAGTTTTGGGTTCGGTAAAATTTGTAACAAAGCTTTCCCAAAAAAACAAACCGTGATCTGAATGGGCGACTTCATTCGGGCTGTGTAAGCATGATGGAATAGATATAGTGGATTCCTAACAAAACAACCAGAATCTTTTGATTGGAACACGTGATGCTTGTCAAAAAAAAATCCTACCTAATTCTGGCCATGGTTACAAAGTATTATTAGTACAATTTTCGACTCGAAAGGTATGCTGTTAAGATTTTTTTTTGTATTTTAGGGATTTAATAAGAACTCTCTCTTGTCGTGTCACTAGTTTCTTTCGAAACAGTGTGGTGAAAGGATTTTAAGTGCGCCTCAAGAGGCTCCTTTCGAGCCCTTGACACATGTTATAGAACTTTTTAGGTTCTACGACATACCGGTTTCCTCCCGATGTTTTCCTTCACCGTTTGACAGTACTGGCATTGTGCACATACATTTTAAAACAGAAAAACTCATTGGTGCACGACCGGTTTCGAACCCACGACCTTAGGATCGGAAGGCGGGGCCGCTACCACTAGACCACGTGCTCTTAAAAAGGGACTGTCTCTCTCACTGTATTTATGTCACTTTTATGTGGATAATATTTAATTCAACTTAATTCATCTTCTTTCGAGTGCATACCTTCATAACTAGCCGATTTGAATAAAAGTTTCTAATCGTTTTCTATCAAGTAATCGAACACAACAATTTTATTCGTGGGTGTGCTACTTCATTTAATTAAATTACAGACTTAGCTCGTCTCGAACACTAACAGCACTTAAAAAGCACATTGTCCTCATAAATACAGCAAATGAACGACTCCACGTTGGAATGCAGCATTTGGTTTGCATGCAATTAAAACTTGCACTATTAAACAGTGGAGAAGGAAAACACGAGAAAATTGAGATAAGATTAATTTTCTGACTAGTTTCACGAAAAGTTTGCCGGCTAAGAATCTGTTTACGTAGGGAACGGGTGGGCGCTGGCTGGCTGTTGACTATCGCTTGGCGGCACGGAATGCGCGAAATACATCACGTGACTTGAACTCGTTTATAAGCGAGACTAAAATGCATGCACACCTTACATCATAAATAAAAAAATCATCTAAGAAGTATTGGACTCAGTGATGAGCAGCAAGAAGAAAACTCTCTTGTATAATAGGTATACCGCCGCTGATTATCGACTTTATACATCTTAACATCAAAGTATATCATGTTTGTAAAAAGATTTGAGATACTGTATTTTATCTCGTGGTTTATTTACGCCCGATGTTGCGATAAAATTAAGGGTATACAAAGGTTTTTATTGACATTTGATCTATAGGACTTTGGACGTTATGGTTTCAAACTGTGCAGAGAAACACCCCAGCGTTCGTCCGGAAAAATGGTGAGTAACTTGAAATGTTATGCGTTACTAGTCTGGCAACACGTCACTTAACACTGGCAAGCAATAAGCCTGTTTCTGTTTTCTTAACCTGTTTTCTACGTGAATGAACCTTTTGTTAGCCAACTTCGAAAGATAGCCACGGAGGGTCTGTGTATACCGACAATTTGATACTTGTTTTAATTGGATAATACCAAGTTTTATTTAAGTACCCAAACTTTGAGAAAGTTTATTACCTACGCCAATTTTGAGGTTGTTCATCTAAAATACTTGATAGATTCCGAAGGAATTTCACACTCTGGCCGCCAGTTATTTCAAGACGTGCTCTGAATCGAAATGCCCGTACCCTTTTTCTTTACCTCAGCTTAGACTGGAAATGTAACCTATGACCTACTTTTTTTGGTATAATCTAAGAAGGTTTACGTGTCAATTAATGAAACTTTGGCGATAAAAATACCCTGGTTGCATTAGGCTCAGCTAGTTAAGCATATATTGCAGGTATGAGTCTTAATGTATGACAACATACTAGCATACTAGTGGACCTTTTTTTTTTGTTAAGGGGGGGAAAATGCCGTCGCATTTCCCTTCCGCCATGGGGGTGACGGAAGGTGGTAGGTATGTGGGGCTCGAACCCACTAAAAACCCCCCCTGTGAGCCATCCTCCGCAAAAGGTATGACGAGATGGGGTCGCGTTTGCATTCACCATCTCGCCACGGCGGTAGACCCAGATTTCCTTAACCGGGCCACTTCGTCCTTCGTAGGAGCGACCTTGCTCACCAAGGCCACCCACCAGTCGTGTATACTAGTGGACCTACCCCAGCTATGTTCTAGTTGAAAAATGTTGAAATGAAACTAAAATCACCCAAAAATGGTTTGGCAGAATATGTAGTATAATAGGTATAAGTATTCCGTCACTAAAAGAGACAAAAACTTTCGCATATATAAATTGATATCTATGTGTTCACGGACTACATCACAATTTATTGCATGAAGGATCTTTCTGCTTCTTATTAGGCTTTACTAGCGAGCGAAGTCATTATGCTTCATCATCATCAAGAATCCCAGTGCCTTCATTTTGTCAGATTCTAGTCTCACAAATTACAGATGCTCGAGCAGTTTCGGCGACGTCTTTGCGAACAAAACTCCCTTTCCGTTTCAACATCCTCGCAAAATACTTGATTATTTAGGAATAGAATCACGTTCGCATCGTGTGTAATTACAGGGACAGCTCGCGGAGAAATAATTAGAGCTTCCATCGAATGCCTCGTTAGTCTTCTTAGGAATGAGGTCAAGGCGTGGTGTGCCATAGCACAGGAACTTACAGCGGGGGCTTTTTCAATTATAAAATGCCTGTGTTATTACAAGCACTCATCATCATCAGCCTGAAAAAGTCCACTGCAGTTCGTTGAGCTATATGACCTGACCATTGCCATGCCCATCCACCTTATATCTATAACTACAAAGCCCACTTAGATTATCCAAATCATGCTGTGACGCCTGACGGATTCGGAT
The DNA here is from genome assembly GCA_932294275.1 of Chloroclysta siterata. Taxonomy (NCBI): domain Eukaryota; kingdom Metazoa; phylum Arthropoda; class Insecta; order Lepidoptera; family Geometridae; genus Chloroclysta; species Chloroclysta siterata. The sequence goes on along the minus strand of OW028595.1, from coordinate 16,221,683 downwards.
AAAACTTGGCATAGATAAAACGTGTCTTTGAATAACTTATCATTATTATCTGTGGCCTTTTTATCTCATTGACAAATAGCTTCAATGAAATAACTAATATACGTACGTACCTTCATTTTATTTGACGAAACCGTAGCAAGAACAAAGTTTTTGATTATTTTAATTATTCTTTGCATAGGTAATAATATCATAGCTGCTACGCCGTAGTACCTGCTACGTCTACAGCGCGTAACATAAGCTACGCACTACGCTCGACTATCCTTATAGACTTTAAAATTAGTTAGTAAACCTTACAAAGTATAGCGTCCGTATGTCAAAACGGACAACTACATTCGTCTCCTTCCAACTTTTATAAGAGCAGTATGCCAACCCTAAAAGATTTGGTTTTTTAAGTACAACGTGCGAAACGAATAAGCTTTACTTCAACCTGAGAATTTAACGTTTATTTAATTAAATAATAAATCTTCAATAGTCAAATGCAGACCCGAACAAAACGAAGGGAATTTAGTCGCCAACGGAGGGTGAGTGATTAGCAATATTCACCAGTTCCACGGTGTGACTTCAGTTGGATAAAGCAGCCCCCGCGGCAGCGTAAACCTACTTGTTTATTTATTACTTTATTACCCCCACTCAATGTGGATTAGCGGAAAGAGCAATAATGGGACCTGGCACTGATTGAATATTAAACAACTCTACATCATCATCGTCATTGCCCTGGCAGTCCACTGCTAGAGACTGTGGTCCTTATTAACTTTCCTTTCGTAGATCGCCACTCTTCCAGCAGGGTATTAAGTATTTTAAAACATTCGGAGACGTTGAGTTCTGTTTTTTTATATTAATTTGCAAAATAATCGAAAAAGAGTAGCTGTGAAGGGCTTGCCCGGGGAATAATTGAATAATTACTACCACTACCATGCCTTTTCTGCCACCAAGCTGCGTTGCTGCGTTTCGGTTTGAAGAGTGTAGTTGCCGGTGAAATTACAGGCACATGAGGCCTAACATCTGTATTCCTAAAGTTGATGGACAGTGCATCGTAGGGCACGTTCCTATCATGCGTGACTTACGAAGCAATGCTTTGTTATAGTTGATGATCACAACATCAGGTGGGACATCTGCTTGTTCCATCAGGAATAATATGTGTATAAAAAAAACCAGAGCAAGAGAGGCAAACTCTGAGGTATCCGATCGAAAACGTTTCCGAATATTTTAGGATAGCCTTGCTGTGTCAAACTACGTTTGCCGAGACGCGATGTCCACTCAATGGAACGATAGCCCTATGTGTGGCCAGTTCAAGACTGGTTTGCACTTTTTGTTTCTGTAATTAAACTGCACCAAATACTACTACTTAACTTGATTTATCAATAAGAATAAAATTATATAGAATAAAAATATATATAAAATAATTATTATAGTATTTTTTGAGCAGGCAAACGTGTTTGGGTACCTGAAGACAACGTAGTAGTTCAAGTTGGTTTACATCTCTAATACTATAAGAATCAAAGTCCTGACTGACTGACTGACTGACTGACTGACTGACTGACTGACTGACTGACTGACATATAGACAACGCACAGCCTAAACGGCTGGTCCTAGAGACTTGAAATTTGAGGAGTACATAGGTCTTATGGCGTAGAGGTGTACTAAGAAGGGATTTTTGGAAATTCAACCCCTAAGGGTGTAAAAAGGGACGAAAACGTTTGTATGAAAAATAGTATTCCTTGAACCTACAAACCTGAAACTTGGAGTACATATACTTAAAAGCTAAAAAATAGAAAAGGCATTTTTAGTTTTTTAAAACTACCCTTAATAAGTGTGCAAAGGGATGTAAAAGTTTGTATGGGAGTTTTTTGACCGCTGGTCCTAGAGACTTGAAATTTGAAGAGTACATAGGTTTTATAGCGTAGAGATGTACTAAGAAGGGATTTTTGGAAATTCAACCCCTAAGGGTGTAAAAAGGGATGGAAACGTTGGTATGAAAAATTGTATTCCTTGAACCTACAAACTTGAAACTTGAAGTAGATGTACTGCAAGGCTAAAAAATAGGAAAGGCATTTTTAGTTTTTTAAAACTACCCTTAATAAGTGTGCAAAGGGATGTAAAAGTTTGTATGGGAGTTTTTTGACCGCTGGTCCGAGAGACTTCAAATTTGAAGAGTACATAGGTCTTATGGCGTAGAGGTGTACTAAGAAAGTATTTTTGGAAATGCAACCCCTATGGGTGTAAAAAGGGATGAAAACGTTTGTATGAAATATAGTATTCCTTGAACCTAAAAACTTGAAACTTGAAGTAGATGTAAGTACTCCAAAGCTAAAAAAATAGGAAAGGCACTTTTAGTTTTTTTAAAGTAGGTATTACATGTCTGAACCTAATGAGCGGGGAGAGACGACTGGCGACGCTACATACAAACCCTTCGCGTCAGCCCGATTGCAAGTACCTGTGTGTGGCTAGGCCGCCACAACAGTTTGATTTTCGAAAACAACCCCTAAAACGTTACCCTCCTTCGTTGCGCTCGGGTAAAAAGGATACAACGAGGCGTCAATCAAACCCCGTATTAAGGGGAAGGTCGTGGATTCAAATCCCACTCGGGTAATAACTTTTGGGACTATATTAAATCTTTGAGGCGTCAATGTTTGTAAAGGGCATTCTAAAAACGGGAATCTTGAGTTGGTACAAAGAGATCTGAGGGTATCTACCGTGCCTGCATGGGGATCAAAGTCGTGAAGCTGTTTCGTTTCGTTTGTTTTTGGGGTAGAAACTAGGAACAAATAAGTACATATTTTCCGTGTAAGGTTGTCTTTGTTGTATTTGTCATGTTTGTGCTAAACTCAGTACCTATACCTACCTACCTAATATAGGTAATGTACGCCTATAGGTATCTCTTATACCTACGTAGGTATTTAAAATCCTACCCTAATAATATACAAATCAATGCGAAAGTTACGATGTTTGGATGTTTGTGGCTCAATCACGGCTCACCACTTAAACGCGTGCAAAGCCGCGGGAAGCCACTAGTTATAAATATATTAGGTATATTTTTATGCTTTTATGAATTGACGCTGCTATAAGGGGTCTATAAGACTCCTCGCTGGCCGTTATTCGAGCCGCTAATACGTTTGATCTCACGATGAACTCTTATAAAACTTCGTACTGTATTTAAGAAAGCTTAAATTCTGATAATATTAAATATTCACAATGAAAGCCTTCATCTAAAGGCGCTTAGTGAGGAGCAACTAACTTCAATAACTTTACGTCTAGAGTGCTCAATTACTCAGTGAAAGTTCTTCATGTGAAATAATTATGACCTTTCATAGTTCACAGCACTATTTTGTTTTAAATAACCATTGAAAGTGTTTGAAAGAAGTCAATTTAGTTTATTCAATAAAGTCACAGAATCACTTTGATATGTCATAAACTATTGAAGATTGGTTGGACCGGGCAGCTGACCAGCTGAGATGCAAGAGGTACGAGTTCGAATCCCACGTAGTATCTTCAAATAATAGAAAAATATTACAAGGCGTGTTTTCTTTTAAATTAAAATTAAAATATCACCCCAAAAAAAATATGTTTGAGCGAGGACTACGCTACATACTCGTATGTCCTAATAAGTGTATAATTTAGACTGACATCGCCAATACCGAAAGCAACGAGCCCAACAAAATTCAAAACAAAATTTTCCTGGAATTTAATCTGGATTTATTTAGGATTATACAACTCAGCGGTTCTCATGCTTCCAAATGAAGGATTTTTATGCTCAATGTGATTAATGGGATAAAAAATGTATACCTACTGCGTAGATATTTGCTTCAGCTTTTGTTTATTTTTAGCTAGTAAATCCACCCAGCTACTTACGTGTTAAATACTGTCACTTTCGAATAAAATCAAATTAATTTAACCAAAAAATGTTTATTCAAATTATGTGTGATACTAGGAACAATGTATTTTTGAGGGCTTATGAATAAACTACCTATGTACTCGATATATGTAGATAGGTAAAAGGTATAGTAACACAATAAATATAATATACAATAATACGAATACAATACTATGATAATATAATAAACATATAAAGTTTCCAGAATTCAGGTTTTTTGTATAAATTTTCATCATGGTCTAATCTGTGGTTTAGCTGTGAAACGAACGGAACGGAACAAATAGACCATACTTTTATTTTTATTCCATAGCTGGCAGGCGAGTAGACGGGTCACCTGATGGGAAGTGGTCACCGTCGCCCATAGACACCTGCAACACTAGCTAGGTGCTTATGCGCTCCGGCTTTTTAGGGAAAGATTAACCCGCCTTTTGAAAGACCCCATGTCGAAACTCCGTGAAAACCGTAGAATCGTTCCACAACTTACTCGTGCGTGGCAAAAACGATCGCGTAAAGCGAGTCGTTTTGGAAAATCTGCCATCCAGGTGGAGCGGATGAAATCTAGTTTTGCGGCGTGTGGTGTGATGATGGAATTCACCTCGGGCACCAAACTAAACAATTCATCAGAACACTCCCATTGAACAGACGATAGAACACGCACAAAGATCCTACATCTCTCCGTAGACGTAAGAGATCGACAGGGAGCTTGGAATCACCAAACATACGAACTCCCTACGTTGTATCCGGTCAAGAGGAAGGGGTTAGTATTCGGGTGCTTCAGCCCAGAGATGAAAGCATTACTCCACGTGCGGTCAGACTTGTGTTTTGTATAGCATAAGTTTTTGAACTGATGTAACTGACTCGCTCTGATAAGAACGCCAAGTTTCTTAGAGGCCAGTTTAGCCTTACCTTCCAAGTAACAACGGAATTGCACGTCACTTTAAATTTCCCGAGGATTCCAAGGCTCTTAGAGATAATAAGAGGAGTGCTCTGGAATCTAAGAGCTTCGTCAAATGGGGCTTTTTTGCAGAAAACGCGCATTCTTGTGACTTCGTGAGTTTGAAACTGGTAGGTGGATATGGATAACCAAAAACGTTTAAAAGAATTAACCTAGGCTGTCATGTTCAGGCAGCCTAAACTAATACAACTACCAGAAACGTTCCCCTGTATTATAAATTCAAAATACAATCAAGTTGTTGACCTAATTAGGAAATGGAGAGATTAATGCTAGAACAATTCCGTTTGCTTGCAAGGCAGCACAATAAAGACACAGAACAATTGACAAAGCAAGACAATCGCCCGCCCAGAACGTTTGTTCATGATTACCGAGCGATCACAGGGCCATTAGTGAAATGTTCTATTAGAATGGCAAATGATTTATTATAAAATGATTTCCAAATAAAATATTTTACATCTCTCATGTTCGGTAAGTAGGTTCTTATTACCTCCAAATGGGGCTTGTAGGTGACTAATTAGCGCCCTAGGGTAATAATATAGCTAGAATAATATAGCTAGCCTTAGGACGGTAAGTAATTAAAAAAAAACACTTCTTTCTTTCAAAAAGTTCGCGTACATCTAACCATCATACTGGCAATATACATCATGGATTCAGCCAAATGACCAAAGAGGTCGCTTTGCTATTCAGCCTTGTCTTCGTGTGAGTATAATAGTCACCAATTTTAAATATCGAAAGGGGAAGCTCGATTTCGATCTTGAAAAAAAAAATTAAAAAGTTCTTTACTTGATTCTTTTTAATGAAAAAAGGCGGGAATAGAAAACTTTTACTTTAAATATTGTTTATTCTTGTAATGCCGGTTTTTTTCTACTTACCTCACAATCAAGATGTAAAGCAGAATAGTTAGCTCGGGTGTAAGCACCAATTGCACCCTCGAACTATAGGCGCCCTCGCTGCGCTCGTGCGCCTAAATATCTCGGGCTGCAATTGATGCCTTACAGCCCTTGGCTACTAATCTACTATTGCTTTAGGGTTCCGTTGGTACCTCAAAGTTACCCTTATTGCCTTATTATATATACATCGCTTTGTCTGCAAGAATGGTAAAACACAAGTTCCTAACAATGTATTACATATATTATCACATTCTTTATCTAGACGGAACTTCTTATAATGTTGTATAATTACTGCACAATTGTTGCAAAATAAAATAAAATTTGATTTGAGAAATAAGTGCACATACTATTGTACAGTTTTTTAAAGTTTGAACATACAAAAAGTTAAGTCAACTGCTGAAGTTAGGTACAATATTTCGTAGCAAACAGCATAAAAGTTTTCATCTCCAAAATGTACTCTTGTAATAATAGTTTTGAAACGGGTTTTATGAAGTCGCCTTCTTAGCTTTAATTCGGAACTTTTTCAAAGGAAAAAGTTACCAAGTTACAAAGGGAGTGGGAATGGTTTTCGCGTCGGGCGGATTAAGAAAGCCTCCTGCCTGGAGAGGCTCCATGGAGGAATAATGGAAATGAAAGTTCTAACAGGCTCGGCTTACTAAGATTGTGTGGCTTCCAAGAATCTCAGCTCGGATTAAACTAGACACGTTCGAACCACGACATAAATTTCCTCTTAACGCCCCATGTTTTATATGGTGTGTAGCGCAAGGTACGTAAAGTGCCCATTAAATTATTGAGAATGTGTCTCTCGAGAGGTCGTTTGGATCCTGTTCTTTTTAATCTGCATTCAAATAAAACATGCCACCCTTCTCCGGCGTCATTAGTAGTTTACTAATGGATAACTTGAAGACGAAGCGTGAGACGCCCTCCTACCCGATGGACCGACGACATCGTGATGATCGTGTTAAGTCGGTGAATGGAGAGGGCTCAGAATCGTTCTTCCTGGAAATGTATATCGGAGACTTATTATTATTGTTCGGCCAGCAGTGGACTTGAGGCTAACGATGAATGGATAAATAGGAGAACAATATGAAGGCAACAATATAAAATATGCTCTATAAATTGCAAAGCGTTGAAAAATTACTTCGCAAGTTAAAGCAAACCGCAACCAATAAAACGAGGTACCTACTACAATTTTTAACAGTAGCAATTGGTGTCTGTTTCAAAACAAATTGTACATTCAGAGCTCCACTAATGAGATCGTGGAGGGATGGGCTGCGGCGAAGACGAAGGGGGCAGAATCTGGAGAGGGTATGGTGTCTCCAAGGACCATATTTTACGTCTAATTGACGCACAGCTGTCAGCTAATGAGTCGTGAATTTTTAAAAAATTGCTTCTATATAATTCCTCTTCGCAAAGTTCGAGTAATTAAAGCTGTTAAAGTAGTTTAGCTCCAACATTCATTTTGCGGTGACTATAAAGCTCGTTTTATTGGCAAATGCAATTGTTGCGTAGAAGCGGAGTTTTCTTTAGTTTAGGGATTTAAATTACTTCTATTGGATTACTTACCACACTTTTACTAAACCAAGTGCTCTGTCTTTGTTTTTATAGGAATACAAAATTTTGAAAGCTTACAAGTTAAGTGCTATCACAGCAATACTGTTATATGGTGCTGTGTACAATACTGGAAATGATGTAGGTACCTTTATAGAACCCAATGAGGCCGTTTCAGCTAAGCGATGATCCTACAAGTCAGTAACATAATATGTTTCTTTTATTTTTGTTTTGTTGTACTGTTCGTTATAATATTATTCAAAGAGGAAGTCTGAGGAGGTTGCCAAGCAATTTGGCAGGCGCGCTGCGGCGCTTCGCAGATAGGACGTTATTTACAGCGGCTATTGGGGTGGGAGCGAATCGTAACTTCTGCTTAAATACCTTGTTACAACCACGACCCGCAGGCCTTCCACACTTCTGACTTCTCCTGACACTAAGAAGAAACGTAAACCAAGCTTTTGCATATGAATTAGTGCAATGACCTGTAATGATTTCTTGGAACCAGGTTCGGTTCATATTTGCATATACTCGTAGCTATTTCTTTGCCTGTAGTCACGGAAAAATATACCATCTGAATAATGGATCCAAACTGGAAACTCGTTCACAAACAAACCAAACGAACGGTCAACTTTCACTGCTTTTCAAACGAACACAGGTAAGAAACACTTACTCATAGCTATCACGTTTGAAATACCAAATACAAACACGCTGATGCATGATGATGATGCATGTTATGCTTGGTCGTGCCTCTGACTACTTCTTACCTACTCAAACGTTAGACCCTTTGAGGCAGTTTGCTCAAAGGGTTTAACGGTTGAGTAGGTGCTAACTTCCAAAAGATCTAAAGGTTATATGATCTTAAGATTAATTCATTTTTAATTATTATTATAATTATCTAATTAATATTTATCGACAAAAAACCGAATTGCGGATAAAGAGCTTTATTATCGTAAATAGAATAAGTAAAACCAAGCCACCAATCAAGTCCACACCCACAATAATAAACGGTTGTTGATTAATGCTAGCTTCTTAAAGGATTATTGCTTTGCTACTAAAATAATATATTTTAATCTAGGAAACAGTAGCCTTCACAGCAAGCTGCCGAGATCAAAAGTTCAGCTGAAAGAGGTAGAAACAACAAAGCAAATGAGATAACGGATATAATTTATTAGTTTCGTTGTAGTAAATAGAAACTCGTAATTTGTCGTCAACAAAGGGCCCCTCCGCATTTTCATGTACCTACATATTTTATTCACTGACCTCCAATTCTATTCACCTATTGTTGTTAACATTAGTTTGTTTTCATTATTCTATGTTTGTATATTACCCATTATTGCTACTAGGTACCGTATATATTGACTAGCGTAAGAGTATTTATTGTCTTGATTTTCTCTCCCACATTTTTGTGTTTTTACTTTGGTAATAAATCTACGTCAGAAAATACTGAACTTAAGTTATAATTAAATAAGTAATTTATACATCCCAACGCCAAATGACGTGTTTGTTGCACGAAACGTAAGCGTATATTCCCCCAGAACGAAATAAGTCTGTAACGGTTAATTTAATTGGATTTGTGAGTAGAGGTTTACGAACGATCACTTTAACAGCAGTTAAGGGGAAGTGCGAGGGGAACGGCTAATATACACTGAAGTTACATACAGACCTTGTAGTATTTAAAAGGCGCAACGCCAATACAAAGAGGAGTAATATACAACGTTTATAAAGTTAGCTTCTTATTAAGACGTTCAACTCTACTTTTTTTTTAATAGTACTCGCTGGTGGATCTTATGGTCCACCTGATGTAAAGAATGGTAACCATCACCAATAACAAAGCACTGCCTCACAAGTCGCGCACAATCGGAAAGTGCCGTACGATGCACTTCCCTGCGTCCATCAGCTTGAGGCATACATAGATGTTATGCTTCATGTGCCTGTTATTTTACCAGCTACCACCTTGAAAATGAAACATAGCAAAACTACTTGGTGGCAGAAATAGGCATGGTGGTAGAACTTCCCCGAACCAGCCCTTTAACCTATACTAAATTAAAAAATGTTAACGATAATCTAATATACTTTTGTTGAAACTTTTGTACTTCTAATTGGTGTCAAAAGATTCTTCTTCTGAAATTTATTCAAAAAAGAGTCAATCTAGCGGATAAAAGATGCCCATACCTCCATATGCCATACTCATATATGGGCTTTTAGTTATGCAGGCCCCCTCAGAGAGTATTATATATATATACATTCTTATATAGTTGAAGCTCCCTCAGAGAGTAGGGATATTCCTATATAGTTTATGTTTAAAGCCACAGGCGATATAATATTTGTAGAGCTAATAAACGCTCATAGCATATGCGGGCTAATGTCTCGTTATGTATTCATAACAGCCATTGTGTCGAGTAGCATTCACGATGTTGATTCTATTAGGTTGCGGAAACGAAAGCTTGTCTGACAACTGGTGTTATTTTATGCCGCTAAAACAAGCCGCGAATACGTTATTGTTAACTAATATGTGGGAGAAAGTTTTGTTTACACACAAATTTTGAGGACAACATGATAATCATTTTCATGGTAGGTACTTTCGGTAACCAAGCGTTGTGGGATGGAGCAGCAGTAATTGACATATTTTGTTTATTTTTGTTACTTCTTTCTTTTTATCTTATTTTACCTCTATATTCATCTAGTTAGTTATTCATTAGTTTTACTTCTCCGTTCTGTGTTACTTTCTAATGTGTGTGTTAAATAAACGTATTTTGTTAAATAAATAAAATAAAATAAAATAAAATTTCATTGTATTTTATTTTGGAATAATAAAAACACACATTATTTTAAATTTGTAGATTTATTTTACATAAACACGTCACTTTTCGTTTTTATTTGTTTTTTGCTTATTTTTACTGTTACATCGAAATCTAACAAAGTGTATAACTACATAATTATACATATAAGTAAACTTCACACGAGTCAACGGTCTCCTGCGAAACAGGCTTGTCATAAGGCGGGGGACCACCACTTAATTTTTTGCCCTGTAACATTTTATTGATAAATAATTATATTTCTATTGACTATTCACGTTCAACATACTCGTACGTGTGTTCTAAACTAATTTGTATGGAGGTAAAACAGAAGATGATTGAAGAAAATGAATTTGAAAACAAATATATGAGGATATAGTTAAAAAAGAAAGATAAAGATAGAGAAGTTAAAGAAGAAAATTGCATTGCATTGCACTTATTTCACGCTAATATAAAACAAATTTATGATCAAAGAAGGTCTTTAAATCCCACTTCGAGCTCGAAGGATCTGGCATCGAAGCGTACGCATGTCTGCAAATCTCATTACATTAGGTGAACAAAATTCAATATCCATCGCTCTTTGTCTGTCTCTACCCTTACAAATTTTATTTGGTCCCTGTTTAAAATTCGTATAGAAATCTTTATTTTGTTTCTCCTTTGTAAAGTCGCAGAAAACACCTCAGTTTGATTTGATACGAAACACCTCGCTGTTCGTTTTTACATTACATCCAATCTTGGACTTATATTGAGGAAAACCTTGTTTCGATTCGCTGGTAAACATAAACATACCAAACATTTTACTAACGAGATGGCTTTCGATATTTATTTTCTATGCCTTTATGTTTTTTTCTCAATCTTGCTTTATATAGCAACAATTATACAATATAAGTACTAGAGTATCTAAGTATCGAATACAAAACTATGAAACATGTTTTTTTTACACAACTAATAGCTGATGGAAGCAGCAGATGGCCCACCTGTGGGTAGTAAAGTGGTAACCATCACCAACATAGCCTCGCAAGTCACGCACGGTAGGAACGTGCCCTACGATGTACTGCCCTGCGTCCATCTACTTGAGGCATACAGATGTTAAGCCTCATGTGCCTGTAATTTCACCGGCAACCACACTCTTCAAACCAAAACACAGCAACGCTGCTTGGCGGCAGAAAAAGGCATGGTAGTTGTACTAGCCCTTCATAAAGAGCTCTGCTAGTATTAAAAATCGACTCTTACAATGTACAAATTGATAAATGATTTAAAATCAATTCTTGCAAGCGACGCTGGTAAGTCATTTTCGGCCAATTTCCGTTATTAAGCGTGTCTTCATTCGCTGTTATTGTTTAGGGGCCGATGTAAATTACTTGGTAGGCGGCTTCCAGAGGAAATCCCATTAATTATTATTCCTTTATAGATGGCGCTCTAAAATATAATTATACTACACATTTTGTTCTTGTGATTAGCCTTATACTCTTGTGAAGCTCAGTTGGAAGGAGCTCTGCCTTCTGCGCTTTTGGTTGTAGGTTCGATCCCCACCGAAGGTAAACATTCATGTGATGAACATAGACGACGTCGACGTTCATAGCCTGGGTGTTATAAAAATATTATGAAGTATGTAATTATAAAAATAAGGTAAGTATGTATGTAATTTTTTTTTATTTCAAGACATCACTTAAAAACACTTGTCAATGTTAAAAAAATCAGCTTCATAAATTTGGTCGTTTTTATTATTCTATTTAGTAACTTTAGGGCATAGTTTCATTAAAATAAGTTAAGTTAAGCTATTATTCAAATAATTTGAATTTATTTTGTATATTGTCATAATTATTGATTTTATTTCATTAAATGAGCTCGCAATCAAGCAATCAAGCATTAGGAACGTGAACTGAAAACTATCGCTGTATGGGTTTGTGAGCTGATACAGAGATACAAAATTCTGAGTGGTGGTATTTTTCGTAGTCACATAAGTCGTGTTAGCTCTTTTGTACAGTAGCTCTTATGAGACTAAATAAAGACTTTTCTATTCTTACCGAACTTCCATGTTCTGCTAAGTTTGGCGCTGCGTTAATTGTCCGCCAATATAAATATTACCCGTGGTAGGAATAATACTAATAAACTGTTGGAATAATACGAAGCATGAATCGTGATTCCAATTCGATTTATAAAAAATATTAATTAGTTTGAAAAAAATATTAGTTTAACATGTTTTGTCTTTAAAAATGTTTACTAACCTAAATACTCGCTCATTACTTATTTATCGAAAGCAAAGTTTGTAAAGTAGATTAAGCTACGAGTACGAGAGCTTAGTGCGCTAAGTAGGTACTTACTTTGAGGCTTGTTCATAAGAAGGTATAGATAGTACCTACTTTAAAGTACTGTTTTGAACTAGAACTTGAAAATCATTTTTTTTTATTCAGTCTCTCTTCTCTTGTCGTGTCACTAGTTTATTTCGAAACAGTGTGGTGAAAGGATTTTAAGTGCGCCTCAAGAGGCTCCTTTTGAGCACTTGACACATGTTATAGAACTTTTTAGGTTCCACGACATGCCAGTTTCCTCATTGAGGGTAAAGGCATTGTGTACCTAAATTTTTGAACAGAAAAACTCATAGGTGCACGACCGGTTTCGTACCCACAACCTTAGGATCGGAAGACGGGGCCGCTACCACTAGACCACCAGTGCTCAAATTCAGTCAACACAGTAGTTAAAATATAAATACATGGCCCTATCCTAAATACTGTTACTCATCTGCATAGGTAAACACTGAACCTGGTCGAGACACAGGACACAAATACTTACTATTAGGTATAAAGTCGCAGTGTTTAAACGTTCGTTAATAAGTACTGACCCATACCTACCAACATAAGTATTATCTAGTATTTACTCTCTGACTCCGTAGCTTCAACGCCAACAAGGAACAAGGATAAAAAATATTCTTAGCTGCGCTGTATAAATCGTCTAGAACAGATATAATGGTCTCTTTTCTTATACTCATAGACTTTTTTACCATTGCTTCTAGCTCATATTATTGAATGCGTGAAAGAGAAAAAAAAAAGTGTAGGTGCTCGTATCTTGCAAATAAATGAGTAGTATTTATTGCCGCGTCTGTGAACTGAATGATATGTTTCCGCGAGCTGCCTCCAGCTATGCATGGCATGTGCGTTAATTAGTGCTATTGTGAGGCGCACGTAGCGCAATCTTTGCTCGACGTATGTTTTAGTACAGCGATTTCCATACAAATAAGCTCCGTTCGTTGCATAGAAAAGCATTAGGAATGGAAGTTATGCAATCAATTGGTATTGAGTAAGTCAAGCAAAAACTTTTGAAAAAATACACTTTTCATATACGAAGATCGGAAGTCCCCATGGATACCATAACACCACCAATGCTCTTCCTATATACCTCATTCTTGTTATTTTAGCTGAACTTTATCTAACTTTTTCGTTTGTTAAATACTCAGTATTCAATGGACAAAGTTTCGACGACTGCTATTGAAGAAAACTCGACGAGTGAATTCTTGCGTAAATCAGGAATGCGAGTATCTATCAAAAGAAAGTTTATCGCGACAAGTTTATTTATGCCATTCCTACTGTCTATCATTCAAACGGAAGGCATTTATATCTGTGGGAAAAGGTTTAAAATCCTTTGCACATGTAATTTCAATGAGAAAGTGTAAAGGTGCGCGATACATCTCACTTGAAAGTTTTATTTCAAAGATCGCGCTGTGTGAAGCAGGTGGCTATCAATGCCATTCCTGCTTGGAAAGTGTCTCCATTATGTGCTGTTTGGGGTAATTCGACTCTTCAAGTTTTTAATATGTTTTATGATACTAAAGAACTTGTAGAGTAGGTATATGTGATACAAGCTGGTGCCTGCGACTTCGCTGCGCAAGATTAGTCACACAATATCTTTATAAATTGTATCCTATGTGTTATTCTGATGTATAAGCTATATTATTGTAGAGTTTCATTAAAATCCATTCAGTAGTTTATACGTGAAAGAGTAACAAACATCCATCCATCCATACTTACAAACTTTCGCGTTTATAATATTATTAGGATGTTTTTTTAATAAAAGTCAATGAATAGGTACTCAACCTAGTTTTCTGTAGAATTAATCTTAAAAAACAAATATAAGAGATCCCCTCATAAGAGATCCTTCTCTGAACGGGTAAATAGAACGTTTTGTCGATCATGGTACAATGCTGCTTTGATGGCCCAAACTAATCCGATCATCAATAAATGTTCACCGAGCATTCAACGATAATACTTCATAGGTACACCGTATATTGTTCCATCGCTATGTGCCGGTTAGTTTGATATTGATCCCGCCTAATCGCATTTCTAGGCGTTGTGGGCCCAATCACCGAAGATAACTGGATTCTGCTCCCCGGCTCGCTACGTGACGTCACCCCAGGGATATCAACATCGATGGCAAAATTATTGTATCGCTAATTAAATTATGAAGCTGTTAACAATTAATTATTATTGTCATGTTCAATCTGTTCATCCAATTAAGTAGTTGTAAAAGGTTTCTTTTAGCCAAAGAACGTGATTCATACAAGTTTATTTTATTGACGCTACTTTTAACTTGCAAAATAATATGAAATCATTACCTATAACAATTTGGTTGAACTGCTGTGACTTGTGTAGCAATTAGCTAGCCGTGCAGAGGCACGCGTGGTTACACTCTGCTGCCAATTTGTGCTGCATTGTTGCCGCCAGCTGTAGTGTGCAATGCATCTACACGTCTCTCTCTATATACCTTGTACCTATGTGACGTGACCGACGTGTGAAGGTCAGTTTAACTAAAAGTATTTAGACTTTATGCATAAATAAAAAGCCCAAAATCATAGTTCTATTTTACCGTTATTTTCCGGTCTAATAGCCTCGAAGCGTAACAAAGGGTCAAACTAAAGCAACAAACTAGAATGAGTCAAGCGTACTAAGGTGAGGGAGTTGGTCAGTCACTATGCTATACATGCGTTTATAATCTACGACGAGGCTTTTTCGCACAACGCGTCCACTAATGAAATATGGTACCATGATTCAAAATACATCATTTACAGTGCAAATCTTGCTATAGATTATGGTTACTACTTAACGTCAGGTGGGTTATTTGCTTGTTTCATCACCTAGTTGATTAAAAAAATAATGTATTTTTAATAAATCATTAAAAAATATCAGAATTTAGTCAAAAATACTAACGCAGGGATGTGAAAATCTGAAGTATTCAACAGCAATTCCCGTCGGTGAACAATACATGTAGATAAGTAAATATATGTAAACGCTGGTTATTAATCCCGTGCATTCAAATATCTGAAACTTCCCCTCTGGAAACATGGAGCGTTCCAATTTCTTTGTTATTTTTAATATCGACTTTTTTGCGCTCGAACGGTGGTTGCTAATGGATTTTCAATATTTGTGTTGACAGACAAACAAGGGGGTGGAGTGAATTCTAGTACTGTCCTGTATTCGCTACAGAAAGCAATACGATGCCCATCAGCGATAGGTATTATCCTTTCCTTGTTATAGAATTTACTTAGGCCTAATGTCAAATAAACTCTACATCCTCTTTGTTAATTAAATAAACGTACCTATAGGTGGTAACACTGCAGTCGTGGTAACAGGTCTAGGTTCGTTGGTAGGTACTGACGTACGTTAAATTGTGTCCCGAAAAGGAAAATTTCGCGTAGGCATTTGCGTTCACCGGCGTAGGCTATGTACCACTTATGCGATGAAGTCACAGAAGAAGGCCGTAAGCGATTTAACGGCTTATTTAGTACGTAGGATATGTTGTGATGTATAGATTGTAACATTATAAATTACTCGTGTACCTACATTGAAAGTGCTTGTTTATAATCCGAATATTCTCATACGAGTGTGAGTACCCATACAAATCACTAGAGGTTTATAGGGTACAATATTGAAATGGCAACTGTACTAGTTATAAGTTTACTAATAAATAAATAAATAAATAATAAAATTTGGGTTTACCAAAATAAGTCTTTAAATTTATGGGACTGTCTGTAGGAATACAATACAATGAATCTGCGAGGATTTTTTTACCATGCATGCTTGTTAAATTTGATTTTCCAAAACAGTATCACCAATATTTAGGACATAATTATAACTTTAAATTATTAAGTACCTATTAATGATTGGTTAATAACTAAATACAATTTATAACTATAAACCTGACTAAGGCGAATCAATTTTTGCACAGTAACAACCAAATGCTGTTGGGGAAATCGACAATGATAATAAATTCGTATCGCTATGAAATATTTATTCGGACCGCACCTATATTGCGTTATGCCGGTGTTGGTTGGGTGGGCCACTAGCCACTTACATCAGCGATGATAGAGACCCGCAACTCATGGACGTCTAACTCTATTACCATAAATAGGTACAGATTTCGGTGGCCACTCTGACCCGACCCATTATCTTATATTGGTGCGGTGCGAGATGAGTTCGCAAAATGTTTATAGTCTCCGAAAATGCGTCTTATTTTATTTATCAGTTTCGTTTTTATTACGGAATTTATGCTGTAAAAAAGTAAATTAGGTACGAAGTGCCGGGAAGTTTGGGACGGCGAAGAAATAATAATATACTTTTGAATCAATTTGTTGTGAACTTGGGATGCCCGCCTTCCCGTCAAATAAAACCTATTCAAATGGTGAGTAGGTTCGGTGGGCGCCCATTTGTAACATCTTAAAAAATATAGAAGAGCCTTATGAAAAACCAGGAAGAGGCATACGTATAACAAATATTAGGTAAATGCCTACCTATAACGTATTTGGTCCTATGAACACCATTATATCGCAAACAATCACGTATGATATTATATTTTGCAAATAATAAATAAATGGAATGGAATGTTGGAAATTTAACTAATTAGCCCTATTTCTGTCGCCATGCAGTGATGCTCTCGTTGCAGTGTTTATGCAATGGTTAGCGGTGCAATTACAGCCACATGCAACTTATCAATAGGTACGTTTCAGAGTGATGGACGCAGTTCAATGCTAAATAAAAGGATTACGTCGTAATCTCGTAATCGTCGTACTCTGTATAATTGTTATAGGCAGAGTTAATCGCTCAATACCTAGCGCTTTGCTTCAACTTTTATAATGCGAACAGCCAAGCAGTGGAATTCCTTACCGACGTCAATTTTCCGAATGCTTATAATCTCTGTGTTTTCAAGAGAATAGTGAAACTTCTAGGTAAACCAGCTACACCGTCGACCGCATCATCAAGTGTGGTTGTGTTGTGAGTGAATTTTATAATAAACCCGTATGATATCTATTGACATCGACTCACACTGCACTGCTTCTAAGTTATTTTGTTTATCAGACATGAAAACTATACCTATAAACCAGCGCTGTCAAAGTGTGAAGGAAACTAGCAGCAGCAATAGGGTGGATAACTTTATAAACTAGGTGAATCTAGCGCCAGTACCTCGCGAGTGCCTGCTAGAAGAACTAAGCCGTATCCCTAACATGGTTAGGTAGATAGGTACTACGAAAATGTATTGCAGACATTATAATTATAAAATACCGCACCTGTCACCTATCAGCTGGACAGGACAGTCACCCGCCGCGCCGCAGAGGTCGTCAAATATTACTCCGAGGTTGGGACTATAATGAGCATGTTGCCCGGCCCGGCATGTGAGTGACACGCGGTCGCGGTAGCGGTCGCGGTGGACCACCCCTGATACTTCGCGTCGCACACCAGCCTATATACCTTCATTTTTAGGTACTGCGTGTAAAACTCTAAGGGTAGTCCACAACGGCGAACGGCACGAAACTTAATATTTTTTTGTATGTAGAAAGGCTTTTGGTTTATACGTACGAGACTCACAGCCGTCAAACAACATCTAAATAGCCAATAAAAAAAAATGACACTGTATGTAGTTATAAAGAATTGCAATCAACCAAGTTTTGGTGACAAAATAGTTTTAAGCACAAAAACTAGTAAAACACTGATACAACTGAACCAGTGGCGTAGCTTAGGTGGACAAGGGGCTCGGTGCATAGCGAAAGAATCGGGCCCTCACCCTCGCCTTCCACATATTTGAACTTAATTAGCATTTAAAATAAACCATTAAAAAATGTGAACAGGCTCAAGGTTTTCTAGCTTCGGGAGATGGCTGACCCTCTTATTTCAAAGCTTAGGTTAGAGGGCCCCCTGAGCTCCGGGCCCTGGTGCACTGCACCACCTGACCCTACGATACGAACTGAACATACTGTAGGTAGATAATATTAGGACTACTCAATAAATAATTCAAAAAGAACGAAAACAAAATGACATTACAATTTATATAGATAGGTAGGTAGATATACTAAACCACTTAGGTAGAGTAGGTTTGTCTTACTTAATGTAACGACTTAGACAGGTAAGTAAGTACCTAAACTAACGTAGGTAAACATTTTTAGCTTATAAATCGACATAAAGTATACATCACTACATAGTATAAAACAAAGTCCCTTTCTCTGTCCCTATATCCCTATGTATGCTTAAATCTTTAAAACTAGATACGCAACGGATTTTGATGCGGTTTTTTTATAGAAAGAGTGATTCAAGAGGAAGGTTTATATGCATAATACAAGCATAATCTCTTAGGGATAACCCACAATATCCGTGTGAAGCCGGAGCGGGTCGCTAGATTCTAATGGTAAACTTAAAAAAGATGGTAAACGTAAATTAAGACGACCACACTTTGACTAAAACCGAGCAGAAGTTAGAACAAGTAATAAAGACCTTCCCCGTTAGCATGATGGGACCAAATAGTTACTGTATACCGTAGCAAAAAGGACTGTATAAAAGTGTAAAAAGAGCTAGCTGAATTAGTAAAAGCTGAAAGCAAGAAGCCAACGTGGGTAGTGTACCTAAGTTATTTACACTCAAGCTCTAACATATTCTACAGCTACCAGGTAACCAACATTATTTCAAATTTTAATTTTAGTTGTATTGCACAGAGTTCAGAGACTGTATGTTTATTTAAATTATATGTAGTTAAATTGTTCACTAAATTAACATAACATATTCCCTTGTCGCATCCCTGAGTATTGTATTTAGGAATCATCATTTTATGACGAGCTTTTAATGTATTTTATTTCATCATAATCAGCCTGAATTCCACTGTTGGACATTTTACATATATTATAATATACCTACATTTCCAGGAAGAATGATTCTGAGCCCTCTCCATTTACCGACTTCCCGCAATTCTCATGATGTACTCGGTCCATCGGATAGGATAGCATTTTCGATGAAATAATCAATACGACTTCTAAATACTAACAGTATTTATCTTGAAAATTATATTAAAATAAATGTTTCATGAAAATCTACCACAAGTGCCCCGAGAACGGGTCTCAAGCATTGTAATATTTATTTCGATTAGTTTAAAAAATATTAGCTATATCCCCAGCGAAGTTCTGTCAACGATAGATAGATAACACATCTGCTTCATCGGCATCGTTCGTTGAGGGTAAAGAGCTTTTTAGGCCAACCTCATGTTTAGGTATATTGCCCTCATTAGCATCTTGCGTTTAAGGTAGCTCGATCAAACTAATACACACAGACACAAAAACACAAAATAAAAACAACAGAATTAAAACCACTAATAAAATGAGCAATGACAAAAATAAAAACAACAAAAAGTAAATTTGAAATCAAACAAACATTTTTAATAATAAATATTTAGATCCGTGTGTGTTGCAGCTAGACAAATAGGTAATAGCTCAGCGCATAATATTGCTCGTGAGCAAAGCACTGATTTTCAGCTATAGCGAGACCATGTTTTTCAATTGAAAGTTGCTGTGACTGGAATATTACCGGAATAAACCGACATATTTTCAGGGTTGAAATAAAACTTGACAAAATTTCCCTGACATAGACAAACAGTGCGACTTTGTCCGTTGTCACTCGAACTTTTTTAATCCACACAAAGTCGTTTGTTGATTTGATACTAAGTAAGATACGCACCTACAGATAAACTCCACACTCTGCTTAGTAAGTGAATAGAAAGAAACTGTATGAGGCTTTGTCCCCGGAAGGCTATAAAATTTCCATAGGTTGTCAAGTGCCGACCGACTTGCAGTAGAAGTCAATTTCAAATGGCATATTATTTTGTGCTGTATTGCTATGTGCTAAGTAGAGACATTAAAAGGGTTCAATCGGTATCTAAAATCAGAAATTGGAGACCCCCTTTTTTATGCATAGCTTACACTTTTTCACCACATTGGCTCTTACAATCCTAACGCTTATTACGTATCAAGTATCACGTTTTAACCATATTTTTAACATGCTTTTAATAGCTTGACTTGTTATCAACTACAAACTATGTAATAAAATATTAGAAGTAAATATTAACCTACTTCGAAATATTTTTCATCTTACATAAGATAAACCCATGCCTAAAAAGTAATAATAACTGCTGCCACAGTTACACAATATATCCATTAAGGCGGTACCTAGAACAGGCTAAACCTGGATAGTGAATAATTAATAGTGGAAGCTAAATGCAGATGGTTTCGTTAAACCGGATTTATAAACCATTCCTAGCGAATGACTTTTGTTCGGACACAAATAAACCCATACTGAATACGAAGCAATCCGTCCCACACACAAAACTTTACATAAAACTGGGTTACTTATTACATTTCTCTAGAGTATAAAGTAAATTGAAGGAATGTAGTTTAGACGGCGCGAGGGAGGGAAAAAGGCTGGCAGGAGATTCCTGGGAGAACGATTTTTCAAAGTACCTACCTACGTCAGTTTGTTGGTTACTTCTTGTCTGTGTGATTTTCCTACAACAGTGGAAGCTACAGAACTCAAGACAAAGTACTCTTTGAAAACTTTAGGCAAATAGTTAGGAGTTAAAAAATAAGAAAATGAAACAACTCTACTCAAATACTTTGAAATGGCATAAGTAGCTTCACAAGTTTTAGTTGGACAGCAGGTACTATTGCTTATTCTGTGGTTGGACTGATAATAAAATTGCATAGCATCCAGCTTATGCATTATGTACAAAACATGATGATCTTGTGATATGATTAGACATTATGTAGTTTTATCATTTGAGAAACATAGTCTTTAGAAAAGTTTATCAAGCGATTATCAATTGAGGCTACGTTCATGCTCGTAGGAAATCAAGGCGCTCTGATGATTAGCTCCGAAGGAACCTGATCCACAGGGTATAAACTCCGGCAATAAAAGTAAATTGAATCGTTCTCCAGGCTGTTGTTCCATGCAGCGGAACCAATGACCGTAGTGTGCGCCTTTTAAACTTTATGCTCTCGAGCCAACTTGCAGGTTACTTCTCTATTACTTTCCGTACGTATTAAAAACTGCTATTCTCTAAGGTTAAAACATTAAATAAAGTTAGTCTCCTTCTTGGATATCATCATCATCCATAGCCTTATTTTACCAGTACATGAAGTTCATACTTACATTAGCTTATGGCCATCCACCACGATCATGCGCTAGTCTTATCTATATTTTACCTATCTTCTTATTCTTAACCGGAAGATTTTTCTAGAAACTCTATGGTCAAAAGAAAACAAATATCGCGTAAAGACATTTGGCACGTTCCCTTATCGGAGAGATAACTGCAATAGAGCGTATTCTGCAGGCTCACACGTAAGCAGAACACCCACTTATCTCCATTCTAATCTCCTCGCATAGTCAGTTTCCGACTCTCCGTAATGTTATTCAAAGCTTCGGTATCAGTTCTTTGCCTCCAATATTGCTATTAGGGTGGCTACAATAAAACTTGGACAATTAAATGTAAGTCAACGTTGTCGGAACTGGCGAGATAAGACCTAGCGGCGCCCCTTAGCGTGATACTTTCGCTATTAACAGGGTGGCCGTGCGCCCCGTAGTTTCACGAACTGTCGCCCAAATGGGATTAGAAATGCCTATTAAATCCAACCTCGGCTCACACTCTACCGAAGTTTATAAAAATTATATCGGTATCTCCAAAAAATTATTTTAACAATAAGTAAAACCCACGCAACGTTTTACACTTCGGATTGGTAGGCTCTTTGCTTGTGAACGTGTCAGCTGACTAAAAATAATTCTCGGTATTACCTTTTGAATTAGGTCAATAGAAAGCTAAGAACATACGAATTTGGTATGTAAAGATCGCGAAAACTATAATTCCGTGAATATTTTATTAGCATGGTCACCTCATCTATAATTGGCACAAGTTTAGCTAGGCCAGAGCGACGACGACGGCTGTGGGACGCCGGCCAACTTTTACTTATTCCCCTATAATTACTTTTATTACTTTCCACCAGCGTTACAATCTTTTTGTAAAAACTACAGTTCTCTGTTAAGGAACCTTATGAAAGTTAATTTAAATATCTAGGTACAGTCAAGAACAAAACTACAGTCAGAGTTGAGTAGTTATCTTTTCACAAACAGTTTTGTTCTACAGGGTAAACAACAGGCGTGGATACTTTGACTTGTTTAAAAAACGTTAGGAATAAAACTAGAAAATATCAAAGCAAGACTGAATTTGCAATTGTGTTTCAAAGTGGACAAATATCTTACACTAATTAATTTCTACTCTCGATCAGACTCAAAGTTTTTGCACTGGTTCTTGCTATAATCGATAAAAAAATGTAATTACCTACCTACCGATTTTGTTAGTATCATCGTGATTGTCGGAAAAAGATTGATGATTCTCATGTCTCCATTTATTTCCCAGCGGATAATCTCGTTGTCTCCGGCTTAAGGGCATGTGAGCCGGAAATACGACAGCAATTTTCCTCCAACTATAGAAAAATGAGGAGCGTTTACCGTCGTGCATGGGCACCCACCCATGAGTAGAGTGTGCGGTATGTAAGCACAGGGCTCACCGCAACCCCAGGGCGACGCAACCAACCGTACTCGTATAAAAGTATCTTTTTTACGGTTTGAATTTCGAAACGCTGAGCTTGCTTTTTACTTTATTCGTTTTTTATTTCACAGTTATGATACCGTAAACGTGAACTTCTCATGGGTTTTATAGGGCTAAAGGAGTCAAACAATACGATCTCTAGCCCGCTAGTTATGGATAAACTTACCTACTATATAA
This sequence comes from Chloroclysta siterata, assembly GCA_932294275.1. NCBI lineage: Eukaryota > Metazoa > Arthropoda > Insecta > Lepidoptera > Geometridae > Chloroclysta > Chloroclysta siterata. The sequence continues at coordinate 16,198,541 of OW028595.1, read as the reverse complement.
GATTTCAAAGAAACAGAATTAAAGAGTTGAGTAGTATTTTTTTCCATCTCAGAATCAGAATAATCTTTATTGTAAACTGTTGAATTGTTAAGGTGGTGACTATATAAAAAGTACAAACAGTCTGCATCTAAGCACCTAGTTGAAAGATCTTACTAGAATAAAAACCTTTTTACAAATGTAATATAGTGATAGTTACAAAGTTTGTAGAGAGATAAATAATTTGACTTTCCGGTCTTTCACGTGATGTAAAAAATGTAAGTATCTAGTCATTCGCTCAAAGTGCTCTACCAACCTCGGGTCTGGTTGAGCGATGAGAGTGAGCAACTCGTGACGAATGCCTTGATTACATTCTTGTGACGAGTGGAGAGCTCGTCTGACTGATGACCACTTCTTAGCTATTTCATAGGAATGTTTACATGTACCTACTTAAAAAAAGCGAAATTACAACTAAGTAGGTTTAATACAAAATAATGTTTAATTATTACTTTGAGTAATGTTTAATTCCTTTGTTGATCGAGTGAGCGAAGCGAACGAAGATCTTTAGTTTCAACTTGGGCGATTTGGCATTTTATGTATGTATGTATGTTTGTCTGGCCATAACTTTCGAACCGTTGATCCGATCTGCATGAAATTTGATAAGTCGATATCTTGTGCTTGAGAAATTTACTGGTAAGTATATGAGTAAAATCGGATGAAGGGTTATTAAGATATGGGGGTTTTTAAGGGGGCAAAAATAAAAAAAGTTACATAAAAAAATCAAGTTACATGACATATGAAAGGGCTTTGTTTGGACATTCCAAAATAATTTTTATTTTTTTTCTGGAACGCTCGGTTTTTGAGATACAATAAAAAAGTTAAATTAAGACGACCAGCGATCCAAGATCTCCCATCTCTAAGAGTTTCGTTGGCATCAAGGTTTTTCTACTGGTCGGCCAGTTACTTTGCTTTTTCTTATTTTTTTTTCTTGAAATATATTAAGGAGGTACTCAGTTCTCATAAAAAGGTGACAACAACCAGGTCTGATGATGGAGCCAAGGTATGTTCAACGGAACTCTTCAATAAATAGGCCAATAGAGTTGAAACTTGGTTACCGTACCAAGTTAGTAGGCGGTAGTCAGAAAAAAGTCCAAGCATAATGTTTGGACTTGCCTCTGACTACCACCTACTCAAAGTTTAGGTGCGTTCGTCGGGTCGCATCACGAGATCTCAGTTCTCGGGGCGAACTACTAGTTTATAATAAAAATACTGCATAACACTCAACTTTTTTTAGCCTAGAATATTTCTAGAATAAATGCGTATGCTCTACGCAAACGTTTCTGTAGGGATTCTACGCAGTGCTACGAACTATTACGCAGTGCTACCAACTGCTACGCAGTAGCTACAACCTGCTACTAGTGTTAGTTGCTACTACTTTCGGCATTCTTAACATTCACGACCTAAACCCAAAGTGAGTAATAGCACATAATAAATAATAGTGTTACGTAGTAATAGTAAGGATAAAAGCAAAAATTGTCACGGCACAGTAAATTCAATGATGACGTTAAACCGGAAGAGGGGCACTCTCGCTCACATTATCTTCTTGACTTTAATGTGCAACTCTACAACCTAAAGTGTGCTTGAAGTAGATACCTACTATACTTAACTACACTACTACCATAGAATATATAATAATACTAGTTCTAACTAATGGCGTCAATTTAACGGGTCGAGTTAAGTACTTTTCGGTACTTTATATCTTTTCATTTCACAATTTATTAAGGAAAGTGTTTAACGTTTTTGCTTATATATTTGTGCATATTTGTATAGTATTTGCTTAAAGTTTCTTTTACAAAACAAACACATAGTTACGAAGGTATTTTAAGACCCTTACAATACCGACATCCGTCCTCTTAAATAATTGAATTCGCAGACAAGAAATAAAAACCAGTAGGGTATTTTATTGAATAATAAATGCCTACTTCAAACAATTCCAAATCATACGTAGCGTTGTACTTGCGTCGCATTATTTGATAGAATGGAACCGTTCTGGGTACACTTTCATTATGGCCCGCTCATTGCGGTCAGTCCCCAAAGAGTACCTGTGGAGGCATCTCCCCTCACAGCGGGCACGTAAAACGCAAGCCTTTCTTTGTAGCAAAAATGGACGTAACTTCTTGCCTGGACGTAATAGCTCCATTTTATTCGGAATAGTGGGTAGATATTTTTTGTAAGAACCTCTATTCAAGTGTAAATTCTCGAATTAACGTATGTGACAATGCAGACTTCGCTAATGTCTAGAGGTATTTGCTTAAAAATAAATTTGCGTAGGTATACCTACGTCATGCCTTTAAACCGCAAATCAATATTAAATCTACTAAGTAGGTACTATAAAATATGTATATATTTATTTATGCGAAGTTTAATAAACCCATAAAATCTATGTGGGTACCTGTCTAAAATATACAAGGTGTTCCATAAGTTGTGTATATAAACTTCAGGGGGCTAAAGTACCCATCAATATGAACAACTTTTTCTAAGGAACAAACCCTGTGAACGCGAAAAAAAAAACAGCTGTTTCATACATTTTAGCCTGGTAGGTATTGAACTTTTGTATGAAACAGCTGTTTTTTTTTTCGCGTTCACAGTGTTTGTTCCTTAGAAAAAGTTGTTCATATTGATGGGTACTTTAGCCCCCTGAAGTTTATATACACAACTTATGGAACACCTTGTATATGTAAGTATTTATTTATAGGAAGTTTAAACCTAGTACAATTGTTGAATTTTCAATGAGGAAATTTGATGGCGTAAATGAAAAACAAATAAGTTTCTTCGAAGTTCCATGTTTATATTTTATTCAAGAAGGGTAGCGGCTACGTGCCCAATGCCCAGTTACTCGTACCTAAGTAAATAGTATTTAATATGCAGGAAATTAACTCGAAACAAAATATCAATTAGGAGGATCAAAGACTACCTTACCTATTTGAGTAGCGGCAAAGGGGTCGAAATATACTCGGGAACTTTAAATAAAATTAAAAAAATGTTGAACGCCATCGCTTAGTAACGTAGAAGATAATTGGACATTTTGGCGATTCATTAGCCTGCGAAAATGAAAATTCTCAGGAAATTTGTGATATGCCCGAGATACGATAAGTACCTAAAAGGATACACTTGAACGGATTAAAAAATACTATAGCACCTACCAGGAAATTGACTCCACATTACTGAATAGATCTAGCCACATTTCATTCATATTATGAACTTAGATACTTACGATAACTTACTTTGATGTAATGAAATAAAATAAAATAATTTATTTGCGATTTTTTTTTAAACGAAAACATATCTAGGTAATTCAACAATCATGTTATGACGTCACCTTTTAGATTAGGCATAATCTATCTAAGAAGGTATTCTAAGACCAACATTAAGTTGTGTCAGATATTAGGTAAACCTTTTAGGTACCCTTTACTAGATACTGACAGCTATACTAGGGAACAGAGAACAATATCAAGAGTGAAAAACCGGCCAAGTGCGAGTTGAACTCGCGCACGAATGGTTCCGTACCATTCTTTAATTCGTACATATCTTTAAAATCGGCAAAAAAATCACGTTTGTTTTCAGGAGCCCACTTATATATTTATTTTATTCTGTTTTTTAGAAGGTATTTGTTGCTATAGCGGCAACATAAATACGTCATCAGTGAAAATTTCAACTGTCTAACTATCACGGTTCATGAGATACAGTCTGGTGACAGACGGACAGACAGACGGATGGATAGCGGAGTCTTAGTAGTAGGGTCCCGTTTTACCCTTTGGGTACGGAACCCTAAAAACCCTAAAAACAATGAAAAAAATGAAAATTATAAAGTTCGTTTAATTACAGCTCCAACAAGTAGGTCATAAAATACCCGAATCATTTATTTACTTACCCTAAATCTTAGTTTTGTTTACAATATTTTGTATTTCGTTTTTCTTTTTCGTAACGTCATCTTTATACTTATTACAGACTATCAAACATGAAAAAGAAATGCTAATCGTGCACCCGCAATGATACGAGTAGGTACTCGTACCTATCGATATTGCATATAAAGTCCAACCAAATAATTGGTGGGTAGTTAGCTATTTTTGCTCGGAGTCCAACACGCAAATCCATTCGGTATGAAGCCCATTATCTTGGCGGGCAGCCAACGCGGCAATGCTCAGGATACGTTCTGGCACGGCACCAATATCCAGGATTATCTCGTCCTACTAGCAGTAACTAGTAGATATATCCACTTCTACAGTCACCAGCAGAAGTAGTTTACCACTCAAGTAACAAAAAAACTTACCTTCTCAAATACTGGTGTAAGATTTTGCAGGTAAATTTGGCGTTGTCAAATCAGAAAAAAAAATAAAAAAAAGAATGTGCAAGCTCTCATTATAATGTAAGTATACCTACCTAATGCATTCTCCCTTTAAAGTCCATTATAATGTAGGTAGGTACATACTCAATTAACCTGTATTTTTCCTTTACCTACCCACTTTTTTATTATTCCAGTTCATACCTTACTTGCTTTAATGCGATGTAGTAAAGGTTGTACCTGAGCGCCCAGGCGCGGTCGCAGCCTGAAGTTTTTGAGGTGGTCGCTAATAATAATACAATAGGTATGTCGAGTAAATTAGACTTTATTGCACAATAACAAGCACCGTTAGATGTCAGCATACCATGAAATGCATCGCGGCTAGGGACAAAAAAATGTTTTTATTTTATTATGTAAATTTTTAGAAGATTTTTCAATTTGACGTGTACGATTTTGGAGGGGTCATGTCCCCTTTGACCCACCCCCTTCCGACCGCGCCTGGGGCCTTATGCTCACTTCGACAGAGATTATCTCACGTTAGAGATGACGTCATATCTCGTTCGATAACTATTTATCCCCATTCTCACTATCTAACTCCCCAATTTTCTCATACAAAGTTCATGCGAGACGCAAGGTCAACGAGTTATTGAACGAGATATGACGTCATCTCCATCGTGAGATAATCTCGCTCGAAGTGAGCATAAGGCCCCTGAGCGTGATGCTAGAACACGTGTTTCAATGTCGTTCGACCCGTAACCGGTTTTTTTTAGTCTCTTGAATATAAAGAAAGAAAGCATTTATTTATCGCTTATGTTTCTGCTAGCGACTGTTCTTACGCAATGTTCTTGATTTATCATAGATTTCTATTCAATAGGTACTTAGGTAGGTAGACACCAATTGCCGTTCCCTTCTATGTCTATCTTACCACGGAGGTTAGCTGGCAGAATGTTTTGTATTTACCTAATTTACCTGAGTAGCAGGTAATTAACATATGATTTTAGGTCTACCTACCTACTCCTATAGTATGAGAGTAGGTAAAACCTACAGTACCTACAGTGGCGCATTTACATATTGTCCGCCAGTAGGCTATTCATGCCGGCCCTACTGACCTCTACAATTCGATACCCTTAGTTTACAATCATATTTATTACAATTTTTGGCAATGAAATATAACTTTATGATTTGAACACAACCTACGTCCTCATTACATCAGCTTTTTCCCGTTATTAGGATGATTGTGTTGTGAACTAGGGGATTGATGTGTCGATTTCCAAAAGCTCAATCTTATAAGTAGAAGGCACATGATTCAGCTTATCTTAGCTTAATTTGCCGCCCCTTAAAATCTGCCGCACTAGCCTCCAGCGGTCCAGCCTACTCAGCCTTCTGGTAAATCCGCCACCGAGTACCTAAGTACCTATTATTCTTTGAATATTAAGTTTTGTACTTTACGTACGTACTTTAAGTTTTGTAATTTCAGAATTTCAAACAAAGTTAAAAAATTACGACAGTCTTCTGACCAAAAAACCATTCCAAAACAGTGTCTGGTGACCTTTGTCCTAAATCCTTTTTGTTTGTTTAATCGCACACTTATTCATTAGAACTCCCCTCGGAGTCACAAGAATAAACAAACTTTTGAAACAAAGAGTTTCGGCACGGAGAAAGAAAGCCTCTCCACAAACTTACCTAAGTACCTACCTACCTACTTGTTAGCCATAACAAAAGAAATTTTAATGGGTCAACTGTGAAACCACTCCTCGCAATAAGGTGAGTTTCCGTTGCCGGCCCTCTTTTTCCTTTTTCATGTGTCTAGTTTAAGGTTTTATAAGTAGGTATGGGGGGGGCAAGACGGGGTAAGTACTTAACGTTTGAAGCGTAATAAAATTGTTACTGCTATACTTTCATAATACCTTTTATTATAATAATAATCTTAGCAATCAGTCTGTAGGTAATAATTTTAGTCATCAAAGGAACACTTGTTACTTAATAGCTAGTTATTCATCAAAAAGTGAAAAAAATCCCATCACCCCATATTGTCCCTAGGGGCGGGTAACATGGGGTACCCCTAGGGGTAAGATGGGGTATGCATTTATAGAATCATTGTTTCTTGGCTTATAGGAACCTTTAGTGTAAAAATTGCAGTAGGTAGAAGTAGAAACTGTAGTTTCCTGGCCTTCTAGGTTTCGAGCAATGTTCACTTTTCTTTCTAAAGTTCTCTGCGAGACAAAAAAACGTCTTTGCTGCCAGCAGGTATCTCATTTTTCCTTCTATAACAGCATACACAGCTTTTTTCATACTGTCCTCCGACCATTCCCCACATTTTGATTTTCTTTTGTAAGTTTTCACCATATTAAAATAAGATAAATAATACATTAGAGAACTTCATGAACAATCAAAACCTAGATTTTTACCTACTCATACCCCATCTTGCCCCCTCATGCCAAATGAAATAGGTATAAAAAATCATACTCCATGCACACTAGTGAGACAAACAAGTTCTTACCTGCTAGTGTAATCATTAGCACACTTTGTTACCCTTATGCTAAATCTCAATTGCTGAGAGAGAGAGAACGTGAATTTTACCTCCAAACTATTAAAACCACAAGGACAGTGACGAAATTCAGTTTTTTTATAACTAGTAGTTCGCCCCGAATGAGATCTCGTGATGCGACCCGACGAACGCATCGAAACTTTGAGTAGGTAGTAGTCAGAGGCAAGTCCAAACATTATCTTTGGATTTTTTTCTGACTACCGCCTACTGACTTGGTATGGTAACCAAGTTTCAACTCTATTGGCCTATTTATTGAAGAGTTCCGTTGAACAGACCTTCACTCCATCATCAGACCAGGACGCTTTCACCATTTTTTGAGAACTGAGTACCTTATTAATTTATTTCAAGAAAAAAAAATAAGAAAAAGCAAAGGAACTGGGCGACCAGTAGAAAAACCTTGATGTCAACGAAATTCCTAGAGATGGGAGCTCTTGGATCGTTGGTTATCTTAATTTAACTTTTTTATTGTATCTCAAAAACCGAGCGTCCCAGAAAAAAAGGAAAAATTGTTTTGGAATGTCCAAACAAAGCCCTTTCATATGACATGTAACTTGATTTTTTATGTAACTTTTTTTATTTTTGCCCCTTTAAAAAACCCCATAACTTCTTCAACTTCATCCGATTTTACTCATATACTTACCAGTAAATTTCTCAAGTACAAGCAATCGGCTTATCAAATTTCATGCAAATCGGATCAACGGTTCGAAAGTTATGGCCAGACAAACATACATACATACATTCATACAAACATAAAATGCCAAATCGCCCAAGATAAAACTAAGATTCGTTCGCTTCGCTCACTCGATCATAAAAAAATACTCGTGCGTGATTTCTGTTTACTCAGTGCACCGACTGATTATCAACATGGCGGCACACCGCAACGCGGTAAAACAATGCTGATTAGTCTATCGGTTTGCCGGTAAGTCCCGGTACCGGTACCCCGTCTTGCCCGCTACCCCGTCTTGCCCCCGCTTCCCCTACGCCTAGGCTAGTATCCTCTTATCTATGCCCTAGGCTACCACCTAGCTATACCTACTACTATAGTTTTTTTTAAGTATAGGTATGAATGATATAGTAGAAGTAGTTGGGCAGCAATGGCAAAGACTGGCACAAGACCGGAGAGAGTTGCGTTTTAAAGGGGAGGCCTATAATACCCAGCAGTGGCTGAATTGATCGATTGATTGATTGATGTACTTATTTATTGGTTTGATCGCCAGCCAGTGTTAGGTACCTTAATTTAACTGTTTAATCCTTCACCCACGCCATATTTAATTAAAATTATTTTCTCAATCAAACTCTCAATTATTTTGATCGAGTGAGCGAAGCGAACGAAGATCTTTAGTTTCAACTTGGGCGATTTGGCATTTTATGTATGTATGTATGTATGTTTGTCTGGCCATAACTTTCGAACCGTTGATCCGATCTGCATGAAATTTGATAAGTCGATAGCTTGTGCTTGAGAAATTTACTGGTAAGTATATGAGTAAAATCGGATGAAGGGTTATTAAGATATGGGGGTTTTTAAGGGGCAAAAATAAAAAAAGTTACATAAAAAAATCAAGTTACATGTCAAATGAAAGGGCTTTGTTTGGACATTCCAAAACAATTTTTAATTTTTTTCTCGAACGCTCGGTTTTTGAGACACAATAAAAAAGTTAAACTAAGATAACCAGCGATTCAAGAGCTCCCATCTCTAAGAGTTTCGTTGGCATCAAGGTTTTTCTACTGGTCGGCCAGTTACTTTGCTTTTTCTTATTTTTTTTCTTGAAATATATTAAAGAGTAGTAGAGCTCTTTGTGAAGGGCTCTTCCGGGGAAGTACTACCACCACGCCTTTTTCTGCCGCCAAGCAGCGTTGCTGTGTTTCGGTTTGAAGAGTGTGGTTGCCGGTGTAATTACAGGCACATGAGGCTTAACATCTGTATGCCTCAAGTTGATGGACGCAGGGCAGTGCATCGTAGGGCACGTTCCTATCGTGCGTGACTTACGAGGCAATGCTTTGTTATAGGTGATGGTTACCACTTAACATCAGGTGGGCCATCTGCTTGTTCCATTAGCTCATGGTATAAAAAAAAAAATAAAAAAAAAAAGGAGGTACTCAGTTCTCATAAAATGGTGACAACGAGTGCGTTCGTCGGGTCGCATCACGAGATCTCAGTTCGGGGCGAACTACTAGTTTATGTAGTATCTTCACACAATAAGTTACTAGTTATTTTTTAGTTACTTGATATTTAATATCAGAGGTAAGTAGGCAGGGATACTTACCTCTGATATTAAATATCAAAATAACGCTGTGTGCATTTTATTTATCTAATGAAGTTTACTGTTCGACATAGGCCTTCCTCATACAACTCTCATTGCTCATGGGTATCAAAGTTGTGAAGTTGTGTCTGTTTCCATCCACCGACACCGAGGCAGGCCGCGCCCGTACCTGCCGCTCAAGTTTTAGACTGCTTATTTTACTTTGTTCATTTTGTAAATACCATTATTATCTTATTTTCCAATCATTTCCTGACGACAAGGACGACATAATCGGTGGTATATTAATTAGTGGTGAATGGTAGTGCGGTAGCCTGCCACAAAGAAAAAAAAAACGTTTCGCGGGCTTTTAGCTGATACTGTCATGTCAATGTCAAAAAAATTCATGTCAAATCAAACTTTCCAAACTTTTGCTTGTTGTTCTTTTCCTTTCCTTTCCTTCGATAAAATTAGTGCTCTCTTTCATATTGTGCTGTGTGAGTTTATTTTTATTGTGGGTAAATGCAGTGCTCGCTAACTACAATAAGAATGATTGAAAGTTGCGTTTAGTAATTTTCATAATTTAATAATTATTTTTAAAGTATGTCTTCACTTCTCTCCGCCGAACTTTCTGCAACTTGTAATGCTTTGGGGACCCTAGACAAAAGGTCCGGCAAATATTTAATAGACGATTTCACCCTCAATACTGTAAAAGATTTGATAAGATATTTGCGCCGTGATGGAGAAGATCATGAGATACGCCGGCATTTCGGTCAGACTAAAGTTTTACAGACCGATCTGCTACCGATGATGGTCAGTCACTGGGAGAACGATGAACTATTTGATGTTACACTCAGGTATGTAATAGTAGGTACCTACTTGTTCTTTTTGTTTGTACACCTGATATCACAAGACTCACAAGAGATTACAACCCGATTTATAAACACTACAAAAACAATAAAATGATATTTTTTATTTTTAAAAGAATTCCAATAAATAAGATTTCTTCATCGACAGGCTGCTAGTTAACCTCACAAATCCAGTATTGCTCCTGTACCGGGAAGAAGTGCCAGTAGAGCGTACGGCTAGGCACAATTATTTGCAGATTTTATCTCATCTACAGTTTTACAAAGAGGAGGCATTCACAAAAGTTGAAACATGGAATTGTTTTGCTAAGAAATTGGCAAAGATACTAGAAACTGTAAGTCAAATGCCATTTTCTGAATATAGAATGATTTGCTTGCATCAAAGTTATTGGAAATAATTATAATTTTCCTGCCTAAAATTACCTACCACTTAACAGCTAAGTATTTGTAACATTCTTCATTCTTCATTTTGTTTCGCATAGGACTGGTCAGAAAGAGATGAAGATACTGGACTTATAATTGAAAGGATATTGATCTTGATCAGAAATGTTTTACATGTACCAGCTGATCTTGACAAGGAAAGACGTCCAGAGAATGATGCCAGTGTTCATGATCAGGTAGACTTTCTGACTATTTGCAAAAAATATTTTGTTTCCATACCATATTTTAACCATATTTTTTATTCCCTGGAATAAGCTTTAAATATAACAATAGTATAATTTATAATAAAAAAAATGTTTATAGGTTCTATGGGCATTAAATCAATCTGGCATTCTGGATATAATCCTCTATATGTCATCGGAGAATGAAAAACAGTACTTCATGCATATCATTGAGATAATATCTCATCTTTTGAGGGAGCAAAACCCTAGCAGCTTAGCCGATGCAGCTCTTCAAAGAAGTGTTGATGAAAAGCTGAGAGATGACCAGGAACTTCTCACAATACGGTTTGCTGAAAATAAACAGAGGCTGAATAAAATCAAGCAGTACTCAGCATCCAGGTTTGATTTTTCTTAATTTTTTAGCTCAGAACAGGAATTTTCATTCAATCTTTCCAGATATTACACCAAGGTAGAGCTGTCTTTTTCAATATCATCAGGGCCGAGAAATCAAACACTTTAAATGGATAAGTTGGTTGTTAGTTATTTATTTGGGTGTTTGTATCAGAGGTATATAATGACTTTTCAGAATTTTGATTTTGTATGATGTTTTTCATTTTTAATACTAACATTTAGATTTTACTTCTCAATCATAGATAAAGATGCTTAGTTATCATTATTAATTAAACACTTTTAAACTATGCCCACCATTCACATTCACTGCTTGTACACTTGTACTATCAGCATCTTAGGATGCTGACAGTACAAGCACTGAAAGTCTGACTAAACTTTATAAAAGTTAAACTTGTACTTGCTGAAGCATTTCCATTTCCTATGATTTAAAGATTGTAAAATGTACTTTTGGTGTTAATCATATGTCTCATTAGGCACTCTCGCTTCGGTGGCACTTATGTGGTGCAGAACATGAAGTCAATATCGGAAAATGAAATTGTCTGTCTAAAGCCTTTGAATAAAATATCAAACTTAGACTTCAATGGCAGCAAGAAATCCAAATTGGTCAGACCAAAGAATAGAAGGCCTGTGGAAAGTGGCATGTTGGAGCGTAGATCTGCTTTTGCTATCAGGTGCGTATTGTACTGGATGTTTCTAGCCATCTTAACTTTGTTATTTTAAATTACCTTCTTTTGTAGCTATCGGCTGAAGCTAAGTTAATAAAGGAACTTGATTTAAGCCTTTTTCTACCTTGTTTTCTCATTATATCAAACAAAACATTGCTCTAGCCGCCGGCTTTTTGTAGGTACTCTCCGAATTCGTTTTAAGCCGGCTGGCGGCTAGAGCAATGCTTCTTTTTCTGGCCTGCGTACCTAAGTAGCAGTAGCGATACCTTCACTACATACATAGATAGTTTTTGCAAGTTGCATCAGGTGGCCACTAAGTTTTGAATATTCTAGGTTGTTCCTGAAAGAGTTTTGTATTGAGTTTCTAAACAGCTCTTACAACCCTCTAATGCATTACGTGAAGGATGTACTCGTGAGAGCGAAGGCACAGCAGAACGACGAATCCTACTACTTATGGGCTGTGAAGTTCTTTATGGAATTCAACAGAGGACATAACTTTCAAGTGGGACTGGTCAGGTACGTCCATAGTTTTCTTAACGTTTAACAATGCAGAATTTTGCTAGAGCAGTTACAACCTTATTTCATTATGTTAAGGGCGTGTTTGTTAGGTCCAAAGCACAACATCGATGATTCATATAACGATAGTACCTGTTGGCTGCCCACCATGTGATGCTATTAGAGTTTAACGGCGCAATTTATAACATAGAGCAATGTTCCATATTTCTTTATTCAGTGTTTTTTTTTGCATTTTACGTTCACAGTCGCATCGCGGATGTTTTATTCCGACCAATCGAACAGATTTGTGAAGAGTTTTAGTCTAGATTGTCAAGTGATTTATTTCAAAATAAGTAGAGAATTTAATTGACAAAACCTAAACGTTCAACCGAAATTCCTCTAGCTCCAGAAATTATGACTTCCCCGCTTCTGCATTCAGAGCGGGGGCGCTTTATTCAATTAGGTCATTCATTCTCTTGGCGTTTAAATTCTTGGTATTTGCATTGAAGCTAAAACATGTAATTTGCTAATCCGATTCTTGGTGATAATATTTTATTTTATATGACGATAACATCCACTAGCGTCTTTGTTTGTATAGTTGGTCTGTATGTTTAGGATGTTCCAATTCCATCAAATACTAGAAACACTAGACTAGACTAGATACCGCTGTGTGAAATATCCACAAATATTTACTTATTTATATAGCTTCACACAATGTATCGTAAAACCGGAATAAAGGTTCTCGAATTGCGACCATGAATCGAAAGACGAAGCGTAGGACGCCTTCTCCTCCCACCCTTATGTTTACGAGGAAGGCTCAAAATCGTTCTTTCTGGAAATGTATCGAGGAGGCCTATATACAGTAGACTTCCTCAGGCTGATTATGATTATGACAACACATCTTTCATATTGACTAATATTTCAGTGAAACGATGTCTGTGCCAATGTTCCATTATGTGCAACAACAAATGGAGAAATACTATGATATGATAACTATGGAGAAGAAAAAATTCGCTCCGTGGGTTCGAAGATTGAACCTCGCTTTGAGAGCTTACAAGGAATTGCTCAATACTCTTCTAGCGATGGATAAATGCACAGATCGCACCGTAAAGGATTCTGCTAAAGTGCTGAAAAGTAACATTTTTTATGTTCTAGAATATAGAGAGTTCGTTCTGAATACTTTTCTGAATTACGATGAAAACAAAATGCCGAGGTAAGTTTAAAGAATTACGTTTCAAACTGTACCATTTCTTATATTTCATTACTGAAGCAAAAAAATAAAAATAAAATGCTCGGCTTAAACAAATTGGAGTTTCGCTCAAGGATGACCTAATCTAATTACGAAATCTCTTTTAGATCGTACTTGGTGGATTTGATTGAGACGGTACATCTGTTCTTAAAAATGTTGGAGTACTATTGTAAAAAAACAGGACTAGTTGTTCAAAAGAAAACGAGAAAGAAGCCTAAATCTAAAAGTAAGTTTGCTCACTTATTTCATTAGCTTTGACCTGCGAGACGCTGACCTAAATACCGAGACGCTTCACAGATAGTAAATTACTTGATATAAGTTTTTGATTGGATGATGTAATTTATGATCTACCGACTCACTGATCCAAAACATAAGCTAATAAAAGAAAGATGCCTTAAAGATTTGCTCGGAGAACTTATATCTAACTATTGATTCACGAGCACAAATTAACTCATTTACTTTGAGTAATGAGTTGGACTAAAGTTGTACACTTATTACGGTTCTCGTCCTTGTGTTATTTCTTTTACTGTTCATCCACTCAAATTGGATCTTTAGAATACTGGAACCAAGTAATAATACTTTATCTCACTAGCGCATTCATTACTTTAATTTTGACACAGTATAAGTAGCTACTTATACTTATTCTATATTTCAATTTCGACACAGTGAGACAAATATCCAGACAATACAACTGGATTTACCTATAGTCCTCGGATTTAATAAATTTTAAAAAAGTCTCGGGAGATTTAACCTCGCAAAAAAAATTAAGCATTTAAATAATTTCTTCCCAAGCCACACGATATGAACGTGCCCTTCAATGCGCTGCCCTGCGTCGATGAACTAAAGGCGTATAGATATTAAGCCTTGTGTGCCTGTAATTTCACCGGCACCCACACCCTTCAAACCGAAACACAGCAACGCTGCTTGCCGACAGAAATAGGCTTCCTAGGACTAGCTCTTCAACTCGCATAGTTTTTCTAACACACAAAAATAAGAGCCCCTCGCTAACGCACGAGAATGTTATAGAATCATGTTCTTCGCTCTGCATTCTATATTTTGTCCTTGCTGAGAGAACATTTAACCCCTTGTGTACATAGACTTGCTTCTGCAATAATGTTTCTTTTCGCATTTCTGATGTATCATTCAAATGGCAAGTAGTGACTATCGGTTTTATCTCGTTCAGAACCAAAGAAATCAGCGCCAAAGCCGAAGCCAGTGGCAGTAGAAGTCCCTCAATGGGAAGTGGTGAGACCCCAATTAGCAGCCGTGCTGTCGGCAGGCGTAGAGGAATGCCCGGCGCCGTTCGACGCCGCCTCAGACGTGCCTATCGACCAGCAGAAGTAAGTACGCGCTTGTAGTATAATGTTTCTATCTTGCTTAAAGTTATAGTGAAGCGACAAAGCTGAAGCTTATGTCGATAAAAGTTCCTCAATAAGTGTATTGAGACGGAGTCGTTCGGTATCTCTATTCTTTGTTTCGCATTGTGTCGTTTTAGTGCATGTCAGTTTTTATCCTCGATATATATATTAAAATGTCTTAATATCCAGGCAACAAGCAGTGGTTAGTTATGATTACCTACGATAAGTTGAGCTCTGATTTCACCATGCTGTGTTAGATTAACAAAGGATTAATGGGCCGTTAAATATGTTAAAAATGACGCGACATCTATGGTTAGATTTAACGGCCTGTTAATCCTTGATTAGTAACAACAAAGCATGGTGAAATCAGCTCTTGAGTTTGACAAGTGCTATTTAAGCTTGTCGCAGACCTGTCGTACGTTACGTAATCAGAGTCCGAAGTTTGGATGGAACACGCAACCGCCTTTGCTGATCCTATCGTAGTATGGCCTCTGTAGCTAATTAGCGAAACATCTAGTTTGTTAAGGGACGGAAATTGAAATAAGAGGCTTAAAACGGGTTCGACTTAACCCAGCTGAGAACAAAGCCGCCGTAGGCTTTTTCGATTATTATACCTGTCACTGCATTTAAAAAGCATTCAAGAATAATAATAAGTTTCGGGCATTATATTTTTACTTCGTATAAAACTAACCATTCTATTCTGAAAACTGGCAAGTAGAATCCATGGACTGAAATTAGACTACTAAAATAAACAAGATTAAAAAAAAAGAAGGAAGACTTTCCTTATTTCGGGACCCAGAAGGCTAATGGAATATCTTAACTGCATATAGCGCATCAGCAATATCACTAGCGGAGCAGGTGGAAAGAGGCAACGATAACTGCTTACCATGTGCTATACCGAATGTACACATAAACAAACGCTTATTGCCGTCAAAACCATCAAAAATAAATTGGTCAAGGTGCAGGTGGAGCTTGCACAGTGTTCCAAATAAACGAACCAGTTTGGTATATTAGGCTTATTTACGTCGTTTCTTTATGAGAAAAAAGGGAACTAGCTATGGTCCACCTGATGTAGATCAGATACCTCTGCCTCTGCAATCGCATTACCTCCCAGAGCCCGATTCTTAGGTTAGGAAAGATACGAGTAAACAAATAATAATTTTTTTTTTAATGGAAATTACCAAGGTAGAGATTGCAGCTCTGTATGAAGGGGAAGGTCGTGGGTTCAAACCCACTCAGATAATAACTTTTGGGCTATACTTTTTTTAAAATAGTTTATGAAACCACAACAATTTGGGTTATCAGAAACCAATGTGACGAGAGCTGAATGAGCTCCGATTTATAGCAACTTTACTGATGATAGATACAGTTTCAAATTTGTCTAAGTATTGGTCAAAACTGTGGGTCAAAATGCGTATTAGTCATTGCTCATAATGCGTTTTAGTCGTTTGGCGTATGCGTCATTCTGCGTATTGGAATTTGGCTTAATATGTCATTATGCGTGTTGGTCATTCTGAGAATTGGACATTTCGCGTTTATGTGTTTGGTCAATATGAGAATTCTGAATTATTGGTCATTATGCGTCAGAACCAGTTGGTCCCCGTTAGTAGTTTTTTGATTAAAATATCGAATTTAGTAAACTTTCAAATCAAAGGCAAAAAACCCAGGGACGGAGAGCCCTTTATTACCCACGTTAATACGAAATTATTTACTCGAAAATTCAGTTTTACAGTGATTAAAATATTTAATTGACTAGGACCAGCCTGTTAATTGTAATACGAAGCTTATAAATAAAGTTTAGTGTGGTATCAATTAAAAGTTGGTTAAAACTTAAGGTGGTGTTTGAAGCTTTTGGCTATTAAATAACCTGAAGGCCGTTATTCTGTAATTTTTTTGGTGTCGTATTTGCTTTGTTATTACATCTGGCGGCTTCTTAGACCAAGGGTAGCCTACTTATCCTGTCACTAGTTTTTTTCGAAACAGAGTGGTGAAAGGATTTTAAGTGCGTCTCAAAGAGGCTCCTTTCGAGCTCTTAAAATATGTTTTTAGAACTTTTTAGTATGATAATGGTGTTTTCCTACACCGTTTTGAACAGAAAATTCATTGTTGCGCGACCGGTTTTGAACCCACGACCTTAGAATCAGAGAGCAGCTAATACGATGGAACGGCAGTCGCATTGTGTAGGTATATGAGTTGAAAGGTTAAAATACAGTCACACTAACCGTCGGCGCCGACCGTGTTGTTTGACCATAGATTGTACTCATTCAATAACTTCCACCGAATAAATAAGTACTAATATTATTAATGGGCATTTACACACATTTCCAATATAAAACCTTAAATAAATAATATACATTATTCCGTCTGTTCCCTCCACATTTTCCTTGTGCTCCCTAAAACCCCATTTATCCATGATGAATATCAAATATAGCGTTAAAAATTAGAATATAGCGTTACATAGTTACTCAGCTCGGCTCATTGCTTAGCACTGCGATCGAGAAACTATAGTGATATCCGCTAATAGAAACGGCGTGACTGTATTTTCATCCTTATGATACGGTCCAAATCCTATCCAACTTACTTGTTTGTGGTCGGTACTTTATTCCTATAGATCGTGATATGACCATTTTTATATAAAAAAGAGCTCGATTTTTGGTTATTGGACTTGATTTAACTTAAAATAGATATAGTACCTGGAATAGCATATGGGTAACATTTTATCTAGGTCCCACATGAGTGAAGGTGGTGGAAGTGTAATGCTCGTTGCGATTTGGCTCCGAACGTCCCCTTAAAGTTCATAGAGAATAGTTAACTCGCACCCCAGACACCACTTTATTTCGCCAGAATTATTTACCAAATAATGTTTACAGGGAGAGCTGCATGAAGAATATTCAGAAGTTCATGAGAGAGCACAAATTCGAAGAAGCTGTGGGAATGTTCAGAGCTGCAAGGTATGTGTCTCTTTAGGTGTAATTAATAAATAACACACGTTGCCAAAGATTCAGTGGCACTACACTCCTAGTTTAATATGTATGGGAATATTTAGCATAAACATTTTTTTTGACGCAATATAAGTCGTAGATTTACATCATCGTGTATACAGCAGAGTCGTGGACATTACGTCATAGAAAGAAACCGAAGTTGTCGACCGCTACGTCGTTTTCTACACTAATATTATAAAGAGGAAACATTTGTATTTTTGTTGTTTTGGTGTTTTGTATGTAACGAATAGGCTCAAAAACTACTGGTCCGATTTCAAAAATTCTTTCACCATTAGAATGCTACATTATCCCTGAGTAACATAGGCTATATTATATTTTCAAAAAAATCAGGGATCCTTACTAAAACTCCAATAATGTAACCCAAGGTGGAAAACAAAAACCTTACATCGCGTGCGCTGCGAAAACTATTGATGATAGAACAAAATAATGTACTATGATTTTGTAGAACACGTCATCATCTACAAAAAATGTCGCGACAGCATATGTCTAACTATTATAGTTATGTCACAATAAGTGTTCTTTTATTATAAAAAATTAATTGAAATGACGCCGCTAGAAAAGGGTCTTTATTTGTACCTTGGTATTAATCTTTATCCAAATAAATCATTTCATATTTAAGACGGTTTCAATACCTATAGATTACTTCTTAATTTTTTCAAATCGGACATTCCATTCAAAAGATATGACGAAATTAAAAATGTTAACGGGTCCACGGGTCGTGCGAATGTATGAAATAAGTAGACGCGAGGCTCGAACCCACGGTATAAGTATATCCTAAAATGTTCAAAAAATTTATGACCACCCATGCGAAGCTGGGACAGGCCGCTAGTCATACTATAAATATATGTACGTCATTCTATAAATAAATATTGGTGGATTTTCCAGCCCCAAACTAAGCAAAGCTTGTACTATGGGAACTAGATATGTATATACTTTTTGTTATTGTAAATATATACTTATAATATATAATTAACACCCAGACAGAAAAAAACATCTGTTTTCATACACTAATGTGATATCTGAGTAACGTCACAATAAACAATGAGTTCGTAGACCACTACGCCGTAGAGAGCTACGTCGTAGACGTCTACGTTATAATGTCGTATTAAATGTATGAATTTAACAAAAAAAGTATATACGTATTAAATCAACCATTTGGTTCCGATACATACCGGTACATAGCTTTGTTTAGGTAAGAGCTAGATAGTGCTGTGTGAAATGACCACAAATAATATAGACGATCTCAAAAGTGTTTTTTTATATTTTTGTTTATACCTTTTTATTTTAAATAGCGTTATAGCGATATCAGACTCGTGTAGTGCGCTATTACAAAAAAACCTTACTTCCCTGTATTATAGTTTTCATACTCAATTAATTTCAATGTGGCACTAAACTTCTGCCATTGCGGGAATACTTTTGAAATCCTTGCGTTTTCATTAACGTTCGCATTCTAGAACAATGAATGCTTGTTTCTTGTTTAAATTGAATTGTCCTTGAAATAAACTGATTCTGCCTTTAAACAGCTGTGTACATGGTTTGAAACGTTTATTGTACTTGTTTTTAGAAGTTTTACGAGAGAAGAGTGTTAGGTATGAATGTGGATGCTTTTGAAGTAAAGGTAGGCCAAAGAAAAGATGGAAGAATTGCAATGAACGCAAATAAATCATGAAAACATTCGGCTAAAAAAATATCAACAAATTATTCGCGCGCGGCGCAGTTCGCCCTTACTAACGCGGCTAGTTTGGCAGGCGCACTGATGTAGACGTGTCGTAAGACTCGTAAGTGACCCATTGGACGGCAATTTAAACCTAAACTCAATAGGAAATAAGAACAACTTTTAAGTGGCTATAAAATTTTAAAACGGGTTCGAATAACGTTTGAGTTTTTGTAACGCTATCTATTTTCTAGGGAAGAATACTTGTATGTTTTATTTGCGTTCACTGATGAACTGTGTGATAGATGACATGATAAGAAATTCGAAAAGAGTGAGCTCTGACTGAGATATAGACTAACAAAAAAGGGTAGAACCTGGGAGGGTAGAACAGTAGAATTTGTTGTGACAACGCTACGTGATTACTGTCAAACGGCAATATTTAATCCAAAAAGATTCATTTTACAGCATTGATTTCACAATTAAGGCTTGTTGCAAAGACACGTAGGGGCGTCAAATTTGACGCTAACAATAAAAAAAATAAAAAAAATATTTAGCATTAAATTTTGTTGATGCAGGGAAGTTTGGCCAGAAGAAGGTATATTTGGCACAAGCGGCATCCCAACAGACGAAGAACTAAGCATGTTGGAGACAGTGTACAACACTGATTTGGGAGTTGAGATTGGTACGTCTAATATTATATGAAAAAGGATATTGAATATAACAAAGGTACTTGTTGTTAACAGTTTGGCTGAATTTTTCCCTCTGCCGATGTAAATCTAAAAACGACTAAAACCAAATCCAATTTTATACAAATTTCGCCCGAAAATTTAAAATTCATAGATTTTATCTGAATTAGTAATCGTGTACAATCGAGTTACCATATTGCAGTGGCCAGTGAGCTTTGGTAGCCAATCGAGCTTTTACAAATATTTGTGTATAAAGTAGCGGATTTAACGATATTTGAATTTTGCAGAAATTGTGAACGACGAAATGGAATCGCAGGAAAATTCTGAATATGACGACGAAGAAGGTAAGCTTCTTATTTATTACAAGCTTCTTATTTATTACATACTCGATATATACAAGGTGTTCCAATAATTGTTTATATAAACTTCAGGGGGCTAAAGTACCCATCAATGCAAAACCATTAAAGCAAACTTTTTTTTTTTTTAATAATGAATAAACCGTCCTTCGACTACAATCACACCTGATGGTAAGCGACGATGTAGTCGACGTTGGAGCAGAACGGTCTAGAAGATACCTATTTACTCTATCCTTAAAGAGATTTAGATTGTAGTGGTCAGGAAAAACAGACGACGGTAATGAGTTCCACTCCTTAGCAGTTCGCATAATGTAGCTAGAAGCAAAACGCTTAGTGCGAATAGGTGGTATGCTAACCAGATATGGATGATACCCGGCCGTGCATCTACTAGTCCTGTGGTGGAATGGTGATGGCGGTATAATATCGTGAAGTTCCTGGGCACATTCCCCGAAATGTAACCTATAGAAGATCGATAGGCAAGCAACTTTGCGACGGTGTTCGAGACTCTGTACTTTAGTCTCCGCCATGTGTTGCTCACCTACCATCCTGAGAGCTCTGCGTTCTATCGAGTCCAAGGCAGCAAGCTGGTGTTTGGCCGAGCCATTCCATAGGTGACAGCAGTACTCCATACCAGACCGGTCTTGAGCTTTATAAAGATTGAGAAGCTGTCCAGGTGTGATGTACCGCCATACCCTATTTAGGATGCCCAGCTTCATGGAAGCAGTTTTTGCCCTAGATTGTACGACTGTACGTGAATGTACGTGCCAAACTATCCAGACTAAAGCAATCTCAAACGCTACTTTTAACGAATGCAAGGTTTATTTGTGGTACTTCAGTGCAGACTTATCGACGATTTCCGAAATACCCCGCATGTGGGACGAGCTAAATTGCTTTTTATGCAGTTGCCAAATCGTGCAATCGGACGAAAAAATTATGTTTCTGAGTAATCCACAGACCTGCGATGCAGTAATCTGTTGTGAGCACATTATATAATACGTTAATATAAGAAAATATTAAAAGTAAATTCATGTGATAGATTTTGTAATCCTCTCAAAGGGCTTAGTCGAGAAATTCGAAACCATAGATGGAAAATGGTTAAATCATCTTGGTGAAAACCATTTTGACAGAATATTTTTTTTTCTATAGCGTCGTGTATGAAAACGTTTATACTGTCAGATTAAAGTTTATTATTAGTTATTTAGTACCCACCTTAAATGTTTTTCTGCAAACCCAGTGGTTAGCTGGTAGATACAGTAATGAGCATTAAGCTAGCCTGTGTACCGTATTTTTTATCATAACTGTTATCTGTGCTATAAAGGGTTTTATATCTATTTACACTAAAGAGCAATGAATTCGGGTCACTTCATCTGCTACCTTGATAATTCGGGGGTTAGGAAACACCATTCAATAAGTTTTGTTGATTGTTTTTCTATGGTAATGTGGTTTATGAAGCAATATTCATCTGATTACCCCTCTTAGGCATCCTCAAATCATCTTAAGTTAATAATATTCATTTATTAATAATACGTATAATGTACGTATTATACGTCAATTTGAGTGTGAGTTGAAAAAAAAATTGTATAAGATAAAAAAACAAATAAATTAAATTCGCTAATCCTTGGTACTAAGAGATCTGAGGGAATGCCTGCCTACCGTGCCTAAGGATGTGCTGTTTCTGTTTTTGTTTTTAATTTGAACTGGCCTTTTTTAGAGCTTGTTGAGGGTCTGTGTTGGTAACCCGGATTCATTCCTTTATGAATGATTCATTCAACGGGGCTTGCGGTTACCGTGTACGCAACAAGCTTATTAAGCCGGGTATTCATTAGGGCAACATTTGTTAATAAACACTGTTTATAAACAGTTTTTCACAATGTTTCATCATCTAAAGCCGGGTATTCATCGGCTTTACTTTGTATTGAAGTGTACTCACGTGTCGCTCTGTGGAATAAACTGCTATAATTCATTGCACTGGAGTGTACGTCGGTCGCACTTTTCTTTGCCGATTTAATGACCATTATAAAACTTTCAGATGAACAAGCGGAGCAAACAACAGCTATAGTCGAGAGCGATTTCGATTTCCAAGACTTCGTGCAAAGGTAACTTACTAACCTACTTTGAATTATGTTTTCATAACTTGTTGCAAACAAACTACACGAGCATCGTACTTGGCGTGTTATCCTTATGCTAAACGCTGAAACTAAGGTGTAGCGAGAATAATATTCTTTCAGGAGTTTACTGAATAGATTTTTAGAATTTTGTTGATACAATAAATAAAGTTTTGTTGGGTATTTTCCAACAATATTTTTCAAATACCTCCATCATTTTATTCTCGTTAAATAAACCGTTTTTATTACGCTAACAGAATATTTTTCATGCGACTCGATTTGTCATTGGATAAACCAGCAAAATCATGCTCGCCAGCTATTTCAGCAAAGTTATTTTTTGCCATTTTCTACATAGTCACCAAGTCTTAAGACGACGAAATTATGTAAATGTTAAACTTATCAGTAATCCTACTAATATTATAAACGCGAAAGTTTGTAAGTATGGATGGATGGATGGATGTTTGTTACTCTTTCACGTTAAAACTACTGAATGTAGTCCACCAGAGCTCTTAAAAATAGTAAATGAGTAAAAATATGTTTTTATTTTATGTTGCTATCCTGCAGTGATTGTTTATCGGGCGTTGAAACTACGCTTTCAAAAGCTTTCTCTACTCTTTTTTTTTATGTGAAAAAATATCGCAGGTTCTGTCATCCAAAGGCAGTGAGCGCGTGTGTCTCTCTACTGGAAAAATACGATAAAAATCTACCTCACACGAACCATTGCATAGTTAAAATGCTGCACAGAATAGCGTGGGACTGCAAACGGCCTTCCATGATGTTCCAGGCAACTTTGTTCCTGATATTTCAAAAGTTGCTCAACAATCCAATGCCCCAATTTAAGGTTGGTATATTTTTTAGTTTGTCTTCAGTTTTTAACAGGTTCCAAATATTTTAGTTTTTAAAAGAGTAGTATAATTTCTGGTTTTATTCGAGAACCTTCATTACCATAAAATACTAATAATAATAATAGATATTTATTTTCAGAATAAATCATACAGAATGTTTTACATAATGTAGTACATACAGCATAGATGCGATGTGTTGAATAATACAATTTTTGTTGATTATACCTACATACAATTTAACAATTTGGGCTCTATCTGTATTTTACAGGGAAAAACGTTGAACCTTGCTCAAAGTATTTTTTTTTTTTTTTTTTTTTTTTTTTTTTTTATTTATTCTTAGATTCACAGTTTTTCTTATTGTCTATTTTAATCTATTAAATGTACACTGAGCACTAACCAAATCGAATCTACATTTTATAGACAAAGTAAGTAGGTAGGTAGATGATACTGAGAAGACAAACCAAAATAATAAGGTGAAAGTTTAACAAATAAAACAAAAAATCTAAGTTGAAGTTAAAGTTAAAGTTAATCGCATAAAAATCAAGTGATAGTGTGTAAAACGTGATAAGTAATACGTGATAAGTAGTAAAGTTATAAACTTGTGTTTAGATACAAGGGTCTCTGCTTCGGCTCTGATTGTAGACATAATAGGTTGAGTAAGTAGGTGGACAGTTAAAGATGGAAACAATGAGAAAATGAAAACATGGGTACACATACTGACCCGTAAAATCAGCACAAATTTTATTTATTAGGCCGCGTTCGATCCCACCGAGAACAAACATTTGTGTAATGAACAAACATGTTTGCTCTCTGTCTGGGTGTTATGATATAGTGTTGTTTCCTACGTGCAAATCTACTTTTTATCACCCTCTATGAGAAAAAAAGGAAGTGCAACTTATGAATAAGAATAATACGTTTATTTATTTAAAAGTAAACTATTACGAACGAAATTTCGCGTGTTTTTTTTTTCTTTTTTTTTCTTTTAGCTCGCGGTCTATTTACTTTACAGCCTTTTACTTGTTCATACAATGTTCGTGATTAATCTCTTTGGTGATTGGAACTCTTACTAACAATTTCCTCATTCCAAATTCCAATCAATTTTACTCCCTACTGATCAAAGAGCTATTTTGCTCCCTGTTTACTAAGAACAAACTAGCTCTTTGCAATATTTTTTTATACTACTAGTTGATGGAACAAGCCGATAGCCCACCTGATGTAAAGTGTCATCACCTAAGACAAAGCATTGCCTCGTAAGTCACGCACGATAGGAACGTGGCCTACGATGCACTGCCCTGCGTCCATCAACTTGAGCCATGCAGATGTTAAGCCTCATGTGCCTGTAATTACACCGGCAACCACACTCTTCAAACCGAAACACAGCGTTGCTGCTTGGCGGCAGAAAAAGACGTGGTGGTAGTACTTCCCCGGACGAACCCTTCACAAAGAGCTCTACTACTCTTAAAATAGATGTGATAAATATGGTATTTTTTTTTTGAAAAACATTTGAATTTTAAGAAATTGGAAACATCAATATGTATGTGCTCTCTCACATGCGAAAACGCTCCAACAGCTTATATGAAAGTCGTTTATTCAACGCAGTATAGATCGCTCGCAAGGATGTACCGGTAGTTACGTAAATTCAGCCAGTTCTCATATCGTGTTTTCCCCTATAGCGACGGCCGACGCACGTGTCACCGTCGGTTTTTTATCCTTAGTTTATACGTTGCGTAGCGTATAAATGAAGCGGGCCAGATTTTATCGTTCGCGTTCCTGCCTGTTTTTAGGTGCTCGGATGTATCGGGAATCTGAACTAACCTTGGTTAAAATTTGATTTCTATCAGTACGTAATAGATTTTTTTTTCTCCCCTTACACAAGAGTCAGCGTCTTTGTAGATTAAAGATACGTATCGGCTTGTTTTGCTGGCGCTCCGTTCTAATAAATAGCCGTTGATCTTGGTTCAGAACTTTTACGACGAAGTTAATGTACTACAATATAGCAACCACACATTAGAATACATTCTATAATGCTGAATAATTGATTATTGCCTTTCAATATAGGAGCTGGAAAAGTTTGCGATATACGTATTCTTAAAATTTGCCGAAATAGCTTCGAGAAACCCAAAGATTTTCGTGGAACTTCTATTTTGGACCAATTCAAAAGACGCTGTCGACGTTGAATACGGCTATGATCATGACACAGATAATAGGTAAGTAAGAAAATAACTCAGTCCCTTCCTGAATAAAAATAATCGTCAAAAATTTATTGTTTTTTTTGTTACAGGGATAAACTTGGCAAAGGAGCTTGGACCCTTGAGGAAGAACAGGAACTGACTAATCTGTATATCGAGAATCAAACAAAGCCAGAGACTGAACAAGGTATTCATCTGTAGAATTTCATAGATTTATGACTCCGCAAGAATGCCTATTAAAAATATAATGTACTACTCAATAGTGTGGGTAATCAATAATAAACAGGTCTTAAACATCTATTATTATTCGGCTTCAGAGGCATCTTTCACCCATGTCCCTTTTAACAGGATGTTGAAACATATCCTACTAATATTATAAACGCGAAAGTTTGTAAGTATGGATGGATGGATGGATGTTTGTTACTCTTTCACGTAAAAACTATTGAATGGATTTTAATGAAACTTTACAATAATATAGCTTATACATCAGAATAACACATAGGCTACAATTTATAAAGATATTGTGTGAATTGTCCAAAATATAACGATAAGTGTCAAGTAAGTAGGAAAAAATCTACCATCTGCGAGCTATTCGGCGTGCGCTGCCAAAACCGCTACAGTTACACATATGTACTACATATGTACTACCACGCTAATATAACCTACTCGAAATACTAATCCTGCGCAGACGGTTTCACCGGCATCAGCTAGTTATAATATATTATCCTCGGACTCAGCTTATTCCAATCCAATGTAAGCAGAAAAGGCATGGTTTGCAAGCACTGAGATGATACAATTCGCGGATTGTGTTTTTTTAATACAACTAGCTAATGAAACAAGCAGATGGCTCACCTGATGTTAAGTGGTAACCATCACCTATAACAAAGCAGTGCCCCGTAAGTCACGCATGATAGGAACGTGTCTTACGATGCACTGCCCTGCATCTATCAACCTGAGGCATACAGTTGTTAAGCCTCATGTGCCTGTAATTACACCGGCAATCACACTCTTCAAACCGAAACACAGCAACGCTGCTTGGCGACAAAAAAGTCGTGGTGGTAGTACTTCCCCGGACGAGCACTTCACAAAGAGCTCTACTACTCTTTTAATTTTTTTACAACAATCGAAAGTTGAATGAATTTTCTTAGCACAAACCAAAATAAAGAATACGTTGACTAAAGCACCATCAAGAGCGTTTTCCCACCATGATCGATAAAGCCGATGTATTGTTGGTCTGACGAGGCTGTTGCCAGTCAGAGGGCGTGTGGACCGCGGGTAAACAGTTTCACACACTTGATTAAGCCCGATCTCCGTGTCAAACATTCGAAATTAATATTTCAAATATCTCATTTGGTACTATGGTATAATAAATAAAGCATAAATACTATGGTAGCACTATCACTACATAGTATAAAACAAAGTCGCTTTCTCTGTCCCTATATCCCTTTGTATGCTTAAATCTTTAAAACTACGCAACGGATTTTTTATAGAAAGAGTGATTGAAGAGGAAGGTTTATATGCATAATACAAGCATAATCTCTTAGGGATAACCCATAATAACCGTGCGAAGCCGGGGCGGGTCGGTAGTAGTAAATAAATAAATAAATAAATATTGGTGGACTTTCCACATATAGCACTATCTAGCCCCAAACTAAGCCAAAGCTTGTCATATGGGAACCAGATAGCTGATATAATACATATATACTTTTTTTTGTAAATACATAGTCTTCTTCTTGTCGTGTCACTAGTGTCTTTCGAAACAGTGTGGTGAAAGGATTTTAAGTGCCTCAAGAGGTTCATATATATAATACATAGTTATAACATATAATAACACCCAGACAGAGAACAAACATCTATGTTCATCACACAAGTGTTTGTACTTGGTGCGGAACGAACCCACGGCCTACGGCGCAGAAGGCAGAGCTACTACCAACTGAGCTGTAACGGCTGTCGTTAATATAAAAGCGTATTTAAAAAAAAAAACTACACAACTCTCAATACATATTAAAAGCAAATGTTTTTCAAAAATCTGCTCTTGTTTTTATCCAAAATAATTAAATTGACAAGCAGCTGTGTATAAAAGCTTTTCATGAATCGGCCGTGTGGCTGGCTACGTACACTACGAAGCTAATTTGAATGTGTTATTTTTTTCAATATGTACCTACCTACACTGAGCCGCAAAAGCCGAGTGGGCTTCCATAGTGGATTACGTGCAATCCCTATCGATGTGAGAGCACTATGTCCATAGGAGTCTGTAAGCCGACAGTGATCGATTGATGAATCGACAGAAAATCTTTTACATTGCCTAATGCCAGTCTAAAAAGCTCATCTATTTGAGTACATTTTATCCCACTTCTTATATTCAGACGAACGGTAAATCCAAGTATAGATAATACCGACGTGATCCTTTGGCATTTATTATACCTACCTACTAGCACCTTAGCGAACTTAAATTGCTACTTTACCCAAACTAAACCCACGTAGACATTAGACATTTTGAATCTGGGGGCGGAGTCGACCCACGTTAACTACCATTTCTCTTGAGACAGATTATAATAAGCTTAAAAGCTCATTGCATAGTCGTAAGTTTATAACTAGTGGCACATAAGTATTTAGTGAATTTGAACCTTATGTCACTGTAGTAAAGCTGTTACGAGTACTGCATAATGTAGGTGCCTTCATAGTTATACGCAAATGAGTACTTCACTGTAATGTAGTACGTTGAGTAGCTACATGTGTTTATTATTTCAAGATCATTCTTGTTCAACAAGGTACGTTATTACGCTTACACCGCAACCCTGTAAAATGTACTACTAACCTTTACCTACCTAAACTTAGACGTATTACTGTTCTGTGAATGTAATTAATTGGTCGAACAAGCTACCAGCAGGCCCATTTTGAAACATTCGTCCGTTTCTATCTATAGCAAGAGAAACCAATTCTGACGTTTTTGTTCGGAAACGTTTTTCAATGTTTTAAAATAGGTCTGCTGGTGCATAGTGTCAATTTGTTTTTTTTTACAAATTATGTTGCAAGTATGATGAAAAATAGAAGTAGAACATAAAGTTCCGTATCGGTATCTCTATCGCGTCTTCATACAAAACCCGCAATGAACACGGAACAAAAACGAAAAACCAAAAACCAAATATGGTAAACACATCTCATACTTGGGGTACAGAACTCATCTTTGTGACCGATTGTGAACTGAAAATGTCTTTGTACTCTTACGACATCCCGGTATTTTTTTTTTTTATACAACTAGTTGATGAAACAAGCAGATGGCCCACCTGAGGTTAAGTGGTAACCATCACCTCAATCACAAAGCATTGCCTCGTAAGTCACGCACGATAGGAACGTGCCCTACGATGCACTGCCCTGCGTCCATCAACTTGAGGCATACAGAATTTTTCGTTAATTATTACAATCGTTTTATCATAGAAATAATTTATTAATAGAATAAACAAAAACTTGATACACTGTGGTCTTAGATAATAGTATAAAGCCACTACGTTATCTTGAACTAGTGTAACCATTCATAGAAAACGGTCTAAAGGATTAGTTCCTCGTTCGTAAAAGGGGCTGTACCCGTACTCACAGAATAATCAATTTATATTATAAGAGTTTATAGTACCTCAATCGAATGTATGTATTGAGTACGTACCTTTTGAACCGACTTAATTTTTTGTTCCTAAAATACATCGCGCTTCTAACCATTCAGCTTATAATTGATGCCCTGGTGGTCTAGTGGCAGCGGCCCCGTCTTCCGATTCTAAGGTCGTGAATTCAAAACCGGTCTTTCACCAATGAGTTTTTCTGTTCAAAAATGTATGTGCACAATGCCAGTATTCTTAAACGGCGAAGGAAAACGGCATGTCGTAGAACCTAAAAAGTTCTTAAAAATGTGTTCGAAAGGAGCCTCTTTGAGGCGCACTGAAAATCCTTTCACCGCACTGGTTACAAACTAGTGACACGACAAGAAGATGCGTATTATCTATATCCGACACTTTGTTAAACCCAATTCAAAATAGTCATTTGTTTCAAGCTACACTTTTCCCAACAGATGTAATAGACTGGATATTAGATAACCTAATAGATCAGACGCGCAGCCGGCGCCAAGTTATAAAGAAACTTAAAGAGCTGGGGCTTATATTCAAAGCACCGACCAAGCGGAGCAACGCAGAGAAAAGGGAAAAAGTACCGAAGGAGTTTAGCGAGGAAGAGGATCAGAAATTGAGGGAGCTGTGGGAACAGTATGGAGATACCAATGGTACGTAAACTTTAATAATGATTTAAAAAAAAATCCGATGAGGACTTTCTTATTTGAGTTGTATGATATACATTTCAGCCAGGTAGGTATTGAACTTTTGTATGGAACAGCTGTTTTGTTTTCGCGTTCACATTGTTGGTTCCTTAGAAAAAGTTATTCATATTGATGGGCACTTTAGCCCCCTGAAGTTTTAAGTACAAGTATTGGAACACCGTAGTAGCGCGAAGTTGCAGGCTGCAGCTAGTACTGCCAATAACAGCAACTTAATCGAAAGCGCTCGAAGCGTCCCTCCTACTTATCGACTAGTTAAGCAACGTTCTGCGCGGTCACCATTTGGATGGCTACTTTTACATATAAAGTAAGAAGTAATTTATTGAATTAAATAACAAGAATCACTGACGGATTCCATGCTTCGGAGGGGACGTTAAGATGCAGACAACCGACAAACAACTTCTTGCTCGCATATAAAAAATTGAATATTAAAAAAATTACAATTTCGCACTTAATCAAACTTTTACGTGAGTAGGAAATTTGATCAAAATTATATTTTTGTTGGATTTTCATTTTTCATGTGCGAGCGAGAAGTTATTTGACGTTTATCAGCCTCTTAAGCTGTCGCTCCCGGCTATAGCAGTCGTTATACCATGACGGATGAGACGTTGGCCTAAAAACTCCGTTACTAGAGGGCGACTAACGCACACCAATTTAGCATCGTCATCATTTGGTTGATCGTTTGGAGAAAACGGCTAGCTAAACTTATATTTACATCATCATCATCATCTGCCTGAAGAAGTCCACGGCTGGATATAGGCCTCCCCTACACATTTCCAGGAAGAACGATTGTGAGCCATCTCCATCCAACGACTTCCCGCGATCCTAACAATATCGTCAGTCCATCGGGTATGAGGGCGTCTCACGCTTCGTTTTCCTGGTCGTGGTCGCCATTCGAGAACTTTTACTCCCCAGAGGTTGTCAGTTCTTCGCGCTATATGACCTGCCTATTGCTACTTCAACTTGCTAATTCTGCGGGCTATGTCGGTTGGTTCTCCTACGTATTTCCTCATTTCTGATTATATCCCGTAGTGAAACTCCCAGCATAGGTTTAGCTATAACGGGCTATGGAGAGCCATAGCCCGTTATATTTACGCGATAACTAAAATGTATAACCCAACATTCAGCTCACGGCCACCCGCAGGGCGTAGGCTATTCTCAGGACACTATTTATCACGACAATATCCTTTTGTATATTATTCGCAGCAGGATACTTTCACCTGTATACTTTTTACGTATATGTTTTTAAGTTTATTACTAAAACTAATACATAAAGGCGAAGCCGCAGGCGGGCGTCGCTTTTACGAGTATGCTACCGGGTGGTAAAATATTAAAATTAAATTAAATTTTATTTAGATGTCATAGTTCCATATTTAAAAATCACATAATATAGGTAGCTATTAACAATAATCTAAACATTGAACACAGAAAATACCGATATTCAGACATAGGTACGCATTTATACAGCTTATAACATCGTGACTATTTACATAAAACGATGAATAAGCATAACATTTGAATTTACGTCAGTCGCTTTTTATGAAATAACAAAGCCAAAAAAAACCGTAATTAAAAGCCATCGACATTTTGAGTGGTTTTGGTTTTACAAATTGGATGTTCTTTGATGTTTTCCAAAAATAAATAACATAAATTAGCTAAGAAATCTAAGCATTATTTCTGTGTAATGGCCAAAAAATATTTTACCGCAGTAAAGAAGGGGAAAGGAAATCGTTACGCGCTATTTTGTTGTTAATTAAAAATAATTAACAGAATGTACCCGTTGCCCTAATTTTATCAGGTTTTTATTATGAAGTCTTTGTGTAAACTTTGCTGAAAAGGCATTAGAGTTTAAGCATTATTTGAAAAAAATGTATTTCTTCTAATAAAGGTAGTTGAAAATAGATGGTATTTTTAAAAAGCCATTTTTATAATTGCCAGCCTTGTTTTACACCTTGCCACTTGCCATAAAAAAAAACTTTTGTAAATATACGAAAATCAACACCAACAATCTACATACATATATCTCGAGTTTCAAGTTCTTGATTCCCACAGCAACACGGAAATCCCTAGTGCGACTTTTTGATACAAAAGAATACGAAGGTATTGACATGTAAATTGAATGTATCTTTTACGCGTATCGAATGCCTTTGCTATCTTATTATTGTACTTACACAATGTTTTAGATCCGATGGGGGCAATAATCTCGCGGATGCCTCGAAAACGGCAGAAGCTTAGCTACATCGACAGATTGCTCGAGTTAGACGTCATTACCGACAAAAAGCAGTGCCGTAAAAAGAAACAAAGGAAAAACGCTAAAAGCACCGACGCGGATGGCGATAAATCGAACGGTAAGTTGCTAAACAACTTCACTTTGCTTTGAGCCTGTGACACACACGATAGACACGGTTACAACTACTATGGCATCCTGTTTTGTACTAGTGGAATCACG
The DNA here is from genome assembly GCA_932294275.1 of Chloroclysta siterata. Taxonomy (NCBI): domain Eukaryota; kingdom Metazoa; phylum Arthropoda; class Insecta; order Lepidoptera; family Geometridae; genus Chloroclysta; species Chloroclysta siterata. The sequence continues at coordinate 16,166,188 of OW028595.1, read as the reverse complement.
CGAAAGTTCATGTGGAACTCTTTTCATACGAACTTCAAAGACCCCTGCATAAGGCTTGAATATTAGGAATTATTTTCTTAGAGCACCGAGAAAAATAACCTCAAAATTTTTAAAAAATTGTGGATTCTTTTCTCAGAACATTCCTACGCACCAAACAAATATACATTGAAAATTTCAACTCTACATGTCATACACAAAGATTCTTATAGTATTAGATTCTGTCAGTATGTACAAATTCGTGCCATTTTCTTATGAAAACACCCTGATCCATTTTTAGGGACAAGTTTTCGGGGACTCGATCAAATTCCAGTGGCTCGCATATCGATGTATGTTACACACACATGCTTGTGTGTGTAAGGCTCAATATTGTCCTATTGTATGCATACACAGGCATATTACTCCTGGCATGTATCACGGCCTTTATATCTTGCGACGCACCCTCTGTTCGCCTTTATCCCTTTACCCGTTGCTTAGCCCATGTCATTAGACGGTACAGTTGACTTTTTCTTTGGTCTTCCAATAACCTCGGATGGGCTATTGGTAAGATAAATCCAGCGTAAAATTTGTTCCTCGGTTTTTACCGTGTGGTAGTTATTATGAACGTAAGTAGGCGCCCGAGGCGGCGACCGGCGGCGTCGGAGCTTTATTATGTTACATTTTTATAAATCCTAAGTGAGTTTCGCTATTAGACTCGGCGACAGTGTTTTCGTCTAGATAATGCTGCATGACTTCACGTAAAATTCTATATCTCTTTTGAAAAATATATGAAATTCTGACGTGTTTTCTCGGAGGTGCGGAGAAAACATTAAACACCCGAAATGCTATCTACAAAAGCAAAAGAATGAATGTGGTAATGCTTTTATAACCTAAGTAAAATATTCTGAACGAATATTTTACTTAGGTGTATGTATACTTTGATCAGCGGTGCCTGTTTGATTCTCGCTACAGAATCTGAAGCTATTTTCTTCGGATATTATTTATACCATACGTGTTGTTTCTATCATACCCCATAAGAACGCCACATTATCCTGTGATCCTCAGTCAGTTATTCAATCATTTCAGGAATCAAATCTAACTAGCTAAACGCTCTAAAGTTTCCAAAATAATGTAATCTATCAAAGTTTATTCCTAATCTCAGAAGTAGAAAAATTCTAAAGCAACGCTTTAATGATTCTTTTCAATATTGTAGAGAGCGCGTCTGGTTCAGATTCGGATCAATCCGGCTCAGACAGGTCGCGATCCACGTCACCCGTCAGACAGAAGCCAACCAAAGAAAAGAATAAACAAAGAAGAAAGCCGCAGAAACTCGAACTTAGTGCTAATGAAATCGGCCGACTGCTGGTTAAGGCTGTCGATAATGGTAAGCTTTTCGACCTGCAATTTGTTTTGTACCCAGCTTGCTTGATGTTAAAGTCGAAATTGAGTTGCCAGATTTATCGGAAGCTCTCAAATGGCTGGCGGAAAATTTGGAAGAGGTTGCCTTGGACCAGGAAGCGGAAGGGTTCGATCCAAATGCTGACGGAACGCCTTTGGTCACCATTTCTAAAGAGTCAGTCGATGCGATTGAAAACGATTTGTTTAAGAAAATTCTGGGAGGAGTTGGAGTCGTGCCACCCAATGACGAACAGGTTAGTACAATAACGACATCTTTAAAAACAATACCTCGACTTATTTCAGTTTTGAGTACTACCTATTTTATTTTGTCGTTTTATGTTTGCTTTTTTTACTGCGAGTCTGCTTTATTTGATTCTAATTGAAGTCAAACAAAATGAAATAAATTCGAGCAAATTTCGTAGAAGTTTAATACTCGCAGTATAATTAATGTTTATTTTATTATTTCTAGGGTCAAAATCTAAATTAGTTATTCGCGGGAGGGTTCATAGATTGAAATTAATTAATGTAACGTGATTCAGTAGCCAGTAATCAATCTTAGTTAAAGAGAATTTTATTGGAATAAATTAAAATGTAGTTAAAATTTTAACTTTGCGTTTCTGTCTGAAAAACTTATACAAACTTCAGTCGTAATTATACTCATAATGGAGTAAAAATAAAAGTTTGAGATAGACAAAAATTTATGAGTGTTTTTAATGTCGCATCAGACAGTAATGAACGACATTTTCCATAAAACAGTTTTTTTATAGGAAAAATACTGGAGGATCCCCAGTAGCCTCCACTTTGAGACGATAAGAAAACGCCGCGAAATCATAATGAAAGCCGTGCATAAAGAGCTTATTATCGAGGCGGGAGAGCCGGTAACTGCAGATGCCGACGCGGATACAATCGAACGAACCAACGAATCGAGCGACGATGATGATTTGTTTGACAATTTGCGAAAAATGCGCGAGAATGGCGACAGTAACCAAATGAGCGAAAATGTCGCGGGCAAAAGTACTTTTAGCGCGACGCGCAATCACAAGCGGAGTCGAAGCGTCGAATCAGATGACGCTAATGGTAGAGACAAAATGCAGAAAATCGATGAAGGCGATGAGAGACGCGATAGCGATGATAATGATATTCTCTCGTTCGCTAAGAAGACTCTTCAGCAGGATGATTTACCAGACACGGAGGATATTTTGAGTCGCATACCGAGAGATGATAGTGGTAAGTTGTCTATCTGACCCAATTCCTAAATTAAATAGACTCATTGGTGCGTATATTTCACCGAACGATAAGAAATGCGAGTAAAAAATGTGGCCAAAATGATACGCTGCGGGTGTCTCTGTAATGAGGGTTCCTTGCGGATGCTTTTTCGTTGTCACGGTGATGCTCATTTAGTGATATTGACAAAAACTCATTGGTTTACAATGTCATTGAACATCCCTCTTAGCTTAGTCGGTAGTAGCTCTGCCTTCTGCGCTACAGGCCGCGGTTCGATACCCACCGAAAATAAAAATTTGTGTGATGAACATAGATGATTGTTCTCTGTCTGATAGATGAGTGTTAAATTATATATAAAAGATTTATTTATTCTGTATCTGGTCCCCAAAAGTACAAATACAAGTCCACATACAAACTTTTCTTAGCTTTGAGATAGATAGTGCTGTGTGGAATGTCCACCAATATTTATTTATAATTTACCCGTGATACCGTAAGGTGACGTTTGAAAAAAATATGTTATTATAATATTTATATTACATTATAATAACATATTTTTTTCAAAATATTATGTTGCAATAACGTCTTTGACATAAAAATTATTCATATTATATCAAATATTTATAATTTATTTATAATTCAAATAAAAATAATCAAAATCAATTAAATGAGTTCCGCCATTCGAGCGTTATTAAAACAACAACCAAACATCAACACATTCGCATTATATAAAACGAATACTAGTTCACAAGTATAACAATAGTCCCATTCTTTCGCTCAGTCTCCTCAGAAATAACTTATTTTCGCAGACAAAAGTTATTTTTCGCCTCAAATCTCCAAATAAAAATAACTGAATGACAAATGCGAAAAGTAAGACAAGTTGTCAGTAGGTACAAGCAAAAACAAAAAAGAATCTGAGTTTTTATTCAAAACAATTGTGGGCGCGTTGGAAAAAAAACATCATATTTATTAGTGCCTATAAATTGTGTACTGAAGCATGATTTTAGAACTAACCATTGCATGGTTCAGTGCAGCCATGTAAACGCGTGTTTATAATTAAGGCGAATACAAGAGCTAATGTGACTCTCGCTCGCACGTTTCGACATGTTGATAGATATAAAATCAATAAACTCATTTTCGAAAAATCGCAATCAACCATTTTGTGTGCAATCACATTGCACACAGTTTAGTAAAAATTTCATTTTCATCGATACAAGTTTTCCTACTTAAAAGTTTGCTTATGTACGAAAACTAGTAAAACAAACTTTTAAGTAGGAAAACATGTATCGAAAACTATCGATAAACTATTTAAGTAGGAAAAGCATCGATATTATATCATCACACAAATGTTTGTTCTCGAAGGGGATCGAATGGGCCTTACGGCACAGAAGGCAGAGCTACTACCAACTGAGCTGTAGAGGCGGTCGCTAAATAAAATAAAATGTTTTTTTTTATCGAATACTAATAAGTCGAGTATTTATTTATGATTGATTATTCTACTTATGAATAAAGACTTATGCGTTTTCAAGATCCAATGACGAAAATAAAAAATAAAACTTTCCCCTAGAGGAAGAAAAGGAATTTTATCCTCGCTACTATGACGGTCTTAAAATAATCTTGTTGACAAGATAAACAGTCAAACAACTTTGATCTGAATGATTTTGAACTTTGTTAACGAAAAGTTAAAACATTATTCTCTCTAACTCAGTGTATTCAATCTATTCACTTTAAAAAAGTAAATGTGCTCGTGATACGTTGGATGAATCAAGTTGAAAACTGACGAAGGTTTTCATTCCGCCACTGTACGTACTAAAACTAGTTAAGCAAACCTTTGAGTAGTACAAACTGTGTGCAATGTGATTGCACACAACTTAGTTGATTGCGATTTTTCGAAAATGAGTTTAGTGATTTTATATCTTTGAACATGTCGAAACATGCGAGCGAGAGGTACATTAGCTCTTGTCGTCGCCTTAAGGTTCTCGAATGGCGGCCACGAACTGAAAGACGAAGCGTTCTTGCTTTAAATGTCCAAGCGAGTTCTATGACCAGTGTACAATTTAGCACATTTCAGCATTAATGAAGATATAAAACCACGGAATGCTGTTATGAAAAATCCCAACTACCCAAATTTTGAAAACAACATTACAATTTTTTTATTAATAAATTTAATTTATTAATTGTTCCCCTCAAATTAATTCATATAACTACATAGTATAAAACAAAGTCGCTTTCTCTGGCCCTATATCCCTATGTATGCTTAAATTTTTAAAACTACGCAACGGATTTTGATGCGGTTTTTATAGAAAGAGTGATTCAAGAGGAAGGTTTTTATGCATAATACAAGCATAATCTAATCATAATAATATAAAGCATAAAATAATCTAAATAATAAAATAATAATAAAAAATAAAGCATAAAATAATCTAAATGAATTTGAATTTGAATTTGAAAATCTATTAGAGATAACCCACAATAATCGTGCGAAGCCGGGGCGGGTCGCTAGTTATTAATAATTTATGTAATGCAATACAAAAATTAGCAAAAATATAATTCTCATCCTAAGTTACTTAATAAATCCGTAAGCGAAACAAAAAATATTAAAAATATATTTTTTTAGTATAAATAATAGTAAAACGGAGGACGGTTATAAGCCATAATGGAGGCCTTAGCACGGCCTGAACACTCCGTCTCTAGACTTGCTACTCGCTCATACGAAATTATTCCATAGAATTATCTAGAAAGTTCATGAATTGGATGATAATAACACCCGTAGCTTTATAGACAAGGTACACAAACGGTGCTGCGTGCAAATTGAATTGCGGATCGCTATTCTCAGTAAACAACATTGCAACTCTAACTAGCTATTGATATTCCCTGCAGCATGCTTCACCAATTTGACAGCCGTCACGGCTCAGTCGGTAGTAACTCTGCCTTCTGCGCTGTGTGTGGGTTCGATCCCTTCCGAGAAGGATCTATGTTCATCAAACAATTGTGTGATGAACATAGATGTTTGTTCTCTGGGTGTTATAATATATTGCTAGTATGTATTAAAAAAAGATATAAGTATTGTATCAGCTACCTGGTTTTCATATTACAAGCTTTCCTTAGTATACACGTTCTCGCAGGGTCTTGAGGCAGTTTTTTTTTATACAACTAGCTGGTGGAACAAGCAGATGGCCCCACCTGATGTTAAGTGGTATCCATCACCAATAACAAAGCGTTGCCTCGAAGTCACGCACGATAGGAACGTGCCCTACGAAGCACTGCCCTGCGTCCATCAACTTGAGGCATACAGATGTTAAGCCTCATGTTCCTGTAATTACACCGGCAACCACACTCTTCAAACCGAGACACAGCAACGCTGCTTGGCGGCAGAAAAAGGCGTGGTGGTAGTACTTCCCCGGACGAGCCCTTCATAAAGAGCTCTACTACTCTTACTTAGTTAGGGTCTTGGCAGAATAACAGCGTCTACTGAACACTAAGCACTATGCTGAACTTAAGACCTATTTGCTGCTGTAACATATACCTCATATTGTAACATGTAGGTTGTTAACATTGTTTTGTTGATAAAAAATCTTTTTGACTGACCTTTCTCTTTCTATTGTGCTATAACCAGGGGTCGGAATAGGTAGAGTTTTTAAGTGCCAAATGACGTAAACTTACCTACGCAATGTTGGGGAAATTGGGGAACCCGAAATTGGGGATTAATAAAAATTGTTTTCTAAAAATTATGGGATTTTTTATATACAAACTAGCTGATGAAACAAGCAGATGGCCCACCTGATGTTAAGATTGATATTATTGTCTTCTAAAACTCTTTTTTCCTATGTTAAACACAAACTAAGTAACGTTACACGTACAGCAAAGCTATTTTAAAAACCATACGGAAAAGTTTTGAATCGGAAACGTCAGCTTTTATCACATTTGATTTCGAACCCGAATCGTTTCCGGCACGGGGATTAAAAAAGGCATATCCATATTTATATTTCGTAGTAGCGTATTTAACGTCATTTGGAACTTAAAAACTCTACCTATTCCGACCCCTGGTTATAATATCAAGTTCCATGCCTGAAATCTACTTTTCTCAAAAAGCAGTGCGGAAGGAACTTGCGTCTCTGGATGTGAGAAAGTCAAACGGACCGGATGGCATTCCAGCTCTAGTGCTGCAAAGATGCGCCCCCGAGCTGTGTTCTGTTTTATCACACCTTTTTGAACTATCATACACCTCAGGTAATGTGCCTTCTTCGTGGAAGATAGCTCATGTACACCCTATTTCCAAAAAAGGTGATCGAACCAACCCATCAAACTACAGACACATCGCAATTACCTCTTTACTCTGTAAGGTGATGGAGCGAGTAATAAATACTCGCCTTCTAGCGTACCTAGAAGAGCACCAGCTGATTAGCGACCGTCAATACGGCTTCCGTCATGGCCGATCCGCTGGTGATCTTTTAGTCTACCTCACTCACCGTTGGGCTGAAGCCGTCGAGAGTAGAGGGGAAGCCCTGGCAGTCAGTCTTGATATTGCCAAGGCTTTTGATCGGGTTTGGCACAAGGCACTCCTAAGTAAACTACCATCTTACGGGCTTCCTGAGGGTCTTTGCAAATGGGTTGCCAGCTTCTTGTCTGGACGGAGCATCAGAGCTATCGTCGATGGTTCCTGCTCGGACCTAAAGCCTATCAACGCTGGCGTCCCACAAGGATCAGTGCTGTCGCCCACGCTATTTATCATGCACATCAATGATATGTTGCAAATCAGCGGTCTTCACTGTTATGCTGATGATAGTACGGGTGACTCATTTTACTCTGGCCATGCAAACACACCACGTTCTGGGATTGATGAGAATAGACGTAGGCTTGTGTCTGATGTTGAAAGTGTCTTAAAGCTAGTCTCCGACTGGGGAAGTAGGAACCTAGTCACTTTTAACCCGACGAAGACTCAAGTTTGCGCTTTTTCATCCAAGAAAGATCCATTCACCGCGGCTCCAAGTTTTCAGAATGTTCCCTTGTCTGTCTCAGGTAGTATCGGGATTCTGGGGGTTGAGATATCTAACGAGGTCCAATATGGGAGTCATCTCGAAGCAAAAGCTGCACTGACTTCCAAAAAACTTGGAGTGCTAAACCGAGCCAAACAGTATTTCACACCAAAACAACGGCTATTGCTTTACAAAGCACAGATTCGGCCGCATGTAGAATACTGTTCCCATCTATGGAACGGGGCACCCAAGTATCAGCTGCAACGATTTGACTCCCTACAGAGAAGAGCCGTTAGAATTATCAACGATCCCAAACTTACCGATGCGCTAGAGCCGCTCGGCCTGCGCCGCGACATTGGTTCTTTATGCGTGTTCTACCGGCTGTACAACGGGGAGTGCTCTGAAGAGCTATTTGACCTTATCCCAGCGTCAAGATTTTACCACCGCTCCTCTCGGCACCGGGATCGAGCTCATCCACACATACTAGATCCTTGGGTTTCACGCACTGTCCGTTTTTCAAGATCATTTCTCCCTCATACCCATAAACTGTGGAATGAGCTACCATCAGGGGTTTTTCCGCCAATATACAACATGAGCAGCTTCAAGAAAAATGTTAATAAAATCCTTCAGGGTAGACAACGCAACGACAACGCCCCTGGTGTTGTTGGTGTCTATGGGCGACGGTGACCGCTTACCATCATGTGGGCCGTAAGCCCGTTTGTCTATCATTTATATAAAAAAAAAAAAAAAAAAAAATATTATTCTTCCTATCTACATATTTCATTTTCATGTTTTTGTATGTTGTGTACTAAGTAGCAAATTAATGATTGTCTATATCTATGTCTTTATTTGGAGCTAGATATGTGTAAAGTCCACCAATATTTATATATTCATTTAATACATTGTAGTTTTAGTTTTTGTTCCGAATGACCTGTTTTCGACATCATTTCATGGAATAATTCCCAACAAATTTTTATTTGCAGATAGCGAAGAGGGCGAACAAATAGTTACGTCGAGAAAACGCGACAACAAGAGACGTCGAATTGTTATCGAAGATGATTCGGACTAAGATTACTCTGTTCTTTTGTAACCCCTGAATGGTGATGTATTATAATTTGTAACACGCCAACTTAAATATATATTTTCTATTTTCCTAAAAGCAATTATATAAGTGATGTTTTATTAAGGCGTCCCTTACCTACAATATAATTGCACAATACATTTGATTGTACAATAAGATTGAAAGGCCTTTTGAATCCAAACGATCAATTCTATTGCGAAATAAAACGAAGTGCGAACGATGTTTTTGTATTCAGCCGTAGAATAGTATTAATCCCGTGTGCACCCGTGTGCAGCAACATGTCTGAACAAGATTTAGTTGCAGCTGTAGTGTTGTTGCTTGTGCTAAACGTAAACGAACACGTCGTCTTTCCTTATCTTTTTCCGCCATTTTTGCTTTTTGTGAAATTCGTAAAGTTAATACGCGTGCACTTCTCGCCAAGACGAAGCACCGACTAAAAACTATTGCGCAATGCTAACCCTACACGATGCAATGGAAAAATATGGTGCAATTAAAAATTAAACTCGCTCAAACTTTCGTTCAATCATTGCGAAATCTTCAATATAATACGGTCAATTATATTGCACAATTCGTCTTATTGCGCAATATTATTGATCGTTTCGGGCACGCTTTATTTACGTTCACGTTTGTGTAATCTTATATTTGTGATTCCTTTGAGGGTATTAATATGTTTCGTTTGGCATTTTCTTATATTTTATACAAAAAGTGTAGGTACAAAGCAGCTTGATTAAAACCACAGATTAAAACATTGCATACCAGAGACAGGACGTAGATACATAACGTAAGCTATCGATAGTACGATTATTAGCATAATCTATTTAGGGTGTAAAAATAACACCCCTAAAATCTTAAGCGGAAGCTTGCTTCACGGTCAATTGACTTCAAAAATAACAAAAAACATAAAGGTATTTTAGTCGCGGCTCCGTTCGCGTGTAGTATGAGTATTTATTCCAGGTAACAATCTAGTCTATTTTCATTTATCAAAGAACAAATTTTATTTCTGGGTCTGGTCTATGTACCCCACATAGAAAAACTTGAAAAATATTGAAGATTACCATTCAAATGCAATTTCATTAATATGTAGGCTAATAAAGTTGTCATCACTAAATGTTGAGCTGTTCGAATTTCTTACTATGTGCACATTTATAGAGCCGCCATGACAGTCTGTAATTGACGATTGATATGACGTCAATCAATCGAGTCGTCGACACTTCCTCATTCAACCATCTTGGTTTGGGAAATGCGGTCAGAATCGAACCGAAGTTCATTTTTCTGGCGTCAACTTCGTGAGTTACTGCTCACGAGTCTTTTGGCTTTGCCACGAGCGCCATCCTCACGGTTGGCCTTTCAGTGGCTTTCCCATGGCCTTTATAACCAGCGGAGGTTGTAGGTTGGCCTCATCTTGTCTCACGAGGAGTCGGGTGTGCCCAGGAGCTCGCGGGGCAGTGGCCGCCAGGGAGTCCGAGAGTCAGGAGGTCGCGTGTGCAGCGGAGCAATGGCGTTGAGATGAGCGTGGTGGCAATTGTCGGCGCAGTCGAACATTCGCCGCGCCAGCATTACCACAGTCTCCTCAACGCTGGATATCTGCACGTCGCGAGCGATGACGTCGTTCCTGACGTATCTTCCCGCTCCTGTGCATACTCGTAGAGCGATATTTTGTTGTGCTTGGAGTCTCTTTCGGTTTGTAGCCGAGCACAACCCGTACCATGCCGGCGCCGCATATGTGAGCCGGGAGCGGATGTACGATTTGTAGACTCCAACTTTGGTCCTCAGTGGAAGTCTGGACGATAAAACGGGTCGTAGCATCGCTCGAGCAGCACGCGTTTGGCGTATTGCGCGCTCGACCTGAGCTCTCATGATATGACGTATTGCATTTTTTAATTTTTTGACAGATTTGTTGCTTTTTTTGACGGTAATGAAATTACTTTCACTCTCAAGCTTGACTTATACAACAGTTGTCAAAATGACATTCACGCATGTCAGTCCACAATATTTTTAGTGCATTGTGTTGCTCTTGCTCATCAACATTTTCTTGGTCAAGACCAAGAAAATGTTGATGAGCAAGAAAACGGAGTAAAAATAAATCAAATAAGCACTTTAAACAGTTACTATATTGCTAAGCGATAATTATATATACCGTGCACAAACGCGACTCCGGCTCCATATTATTGATGAAACAGCTCCTTTATCTTCCAAGTTTTTTCCAAATCCGTGTAGTCGTTATTGAGATGAGGGAGAACAAACATACAAATGCAAACTTTCTCGTTTTTAATATTAGTAGTATAACTCTTGTGGTAGTAGCATCAGTTGTGGACACTGCTGACTGTTGATACAACATTATTCAGACAGCAAAAATCACCCAAGTGATCTTGGAATCCGCAGAGTTTTCAATTTGGCTTTCTGTAATACATTCACCCATCACTAGCGCCACCCGCGTAAGTGTTTTAGCGGTGAAAATGTCAACGTGAGTGGCGAAGCTCAATCGAAGTGAGCGCGGATCCACTAGGTGATACTCCCGTGATTTTTTTGCTTACGGAAGCACTACAGAAGTGCTATTTTATCAACTATACTCACCCAAGTGACCGTAAAAACCGCGGTATGTTTTCAATTTGGCATTCTGTAATACACTCCACCACTAGCGCCACCCGCGTGAGTGTTTTGGCGGTTAAGGCGAAGACAAGAGCTAATGTGACTAATGTGACGTAAAGCAAAGTTATAATGAATTTTTTACTAAACTGTGCAATGATTGATCGCGATTTTTCATAAATGAGTTTAGTGATTTTATATCTTTCAACATGTCGAAACGTGCGAGCGAGAGTCACATTAGCTCTTGTCTTCGCCTTAAAATGAAAACGTGAGTGAGGAGAAGTTTGTAATCGAAGTGAGCGCGGATCCACTAGGTGATTCCGTGATTTTGTTGTTTACGGAATAGCACTACAGAGGTCGAATTGTTTTCTTCATATTGTGCGAGTCATTTGTTTCTGACACATTGTTTTGGCTCGCGAGACTTGCTGATACAAGCTCTTTGGTGACTAATAAGTTGTCTTATAACGAATCATTTTACGAATAAACGGCGTAGAAAACATTTTATTCTTCGCAGTTTATGTGGTTCGTATTCTGCGGACAAATTCTTTGTCGCCAAATTTAACATTCTACTACTAAGTAGGTACTATTACTAGTAACAGTTTATAGGAGAAGAGCACCAAAGATCTAGTGGGAGTGACCTCGCCTTCTATGGAAAGGTCGTAGGTTCGAAACCGGTCGTGCAGCAATAGGTTTTTCCTTTGTAAACATGTGCACAATGCCAGTGCCCTCAAACGGTAAAGGAAAAATAAAATAAATATTGGTCAACTTTTCACACAGCACTATTGAGCCCCAAATTAAGCCAAAGCTTTTAATATGGGATCCAGATAGCTGATATAATACATAATATACTTTTTTTTGTAAATATGTACATACTTATATTTTATAATAACACCCAGACAGAGAACAAACATCTATGTTCATCACACAAATGTTTGTTCTCGGTGGGGATCGAACCCACGGCCTACGGCACAGAAGGCAGAGCTACTACCAACTAAATATTATAGCGATAAGTAGAAATGGCAAAGTACAGGGTGTCTCAAAAGAAAGTTCACATTTGTTTTGGTTATTGCGTGAACGCAACTATTCTGAGGGGCGCGGGGGGGATGTCAATCGGTAGCCTGGCTTTTGGGAATTTAGTCGCTATGGAGCGTTTCTCGGGAGCGGACCGTGCGTTGTGCGTACGCGAGTTTTATAAAAATGGTAATTCGACGACTGTAGCGCGTAAAAAATTCTGCAGCATTCGACATATTCGTCACTTGAATGATGCGCCAACCACTCGACTCATTGCAAGATGGGTCGAGAAGTTTGAAGAGACCGGTTCAACACTGGACAAACCAAAATCCGGGCGTCCAAGATCTTCTAGAACGGTCGAAAACGTAGACAGTGTCGCCCAGTCTATTCGGGACGATCCGAACCTTTCAATTCGGAAGCGTGCTGTGGCCTTAAACGTGCACAGATCGTCATTATGCCGCATTTTGCATAAAGATTTAAAACTGCACCCGTACAAAATTCAGTTGGTGCAAGAATTAAAGCCTCAAGATGCTGGTCAGAGGCTTGCCTACGTAAATTTTTCCTGGAAAATTGATCTCCAGAATAGGTGACATAAGTTGGCCTCCACGCAGTCCCGATTTGACACCTATGGACTTTTTCCTGTGGGGTTACGTCAAATCCAAAGTTTACTCCAACAAACCGACTTCCCTGGCACAATTAAAAGAAAATATCCGTCACGAAATCGCATCCATCACGGAGAATACCTGCCGAGCCGTCATAGGCAATTTTAGTGCTCGATTAAACGAATGCCGTGAACGCAACGGCTTACATTTGGACCATGTAATTTTTAAATAATAAATTCCCAAACAGTGTACTTTAATATGTAATAAACATTTTTTCAATAAACTCCTTACTTTTTTTTAAATTATGGTTTTAAATATGACATTTCTTTTGAGACACCTTGTATGTTTCACTTATTCCATAATACAAACGAGGGTTATATCTCCATGTTTGTTATCCCACACAGGAATTCCAATAAGCCCGCATCGAATAGCAATACACTCGTTGAGCTCCCGGTATTTTCTTCCAATTGCATCGCACTGTTGTAGCATGCGATATTGCAAATATTGTGCACTATAAATAGAGAAGACATCCGAGCGATTCTATGGTGCGCGTATTGTAGTACCGGGGTGCTACAATCCCTATATGGACAGCTATATAAAAACTTTTGAAAATGTTAAGTCACTGAATGTAGAACTAACTTTTGTTGAAATTCATTACAAAACGAAAGTTTAGCAAATATTTTCAATAATCATGAACCAAACTAGTTTTTTCCCCTATAAAATTACCTAAGTCCAACACTGTGAACGCGAAAAAAAAACAGCAGTTTCATACAAAACTTGGCTAAAATGTATGAAACAGCTGTTTTTTTTTGCGTTCACATTGTTGGTTCTTTAGAAAAAGTTATTTATATTGATGGGTACTTTAGCCCCCTGAAGTTTTAAATACAAGTATTGGAACACCTTGTTTAATATAAAAAATTGAAATTGAAAAAAAACCTTGTATAATCGTTTAATTATAATCCTTTAAAAACCCATCAAATGAGGCAATTTTTTTTTCAAATAAAAAATGTTTATCGGCAATTTTTTGGAAATTGATTGTTTGTTGGGGCACTTCCCATTTGTATGGGCTCGTTACGTTAATTAACAAAGTTTATCAACCTTATGTTTGAAAAAACATTGCTTGAATCTATTCTCTTCAAATTCAATTCAAGGCACTTTCAGTTCGAAGTCATACAGAAGCTTAATTACAACCCCGCATTATTTGGTATCGTTATTATGTTCTGTGCACGAGGGAATATAAATGACAAACTCGGAAGATTAATATCGCAGGGTGTGCACTAAATCTTTTCACTCAGCATCAGATTAGCGCCCTCGACCCAACCTTAAACGTATCGCTGTTTTTCTACCATTATCTAACATTGTAAACAAGCTGCCCTTGCCTGGGGCGGAAAAGCTACCTTAAATAACATTCAAATTTACGTGTACACAGGTCCCTACAATATTATATTAATTTACCAACGTACCCACGCCCTTGCTTGATTAGCAATACGTGCCAACAAGCCTGGCAAAATGTCGAAGGTAGGATTAAATTATCTAGTCATCAATAAATCGAGCTTAATAGAGCGGGATTGCCGATTCGATGTACCCGAGTTTCACGAATAATGCTGAACACGATCGCAAATATTTATCGGTATAAAATGCTAACCCACAAGCCAGGTGACCCGTCCGAATAGCTGGGATAGTATTTTCACTCAAAATACTTGCAATGTTTGTATTCATAGATTGATTTTTATTCAAATATTGAGTTTGTCCGTCCCTCGCAGAATACTTACCGAAATGGCGGCAAAAAATACAAACGATCGTATCATCGTAATCCGGCAAGCGATCAAGCCTGCGAGTGTTCCTTATTCAAATGCTCAGCGAGCTATTTTAATGTTTTAACACAGCACGCCATCAATCTTTGCCGAGGCCGAACGTGGCCCATTACTGCCGCCCCTTGCAATTATCCACTCGAATAAAAACGCTTTAAGTGTTAAATTAACGATATCTCAGCGAGCGAGACGAGAGACTTGTCTGACTAAGTGATTAATTTCGAGCCAGAACAGAGGATAGTGATAGTGGACCGAGTGCCGTGCAGCAGATACAATCTTGGAGAAACTCGTTTATATCCGGCTCACAGGCGGCTCCGTTTCAACTGGTATTTAAATCAATTGGACTAGAGAAGGTGCTATAAGCCCTTTCGCAAAGAAATTACCGTACGCTGCGAATGTAAAGCATCGTCTTATCGACTCCAATGTTCCGAAATCCATTGACGGAAAATTGCCGGAATACGTACGAACTCGTATATTATGTAGACCTCCGGGTAGATGGTATTCCGAAGTCGGTAACAACGGCGTGCAAATCTCGTTGCCGCTAATGTTTCTTATTTCTACGGTAGGCACTTAGCTGCGTAAATATAAACAACCGTCATTCTTTTTCTTTACGGCCTCGGCTGGAGAGAAAAGAATGACAAACGAGTTAAAGAATAATGGAAAGTAAATGAAAACAGCAAAATCGCTTTTGTCAACTGCTTTTCTTTCTCCATTGTCGGCAACATGGAAAGTTATACACAAACAGTTCGAAGAATGGCACGTTGAGTATTCAGTAAACGAATTTATAACAGGCATTTCTAAAAATCGACGAATTTATGATTCGTCGATTTTTAGAAATATTTTATATTAAAAAATGTGCCTATGAGATTTTTTCACATCCTACTCTTTAAGTATTCTAAGTTCAGGTTTTAACCTTTATTTTATCAAAATAATTTACAAATTCACTTACCTATTGAGAAAATACAATTGATGTTGTGATATTTAGGTATCTATAGCTATAATCATTTAACATGCGATAGTATAGGTAACATAAAATATTTAAGTAGTAGTTTGAGTTCGTTAATTATTCTACTCCATTTCTGTATTTTTTTTGGGATAGAAAGGCCTACTTACCTACTTGTCCAGGTTTTGAGTTATATTTGTTCTAAGTTTAATATCAATCGGTCTCGGACTGATTGAGCCACAGACATCCTAAACATCGTAACTTAGTAATCGTATCCTAAACATCGTAACTTAGTAACAACATTAAATAGTATTTAAACATAATCTGATTTTTAAATAGGACATAGATTTTATAAATGATTTATATATTTATAAATGATACAAACCCCAAGTCCAAATTTAATGCTCTCAATTTGGCTTCACGTTGACATTGTTAGATACACTTCATTGAACTTAAGTTGCACAAACTTTCAAAAGCTTTTTCGATATTCATTATTTTTCCCAATACTTTTAAATAAAAACATGACATACAAATGGTATCCAAGAACATTCCAATAAAGAAACTTATAATTTGCAGTAAAATAGCGCGTTTATGTTTGCGAAGAATCCAACAACATTAAAGAGAGGATGCGAGGGTTCGCACGAAGCACCCTCAGGTAAAAACCAAATTGAATTTTCCCTCGGCCAAATAGAACGGTATCGCGTAGATAAATCTCGACTCTACCTCATCCCGTATCTACAGAAAACAAAGTTTAATACGAAAGTAAATAGAAAAAGTGCGAGTGAAAACATTCAATGTTTGAACATTTAATTTGTGCCTGATCCACACAAATCCGGACGCGGGCTCATAACTTCTGAATTGTTGACGATCAAGCCGAAACGCTTCAAATTTATGCAACCGATAGGCGATTTCATATTCAAAAGCCTACCACAATTCAAATATCGTAACTTTAGTTGGTAGTTTTGACGCATCCACTTCAACGTTTTTGTTGATCGAAAACCTACCAATATAATCCACTAAAATATAGGAATTTACATTAGCCTATTTTTATTAGGTAATTAGTGGCAGGCAGGCTTGCTTTTGAGCGAGACTTGGCCGATATCACGCCTAATGAGGCCACGTTCGCGGGTTTTCTGCAGAATAATTATCTCTATATGGGCCCTTTTAATCGAGTGTTCCGAACCGCGCTTTACGGCATTATAAAGCTAATGTTATTTTATAACGGGCCTTGGGCGTGCGTTTAATTTAAGCGGTACGAAAGATGGCGCAGTTTCCGCGGTCTGCTTCAGAAACATTTCGAAATAATGACTTTCGCAAAGTGTTTCCCTTCAAATATTCGAACTTTTAAAAAACAATATCATAGATCTTATTTTTTTTAATTGAATATAATATTTTTCTTATTTGGATATGGAATGCAGTTGATATACCATTATCACAAGATTTCCGCTTCAAACTCATTCGAGACGAATCAGTTCGGACTCAGCGGTTCGCTACTAATCGTGCGAGAAACTCACGTATAAAGCTCACACATCCTCTCTGCCTTTGTGTTCATGCTTACTGAAACAGATTAAAAATATACTATGTCATAATTCCCGCTTATAATAATGCTCACTCGTTTAGAGAATAAAGCTATCGTAGAATAATTTCGCTACATACTGATAACTGAAAAGCAATTTTCAAATATGCATAATTATACAAAATTAATGGAGCAGCATATAAATTAGAAAGTGTGGCAGTTTGTTTGTTAGAACGGGCGCATATACGAGGTCGATCCTCGCCTCCGGTGACATATTTGGGACATTGTCGCGGCAAATAATTAAAAAGTTTAGATTCATTTCAGCGGTGTCAGGAGGTCGAACCGCTCCGGCGACCGCGCCTGTCACGAACTTGTGCATTAACTTTTCATTTGCAAGTTTGAACGAACCTCGTCGCGCGGCAACTTCGCCATTTCTACTTACGATATGGAGAATGTGGACTGAGTGGCATCGCGTCACGAGCTCACTGATATACCCTAATCTTCTATAGGCGGCATCAAGACAACCTAGGTAAAGCTTTTAACAATAGCTTGTGTCTTCGTTCGCAGATTGCAATCGTTCGATCGTTGTTGGTACATAAGACGTTGCACTATAACTTGGTAGAGGGCCAATAACGCGCACGGATAAGCACGATAATTCGCTGCCAAACTAAAATCGATTGTTATCGCAAACGACATCTTCCCCGGGGTTCCCATAACTTCATTTAACTTTCCTAAATTAATTTTCATTTCATCATTTAATTGAGAGATGAGTTATAATTGGAGGGCCGCAATCGCTCGGGATCCACAAACGGAATAATGTCAAATCAATTAAAAGTTGAATTCGGCGGGCAGAGAGCCAACCTCCACCAAAGTTGATTCATTAGTAGTGGGCGCGCTGCTGCCGCCGCAGACTGCCTCTTGGTATTCCACAATATTGCGAGTTATCAGCGCTGCGCAGCCACTCCGCCGCGCTCACATACGTTCAGATATTCACTGACAAAGAATACTTTATGCCTGTTATCGGAAACTTAGAGAGCCTCTCAGAATAACCGTGCGAAACATCTTGCAACATTATTATAGAATCATAATATAATACTTACGTTATTCTAAAATAACATGGAGCTCCACTGAGTTTCTCATTTCAAATTAGTGCAACTACATTTACCTGCTACAAACGGATGGGTACATACTCATGGTACGATGCGGAATTCTATCCAAATACCGAGACTAAGAGAGTATCTCGGCGTCAGCAAATATTTATCTAGTCAAAGACTTGTCTCGTCTCGCATGATACCCTGAGACGGCACCCCAAGCTTCTCGACATTTTTGCAGTCACCGACAAGGGAATAGCTTGCAAATATTAGAAACTCTAAACTTTTCCAGACCAAAGTAAATGTTTGAGGTTGTCTTTCGAACAATTTTGTAACTTCAAGGACAATTTTTGAAATAAAAAGCTATTTTGGCTAATGGCTGCCTAATGGCTGCGGAGTAATTTATCAAAATGGACACTCGTCACATTTCAACGCGCAATGTCGACCGAATAAACAACGTCAATTTCGTTTCATCCCTCATCAATTAACAAACGAGTATTTTTAAAACACGCATCACCACTCCTCGTTAACAAACAATAATTTATTCTGTATCGCGGTGTTTTTGTTATTGCTCTTTATTTACTTTGGAAACATTGTATTGTCGGTCAACTGAACGCGGTACAAGGCAGTCTTCGGGCGATGTTTCCTTAGTAAACGCAATAACATTTGCATAGGTCCCGTCAACTGCTGGCGTACTCATAAAAGTAATACGAAAGGGATCACACTTGCGCTGCGTAATAGTGGAACTTTTCCGGGGATCAGCGAAAGCAATTCCGTACTCGGGAGTTGCTAAACAGGCGTTATTTACAATGGCGACGAGTTAAGGACTCTCACGGTAACCGCCCGCAGTAAAGCACCATCTGCTGCCGGCATCATTACATTTTACGAACTGATCGCAAAACCGATCTTGGATAATTTGCCGGCTTCCGACGCGCAGCTTCATGCGCGTACTCATGGTTATATCATTTTAATACGTGTGGGTGTACAAGTTATTTTAACGTACGTATATATAACAAACAGACTCTCGTTTCACAAATACAACACGGTTCCGTTGTCATGTTCAGAATAGTGTTTACTTTAATACTTATTTTGTGAATTTAGCGTCGTAAAATAAAATATTATTTATGGCCTTATGATTGCTATGGAAAATTAAAATCACATGTTTGATGACCCACTGTCCGAGTATTTAAATTGATTTCATCGGAAAGCTCAAACGAAAAATTAGCGGCAGATAAAATGAATATAATACAAGCTAAAGGCTTATCCGCTGCGGGCGATTTATTCAAACGACCAATAAATATTCAAGAGTAATTAACCGCCGCGCCGCGTCGATACGAACCAGAATATTTTTCGCTGCCGTCGGTCGATTCCACGTTAATCCTCGCAAAGGTAGATTACCAAGTGTTGCTAACTCCCTGAAACGCCAACGGAAAATACATATTTTATGTAAAGTTAAAGCAAAAAATGAGCTCCTGAAATTAATTACTTTATATTTTTGGACGCTGCCATGAAACAAATTAACGACTCGACAGCAAATTTTTCAGCGCTAAAAGTTTTAAAACTTTAAATTGCTTTGAATATTTGGAAACATCCGCCAAAAATTTAACTAATTTTGGAATAAGTAACACACTATGCTCAGGAAAATAAAATAACAATTAAAGCAAACTAAGCTACTATCAACGAGTATGTAATAAAAAAATACTTCTAAACAGTTGACTCAACAAGCCAAGTTTGCGCACGAAACCTCACGTCTTTTCCGTCTGACGGGAGCTCAAAAGATTTCAGCTAACGTTCCTGTGAGCTCGGTTACGAAGCAACTCTATTGTCTGTAGACAGCCGTCTTCGTAGAGGCGCTACGATAGCTCTACGGTGTGCTACGAGGCAACAACTTGTATAATTTATGTTGCATTGCTTTATGGATTTATAGTTGCATATGGCCGAACGCTACCTTAAATTCTAAAATAAAAATTGAATATAAAATTCTGTGGCTATTCAGTGCATATTTTCTAGTCCCTGAGAATTGTTTGATGCCAAAACGATTCCTATTTTCAACAAGAATACTAAGCGCACTCTGTATACATTCCATGCATGTCCCCTGACGCGGTTATTCGGAAATCAAGTTATTGCGAAAACATTTTGCTACCGTTTTTCTTGTGTATTGTTTGCCGATTTAAAACTGTTGTAGTGGCATGGATATATTTTAGTGTCATATTACTTAAAATAGAAACTTTGATACTTATTAGTATCGTTATTAGCCCCATAACAACTACTACTTATATAAATCTACAAGTACAAACAATGTTGGTATGTTTATTCTCTGTTTTAAAAAAAATTCTGTAGGTACCCAAATTACTTTAGTATCTGTCGTTTTTTATTTACATAAAAATACTTGGATGGACAATGTTGGATGGAACTTTTTCTATTATGTTCCAGCTTTTCAAATGACAATTAAAACGAACAAAGTCGTGAACGAAACAAAGTAGTTCATAAATTATTTATGAAGAGATCTTCATATTGTCGCTAATAAAATGCTTACAATAATTTTACTCTCAAACAATTCTCGCATTGTGGTCCGATTCCAACTCAGACTATGTATTTAGTTCAAAGCCTTACCTCGAGGGGTTTTGTCTTTCCAAGGCTTATTTCGCAATCAAAACGTCCCCAGTGACTTTCTCCGAAATAAATTCCAAGCGGTCCATTCGTTACCCAACGAAAGTTTGAAATACAATTCGTCATAGCTCTTTTCAATTGGCCCTTTTCATTTTCGTATTTAACAACGAGTTATTACATATTCTGTTTGTTATACACATTTAATATAAATAAGTTTAGGAAAATTTATTCATTGGTTTTTAGATACAGAGATGAACGAAATAACAAAAGTTAAGACTTTCACCCAAATAAGTTTCATTGACTACACCTACACAGCCTCGGCATGAATTACGTAACCTACTTTTGAGTGTGGGTGAAGAAGGGCCCTAATATCCAGTAAGATTCAATAGCTCGGAAAATTGGGATATTAGGTTAATCGCTTATAACTTTTATAGATAATTTCATACCTATGTAACACGTTAATTACGTTCCTTTGAAAGGTACTGACATTTTATTTATTACCACAGCGTACGTTTTATACGTGAAGTGCGTAACATGAAATTATAATGGCACGAAAGATAGGGTGTGGATGCCGGTGCTACAAGCACATGAACATCTGTATGCCTCAAGTTGATGGACGCAGGTCAGTGCATTGTAGGGCACGTTCTTTTAGCCCGTGACTTGCGAGGCAATGCTTTGTTTTGGTGATTGTGACCACTTAACGTCTGGTAGGCCATCTGATTGTTCTATTTAGTAAATATTGTAGAACAAAGTTACCTACTTCATGTGTTATAGTGTTTTACTTATGGAAGTTACAAAGATTTATCGATATCCCAAAAAAGTTATGAATCGTGTGGGATATGAACCCACGATTCGATATACGATATCCTACTCAGTCCCTAACTTTTGAGATATTATCAAATTTTATTTACATGCTTATTTTCCGTGAAGTTTATCCAATCAAGTTAACAGTATAGTGGGTAGAGATTCATTCGTAGCGGTCTCTATTCATAATAGTAGTCAGTCTTATTACGGCTCAGGGGACACTAATGGACCAGCCTAATTAAATGGATGTCAAAGGCCCTCAATAGAATGTTGTCGGTCGACATACACCCTGTTTACATATTCAACAGCTGCCCATCGAATCCTGATTAACATCTTGCGCAATGGCACTACTTAACTGATTTTGCAAAGATCTTTGTTCGCTCAAAACGCTCGCCATTTTGAATTTACTGAAATATTTTTAGAGCTTTTTAATTGAAACTACACTATGCTTTAATTCGCCAGACTACAATTTATACTCTTTTTTAAAGTTAACTTCGTAGCTGTGTGGTTCAATGGAAATAGAATAAGCGGATTGAATAAAGCTGACAATAAAAAGGATGTAAAACCCACCTTGCGATTCTAGAGATGCTCGATAATAGTGATGTCCAAGTTTCTTAAGAGCTATTGTGCAAATTAGCTGTTACAACTTATGTGACGACAAAAAATGAGTGGTGACTTTTTTGGCATTTGAGCATTTGTTGTATGTATAAGATCATAAGCCCATATGGCGCTGTTTTTCAGTGGCGCCATTGTGAGTAGAGCAAAAGTATCTGCGACACGCGTTTTGCTAATTATATATTTATAAGTAAACCCGTGAAGCGCTCGTCGTGTAGCTTTTTTTTTTATTCATCTAGCTGATGGAACAAGCAGATGGCCCACCTTTGCACCCACCCACACAGCATTGCCTCGTAAGTCACGCACGATAGGAACGTGCCCTACGATGCACTGCCCTGCGTCAATCAACTTGAGGCATACAGATGTTAAGCGTCATGTGCCTGAAATTACACCGGCAACCACGTCTTCAAACCGAAACACAGCGCTGCTGCTTGGCGGCAAAATAAGGCTAGCCTATTTGGTTAACCTATCGGCTATTGAGCAACGTAGTGCGTGGTCACCATTTAGATGGGCGACCGCTACTAGCATTTACAATTCAGTGCTGCCGGGCTTCTGAGCGGTTAAGCCATGACGGAGGTCTTTGGCGCGGCCTAAAAACCCCATCACCAGAGTTAGGCACTATCTCACACAAACCTGCTTGGTTTACCCGTGAAATATACAAGCAAACTTACATAGAGTAGTTTTAGTGCTCTTAATTTCCAGACAATGAATATAAGAAGGCTAGAATATTATATTTTGTCATAAGTTCTTTACTTACTGAAGAAAACTAAACCCCTGCTTGTAAATTGCTCCACATAACATGAAAGACTCTTGAGCAGCGGTGGGTCGGTGAGATCCTTCATTCGGCTCGCTACGTGACGAGATTACTGACGGCTAGTGCTGTGCTATTCAATCTATCGATCACGCGTAAACAGGCACCAGTAATCCCAGTAAGAGCCTGTAGTGCGTATTTGTTGAGACAATTTGTTTTACGCTTTGCAGATCACGAGTGCTCCATTTTTTGTATTGGAGTAGTCAAACCGGTTGGGTAGACTTAAGAATTATTAAACTATTAAGTTCAACCAGTTGAACTAATTGCACGAAAAATTCCAGTTATTTCAACTTTGTTATTTCTTTGTAAAAGTTGAACTTTCTGGACAAAATTGTCGCATATTGTTATCGGGCTCAGTACCCCAAGTATGAGTTTTGCTTACCATATTTGGTTTTTCGTTTTACGTTTTTGTTCAGTGTTCATTGCGGGTTTTGTATGAAGACGCGATAGGGATACCGATATGGAACTTTACAAAACCCGCAATGAGCACAGAGCAAAAACGGTTCGTTTTTGTTCCGTGTTCATTGCGGGTTTTGTATGAAGACGCGATAGGGATACCGATATGGAACTTTGCAAAACCCGTAATGAACACGGAAAAAAAACGTAAAACGAAAAGCCAAATATGGTAAGCAAAACTCATACTTGGGGTACTGATATTATAATTTCACGTATCTATACGATCATAGAATTGAGTCTAGTAACGGCGCGCAGTCGAACAGCACTAGAGCAGTTGAAGTGAAACGGTGCACCAAATGGATTTTTATTCCGTTGAAGTTACGCCAGCCAATTAGTTTTGTGCAAGTGCATCGAGAATGCTCACAACCTCATTACTTCACTCTTCAGGAAATTCAAAACTCAACCGAGTTCCATTTAAACTGACAAAATGAATTCACCCGGTGAAATTTATTTTGCGACGCGCGCTATCTGTTTAATTTACAATTCGGGGTAATGCAATGTGTTGTTCAGCATAATAACAAGTAAATAGGCTTTGACATCTGTTATGGATGGTTTATACAGCGTCTGGGCAATTTACCCGTGATTATTCACTATACGAGCAACTATGGTGCGCATTACAGCTATGTAAAAACAATTTTTTTGTAAGGTTTTTTAAACGTAGGCAAACGATTTTCGACAGAGAAGCTCTGAGTTGGTTTTTGTTTCGTGCTTTCAAAAGAGTTTATTATAAACTACCTGCGCCTTTGTCTGCGTGCAGATCATTAAAATCGGTTTAGCAGTTCTGGCGGAGTAAGGTACTTCCTGTTTTCCGTAGGCTTTTCGTGTGTTTCGCGATAAAAAATGCGTAGCGTAGCGAATAGTGGAGTTTCTAATATAATAAATGAGGTACAGATACATTTGAATAAACACACAAACTAGGACCGTAACTTTCGTAGTTTATGCGCATATAAACATCATCATTTTGTAGTGGGCATATTTCGTTAGCCGCTGTGCTCGCAACCGGCAGTCAGCTCGTTTGTGGCGTCTCGTTTGCGCCTTCTACGTGACAGGAAATAGGCCGCGCCACACTCCACGCTGCTTAAACAATACACGCTCGTTATTCACGACACATTATAGTATCCCCTGTGTTTACTCGGTAAATCAGGCCGCTTTGACTCCCTTATTTCCACGTTGTTAGCTGGGGATCAACTCGTAAAGCCAACTCGCTAGTATATCTGGAATTTTGTTTACCTGTTCGCTTGATCTCCCAATCCCACACGCAGGGGATTGATTTGTTCCTTCAGGATTTCATCCTTGTCTCGCGGTTGCAAAGCGAACTTATCTGTCGGCTTAGATGTGGCTACCTGAGGGGTGAATTTTTATCCTTCTCTCTTAGTATTCATGCCCTGTAGGCTTATAATTCGGCCGAGGGTACGGTGCGAGGGATGGCCGCGCCACGGTGACGCGCCCACACGTCTTAGGAGCCTACCGAGGCCCGGCCTGTCAGCCCTTGTAAAGTAGCCCGGACGGACTCAACTACTAAACATTGTTCCCGAAATAAACTTCAATAAATTTAGTTCTATAGTCACAAACATCGCATTGTATAAGTTACCTTTCCTACATATTGAATAACCTATCGGATATCTTAGTGGATTTATCATAAAGACACTTTGGTTTATTGCTTCAATTCCGTAAAGTAGGTCCTATAGTTCCCGGCGATATCTATCGGAACGAATTTCTTAGATTTTTCATTTTTATTGGCATCGGTGGCATGTCGCTGAGTCACTGTCAGGGAGTAGTGGAGTTTCGATATAATAAATGTGATACAAGATAAATTTAACTTGCAACATTAGCACCCTCTGCTTCGACACAACGATTACACAGCGTGCGCAATTTTTCACTGGCGCCCCTGCTGGTACGGCTGGTACGGTACAATTTATGACGCGCAGAATGATTTTTCAACACTCATAAGTTAGATTTATATTTAACAGCCGAAAAGAACCAGAGCTAAATCACCAGTGGGGAAGTTTCTTTCGTACAAGATGCTGAGTCACACAGTTACGAGTATAAGGGCTTCGATTTTGGCCTTACGAGGTACGTTTTGGGGGAGAAATGGATGCTATAAATAATTACATAGACCACCAAATACATATGTGTTTTTTAATACAAACCATCGTTAAATTATTTAGGCGCGATAGACATCCCTACTTAAGGTAACCTTAATTATCAAAACTAATTAGGTATGTATACCAAAACCGCTTCAGATCTTTTAGAAACAAGTACCAATTAAAGATTCTTTGAGGATGTCTAAGGGCTGTAGTAACCCACATTTTTCACTAGTCCGTATTCCATACATGACGGGTTGCAAGCCCATCGCCGCTGCTAGAATACAAACTACGATGTTTTCTTTTATATGTATAACGTAAAGCGTATTTGTATTTACTGTATTCTTAAAATAAAATCCTATTTTAGTAAATTATTTTAATACGGCGCCAATATAGAGGACGGACGGCGCGGTACGTCCACACGCGGCCAATTAATCGAGCCAAGCGAGATAAATGCACGGTTATTTATTACAATTCGCACCAAACGGCTGGCCATTACATTTAAAACATAACGCATTCACGCTTCTACAATATTGTTGATATTTAATACCCTAAGTATTAAATATTAATACCACGTACCTGCTACATTTCTTTCTGACATTTATCCATACGTAAGTGTATCGAATTACCTACCTTTGTGGTTGCCTTCGCATACCTCATTTCGGGCGTAATCTGATTTATTAAGGGCGCGCGTCAATAGGATAGAGTTTTTTTTGTTATAAAGATCTTTTACATATACTACTTTCTGATGGAAAAACCAATGTTCCACCTGATTTTAAGTGGTAAGATAGTAAGCATTAATAAAACCACCACAATGATATAAATTAATAATACATAAAGCGAACTTCAAATCTACAAAGACCTAAAAATAACAAAGTTAGACTCAGTGTGGTGGTGAAACGGCCTCAGCTCAGGTCTCAACCATCACCTCTTTGTCTTGTCGTGTCACTAGTTTATTTCGAAACAGTGTGGTGAAAGGATTTGAAGTGCGCCTCAAGAGGCTCCTTTCGAGCACTGTTTTAACCATCACCAAGTCATAGGTACGTTCCCTACGATGCAGTGCCCTGCGTCCATCATCTTGAGGCATACAGATGTTTAGCCTCATGTGCCTCTAATTTACCGGCAACCACACCTTTCAAACCGAAACACGGAAACTTCTTGGCGGCAGAAATAGGCATGGTGGTAGTACTACACAGAGCCCTTCACAAAGAGCTATACGACTCTTAAAAAAACTCGAAGGTTTGCTAGGCAATCCTTCATGTAGGATCCCTCATAAAATATTTCACAGATATACCGCGGGTCGGTGTTCAATCACATTAAGTATGCACGTGCCATACAATACATTACGAATTCCCAACACCGGACTAACTAGTTGTGTATTGTCTATTTTACATGATGTACTAGCTAAGGACCTTGGTTTGCCCGGATTTAATCAGTTGCATTGTATATCTGTTTATATTTGGGGAAATACAAATTAGCTTTGAAAGGTAGAGCTTCTCTCTAGAACTTACTTCAAGAACTATTTTGTTCTGATGATGTTTTATTTTGTTTAAATCTAGTAGTTCGCCCCGAACTGAGATCTCGTGATGCGACCCGACGAACACACCAAAACTTTGAGTAGGTGGTAGTCAGAGGCAAGTCCAAACATTATGTTTGGACTTTTTTCTGACTACCGCCTACTAACTTGGTACGGTAACCAAGTTTCAACTCTATTGGCCTATTTATTGAAGAGTTCCGTTGAACAGACCACCATTTTATGAGAACTGAGTACCTCCTTAATTTATTTCAAGAAAAAAAAATAAGAAAAACCAAAGGAACTGACCGACCATTAGAAAAACCTTGATACCAACGAAACTCTTAGAGATGGGAGCTCTTGGGTCGCTGGTTATCTGAATTTAACTTTTTTGTTGTATCTCAAAAACCGAGCGTCCCAGAAAAAAAGTAAAAATTGTTTTGGAATGTCCTAACAAAGCCCTTTCATATGACATGCAACTTGATTTTTTTATGTAACTTTTTTTATTTTTGCCCCTTTAAAAAACCCCATATCTTAATAACCCTCCATCCGATTTTACTCATATACTTACCAGTAAATTTCTCAAGTACAAGCTATCGACTTATCAAATTTCATGCAGATCAGATCAACGGTTCGAAAGTATGGCCAGACAAACATTCATACATACATACATACATAAAATGCCAAATCGCCCAAGTTGAAACTAAGATCTTCGTTCGCTTCGCTCACTCGATCAACTATCAACATTATAACTCTCAGCTTTTCAAACTGGGTAAATTATTACACTTCCGATATACGAATACCTAGTTATTGATGTTTAGTCGATAGGCCAGGGGTCTAGACAAGATCCACTCTCTGTTTGCGTTCACGCAAGCGAAATGATAAAACTGTATGAAAATAACATTAGCTTGATAGGTGCTAACCCCAAGCTATTGTTATTTCCATACAATTTTATCTGTACGCTGCCGGCGTGAATGCAAACATAAAGTGGTTCTTGTCTAGACCCCCGATACTCACAGCATTATTGATATTGAGAGCATAACTTTAAACTATAAGACAAACTTGAACTAAAATGTTATGTTATTGGAATAGTTTAAGCGGCGCGGGCAAGCATGGGATACGTCAGGCCGGTGGCAGGCCGGAGCGCCCGAATTGAGGTCATGCACGAGACGCTTCCAGACCAGCGTTTAGCGTGATTTATGATGATATATGGCTAGATGATAGAGCACAGCACTGGGCCGTACGCTAAATGATTTATGTTAAAATTCGATGGCTCTGTCTATATCGGATAACACCAAATACAGAGAACTCTTCAAACGGTGTAAAATAACGAATCTGTGTTATACTCCAAAACGTAACAAGAGCCGTGAAGCGCAGAATCTAATGTGGTACGTAGAAGCAGATAATGAAGCTGTAATCACAATTAAAACTTTTCGAGTTTCCATAGTTACAATACAACGTAGAAAATACCTCATTAATTACTCAGTTCCATACAACAGATACAAAATTCTTAATTATTATGATGAGTATTAAAATACGAATGTTTTATTAGGTAGGTAATAGTTTCGTAAATGTAATCCACGTATAGTTAAACATAGATCCACTTTTTTTTTGGGAAAATCTAGTTGATGGTACAAGCAGATGGCCCACCTGATGTTAAATGCGTGACTTACGAGGCAATGCTTTGTTATAGGTGAGTAACCATCACCTATAACAAAGCATTACCTCGTAAGTCACGCACGATAGGAACGTGTCCTACGATGCACTGCCCTGCGTCCATCAACTTGAGGCATACAGATGTGCCTCATGTGCCTGTAATTACACCGGCAACCATGCACACTCTTCAAACCGAAACACAGCAACGCTGCTGGGCGGGAGAAAAAGGCGTAGTGGTAGTATTTCCCCGGATGACACACACACACAAAGAGCTCTACTATTAAACTAGTTGACCAAGCTGTGTTCTGCTAGCTTGAGCTAGGCCCGAATTGATCGTTGCAGCATGTGGTGCGGATGTGCACACATTGCTGTCTCCTTAGATTGTCTATGGCTAATGACGACAATCCCATTATTTATTGCACTTTGAGCAGAGACTACAGAACTGAGCCAAACCGATATACTTCGTCCAAGGATTAGTTGATATTTATGGTAATTTAAATTACGAATCCAAAACGAAATGAGTAATCATTTGTTCGGATACTGTGGTATTGGACGTTCAATCGCTCGAGATACAAAATACAAATCTATTTTTTAGACTCCGAAAAAAGTCTCCGAACTATAGCAAGTCAATGCTTTTAACATCGTACAGACTTTTCAATCAACATTCAATGAAAGATTTACAAAGAAAGTACCTGTAGGTATTTTGGTCTTGAATCTAAAAATCAAAGAGCGAGTCTCTCTAACATTGATATCTTGAATTCATACTAAAACCCGCTTTTAAGAAGTAGTATTAATGTTATTTGTATTGTTTAAATAATAATACTTCTCAATAAAAAATTCATTTTTTTGTATTGCAACTTTATTGCATTCTATTTTAAGTCTAGGTAAAGAGCATTCATCGAGGTTTGGTGAAGCATTTCAAGCTCGCAATGCGAAATGAGCTTTTCATGCATAAAATGTTGCCTTGATGGAACGTTCAGTTTGCTGCTGTCATGTCGTGTTCCAAGGATTTGAACTGCTTTTTAACTACATGTTTATTTGATTGTCAAATCAGCTGTAAAAGTTTATTGATTTGAAGTTATCCTGTTCCAGACTTCAATCGATTCTCATCACAGGTATCGTGACGCCAAAACGTTGATCATCGCACCTTATTTACCTAGACTAGGCCGACAATACCTCGGTTTAGTGAATAATTAAATGTGTCGGGTTAATGCAACTCATTAGAGAAGATCCAAATTATTTACCACGTTACCACTGTACGGTGATGCCACTTAATATCAGGTGGGCCATCTGTTTGTTTCATCAGCACTAAGTATAAAAGAAATTATTTAATAAACCTAACTGTGGTAGATAAATAAATGGTAAAATGTAGTGTTCGTGCGTGTTTTCGATAGGTACGTAGATATTTCATAAAGGATACACGCTTTATCGACCGATAAAGTTCTCAATAAATACCGGTGTACGAGGATTTGTAATTGAGATTTCCCAGAGCACTGAGCACGAATTGTGAAATGCAGCAATAGTGAACCGGGCGGAATGTTGGCGCTTTAATGATCCCGTTATACGTACATTAAGTGTTAAAGCCTTATTTACCTCTCCACGTTATGAAGCTATGGAAATCGAATTTCAGTTTCAGTATAATGAAATCGCTCGCCCATACTATTTAGTGCCTTTAATTTACACTCAGGGCTTTGGTCTGCTGTACGGTAAAATGAACATTAAGTCAGATTCATTTCGGGTGAATTCGAACATATAATTTAACCATCACGAGCTCATAAAACAAATAGAAGGTGAACGAAGAGGCAGCGGAGAGTGGAAGCAGAAATCGTTAAATTTTGCATGTACCTACCGTAGATCGCGCGGCTGCTCAAGTAGAAAATTTCATTCGTACACGCCAGTACGCAACATTTACGACTTTTTCATGACGCCGTACAAGACTAGCTGCTTGCAGGCGACCATAAAACCTCTTACGGCTCTAAATTCTCAAATAGTACCTACGATGTTCACAAAAAGACCTAAAAAGACGCTGTGTCGTGAAACATTTCCCCCTGGTAGCATTAATTTTGCAGCGGCCGGCCGCTCGCTGCTTCACAGCAATATCGGGAAATTCAACGAATTTCATTTTCCAATTGAAGCGTCCAATTTTTGGTTTATTTCTTCGTAACTAACTACCGCAGACGTTCTGCGGTTTCGTGGACTTTACGACCGACATTCAGCCGTCCATTACCGTCGCGGGAGAAAAAGAAACATGAAACTCGATCGTCTTTCTTAAAATGAAGTCGAGCAGTGGAGGGCGGGCCGGGACGATAAATCTCGCGCGAGGACATCGACAGGGCTGCGCTTGCCAACGCACAACCAGGCACAACACCACATTAGGGACCGGCTAATGTCCCTGTTATAACATCCAACTCTGGGAGTAATGACGTGCATAAACATCATTTATACTGTTTATTTCATGGAAATAAATTTGGTAAGGGCGAGTCAAGCTCAAAAGGCAAGGGGTTCTTTTTCTTTATCGAAATTTACATGTGATTATTATATCACAGTGCTTTGGTGGAATTATCGTTGGATAATTTTCAGTTATGTTTTTCAGAAATTGTTACAAAATGAATTCAAAAACATTGTTTAATTTTTCTCAGTGCTTACTTAATTATGTTAGGTTATCATTCGGTTCATAGTTTATTTAAACTTAAAACTTCTGAATAAAAAAATTGCGTAAATCTCGACAAGGATAATTCTACAATCACATGATTATGGTAGGGTTTGTATTTGGTCTTTAGGTAGCATACACCCATCTAATTAGCCTGCTGAGAATATCCTACTTTTTAACCTAACATAGCATAACTCTAAAATCGTTAATGTTTCGAATCAGGAGGTTAACAGAGTGTAAGCTCTGTGCTCCGCATTGTGTAAGCTGCCATGCCAACGTAATGTTGCATAAGCGTGCAGTGCATTTCCTGATCCTAAATATATTGAAGTATTACACGGGTATTGATCGCGTTTACCTTTATTATTTTCCCGACGTTTCGGCTATGTTGCAATAGCCGTGGTCGCGGGCAGACTGGAGCATTGAAGTTGAGATCTACCGTCGTCGAGAAGTGAAGAACATAATAACAAAATCAGCCATAGCTGACAGTGTAGCCGACACTGTCAGTGTTGTATGTCGTAGTGTGAACACGGACATTATGGATTCTGACGATAAAGTGAGGGTAGTTGTTGAAACTGCTTCCACTTCTCGACGACGCTAGATCTCAAGTTCAATGCTCCAGTCTGCCAGCGACCATGGCTATCGCAAAATAGCCGAAACGTCGGGAAAATAATAAAGGTAAACGCGATAAATACCCGTGTAATACTTCAATATGTGTTATGATCGCGAGAGTTTAAAAAATGATCCTAAATAATCGATCAATGCCGTTTTACCGCTTTGTATGTACCAGGTAAGTACTTATTTTGTTATATATTAGGTACACTAATATAATAAAGAGGAAAGATTTGTATTTTTGTATATTTGTTACAAATAGGTAAACTCAAAAACTACTGGTCCGATTTCAGAAATTCTTTTATCTACAGAATTCTACATTATCCATCCCTGAGTAATATAGGCTATATTTAAATGTTTAAAAAAATAAAAGTCCACCCGTGCGAAGCCGGGACGAGCCGCTAGTTAGAAATAAAGAGAGAACTACACCTAGGTATGCTGCACTTTTAACTATAAAAAATTAAAATAACGTCGAAAGATATCTTTATTCGTATAGTTCTGGTGCCATGTAATAGAGTCCAGGCCAAAGGGCGCCAAAAAAAGCAGTTTTAGTAAAGTTATACTCTATGAACGAGAGAACACACCTATATATTCAAAAGGCATAGTTCGTTGTGTGCTAGAGTTGTCAACTTTAAAAGTATTTTTTCTCCCCTAAACATGTTTATTTCCTTGATTGGATGGATTCATCCAACATTTTCTTGACTTTGGACTGACAATTCGCAAAATGGAATATCTTATCTTCAAAATACGTCCCGATATTCCGGTGGACCATTCCGATATAGGTCGGTAGTCTCGACACTATTGATCGTGGGCTCGCGACGCAACCCCATATTTTACAGTAAATAGTTGTCCTGTAAACGCTCGTTTGAGCATCGCTTCCATTTATCGTGGAATCGCTCTGCGGCTAGCTCCTCCATCCCTTACCGGCCTAACATACTGGATAACGTGACATGACAGCGCATTGGCAACCACTTCAAATGGGCTCAGACCCGGCGCACCGTACCCATCATCCTTTATAGCGCGATTAGGTACCTCTGTTAATCTAAGTACCTAACGGCTATGTGGCAAATTCATAAAATATAAGATGTAATTGGTGTATAAACTTAGTAAATGATGTATCAGCAATTTGAATTGAGCGTTTCATCCAATAAAGACCCATTCGTCAATGTCTGTTACACTCGCCTTTGTATCAGCCTTCGGAAAATCTGAATACTCAACATGTTACATTTACATAATAGGTATGACATAGTAGATATGCATAGCTTTAGATCAGATTTTTTAATTCCTGCGTGTTGGTAAATAATCAATCTAAGAGTATGTTTGTTTCTCTACGTATGATGTCCTTTCTGAGCCTAAAGTTATTTTTCCTTCGTTTGAAAACAGAGCTGGTTAACATTCAAGGGTTATAGTGCCTACAAATCCTAAATGGTACCTACGGGATAAAACGTTTTGGCATTTGGCAAATATTTCCGACGAACAAACATGACTGAACTCGTGACGAAGTTACATTAGGTACGTTGGTTTTTAGGTAGGTACCTACCTACCTACCGCGCTAAACCCAAGAAAGGTTCGGTTAGTATCTTACCTACTTGACTTAATGATGGATGGATGAGGAAATAAATTAGTAAATGAGCTGCATGTTAAAGCTAACTTAAGTTTCGTTCTAGGTAGTTTCAAACCTATTACTTTATTTATTAGTCTATAAAAAACCAATGCTGAAAATAGGCCTCGCATAAAAATATACAGGAATAACAATTTTGAGCCTTCTCCACCCACTCACTTATTTATTTCGGGAGCTAACAGCTACAATATAAATAATAATCTTAAAAAATAAAAAAACACGTAGGTACCTATGTGTGCACCAACCTACTATAAGAATAAGAATAAGAATATTTTATTGTATAACTGTGTACATAAAGGTGTTATAAAAATAATACAAGAATCAACAGTTTATCCTTTCGGACGTACAATATTTCTATAAATTACCTACTAATAAAATTCTCTGAGATCACAATAAATCTGAGGCACTAGATGAGATCAAAATACTCCTTCAAATTATAGTGCACTCTCTGGATAAGCCACTTTCTTAAATTATTTTTAAATAAATTTCCTTCAAGCTGTTTCAGATCTTTAGGTAAATGGTTATAATTTTTTATGGCAGAGATGTAGGCGCTTTTTTGATACATAGTACTATTGATTTGTGGGATAACAATGATGTATTTATGTTTATTTCTTAAGTTCTCTACACGGGTGGATTTTATATCAAAAAAGTATTGTTTGTTATTTTTTACAAATAAACATATTTCTAATATATATATTCCTGTTAGTGTTAAAAAGTTATGTTCCTTAAAAATTCATCGATGAGATTGAGTGACAATATTGCAGCCTACTCCATTATCCTAATGTCGTTGGTCTATCGGGCGGAGGCTGTTCTACGCTACGTTTCATTGTTCATGGTCACCATATGAGAGCCTTTATTTCACAGCGGTTGTTAGCCCGCATGATCTAGGTTGAAAAGTACTAATCTAAAGCCATGGATTAGTAAACAGCCAGAGCTTTAGGTAACAAACAGTTTACGTCAGCTTGGTTTAAAACATTGCTTTCTTTCAGGCATTACCGGGTAATTTATCCTAGTACAAAAGCAAACTTTGGAAACTAGCACAGTGTTTTCCACAAGCTGCACCTCCATTTTACCCAATTAGAGTTGAGGGAAAAATGTTTGGAAAGTTGGAATTAGGCGCGGGTCGGCTATAGTTTTCTTGATGGCTTTGGACCAAACAAAAGCCTTCAGTAACGTTCTGGGACAGGTTCCTACAATCCTTATTTGGCAAATAAAATGTCCGAGTGATATGTTTGGCCCATACGTCTTCATTTCAATGACCATTCATTTGCGATCGGTGCGGCGTTCCCGTCCTCCTAGCAGATTAATGGCGATTCCATTTTCTGCTTACGGAAGAGCTACCTTCAATATATTCTGTCCTCGACAGCAATATTTTATGGAGTAGGCACTTATTTCCTTCAAGATTTTATCATAAATAAAATATACTAAACGTAACAGGCAACATCTAACATCTTATTTTTTTGTCTCATCATCATCAGCCTAAGAAGTCCACTGCTGGACATCGGCTTCCCCTATACTTGCCTACGAAGAACGATTCTAAGCTGATCCTCACAATGTCGTAGGTACATCGGATGGAGGGCATCACGAGTTTTGTATTCAGTTCGTGGTCGCCATTCAAGCACTTTTTTTTCCCAGCTTTCTTTTTTCAAATCGTAACTTTTCAAGTTTGAAAAAGTCTCATGATGGTCTCATGTGACTATAATATTAGAGCTCGGTTGTCATTGTCTTATTCCACTGTTCAACCTACTTGGTACAGGTACAGGTGTTCCAAGGAGTGGAAGTAGGCATAATAAAAAATGCAAATGATCCTGCCAGTGCCAAGTCATCACCGCAGTTACGTCCTTCCAAAAACTTTTTAACACCAATAGTTAACAGTTAGGAACCGCTCTGTACGGGCTTTCCTTACATACCTAGTTATTAAGTCCCAAGTAGGGGCGAAAGCTGCAATTCTCGCAGCTCCTAACTTGGACAGCACCGTTGCACTTAGCTCGGCGCCGAACTTCTGAGATTCTATGGCTGTGAGCAGTCTGGGCCACCCCACACTGCCCACAGTCGTGTTTGGACTAGTCGTAGTGCAGTGTAGCCTTTACTAGTTGAAGCTGTATAAGTAAGTACTTACAGTTGACTACACTAGAATATATAGGTACCTACCTACAATTACTGTCATGGTACGTAACTGTCATGGTAGTGTCGCAGCATTGCAAATTTGCCATGGACATTCATAGAGCAAACACTCAAGATCATATATTAAAACGTGGTACCTACTATGACTCATAGTTCGTAGAGATATCATAAAGGTTGTGGCCTTCGGTTTTCGTGTTTCCAAAATCCGCTAAAATTGCGAGAGAGCAAAGAAAATATGGCTATTTCGGTTTATCCGGAAGCAAACAAGCGCAATATTATTTTTTAATCCGGACATATTGCAAGCGACAAGTTTTTTGGGACAACTTGTTTGGAGTGGCACATGTTTGTTTGTTTGTCGTGTGGACTTATAGGATAAATGACAAGAGCGATGGATGTGTTATGCAAACAGCATTACGCGCTGCTGTCTTTTACAAGTAGATGCTGAGATGCTGCTACTAAGGGCTGTATGACCATCTCAAGTAACACTTTCCGTCAGATTAAAATATTAGAGTAAGAAATATTTTTATCTGATGTAGGTATATCGTTTCTTTGAGATGGTAAAACCCTCAGAATAATAACTCAAGGTAAAACGCCAACCGGAGATGTAGGTACCTATTATCTAAATTGTATAGTTGTAAATACTAGGTAGGTATACTCTGCCGGTAAGGTAAGTACCTATTATCTAAATTGTATAGTTGTAAATACTAGGTATACTCTGCCGGTAATATAATTTAATGCTGAATAAAATACCAAGTTTTAGTTAGACTTACCTACCTACGCTTGTCGGTTATTTTTTCTACATGAAGGATATAATTTTTTTATTGATAGTTAACTATTAGTAGGATTCATTGATTTATAATCTATAAAAAATGCCTTTGTGTGTTTAGTACCTACCTACACTCGGATACAGATCAAGGTACCTACACAAAGCCAATAAAAACTTATAGCGACAAAATTTAAAGCAGATTCCTACTACATAAATATAAGTAGGTATCTACTATGACTCTACCTATTACTAGGTAAGCGGACTTACCTAAATAAAAGTGTTTTATGAGTGCGGAAAGCCTGAAGAAAAGTTTCCTCAAATACAATCCCATAAATGAACTATCAGAAAATACCAATTCATTTAGAAACTGCCAATTCGTTGCCAACCGAAACTTTTAGTGCGTCAATAAGTCGTGAAAGCAATAACCTCACGGACCATAGCCCACGCTTCGCGAGTAACGGCCGAGGAAATGTTTAAACTTACCAACCGGAATTTGTTTACTGTTATAAGCCACCATAAAAAAACACGCTGAAAGCATAAGTAAGTAATCCATTTCGGTACCTACTTCTACGAAAACAGTCTTTATTCAGTTAAATCACAAGGATCACTATGACTCATTTTATGAACCATATATGTGAATCTAGCGCCAGTTCTTCTCGACCAAAGCCTAGAAGTACAGGTATAAAACGGTTTGGCTCCTAGCGTATTTTTGTAAGATGGAGGTAATCTTGACTAATGATACCTTCCTAAAATAAATGTCATGGTTACTAATGAAACCTTAAAACAAAGAACTGACCAATCACTTGACTAGAAGTCTCACACAGACTCATACGACTGCTCTCTAGTCGTAGAGCGTAGCGTAGCGGCCTTGCTACGCGAGTCTACGTAGAACAAACAAACGCCTTGTAGAGATAATAATATACGCCTTTTTCTGCCGCCAAAGCAGCAACGCTGTGTTTCGGTTTAAAGAGTATGGTTGCTGGTGTAACTGCAGGCACATAAGGCTTAACATCTGTATGCCTCAAGTTGATGGACGCAGGGCAGTGCATCGTAGGGCACGTTCCTATCGTGCGTGACTTACGAGGCAATGTTTTGTTATAGGTGATGGTTACCACTTAACCCTTAAGTTTCATATTTATGTCTTTCAATATAGACTTTATCTACGTGGAGATACTACTATTAGTAGTTCGTGCGTGACTTGCGAGGCAATGCTTATCTAGGTGAAGGTTGCCACTTCTATTGAATTATAAATTCTATAGGCATCTATTATGTACGAAAAGATATTTATATTATGTAGGAATGAAATTCTAAAATATTTATTTAAATAAATTTATCCGTGTTCCAGTAATGCTCGCAGAAACATACAAAAATTGCCATATCGTCCTAGTTTGAGAAATCTTCGTTCGCTCAATAAAATAAAGTATTCCTTGAGAGCAGTCTCGTCATTTTACATGAAGAGGTAGCATTTAAACCAAACCTTACTTTTATAAAAATCTGTCAAATGATATAGACGCCATCTCTTACCAAATAGTAACAGAGCTTTTCTTGTTACAACTTGAGTATTACCTATAGTTTATAAGAGCTTAAAATAACAACTAACCATATAAAAATAATGTTGGGTTGCAAGTGGAAAAGTAGAAAGTGTACCTCTCATAATACGCCTTGACAATGAGCAGGAAAATAACAAAACACAAAAAATAAAACAGGTACATTTTATTGAAAAAAATATGTACACAGCAAAACAAATAAATAATCTTATGTTGTATATTAGTCTATAAAACATTAATTTCATTGAAATAAAATACTATACATAACTACGGTAAGATTATGTACATAATACCATTTCAGAAGGAAGTGCTGGCTATTTTTTCTAAATATAATTAACAATATCCATTTAACATTAAATACTCACTATGTCGATATCTGGATTCACAATAACTATTTAGGAAAAAATTGAATCTCTATGGTTAAAATACGATGATTTAAAGAGAGTAAGCTATGATACTCCGTGACGTTATGATTTATCGGACAAACATCATTAAATATTATTTAAGTTATGTATAAATCTGCACATTTAATAAATCTAACAATGTCATTAATAAATCGTCTACTAAGTTGCAGCACACTACTACCACTTTCAAAAGTAATTACTAGTAATTAGAAATTGTGAATACTTGAAGCGTTTTAGAGTTGATATTTTAAATAATCTCTCATACAGTCAGTACCCACTTATCAAGTAAAAATTAGCAACTTAGCCTTTAACCTTTAAATCGATCACTCATTCAATGTGATTTAATATATTTTATTACTCACGCAGGTCGGTCATAATAATGATGCGAATTTGACGTATGCACTGAATACAGAGAAGACGTCAAATTCACTACTTTGTTATTTTTGGGCTAGTCTCTTCTTAGTATGGTGAAAGGATTTTAAGTGCGCCTCAAATAGGCTCCTTTCTAGCACTTGACACATGTTTTAGTGTTTTAGAAGCTGGTCTCTTAATTCGTAAGTACAATTAATGCATTTCACGAAAACTTGTTAATCATTGTATTTCGCTTAACTAAGGAAGCGCCATCGTGAAATGTATTAGCATTACTATGTTGCTAATCTTTATTTGGCGATGACAGTACCACAAACAAACACTTATCTATTAGGCGACACTTAGAGTGAAAGACTAATTTAATAAAATAAACTGTAACAGACGATGATGTTAGTTTATTTACGTAAATGTGATTTAAGACAAGTGATGCATTTTTAATAATAAAAATGTAGGCCGTATTATTGTTACTTTGAGAGTATAAATTGTATTATAATACGAACATTGTATAAAAATCTTGTAGAAAATGTATAAATATGGCTGCGGTTTCGATAAGAACATACTTGTTTTACAGAATAAAACAGATATTATGAGTTTGATAAAAACTATGTTATGGATTTATTCTCCGTAGTTATAAATAGATTATTTTAACAAACATATAAAATTAATAACGTAAACAAGTACATAGCGCAATTTCAAAATAATAACTGTATTGTACTTATCCTTAAACAACCGAAACTATTGGCGCAAGTGTGCTCGCCAACAATCGTCAGGCCCGTGTTATTGTCAATTACTTCATTCTATAATATCTACATTTTAATATGCTCAAATATTTGACTAGAAATCATGTTATACTTATTAATTTTCTAACAAAAGAAATAAACATTTACAAGGTATTATATAGCATAATTTCTTATCAATTTACAGTTTACTAGCATTGTACAATACATCGATGACAGGTTTTGATTAATAGTATTAGTTTTTTTAATATTTGATATCGAGAAAACTCTACTTATGTAGACAACTTACTTAACTGCCGCACATCGAGTCCCCAATTATAATTAAAAGCATTCCATACTTTAAAATGACGTTTAACGTTAATTGGGGACAATGTGTACGGACGTTATTCTATCATACGACTGTGATTTAGAATCAGATTTGTCGTATTTATCTAAACATCTACTAATCAATCGCCATCTGCAACACACAATAAATGATGCTATAATTTTGTACAAAATATTTTAGGAACCTCCGACGCTCAGAAGGAATTTTGACCAAATATGACACAATTCAAATACATTTAACATCAATAAATTCAATATGTACGTACAGTGATCGAAGAAAAAATATAATACGGAATGATAAGTAATCACTGACAGGTAATAATTTATATTATGTAGGTTGAAATTAATTTAATAAAGAACCTCGTAATTGTTCTACCTACTTCTATTTTATACTCCTTACGTTAATCAGTATCTAAACACGAAGATATAATTGATAAAATGTGATGTTTTTTTTTACAAATGACACTATTGAATCTAAAACATTTAAGATTAATATTGTGATGTTCCGCGTTTCAAACAGTCTCAAAAGATGCACTGTGTAGTAATATGTCCCAGTATAACTTACACTGATGAGGCGGATTTCGATCCTACAATATAACTTTTCGTTTCTAAAACTAGCACAAGAAAAAAGCATAAGGAGAGTTAATAACACCGAGCTGAATGTTTCCACCCATCATGATCGGCAGAAGGCGCAACTCGGACCGCCGTTCTGTCGGCTCCTGTCATCGAGAGCTGCGCAAGCGAGCGCCGTCGCCCGTCTTGTGCGGGTTCGGCGCTATCTTAACCGGAGTCTTCTTCGGCATCTTATCTTTGCCCTTCACTTTGTCGACTTTCTTGGTCCTTTTGGGAGTTTCCGTAATCGGCGCGACATCGAGCACGCTAGCGCTCGTGCCTTCGGGCGCGGGTTCGACCCGCTCGCTCTTCTTGTCTAACTCCGCCATCGCTTCCTGGATCGCGTTCTCGAGAAGCGTGTTCAGTTTTCTACTCCTGTTCGAATAGACAAAAATGTTTTAGCTCACACCTAAATCGAACGGGACCTGCTTCACGCAATCTATCGAACGGGCGATAATTAGTTAACTTTAGGTTGGGTTAATAGTTTGATTCTACGACAACGATTAAAGAGTAAGTTGGAATACAGATCGGATGGTACCGGGTGCGATAACAAAGGGCAGTCGTTCTTTGTGATCGGCCCGGCGCGGGGTGAGTGTGGTGAGTGGGGTGAGTAGGGCGAGTGGGTCCGACTCACTTCCTGTGCTTGATGCGCGCCGCGTGGTGCGCCTCCAGTCCCTCCGAGAGCGTGAGCAGCTGCGCGTGGTGCACGGGCCCCGATGCGCAGGCGCCGAACCAGCGCACGCTCCAGCGGCCGTCCGGCGTGCGCGCCACCAGCGAGCCCGGCCACGAGGGGTACCCCTTCACCGGGCCCCACACCAGATCCCCCACATCCAACTGCCGAGTCGGCTTCTCGCTACCCTCGCTCGCCTCCCGCGCCCTCTCATCGGCGCCGCTGTTCGCATCTACCGACCGGATTATCTTATTTAGCGTCGGCTGACTCCCGAGCACACCTCCACCTTGATTCCGTCACCGTTACAACTTGTTTACCAAACTAAAGTGTTCTGTTGTGATAGGCGTCGTGTGCGACACATTCGAATGTGTTTAATTTGTCAATGCAAAGCTGAAGTCCGCTTGCGGATTTGTAGTTTACGATATATTTATAAACATAGGATTACATAATTTTAATAAGAGTAGAGCATATTTTAGTAGGTGTATAAATATTTTCAGACAAGACAATGGAAAAAGTACTCTACAAAGCGGTTGAACCAATTTTTTTTTTGCATACGTTATATATTTTTAAAATGTATAAAGTACTTTTTTATCACATCAATTCGAAAATAGATAGTTTGCTCTTCGAAAACAGGTAGCAAAATAGCACTTTGATCCCAAGGGCGGTAAAGTACTTTACCGCCCAAGGGCGGTAATGTGATTTGAATTTGGAATGTGCTTATTGAGTAAAAGTTCC
This sequence comes from Chloroclysta siterata, assembly GCA_932294275.1. Taxonomy (NCBI): domain Eukaryota; kingdom Metazoa; phylum Arthropoda; class Insecta; order Lepidoptera; family Geometridae; genus Chloroclysta; species Chloroclysta siterata. The sequence goes on along the minus strand of OW028595.1, from coordinate 16,124,259 downwards.
AATCACCAAAGAGATCACGAACACTGTATGAACAAGCAGGCTTTATGATTAAAAAAAAAGCGCCTGAACTAAATAAAAATAAACAAAAACACGTGAAACGCGCATTCCACCTTTGTTCATAATTGTTTACTCAAATTCAGATTTTACTTAGTTTTATGAAAATAAATAAAATTACAATAAATACATGATTATGACTATGAGATTATGTGACATTGTGACAATGTGACTATGTGACTATGTGACTCCGTGACTTTGTGACTTTGTGACTTTGTGACTTTGTGACTTTGTGACTTTGTGACGTTGTGACGTTGTGACTTTGTGACTTTGTGACTTTGTGACTTTGTGACTTTGCGACTTTGCGACTTTGCGACTTTGCGACTTTGCGACTTTGCGACTTTGCGACTTTGCGACTTTGCGACTTTGCGACTTTGCGACTTTGCGACTTTGCGACTTTGCGACTTTGTGACTTTGTGACTTTGTGACTTTGTGACTTTGTGACTTTGTGACTTTGTGACTTTGTGACTTTGTGACTTTGTGACTTTGTGACTTTGTGACTTTGTGACTTTGTGACTTTGTGACTTTGTGACTTTGTGACTTTGTGACTTTGTGACTTTGTGACTTTGTGACTTTGTGACTTTGTGACTTTGTGACTTTGTGACTTTGTGACTTTGTGACTTTGTGACTTTGTGACTTTGTGACTTTGTGACTTTGTGACTTTGTGACTTTGTGACTTCGTGAATTTGTGACTATGATTATGATTATTCATAAGTTGCACTAAGTTATTTTCTCATAGAGGGTGATAAAAAGTAGAGTGTCCACCTCGGGAGCAACACTATTTTAAGCTCGAGTGAAGTACTTTGAATCCCTCGCTACGCTTAGGATTCTACTTTAGAATCCCTCGCTACGCTCGGGATTCTACTCTAGAATCCTTCGCTCCGCTCTGGATTCAAAAAACACTCTCGCCATAAAAATAGTTGTTTGCTCCCTTGGTAAACAATCTACTATTACCATTGCTCTTTGAAGGATTACAAAGGTACAGTAAAATGAAATTGTGCTTTACTTACAACGGTGAACAGATGAAATGATGATGGCTTTACAATGATGCGTTAGTAATGGATTCCCAATTTTGAGCCAATTTTTGTTACGTTCGAATGGTGTAATGGAAAGCGACAGAAAGCCAGGTGAGATCGTATGGACGCTGCACATCGCTGTTCGACTCTGATTAGTTTTCCAGTACACCCTTATACAGCTGTATCTTGTATTAACCCAACCGAAAGAAAACCAATGACCAATAGTATCGCATTATGAAGAAGCTGAAATATACCACAATATAAAATCAATATTTTCATGATAGTTTCAACAACAAATTCAATTTTGTTTTCTGTCACCGGAAAAGTATACAACCCAGAGCAGTTGCAAATAGTTGTTTATGGCTTGCAGATGATAAAGAGAGATGCACTTGAATGTGAGAATTTGATATACCAAACGAAAATTTTCATTTGGCACAGTTGCATGCGCCATCATCGCACTAAGATATTTCCAAAAATACCAAAAGATACTAGTCAAGCACCAGTTATCAATAATTTCAGTAATGTTTCAAGTTGCCACATTCATAACATAGCGAGTATCGCCTCTTATTTGCGGAAGGGAAGTAAAATTCCGCGATTGTCTACTTTTTCGGTGACGCAACCTGCGCCAGGTATAATAGTAAATCCAAAACCAATACAAGACACAACATAATGATAAATTTTGAATTTTGTTAGCTGTGAGGCTGTGACTGAAGCGTGAAATGGTTCTGGATATTAGTTAGTAGGTATTGTGGCGGAAGACTTAATTCAGTGACACATCGAAATAAATAAGTTTAAATACATCTAAACACTCAACAGCCACATACCCTTAGGTTTCTCTGTGTCGTGGGTTTCAATAACAATGTGTTTGACAAACAAATATTAGCAGATTATACAAACATTTGTCTCGCTGCGGGAATCGAACCCGCACCTCTTGCGTCTCAATAAGATTGTTTCAGTGCCATAATGCTAGTAGATACAAATATTTAGTTCCATAATCATAACACATCTAGTAAAATTGAATATCCAATTAGTTTTTCCATAACATGTGAAGGCACATTTTTGAAGCTTGTAAGTACTGTAAATAACGTTGCATTATTCAAGAGATTGAAAGCGTTGAACAGAAGAGAAAGTTACTTACCGTCACTAGACCCTAAGTTATGCCGATCAAATCTCGGCAATCCTGAAGACTCGGAGCCTGACCCAGACGGGTAATGTCTGGCCAGTGCCTTATCTGAAGGCATACCCATATCGTAGTCGTTGTCTTTTGGCGCATGGACCATGTTGTAGCTACTTGTGCGCATAATTTTATCCGATCGGTACGTCGAGCCGTCGCCAAAATCATTTTTCCTCTTGTATGTCTGCGTGCGTTCATAGTAGTTGGAGGCCATAGGCATTGCGTGTGGGTTGTGCAGAGGTATATTCATGTTTTGGTTGTAATGTAGCTCGGAGGACTCCACGGGATTGCGAGGGCGGCTTTGACGCAACATCGGCATGTTACTCAACATATCTGAAAAATTGATGATTTTTTTTGTATTTTCAGACAATATTGGTGAATGTTGATTATGACTCTATAGACTTCTTAATACCCCGTTTACACTCAGCTCATGTCCGTGGAAATGTGCAGAGACATGCGCAGGGTATTGGGCAATGCGAGAATGGGACGGCAACATTTCCGTCCACGCTAATGGCAGCGCGAATGTCTAAATGTAAACGCAGTATTAGGTATGCCAAGCATTAGCCAGCCTAGGACAAAACTAACATTTATTAGAATTAAATTGTAGAAAATTATAAAAAGAAAAAAATACGCCTGAACAGTGCAAAAAAACAGACCTTTGCATCTAAAGACAGTGATGATTTATAGAACGGCAGGGGCAAATTTTTACTCATGCCTCTATTTATGGAACTCTATAGTGCCTGGGACAGGATTTAAAGAAAATATATACAATATATAACTTGCAGCTATATCCCTGGGCAGCTTAAAAAACGTAGCAATACCTCATGGGCTAGGACCTAGCCCTAATAAAGGCAGCTTACAAAACGTAGCAATAGAAGGACGGTGTGCTTTTTTCGTTTGCCATCATGACAGTTAAAAAAGGGGCTAGGACCTAGCCCTAATAAATGTTATTTTTAAGTACATAGGTAAATTATTTTTTTCTGTAAGTATGTTTTTTTACATGATTATAATTATATTGTTTTAATTTAAGAATATCCATTTTGGCAGTAAAAAAGCGGCTAGCTAGATGGATGCTATTATTGGTGCTATACTTACTGTGTGATTCGTTATCGGCATGGAAATCGTTCCGTGGGGCAGGCCACGCGTGCTCGCGCGCCTCCGCCATATCTTGTTCACTGCTCGACACGCATTGTACCATTGCCTGGAAACATTTGATTGCATTCTATAACAGTTGTGTCACTAAGAGCTGATTTCACCATGCTCTGTTAGATGAACAAAGGATTAAAGGGCCGGTAAATATGTCAAAATGTACGCGTTTGACATCTAAGGTTCGATTTAACGGCCTGTTAATCCTTGATTAGTAACTAACAGAGCATGGTGAAATCAGCTCTAAAGCTGGTCAAGTTCCATTCTAGAAAGATCAATAGATTGACTCAGGGTATAGAAAATGTCACCTGTCAAAAAAAAAATCCAAGACATTGCGTAAATCGACTTCATGCAATAAAGCCACGTAGTCAATTCAAGTGGCTTAAGTCAAAGTCAAAAGGTATTTATTCAATAAAATCATAAGGATCACTTTGAAACGTCTTAAAGCTAGGTGAATCTAGGTGCCAGTTCCACGCGACCAAGGCCTGGAAGAGACCGACAGCCGAGTCGGCTAAGCTCACAGTCTTTTTGCTAAAATGAATATTCCTCCTTGTTGGGCACTGTTTTCTACCTCGTTCCCAGTAATTTTCCGGGATAAAAAGTAGCCTACACATATGTATACTAACCCAGGTTACCAACTATATTAGTACAAGTTAGCTCAAATACGGCATGGAAACATTAACGTTGATGTTTCTCTTATCTAAGCACATTTCTATTTTAGTTTCTCTTCTATGTTTCTACCTATATGTTTATCTTATGTTTCTAAACCAACTTCTAATGCAAAATTCATATTTATTGATTACCTAACCTGTGGTATTATTGTTTATTCTATTTTCTTAAATTGTTGTTGTATTTCGGTCACTGCTGAACTACCTTTCCCTTCTTGGTTTCAGCTGAAAATCAGCGTTGAGTAGTAACACATTCAACATTTATGCTGAGCTGAAAACCTTTTTAGTATAGGTACCTAATTACCTATTACAGTTGTCTCTTAAGCCGCTGAAAATTTGATCCTTAATGTTACCTACGTTTCCTATCTTTTTACCTATGTTTTTTATCTTTTTTCAAGCTTGTGTTATTGTACTATGCAAAATAAACATTTATTCTAAGTTTCATCCCAATCGGTTCAGCTTATAAATTTGATTATGTTTACCTTTTTCTGTATGCCTACGCCTCACTAAACTTCAATATTGTATTATATTACATTGTAAAAGGATCATACAAAAGAACGGTAGGAACCAAGCCGTATGTTTAATGCCTGTTCTTCTAGGCTTTGGTCGCGTGGAACTGGCACCTAGATTCACCTAGCTTTAAGAAGTTTCAAAGTGATCCTTGTGCTTTTATTGAATAAACTTTGACAGCCTTCACAGCTCAGTTGGTAGTAGCTCTGCCTTCTTCGCAGAGCTACTACCAACTGAGCTTCGAAGGCCGTGGGTTCGATCCCCACCGAGAACAAACATTTGTGTGATGAACATTGATGTTTGTTCTCTGTCTGGGTGTTATATAATATTTTATGTATGTATTTACAAAAAAAAGTATATATGTATTATATCAGCTATCTGGTTCCCATATTACAAGCTTTGGCTTAGTTTGGGGCTAGATAGTGCTGTGTGTAAAGTCCATCAATATTTATTTATTTATTAAATACCTTTTGACTTTGACTTTGGCAGTGATAAGGGCGCAAACAATATTCCATATTTATTGATTGTATACATTTTGTCCATTATTTACGTAATGTGAGCAATAAAACAATGCATGCTGTGTTCGCATCTAGAAGGCCGTTCAGCCAATTTAGTTCTAAGATGTTTGCTTTTTGTGATTTTTTTGTTGTAACGGCTGGTTTGTGAACCTAACAATAAAAAAAAACAGGATATTAATAGTAGATTGTTTACCAAGGGTGCAAACAACAATTTTTATGGCGAGAGTGTTTTTTGAATCCAGAGCGGAGCGGAGCTTAAAATAGTGTTGCTCCCGAGGTGGACACTCTACTTTTTATCACCCTCTATGAGAAAATAACTTAGTGCAACTTATGAATAATCATAATCATAGTCACAAATTCACAAAGTCACGAAGTCACGAAGTCACGAAGTCACGAAGTCACAAAGTCACAAAGTCACAAAGTCAAACTATCTATTTTCGAATTGATGTGATAAAAAATATCTCACCGATGAATTGGAGTCGGTCGGCTCCGGCGACTTGGTCGTGGTATCCGCGTAGTTCCCCTGCGTGGAGGCGCAGCGCTGCGCGTAGAGGCGCGGGCTGGCGGCCGCCTCGAGCGCGCCCAGCGGGCTGTGCGTGGTGGTGTCCGGCGGGCTGCAGCCCGACGCGCCCAGCGCGCTCTCGCACTTGCGCAGCGTCTGCGTCGACACCGAGTGCCGCACGTGCCCCGACTCCAGCGGACCGAACTCGCTCATGAACTTCGCGTAGCCCTCCGAGTTCTCGATCTTCATATCCTGCTTATCCTTCGACTCCTCTCGCGAACCGTCGGGCGGCATCTCGATGAAGTTCCGCGACTTCTGAACGATCTGCTTCCCGATCAGCATGTTCGGATCGATGCTCAGCCGCGACTGGCTGCCCTGCAGGTTCAGCGACGACATCTGCGCGTTATGCGAGTTCGAGACGAGCGTCGTCTGCTGCTGCACTATCGTCGTGTTCTGGTGGACGAACGTGGAATTCGTTCTGTTGTTGGTCGCCTGCTTCGGAGACACGGGCACCATCACGGTCTGGCCCATCTGGTTCGTCTGGATGAACTCCTGCGCCTGCATGTTGCCGGATCTCACTTGCTGGCCGGTGTTGAATGTCACGTTCGTCGGACTCAAGTTGGCGAGTAAGGGGCTCAGTTGCCCGTTGAAGTTGGGGCTGTTCATCATGACTTGGCTGTTCGGGGAGAGGAACTGAGCGCCCGGGCTGTGCTGCGACTGGATGATCTTCCCTTGTTGATTCTGCGCGCGGATAACTACCCCGCCGTTAGCGCCCGTGAACACGCCCGAGTTCTGCACGGGCGTCAACACGTTTTGTCCGTTGACGGTTTGCAATTGCAGCTGCATGGGCATTCCCGTGGAGTTGTCCTGGATGATGGTTGTTCCGTCGGCTGTCATCATCATGCCGCCCAGGTTGGGCACTATGAATTGTTGGAACGCCGGGAAATTTGGCATCACACTGCTCGTATTATTGATCAGATTCACCGGTTGGAGCAGATTGATCTGCTGTGATGGGGATGTGTTCGTGATAATTTGCTGAGACCCAAAGTTGTTTGAGTTTCCCTGCCCATTCATGACGATGTGTGCTGGGGTTCCCGACTTTCCGGGAACTATAGTTAATGCTTGCAACATCGGGGTAGTTGGAGATATGTTATTATTGGGAGACAGTTGGAAGCCCCGCGGCGAAAACTGCGGACTCGTGTTGTGCTGAGGCGATGAATGCACCATCAGGTTGTTCGGATTCTGTTGCGGCGCTGATATTTGCAACACGTTTGTTATATTTTTCTTCTTCTTGCTTCGCTTCTTCACAGTTTCAGGGGACAACATGGCCACCCCCTGCATGAAGCTTTGGTGACTTTTGACTTCCACTTGTCGCGTGTTTTCGGTAGTTGATTGTCCCGCCACGATATTACTTGAGACCAGTTGTGGCATTACCGCATTCTGTTGCACTACTTGACCATCCACTGACATCATAGGGGGCTGAATCACGTACGGAGTTTGTAAAGTGTTTACAACCACAGTTGGTTGGTTGACGATAGATTGCGCTCCGCCAGAAGACGGCGCGCTTTGGCCGGAGGCATTCGCATTACTCACGGAAGTAGAACAGTGCCCCGAAGCAACGGAGCTCATCATTTTCGGCGGCGGTGGAGGCATTTGGTTTTTGGGCACGATAATTTGCCCCGTTGACGAAATCAATATCTGACCGGGAGTAGTTCTTTTGTTCGTTTGTGAATGCGGATATGACGCAGTGTGCGTGTGACTTGTCTCCGACTTTGATGGTATGCTGCCTATGACGTTTTGGACCATCTCCATAGGCGACTTCGATATCATGTTTTGTGCCGTGGTTCCGGCTATATGTAGCGGGTAGCTCGTCGGCAAATTGACGGAATTCAAGAATGGATCGGGCTGATTGTTCGGAATGGCGTAGGTCGTAGCCATGTTGACGCTAGGCGGTGGAGGCGGCCTAATGAAATTAGCTTGAGCGGCATTTATAGACGTGGTAACGGTATTCGCTTTGCCGGCTAAAACCGAGGTGACCGTATCTCTTGTTACTGAAAACCCGCTCGCCATAGTGGTCACAAACGTCTGGACGTAACACGCTTGTATCAACGAGTACGCGGGACCCCCGCCCATGTGAGGAGGCGGACAGTACCCAGGCATCGAGTTCTCAGCGTTCCTCCTGGGTTCCAATCTCATGAGCTCTTGCGTTTTCGCAGCAGGCTTCACTCCCACCATTGATATGTTATCCACTTCCATGAGATTTGTATTTACGTTGTGGTTTGAAATGAAATGCATCATTTGCGTTCCCGAAGCATGAGTGGTGGGTGGCCCGGGCGAGTTGTATGGATATGCCTGATAGCTGCCTGGCGTTGACGGATTACTGTTGAAGTTTTCTTTATAAGTGTTGGAATAGACGGGGCTCTGGGTATGATAGGAGTTCGCGGGTGGGAGTTGTGAGCTGCTACTGCCGCCGCTGTGTGGAGTGTCGGTGTTCCGAGAGCTGTTAGACAGCGTCGGAGAAGGCTCCGGCTGCATCGTCTCCGACACGTTGCTAGTGCTCACCGTACCAGCTTGGATCGGACTGCAGTTTCCGTGAACCGGATTCCTTTCGATGAATGTGGAAGACGTAACCGGATTATCATCGAAGCCGTGCTTCGGGCTGGACGTGGCGTTGCCTTCTAATTCCATGCGGTACATATTATGCTTCATGTATTTGAGCCGCATTTGGTTATCGGCGAAATCGGGACTGTTGCTCTTTGAAGACACGTTGCATCCTTTGCAGCATTGCGACATGGCGTTATCTGAAACCACGCTGCTGTCCGGAGCAGTGTTGGGAGAAGGCGAAGCATTTGGCACGTTTCTGTATAAAGCGGGCATTTCGCCCGGCTTCGGTAAAGACCTAACGTTATCCATTTGGTGTTGTGAACCAAAATTGGAATGATTTGAACCCTCGAACTGGCTTCCGTCATACGTTGAATTCATGCCAACTTGTTTTGAAATAGTATTGTTAAGTAACGCCGTTTGCTGTGCTAAATACCCGCTCGGATCGTCCATGAACGACGGCACATTATTAGTTATGTCTCCAGAAGGATTACCTTTTGCTTCTTGGGCTAACCTAATACCGTTGTTGCCGAAATTGAGTGCTTTGTTATCGGTGGCGCTGTTTTTCTTCTTACCACCTTTGGCACCTTTTCCCTTTTTCTTGTGAGTTTCTATTGCGGGCCACTGTTGACTCATCATGTTGTAATGTTGCGGTAATGGCGGGACGCGAGAGCACATTCCTTGAGGAATCACTTGTTCGTTGCTCGAAAAGGAGCTAAATGAGCTTGAAGAATCCTCAGACAGGTTCGCGATTGGGTCTTCATAGTCCATGTTATCTAATTTTTGTATTTTCGGACTCGGACTTGTGATTGGGTTAGAGTTACTGCTGTCGGTTCTCTTGACTTGCCACGGAGGAGTCTTAGCTGGATTCGTTTTCACCACAGCACCATTCTGAATAATCAACTGGCCCTGCGCCGGGTACTGGCCTTGAGTAACAGGGTTGTTCTGATTCGTGTTATCCGAATGTTGGCTTCTATAACCTTTCATTGCCATTTCGATTTGCTTTTGGTTCTGTTGGATAAATATCTGCTGCTGTTCGTTTATTTTCTGCATGACTTCGGGCGTCAGCGCTTGGTTCAGACCGCAGAACGTTTGGGATTCATCCTCTCTCTGATATTTCACTTGTTGGATTTGTTGCGCCGGTTTTTCTTTCCTTTCTTGATGTTGTTCAGGCTCCGGTTTCGTGGACACGGTATTGGGCACATTTTTGTAGTTGGGATGTATTGTGTACGCCGTGTTGATGCCTATTATCTGTCCATTAGCTCCTCTGACAGGCATTCCGGACGAATTGTTAGAATTGCTGGGATGAGCTGTAAGGTGGTGTTTTTGTCCGTCTTGCTTTTGCTGCGTTATCCAGCCATTGTTGACTGTGATGTAATGAGAACTCTTTTGGACGTGCGTATCTTGTTTTGGATCGTCTTGAGTGCCGAGAGAGAGCATGTGTTGCGGTGGAGCATACGCGGGTAGTGGTAATTCGTTAGAAGCACGCTGTTGGTTTATAACCGTTGGCTCGTTGTCTTGAGGCTGAAACAGATTATTATTATTTTTTACAGATGCTTAAGACATACAATGGTAACTTTTTATTGTTGTGTTTTATTGTTCAGTAAAAAACTACATCAAGACATTACTCAACGACTAGATATCAATAAATTAAAGCCATAAAATAAAACAAATCATTTATTGTTAATTAATCACAACCGTTAACAAGACGATCGTCGTGTTAAAAATGTTGTATGCACCTTATCAAGCTTGAGATAGTAGACTTATTTGTGAAAGACTCGTCCGGGGAACCACTATGCCTATTACTGCCGTCAAGCAGCAATGCTGTGTTTCGTTTTGACCCTTCAAAAATGGTGCCGGTGACGGCGAAATTACAGGCACTTGAGGCTTAACATCTGTATTCTGTATGCCTCAAGTAGGAAACGTTAATATCGTGCGTGACTTGCGAGGCAATGCTGTGTTATAGGTGTTGGATACCACTAAACATCAGGTGGACCACCAGCTTGGACCATCAGCTTGCTCCATCATTTTTTCCAGCTCAAGGAGTACAAAAAAATCGTTTAGTTATTTTATATATATTTAATTAAAGTTTAGATATGCTCGCACTATGTGTTTAGAATTATCCATGAAACGAAAAATTCCTTAACACTTATTTTAATTATTTCTTTTAAAATAGTATTTAACCCAAATTTTTGGTTAATTTGTATTTAAATTATCCAAACCTCTACCCCTTAAAAATGCACCATTACGGCTCTGATTGAAAATAATAAAAAATAAATATGTTAGCCTTTCATCATTGATATGACATCATTTTTTTATGTAAATGATAACCAAACGGGCTTACGGCCCACCTGACGGTGAGTGGTCACCGTCGCCCATAGACACCAACAACACCAGGAGCGTTGTCGTTGCGTTAACTACCCTGAAGGACTTTATTAACATTTTTCTTGAAGCTGTTCATGTTGTATCTTGGCGGATAAACCTCTGACGGTAGGTCATTCCACAGTTTATGGGTATGGGGGATAAATTATCTTGAAAAACGGGCAGTGCGAGAAACCCAGGGATCTAGTATGTGTGGATGAGCGCGATCCCGGTATCGAGAGGAGCGTTGGTAAAATCTTGACGCTGGGATAAGGTCAAATAGATACTTGTGCATAGTTTCAAGTTCAAGGATGGTTTTTCATACAAACGTTTCACCACTTACATACATAAAATCACGCCTCTTTCCCAAAGGGGTAGGCAGCGACCACGAATTTCCACTTGCTCCTTACATACCTCTTTCGCTTCATTCACTGTCATAATATTCTTCATACATTCTCGTCGGTTTAGGGTACTCTTGACCTGGCCTTTCTCTAGGCTAATTTCTTAATTATGCGTTATTATTAAAATTATAGAAATATTTTTCTAATTCTAAAACAGTTTCAGATAGTATTTTTTAAAAGAGTAGTAGAGCAAGAGCTCTACTACTCTTTCTACTAGTACTACCACCACGCCTTTTTCTGTCGCCAAGCAGCAACGCTGTGTTTCGTTTTGAAGAGTGTGGTTGCCGGTGTAAATACAGTCACATGAGGCTTAACATCTGTATGCCTCAAGTTGATGGACGCAGGGCAGTGCATCGTAGGGCACGTTCCTACCGTACGTGACTTACGAGGTAATGCTTTGTAGGTGATGGTTAACATCACGTGGGCCATCTGCTTGTTCCATTAGGATGTTATATAAAAAAAAATGTTTCGTCTTGCCTCGCTCAGTTTGTTTACCGGGACTGTTACCTATATTTAATTCTTTGCCTCTCAAAATAAAATGCAGGTGATTGGCGTGCGAGTTTTTTTGTTCTATTTATATACATAGACAGCCTGTAATACAACTCTATTGCATAAACAGCCTCTATACCAATTACATCAAGTAAACAGGCCATTCGCCAACTCGAAAATGATGCATTGCACAAGTGCCAAGCTAGCGACAAATAAAGGAGTGTGGCCGGAGGCGCAGGCAGCGCGGCTGGCAACGGTTCAGCTCTTATCACGGCTATGAATACTTAATAATACACACAAACGTACCTTGAACTCGGCGAGAGGTCGTTCCCTTTGCACCATCAGTTGGGACACGCTCACATTTGCCGGGAAACCGGGTCTCTTCTTCATTTTTTTCTTTAGTACCGCTACTTCAGTACCCGCCACTGAAAAGGGAAAAGATTCTAAACTTTATCTTTATTTTATGATAGCTTTAAGATGCGTCGTTAAGTGCTTTGTTCCTTTAACTGCGCTACTTTTTCAATTGCAACTTAATTTAACAACATTGTACATAGTGCACATGTTGATTTGTGTATGTCCAAGAATGTAGTATTAATGTAACCTTACAGATTAACGAAGCTCATCGGCGACTCGCACGAAGAAGACTTAATAGTTATGAAGAAGAAACGATGGCTGTAAATTTCTCTAAATAAAGCTACGCTCGCGGCCGGGCTCTGCATGCAGTGGAGCCTACCGTTGCGATCTAATATCCCGCCTGAATTAAACCACTACTAGGGAGAGCATTCTACAGCAAGTTGACGAGAGGCACCGATGCCGAATCCGGGAACCGCTTGTAATACTCGTGCATGACATGAGAAAAAATGTGGCAGCCAAGCATAAGAACCGTATTCCTCTCTCCAGACTTCTGGACTGCAGGAGCAGTCTAACGAAGGTATAGCATAGCATCAGAAGAAAGGTACCTGACTCTATGTGAGGTGACGTTAATAATAATTTAAATCTATGCTAACACATCATTATTTATGGTAATTTAAATATATACCAAGTGTTTTAAAAATTTTTTTTATTTATTACATCAAATAAAATAAACATGAAACCAATAACAAAGATATCTAAGCACTCTTGAGATATGTTACGTCGAAGTACCAATTTATAAATAGACAAGCTCAATTTAAACAACCTAGCCTAGGGGTCAATCTGCTGAAAGTAATTGAAGTTGGAGTGTTCAATAAACAAACGTACGCGACGTCATTGAGTTGAGCATCGTCGCCGGGAGACCGACCGGGTGACTTTGTACTGCTCTCCAGACGACCTAATAATTCCAAAGAATAAAGGTACGTAACGTCTTTATCTTCAGAACATTACTTAAACGAAGTCAGAATTATATTTTCATGTTTTATTATTAGGACAATATGTATGACATACGACTGTGTTATTAAATCAGATTATTTACCTTTGCGAGACAGTTACTGAGAGTGCAATTTGCTTTTATCTCTTTAAAAACTCCATGAACATCTACATAGTTAAATTCAATAGCGACGCAATTTTTATGCTTTACTGAACCCAATCCGGACCAATGAAATACGTTTAAGGCGAGATTATCAGCGAGGGAAATGGAAAATGCGCGGTCTCAATACAAATAGGAAGAGGAAAGAGCGCCATTGATTGACCCATTTATATGTAAAGCGATATTGTCGATAAACATCGCAGCCTTCGACAGCCGGGTCCAATCGATACTCGTTTCCAACTTGAATCAAACTTTTAATGAATGCTAAAACAAAGCGACTCGTACTCTAATCTAAGTTTACGTCTTTCGTTATGTTATTGAAGCGGATTCATCGAGCTTAAAATTAAAAGTCGTTTTCGTAATTCTATAACGCTTCATAATTAGTTAGCGAGTCGAGTATAATACCGTTATCTATTTTCACATTATCTGGCAGATTTGCAATTAAAATAGGGGTTTTATGGTGAGCTCGGCTCGGCAAGGGTGGTCTCGGAGGCGCTAGGCGCTAGGCTCTGGGCTCTGGGCGCTGGGCGAGAGCCTGGGGGTGGGGGCGGGTGGCGCGACTCGTCAGATCAATAGTCGGCGGGGTGCGCGCCCACGCCGCGCCACCGGCACCGGCCGCTCTGCACCACCGCCGATTGTTTCAAATTACACTCGCCTTTGTTCCCGCCACTGATCGAGTCGCCACAGTTTTTGTTTGCTCTAAACGGCCGACTTCCTTTACGGTAATTACGCAATTCTGTGGCTCGCCGTATAGACTTCCCGATTTACCGCTTGCCTGTTCGCTTCCGACGCTTAATCTTGTTTACGGGCCCTATCTTCGTATCGGAATAGATATCTGAGCATTTTTATTGAGTTTACAATGAATGTTAAAGCCGCTTATATTACAATGTACAACAGCTATGACTTTGTATGGTTCTTTGAGGTTAATGGTGCTCGAGACAGTTAGTAGTCTTTTTGATAAGCTTTATGTACTAAGTAAATGTAACAAAATATTCAATTGGAAATCTATTGTCGCTGTCAGAAGATTAAAAAGATCAAAACAGCTTCGGTTGATTAAACTGTAATAAAATACTAATTTGTTTTTATGAACACACTGAAAGAGACCTCTATCCAGTGCGACGGGCACTTTGGAGTACGCTACACATAAAGCCAAATTGCATCGAAATAAATGCAAGAATGCCAACGTTGTTTTTAAAACGGATAAAATTAAAGCTGGTTGTTGTACAATACAAATACACAGGTGGAGACAAGGCAGCTAGGATTGCGAAGGGGGTGTTGGGTGAAATGCAGGTTGTTACTCCCGGACGGACGGCTGACGAAGTGCAGTTACCCGCTATTCATGCCACACTAAATGCACCCCCTTACCCTTTCCTCTCTCGCTAGCTGCTACTTAACAACAAAGAGACCGCTCTACCCTCTTTGTTACAAGAAACAACTCAGTTCTCTGACTCCGAACAACCACTTTTCAGTGCTGACTTGTACGCTCTGAAATGGATAGTGGCAGACAGCATATAGCATACTGAATAATTAATTATGTTGCTTCGAACAACGCAATATTTGTTTTAATTTAATCATATCCCTGTGGAGTTTTTAATTTCAGATAGGTACAGATAAAGAACAGCAAAACCACAAAGACAGTTTGCAAAACTGCATAAATGTGTACTGTGAGTCTGTGATATTCGTCGTGTCGCATTATTAAACATGTATAAGCGAGCACCGAGCTTCTAAAAGACCGTACCGAATTCAGAAAGAGAATGAACCATTACATTAGCAAAATAGTTGCTTAAACTCGAATGGAACATCAGCCGGTAATGAGAAAAGACGAGGGAATGAGGGAATCTAGTTAGTGTCAACGGTACGGGCCGGTTATGTAGGGGATCCTGGTTTCCCGGCTAATCCCGTTCGGTTCACACTCATGTAATTGGATGAAGGAGGGCCGAGCGCGGAGATTGCGCCCGGAACACCCGCCCGCTAATCGGATAATAATGCTCCCGATGAACCCACTGTGAGATGAACCCGTGCCGGTTAACTTCGACTTTCGTGCATTCTCTTGGCATGCATGCTCAGTTATACATTTACTTAGAGAACATGCGGAATTTATGGAAATATAAGTACCCGTAATGAATCATTATACCACATGAATTTATTGCGACAATATGTTAAGTTAATAAAAGTGTAGCGGAAGAAGAGTTTAAAGACTTGAAAATATATAAATCCGTCAAGTGAATATTCATCATCATCATCATCATCATCATGTCTGACGAAGCCTGAATATTTACCTGAAAATCCTGCGATTTTTACAATGACATCGGCAGTTGACCGACTGAAAATCTATGACGCCAAATCAAAGGTCCAAACAACAAGTATTTTCAATCAATCAATCAAAGTATTTTCAATCAATCAACATAAAATCTGAAAGTATTTCTTTTTGTAACGCACTTTTTTTATTCGCAAATAGAAACTTTAATGGAAAATAGCTCAGAACTAAAATAAGAGGATGCAGCGTGAGTTGTAAAAAAATACCACCACCAAACGAAGTCACGGGTATTCCTATATGAAACGTCATATTTCTTTTAGTGAGATTGAAAAGACCATTAAAACTAAAAACATGCATTTCAAATTCCATACCATTGAAACTTTATCCAGGTTTATTTAAA
The DNA here is from genome assembly GCA_932294275.1 of Chloroclysta siterata. NCBI lineage: Eukaryota > Metazoa > Arthropoda > Insecta > Lepidoptera > Geometridae > Chloroclysta > Chloroclysta siterata. The sequence continues at coordinate 16,108,658 of OW028595.1, read as the reverse complement.
ACAATAGAATTTCGAAGCGTAACGAAATGAATTCTTAGCTTCGTAAGCTTTGGATATAAAGCTACAGAATTGCTTTATGAAAGTTTAAGGACCGCGTTCCCGGACAAACTGAGCTAAATGATAAACTAGATTAAATAAAGTGGAAGTAAAAAAGCCGTTCCGGCTTCCCCCTGCATCGCATGAATACTGATGCACTACATCGCTAAACACAATTTACTCGCCTTTGTTTTTTCACCAGAAAATCTCTTTACACTTTCCTCGCCCTTCCTTGACAGGAATAGCAATTTGTTTATTGTAATCTCTTCTTGTTACTTGCTCGTCAAATTTAAGATTGAGTTTCGTCAAGTTATTTATTTACGGCGGAAATTAAAGGATCGAATTTGTAAAATAAACCGTTCTCATTAAAACATTGTATTGAGCTGCGTAACCGAAAATTGAGAATACTTAAAGAGATTGGCTTGAAGGCCGATAAGATTTTCTTTGTTTTGTATCCCTTGTTGATCCGACGGCTAAAAAAAAGGTTTTCAATTTTGCGCGTTATTTATAATTGTGTTTTTAACAGATAGTCTTGAATGTGTGTGTATATACGATAACCTTTGCTGGTCCGATTTCGATAGAGTTTTCACTAATGTACAGACAATACCTACAAAACGAAAATCCTGTCGACCTTCTCGTATTATCCTGCCGTAAGTAAGTTATTAACAACATCGTCGTCTCGTAAATCATGATCCGTAGACTATTAGAAATTATGTAAGTCTAGTAAATTCGAAGTAGGGTTTCAAGATTTTTTTTTAAATTAATTGTTTTTTTTATGAACTCTGTTAGATGCTGAATCGATTTCAGGTACATTCAGTGCAGGATTCCATTTCCGCACATCGTTACAGATTCCGCTTTGAACATTATGATGATAGTGTGTTCATTTCATAATCATTTACAGTTGTGTTGCGTGCACATAGGTAACAAACACACACAAATCAAAATGTGTACGAGTACGTAATAAGTACATATAAAATCAACGTAAGAGTATACGAGTATTTATAAATTACAAACAACAAAGTTTCGGGCAATTAGTACATTTCAAACATTACAAAATTTGAACAAAAATATCATTTTGATCCAAACGAATTTCCTTTGTAATGTCATTGCGATTTTTAGTTTATGAAAAATCGCAATCATTTAGTAATTTTATATTTTCTAATAAATGTTAAAATGTGCGAGCGAGAAGTTGGCGGTAGTGACGGTTGACATCCTCTTGAAAACGTTTCGATGGTAATGTATGTATAAAACGTAGTAGAAAACTTTGAACTACCCTACTTATTTACAGTAATTAACTAGACTAGTGTTGAATTTTTAGTACCTTTCTTCGGCTCGATGTGCAACGGGGGCGGAGTGGCCGGCGAGTGCGCACGCGCCTGCAGCGTCGCCAATAGTTTCCTCTTGTGGTTGCAGAGCTTCGTCAACTCCGCGCCAGAGGCCGCTTGATACGGCTTACTCACCACCTGATAAAGAAAATTGGATTTTACTCAAACATATAGTTAGGAACTATCAATTTGAGGCCTGGTGGTCCCCACTGCTGTGTTCTCCTTTCTCTTTTGATAGCCTTCTCGGCCCTCTGCCTTTCTAATTAAAATGTTGGCATCGACTTTATCAACATATGAAGGAACATTGAATGGTTTAAAACATGATTACATACTAGAAACATTATAAATACTTAACTATAACTACCAGAATGGAAACATTAAAGACGACGATGGTGTACCACAAATTAAGCAATAACATTTAGGTTCGAAGCGAATCGTAATCAAGTGTCGATTTAACCGCGGCTACTTCAGAGCCATTGGTTCAACCAATCATCGTGCGTTGCATTTCCTGATTTCACGCCAGCAAACCACTGGTTACGATCTAGTTCACAGATCTAATATGAAATGACTCATGGAATAGGTTGGCGTAAATATAAAACAAATTCACAAATTGCTTCCTCTACCACTCTAACATGAGCTTACGATGTTATTGATAACAGTTTAGTTATGCAACCAGTACCGCGATCATTAATAGCTCCATCACTTCCTCGGTTCCATTAATCATTACACATTTGAATTGGAACGTGAAATATCGCGATCGCAAATTATTGCATTGTGCTGGCGTTTGCAAATCAAATCACCTTTAACCGTAGGCGGTCTGAGCGGAGTTACCTACGCTTAAGCTGAGTGTGCATTATTGGATTTGGATGCGATAGTGTTGTGAACCGGTGTGCTAGATCGTTGAGCGAGTCCACCATTCATTACGGACGGTCGCCCACTGTGCACGGTTGCACACGCAAATTGTTCTACGCTCGCCCGCTGACACAGCTGCATAAGAGTAGTACGCGTATTTATACAAAACGAACAAATTGCCGTACTTGACGTCGTCCTAAGTAACTGGTGGGTTAGCAAGAAGACGCTAATTGGTAAACGTTTCAGAGTAAAAGTAGACCGTGTATCTGCAGGTTGTAAAAATTAAGAAACGAGAGCATCTGATGGAAAGCATTAGTCCTAACCGATTCTGAAAAACAACCTCCACCTCCAAAGACAAGTTTGATCGTGTATTTTAAAGAGAAGAGGATTATGAGGACAATTTACAGAATTCAGGGTCAGATATAGCTACGTTTTCCTTATTTTTGCAGGTGCTTAAATTTTCAGGACTTTTTGCTCCTATAACGCCATCGGTCCATATAATCATCATCATCATCATCATCATCAGCATAATAGGCCTCCCCAGTATTTCCAGGAAGCTATCGTGTTCATTGGGAGGGGGAGAGGGGGGGGGGGGGGGTTTGCCATAGTCACCAAGTTTGGCAGGCGGAATGGTGGCCGCAGTGTTGATGGTGCTTACTCTGGAAATGCTGCTGCCCATTTCCCGGTGTGTTCCCTTAGTCGCCTTTTACGACATCCACGGGAGGTGATGGAGGGGTCTAATTCTATGCCGGGACCACCACGGCTAATATAATATAATAATCAAACAAAACCCTACAATCTCATATATCAACCTCAAATGTCATCAGCGAAAAGCATAATCCGTATTATGAACTGAATGAACCATAAATTATATAGTTAACACAGCCAACCAATGATCTATCGATGACACTAGCTAGTAGCTCAATAAACAAGACAGAATGAAGTGCCTTCATGCGGCAAACAGAAGGTTGTGTCTGCCCTTGTGCCCGTTAGCGTTCAATCACATTACGGCTAAACGTCAAATTATGATATGACTTAGGGATAGGCATGATAAATTATGTAAAGTTTCATGAGTCGCAGTCGTCGCCGCATACTCGTATCGACCATTATTTATATAAATTATTCATGATTAGCGGCACATATTCAAGTTACCAAAGTTCAAAATTTTAATTCTTTTTCTTCTTCTTGTCGTGTCACTAGTCCTTTCGAAACAGTGTGGTGAAAGGATTTTAAGTGCGCATCGAAAGGAGCACTTAACACATGTTTTAGAACTATTTAGGTTGTTCGACATGCCGGTTTCGTCACGATGTTTTCCTTCACCGTTTGAGAATTTGTACACTAAAATTTTTGAACAGAAAAACTCATTGGTGCTCGACGGATATTGAAACCACGACCTTAGGATCGGAAAGCGGGGCCGCTACCAGTAGACCACCAGTGCTCTCTTTTATTTTATTAATTGTTAAACGGGAACTAACTACCTTTAGTATTATTCCAATACAAAATGCATGGTGGAGTTAGTATTCTCTTACAGCAATTATCAATACAATGTAGCGCAGCTCGCTGCAATTAACAAAGCCAATTAGTTACAGACAAATTTGCGCACTTTGTTGTACTCGTACATAAGTAGTCATGTATTACATGAACCTTGGAATAGTGTTCGATCTATGTTATTAAATTCAGCAACAAGACGTCATAAATTGAAGGCTCTTTGTGAGTTGCTTGACAAAACCATTCAAATGTTATCTATTCTATTCTAATGAGGAATCCTCATGGAATCCTCATTGATTTTGGAACAGACAGCAATTCACGATGCCTATTTTTATTTCTACTGGGTATACTGCTCTTACTGTTTTTATAATGTTGGACTGTACCTCTAAAATGTTTGTACCTAATACCTAGATACTCGTAGATTTAAGCCCATTGAATTAGATTTAGTTTGTTAACCATTGGTAGTTTTAGTAATAAGTTTTGGTTTGTACCTAGTTCTAGTACCTACATGTCATGTTTAGGACATGCAACACAGCGAAAGCTAAAACAGGGGGCACGGTGCACTTAGTCTTGTTCGTAACTTTTTTGGAAATAAATATTATTTTATTATTATTATACTTTAAAACGACATTTTTAACAATTACATCAGAAGCTCACAAACATTGAAGTGCTTCCTTTGCAGTCGTATTCCAGAACTATGACTATCGTCTTTTGGCCATTTCAGTACTTGTACAACCAAGCCATGAAACCAAACCGTCATAATTGGATGAGCCAAGTGCGGATTGGCTGTGGATTTGGAGCTCAGTGAGTGCTGTAAACGGCCGAGAGTGTTTACAGACCGTTCTAAATAAGATCTAAACAGAACTGTTATTGCGTTTCGTCGTCGACTGTACACAGATTCAGCATTGTCAGCAACATGATCAGAACAAACAGGCACAATTACTGGTAGCGACAATACAGTCTTTGTGGATGCGAGAGTTAATAGCGAATCCACCTTAATGGGATATTCGTCTGAGTGGATAGATAGATAAGCCGGCTGCACAATGCGACGGGTCATTTCAATACGAATCCAATCAGCGTGATGGACGCTGCATTCACAAGGCTGACACGTCTCGCATGGAACATGTCGCGCTAACTAATGACACTGCACTAATTAATACGTTTCGATATAGGATGCAGTGGCAGCATGTGACATACATTTATTAAATAAAACAAATACATCACGGACATTGTATGGCTTATTACACTGTACAATGTAGGCATGTGGATTTAATAATCAATTGAAAACCTTTATCTGCGATTTCAATGCAACTTACTTTCAAATCATAAACTTGCTCTTTGCGTTAGATGCCACTAACATTTTTAATGTAGCTGAGGGTATTTCCACCAACTGTGGGGATAACAGTAGTGAGCGTATTTCATTTAACATATTTTTTTCCAAAATAAGCAAGTACCTACCGAATTATATTCATAAAATTTAGATCGATCGTTAATTTTCTTTTCAATCGATAATTAACATTTCGTTGTTAAGCATTCAGAAAGCAAGCCACGAAATACAGCCGGCTATTATTTACTTTGAATAAAGATGTGATAGGTAACACCGGAACGACGCACGACGCGCCGGCTGTCATCGGCAATTTAACAAAACGTAGAACTTGAGAACCCGTTAGTTAGAGGGTTGTAAATTCGACTGGCATTCCGACAAGTGGCGCGATAAGGACAATACCTTAAAAACCTTAGACTAAGTATCACATAGACAGCGTGTTTCGGGTTTTTGGCGTGGCCGTTTTTTGTTAGTTTGTGTGTATTCGCGTGAGTGACTAGAGAAGGGACAACATTGACAAACCTATCGATAGAATAAGAAATGGATGAAAAAGGCGTTTTAATTGGAACTCAACTTTTTAATTTTAATTGGTTGCTGACTTTTATTGCGAAAGCCCAAAACCATTATAGACACTGAAACACTATCATCGTCAATAATGTTTCCCACATTGACCTAACCGTGAGAGCGATGTCCATCCCACTCGATACACTTTCTTATGGCTATTTCGTCCATGCATAAGAAAATTTTGTAGTCTATCAGTTTTCACGCCTAACAGCTTTTATCCACTCCCGTCTTCATTCTGGGTATTTATAAGAACCTAAAAAATAATGTAAAATTTAACAAAAATTGAGCCGTCGCGAGACGCCTATAAGGTGTGAAAAATTGAAACTACAACATAACAGCCGATCTGACCCGGCGCATTAGATGTTTCATATCAAAATCGGAAAATATAATATTATCGATAAAGCTAAATTGGTCGGTGGGAGTACATCACTAGAACAGATGACTAAAACAATAATTTTTATTTTGCAATAATTAATGGGTTTACATCGTTTTCACATAGGAAAATATGACTAGTACTAATAAAATGTAATTCCTACAGTCTGTATGGAAGAAAAAACGTATTTTTTTAGCATGAAAATAGAAAAAGAATATTACGTATCAAATGACAATTTCGGGTCTTTAACTCCTCCTTTTGTTGTTTTTGATACACAAAACACAGCTTCACAAGACATACTTTCACCTTTTCAAATATATTTTGCCTAGACAATAATAATTCTTTAAATATTTTCATAATTTCTTTCGCTACATTGCAATGTTGCTGCGAGTTTTTCTAGAACGTCAAAACAAGATCAAAACATTGCATCAACTGACGGCCACGATTTACGCAGACAGTGAGTGAGTGAGATGGAGTGAGTGAAGTTACATCTTCTTTTCTTTTACTCGTAGCTAGGCTACATGGGAAGAACAAAGATAGATGATCACTGTTTGATACACAGTTGTAAAAGGATGTAAGTCTTATGGTTCTCTCCAGTATAATACCTCCATGTTAAAAACAGCAGTGGATGAAAGCGCTAATATACACGACTAAAGAACAAATATGTTGAATCCACCAAAACCCAAATCTAACTTTTTTTATTTTTGCCCCGTTCTAAAACCCCATATCTTAATAATCCCTTACCCGAATTTACTCATATACTTACCAGTAAATTTCTCAAATACAAGCTATCAACATACCAAATTTAATGCCGATCGGATCAACGGTTCGAAAGTTATGGCTCGACAAACATACATACATAAATACATACACACATAAAATGCCAAATCGCCCAACTGTAAGATTATCGTTCGCTCCGCTCATTCAATCAACTATGGAGCAGTTACTTATACTAAAAAAAATGTGACTAGTAAATAGTCTAGTGGTTATGTAGTATAGTAACTCGTAAGGCGGGGCCGATTAACTATAATTTAACTAAAGATATACAGAGAAGCAATTTTGGTCGTTTTATTTGCGTGCGGCAGCTGAATGTCGAGTAATTTGTCGGCTTTTCGTCGGGGGTCGCCCGCCACTAATTAACGGGGACATTTACGGCTGCCAAACATGCCTGTATCCGTGCAGCCTTCCTGCCACATCATCTACCCTGCCTGCGGGCGGTGCATTCTCATTGTGCTTGCGTCAAACAGGAGTGTCACTGTGTAATTACATTCAGGCTTAGCTAGCATCGGCAATACAAAAAGCTAGCGTTCGAAATCAAACTGGTAGGTTTCGCATTTTACTCACAGCAACTGGAAACTTGAATCTGTTCTAAAGAGGCATAAAAATGCAAACTATTATGCATAAAGCTCAGAGCGAAAGTAATTATTATGTCGTTGAGAGTCAAGCGGGCGTTAAAGTAAATCGCGTTCCCCTTGGCACTTAGTGTGATTCTGGAGCGCTCATTTGAAAACTTTTTGTTAGAAGATAATACCCGTTCCTAAGTATATTGCTACGCAACAAGATTTTAAATGCGCACTTTGCTTTGTATTGATACAATTACAAACTAAACCAAGCAAGTCACAAGGGCGAGGGTCGTGAAGTAGATATTGTATTATTGAATATTGACGGCCTTGGCCTCGATAGCATGGCCGAAGGGGGATGATAATACACCGCAAGGGATTACTTATAATACTTCCAATGGTTAGTACCGGGTACTTATTCTGTGGTACCGGTTTCTACAGAGATATTTTCATTGCCTAATCCGTTCAATGGAAAAGTATCGTAGTAGCTTTTTATCTAAATTATTTATCATTATCATTTTTATTTAAATAATTTTTAGAACACCGATCTTATTCCTTGTGATATTTGGCAATTTATATTATTTTCCGTCATATTTGAAATTTTCTGTCATATTTGACATTTTCTATCATATTTGTTATTTTCTGCCATTTTGACGTTTGAGACTCGAATAATTATCTAGGAAATCAGTATTGAGTAGAATATAAAGAATATTCCAACACTAGTAGCTACTACACTGCAGGTGCTCTACAAGGAATAAGATCGGTGCTCTACGAGGAATATCCCGTTATATCCAAGGTATAAAACTTTACTTCTACAAGTAACTTTTGAGAACCAACAGCATTTTACAATTTCTCGCCTCTGAACAAGATAAAGTTTGGAAAAAAACAGTAATGAAACAATATACATGTCAAGGAGCAAGTCGAAGGGGCATATAAGTCTGTCAATGTATACGGCTCCATTCCGCATCGGGACCCGATCTCCGGCTTACAATGGTCAATAAACAAAGCTTGTAGATTGTAGACAAAGCCAGAGTCGGTGGCTAGCTGCCGTATCTCACCATCGCAGGAGCGGCGCGGCGGACCGTGTCGCTTACGGGGCTGTCGGTAAATACATTTATTGTGCCATATGCAATGCAACGCATGTTGCTTACACAACATACGCCGCGCCGCATGTTATTTAGATGACCAGTAAGTTGCCCCAAGTAAAGAACTTTTTAATAATTTTTTTACAAGATCGAAATTGAGCTTCGCCGTTTGATATTTAAAATTGATGACTATTATACTCACACGAAGACAAGGCTGAATAGCAAAGCGACCTCTTTGGTCATTGGGCTGAATGCATGATGTCTATTGCCAGTATGATGGTTAGATGTACGCGAACTTTTTGAAAGAAAGAAGTGTTTCGTTTTAATTACTTACCGCCCTAGGGCTTTTCTAGCTACATTATTACCCTAGAGCGCTAATTAGTCACCTACAAGCCCCATTTGGAGGTAATAAGAACCTACTTACCGAACATGAGAGATGTAAAGTATGTTAAAGGCACTTCTTGATCTGAAATACTTGGAAGCGCAAAGTAAAATACCTAGGTACCACAGAAAACTATCGTAGGATCTATGAAAACTAAATAAGTTAGGTATTGTCTCATTAACACGTTTGAAAAATATTAGATCCCTTACAAAACTAGATAGAAATTCATTGCTTCCATGAAGTTTTGAGTGCACATCTTCTTAGAATCCGGAACCAGCAAATTATCGGTTATCAAGAGGGTCATCAATGCCACGTCAGTTCTTTTCAAATTTCTACTCTTTATGGAAGAAAACATTAAGGGGCTGACAACTATCAAACAACTTCTCGCTCGCACTTTTCGACATGTTGAAAGATATAAAATCAATAAACTCATTTTCGAAAAATCGCAATCAACCATTTTGTGTGCAATCACATTGCACACAGTTTAGTAAAAAAAACATTTTAATTGATACAAGTTTTCCTACTTAAAAGTTTGATTATGTACGAAAACTAGAAAAGCACACTTTAGAGTAGGAAAACATGTATCGATCAAAATGAAATTTTTACTATTCTGTGTGCAATGTGATTGCACACAAAATGGTTGATTGCGATTTTTCGAAAATGAGTTTAGTGATTTTATATCTTTCAACATGTCGAAACGTGCGAGCGAGAGTCACATTGGCTCTTGTCTTCGCCTTAAACAAATTCCACATTTACTTGATTAGTTGATGGTTATTTCTAAATTATGCAATCAAATATATAACCTGATTAATTCAGTGAGCCAGTGTCGTAGTTCTTAGTGATTTACGATGATAAATTATTTAATTATTGAGGTACATGTTTAAAACGGTGAAATTTATTATACCGATTTCTAATTTCTATACCAAACAAGGTTCCTATCGGATTGGAATGTTACGTACTGCCCTGCGCTCTGCGCGGTCGCCACTTTCACCTCACTCTGTGAGAAAGTTGCCAGCAGCAGCGTTTAGAAACCGACATAACGTTACCAACTACTTATCCAATACGGACTTATTTGATTTCAGAGTTACTCATACATATAGTTTACCTTGAATTCATTAATGTGACTGTCAAATGTTCGAACGAGCATGAGCAATAATGTAAATTGGTGAATATCAAACCAGCAAAAAACAGGCAGCACAATAAATATTAATCACCGTCCACCGATCAATGTTGAAAGTTGTGATTTTAATCGGCGGAGTAACCAACATTGTACAAGGATCATGACCTCGATCGATCGCTTAAATGTCACTTGCCGTGCGGTTGCCACGCGGAAGAGCCACGTTTTCTTTGTTCTCCAAAGAAGACAAGACAACACAATAAGATTCCGCGGTAACAGTGCGAACTTTCCGATAAATGGAAATCATTTAACTGACATGACGCCCGGAGGGATTGTATGATTTTGTAAAATCATGGCACTTCCTTGTGATTCTCTGACCGGCTTTCAAGATAATATTGATTTAATGAGGTATTTTTCCCTTTGAGGAGCAACGTGACAACAAAACATATAAAAAAAAATATCTTGGTAGAGCTCGAACAGATCAGCCAGACATTTCTTTTTACCGGGGATTGTTCGAAATATAAAATAAATTCACGATTTATTGTTTGTATCTTCTAGCTAGACAATAAATAGTAGAATAATGGTCTATAAATGTTTAGCCAACAGCTGAAAGTACTTATTCGCGATGGTATCAGCCATGGTGCCTGAGGGACAGTGACTTCCTCACGATTTACTGCTGCCAACTTCCAACACATCATGCTTATGAATTTTATGACATTCTCTTACAAAAAGAGGTATAGTCCCTGGCTCCTTCAGTCACATTATTGTAAAGATAGTGCTTTGTGGACAGACAGATACATAATTTGTTTTCGAAATAAATGCCGAGAATCTTACACCATTTGTGTCAGACTAATAATTTATGTCGACAATATTACACCATTTTTTTTTCAGACTAATAATTTAAACAATACTATTATGTATGTGGAGAGTCTGCGTATTCTTTAATACTATACACTATATATATAAATACTATATTTACTATATTACACAGGATTTTTCATGGTGACTGGTCAGTCTGAAACAGAGATTTAATCCCGAGCCGCAGATGAGTTTGAATTAAGAACGTACGTATATTGTATGACACTTTTCAATACATTTGTAAGAATACAAGTAAATAAAATTCTAAATACTTTAACTACTTATTGATTTTTATAACAAGAAAAAAATAAAATAAGTAGCAATAAATGTAACAAAAGTTTGAAACTTATCGTAGGTATAACTTGTTTACGCCAAGAGCAACGAATGCTAGGTTATGTTGTGACGTGACCGTATAATTTTATGTATTGTTTGAGTATCTCATGCAAAGCAAAATTATGCAAATTGGTAGCTTAATAGTCGACAGTGGAGTTCGCAAAGATAGACAACAATTAGGTAGGTGTTTAGGTTTGAAATGACATGTATTCAGTTTAAATCTATTAATGTTTTATTATACTAAAATGAGCGTCGTCACCTTCGCCACAGACAAATCGTATATTCATCTATCTATTATGTTGTAAAAAATATCTCCAAATCACGTTTCAAAAGCAACTTATACCATACCTACCTACCTAAAAAAATCTAGCAAGTTGATACAACACGTTTATTTCAAGGATACCACGTACACTAAACGTGTACCGTGTACCTATTAAAACTTACGACCTTGGCGGAACAAAAACTTGTTTAAATAACAACTCTAAAGGAGATTAGAAGGAACTTAATGATCTTAAGCATTTAAAAGGTGGTATAACCGTGTTAGATAAAAAGGCAGTTAATTTCAAAAAGATGCATATTTAAGTGCATTCTAGATAGACATTTTAAAAGTCATGAAATAAATAAATAATTAACAATATTTCCATGATTAAATCTGACTGCTTTCAACTATTTCGCCTAATACTTGGACGCCATTTAAAATATTCAGTTAGAAAACAGAATCTCGTAAGTTTACAATAATAAAAGCTCAACATCGAGCCAACAAACAGAATAGCTGACATGTAAACTAAATTCACTGCAACTGTATTGCAAGAAGATAATCAAAACGATTGGACTCGTGAACAATGCGTGTTATGTAGTGGGCGCGTATTGACTGACACACCCGAACGCAAGTCTATTACTTACGTTAAATGAGCGAGCAGTACCTATAGCGATAGCAGTGGCGAGCATTCAGTCGCATATCGTAAAAAAATCTAGGTAATTTATGGTGGTCGACTATTTGATGGAAGTGGTCGACTCTCATTTGACGCCTGTTTGTGGCCGCAAGGGACTTTTGTATGTCAATGCAATGCTAACGCACTAGCGAAAACACGCCAATGAAGGTAAACCTTTATGTAGATTGATGTCGCTGTTAGGTAATACAAAAGTGCTGTTTGATAGAAGTGATTGCCAAATTTACGTTTGTGGCAAACCTGTCGCGTATAACATAATAGCCAATAATACTTCAGCCGCGCGTTCATTTACTTATGAACAATACTTATAACAGGGAGAGAGTTGTACGTAACCTCAATAAAATGTTGATTATACCACTAACTCCCAAACTTATAACGAGTTGTGAACTTGTTTGCTCTACCTCTACTTGTTAAAACTATTGAACGTTATGAGACTTTTATAGAGTATTTAACGTTTATAGAGTTATGGTCGGGATTGGTAGAATTTAAATATCAACACCAAAAGAGCAACTTATTTATTTACAGCACACATACTGTTAATAAACAGTCTCGTCTGAGTGCTGCAGCTTTGCGCCGCGATGAGTAACGATGGCCATGTAAGAAGTAAGTGAGATAAAATATGTACAATGAAGATAAAATATGTACAATGAAGATAAAATGCCACTCCGGGACTCCCATTATAATATTCAAAATTACTTTTGTCATACTTACTTTGATTGATAGTATTTAGTCGATCACATGAATCTCAGTTGCTTTCCTAATCCTAAAGAAACTAAAGAACCGTTACCCGTTACGACACAACGAAAAGATACGAGTAAATCAATTCAGTGCTCCGACTGAATGTGAAATCGAGATCATACCAAGTGTACATATCTCAAGACGAATGCTCGGAACAAAGAGGAATCGATGAGATTGCCGGAGTGTGGGTACAGGAGACGAGTGCACCGACCTCCTCCCCCCCACCCCCACTGAACGCGGTGCAATTTGTACATTTCAAGTGCACACAAAGGCGAAGCGAGGAGGTCGCAGCAAGCTTTGACAGAATTAACTTGTCGCACAACTGCGAAGGCTTACCTTTATTGGATCGTCTGACAATTTTATACGCCTGTTTAAACTTAACGGATAAAAAAAAATAAGATAAAATTTGCTACTGCGGCAAAATGTAACCTAGAGCAGCTGCTTATGCATACATTTGCCCAATAGCTTTTAAATAGTACCTCTAGTTATGAAGCTTTACGTATGTTTGTTTGTAAAGTAAAGTAGGTAAAGCTTGTCGAGGCCAATTTGTTTGCTAATAAATACAGAAGTACAGCTAACAAACCAAATAGCAACAGCGAGACCATTGTGAACAAAGTGGGACAAACTAGAGTAAAATAACGAGTCACTTGTTAGGCAATGTGAGTGTGCTTTGAATAAATATAATATCGTTCAACTCCTTATAATGATTTTCTTGTTATCATCGACACGTGGATCGTTTCTTCACGTCTATTGAAGTAGTCTACTCAGACTACATAATATACTATATACAGTAAGCCTTATAAATAAGATTTAAAAAGGATCGGAATGTTGTTATTTTGAGTACTTAGTTACTCGTTCACTTGTAGTTACATTAATTATTTTTGAATGAATGATTCGAATGAAGGTGACCCTAAGAAAATCTTGCTACTGAGGTTTGAGCATGTTTTTATTTGAAAGTTAATTCAACGACTTGTCAGAAATTCTACAGGGTGAGACGAACGAACGGGCCTTAGAGGGAAAGTTAGGTAGATACTGTGTAGTATCGGGGTATTTTGTTAAACCTAATTAATAAATTTTGCTTCAATCGCGTATCAATCCAACACATAAAATCCTATTTGTTTGTGGTCACATATATTTCAAACGGAAGGTCCGTGAGGCTTTTTTTATGATATCATGAAAAATTGGATTTTAAATGTTTGAGAAATTAAACTTGCGAGCTTCATGCTTATAAACGCTATTACAATGTCTAAACTCTGTCACTGTCTGTCATTCATTACCCATTGGAAGGACATGTTCATGCTGTTTATCAATCGCCATTTTTATAAGTCCATAAATATATGAATGCTATATCAGACCAATCAAAGCTGGTACAAATTGTATTAACCACATAACTTAACCTCCTCACGATGTGTCAAGGTAACACTGGCATGGTAATTGCCCTAATTTATTAATGTCTGCCTCGCCTTCTGTTTGTGTATAATAGACCCTTCACTTGATAATTTTGCTACTTTGATTTACCATCTACATCTGTAGGAGAAAACTTTTTTTTTTTTTAATTTCAAAGCAAATATTAATAGATGGGAGAGTAACTCATCTCCAAATAGTGAAATAAATAATTTGAAATTAATACTTTTTAAAATATTTTTTAGCTCAAGTGCGGGTGAAGTGAACACATTTTTTAACTACATGCTGATGGAACAAGCAGATGCACCTGATGTTAAGAAGTAACCATCACCTATAACAAAGCAATGCCTCGTAAGTACGCCTGATACGATGCACTGCCCTGCCCTGCCCATCAACTTAAGGCATACAGATTTTAAGCCTCATGTGCCTGTAATTTCACCGGCAACCACACTTTTGTTGGAGTAATTGATACTCAATTTTTAAGTTCTGAAAAGTCATCAACTGCCTTCTAATGATTGTTTCTAATGTTTACTTAATCTTCCACAAGTGTCATATTTTAAAGATACCGAGTTTACGTTCTATTTCATATTTCATTGAGCACTCAAAATAAGTCACTAATATAAAGTCTGTTTTTTTTTTACTTTTTGTGTTGACTGCCATACCAATATTACAAATTGTAACTCAGGCATTTCATGAGGACACATCCGGTAACCTTTATTATACAACGTGTTGATGAAGTTATGTAGGAAAACAAAGAGCGTGTATTTAGACCAAGCACTGGAATACTTTGACGTGTGCAACGGTTGGATACATCGTTTTCGAAATTCCCATAGAAAAGTAAAATTAATATTTTCTCAGAAATTTGCAACAGCCCTTTCTGTGTACGTGTCAAGGTCACACGCACGCGCGCTTCTATCTAGGAAAGAAAAAAACAACGATAACCTACGAGATAATTTGAAATACTTACCTTTCGGTAGGTAGGTAGGTACGCCGCCAATCCCCTGACACGATATTTTAACTGGTTCCTATGGATTTTGTCATTATTTACTGGCTATAATAACACTGGATAAAACTGGATTTTGGTAAGTTTGCGAGATTTCGCACGACACAGGCTTCAAACTTCACACTAAACCATTACCTCGTAGACACTGCTCATACACACACTGACTGACGACGGTTTTTTACATAACAATCACCATTTTATCACGTTTGATGACATTTTCTCAACAAAACAATGTACAACAACGCATGTAAACACAAACAGGGTGACCATC
Organism: Chloroclysta siterata; assembly: GCA_932294275.1. Lineage (NCBI taxonomy): Eukaryota > Metazoa > Arthropoda > Insecta > Lepidoptera > Geometridae > Chloroclysta > Chloroclysta siterata. Next base: position 16,093,215 of record OW028595.1, on the reverse strand, counting down.
TCAAAAGTGGCGGTTCTACCACACACCTGCCAAAAAATCTGTCAAAATCTACCAAGCTTGACGATAAAAATACCAAAAATATGACTTCATACCATCTCCTTCGTGGCTACGGAATAAATTAAATACCTACATTACATTCAGTTACTATCTTTTGATCGTTTGTAACGGTTTGCAGTTATCTAAAACGAGATAGAAGTTGTTTAGAAACCAAATCAATAAAGGTAAAAAAGAATAAGAAGTTTCCAGTTCGGTAAAAAATAAATAAATTATAAATATTATTTCATTAAAAATTCAAACTAATAAGATTTTTCTTGAAATATTTAAAATCTGCCAAATGGAAGAAATCTGCCACAAATGGTAACACTGATCGGCGGCCGTCGGCCGTCCTGATTGGATATGCGTTTTTAAATGCAACCAATGACAGACAGGTTAGTCAAAGATTAAATAGGACAGACTAGACACTTCCCAAAATTGCAGTTGAATAATTTTGTCGTGTCATTGAACCATGGTGGTAAAGTAACATGTTACAATTTAAAGAACTATGAATATCATAAACATTGGTTTACGACATCTAGTAATTAAACAAAAATAAATATTCTATTAAATATTGAGTACGTAGCCACGTAGGTACCTAGTTACTGAATAGGTATTAGTACCAAAGATCTCAGAGAATGTTTACCGTGACTAGGGATTACAGTCGCGAAAATATTTCTTTTACATACCAAGATCTTTAAAAACAGCAACATCATTATTAGGTAGGCACATTACTAGGTAATTGGTGGCAGTTCTGTTACCTATTTTATCTAAGGTTAACAACTAGAGGTCAAAGAACAGCTGTAAATAGGGCTGCCTCATGATGCGTTTAGATTCATTTTAGATAAAAGTTTAAGAGGCATTTCATGAATGAAAAACTTTGAAATTTTAAAAGTCGTAGAACAAAAGTTGTTCGTTATGACCGGTAGAATATCCTGCTTTCGGATCCCTACAATTCTTAATAAACACGTTGTATATCGTTGAGTAAGAAACAAAATGCCACGTAGTCGTAAACTGCATGAACCTGTACCTTTACTAAAATGATACCAAGACGCAAAAAACCACCCCTCGAATATATTCTAACACACAAACAAATAATAGGGACAAGTGCGAGCGAGACTACCACCCGCCCGGAGGGTTCCGTAAGTAATATTAAAAAAAAAACACTTCTTAAATTATTTGAGACTTTTTCGAGTTCAACTAACGTAGGTGTTTCTCGAACTAACTGTTTTTCCTCTTTTGCGGAAAGGTTTCTACTAAGGTCAGGTTTCTAAAAGTACCCTAGAGATTTCAATTTAAGCCATTCTAATACAAAAAAAATATGACTTAGTTATAATTTGACATTTTTAGTTTCATTTTCTATTTAGTTGAACGAAAACCAGACCCAACATGAAACATCTTTAAAGTTTATACGTTTAGCTATTCTGAGAAAAAGAAACAGAGAAACAGGCAACAAAATTGTCCTTTAAGATTTTACTATCCTAAAAATGTATTTCATTTCCTTATTGATATTATACTTTTTAGGGTACGGTACCCTAAAAAGTATAATATCAATAGCTTCGATACATTGCGACATTCCAATATGTTAAAATTTTGTTCGTGGAATTAAACATTTGTCAAACAATCTAATATAACATTAATTGGCAAGGTATGCTTATAGAAGTTTTTCATAAAACCCGTTATAAGAAGTCGTAGTACAATAATACTCAAACAAGAAGCGAGATGCACAACTCGATCAGGTGGCCGTCACAAGCGGTAGTTGTAGACTTTAGTAACTCGCAGCATGAATATGATCGAAATAAGCCGATTAGTATAAGACATAATAATGATCCAATACGTTTACACATAGCTGAATTTCAATGGTCTGATGCACATTGGAACGTCTGCGTATTTTGTGTATTCAAGTGTTCAGTTCACCAACACAAGTGGCGATTCACCTGACCAGTCTCTTGGCCGATTGATTTTAAGTTGAGACGCAGAAAACCGTCATTCTTTAGTTTTCGTAGGAACGTTTTGGTAGGTACTTGTTTGGATCGAAAATATATGTTTTCTGAAGTTTTGGTTACGATTTTTCTTAACAAAAAGTGATTTAATATCTTCAAAAGTGTTGAAATGTGCGAGCGAGAAATTGAAATGTGTCAGCCTCTTAATAAAACTAAAGGTCCCGTCTAATAGGCATACAATATATTTTTAGACACACGCTGAAAAGCTGGTATTATAGGTCCGTTTACACGCCAAATTAGAAATAAATACAAATACCTTACCTTAGAATCAAAACTGAATGCCGTCTCAGGTCTAAGTGGACAGGGAAGTCCACATTTACAGGTCCCCGCTGTCTGAAGATATTCTCGAAGTTGCGGCAAAGTACTCAACGCGGTACCGCTCGGGCTGCAAACAAAAACGTCCCAAATTATTATCGCTTAGCAAATTGCCCACTTTGTGGTTAGGAAACAAACGATTGCTGTTAACATATATTGTGAATTCAATTTTCAATTTAATTACAAGCTCATTTATAACAGATGTTAATTAAAATTCACGTAGGTAGTTAAATTGGAAAAAGGGGTTCGACATTTTGAAAACTGGAATAATATTATCCTAGATGCCCAAAAACATAGGCAGATACAACTCAAGATACTTTGAGTATACATAGTTAATTAAATATAATAATGGTTTTGTTAAAAGTTCGGTCATCTATCTATCTAATCAGCCTACATTCACCCCAAAAGTTTGATTATGTAATTATTTTATTCTTAATCTGGAATAGAGTTCATGCTAAGGCACTATTTATCTAGGTACCAGACAGAAGCTAGTACAACATAAACAGATGATAAGCACAGGTAATGTTAAAATTAGGCAAATTTTAAGACAAATGCCTAATGGAAGAGTATACCTAATAAGGCTAGTTACTAATACTTCGCCTACCAGTCAAATACAATTATTAACGGTAAAAAAGGTCGAGTTATTCATTTATTGACTAGGTAGGTAGTACGTCGTTTATTACTACCGTACAAACAGACAGCGCGTCAGGTTGCAATACACGCGAGTTCGGTGCTACACAGGCTCAGGGGTGAAATTCAGTGACTCGTGTAAACGATTGAGAGGATATTTGATGAAAAGCGATGCAAAAGCACCTAGTCAACCGTGTTTGTGGACTCCAGTGGAGCTAATCACGCAGGCAACTGACTGCGCCCCGGTCAATCGATGATTAATTTCTAGACCCTTTTACCGCGCATGAATCGTTTCACAGTGGTGAGTTGAAATCTATGCCGCACTCTACAAACAATTTAAAAGCATTCGTTTCGTATTTTTTTTTTATATATTCAGATACGTTCCCCTTTGTTTAGAGAAACTTTTGATTTGAAGTAAGAAGGGGAGAATGGGGTCGATTATTCACATACCTAGTTCACGTATAGTTTTCACGAGTTAGACGTACTTATTTATATTATTAGTGGAGTCAAAGCTATTCAGAGCAACCATACATAAGCTTATATGCGATCAAATCGACTTAGATCATAAAAGAAACATCATGCATGAGGCATAAAAAATGCTCAGTTGGGTAAAGGAAATATCACTAACTATCGATGTATTAGGCAAACTGCGCACAGTATCAGAAATAGAGCAATCAAATATAATTGAGCTATCAAGAGTAGGTAATGTAATGTGCACGAGCACAATACGTTTACGAAAGAGCATATCGTGGCTGCGTCATTATACACGTCTATTCGTTATACAAACAGGCTCTCCTAAAAATGCTCTACATGATGATAACACAGGGCGATTGTTCACGGTCTGGTACACACGCTAAAGGTAAACCGCGACCGCAAAAAATATTTTTGTTTACTTGCTTTTTTGTTCATACGCGGAATCTGTGGCTTTGACCACTATGCAGGGTGTTAGCGGTCGCGAAGCGAGTAAACGCGGGTAAATTCGCGTATTGCAATCGCGTGTTTTTGGGGGAAGCGTTCACTTATGTAGACAGCTGCCGATAATAATAATTTAACACGCATACCCTTTCGCACCTTGCAAACACCGCTACTTATTATTGAAACTTTAAAGTGGTGATTGTTTATTATTGCTCTGGATATTTAGAACAACCTCAGTTGTAGTAACTTATAAATAGTAGAAATTGTTGTTAAATAATCGTCATGGTTGATTTAGTTATAATATCCAGGTATCTATGAATTCGTGGAACGTAGGTATCAGCGATTCTTAAAGTAGACAAAAAAAGAAACGTATAATCAGACGCAAGCGCTGTCAGTGTTCCTGAGAAAAAATGCTCGTGTCTGAGTGAGTTGTTACAGGCTATGTTGATACGCTCGAATAAGTTTTAAACATATAGGTATAGAAACAAGTGAACAAAATGTAAAACTTAACCTTCCTAATACCGCAATGAGTAAGACTTTTTCAAAGGTCTCAACTCGCATCTCTCGCCCAGAACAGCGGATTTTACACTACTAGGTAATATATAAATGTAAAAGTTACGATGTTTGGATGTTTTTGTTTTCCTCTCATGGTTCAGTCACATTAATATGACATATGAATTGATTGAATAGAATTCAACATAGTTACAATTCATCGATTCATTTTTAAATAAAATTAAATTAAATACAGCTATACGATTGATCAAGCTATGCAAAATGTAAACCAATAGCACAGAATCCTACTCATATTATAAACGCAAAAGTTTGTAAGTATGGATAGACTTAGATGGATGGATGGATAGATGGATGGATGGATGGATGTTTGTTACTCTTTCAAGTAAAAACTACTGAATGGATTTTAATGAACATTTTCAATAATATATCTAATACATCAGAATAACACATAGGCTAAAATTTATAAAGATATTGTGTGACTAATCCTGCGCAGACGAAGTCGCGGGCACCAGCTTGTAAATAATAGCGCTCAATAGTAACGTACCTACGCTCCGATTTTGTTAATTTCATTGACTTCGCAATTCAAATCCAAATTGCGGACATTGCTTGATCTCAATTCGATCAACCTACCTAGTTAAAAGCAAATACGAGACGCAACCACCACGTAGATGTGTCATACAATTCTGAGAATATAAATACAAAACGATAGACCACAATCTTAAATTATGCACATAATATGACTAATCATATCAGCTCACATTTTATTATTTTCCTATAATAATAATAAACTAGGTATACGCCTCGCGATAAGTGAAGCTTAAGCGTTGTGTCCTGTGCAACCAGTTGTGTGATATTATGTTTTTATTTGACTTACCCAGTTTACTTTGCAGGTACTTTTTTGTTATTCTAAACACAATATCAACCGCCGCGAAGGTATAGTGATCCAATTCAACGTTATTTCAACCAGGGCGTCATGTAAAATAGGCAAAATACTGGCGCAAAGCCAATATGTTCTGCAATACATAACACGACGACAGTTCGTTCTATCGAAGAACATTTAACGTTAGTATTTCGTGTGCGCCCTAATTTCTTACTGTTTCGCATAATACAATAGTGACTTCTGAAAATTTACTTACTTAAATACTCATCAGATTGCTGGTGTTAAAAAGAATAGAAAATATCTCCATCTTGGAAACTAAACAGTGATTCACCCCGTACTGAAATATCAGGATATCTGCGAAGCTTGAAATTTAGAAGTATTTTTCAGCATTTGATTTAAACCTAATAGATTGAATATTGATCAAATAATAAGGATGCGATAGGCTAGTATAGTAGGTAAAGGCTGATGTTCAAAAACACTTGTTGTTTTGTTTTATCAAACCTCTTCGCCGAAGACCAACATGAGCTAATCTGTGGTACGCACAATAGGACTCTAGTTTAGCCTCGTTAAGAAAAACATTTTAACTCCTCGCTCTACAGTTTAAATTGTAATTGAGTTCTTCGACTATTTATGGTGCAAGCTCAGTTAAGATTAGAAGAACGACCATTACCCACTTAAAATAGACTCGTTTAAACCAGCGCTAACAGCTCCGCGTTCCATGGACTGTATTGATGGAAGATTAGTCTCAGACGCGGTTAAATAACTAGGCCATAAACGTTACTAGGTATTAGAATAAATAGTAGTGAACGAAGAGAACAAAGAGACAACTTCGGGGATTTCTCATTGTATGTTTGTCCGAGCATAATATATTTAATGGTATATGAATTGAGCCCCATCGATTGGGATATCTGAAGAAATCATATAATTGGAGTCACTTAGCCTATTTCTACATCTCTAGAGTAACGCTCTCTCTCAGATAGAATAATTTCCGTCTCTACTTTAGACTTAAAAACAAAGACGAACCTATATTAACGACCATTATGACAACTTAACTAACCTTATACCATCTCAGAGTAACGCTTGACATACAAAAAATTGCTCAGAATATAATATATTACCAAAACGACCAATATACCTGAAGTAGGTACATATAACAATCTACACTAATGATTATGTTATCTACACTAATATTATAAAGAGAAAAGATTTGTATTTTTGTTGTTTTGTTGTTTTGTTGTTTTGTATGTAACGAATAGGCTCAAAAACCACTGGTCCGATTTCAAAAATTCTTTCACCATTAGAATGCTACATTATCCTTGAGTAACATAGGCTATATTATATTTTCAAAAAAATCCGGGATCCTTACTAAAACTCTAATAATGTAACCCAAGGTGGAAAACAAAAATCTTACATCGCGTGCGCTGCGAAAACTATTGATGATAGAACAAAATAATGTACTACGATTTTGTAGAACACGTCATCATCTACAAAAAATGTCGCGACAGCATATGTCTAACTATTATAGTTATGTCACAATAAGTGTTCTTTTATTATAAAAATTTAATTGAAATGCCGCCGCTAGAAAAGGGTCTTTAATTGTACCTTGGTATTAATCCTTATCCAAATAAATCTTTTCATATTCAAGACTGGTTCAATACCTATACATTACTTCTTGAATTTTCCAAATCGGACAATCCATTCAAAAGATTTTAAAAATATAAGGTCACGGGGCGCGTTCTCACCCAGCGCGGGCCCGGGCAAGGCGCGAGTTAGAAGTGACTCGAACCCACCACGGTCTAAGTTTATCCTAAAACGTTGAAAAAATTTATGTCCACCCATGCGAAGCTGAGACAGGCCGCTAGTAATGTAATAATGCACAGCTTACCCAGAGGTGGGAAAATAGACTTTAGATGTTTATATAAAGTAGTAAACTACGGTAAATCTAGTAGATACTAGGATGACCGTTATATTATACTGTAGTTAAAGAGTTATTATAAAGAGGAAAGATTTGTATTTTTGTATGTAACGAATAGGCTCTAAAACTACTGGTCCAATTTCAATAATTCTTTCACCATTAGAATGCTACATTATCCCTGAGTAACATAGGCTATATTATATTTTCAAAAAAATCAGGGATCCTTACTAAAACTTCAATATTGTAACCCAAGGTTGAAAACAAAAACCTTACATCGCGTGCGCTGCGATAACTATTGACGACTAGCGGCCTGTCAAAGTTTCGCCTGGGTGGACATACATTTTTTCAACGTTTTAGGATAAACTTCTAACTCGCGCCTTGCCCGGGCCCGCGCTTAGTGAGAACGCGCCCCGTGACTTATATTTTTAAAATCTTTTGAATGGAATGTCCGATTTGAAACATTCAAGAAGTAATGTATAGGTATTGAACCAGTCTTGAACATAAAAAGATTTATTTGGATAAGGATTAATACCAAGGTACAAATAAAGAGCCTTTTCTAGCGGCGGCATTTCAATTATTTTTTTATAATAAAAGAAAACTTATTGTGACATAACTATAATAGTTAGACATATGCTGTCGCGACATTTTTTGTAGATAATGACAGACAGAAAATGACGTGTTCTGCAAAGTCGTAGCACATTATTGTTCTATGATCAATAGTTTTCGTAGAGCACGCGATGTAAGGTTTTCTTTTTCCACCTTGGGTTACATTATTGGAGTTTTAGTAAGGATCCCTTATTTTTTTTAAATATAATATAGCCTATTTTACTCAGGGATAATGGTGAAAGAATTTTTGAAATCGGACCAGTAGTTTTTGAGCCTATTCGTTACATACAAAAATACAAATCTTTCCTCTTTATAATATTAGTGTAGATGTAGATAGAACACTAAAGTGTTCTACAATATTAAAGAACACATCAATATCTACAATAAAACTCAGCGATTATGTTACTATAACTTCATTTTTACATTATAAAAGTTGATAGAAATGCCGACCAAAATCAGACTATGTTATCCATACCTTTATATTAATCCTTCTCCAGATAAGTCATTTCGTATTCAATACTGTTTCAATACCTATATATTTATTCTTAAATTTTTCAAATTGGACATTCCATTCAAAAGATATTACGAATTAAAAACTTTAGTCCACTTTAAAAATATAAGCGACCGCGCGGGGCCACAGGGCGCGTTCTCACTCAGCCCAGCGGGCAACGCGGCTAGGGAGAAGAGCGTGCAAATGTATGAAATAAGTAGCCGCGAGACTCGAACCCACGGTCTAAGTTTATCCTAAAATGTTGAAAAAATACATTTTTAGAAATATTATATATTTGGACTTACAAGTCCAAATATATAATATTTCTATAATATTTCTTCAGCCTTACACCACGATGCTGGTTCGTTCACTCACATGAAATTTACTTGCGTCTTGGCTATTCTTACTGATATTATTAGTGCGAATGTTAAAATATTTATATATTTGTGGTTCAATCACGTCTTAATGCTGGACAGATTTAAAAATTTTGATGGTAACATTGTACCTCTACATTATTTTCGGATCTATAATTTTAAAGAATACATATAAATGATTCCAGGTAAATCTCCAGGTATAGGTGTATGGGTACTTACTTGATTGTCCGCGGCATACAAATAATTGTAATAATAACAGTCGAGAAACAACATTATCAATATCAACAACGGGGTGAGACGATGCCCGCGCACCGATAATAACGTGAGTCACGGAAGGGTTTCCCTCAATGACTCACTAAGTAGTAGTTTGCAATGTTCAACCACAGTTTACTAAAAGGGATCAATGTGCGTAATTTGAAAGCCCTGAAGGAGCTCATTATACCAGAACTTGCCATTACGAGCATGCTTTCTTTAATATAAACGTCAGGTTGTGGTTTTCATTTACGTTATGAATGCAGGTAATAGCCATGTAGATATTGAATCGCATTGTGGTGACACTTGCGAAAGATTTGTCAAACTACTTGGACGAATCGGCGTTGTATCTTTCGAATGTTTGTATGTATGGTTATTCAAGCATAGCTGTCTAACCGTTACTTCAATATGCATGGAAACTGGACTGGTGTTTATGCGTTAAATCGGCCAAAATGTTAAAGATATCGGGATCAACAGAGAATAAAAAATAATACAATTATGAGGACGTGGGGTGTAATATGACATTCTTGGATTCCAAAAAACAAATTTTATTCTAGGCTAGGTTTCTAGGCCTAGGTATCTTTCTTAAGATGAGAAGAAACGAAAACAGAAAAATTTGATTAACCACGTTTCGCGGCACCGAGTAGGGTCATTGTGCTAGATAGCGGCCTCTTAGTGCTCCCGTCGACTTTAGGGCTTCAGAAAAAAATAATACAATCCTAATTTACCTGTTCTAATGATGCAGTATGATAGCCTATATAATGAAGTTTATTTTTAATGTACTGTATAGTGCTAGAAGCTTATAGTTATTTTTATTTTTAATTAAATCCGAAAAAATGCCAAAAATTCAGTTTTCGGCCACAAATTTCAGTTTTCGGCCATGGAGTCTTCTGTTTTCGGCCACCTTATAAAGACGGATTTTAAATGAATTTTTAAATCTAAAGTAACATAAAATCAACGTTTTTTTGTGGGTTTAACAGTATTTTTATTATGTACCTATATACAAAATTACAATCAACATAATACCGGATTTTGAAACATTTTGTCACACACTAGATAAATATTTTCGAAACAATATCAACTAAGTTTAACTTTATTATTTCTTAGGTAACAGTTTAGCTATAGCGTACCGACTTATCAAAAGAATCATCATCAAAGAATCATTAACTCAGGCGTAAAAACAAAAGACATTCGTGACAAAAAAATATCGTTAAAAGAATTTTGTCACTAAGGAATTCTAATGTGTACCATACAAGACAGAGTTGCCGGAAAAACGACGGATAGTATTAAAAATCTAGGACCCGATCCAGTACTAACCCACAGAGGTGAAAAAGAAATGGTGGAATGGCTTATCAACCTGGCAAAGTGTGGTTTTCCTTTGAAAAAGCAGAACTTCTCGACACAGTTCAGAAAGTTATTGAAGATACAGACAGGTATACCTAATAACTTGAGATTGAAGATACTTGCCCAGGGAAAACTTGGTTTAAAAAAAAAATTATGAATAGAAACCCAGAAATTTCCCAAATAACAAGGAATAAACAAGGTGAGAGCACGGGTAACAGAAGAATCAATCTGACTATGGTCTCGTAAACTTCTCGTGTTTCTTACAGAGTCGAATAACCAAGATATACTGGAATCTCCAGAACGCATATTTAATGGCGATGAAAGTGGGTTTGCCTTTTGTCCAAAAACTGGCAAAGTTCTTGGGCCAAGAGGGTACCGGAACCTTATGAAATAAAGGCTGGCAAACCATGAAGAATAATGCCCATTTGCAAGCACAAAGCAGCTACTGGCGGTGGCATAACTGTGCGTTTGCATTGAAAGTCACCAGAACAGTTACATTATCCTTACTGCCAGTTTTTATTTTATAAAGGTTCCAGCAGAACTTCGCCAGTGTTTGGACATAAGGCAAACCCACTTTCATCGCCATTAAATATGCGTTCCGGAGATTCCAGTACGTCTAAGTTATTTGACTCTGTAAGAAACACGATAACTTCACGGAACCAAATTCTGATTAATTCTTCTGTTACCCGTGCTCTCGCCTTGTTTATTTCTTGTTTTTTTCAAGTAATTAGGTATACCTGTATCTTTAATAACTTGCTGAACCGTGTCGAGAAGTTCGGCTTATTTCAAAGAAAACACAAACTTTGCAAGGTTGATAAGCCATTCCACTATTTCTTTTTCACCTCCGTGGGTTGGTACTGGATCAGGTCCTGGATTTTTTATAATATCAGTCGTTCTTCCGGCAAATCTGTCTTGTACGGTACACCTCGGAATTCCATAGTGGCGACAAACTTCTCTTATCGACATCTTTTGCCTGAGTTAATCATTCTTTCGAATATTGAGTTCGTACATTTCTTTTTTTCTTTATCTTCTCCACAGCCGTCGGAGGAGAATACACCTGAAGAAAATAATGTTTTTTGAAAGAACATAAATAAATATCATTTTAGGGAATGTAATCAAGAGGAAATAAGATTTGTGTAGCAGGTGGTCGAAAACGTACAATAAGTTTTAAGCCGAAAAGCCAGACAGACATACTACCAAGTAGGTTAATAAAATCTTGTAAAATACGTAACTATCAATAGATTTATTTTCAAAATAAAATTATTACTTATCTCAAAAAGATAAAAAATATACAAACATTTTTGCTTTAAGGCCGAAAACTAACAGCGACATTCAGTTAGTGGCCACATGATTTCAATACAATTGTCGGTCATGCCGAAAACTGAGGTGCCATTTTATCTATGGTTGGGTTTTCGGCCACCCCCAAAGTAGTCATTACTATTACTCCTTTTTCATTATGAATGCCACATAATTTGACGGCCGAGAACTAATGGCTAGGGTCTTCACATATGTTGCTATCGTAAAACAAAGAGTTGTGAGCTAAACCCTTGAACCAATTGAGTAAAAGAGACAAAAGTGTAGACGACTCGATGTACTACATACCGGCCCTTAGGCCGAAAACTAAACTTTTGAAAAAATTCATATGTGGGATCGCGGCCCCCATATTAATTGTTATTTTATACAATATTTTGCAAAAATAATGTTAGTAGTATGTTGGCAATTAAGTTTTGAAGTGACTTAAATGCCTATCAACAATGTTTGCTTAGAAAAACAACACATAACTTACCTTGGAGTGAAAGGCGCGTCACTATTTTTTTCCTAATTTCCGCACGCTGCGATACCCGCGAAGATCGCCGCCGATCTGAATAATTCGCTAGAAATCACTCGTAGCTTGTTTCCGACCAAAAATGTTGTCAAAAACAAAGCAACTAATTTCAGATGTCTTGATAAAAAAATCTTTCAGATATTGCATTTCAAAACGATAATATCTTAATTTTACTGCATCAAGTACGCGTAAAGGCCGAAAACTGAAGGCGGCCGGCAAACCGGCTCACATACCCTACTTCGTAGTTCACGTACTAGATCATGGACATTGCGAAATCTCAGTTCGGGACGAGCCAATATCCCATTAGTGTTTCTAATATTTGATGTTGTAAATGGTGCGATTTATTTGGCCGACATTGTTAGACAAATAATAAGTTCACAACACTGCATAGTAATTATTGTAAATCTTTTGTTGGCAATCCTAAATTAATAAATAATAGCAAAATAAGTAAGTTATAATAGGATTACCTGAATAACCAATGTTCAACGTCGATTTAAGTGGCCCTATTAAGAGCTCCAATAATTGAATAACTCCGAAATGTGTTGACAAATGTATTCAATTGTTTGCCCTAAACTAGACGAGACAGCACACGTCACCATCGGTTCCCCTTTACAACAAAATGAGCTCGGTGGAGTAAACAGAGTAATTGGATATTGCGTCGAACGCTTCCCTCGAGTTGAAGGCGAGAGCCCTAATATAAATAACATGCATGTAAAGTCTTGTTTTCACAACTTCTCATGGCTTACAGAATAAATAAACATTTTGATTTATAGACTTGATAAATAGGGTTTTCGCTCTTTTCAGTTGCCTTAATCTACGATATTAAAACATTTTATAAAACACAGGTATTTTAGCTATTCTAATATGAGAAATAAAGAAAGTACTAAAGCTTGTATAGTGCCGGCCTAGTTCTTTATTTGACCTACGCCAACTTAAACCTGTAAATCTAACTAAAAAATCCAAGGTTTTGTTAATCTAGATACCTAGGTATGTATTTTAAACAAATCCCCCTAAGGAAATCAATAAAATTTAACAGGGGCGACCACCTTATTGAAGCCATTGGTTTTACATAAAACCTGTTGACAACATGTCCAGTTATAAGGACCTCTTGCAAGACTACAAACATCCCCATTTATATTCCGCTTAGGACTCGTGGGAAGTAAGAGGGGGAGTTCATTTTAGATCAGAAGCATTTTGTATCGATGCGTCGACTAAGCGCGCAAGCTACAAATTGAGCTTTTATTTATTCATGTTGGGGGAACAAGGTTGATGTGGGTCGGGGTCGTTCAATAAAGGACACTCTTAGCTTGAAACCCGCTAAAGGATTCCTGACCCACGTCATTGTTTTACTGACACATAATTCGACACATTTCTTAACCCCCATTTGCAAAAAAGTAATGACGTCATTTGGCTTTGTATGCTCAATTCTTATTGTATCAAATTAATTAGATAAGCTGGCAAATAGACATAATAGAAGGTAGGTATTATAATCTAAATACCGCATAGCGTATTAATGTATTAGCCATTCTACGTGACCTACCATGCCATAAAAACGGTCACGGTTTGTGGCTCTGAAAAATATAGTGAGCTAGTTTTTTTTAATATTATCTTAATTTGCGTTGCTGTGACCGTGAAATGTTTGGCGTCTATTATTATTAACAAAACAAAAATGTTTAATTTTGTGTTTCAATAATAACAATAGTTTGGTGCTTTATAATTCGATAAGCCTAAAAAATTATGTTATTTTAGATGATGAATATCTTTTTGCGTAGAATATCTAGAATAGAATTAATTTTATTTGCAACACACACTAAAAAATAGATATAAAACAGTTTTTTTTATCTAACGGCACCTACGTATTACGGAATGCCCTATCAGAAGACGTAGTTACTGCTCCTACTGTCAATGCCTTTAAAAACAAGCCCGACAACTCGCTTCGAACAAACCAATCCATGCTCAAAAAAATTAATCATACATAACGACAATTCCAACACTGTGATATAGACACATCAGCGACAGCTGCTCGTCAAATAACTAATAAATAAAAAATAAAATATATCGATGATATAATATATCTGAAATCACAAGCGGGATTCAAAGGAAAATATACCCACAAGCAACATTTCCGGAGTAATACAAGTTAAGCTGGCTACAGTGCATATCTATTTAATTTATAAGCACCAATCCTGTCATATCTAATAGCCGAGGCACAGAAGCAGGTGAATGGCCGAGCGAACTGGCACCGGTACGCGAAGCATGCGTTACCTTCACCGATTTGCGAGCATTCAGTTACCCGATTCAATGGTATTCACAGCATTATTATCAACTTATGAATTCATATACCATTTTATAATATTATTCGGCTATTACATACAGCTAATATTGTCGCAAACTGTCGCAAGATTGTCATGGTTCTTATATATTAATGGTTATTTTCTTATACATTTTAGATCTATTTCATGAAACTCACTAACATTTTATATTCTGATAGCACATTCCAGACATACCTTTTACATTTTTATGATCTGCAAATATAATTGAAATAAATTATTTAAAATAAACAGCCTGGATAGCCAGTTAGATGAGAATAAAATGCTGTCCAGTCAAGTTCAGGTCTGCGAGTAACACCTGCCACATGCCAACCGGAGTCGAGCGCCCCGGATCGGAAAGCAAATAAATTTACTGGAATACTGCAGAACTTGCAACATCGCCTAGTTTTTATAATACACACGCAAAGAGTTTTTGTTATTCGCATGGCAACCTTGACTCTATCCCCCCCGAGTACGTTTCTGTGGGAAAAACTGAGAGTACACGTTTTGTTTGTGCCGTCTGGAGCCCATGTGAGCAAGCGCATCCGGCGGATTGTGCGCAAGCTTTGAGGATTGTAGTACATCCCTAAGCTACTTCTTTATTTATCTGCCTTTATAATAATGTGCTAAGAGATTAATCGCCGTATACGTAGGTCCCTACATACACGAACTGAAGTACTCAGTTTAGCACACGAACAAGTCTGTTATGATGATTCGCTTCGAACTAAAATCTCTTGATATCCGCGATCTACTAGTAGCTTTTAGCCCGTACTTCAACTATGGGAATAAATAAACAAAACTTTTTCAGCAAGCATGTGTGCGAAACTCAATGTTGCTTCTTGCTTCTGACTAATCCCGATTACTAATTTGGTGAAATAACCGTGTCAATTATTATTTTTATTATTATACGCAATATATTATGCAATCTAAGTTGAACTACAAAGTTAATGAAAGTTTAAGAAATGGGAGCTTAGGTACGTTTCAAATGGTTGTCTAAATTTTGCTGTTCTAGTTTTATATCCAATTTTTTTTCAAATTTTATCTATACTTCTATACTAACAATATTATAAAGAGGAAAGATTTGATTGTTTGTTTGCATTAAATAGGCTCTGAAACTACTGGACCGATTGGAAAAAATGCAAGAAAGCTAGAAAAGGCTTTTTATTTGTACCTTGGTATTAATGCTTATCAAAATAAATTACTTCATATTCATGCTGCTTCAATATCTTTATATAACTATTTGAATTATTCAATTCGGACGTTCCATTCGAAAGATACGACGAGTTCAAAAATGTAAGTATTAGAATCAAAGTCGCGTGGTCGCCGCTCACTCCGCTCGGCTAACTATGCGATGTACAAGTAGGCGTCACTGGGGTACGATATTTGTGTTTTATTGCATCTAAAGAATCCCACAGGTGTATGTGTTAAAATTTATATTTTTTTTTAATACCCGTGTGAAGCCGGGACGGCCTTCTAACTCCATCATTACTTACTTGTCTAACTAAGATCTTCGTTCGCTTCGCTCATTCGATCCTACATTACCTAGGCCCTAGGGTACAATTCTAAAATTCATTATATTTAGAAACGCGTACCAGAATATAATGTGTAAATAAATATTGTTATTTTTATCACATTTAAAAGTAGCGAATCTTTATTGAATTATTGTCAAATCATGATGTTTAAACGCTCCATATTTAGTAGGTATTACAGCAATAAAGAAAAGGGAGATTAATAGCTGTATCATGGATGTTGAAATCGTTTATTTGTTCGAGACGCTCTCCACCCAGAGTCGACGGTGTGCCTCATTTAATGGAGCAATAAAAAATTTTCGACTTGGCTTACGTAATCCATATTATTCCGCGTCAAAGCTGCTGCGGAGGTCAACGCATGATCTAGCTAGTCAGTTTTTTGATGCCATTATTGTAACAATTATTTTCAATATTCCATAACAAGGTCTTCTATTGTTAGGTATTTAAATAGATTACGTACCTATGTATGAGAATGAGCAACGATAATCCATTTACATAAATCAAGTGTGGTAATATGATGATAGGCATTATAATTTTATTATTAGGGATATAGAAATTGTACGTCCGAATAGGGTAGACTGTACTTTTTATAGGCATACTCACCACCTTATACATTCAACAGTTTACAATAAAAATTATTCTGATTCTGAAAATATTTTTTTTTGTCGAAATCCTTGCATGTAGACGAATCCTATGTGTAGTTTAAGTACACAGTATTAGTATTAAGTACAAGGATATTTTGAACTTGAATTTATGAATGTCTATTTACAAATTATTACCATTATTAAATTAAATTATAGACACCCTTCTCGGCTTAGTTGGTTGGTAGTAGCTCTTCCTTCTGCGCTGCAGGCCATGAGTTGAACATAGATAGGTCGATGTTTGTTCTCTATCAAGTCCCCCGGTAAGTTACAAAAAAAAATCTTATCTTCGGTAGACAAAAACTTGTCTTGGGTGCTCAATGCTCATGCTAAGCGGTTAGAACTTTTTTTTTAATAGGTCTAATACTGTTCTTCATTCACAAAGCTATTCATCACTTAAGTCATAAATTTTAAATTAGGGTCATTGTAAAGTTTTACTGACTCCTTGAGGATTAACTTCAACTTTATATTTTTATGTACGTAAATAGGAGATTTCTAACATTAAAACAAAAAAAAACTAAAGAAAGCCATTAAACATTTAAGAGCACATCTTAAACGCAAGGTACTAGGCATGGCTATGTCTATACGTTACTGCCATTTTGTTTGACATGTTAGGTAGGTATTATAATATACCTACCTACCTACCTAACTAATAGCTACCAATTCGAGTTGTTTGTTTCAATGTCACTCCGGCGCAACGCACGTCGGCGGCAGCGAACGAGCGCAGATGGTTGAGCAAAAAATTATAGACGCTCCAAGCTAATCCTAGCTGGTAGAGAATACCCGTGACAGCGAAACCACAAAATAGGTGGATATATTCTTTTTTTTCTTTTCTGTGTCAAAATGAAACTAAAAGACTTTTAAAACATGTTTCGGCATTCTAATGGTGAAAGAATTTTTGAAATCGGACCAGAGTTTTTGAGCCTATTGGTTACATACAAAAATACAAATCTTTCCTCTTTATAATATTAGAGTAGATTAGTGTAGATAACGTGTCTGTGTAGTTTAATAAATGTATTTTCTTTCTTTCTTACTAACCTACCATGATATTTTATAGATTTACCTATAGAAGCCTATAAGATGTCCATTTCCAGAATTCAAAGTATTTTAGCGGAACATTTCAACTCGAATTGTCATGTTTTTTAGCCGTGGAAATGAAATAGACAGACGCACTTTCGCATTTTATAGAATAGGCAAACAGAACAAAATTCCGAAAAACCCACCAACCACTTGATGGGTGGCAGAGAACGAAACATGTTTTAACCATTTACCTATTAGCTTTTGTTACTCTGTTAAAGGAAAGTCGGAACGAATTGTAAATCGGATCAGAGCAACGGGTGACGCCCATCAAATCCATCGAAACAATCGAAACGGTTCGTATGGGCATTGAAGACGAACATTGTGCAACCCATCGCAACAAAGGAGGCCAGAGAAATCCCAAGTATTTACAATGCGACTTTCGAAAAAGTTGACTGTGTTCTTTATCTTGCCGGGTCGCTTCTGACGGTGGTGGTCGTAAATCAGTCAAGCAACAGCTAGTCCTGCGCACCACAATAAGCGGAAGAATACAGGGAAGTCTTTTATTTTCAAAGTCAGCTGTGATCCGCAAAGAAACAGTGCTAGTATTGTGCATTGGTTCATAATTTACGACCTAGAAGACATCTGTTACGTGTTGTCACTTCGTTTCCTTGCAAAAGTGTAGCGATGTCTGAAGCGTTGAGGATAAATCGAGAAGAAAATACATCATACCTATCTAAGATTAGGACAGTCCTTATGGTCATAGAAATAAGTGTTAAAATATAAATTATGAACGCTTTGCACTATGTCTAGTTGATATTGTTGTATTTGTGAGTTTCTATTTCGCGCTGATTGCCATTTTGTGTCTGGTTTTTATGCCATTGAAAGTAATCTACTTCCTTTCAAACAAAATATATTAGCAGTTACAATAGGAAACCAACTAAGGGTTTTATTATCCAAGGTACCTAAGTTATGGTATTGTTCGGTAAAGTAATGCATTGTGCTGCCAATGACAGATAAGAGCCGCGTAATGAGCACAAGGCGTGCTACAATGGAATCTCCTGGGCCTTAATCCACGCCCACTAGTGCTTTAGTATTTCACTGTTAAACAATTTCTCAAGATATGTTACAGTTGAGAGAAGAGACAATCAATTCCAGCACGTTTGATTGAAGGTAGGTAATGAGAATTCCTAGTTACTTTAATACCTATAGGTATGTATATGTGTTTCCAATCACGCCATGGTAGGTGTTTTAAAGTTTTGAATAAAAATATAGGTCCTGGAAAACCAACTTTGAAAAATCAACTTCGAGAAAAGTTTCACACCTAACTTCTAAGGACCTAATAATGGTACAAGTAGGTCTAACAATACATGTGTCTCATTTGATGTAATCTCATACCAAATCTTCATCTTTCCTGTAATCTTACATGTAATAGTGTCACACATCGCCGGGTCATCGACGGAACATGTAGGATTTTTTTCTTTAGTCCCAGGTGTAAGAGGTAGGAGTTAGCGACTATTTACATGGAAATTATAGTATAAGTGAGCGATTTAATGGATTAATAACCAAATACTTTAGCATTCGGAATAATCCAATGTATTAATCCTCGTCATCATGCGCCGCAAGTAAGCCAAAAATTGCGAAATGACCGATTGCATCGATTTTAACCCATGATCACGCAATCGATCAAGTCGTAAAGGTTCGTTTTAAGGCACACTGAGAGCCATATTACGGTGTATCTTTCTTCACATACACCGATAGCTGCGTCCGCACAGCTGCCGGACTGGTTTGTCCACTTGCGCCGGATTGATTTAACGTTAACATACGATCCACGGCTCTTTGCGAGCCATGTTGTCGAGATGCTTCATTGCTGTGCCGCTAACTAGGTAGGTATCTTGAGCATTGGCTATTCAAATAGGGATCGAGTTTAATTGCTATTTTCTTACTTTGTTTCTAAGTTACCGTTATTTTTATTAAGTTGATGAGTAAAACAATGTTGATTATTAATTACATTTCTGGTCTCAATGACTTACCTAATTATGTTATTATGTTTTGATTACGTTGCCAATGTCTTGAGAAATTATCTTGGATTGATACCTATTAGACCTATTTTTGGCTTAAGTTAACATACGCCGCGTTGGATAATAACGTTCTACATTTAAGAATACTCTAAATTGACCATGTTCCTTGGACGCCGCGCAGATTTGTCATTCTCGTCTTATTACTTAAATTCCTCGAACTTTTAAATTAATCTGAGTCATATTCTTAGGTTTTTATTCAGGATGTTTCCTTGAAGGTATCAACATAACAAGGAAACTCTACCTAGGTACCTATATCTACAAAATTATTAATTAAGTAAAATACCTATTACCTACCTATTTCATTGTTGTTTTAGTAGGTAATTTAGAAGAAATAGAGAAATTGTGTAAAAACCGCTCAAATTTTAAGGACATGTTGCAAAACAACAGACTGACAGAGTTCATATGACCAACTGAATGAGAATTGGTGTTAATGTGAACCTTGGCGCTTGCACACACAGCTCAAAATGCGTTATGGATTTCCCGTTAAAGTCCCCCAGCACCACTTTTAAAGGACGAAAAGTTCACAGAAGATGAATCAACAGTCTGAGTACCTAACACTTTCCAAAAAGCTGCTACATTCTATGTTTGAATGTGTGAATTCAGTTTTGAGCACAGACAACAAACTCCTAATACCTATACCTACAAGGTTGGTGGACAATGGCCTACAACCATTGGGATCAAACTGCAACTCAAACAAAATAAAGAGCACAGAATAGCATCTTGAGAAACCTCCCTCATGCCCCATCGTTTGTTATGAAATCTGAGCTGCATAGTAAAGTCAACACAGTCTATGAAGAAATATAATTAAACTCTGCAACATATAGGTAAACAACCGTTGAACTCAGAATCAAATCACCGACCTATTACCAAGAGGCCACTCAGAAAACAAATCATTGGACTGGACGGGCCGACATGATACCCAAGAAATGGTGTTAAAGCGCTTACTGAAGTACAGATAAAACCTAACCCACAACAATCTAAATAACACCTAAAATCTAATTAATTTTATAGTTCTATAACTAATTTAGCACGAAATCCCATTGACAAGTTATACTAGTAGTACAAGTAAAGATCATAATAATAAGTGTGAGGTCTTACCTTAAGTAAAGAACCGAAGTTCCGGATATGATCCTCCTCCAACCTAGAGGAACAGTTATTGTCTGTGGTGTATCACTTTGAGCAGTTCTAGAACATTCTAGTGTGTCCGTTGGCTGTGAAATAACTGGAGCCCCCGGCAGCACGGCCAACACTACACCATCAGCAGTTCTCACAAGTTGAGGGGTATTGCCACTGTCACTTTCACTACTTATCCCTCGATTCACACCCACTTGCTGATTCAGTATACTTATGCTCTGATTCACAATTGATTGATGAGATACACTTTGTTCTAAAATCTGATAGTTTACATAACTTTTACCTACTGACAACTCTCTGTCACTAGTAGATCCCTCACTGTGAACTGTCACACTCTCACTGTACTGATTATGCCCATGTCTTAGTGCAATTTGCTGCATAGAGGGCATAGTATCAGCTGCTAAAGATCCAGAACATCTTGTCTTATATATTCCTGGATCAGAGTCTGGTATTCTACCTTGAAAAACCTGCACACTGGAAAATTCTGCAGCCACTTGTTCCACACTATCTTGCTTAATTCCCCTGGTGACCCTCTCGTTTCTTGTCTCTTCTGGTTTCAAACAGGGAGGGACCTTGTACTGCTGTGAGATGGGAAATAGTTCTGTTCTATGTGGAATGCATTCTGAGGAGCTATATAATGCTAGTTTAGAATCACTGTCATGGAGGGGTTTGTAAAAGACAGTGTTGTGTAGGTTTCTCTGGTCAGTGTGTGTATAGAGCGCGGGAGTGGGCCTAGGCGGCCCTCGTTGGTGGTCGGGTCGGCAAGGCGGCGGGAGCGGAGGCTGCTGCGAGCGCGGGTCCGAAGGCGCGGCGCCGCCGGCCTCTAGCTGGCGCGGCTCCACGTACACCAGCACGCGCGACGCGCCCGCTCCTCCCGCTCGCGACGCGCCCACACTGGCGGGCTTGCCCGACATCGTACACACACATCACACGCTGCGGAGCCCGACTGCTCACTATCTGAATGCACCGCGATGCGATCTACCGCAGAACCCGCCGGCGCTCCACCGGGCATTGCTTCCGAAACCCCTAGCATCGCTCGGTGGCCTCTCTCCGTAGAGCCGCTGCACCATCGTATTGAGACGGTTTTTTGTAGGGACTCATCAATCGTAATGGGTTTACGATGGACATAAAACTGACTAATAACTTTATGGTGGAGCCCTTATCGGCTCCATTGTAAATCTTACGACATTTCACGAAAAAACAGGTAGCTCTGTTTAATAGTGCCCTAAATTTTTTGTGATTTACTGCACTGTATTATTATTACTGAAAATTGAAATGACATGACACACTTAGCAAAACGTAAAAAGGTCACCGAATGAGAATTGTTCGCTTCATTTTCACGGACAAACGTTCATCACTACAACTTGTTTTTCCACAGTAGGAGGTTTTTCAGATTTCACACGATTATGGTGAACATTGTTCCACCTAGTAATAATCTCAGTATTTATTTAGTGAAGATGAATTTCACAATCGAGCAAAACGAAACACTGCGAAAAACGAACGATGAAAGACAGCAGACAACAGACAAAGCTAACCAACCAAACATAAACTACGTCACTCCAATTTCATTTAATTTCAGCCAAATACAAATGCTATTTAACTGTTATCTCTTTCTTTCATGGCGGAATCCTTACGGTGCGTAAAAGAAACGACGGGCTGTTGCCGGTTGGTTTGGCTGGTCCCAGTTGACATTCTACTCTATATTGTCTATGCTGAAGTCTGTGCTCGCTCCTCACCACAACACGTAGTCTCACCATTACCACAGAGCTGTGATGGATTTCTAACCTGTGGTGATTTATGCTGTCTGTGCATTGATCGGTGGTGCTACCAACTGTGGGCTTGCGTACATAATCTAGCGCTTTTATATAGAAAATATCGCTAGTATTTTATTTATTTATTTACACCTGCTATAACTTTACAGATACATATCTAGTACATTATAATCTAGTTGACTTACTATCAGAAAATATCCCCCAATACCACCCGCGTTTTTGGAGCCAATAATGTATGATCAATTATTATTGTACGGCCTGATAAGGGCACGGCATGATAATGCACACCCCGTTAGTCCGTGTCCACTGGTTTTAATTTACGGGGTGTACATTATCATCCAATACAATAACAATAACGTGTTTTTACCGCACATTTACACCCAGTTAATGTACGGCCTAATAATCCGAACTTCGGATTCCGAAGCTTAATTTCAAATAATTTCAAATAAAAAGTATTGCCATGATAATGATAAATAATGATTGCCATGATAAATAATGGCAATTTTTATTATAGTAGTAAATATAATAAAAATTGCCATTAGAGAGTTTACATTATGTCTTGAGACTTGATAGGGTGGATCCGACTCGGATTGGTTAAGAAATGTTAAAACACATAAATTAAGCATGAGGCGAGCGAGCGTGCAACGGTAGCACCCGCTGAAGTGCCAGAAAATATTAATATATTTACTTTATTAAATCTTGAATTATATCTCAGAATACTAAAATTTGGGGAGTATAAAATTTAGTACAAAAAGTACAAAAGTGGAATCTAAACATGCCGTACATTAACGTGTCAAATAATAACAGGCTCCCACGTTCATTATTCATTACCTAAACTTAAAAGCCATAATAAACTCCGCGAGTGGCAACTCCCCCCGTTAGCGAAAAGTTACAGCGGTGCATGCAGCTGACTGTGTGTGATACACATCTTTTGAAAAAGAAAATACGAAAATATAACTTATCTAACTACTAAATCTACTCATGTTTTTGTAAAATCAAGCGAGTGGGTGTCATATTGCGTACTCCTACTTACATATTTTTAGTTTTTTTAAGAGTTTTAGGAATGTTGTTTTTTTTTCATAGTTATCTAGCGATTTTTGACGTCATTAAACACCGACGTGAGTGAATACGAGTTGGCAACTCAACTGAACCAGGTACTTGTTGTGTGTGGTGTAGTCGAGGATGGTTTTAAGAATTGGATTTGATTGGTTATTATTTGGTTTTGTATTTTTTATCGGAATATGTTCGCTTCGCTTCAATCCAATCGCTTTTTTGAACACCAAAATTGAGTTATTACAGAGCGAGAAAAGAGAATAAACTAGCTAGACTAACTAATAACCTCGTACCTATATAAAATTTTCTCGCGCAAGAATCAACGAGTTATTTTTCTGATTCTGTGCATGCATTGTCGTTGCACTGCACATTTATTCATTGTTGATGGTGCCTAGACATTTTAATAAAATGAGGGAAGAGGACTCAGGACCTGCTAACCAACAGTCTATGTAAGTAACCATTTCTATAAAACACTACCATGTGGAATTAATGTGGGTTATGTATGATCTTGGATTCTGTACAATTTGTATCTCTAGTACATAGCCACCGTTTCAATTATTTCATGAATAGTTAGTCAGTTTAATCATAACTACATTCATAATTTTTTTATATAAAATTTTTTACCTTGAAAGAATCAGAAAAATAAAATTACACCTTCAAAGAAATTCAATAACTTTGCTTTCAACACACAAATTGTATGCTCTTAGGTACTATTTGCGAGGCAGTAATACATACTAACTCATTTCATGATTTTCCAGGACATCAAAGTTACTTTTCAATAGAAAAGAAAACCTTGCAAAGGAACTTCAACAAAGTGATAATAATGAAGAATTAATTGACTCTAATAAAAAGCCAGCATGGGTTGATGAAGATGATAGCCAATTTGAAGGCAGTACTGTAACAAAAGCAAAACATAATAAAAACAAAGCATTGTATAAAAACAAACTTAAGCAAAAATATCAAACGTTGGTGGGCACACCTAGGTGGGCCAAATTAAAAGTGAAAGATGAGCATGCTACCAATGATGAGATTCTGCGCACAGTTGGCCATTTACAAAAGAAGAAAGAAAAACTTAGTCTAAGAGAGACAGTTTTGGATATTAAACAGCTTACAAAAATGAATGCTTCAACTCGTAATGAAGGGGCCACCATAGCATGTATCGAGTTCCACCCATCAGCAAGTGTGGCTCTAGTGGCTGGAACATCTGGAGCAGTCTCCCTCTTTTCAATTGGTCGTGAAACAAACAAGCTGCACAACTTTAGAATTAATGGATGGAATTATATTACCACTGCTGACATATTACCTGATGGTTCAGAAGCATACCTTTCATCTTCCAAAAATCACAAGTTCTGTGTATACAATCTCATGAGAGGTGAACCTAAATTAGTTGATTTACCATCCAGGATTAATGAGCCATCTGATTTCAAGCTATCAAATGATGGCAAATACATAGCCATTTGTGAAGGCTTTGATGAAGTTTTCTTGCTTCGGACTGGATCTTATGAATTGTTAAGATGCCTCAAGCACAACAGCAATGTTGTATCAGTAATATTCAGCTTTGACAATAAAGAACTATATTCTTATGGAATTTCCGGTGAAATTACAGTATGGGACCTCTCCACCTATAGACCTATAAAGAAATTCAATGATAATGGTTGCGTTAATGCATCATGTATTACTACCAGTGCTTGTGGAAAATTGTTAGCCACAGGCAGCAATGAGGGTATTGTCAATATATATCAGACATCTGAGTTGACTGGCAAAGAACCAATACCACTCAAAACAATATCTAATCTGAGAACAGCTATAACTAATCTCAAGTTTAATCCTACCACAGATATACTGTCTTTGGCATCAAAGTTGTATCCAAATGCTGTGAAAATGGTCCATATTCCATCATACCATGTGTTCAAGAATATTCCCGATCATAGTGACAATTTGAATAATGTTGTTACAGTTAACTTTTCTCCTAATAGTGGCTTCATGGGTTTGGGTAATGACATGGGTGCTGCTTATCTGTATAGGCTAAAACATTATAAGAACTATTAAACCTAATAAGTTGATTCTTTATGTTGTTTTATTATTATTAGGATATTTATTTATATTAATGTTTTCATTATACATTTTATGTATTTATGTTGAATATGTATTATGTATAGTGAATGTATGGGTATATAAATATATATATATGTTTTATATGTATGTTTATATAAACTACTCAAAACAAAATAGGGCCCACTTGAAATATTTCGATATTTTGCCCGACAATTTTTTTTTTGTGAGTTGTTGGCAAACTGAATTATGGGAATGTTAAGTAGGCATATTTATTGATCATAATTAACACTTAAACGCCAAGTTTAGGGTGGTTCTTAAGTGGGTAGACAAAAAAACAAAAATCTTACGATATACTGCAGAATCTATGCGTGCCTTTACATTGTTGCTCAGTTGTGTTTGTTGTGTCTAACGAAGAAGTTATCGTAACCTTACCTTTAATTATCGATTAAATTAGTGTTTGCATAAACAATGCCTGGTTCTCGACGTCACATGGACGCAGAATCCGCGACAAGAGCCATTGTTTTGCTTCAGCAGGGTAATTCGCAAAGATCGGTAGCTTCAAGCTTAGGTGTGTCTAGACGAGCTATTCGAAATGTGTGGGAACGCTATCAAGAGACAGGTAGTGTGAGTAGGAGGCGCGGTTCAGGTAGAACCCGAGCCACAACCTCCCAAGAAGACCGATACATCCGACTCTCTGCACGTCGCGAGCGAACTGAAACTGCACGCATATTGAGAAACCGCTTACGTGACGCCACTGGAACGCGAGTGAGTGACCAAACTATTCTGAACAGACTTCATGAAGACCAACAACGTTTCAGATAGCCAGTTGTTCGGCCCAATTGACCAGAGCTCATCGTGCAGCGCGATTAAGGTTTGCATGTGATCACCTCGAATGGACCATGGATACCTAATTGGAGGACAGTGCTCTTTACAGATGAATGTAAAGTAAAGTTTTTTAATGATGACAGACGCGTACGAGTGTGGCGACGACCTGGAGAACGTTTTACAGAACCATTTATTCGTGAAACTAACCGCTTTGGTGGACCCAGTATTATGGTATGGGGTGGGATTAGCATAATGGGCAAAACCGAGCTAGTGATTTTGGATGAGGGCAATGTAACGGCCACCAGCTATGTTCAGCATGTCATCCGACCTTATGTGATCCCATATTCACAGCGAGTAGGCCCTAACTTTATTCTGATGCAAGACAACGCTCGCCCTCATACTGCCAGAGTCACCCAAAGTGCAATCTCCGAAGCTGGTATCGCAGTTTTACCCTGGCCTGCCATGAGTCCGGACCTGAATCCGATCGAGCATATCTGGGACCAGTTGAAAAGAAGCCTTAAAGACAACCACACTGAAATTCATAGCCGACAGGAGTTTGATAACTGCTTTAAAAGTGTGTTGGGAGCAAATTCCAAATGAAAACGTCATCCACCTAATACCTAGAGAGTGTTCCAAACCGACTCAGAGAGTGTGTGCGCAATAGGGGAGGACCTACGCGTTACTAAACATAATGCATTAAAGCAACCCTACAAACCTGTTTTAAAAAAAATGTGCTCGTGCCTTCAACGTATTGTTTTGGAAAACCGTGTAATTTTAAGTTAATGCGTAAAAACGCGCATTTCTTGAATTTTTTTGGCAAAAATAATGTACTGTAATGTTTTTTTTAATGATCCTGAATGCGATAACCTATTCCTAAAATTAAACTTGAAATAAATTGTACGTATTTATTATTATTTTAATTTTAATCATATTTTATTGGGTGGGCCCTATTTTGTTTTGAGTAGTTTAGTTTTGTAAGTAGTTCATTCATTCCCACAATAATTAGTTTTTTATTTATTAATATATTTTATTTTTGGATTAAAATTAGTGTAGAAGTCCTTTGTGACACCGCCATTTACATTAATAAAATCCTCTCCATCCAAAGGTTGTCTGGAAGAGATCGCTCATAGCGAAGACCGCCCATTGTACTTCGCTGTATTTTAAATTAATTCTTAAATGTTATGTTATTTTATTGTGGTGTACAATAAAGAGTTTCACTATCTATCTAAACCTATAAACTCCCTTTTATCTGACTTTTTTCTTTTGTACTGACTAGTAGTAGTTCCCTCCACACCTGCCTGAGTCAAAGTCAATAGGTATTTATTTAATAAAATCACAAGGATCACTTTGAAACGTCTTAAAGCTAGGTGACTCTAGGTGCCAGTTCCACGCGACCAAAGCCTAGAAGAACAGGCAACAAACTTACGGCTTGGTTCCTACCGTTCTTTTGTATGATCCTTTTACAATGTACTTAATATAATATATTATTGAAGTTAAGTGAGGCGTAGGCATACAGAAAAAGGTAAACATAATCAAATTTATAAGACAGCAGACGCTACGCTTCAAACTAATAACACCTAATGCATAAAATTAAATACAATCTATTAAATCAGAGAAAAATAAAACACACAATAGTAGGTAGGTACAGTACAGACATTGCAGACATGTTAGCTGCCGATGGGCAGAGCGACCGGGACATCGGGCCACGCACTTTTATCATCAATATAGCTATCTAAAGTATAATAAGCTTTACTTATTAGATTATTCTTAATGTATGCTTTAAATTTTCTAATAGGAAGCCCAGTGGCACTTTCTGGAAGTTTATTATATAAGCGTATACCGTTCCCCATAAACGAGCCATTTACCTTTTGGAGTCGAAATTTAGGAATACATAATTTGTTTTTATTTCTAGTGTTAACGTTATGTGCATCACTCTTTTTCTTAAAGCTATCTATGTGTTTATGAATGAGTGTATAATAGATTTTCTTAAATATACTGTGAAATTACTGAGTGAGATTAGACAATATTCTGTGGCGTTAAGCCAGTCGAGTAGCTTGAATGAATAAGGGCGTTTTTCGTGTGATACTTCGTTAGCCGCGCCACGGCTCCAATTTCAAAATGAGATAGTCGTCCAAGAAAAAAAAATACTTTAAGGGTTCATGAAATACTTGGGCTGGAGCGCCACGTTGTACACGGTTTTAAGCGGTTGGATATGATTCGCTAAACAAATGCACGTTAATAGTAGGTACTTCCTAATGATATTACATACAGTATAAATATCAAAACTAAAATTTGAATCATATTCAACCGTTTAAAACAGTACGACATTCTCACATTGGATCATAAAAAGCTGGCAAGCAAGATCGAGTCTTTTTAAGAGGCTGACAACTGACAAACTCAACTTCTCGTTCGCAATCGCAAATCAAATTAAGTGAATATCAAAGTTATAGAAAGGTTTTTTTTTAGTTTTAGATAAGAAAACTGGTGCTATTCTCCGAAACTTGGTTGATTGTGATTTTAAGTACTTAACTTCGTTCAGCGATTGTACTTTTATCTTCACAAATGTTGAATCGTGCGAGCTACAAGTTTGACGGCGGTATGCGTTTAATGGAGAGGAACCAACAATAAATAAAGATATGTTTAGTTTATTGGGCAGGACACGTAAATACAGATGTGTATGTGTGTGTGCATTGTGTTTCTACTAACAGTAGGTGGGTACATTAAATAAATACTCCAATCTTGAGTTAAATTACTTTATTAAATAGCCAAAGATGACAGCTGGTGAAGTCAATTACATTAAACTATAAAAGCCGACTAAAATACGCTTACAACCAAAAATCAATTCAGCTCATTAAAATAAAATATTGCTTTAATTAAACAAAAAGTTACTAGAAAGATTTAATTACAGCCCGCCAATATATCCTCGGACTTACAATGCCATGTTTAACTAATTCCACGCGGACAAAATCGCGGGCACGTCTAGTTACTAATAAGTTTAATACTTTATGTAATAACATATTTTTGTAACTTTACAATAATTGTATACCTATCTTACCAGCTTACATTTTCGGTGAAAGCGCTCGAGATCGCTGTACCGCTTGGTTTATTCATTTCGGTAATGAGCTTTTCCAGAAGGGAACATACCTAGATTATCCTATTGAATTACCTACTCATTAGCTATTCGGATCCAACACGACAACGGACGACGGCGACATGGTGGGTTGTTTATACATTACAATAAACGAAGATGGTTTGCACCCATGGAATGCATCTAAAAAACCAAAAAGTGGGCATCCGGACTTGCCTCTTACAACCCCTCGAATAACCTCTGGGAAAAGGGCGACCTACACGTCGCGAGATTTCACGTATATTTTCATCTTCATGAATACTTGTGAGTTATGATGGATGTATTTATATTCACTAAGGGTCGACACAGACCAATCGGAAAATAACTCTACTGGTCTATTGAGTACCTACCCAAAACGTGCGTAGGTGCGCGCCATTTGGACACGATCTTAGAATCAATGAATGTACTTGAAATTTACCGCTTAATCTGCGCCCAGGCTGGTCAGGTTTACACGGCAAAACACTGCACGTTTTTCACATTACTCTTGTTTCAACTGTGAATACAGAACAGATACACACACGCTAGTAGCTATAGTACGAATTTGCATAAGTGAAAAAAACTAAATAGGTAGCTCCAGTTGTCATAATGCTATAATCACTAATGGTTAAAAATTCCAACCAAATTCAGCACTTCATATTTATGAAACAACTGCATATAAAAATTATGGAACCTTATCATGATTTTGAAACATCATCCTAAGTAAGTAATTCGGTAATGGTGGCACTTCGCATCGCTATTCGGTATTAGTGTTTTTATTAGCTCGTGTATTTGCGAACTCGTTTTGTTCATGAAAAATAGGCGAATAGTGTGACTACCCATGGTCGTATTTGGGTAAATGCCTTGGAGTGTGCGCTCATTTACCTTTATATTTAATCGAGAACCCAGTGGTTAGTTGGACAAATCATTTATGAAACTGTGTTCCTTTGTATTCAATAAATAAGACGAATAGCGATATGAAGTGCCACCATAAGATTGTACTGCATAAAACCGTGCAGCACAATGCCGAGTGAGCATAGCGGAGAGGTACAGATGTCAGTTGCTGAGGTCCGATTGCGCTTACGTCTAGCTAATGGGATGGCTTTCAGTTTGATATTTGATTCCTATCCATCCATCAATTGCTATAACACTATGGGAATCAAATGGCATACTGAAAGCCATCTCGATAGCCAGACATTGAATCGGGCCGCCGTTGCAGCTAGCCTAGCTAGTGGCGCATTGCACGCGGTTCATCCCGGGCGCGTGCTCGTCGTCCTCGTCGTAAGCTTGGCCGGGGTGAGCGCGGCGGCGGCGCGTCTCCTGCTCCGGGTCCAAATCCATCAGCTGACACTCCTCAGCTAGCTCGGGGATTTGGGTCTGACGAACAAACGACAACATTATAAATCAATCAATATTGGTGGACTTTCCATACAGCAAATATCTAGCTCCAAACTAAGCAAAGCTTGTAGGTAATATGGGAACCAGATAGCTGGTATAATAGATATTAACCTTATTTTTGGCGACGATGGGCTTGCAACCTGTCACGTTTGGAATACTAACTAATGCAAAATGTGGGTATGTGCGAAATGTTATGTTTGGACATACCTCTGACTATCCCCCTTAGACATCCTTAAAGAATCTAAAAGTCATACTTGGCACCAAGAGATCTGAGGGGATATCTACCATGCCTGGGGATCAAAGTCGTGAAGCTGTTTTAGTTTTCAGTTTTTTTGATCGAGTGAGCGAAGCGAACGAAGATCTTAGTTTCAACTTGGGCGATTTGGCATTTTATGTATGTATGTATGTATGTATGTATGTATGTATGTATGTATGTATGTATGTATGTATGTATGTATGTTTGTCTGGCGATAACTTTAGAACCGTTGATCCGATCTGCATGAAATTTGATAAGTCGATAGCTTGTACTTGAGAAATTTACTGGTAAGTATATGAGTAAAATCGGATGAAGGGTTTTTGAGATATGGGGTTTTTTAAGAGGACAAAAATAAAAAAAGTGACATAAAAAAATCAAGTTACATGTCATATGAAAGGGCTTTGTTTGGACATTCCAAAACAATTTTTACTTTTTTTCTGGGATGCTCGGTTTTTGAGATACAATAAAAAAGTTAAATTAAGATAACCAGCGATCCAAGAGCTCCCATCTCTAAGAGTTTCGTTGGCATCAAGGTTTTTCTACTGGTCGGCCAGTTACTTTGCTTTTTCTTATTTTTTTTTCTTGAAATAAATTAAGGAGGTACTCAGTTCTCATAAAATGGTGACAACGACCAGGTCTGATGATGGAGCCAAGGTCTGTTCAACGGAACTCTTCAATAAATAGGCCAATAGAGTTGAAACTTGGTTACCGTACCAAGTTAATAGGCGGTAGTCAGAAAAAAGTCCAAGCATAATGTTTGGACTTGCCTCTTACTACCACCTACTCAAAGTTTTGGTGCGTTCGTCGGGTCGCATCACGAGATCTCAGTTCGGGGCGAACTACTAGTTTACTTTATTTTTAAAATACATACATCCAGACAGAGAACAAACATTCATTCATCACACAAATTATGTTTGATGTCGGTGGGTAACGAATCCACGGCCAACAGCACAGAAGGCGGAGCTACTACCAACTGAGCTGTGAGGGCTGGCATTATATTCATTATTTTTGTTATTCGCTGCATGTAGTCAGCAACGAAAGTCCATGACCATACAAAACAACCAATCTGCAAACTGCATCATTAATCATCATTTACTTATCTATATTACTAATACTGCTAATACTGACTGCACCACGTGAACGAAGCTGAGCTCGGAAGCTTATCATATACCGAAATAACTTTGTTTTTTTACAATAAAAGATAAAGTTACTTCCGCGCAGGTAAACGTACAATGGCTGATTTAAATGCAGAGTGAACCAAGTCCGTAACACGAATCGACCTTGCACTCTACACCCACGCTTAGGTACTTGCGTTGATGAAGGTTACGTAATTATCGCCCTACGTATTTAGACGTAAATAACCAATACATCTTTGATCTGATCCAATTTAAATTAGGTTCCAATCATAGATGATATTACAGTAAAATTACAAAATCTTCTTTTAAACATTTTATGAGAATGACTAAACAATAATGTTTTATCACCGTAAGCATGATTAACTAATTAATAAGGTTGTTGGTAAAGGTAAAAAGCCTAGTAGATATTCCTGAAAAAAAAAAACTAAAACAGCTTCACGACTTTGATCCCCAGGCATGGTAGATATCCTCTCAGATTTCTTAGTACCAAGAACTAACTCCAGATTATTTGAGGACGTCTAAGGGGGGTAGTTAGAGGTACGTCCAAACATTATGATTGGCACATACCCACATTTTGCAGTTACAATACTAACTGGTTTCCTCACGATGTTTTCCTTCACCGTTTAAGAGCACTGGCAAGTCTAAGATTTTTCATTTAACTATTATAAATTACTTTTTAGTTTAAAGAATCTGTGGTTAGGAAAACCTAGTTTTGTTAACACTTACCAAAGGTCTGTCCGGCAGACAGTTCTCCAAGGCGGGAATGAGTTCAGGCGGAATGTGTTTGGGGAAATTGACTACGAATTGAATAATTAGTTGTCCCTTTTCGAAGGGATTTTTGTACATCGGCATACCTGAAAACAGACATAAATTCAATTCAGTATTGTACAATTCTATGAGAGTGAGGTTTAAAGTCATTTATTAGTAGCAATGGCTCATTATCAAAAGATTTATTACAATACAATAAGTAGCGTTTTCAATGGCCTTGTGTCGGGCTGGCAGAGAGAAGTAGGGAAATAAGTGCAGCATATTTAGTGATGGAGTTCCGCACTTTATTAAATGAACCAACATGGGTACTTAAGGAGCCATGAACTAATTTCAAATATAAACATTGTCGAGCTAAAAAGATAATAGTAGATTGTTTACCAAGGGAGCAAACAACTATTTTAATGGCGAGAGTGTTTTTTGAATCCAGAGCGGAACGAAGGATTCTAAAGTAGAATCCTAAGCGTAGCGAGGGATTCAAAGACACTCGAGCTTAAAATAGTGTTGCTCCCGAGGTGGACACTCTACTTTTTATCACCCTCTATGAGAAAATAAGTTAGTGCCATATAATCATAATCATAGTCACATAATCATGAAGTCACATGTCTAATAGTCACATAGTCTCATAGTCTTAGTCATAATCATGTATTCATTGTACTTTTATTTATTTTCATAAAACTAAGGAAAATCTGAATTTGAGTAACCAATTATGAACAAAGGAGGAATGCGCGTTTCGCGTGTTTTTATTTAGTTCAGGCGCTTTTTTTTTATCATAAAGCTTGCTTTTTCATACAGTGTTCTTGATCTCTTTGGTAATTGGAACTTTTACTCAATAAGCTCATTCCAAATTCAAATCACTTAACCGCCCTAGAGCGGTAAAGTACTTTACCGCCCTTGGGATTAAAATGCTATTTTGCTCCCTGTTTTCGAAGAGCAAACTATCTCTTTTCGAATTGATGTTATAAAAATAAATTTATTACAGACAAAGAAATCGTCACGCCAACACTTTTGTCCTTTACTATCCTTGTTATATGATACTCGTTTTGAGTATAGGAGCCGTCCAACTACAGTTTTACTTTTTTTGTTTCA
The DNA here is from genome assembly GCA_932294275.1 of Chloroclysta siterata. NCBI lineage: Eukaryota > Metazoa > Arthropoda > Insecta > Lepidoptera > Geometridae > Chloroclysta > Chloroclysta siterata. Next base: position 16,058,957 of record OW028595.1, on the reverse strand, counting down.
ATGGGGGATTGAGTTACATGTTCACTTTACTAATTCTATGCACTTTCACAGAAAACAATGCATGTAATTAAACTGCTTGGTTAGGTGAGATTATTTTGGAATTTCCAGCCTAGAGGTTACAGTGAGCTGGCATTCCCTAAGACTAAATATAATACGTAATTAATGAATACTAACCTTCATTCATCACACACTTGACTTCACAATGCTTGGTAACCTCACCAGGGAAAACAGTTATCACAATATCCCTGTCGTCCAAGGTTCGAATCACCTTCTGGAATCCGCAGAGAGATTCTACCAGCTCAATGTTCAACTGGATAATAAGATCATTGCCAGATCGCTTGAACAACTGTGGAAAATATTATTGATGAGATTTTAAATTGATAGCAACAACCAAATATTCATCGTCAGCCTAAAGAAGTACACTTCTGGACATAAACCTGTCCCATAAATAGGTATATAAGATAAGTAGGACTAATTTTTATAGCATTATTAGGTAAGTAGGTAGTAGTAGTCTACAGATACAATTATGTTAGAATTTATCATAGTAGGTACTATCTCTTGTATACCATCAAGGTAATACGTAATTTTCATCAAGACAATATCATACCTACTCTTACTTTATTACTAAAGATGAAACATAGCTCAAAGTTAGCTTTACGATTTGTATTGTATCCATTGTTAGAGTTTTTTACCCATGCGTAAGAGATGGCAATAGTTTAAACATTGATTACCTTTTGACAGATTTGTATAAGGTATATTTTCACCAACATGAACTCCCAGAACACTTCTGTGCTTTTGGGAGGAGTTAGGCTGGCTTAACTTTAGCCAGATTCCCCTCCACGCATGCCTTTTTCTGCCGCCAAACAGCGTTGCTGGGTTTCGGTTTGGCAAGGAAGTGCATTGTAGGGCACATTCCCATTGAGCTTGATTTACGATGCAATGCTGCTTATGCTTATGCAGTGATGCATATAGGTGATGGTTACCATTTAACATCTGGGCCATCTGCTTTTTCCATCAACAAGTTGTATAAAAAAAAAGCATATGGACTGGCCCTGGGAGTCTCAATGCGGAATTGGAATCCAATTCCGCAGTTCATGTTAATGCATCATGTTGAACATGTTGATTCACCAACATGTAAACTTACATCATGTTCCTTCTCATCCAAAACAATGATGAGGTCTCCCGCCTCCAGCTCCGGTTCCTGATCGCCCTCGCCACTGAACATTATCTTCTGTCCATCAGTCATGCCTTTGTCAATGTGAACCTCGATGATTTTACGGTCGCGCACTGTCTTCCGACCCTGTACAAATACTTGGTTAAATTCTTGTTTTTTTCTTTCAGATTTACTAGGATTTTAGTTAGCTTAATCCTGTAGCTAGAATTAGGCCTTGCAGATTGTTCCACAATCAGTCATAAAAGGTAAAAAGTATATGGTAAATTAAAAACTAGGATTGGTCTTATAAGATAAAAAGTATTTGGTAAAATTGAATGAGTAAAAACTGTAAAAAAAAAAAACAATAAACCACCGAAAAAACTAAAAAGCGACTCAAAATTACTTAGGTATACCTACATTAGTTTAAAAACTTAGTTATTAAAGATAAATGAAAGAGTTTATTATTTTTAGCTTTTCAGTTTATTTTGGAGGTTTAATTTTTTTGTTAAAAAGTTTTTTTTTTACATATTTTTTTGTGGCTATAATCTACTAATTACTACATATGCTTAATTGTTGATTAAAATTAAAATAGTTAAATAATTAATTAAAATAACTACCTACCTTACTTTAGCTATTAACTGTTATATAATCCTACTTTAACTAACATTTGTTATATAAAAACCCTGACATGTAATACTGTATTACCAATAAATGAACTATGAACTAATATAAATACTTAAAAAAAAACAGGCCAACATGGCCTACAAAAAGTTCTTAGCATTCATTAAATCAGTGAGTGAACAATAAATCACCCCCATTTTCCCACCCTTAGGGTAGGATTTTTTTTCCAAATTTATATAGTACCAACTTCGGGGTATACCCTTTCAAATAAAAAAAGAATTATCAAAATCGGACTACTCTGTAAAAAGTTATGCGTGGCCACACATAAAAAAAAAATACGCGTCACTTGAACTTCCTCCACTTTTTTGTCGGTTAAATACTAGGATTGCAGGGCCTACAGCGGGACCATAATAGCTGAATAAGAAAGTACATACAGACTTTTAATAAAACATGATTTAGTTTATGTAGTTCTCATTGTTATAGGTGATGGTTACCACTAAACATCAGGTGGGCCATCTACTTGTTCCATCAGCTAATTGTATTAAAAAATTGTGTTGCCATATAAACCATACCTGACAATTCTTACAACGGTCCTTGGGGTCAATGATCTCTCGTTGACCACGGCACTCACTGCAGACAGTCTGAATCTGCTGGATCATGCCTGGTGCCAGCTGTTGGATCTGAACTTGCATACCAGAGCCCCGGCAAGCAGGACAAGTTAGGACTGCCCCCTAGAAGAAAATAGAATAAATTATTTTTGGACGCTATAGAGTAAATTGAAAAAGCTAAAGTGAGCTAAAGTAAACTGGTGTTCCAAAAATCTAGTTGGTTCCTTTTAGGTAATTCGAGGTACCAAAGAATCTGAATCGGAACACATTAATTTACTGGCCTTTAGATTGACAACTTGTTACATATTAGTCCAGGGAAATGCTTACTTTTTTTCCACCACGACCTTCACATTTATCACATATGACATTTTTCATAAGCGACAGTTTCCTGACAGCTCCTCGGTAGAGCTCCTCCAGTGTGACAGACAGCTGGTGGATAACATCCTTGCCTTTGCGTTCGCGGCCACGTCTCCTGCCACCACTGAAGCCACCACCAAAGAACATGTCAAAGAGGTCCATGGGGGATGAGAACCCACCAGCACCTCCACCACCTTCCTTCAGTGCTTGTTCTCCACCTATACAGATTATTTTATAGAATTAACAAACAAAGTATCACAAAAACATTGTTAAGTACAGGAATCACTTCAAAGAAGCTAATTATTATAATTAGCTGGTAGCAAATTAAGATGATAATAAAAAGTCTGTGTTATAATTTTTTTTCTGAAATACCAGGCTTTCTGTTGTATCAAAAATCCTGGGTTCCAGAAGAGGGCAGTGAAAGCGTTTTATAAGAAGTAGTAGCAGTATTCTTAGCTGCTCACAGAATAGGTAATTAACTTTTTTAATTAGTCATAAGCATTATTCACCTTGGTCATAGATCTTCCGCTTATCTGGATTTGAAAGTACTTCATAAGCTTGAGAAATCTGTTTGAACCTTTCCCCTTCATTTGGATTTTTGTCTGGATGGTATTTCAGCGCAAGTTTCCTGTAGGCTTTTTTCAGTTCATCTGATGTGCAGCCAGGTTTGACACACAAAATGTCGTAAAACGTTGTCTCCTTTACCATCTTGATTACCACTTGATTTGCTAAAACATAATCAAAACAAATGAATCACACAGAAATTTCTAGAAGCCAGCATAGTAAATAGCACCACAGTCAAAAGCATTCCATGGATGATGCACTAATATCGGGGTAGTTTAGTAAGGAAATTATACTTGTAGATACCTAAATTCGATCAGCTGATTATCCAGATGAATAGTTAGTATAGAATACACTAAATCTGAGCTGACTGGGTGCACGATTTAAAACCTAACCTATTACGTTACTAATCGCAACATGATGTACGATCTCCTGTTATATGAATTGAATAATATTTTATTTCGTTGTTTTTTGTTGTTTCTCTTGTATTCGAAATTATATTGTCGTAAAAACTTACCCAATCAATCAATCAATAGGACAGTTGAACCGATAAAAATGGGCGAAGAAAATGAATAATTAATTTGTCTTAATCAGACACCTTTTCAGTTTCTCGTCTGTTTTTGTTTGATGAGAGCTTGAGAACACGATAAATGCAGGGGTAAAGCCACTCTTTCGTAAAACAGTTATCACTCGCTTGTAAAGCAATGCAAAGCTGACGTATATCTTCACTTGGGTTGTGGTCTAAAATGAAATAGATAGATAGAAAGGATAGCCTTTGTAGTTTGTCGATCGAAAACGCGCAAGTTCGAGAAAATTCTTTTATCCCCACTACATTATTTAATTTTATCAGCCTTCTAAATGGAGTTGGTACTAGTCAATTTTTACTTCTCTTTTTTACGCCTTTTAAGTACCAAAGCAAAGATGAAACAGCTAAACAAGGAACTCAAAGATTTTCGATGTGTACGAATTATACTTCCACAGATGACGTACCTATTTGGTTTGTCGTGCAAAATTATTTGAAGATCTGTGGTTAATGCTGTTATTTCACACCTCCACATAAAAATAAAACAATACCTATTATTTTATTTAGTTTTTCATACTCACCAAAATCCTGCCATTTTCAAACAAACCCAAAATCTTGACCACTGCCTAAAAATCCCAACAATGGCAATAGTTTTATCTTTTATCAATCTACTAACAGATTTTTATTTTATGGTTTATTATGTAAGTTACATATCCATAACGTCGTGAAATTATTTTGTTTACCACGATAAATGTATCATCAGTTGTGGTGTTATTCTTTTATAATCTTTTTTATACCACTATATTAATACTCATTTTCTTATTTCTCTGTAAATACTCTCTAGGCAGGAAGATACTATTCACATGGTTCTTACAGTCATTATTAAGCTAGGGAGCAGAATTTTCTAATCATATGAGTACTTATGTATTTTAAATGCTATATCTATTTTTATTCTATTTTACTATTTATTTATACATTGAAATTTTCCTCTGATGCTGGGGCCACACTATCGCGATAACGCGAAAATTTGCGTTGTCGCGACACGTCTGGCCAAAGACTTCGTCCTATCGCGAATACGAATGCCCTTCGCGACGCTGTCGGTAAATTGCCGCCTTAATGCCGCACATCAAAGGGGTTTGTCGCGACAAAGTTCGTGCGGTTGGTTCGCTACACTAACTTGTTAATCATGGATTGGAGTAATGACAGGATATAAGAACTCATAAAAAAATATGAATCCACCATCGCCTTTTATTACTCTTTTTGACTTTTTTATTTTTGTTCAAGTATTAAAGATGCAGTAAGTAAATAATTCTACTCATTTTCACATAAAAGTGTCCCATAGGACACATTTTGGTATTAGCCGCCATTTGATACAGCTCAACCGCCTCTTCCATGTTTGCCGCGAAATCAATTATCGCGCGCGACGTTCTAGACGCGAAATAGTAGCCGTGGGTAGAAGGAGTCAGACGTACGCGTCTGGAGCGGCTCATACCGTCGTGAGTACGTCAGTACCGGCTCTATTTCTTTTGGAGCGGCTCAAAAGCTCTCATGCCAGCCTAATATAAATTTTATTCCTAGGTAAATAGGGTCTATATTAGAAAAAAGATATCCAGATCAAAAATTTTGCTAAATGAATTTGAATTGTTTCGTCTAGATCATAAGATCTAATTTCCAATGCTGCATTTTTGGAGCCGCTCATCTGTGGAGCGGTTCTCAGGTCTACTCATAAAATGTGATACACAACTCAAACGGTTCAAAGATTGGTTTTATGATAAACAGAACCCTGAACCGTTCGAGTAAAATATTTGTTTTGATTCATTGAGAGGTTCAATACGTACTCGAACAGTTGAATCGTTTAAAGTAATATCTGCGCGGGTGAGTGAGTGGAGTTAGGATGAATTGAAGGAATAGGGTTATTTTTAGAAAAGCATGTTTTTAAATGGTATGGGTTACGAATTTGAATTATTAACTTGAGTTGTTTTAGCAACAGCCCGTGGATGCGCAGCATACATATTTAAGGATATTTTACGTTCTAGGCTCGTCTTATTTTGCATAAATATTTTCCGTTTTATCGTTTAACCAAGTAAGGTTCATTTTGAATCTTCTATCAACAATCAACCTAGATTACGTGTGGCGGGCTCAAAAACGGCCCGAGAAATAAGAGCACAAATAAATTTGTGTTCTTATTTGAGTTTAGTATGCTCCAACCACAGCTAACGTGCGGACGTGCTAAAATGCCTCAGTGTGCTTTAAAACTGCGAAAATAACCCCTAAAACAGTAAGGTTTCAGAAGGAATGTCTTTTTTTTCGGTAATTACATGTCAGTTTCCGTTTTGCGATGCTTAAATCATTGTTAACAATTAAAAACAAATATTTTGTCGTTTATTCCGCCAGTCCGCCATCGAGGCACCTGTAGTGTGTGTGAGGAGTAGTAAAATACAAAGAAGCAAACAGAAACAAAACGAAACGAAAGTAATAATGTAACTCACAAAGTAATAATGGGGAAAAGTACTTTATTTGTTGCAACATAAGGTTGATTACACAATAAATGTTATTTAACCTATGTCTTTTAATTTCAAGGTGACGACGGCTGTAATTGACGAATGATCATAAGTGTAAGATAGTATTTTGTAGATTTGTGACTTTATTACAAGGGTTTATGGTTGTAATTAGGTTGAACTTGAAACTGTTTAAAAACCTTTGAATCAGTTCGATGTAGCTGTTTATGTGTGTGTAAGTAGATGTTCAAGCGGACAGTTTTTAGCTTTGATTTTGTATGTGACACGCAATCTAGTTGATTGTTGATCGAAGTTTTGAATAGTAGAACTTTTACTATAATTTTTTTTCATTCCGTCGTTCATTGTTAGCAATATTTATTAGTTATTGCTAACATACAAATTCAAGGATTTTTTACTGTTTATTTTCCGTTTAGGACTCGTTTATTTTTCTACAAAATTATTTTTATAGTAGTATTTTTTGTTTTGGCGTCTAGTCCTTTTGCCAAGTCTTATGGGTGCTTGCTTGGAGTCTTTGAAGGTACCATGAAAATAAATTGGCCCTGAAATTCTGAGCCGTTTGAACCGCGGTTCGGCTCCGGCTCGAGACTGTAAATGAGCTGATGCGCTGCAGATCATGTTTTTTGAGTGAGTTACCCATGGCTACGACATAGTGAAGTTTTTTTTGGTGTGGCAAGCCTTATGGCTCCTCTTCACAATCGGCCATGATGGGCGATTACACGCGAGCACGATCGTTTAGAGGGGCTACTCGCCTGTAGTCGCCCATCATCGTCGTTGATCGTCGTCGTGATCGTGGCGAACGGTAACTTTTCGGTTTTTCGGGCACACATCAAAGGGAATCGCTTGTAATTGCGAGCGCGTGCCCACACGATCGCCGATTATTCATTCACCAGAGGACAGTGAGCCGTGCGGACGTCGCGTCGTTTTTAAGTTTTTAAATATTTTTTTTTTCTGCGTGCTTCTATTTCGTGCCATGAAATCGAGCCAGAAGAAGAAAATGATTCGACTGATGAAGATGATGACTAATTAATCAATTAATTGTAAATAAAAAAATATTTTTTTGCATATTTTTTTAAATTATTTTCTTATAAATACAAGTATTCTACTTAACAAACTTATTTTTTTTCTACTTAACATTTTTTTCGCAACTTTTCGTTCAACTACATTAATAAAATGATTGTATACGGAAATTAAATTAATGGTAACTGCAGCTATAACCTCCACGTCCAGATGGACGTGGAGGTTATAGCTGCAGTTACCATACACCCATCATCGTGCAAGCATCCACACGATCGTCGGTGATCATTAATTAAGCGGCAAGCATTCAATCTTGAATGCTTGCCGCTTAATTAATGATCACCGACGATCGTGTGGATGCTTGCACGATGATGGTGGCGATTACCTTGCCGATTATAGACGATCAACGAGTGTCGATCATGGCCGATCGTGAAGAGGAGCCATTAGTTTGTATGTATTCGCGTGAGTGACTAGAGAAGGGACAACATTGACTAACCTATCGATAGAATAAGAAATGGATAAAAAAGGCGTTTTAGTTGGAATTCAACTTTTTAATTTAACTGGTTGCTGACTTTTAATGCGAAAGCCCAAAACCAATATAGACACTGAAACACTATCATCGTCAATAATGTTTTCCACATTGACCTAACCGTGAGAGCGATGTCCATCCCACTCGATACACTTTCTTATGGCCATTTCGTCCATGCATAAGAAAATTTTGTAGGCTATCAGTCTTCACGCCTAACAGCTTTTATCCACTCCCGTCTTCATTCTGGGCATTTATAAGAACCTAAAAAAATAATGTAAAATTTTACAAAAATTGAGCCGTCGCGAGACGCCTATAAGGTGTGAAAAATTGAAACTACAACAGAACAGCCGATCTGACCCGGCGCATTAGATGTTTCATATCAAAAACGGAAACTAAAATACTATCGATAAAGCTAAATTGGTCGGTGGAAGTACATCACTAGAACAGATGAGTAAAACAATACATTTTATTTTGCAATAATTAATGGGTTTACATCATTTTCACATAGGAAAATATGACTAGTACTAATAAAATGTAATTCCTACAGTCTTTATGGGAGAAAAAACGTATTCTTTAAGCATGAAAATAGAAAAAGAATATTACGTATCAAATGGCAATTCCGGGTCTTTAACTCCTCCTTTTGTTGTTTTTGATACACAAAACACAGCTTCACAAGACATACTTTCACCTTTTCAAATATATTTTGCCTAGACAATAATAATTCTTTAGATTTTTCACAATTTCTTTCGCTACATCGCAAAGTTGCTACCGACTTTTTCTAGAACATCAAAACAAGATCAAAACATTGCATCAACCGACGGACACGATTTACTCAGACAGTGAGTGAGTGAGATGGAGTGAGTGAAGTTACATCTTCTTTTCTTTTACTCGTAGCTTGGCTACATGGGAAGAACAAAGATAGATGATCACTGTTTGATACACAGTTGTAAAATGTTGTAAGTCTTATGGCTCGCTCCAGTATATAGTACCTCCATGGGCCAAGCACTTCGTAGTGCTTGGCCCATGGAGCCATATAATCGAGCATAATCAAGATCAGATGTAGTTCAGTTAAATTAAAACTGCCAAAATGAAAATGAGGAAAATTTATTTAAAGGTTTATGTATTGTGGCTACATAGGTTCACAATTTTGTAGTAATTTTTTCACTAACAAATCAAGCAAAAAGGTTATAAATAACCTCTAAAATTCCCAAATGTCTATTTTATAACATACTTAATAAATATTTTCAATGCTTTGTTACAGAAAACAATGTTTATTGTAGGTTTTAAGGATAAGAAAACTCACTAGATTAGTCAATAGATTATACTAAAATTGTTATATAGCTTGAGCGATTTCTATCCATATAACCAGCAAGCGGCGTTTTCGATGCATACAATCTCATGTTGAATTGTAACTGGCGTGACATGTGATTTATATTCGCACTTCATATCATTTATCGAGTGATGCGTGAAAAAAGCTATGCCCATCCCTAAACTAGTCGTCACACACAGGCACAGGTACGGTACGTACCTTAGATCAAGTATAGTATTATAAATCTATGGTACGTACGCATGGGCCGTCCGCGGTTCCCAACTTAGAGATTTTGTCCCTAAATTTAGGGAATAAAAGTGTTAAAAGGGACATTTTTAGGGACTGGAATATTTTGGGGATTTTTTTAGGGATTTCAAACAAAACTTGCAAAATCGAACTTGTTTTCAGTTTTGTGCGTAGAAAAGAACGCACGATATGAAACGAGTGAACATTCATTCATTAGTGTCAGAAACTCACTTAATTTGCTTTAGCATTAATGCCGCCAGTATCCAATGCGTCAGTCGAGCGTGCTTTTTCTATTAAGGGACAATCAAAAATTAAGTAAGGAACAGATTATCCCTTAGAATGGTACAGAGTATCATGATGGTACGATTTTCCTTAAATTGGGATTAAGGATCGTGTGTAAAATTTGATTCCACTGTGGACACGATCAAGAACTTCAACGTACGTATGTATGGGTATGGCTTCAAAAATTAGACGTCAAACTAAAACGAGGAACAGGATGATGATGCGGTTCTGGAAATAATTAACAACTTTGCATGATTGTATTTACTCAATAAAATATTTTACTTGTTTAATATGTAACGTTTTATTTTATGAGCTACGAAATAATTTACGTAAAATGATGTACTACCAGGTGATATGTACCGACTTATGTAGGTACATATCAAATTCTATTTAGGGATTTTTAGGGAAATTTAGGGAAATAAACTTGGGGAATTTTTTTGGTAAAGGTTGGTAACACTGGGGCCGTCGTATCGTATCGTACACACACACATACATACACACTTCATAGTTTATTTAGTTTTCGTTTCGTGCTCTCGTGTTCGCGTTGTACTACGAACACTGCAGCAAACGTAAAAAAGACTGTTTTATTTTATTTTTAACCATTCAGTCGCTTCATAACTGAAACCGGTGCTGTCGTGTGCACTTCTAAAAACAGTCTTCGAATTTGGTAAAACTCTAAAGCAAACTATGGCAGAAACGCAAGTAAAAAACAGAGTTTGCATTATTGGTTCTGGAAACTGGTAAGGATTCTATTGTTCTACGTTTTATAGAATACAACTTTTATTAGTCTCCGTCTCTAGTTTAGTGTAGAAAAATCAACACTGCTTGAATTCAATTTCGTGCGAGCTGAAGAATAATTTCTTGCGTTTTCTGTTATCGGAATAAATGGTGACATAACAGGTGCTGAGTTTTATAAATACCCGATGAAGGTCCTAAATCAGTAATGGCACATCAATAACTTATGTTTCTGTGTTTATTAGGGGATCAGCAATTGCGAAAATTGTGGGCCGCAATGCCGCCAGACTACCTAACTTTGAAGACAAGGTTACTATGTGGGTGTACGAAGAAATGATTGAAGGAAAGAAACTCACAGAGATTATAAACGAAACCCACGAGAATGTTAAATATTTACCCGGACACAAGCTTCCTGAGAATGTTGTAAGTACCTACACAACATTACATTACTCCCAACTAATATTTATACCTATTTAAATATTCATTATTTCCTTTTAACATGCATAGTGCTTAAAATACACACCTCCCCAACAAAAAACCAATATAAACCAAAAATTAAGGTTCAGCAGAATGTTTAGTTCATTTTTTCCCATCCCTTACTGCTATGTGTAAATAAATAAAATATGTACCTACCTAGATATTATTACTAATTTATCAAGGTATACTTATTCTAAACAAATCATATTCAATTAAAACATTCTGTATTTACTGTTTAGCTTATCTAGTTGTTACTATGACATGTGTGGATGTACTCTATTTTTGACTTGCTTCCTTACCCAAGGCACATCATTGCCAAATGCCAATGCCACCTTGTTCATTGCCACTTATATAATACACATTGATGTTAAGGGTATGTAGTACTAATTACTTTTACTGTAGGCACCTAAGCTGAATATAATTTCAATGAAATTCAAGATGAGAAATTCTAATAGGTATACACTAAATCTTATTGGGAATACCTATTATTAAATTCCCAATGATCTGGTTGGATTCTATGACAAATAATTAGTGAAATAACACAGTAAACAATACATAATAAATAATAAATATCAAATACTAGCGGCCTGTCCCAGCTTCGCGTGGGTCATAAATTTTTTGAACATTTTAGGATAAACTTAGACCGTGGGTTCAAGCCTCGCGTCTACTTATTTCATACATTTGCACGCGCTTCTCCTTGAGTGAGTGAAATCGCACCCCGAGCGTGACCCGTGGACCCGTTAACATTTTTAATTTCGTCATATCTTTTGAATGGAAGGTCCGATTTGAAAAATTTAAGAAGTAATCTATAGGTATTGAAACCGTATTAATTATGAAATGATTTATTTGGATAAGGATTAATACCAAGGTACAAATAAAGACCCTTTTCTGGCGGCGGCATTTCAATTAATTTTTTATAATAAAAGATCACTTATTGTGACATAACTATAATAAGTTAGACATATGCTGTCGCGACATTTTTTGTAGATGATGACGTGTTCTACAAAATCCTAGTACATTATTTTGTTCTATCATCAATAGTTTTCGCAGCGCACGCGATGTAAGGTTTTTGTTTTCCACCTTGGGTTACATTATTGAAGTTTTAGTAAGGATCCCTGATTTTTTTGAAAATATAATATAGCCTATGTTACTCAGGGATAATGTAGCATTCTAATGGTGAAAGAATTTTTGAAATCGGACCAGTAGTTTTTGAGCCTATTCGTTACATACTAAATACAAAAAAACAAAAATACAAAAATACAAATGTTTCCTCTTTATAATATTAGTGTAGATTGATGAAGATCATTCACAATATAATACAACATTTATTAACTAAGAAAATTACAATGAATACAAGAAATTATATAATGTAAATATCAAATGAAATATGCACTGAGCTGTATTTTGTTATTTCATTTTGTCTCAGGCAATCCTTTATATTTAAATAATTCTACTTTATCTGGGTGTGTATTTTGTTTGGACTATTCTTTTCATATAGTATAAGAACAGTAGGTACCTAGACCTACTAAAAAACAAATGAAAATATAAAAGTCCGTTCGGTACTGTAACTTTGTTTCTAACCAGCTTCTGTTAGTTTCACTCTATAAGCGGTTTTATCTCGATAGTTCAATGAGATATATGTAGTAGTATATACATATACATATGTAGTGCTAGTACTTGTATCTAGGTACGTAATTGCAGCTGCGACGACGCGTCGGTGGTAGGTACCTTGAAGGTCAATTTATCGTTCACACAATTTCTTTATTTATAAAAACGCGGTAGTTACTAAATATTGGTGTTTTAAAGGTCAATGTCCCTAGTGCTTACACATAATAAATAATGTATCTATAAGTAGGTAACTATAAAACGGTAAAAATAAACGCATCTGCTAGCGTTTTATTGTAGAGGATAGGTAGGTAGGTATACCTACGAGTTTTATTATTATGAAAAACGCATTGTTTAAGTTCTCATTAAGCCTAATTAATTACACCCAGCATACCTAGTTTGTATATACACCTAGGTATACTATACACTACACATCTAACTCCTTTGATACCTTAATAATATGTTCTTGTTGTGTCACTAGTTTCTTTCGAAACAGTGTGGCGAAAGATTTTAAGTGCGCCTCTAAGAGGCTCCTTTCGAGGACTTGATGCATGTTTTAGAGCTTTTTAGGTTCTACAACATGCCGGTTTTTTGCTTCACCGTTTAGAAGTACTGTCACTGCACTGTGCTCATAAATCTTTGATCAGAAAAACTCATTGGTGTACCATTTTGAACCCACGACCTTAGGATCGGTAGACGGGGCCGCTACCACTAGACCACACTAGTGCTCGCCTAACTATGATGAGTCATGCACATATACTTTCTTTCTGACAGGTAGCCGTACCCGAAGTTGTCGACGCGGCGAAAGACGCTGATCTCCTTATTTTCGTGGTCCCTCACCAGTTTGTGAGGACACTCTGCTCCTCACTCCTGGGTAAAATCAAACCTACCGCGGCTGCGTTATCCCTCATCAAGGTAAGCACAAAAACGAAAAAAAAGAAATGTAGATGCTTGATAATATTCTCTTTGAGATCTTAACGGTAGAACAAATGTTTGACCAAAAAGAACGACTGAAATAAACACGACTAATTTATTTATTTATTTATCATTTATTGCACAAAACACAATGTTATAGCACAAAACGAGGGCTTAATGCACAAGCATTTTCTACTAACCCCCCTAAGTAGAGGTATAAACCTAGAATGACGTGCGACAAATATCAAGCGAATAACTTAATAACTACCTAAAAGAAATAAATATCTATATTATATACCTTAAATTGTATTTATATACCTAAAATACAAAAAAGTCATACAATTATTCAGTCTTCAACTAGTGTTTACATTAATACAGTCGGTACGTATACGTCGTCGTATACGTACCTGATCACAAAAAAAAATGTCTAATAAGGAGATATAACTTTGTGTCAATATTTTTTGGACTGTAACTTGTCCAGTTATTAATAAAAAGCCATATAAGCATAAAGCGGGTTAAACTTGTGCAACAAATGAGCGGATATTTACTTTCAGGGCTTCGATATCGCGGAAGGCGGTGGCATCGACCTTATCTCTCACATTATCACAAGGTGCCTGAAAATTCCGTGTGCAGTGTTGATGGGCGCCAATATTGCTTCTGAGGTAAGTTCCTGAATTGTCGCCCTTCACCGGTTTGTTAGTAGTAGCTCTGCCTTCTGCGCTGAGAGCCGTGTGGGTTTGATAATACTATTATATAATAAACGTATTATATCAGTTATCTGGTTCTCAATACAAGCTTTGCTTAGTTTTGGGGCTAAATAGTGATATGTGGAAAGTCCACCAAACGTTTTTAGTTGATTATACTTATAAGATAAGAAAAATAAATTAAGATCTCTTATCTAAGCTATTGAAGCCGCCCAACCACTACTATGAGTAAAATTAACCACTAACACGTGATTTCAACCACAAATATTTTTGTAACTTGGTGCTATTTTTACAAAGAAAGATAGGTAATACTTTCTTTATTGCAAGTCACATAGATGCGGCGGCGGCGGTTGACTGTTGATAGAAATTTCCAAGATTTTATTTTAGAGTCTGATCGATGCCCTAATTGATGAGGAGTTGTTGTGTCAATAGGACCTACCTATTTTTTTTACTTTTAGTAAACTACATTACTATTATCTTTAGTTTAAAAAAAAACCCGTTTGACTTGCAATGCAATGATTTGTTATAGGTGATGGTTACCACTTAACATCAGGTGAGCCATCTGCTTGTTCCATCAGCAAGTTGTATTTTTTCTATTGAATGTCAAAAGGACCTTTAGATTCACAACGATCTAGGCGCCATGCCAGTTCCACTCGACCGTGCCTTAAATGCTTGGAATGCTAAGTTTTGACCGTAGCCTAGATTCAAATCTAACTGATTTGATTAACCTTGTTGGATTGTATAATGTGTTGTATCTTATATTTGCTATTGCAATATAAAAAATAACCTACAATATATTATGTGCAAAATATTTAAAACTGGTCCTAAAATAGCGCCTTGGAAGGAACCCATCTTTATTTCAGTGACAGGTATACTTTCAGAAATGTATCATGCGTTTATTTTAATATTTGTTGATATAGTCCTCTAGCTGCCACCAGCGGCTTTGCTTGCGTGTGATACGTATAAACTTCCTGTGACAAGTTTCTTTCAACTCGCTCCAGCCGTTACGGCGTTATTGAGCATAACTAAACCTAATTTAGAATTTATGAAATGAGTTTGACTTGTTGCAATGCTATATGTGAAACTCTGTAACTATGGGTTTTCCACCAAAAATACTATGTGTTTTCTTGATAAGGTGGCTGAAGAGAAATTCTGCGAGACAACGATTGGATGCCGAGACGTGATGCTAGCTCCCATGATGCGCGACATCATCCAAACTGAGTACTTCAGGGTCGTGGTGGTAGATGATGAAGACGCTGTGGAAATCTGTGGTGCTCTTAAGGTTTGTAATACACCTAGTACAATTAAATACAGTGATGAACAAAAATCATAAAATCTAGCCTATACGGTTCGGTTCGAGCTGTCCTCCAGGGCTTCCCAAACTGTGCGTCGCATTGTCGCAGGGGCGGCGTCACCGCAGTGTTGTAATGTAAGGCGATCCACATAGTCTGTGTTGATGCGGCCGAGTCGAGTTAGCGCTCTCTAGGTTGTCCTAGTTCTCTGACTCTCGTTGGTTGTCCAAAGGCAAGGTACTCACACGTGTACCTAAACAAATCACGAAATGAGTTTTACGCTTACCTACAGACAAAATCACAACTGGTAGGTACTTTTTGGCCAGAGGGACGTCGCAAAATAAAACAAAAATTCTCAAGGCGTCACAGTATAAATATGTTTGGGAAGCCCTGCTCTACTCCATTCCTCAACTATACCGTATTCCAAGTTTTATCAAAATTGGTTCAGCTGTTACGGCGTGATATAGTCACAAACATTCAATGTGATACAAATATTAACTAAACATTCGTATTATACTAGTGATAATAATAGTGGTTTGATAACAATCGAACTGACAATGATACGTGAGGTCACAATTGTTTATTTTTGTCACAGTACTTGTTAGTTAAGACCAGTGGTCACTTCGTCTGGCATTTCCTCCCCTATTCTACTCTGTTGAAATTAATTTATAAAACTGCCTCATTAAAAACCATTTACTCACATGGATAGCTCAAGGTGAACAAGGGTGACGTTTCGCATATAAAACACACGTCACATAGATACTGTATATGTAAACAATTACATATACGTAAGGTTATGATAATACTATGTTGGTGTATAACATGACTTAGGTAATACTACCTTCTAGTCATAATCACTCAACACTTACCTCATTGTTTGTACAATATACATATATTTATTTGAGTTTATAACAGCCTGAATATATAACATGTGGAAAATATTGTGTATTCGAGATATTCAATATATTTTGAATATATATTCATTCACAAAATATATTCATATATATTTTGCAGAAGCAAAAGAACGGCTTAAAAATGTGCTCGAATGATGATAACGAAGCGTAGGACAGCCCTTACCAGATATAGACTGACGAAATGTGAAGGTAGCGGACGTCGACGAATCGTTACGGATTGTTTTAGCATTACTACATGCTATAATCCAATCTAGGTGCCAACTCCACGCGACCTATTCTGCTTTAATTTTAATATTTGACTAAACATAAACTTTCTGCACCATTATTTTCTACTTATAGTCCTATTGTGCTATAGAACATAGTAGCTGTCGGCGCCGGTTTCGTAGACGGCCTCGGATTCGGAGACAACACGAAGGCAGCCGTCATCCGGCTAGGTCTGATGGAGATGATCAAATTCGTCGACGTGTTCTACCCGGGAAGCAAGCTCAGCACTTTCTTCGAGTCTTGCGGGGTCGCTGACCTTATCACCACGTGCTATGGTGAGTTTTATTGTAATGTGCAAAAAGTTTGCATGCCTCGTGCCGTTTTACTTTATCAATTCCGGTGCTAGAAAACTAAATAGAAAATGCGGCAATTTCTTCAGAAATTTTTATATCAAGGTTCCAATTGTAATTTGGCGTCTAAATTGTAATTGAGACGCCTAAATGTTAGCTGTTTCAAGGAGAGGTGAATTTACCGACAGGCTTATTAGGCTTCAATCTAGGGCAATTTATTATGATCGTTTGCTTCTCTTAGATGTAACATCTATAATCGCGACAGTTTTTTGAGAGGCTACGGTATGAGTGTATTCATTGACGGAACTGGCAGATAGCCCACGCGAGGATGACAGTAATCTCTGCCAACACTACAAAGTTTTTTTAGGCTACACTTAGGTGATGACGTAGATACAAATAGTATCTGAAACCTTGTTAAAATTGTATTAGGTGTGTTAACAAGGGTCTGCGTATTTCGCATACCTACTTATTACGTTTTATTCATATATAATAATAACTGGTCTAACTGCCGTCTCTGCCCAGCAGTGGGCCAGATGAGGCAAAATAAAATAAATGGATTAGGATAAAAACAATAACGGCGTCTTCACGAACGAAAGAGAGTACTGGAAATAACCCGAATAAGCTACAAAAGCCAAATAGAATAAAACATCGCTGTCATGTCGTATACATAGAGGTCAAGAAGACTGCTCTGAAAAAAAACCACTAGATGCATCAATTATACCGTTATAGTCCAGCGCATGAAGACCGTTTAGAGCTGACTAAACTGCGGAAGTGCATTTTCAATTAATGCCTACGTATGAAGCTGTTGTGCCTGGGATATTAGATGAAGTAGGTTTGCCCAGCCATATATGGCTTTACGTACAAGAACGGGACAAAATATGTTGAAGCGTGCTGGGCCCATAACCTAATGAAACACCTGTCGTGGCTTTCTATAGACAATATCTTTTATTCGTACTCATAGTAATAGACAGATAAGGCACACAACTATAATATTACCCAAGAGATGGCGCTAGTAGTAATTTAAATACATTATTTCAATAGTAATTCTAACAGTATGACCACAAATATAAAATTTTGTTCCGTAACTGGATGTCAATTTAACTGGCCACGATATTCGTCTACCTAGTCAATCAATACACAGCAATGCTACTTGGCACAATTCGTTATGCTGATCGAGTAACCTTCATAAACAAAAAAGTACTATCGTTGAAGTAATAATAGCTTTTCCAAATCTAGGTTAAAACACGGAAACATAAAGAAAAATATTATATGCTGCACATTGCCGTGGCTGTGAGTCATACTCGCTTAGAACAGGGTTAGGTATGTTTAACGATACGAGAGTTAATAAACTCAAAGTACAGGCAGATAATAAACTGACATTCATATGATGGACGTTGAAATTATTCCACAGCGACTCCTTTATTATGTCTACTCGTATACGACGGTTATTTTATTAATCATACTAATATTATAAACGCGAAAGTTTGTAAGTATGGATGGATGGGTAGATGGATGGATGTTCGTTACTCTTTCACGTAAAAACTACTGAATGGATTTTAATGAAACTTTTCAATAATATAGCTTATACATCAGAATAACACATAGGCCTTCATAAAGATATTGGGTGAATTGTCCAAAATATGACGATCAGTGTCAAGTAAGTGGGAAAAAAAAACTACCATCTGCGAGCTATTCTGGCTTGCGCTGCCAAAACCGCTACAGTTACACATATGTACCAAGGCACACTAATATAAGCTACTCGAAATACTAATCCCGCGCAGACGAAGTCGCGGGCACAAGCTAGTCAGCAATAAAAGTGGAAAGCTATTTTCTGGTTTGTCATAATTACGAGATGCAAGAAAATTTTCTTTAATTGATGTTTCTTATTTGATTTTCTGAACACTTAAAATGTCAGTATGGAGTAGTACTTTTATTAATTCTGTGGTATAGGGTAAAAGCCATGGACGTTGCTTACATATTTATGCATACGAGTAAGTCAAATTTTGTTGCAGTTAAAATGTGTGCTTTATTTCCTAGTCGGGGTATGCCCTGGCTGGGAAATAAACCACAAATTATCATGTAAGTATTACCATATAACAAATAATGGTATAACTAAGAACGTAAAGTACATTAAAAAATAAAAAAGTTAACCTCAAGAAAATATTAAATTTGCGACGTTATTTAATGGAGGATAAACAGCGTAAAGTCTGATAAATTATTGCAGCAATTTCGATATCGGCTTAGATTGTGATTGTTTATGATCTCAGCGATAGTAAATCTTACCACTTTGTAATAAGAGTGTAATAAAATCTGTTGATTTCTTGGTTCATAAATAACAGTAGACTCTACATGGATTTGTAGAGCTAACACGTAGAATTAAAGTCCACACAAAAAAATACTGAGGTGATAATGTACGTTACGTTATTCCTATTCTTTGATGTAGGTAATTATTTGACTATTGATTTCGCCTGCTGCTTCGCTTGTTGATTTTTGGGTAAAAAGTAACAACATAATAATATTATTCCAGTTCACGAACAACCTATATAAAAAACGTAGTCTCCTATAAAAAATGATTGCTGCAATTTCGATATCAACTTTTGATTGTTAATTAAAGTTGTACTATATCGTAAAGTAAACCTTACCGCTTTGTTATAAGAGTCATATTATAGTAAAATCAGTTCCTTCCTAAGTTGTTAAGACTAGTGTAGATTATCTGCATAGACTCGTAGAGCTAACATCTGCATTGAACGCCAACGCGTATGGGGCAAAATTACATAGGTAGGTAAGTATTTACTATTGATTTTTAGCTCTTACCCGCGCTGCGGGTTCACTTGTATGGTTTTCGAATAAAAAGCAGTCCATATTATGCTACTCTAGGTCACGAAATACGAACACGATGTACCTACCTTTACTTCAAATTTTATCCAATACGGTCCGAATAACAAACAATAAATATCTAACCTTTTGCATTTGTAATATTTGTTAATCTTTAGGGGGTTTAGTATACCCTGCTCTGTAGTAGGCTATCCACGGCATAATAGAATAATAATAAATATATTTAAACGAGATTTGATCTATTAAATTTTTCAACTAGGTACGTATATCAGCCGCTGGCAGCAGAAATCTTAAAAATAAGATTATATTGATTATAAAAATCGATAGTATGCAAATAATCAACTTAAATTTCCTAAATAATTTATCAATCTACCTAAATGTAGATTTTAGTAGATTGATAAATATTTAGTATTTTGTCTAACTACAGAATACCCTCATAATATAACCAGAACGGTATAGATAGATGGAAAGCTGGTCTAATCATTATATCATAGCGATATAAATTTGAATAATAAGAAAAATCACTGTAAATGTAATAATAAAAGGGCATAGTAAGCTGTCGTTGATCCTAAATTGTAAAAAACTTGTATTCGTAGGTCAAGTCAAAGGGTTATTTTACTAAATAAAAACACAAGGCTCTTTTTCTACTCTAATTAACATGAGAATCATGCATACATGACACTTAACTAGACCAAATTTTGTACACAGTGCCAGTACTCTCAAACGGCGAAGGAAAACATCGTGAGGAAACTGGCGTAGAACCTAAAAAGTTCTAAAACATGTATCAAGCGCGCGTGCGCCTTATTTCACGACACGACAAAAATAATTTCAAATTATAAAATCTTAACAATTTATCTCTTCCCAGGTGGCAGGAACAGGCGAGTGGCGGAGGCTTTCGTGAAGACTGGCCGGTCTATCAAGGAGTTGGAAGACGAGATGCTGAATGGACAGAAGCTGCAAGGTCCCATCACTGCTGAGGAGGTCAACCACATGCTCGCCAACAAGAATATGGAAAACAAGTTAGTACCTACCCTCAACCCTCCTACAGTACCTACATAAAAAAAAAACATCAAAAATCATTTGTGAAAGTTAATCCTTTTGTTTATTCTCCTAATAATGAGCAGTCCCGGCGCTTGGGGGTATCATGGGCTCAGTCATAAGTGGCCTCTGCCGTTCTATAAATTCGGTAGATCATACAAATAATACAAAATACAAATACAAAATATTTATTCAGTAAACTTTAGTAGTAGTACATTTCATGGGTTTGAGACCCTCTTTTAAGTATGGGAATACCTGTGATAGAGAGTCTCGCTCTTCCGTAATGGGTAAAGGTTTCCTAACTTAATATATTATTCTAAAATTAACAAGAAATTAATTGATTTGACTTTAAAAAAGTATATAAACTAAAATTTTGATATCTTATCAAAATTTTAGGTATGTAGGGTAAGTTATATTAGATCATGTAATAACATTTAAATAATTTACTTTTGGAGTAGGTTGGTGACCACAAACCACAGTAAAATTCACATAGATTATAGAACCACACTAGATTCAAACTTGCAAGCTTTTAGCAAGATCAGTTGATTTAATAACACGATTTTACAAGTTTTTCTGGATATTCAAAAATAAAGCGTTCAAAGCGGTAGAAAACAAGGGAACACTTAAAATAACTGCAGTAAATGATCAGATGAAGGTTACCATACCACATTAAACCAAGCACAATTACTTGTTTGTGATAGTCGCGGTTGGCATACCGTTTACATTGTGTGGTTGACAATTTATATAATTTCAACATTGTTTGATTTTACTGAGCACGATGTGAATTAAAAGAATGCTTCTCATGCGAGATGAAATTACGTAAGTATGTGTTGATAATGTACTAAATACACATTCTATCCGGTACTGTATCACTACATAATGTTTGTAAAAGGAATCCCAAATGAACATACGAATACGAATGTAAATGTAGTAAATATGTATGTTACAATGTTTACATTTTTAGAAAAACATTGTTATGCTGGCACTTCACATCGCTATTCGGTATTTACTCGTGTATTTGCGTATTAGTCTTGTTCGTGAAAAATAGGCAAATATAGGCGAATTGAGTCACAACACACCGTCGTATTTGGGAAAATACGACGAAGCAAATACTTTCAGCTTGCATGCAAAAAAATATTAATAAAAATAGAACAACTAAGACATTACGAGCTGATTTCACCATGCTCTGTTAGATTGACAAAGGATTAAAGGGCCGTTATATATGTCAAAATGTAAGCGTTTGACATCTATGGTTAGATTTAACGGCCTGTTAATCCTTGATTAGTAACTAACAGAGCATGGTGAAACCAGGCCTTGTATTCATACCGTTACGTTAAGGGCCGGTTGCACCATGCTCGGTTAGTTACTAATCAAGGATTAAAAGACCTTAGCTGTCAAACGCGTACATTTTGACATATTTAACGGTCCTTTAATCCTTTGTTAATCTAACAGAGCATGGTGAAACCGGCCCTAAATGTAATGTGTCAAGTTGTAAATTCAGTATATCTTAAACAATCGAAAAGTCTGTAGTATTATATAATTGTCTTGATTTAATTGAAGCTGTAATTACAAATTTACTTATATCAATCACAAAGTAAATGTGTACTCGCTCGGTATGTGGTTTCGTAAAGATAAAACATCGTAGGTATTTTTGTATGTAATTTGGATTTAGTGAAATTTTCATGTTTTTGGCACCTTGTTTTTTTTTAATTGTTATCTACACAGAGACAATTGCTCAGCTAAATAAATTGTAAGGTTGAACTAAAATAGTAGGTATTTCTTGGCTTGTATCCACGCAGCTGAGGTCGGTAAACGTTATCAATGAAGGATTTCGGACTCATTGAAATAAAGTTCAAATTGCTGTGATAGGTACTATTTTAGACTCGCATATTGGCTTGGTAATAAATCCATAGTTAGATACTATGATACTCAGGTTCTAAAAATAAACCTTATAAAACATTTATCAGACATAGACAGATATTTACATACGTTTCCATTAATTTGCATTTTACCTAGACTTCGGTTTGTTTATCCATGGGACTAAGATAGTTTCCAGTAAGTACCTACAAAGAGGACTTTGTTTTCGTTTGCAGAATGCAAGTTATCTCTGTTTTAATTATATTTATTAACACGTTCCAATAGGATGACTTACATCGTTACAATTAACAGATAAAATATGATGCAATTTGCACCTAAGCTTCTTATCTCGTAGCTTGCCATTGGTTATTTCGTACTTTGATCGTTCTTTACCGATCTAACAATCAGAAAAAAAACAGTAACAGCTTCACAAATTTGATCCTCTCTGTCTGTCTGTCCGTCCGGACGGAAGTTTTTCTGATTCGCCGTCCGTCACCAGGCTGTATCTCATGAACCGATATAAAGGGTGTCCCAACAAGAACGCAAGATTTAAATTTTAAATAAAACACAGATATTTAAAAAAAAATCGTGCAACTTTATTATATCGTAAAGTAGACAGAATGAGGTTATGTATGGAACAACATATCGGTCAGATGACCGCCGCGGCTTTGCTGGCACACACGCGATCTTTTAATGAAATTTTCAATGACCGTTTTGCATAAATGCTGCGGTATTTCATTAATGCAGCGTCCAATTTCCTCTTTTAAGGCTTGAGTCGTCGTCGGCTTATTCGCGTAAACCATCGACTTCAAAAAACCCCAAAGAAAAAAGTCTAATGGTGTTAAATCGCACGATCTAGGCGGCCAATTCTGGTCGCCAAAACGCGAGATAACACGACCGGGAAATGACTGATGCAGCAATTGAATTGTTTCTATGGCTGTATGACATGTGGCGCCGTCTTGTTGAAACCACATGCCCTCTACATTCATTTCTTCAATTCTAGGCACGAAAAAACTGGTTATCATTTCACGATACCGAACACCATTGACTGTTTGCGCTTGACCTGCCTCATTTTCATAAAAAAAGGTCCAATGATGCCTCCAGCCCAAAATCCACACCACACAGTGACACGTTGAGGATGCATTTGCTTCTCGTGAATCACTCGGGGATTTTCCTCACCCCAAATGCGACAATTCTGCCTATTGACGAAGCCATCAAGATGGAAATAGGCCATCAAGATGGTTCGCAATTTGCGAACTGTAGCCGCAAAACTTTCACCATTTTGGTAAAACAATTTCACAATGAGAATGCGTTGTTCATTCGTGTAGCGCTCCATTTTTACTAACCTCGTACCTTCTACTAGCAAATAATAACAATTGCTCAAATGTCAAACAATGACACTTCGAATGGCGCCAAATTTAAATCTTGCGTTCTTGTTGGGACACCCTTTAGTTAGACAGTTGAAATTTTCGCAGATGATGTATGTATTAACAACAAATATAACAACAAATAATAAAAAACAGAATAAAATAAACATTTTGCTCGTTTTTGATCGATATTGATAACGACAACAGGTAGATGCTTAAAATATTCACAGAATATATAGTTATATATTTAAATAAAAAATAAATAATCTAATTAAAATAAAACAAATATTTAAAAGGGGCCTTATTTAACTACTTACAATGCAATGTTACTAAACATGACATGGACTAAGTATAAAATAAAAATATAATTTTATTTACCAACACTTTTTTGTGCTTTTATGTGCCAAATGTGATATTCTCCCCTCCTGACTAAAGAATCTTAAGTTAGAACGTGGCACGTGATGATATTACCATGACTGGGGATCAAAGACGTGAAGCTGTATCATTTAATTTTATTTTTGAATGTTTTTTGCCTGTTTCAGGTTCCCTCTGTTCACGGCCGTGTTCCGTATCTGCCGAGGCGAGCTCAAGCCCTCAGACTTTATCGACTGCATTCGCAGCCACCCTGAACACATGTAAGACAGCCCCACCCAATAGCTTTCGAACTAGAGCCATGTATACCTTACCGTAGAATAGAACCATTAACTTATTGTACATAACAATGTATGTTTATTTTACAGGGTGCTAGTACTTAGAGATTGGTTGTTATATATACGTAATGATTGATTATATGGCTGTACAGTTTGGCTTGAATTGGTGTTGGTTGGAAAATTGTGTCAAATTTCACGTAGTTAGTCGAAGAGAACAACCTTTGACAAGATTTATCAATTTGGCTGTAACATATTTATGGTACTAAGATATTCAATCAGGTCTAGGCTATTTGTCATAAATATTATAATAAAACTGTGCGGTCATATGAATCAGAGTAAATAACATGTTGCTTAGAGCATGTAGTAAAATACAGTTATTGTAAATTAACCGACACCTGTTATGAGTTTGATATCACATGTCGCTAATATCTATCGAACGCAGGCGTTATTGCCTTTATCGTTGCTGATGGACTATCTGTCAAATGAGCAAACAAGTTTTGCCGATGCGGAGCTGTTATCGCGTTTAGGCTAGTAGATAGCTTCGGAATAAATGAACATAGTCGAGTGGCTATAGCTGAGATAAAGTTTATTGATGTTTTGAGCCCTATGTAGGAGCTGACTACAAATATATTTATGTATAATATTGTTTATGTACAGAGAATCATGTACTTTTTACACCTATCTTTTTTAATACTATGCACGTTCTATAAGACATTATATTTTAGCAGTATGACTTAACGTAATGTTGAAATTAAAATAATGCCTAGAATTATCGGTAATTTTTATTATTGTACTTTTTCCTTTATCTAATAGTTTCTTAACCTACAGTTTTAAAGGTTTAACTTTTAACTTTTCATTAATACCTTTCAGATTTGCTCCGAAGAATATTAGTATATATTAAAAACCTTGAAAGACGTTATATAATGTTATCAACTAACACAGTCCGCTTGCCATATTTTTATACGTTTATATTTTTATATGCATGTTGTTTTTATTTTTGTAGTTTTTTTGCTTGCTTTTTAATAAATCAATGTTTTACGGGAACGGATGATTTGATGATTTTACACTAACATAACAATAGCATTTGTAGGTGCTTTAAAAAAGTGTTAAAATGTATTAAATACGGTTATGGGCGCAATCATACTTAAGTACGAGAGTTTCAGACGTGTCCAATTGTATATTTTTAATTTGTGACGTAATTGGCTTAGCCAATAGGAGTTTTTTTGTCTTATAATCTGGAAAAAATATTTACTACAGAAGCAGATGGCATACGAATATGAAATGCCCTTCGAACAAGCTTAGATGCTTTTCCATATTCACTTAATAATTAACACTGTCATAACTAAATTAGTTTAGTAAATTTTGTTTTAACAATATTTTAGGACTCAGCCGCCGCCCAAATGTTCCCTGTGACACCAATGATGGACATCAGTGTGACGTCGATTCTTATCGCATAGTCCGCACCGCACCATTCATTATCCACTCATTACAGATGTATAAATAAAAGTCATGTTTGGCGATGTAAGATTGTCGGCCTTATGTCGACGTTATAAGGTGCATTTAACTAGTAATTTTATAATTCTTGCAACTCCAAGCTCCTTTTCTACCGACAAGCATGAATTTATTAATCGGTTATAGCAATGCCATTTTGCAATTAAAATGTGATCGGTTCATAGTATAAAACTTATGTTCCTATTTGGAATGTTTTTTATCATAATTGCACTACTAACTTGCTATTTAATGCTACTGTTTTGTTATTTGTTTAGTTACTAGTCTTGACTGTTATTGAAAGTGTGATTTAATAAATTTAGTACAAAACCAAATTTTAAATGACCAGGCTGGTAGGTTGGTGTTAAGCAACGCCTTTTGAGGGCTGGTCACAATCAGATAGTCAATTTTATATCAACTGATCGCATTACGGGCAGTTCACGCGTACAAATTTGACGACTGTTTTTACAAAGTTTTTACAACGTTAAAACAGAGTTGAAAGCGTGACGGAACTGTGGTGTGGTTCTTAGCCATTTTATTCTACTAGTCTTGCTAGAAAGAGGAAAGTTATATTTTTTAATTAAGTATTAAATTAGGCATAAGCACTTCACTGTTTGGCTGATTGCAAAATATCATATCTTTTATTGTCACGTCTCATGTTTCTAGCTAGAGTGACCCTACCATATCATATTTTTTACATTGAACCCCATAAGAGTCGGAAAAACAGAAGCCTTCGCATTGTGTTAAGGTGTACGTAGACAGTTTATTTTTTACAGAATTCGCATAGTTAGAAAATCGCATTGCTGCATAAGCTAAGGGTATTCCAAGGTAAGATGTAGGCTTCTGTTTTTTACTGATAAAACAATTAACTGTTTGTATATAATAACCATTGAAATACAGTGCATTTTTAGCATATTTCGCCTATTATTTACTAAAACCGTCCTTGCAGTATCATACTTCAAAACAAAATTAACATAACACATCTGACGATCACGTTGTTTCAATGAAGTCTTTAGCTGACTAGAGAAGGATAAGTGCTTAGAAATAAGGAGTAGTTACTACTCCATAAACACTAGCACTATGAATAATCATTCAGGATCACGAAATCATTGTTCGCATCAGAAATCGAACATGTACTTATGTTTTAGTGCAGCAACGTACTAAAAAGTCCCTCGTCTGGCATATACAATATGTATAGGTAACGTAATGTATGCCTAATGTAAATTTAACGTGTAAGGTTAGCTCTACTCCTCTTAAACTAATCTCAACAAGGTTTAGCTGAAGATCGCTCGATTGTGTGAAGTATAAACTTTCATTTAGGTATGTTCTAATATTGTACCAGACACTCTGTTGGACAGTATTTTTCGGGATAAAGCAGTACGGACAAGTAGACCTTTTTCAGCACCGTCATCAAAGCAGTCTGATAAATAATATTTGTTCGTGTTCGTTCATTTATGGCTTATGTCCGCCATATTGGCAGAATTAAAAAATCATTTTGTTATTATATGGTTATTATTGTATGTTATGGAATCGCTAATTACGTCAGACTTACGTCAGGGTAATAGAAGGTACTAAGTCCGTGAGCAAGGGACATTATGCTCCGATTCGGAAATCAAAGATAGACGATCATACAAGCTGCTGTGACTAACCTTGGTAAGTAGCAAATTATGTTCACTCATTTCTAACCCTTTGATTAACTCAAGTATCTTAGGTACCGGCCTAATAAAAAAAACTAATAATTCCGAATTTTGTTATATAATTCTAACAAAATTTGGGTTTGTATGAAGTTCTTATTTTTAATAGCAAAGAGCTAGAATACTGGTGGTCTATTGGTAGCGGCCCCGCCTTCCGATCCTAAGGTCGTTCGGAACCGGTCGTGCACCAATGAGTTTTTTCCCTGTTCAAAAATTTATGAGCACAATGCCAGTACTCTCAAACGGTGAAGGAAAACATCGTGAGGAAACCGTCATGTAGTAGAACCTAAAAAATTCTAGAACATGTGTCAAGTGCTCGAAAGAAGCCTATTGAGGCGCACTTAAAATCCCTTCGACACTGTTTTGAAAGAAACTAGTGACACGACAAGAGGAGGCATTCCAGCGGGAGATAGCAAAATGAACGGCAACTTGATTTATTGACTTGAACCTATTCATTTATTATTATCTCGTAACTCTTTCTTTATTTATAGGTTTTATTGCGCTTATGTTTGTGAAAAAAAAACTGCTAAAATCTTTACTACCCTTTTCTGCTTAATAATTTGATGTGTCCTCAGCGTCTTGTCAGTGAACGTGTTCCAACATAACTTGGCAATGTACTAAAATGTTATTTTTATTTTCAGGGTGAAGGTCTAAGGTCGTCTAGAAGTATTTTAGTTACAAATGTTTTAAAATATATATAGTCCTAGAATGAGTACAAATAATTTAGAATGTAATTCCCACCCAAATACTACCAAAGCTATCAAATAGCCATTTAGTTTTGTTATTTGCCCCTATCTGATAAGTTTGATGTTTACACATTATATTTTGAATATAATCGTGATATTATATTATAAGTATACTATTTAAGTATTTGTTTATTTTAACTGAAAACACTTAGGTACCTACAATGAATTAAAATAAACCATGTAGATAAATTAAAATTTAGTAACTTGGTATAACAATATTTATTTAATTTTTAAACGCTAAACATTTTCTTTTTTCTATTGGCATATTTTTTATGTAGCCATTATAAAAATCTACAGCAGTTATTTCTTTTTTCCCAATTATTCTTAAAGATCTAAAATGTATATATTTTTTATCTATACACACCACCTTGATTGAATTTGTAGTATTGCAATATTCTATTGTGCCAGGACTTAGATCTACATTAGTTTGATTTTGATTTACTAGAAATGCATCAAAAAGTTTCATCTGACTGTCTTTGAATTTTGTTGTGAGTGTATAGATTCCATATAAAGCTCGGTGAAGGTTGTAAACGTCGATTGCCTTCATCTCCGACCATCGCACTTCACATATTTTTTTGTTTATTTTCTTAGCTGAAAAAGATTAAAGAACTTTCTGTATTATCAGTGGATAGGATTGTGATTGTGAAATTGCAGTATTGAATCTAGTAAAACTGAATTGCTTGAAATCCACTATAAGGGTAAACCCATAAGTTAAAAAAATTATTTATTGTGCATGTGCAGTGCACCCTACTTAGAGCCAATGTTAGGAACATACCATAGGTCACTCCTTCATTACCCTGTGGTTGTGCATTTTGAATACTTTTAGGCAGTGCCTTTAAAACATCCACCAGCATATCTGCTCCAATATCTGATAACTGTCCTGTGAGCTCTGGCAATTTAATATTTTCGGAGACTGGCACTTTTCTTTGGCTTATGATTGCACCTGAAATTCAAAGGAATCAAAAGTTACACAATATTGATTATTCCACAAAAGGACCACCAGGCAAAAGGTCACAAATCTAACTTCAAAGGTATTCAAATAATTGTTAGATTCTTACCTACATCAAATACATTGGCTTGGATCTTCATTAATGTGACTCCAGATACATTGTCCCCATGCATCAATGTATGGATTATAGGAGCTGCACCACGCCAACGAGGTAGCAAGCTTGGGTGGACATTCACCATTCCTCTGAAACAGGTTTTCTGGTATGTAAACTTGTCAAGAAAAACTAAAATCTTAGGATAAACCTATTTGCTAATGTTCTATGAAAGCAAATTAGTAGTAACCTGTATGTAATCCAATATCCAACCTACAAGCTGGATAATGTTTAGGTAGTTTGTTATATTAATTTAGAGATCCATAAGGGGCCGAAATAGTCTTCAGATGTCTCCACATCCTTAAAAAAATATTTGTGTGCTTCAATTGGATAGTGAAATCCTCTTATGAAAGTTATTGAGGGGACAAATACTTACAAGACAAATACTTACAGTGGAAATTTATCAAGTAAATCATCCTTAATGAGATGCCCAAACGCAACAATCAGCCCCAAGTCGTACTCTTTGGCCTGCAGGCCTTGGAGGGGCCATAGCTTTGTCGTGATGTTCTCTGCTTGAGCATACTTCTCAATTTCTGATTTATTCTTAGCATTATCGGTGATGACTAGGTCTAGGCAGTCAATAACGTTTCCAGCTTTCCTAAGTAGATGGAAAAAGGAAATTAATTTACGGAGACAGCAGCCTGAGACAGCCTAAGACTGCACTCATCAGTTTTTCCGTACCTAAATTCGTTCACTTTCTTGAAGCTGCTAAAAGCAATACTGTCAGATCCGAAGAAAAGTAATTTGTAAGAGTTCCTGTTGCTGTAATAACGTAAGTATTTGCATTTTTCTTTAGATAATAATAATCGTTTTATTACACGCAGGTTATGAACCGTAAACAACATTGTTACCACAATAACGAACAATATTTTTAGTTGACATTAATTTGACATTGACAATGACATAGTTTCACAATCCGCCACTTTATTTAGTACCACTACACAAAACTTAACTGTTCCTGTCGTTCCTGTCTGCTTAACCTTGACTGACAGCACGTGAAGCTTCTAATTACTGTTTTATAAGATAGATGGCATTACTAGTTTGAAATCAACCAGTATTTTAATTTACATCTCTCATGTTCGGTAAGTAGGTTCTTATTACCTCCAAATGGGGCTTGTAGGTGACTAATTAGCGCTCTAGGGTAATAATGTAGCTAGAAAAGCCCTAGGGCGGTAGGTAATTAAAAAAAACACTTCTTTCTTTCAAAAAGTTCGCGTACATCTAACCATCATACTGGCAATAGACATCATGCATTCAGCCCAATGACCAAAGAGGTCGCTTTGCTATTCAGCCTTGTCTTCGTGTGAGTATAATAGTCATCAATTTTAAATATCGAACGGCAAAGCTCAATTTAGACCTTGAAAAAAAAAAAGTTCTTTACTTGATTCTTTTTAATGAAAAAAGGCGGGAATAGAAAACTTTTACTTTAAATATTGTTTATTCTTGTAATGCCGGTTTTTTTCTACTTACCTCACAATCGAGATGTAAAGCAGAATAGTTAGCTCGGGTGTAAGCACCAATTGCACCCTCGAACTATAGGCGCCCTCGCTGCGCTTGTGCGCCTAAATATCTCGGGCTGCAATTGATGCCTTACAGCCCTTGGCTACTAATCTACTATTAATTAGCCCGTATTCGAGCGAGTTTTTGAGAAGTGCGTCGGGCATGGCCACGAGATTTCTCAACACGTCCGCCCCGTTAGCTAGGGGCGCTTATTGTGTCTCCATCAGGGCTGCCAGGTGAAAATATGGCGCAATCGTACCACAGCTTAAAAAAAGTCGTACGCCCTAAGTAAGTTAGAAATAAAAAATCGTACCTACAAGAATCAATAATCGATATATTTAAACATTTAATAATAAAGTACACCTCTTTGCACTAATTTCTTTTTAGGAGTACGAGAACGCTCAATAACACTTACGTCGCTCATTTTTATTAAATTAATTACAGAAGCGCATCAGTTTTCACAAGAGCCTGCACGATTTAGTAGAAAATAACAAGTAGAACCGCGTTTCTCAGCTCCGTACAATCAGACCGCGCGCAAAAGTAATGATTTGTCGTCATTCTTTATAATATAATCATCAACTATTATAGGGAATATTAACGCAATGTTAGTCGGATATCAACCTTATTGTTTACGGTTGAACGTTTTTTTTCATGTATAGATATCTAAAATTGTATGTAAAAAAATCGTACGTTTTCTGTACGATTTCGATGTTTCGATCGTAAATCGTATAAAACATGCAAAAAATCGTACAAATACGATTTAAATCGTACAAATGGCAGCCCTGGTCTCCATACAAAAAAACCCGCATAAACGAATTAGTACACTGTCTTGGTTCCCAAAGAACTCGCGCGTACAAGCTTTGCTTTGTTGGGTCTAGGTGGCGCTGCAGGGTACTTTGTTATAAACTAAAAGGTGGCGCTGAGTGAAACACAGATGATAACACTTTAGTTAGGTAATACCTCAGAAGATTAAACAATAATGTCCGCCAAAGTTAGTTTTTTTTATTACAAAAAATCAAGTAAGTATACTACAGAATGTAGTGTTCCGAAGTACTTCTGCTACTCGGCACATTTCTACTACTTGGTATAACTTGGCGCGTCTGATGTTATAACCGTTTTTGCGTAAATGACCAATGGCTAATGGCAGATTCGATAAATGGCTTACTTCAGCTCAGCCAAATTATACCTACTTTGTTGATGCCAGTTTCGCTATGTCTATCTTGGGTCAAAGCTCCTATTCAAATATATCACAAAAGGGTAATTACCAACGCGCGAGCTACGCACCGCTAATATTTTTTAACTAAGTACCTCTTATACCTACTTACTGTTTCGTAAAAATAGCAATTTCCGAACGGAACTTTATCTGTCATATTTAAGTATTTTATTAGTTTTATTACCTACCCCCATCTACCCAACTTCCTATCCATCACCAAAACTCTGGGCTATTTTCCATTACAAAGGAGGTAAGTTGGAATCCTTTATGAGGGCCAAGTCACCAACTTGAAGATTGGATCTTTTTGAGCCAATTTGGACGTTGTTGAAGTGTGTGTAAATATTCGGCCTGCCAACGTTGCCAAAAGTGTTGGTGGATTTGTCTAAGCAGTTGCCAACATTTTAAAAGATTTCCATTGACCTCGCCCTGATTGTGCTCAGGCAGAGCTTGAAGAGGCTGACCTATGATAAAATGACCCGGCGTAAGAACTTGGAATTGAACTTGACGTTTCTCCACCGGTCGTTCGAGTCGAGCTCCACATCGCTCCTCAATAAAAATCCGTAAAATCATCTTTCCACCGCGTAACACGGCAAAAACCAAGTCTCCAAGAAAATCAGCGCCTTCCGCTAAAATCAGCATATCATCGGAGTGGCAAGAGGAAAGTCGAAGACACCGCATCACACCTTCCATCACGCAAGGCAAGACCCAGGTATTTCCTTATCCTCTTTCACTTCCTACACCTGAGGAGTGGTGAATCAAAAACAGTTTTTAAGTTTTTTATATTCATTTTTACTTAGTTATTGCGAACGTTCATTGCATTAGGTACTTATTCATCAAATTAAACTAACAAGTCATTGGGGACATAAAGTAAGCCCAAAGGCGTATCAAGGATAAGGGCTTCAAAGCAGCTGATATTAAATAAAAGTGAGGAGGGATAACACAGGGATATTATTGATAAGGATAAATTTCAA
Source organism: Chloroclysta siterata (assembly GCA_932294275.1). Lineage (NCBI taxonomy): Eukaryota > Metazoa > Arthropoda > Insecta > Lepidoptera > Geometridae > Chloroclysta > Chloroclysta siterata. Next base: position 16,025,580 of record OW028595.1, on the reverse strand, counting down.
CGAAGGGCAAAAAGGGTGGGCTTTAGTTATTTTCAATAAGTTCTTTCTAAACATTTTTGGATAACTATATGCGCTCTTGGTAGGCCTATTTAAAAGTTAGATAGTACAGTTAGGTCTACGTGTAAAAATTACTACATAACAACAGCTTTAGTAACAAATATATCCTATTTGGAAACTAGCCAAAAATACTTGAATACAAAAATACTTCGTAACTGTTGGTAAACCTACTTTTATAAATAGCTGACCCGCCCTAGCTTTACAGGGCAAACAATTTTGCTAAGTTCGTTTTTCGGACTTCCTTGGTCTAGCCCAAAATTTATTGCTTGTGATTTTTGAACCAAGCTGCTTGGCACCATACATCATGCGATAAATTAACAATGCTTGAATATGCTACGTCTATCGGCTGTAGATGCCTACGACGTAAAGGGCTACGTCGTAGGACTGCAATGTAGAGGGCTACGACCGGCGCGCTCCGGCGCCGTAGGCATAATTTATTGGAATTTATAACAATATATAATTTTATTGAGTGATGAGTACGTGTAAATAGAAAACGTTCTTGCGTATGACTTTCCAAGTTACTCAACTATTTTAGTTCATAAGGAACATTTTAAATAATCTCAGAACTTTGTGAAACAACACTACGGGAAGAACGCCTATGAAAACTTTTCTTAGTAAATTGTGGCTTAGAGTACCAAGACGGGGGGCTTACTACACTTTCTTCAAAACTCTTCATGCTACTCGTCACGCTTCTCTGCGAGCCCTCGCGCTCGCAGACCCTCGACGAAACGGTTCTTATCTTTTTGTCCGCGTCCACTCGCGGCAAGCTGTCGCTTTGATATGGAATGTCCTTCATCTCAACGATTTCTACGTCCGTATCGCTTAAATCTTTACTAGGTCGATGCATTCTGCTAGCATCCGTAGTGTATCCGATCGTTTTCAAAGTGCCATCCTTTCGCCTTGTTTTATCTCCAAACATGAGTTTTTGGAACTCTTTACGAAACTTGGGATGAGTTATAATGTAAATAAAAGGATTGATACACGCAGCTGTCTTACAGAATAGCGCTGGAATCATTGATGTAATCGGAGTTATCAATTCTTTTTGGCCGAATATTCCCATTAGAGCAACTACGGCATACGGTGTCCACGATACGAAGAATAAGGCGATTACGACCATAACCAAAAACGCGAGTTTAACTTCTGCCTTACGTTTAGTTCTCTCCTTTACGTGCCGGGAAGAGAGTCGCTGTTCCTGGTTTGTCGTACTGATATTTCTATTGCAAACGACTACTTTGAAGATGCTGATGTAGCAGAAGGTAATGGTGCAAAAAGGCGCGAGCCAGGCCGCGCAGAAGAAGACGAAGATAAAGTAGCGCGGAGAGAGTTCGTCGGTGAGATAATCGAAGCTGCAACTCGTGAGGTATCCTTCTGGGACGTAATGGCCGTAACCGATGTCAAGCGCGGGTATTATAGAAAACCCTCCAGCGTAGAGCCAAGCAACGATTGCCATTAAGCGGGCTCGTATCGCAGTTAAAGCGCGCAGGGGCTCTAACGGCCGGACCACGGCCCAGTATCGGTCCAACGCAATTGCCGATAATGTCGCGATTGATGTGGTGCCTGTCAAGCCTCCTAGGAATCCGTACACCACGCAACCTAGAACAAAAAATTTAAGCATTACACGCCGTTTTATGGAAATAGACGCGACGAGATGTTCGTTACGATTAAACAATACCGTTACTAGATAATTCGTGCGATAAAACCCGTATGTTTTTTTCAATTGTATTCAGGTAGCGTTTACATTTGTGTACGCAGTTAGCATGTGCTTAAATCTTTCGGTGGATAAGGTGTTACAACACCTTTTTCCAAGATACCTACTACCAACAACAACGCTATTTAAAAAAAAGGTGGTAGCTAAGTGTTTGAGTGGATACCTGTTTTTCCCAAAGCAGGCCCCAGGTTAAAAGAGTTGAAAACGAAGATGGGCGTCTTGGCCAGCATCAGAAAGTCGCTGAGCGCAAGGTTGGCCACCAGAATGTTGCCCGGGGTGCGGAGAGTACGGCATCTGTAAATATACATTAGATAATCAAAAAAATTCAAGACATTACTCTCTGCACAGTTGGGTAAGAAAAAATACATCGCTGTGATCTATAAAAATAAATTGGACTCGTACAGCAAGAATAGTTGCTATATAACGTCTGAGTGGCAAAAGGCGACGCATCGGGCGGCACCTAGCAATATGCCATTGCTCTTTTCATAATTTCTCCATTCATTCGAAATTGTTAAAAGGGAGTGGTATCGTTTGACTCATTCATTTTAAACGTTGTTACCCACATCAATCGATCCATGTAAATTGACATGCGTAGACAATTGTATTTACCAACAAATGCCGTAACGTCTACACAGTCGTCTCGTTTGTAGTGAATGTGATTCTGTCAGTCTTCATTACAAAGCAATACCAACTTTCATATTGGCTTATCATCATAATATCCTAGACAAGAACTACAGCAAGAATATTACTAGAAAACAGTTGTTTTCTAGACCCCATTTATTGATGTTAGTTGCCTGTCACTGTAATTTATAGGAAAACGGAGTTGAAACATCGAAAGTATGGATTAAATCGCTATATGGGTTGATGGATTGGTGAGAGATGAATGCAGCCGCATAGATTGCAAGAGCATGTGAATTTATCTCTTAGTTATATTTAGTCAGCAACGGAAGTTGAAAAAAACGTGAGGAAACCGGCATGTCGTAGAACCAAAAAAAGTTTTATAACATGTGTCAAGTGCTCGAAAGGAGCCTCTTGAGGCGCAATTAAAATCCTTTCACCACACAGTTTCGAAAAGAAACTAGTGGCACGACAAGAGAGAGAGAACGGAAGTTAATTAACAAAATCTTGAATCACTCCGGAACTTCGGTATTTCAGTAGGTGAGGAACTGTCCACCACATAATACTCTTTGAATAGACTATTAGATAGGTTGCGGACATGTTCAGTACTAGTTTTGACCCTTGTCACATATTGATTGAACCCTCCGGAGACCTGACGAGCAATTAGGTAACTTCAGCTTCTTTAAGACAGTTTTGGCGTTTGTCAGTTCCTGTTCCAAAAGTTTTACTGTCGAACACTTTGCAGTTTTGTAAAATTTAATAAATTGGCGCAACGTGTGTCATTTACAATGAGTCGTATTATACCGGAAAAATGTTTCAGCGGATTGTTATTTCTAGACTTAATGTACGGTTTTTAAGCTTTAGTTTTTCAATTTGAAAAATACGTCGTTTTAGTCAGTTTCAGCACATTCTCAAAGTCAACAGTTTACTAATCTACCATTATAGAGGGTGTTTTAGCAGACATGTGTCGTACGGAATGGGGGCACATGTAGGACCATTTGCAAAATGATGGCAGTCTTTTAATCTCCTCCAGCCAGACCTATATTATTTATTTGAGTTTAAAAAAAAATATGCGATGCCTATTTTCTCGTCTAGACACTTTCATAACTATTTTAATTCTCACTATCAAGTTTAAATATTAATTTCAACATAACAAAGCATACATTACAAATACAACTCACAAATATGAAATTTGAAGTTTCGGATAATTTTAATTATTGAAATCCAGCAACCATCATTCTGTAAACCTATTAGGAAAATGAAAATGCTACTGAACCTGTTATCATTAAGGCGCTGTGTGTACCTAAAATCGCGGCAGAAACGACTTAGAGAGTTCACAACGGCAAGCCATCAGGTGGCACACGCGTACCGTAAATATCATTGACAGTTTATAAGAGATCGTGTTGCCATATTACCTACGTAGGCAGGTAATATGGCTTATTTATATATGTTTGTTTTATTGGTAACTATTCTATTTTATTCTATTATATTTTATTCTGTGGTAATACGTTCACAACTTCGAATATAACGGAAGTTCACAATAAATGACTCGTATGGATTGCCACCGACCGCTACGACGACGTCAAACACACGTCCGAAAGTGACAGTGGTCACAGAGGTGGGTGGGTTCACGGGCGGCAAGCGATGCGCCTGCAGATTTCCGTATAAATTATAGATTAAAATTAAATATGATTTTTTATCAAAAAACTATCTTAGCAAGAAACTAGATCAACATGTTAATGTTAATCTATCTTTGACAATGAATCCCAAGTAGATTTTCATAGTAGTTATCAAAATATTTAGATTTTAAATTCTAAAATGTACCATTTTGAAAAAAGTTTCCACTATTATCTAGGTCTAGGTAGGAACCGAAGTAATATAGAGGTATATATAAAAATTGGAGACGTGGCTTGTTGAGAAGTATTCTTGTTTTTCTACTTGAAAAAGAGCAGCATGTAGCGCCTTAATTGTAACTACTTTTTTAGGTCACTGTGGCTCAACGTTACCAACCAGTCTAATCAAAACATTGTGATTACTGATTGAAATAAAAAAGCACGCGTGCTTTTTACAATACAGCCTTCACAGCTCTGCCAGTAGCTCTGCAATATTTGTGTGATGAACATGTTGGTTCTCTGTCTGGGTGTTAATATAATAAAATATAGTATTAAGTATATAAGTATTATATCAGCTATCTGGTTCCCTCCCATAGTACAAGCTTTGGTTTAGTTTGGGGCAAGATAGTTCTGTGAAGAATATCCCCAATATTTATTTATAAAAAAATACACGCGTCTGTCGTGCAAACAGTAAATACTAGCCAAATCACAGCGTGAATACACACGGATCCAGTTCCACTGCATAACTCAGGCGAACGACGGAAATCAATCATGTAGCTAGCAATCCGACTTGGCTAATGGCTAAGTGGCTTTGAAAACCGGTATTGTTTAACATGGCGAATATCGGCCGGTGTAAATACGCCAAGCCTAGTCTGGCTTCTGCCTTTGTTGCGATTGGCAACTGGAATAGGCGCGCTCTCAATGTTGTTTATAAATAAAAATGATAAATAGTATTCTATCTAGGTCATCACAACACAGATGATTCATTATACAGACTGTCAACAAACAAATCAAACAATATCTTTATATAATTCATGCGGATACCCTAAACACTTATTTGTAGATCTTAAACAGTTTCGTTTGTTTCAAAGTCCTTGAGGCTACATCGAATCTCTCAAATTCGGATTTAAAAGTAGAGTGATGAGATAACTCGGGTGAATAACATCTTATATTTTGGGCTTTACTCATCGTGATTTAATTTAAGATAAAAAATACCCCTTTATTTTGCAGCGACAGCCCGATTGAGTCGAATTCCATTTTTATAGAAGCTAGGGTAATGAATATTGTTTTTTTCTTTTTTTTTTATACAACTAGCTGATGGAACAAGCAGATCAGGTGGGCCTGATGTTAAGTGGTAACCATCACCTATAACAAAGCATTGCCTGGTAAATCACGCACGATAGGAACGTGCCCTACGATGCACTGTCCTGCGTCCTTCAACTTGAGGCATACAGATGTTAAGCCTCATATGCCTGTAATTACCGGCAACCACACTCTTCAAACCGAAACACAGCGTTGCTGCTTGGCGGCAGAAATCTATACCCTTTTCAGCATCCATGTTGTAATTGTACCTTCTCCTTGTCGTATCACTAGTTCTTTAGAAACAGAGTGGTAAAAGGATTTTAGGTGCGCCTCAAAGAGGCTCCTTTCGTGGACTGACATGTCATTGTTCCTAACTAACTAGTACGTAGGTACATATAATATAATACGGTATAATATGCATCTGGTATATATTATAATATGTACCTAGTACATAATATACAAAGCCACGTAAACGCCAATAAATGTATTAAGTATAACTACTACCTAACTCTAGTCAAACCCTAGTGAGAGGAAAAATACGTTTCATCTTGGTGAACAATTTAGATCAAAGACGGTTCTATTAAGATTCTATTAAGCTTTTACTAGGCTTCACGAAGCATGTTCGCTGAACGCTTATAAAATGTCGCAAAGCAACATCGTGCAGCGAACCGAACTTTGCGCAAGTTCATGGTGCAACGTTCCTAAAACGCGACAGGTGTCTAAAAGATTCGGCAAATGACATTATTTAAAAACTGCCAAAGCTGACGTATTGACACTAAGTATTGACTTACCTGAGATATATTTTTATTTTTAAAACCCTGCTTGACAAGTCTCGCAGCTCAGTAAAAAAAATTGCAAAGCTCGGTTCGCTGCACAGTGCTAGGTTCCTAAAATGTGAGATACCCAGGTGTCTTTAAAGAATACTGCACATTACGGTGAAAGAAAACATCGTGAGGAAACCAGCATATCGCAGAATTAGTTCTACGATATGCCGGTTCTCAAACATGTGTCGTGTGCTCGAAAGAAGCCTCTTTGAGACGCACATAAAATCTTTTCACTACACTTTAAAAAAAACTAGTAACACGACAAGAAGTACATTATTTAAAAACTGACAAAGCTAATGTACCTACCTAGCTTTACCTACCTTAGATATATTTTTAATTTTTAGAAACTTGCTTGACAAGCCAAATTTCTTCATGATCCATTCGTAGCCTTCAGGTTGTAAGGGTTCTTGACAAAGGTTTTCATTGTTACAATGTTGGGAACGGAACAAAAAAACAATGGACCAAGGATTACAATTCGTACCAAAGCTTGTTAAAATTAGCGCTTTGAGAGGCGCACGGCGCTTTTGATGAATTTTGCGTTTTATGTTTTTAAATTCTTTTTTTACAATTTCTTGTTTCTTTCTCCCGTCTCAGCGAATTTCTATTGATACTTAAACTTTATTAAAAAATCACGGTAAACCCACACGATGAGCGGAAGTATAATAAACAAAAATCGGATCCGAGTACTACCCCTTGAGGTGTCCCACCTCTAGACTTCAGCTTGACTGTAATTATTGGGACACCGTTTATTAGCCTCTGGAAAGTTTGAGATGGCATAAAGCTGTAAGATCATTTGAACTTTAATACACTTTGGGATGTCGATTACGCTTTGATGAAGCGATTAATAACTTCCGAGGGGTAAGTTTACTATCGCAGACAGTCACCTGTACTTAGCACTAAGTACGTCATAATTTTTAATATTACGTCATTAATTTTGTATTCACTTTTGTTAGATTCTGTCATAGCATTCATTTTCACATCATGGCTTTTCCACAAGCAAAAACAATTTAATTAAAAAAAACTAAAAAGTACGTAAGTCGTCTTAGTGCAGACAGGAGGAGGAGAGAGGTAGAGGTTAACCTACCTCAGATAGAAGTTCACTTTTCCGTGAGGGGTTGAGCATATGAATTCCCTTTATAGTAGAATATTAGGTAGGTATATTAATGAGCACCGGTGGTCTTATCGGAGAGTCCTTACGAGTTGATTGCTTTATTACTTTATATTGCAGATCTGCTTGTAGGGTATGAATCCGGTCGTGCATTGATGGATTTTTCTCTTCGAAAAATGTACGCAACTCTCAAACAAACGGCGTAGGAAAACATCATGAGGAAACTAGTTTTTATCCTAGCAACGGCGATGGGCTTATGCAATTGTTTTGGACGAACTTCGGACTACCCTTATACAGATATTCTTATACGTCTTCAAAAGATCTTGATTTGGTATTGGGTACTAAACAGATTTCGGAGGATATCTACAGTGCCATGCATAGGATCACAATCGTAAACCTGTTTCTGTTTATATCAGTAGGTACAAATTATGTATTTCTGCTTGCATCTTCTTATACTATAAACATGTATTTGTAGGTATATGTCTGTTTTATGTATAATAACCTAATAGTTTATTTCGTAACGTTGCGTTTATCCTATTATAATTATCCTATTATCGTTTATCCGTTTATAATTTAAGTAGGTAGGTAACTGTTTATTTTTATAATAGCAAGCCAACATCATTTTCCACGCCACGCCACGCCTTTTTCTGCCGCCAAGCAGCGTTGCTGTGTTTCGGTTTGAAGAGTGTGCTTGCCGGTGTAATTACAGGCACATGAGGCTTAATATCTGTATGCCTCAAGTTGATGGACGCAGGGCAGTACATCGTAGGGCAAGTTCCTATCGTGCGTGACTTACGAGGCAATGCTTTGTTATAGGTGATGGTTACCACTTAACATCAGGTGGGCCATCTGCTTGTTTCATCAAATAGTTGTATAAAAAAAAAATATTTACCTTGGTTGGCGGGTAGAAAATGCTCATAGACATACTTTGTATAAATAATAATAAATAAATAAATATTGGTGGACATTCCACACAGCGCTATCAAACTAAGCTAAAGCTTGTGATATGGGAACCAGATAGCTAATATACTACTTATATACTTTTTTTTTGTATATACATACTTATAATATTATGATAACACCCAGACAGAGAACAAACATCTATGTTCATCACACAAAATGTTTGTTCTAGGTGTTGATCGAACCCACGGCCTACGGCGCAGAAGGCAGAGCTACTACCAACTGAGCTGTGAAGGCTGTCTTCTGTATAGGTATACATTCATACATTCATTCTGTAGAGGTACCTAATTTTAGTATTTGTGCAATAAAGTGTTAATATATGTATAGTACCACCAACTAAATGCTTATAAACTGTTTTTGAATGGCGAGCTATGGCTGAAAGTGTCAAATGCAGGAAGTTCGTTGGGCGCCTGTCATGAGATACCACGCCGTTATACCGCCTCTCGCTTCGTAAATATAAATAAACAACAAATTTTATGCTGAGTGGTGGGACTTCTATATTTTGTCATGAATTCTGCGAGCTCTTTTGTGTACTTTTAAATAACTTTCTGCAAAATAATAGTGAAATTGTTATTTTTATAATGAACTAGCGGCCTGTCCCAGCTTCGCATGGGTGGTCATAAATTTTTTGAACATTTTAGGATAAACTTAGACCGTGGGTTCGGGCCTCGCGTCTACTTATTTCATACATTTGCACGCGCTTCTCCTTGATTGAGTGAAATCGCACCCCGCGCATGACCCGTGGACCCGTAAACATTTTTAATTTCGTCATATCTTTTGAATGGAATGTCCGATTTGAAAAATTTAAGAAGTAATCTATAGGTATTGAAACCGTCTTAATTATGAAATGATTTATTTGGATAAGGATTAATACCAAGGTACAAATAAAGACCCTTTTCTAGCGGAGGCATTTCAATTATTTTTTTTATAATAAAAGAACACTTATTGTGACATAACTATAATAGTTAGACATATGCTGTCGCGACATTTTTTGTAGATGATAACGTGTTCTACAAAATCGTAGTACATTATTTTGTTCTATCTTCAATAGTTTTCGCAGCGCACGCGATGTAAGGTTTTTTGTTTTCCACCTTGGGTTACATTATTGAAGTTTTAGTAAGGATCCCTGATTTTTTTGAAAATATAATATTGCCTATGTTACTCAAGGATAATGTAGCATTCTAATGGTGAAAGAATTTTTGAAATCGGACCAGTAGTTTTTGAGCCTATTCGTTACATACAAAAATACAAAAATACAAAAATACAAAAATACAAAAATACAAAAATACAAAGTTTACCTCTTTATAATATTAGTGTAGATAATAAGATGTAAAGTTTTAATTATTATGTAAGATTTGTGTGTTTATATGAATATTTGTTAATTTTGACTCGTTTTTCTTCAGGTTAAAAGAAAATGACAAAGTGTTTTAGCTCATTGTCTGGCGAAAATTGGCTTATGTAGCGTAGAATATCTTGTACAAATATCTGAAAGTTCTAAATGCTTTTACATAGTAGTATTTTTTTAAGTACTCTTCGACACTTTAAATTCTCAATTAATTCTAAGTTCGTATCTTTCTGGTGGAGATCAATTTGTTACGAAAAATAATCAAAAAAATTTAAATCATTCCAAAAGTTGAATGTTACGAGTAAGTTTAATGTTATATGTGCAGGGGAATAGGTAGAGTTTTTAAGTACCAAATAATGACGAAGATTACCTATGCAATCTTAACATAGATATGCCTTTTAAACCCGGAATAGGCGATTAATAAAAATTGTTTTCTAAAACTTATGGTTTTTTTATATACAGCTAGCTGATGGAACAGATGGCCCACCTGATGTTAAGATTTATATTATTGTCTTCTAAAACTCTTTTTTCCTATGTTAAAAACAAACTAAGTAGTAAAACGTTACACGTACAGCAGGGCTATTTTAGAAAATTCTGAAAGGTTTCCAATTGGAAACGTCAGTTTTTATCACAATTGATTTCGAACTAATCATTTCCAACATGAGGATTAAAAAAGCCATATCCTTATTTAGATTACGTTGTAGCGTATATGACGTCATTTGGTACTTAAACACTATACCCATTCCGACCCCTGGTTATGTGTTACTAGGTACATACAAAGTAATGTTACGTGTGTAATTTGAAATTGGATGCGTCGAGATGATCAGCAGGAGAAACTATCCTTAGATAGATAGAAAATTCTTTATTGCCCAGAACAAAATGTATCGTACATAGGCGAACTTAATGCTAGAGAGCATTCTCTTCCTCTCATCCTTAATCATTTAAATTTGATTATTTTAGTAAACATGGTACTAAATAATTTATAACGTGCTTAGTGAGTGTTTGAGAATTTCGTAGTGGTACTGGCACAGAACTATTGGCAGTAAAACGTCTAAATAGCTGAATTTATGATGCCACAGTGCACAGTGACTAAGACTTGTCGAGTAAAGTCGCTATGATTTATTTCGTTACATTTATTTCAGGCCGTTTTATTGTATCACCTCTTATATTTAAGACTTTATAATGAACTTGCACCGGCGGTTTTGCTCGCGAATTACCCGGATAATATGTTGCCTATTCTGTTTTTTAATATAATAACATCTTGGAACTTTCTGCAATGTCATTTTATTCTCGAATAAAGAATTCGATTTTTTTCGAGTGGAACTACTTACATATTTTTTTTCCTACTGTAGCATGTGTATGACGTATGCCAGCACTAACCCTGTACCTTTCATGAGTAAGAGTGAGAGGTAAGTATTGTCAACAATAGTGTATGAGTGAGAGGTAAAGATTATCGCCGCCATTTTTTTTTATTGGCGTGGCGAGTGATTGTTATTGAACTCATTACGTTTTCTGCGGTTCTCGCCTGCTTCTAATAAACTTTGGCACTCAACACAATGAGAAGTGAGAAATTGAGACTCAACCTCATTGCTTCAGATTATTTATCTTAACAAAACAACCCTCAACTCTTATAGTCCAACTCTAAATTACCATCTATGTATACAGTGTGTAAAAATAAGACTCCTTAAAACCTGTGGTAATGCACGATTATCATCCGTAAAAGCTGAGAATAAATTATTTGCAAAAACGATGTCTACCTACATTAAATAAAGATTATAAGGCTTATTTAGGCACGGTAGATATCTCTTCTGATTTAATAATAAAATCGGCCCTGAAGATCCCTTCTAAAACTTCAATAATGTAACCCAAGGTGTAATTTGACCATCAAATACCTTTCATCGCATTCGCTGCGAAAACTATTGACGATAGAACACCAAAATGTTCTACAATATTAAAAAACACATCAATATCTACAAAAAAGTTAGCGATACCATATGTCTAACTATCGTAGTTATGTTACTATAACTTCTTTTTTACACTTTAGAAGTTGATAGAAATGCCGACCAAAATCAGACCATGTTATCCATATCTTTATATTAATCCTTATCCAAATAAATCATTTCGTATTCAAGATTGTTTCAATACCTATAGACAACTTCTTGAATTTTTCAAATCGGACATTCCATTCTAAAGTTATCACGAAATTAAAAATTTTAGTTCGCTTTAAAAATGCATATAAACGAGCGCGCGGGCGCGTTCTCACTCAGCGCATCGGGCGACGGGCAACGCGGCGAGGGAGAAGGGCGTGCAAATGTATGAAATGTATGAAAGGTCAGCTGAATGCTGAAAAAAAAAATGTCCACCCATGCGAAGCTGGGACAGGCCGCTGGTTATTTATATTTTGTCATATACTTTGGGAGACGTTGAAGAATAACCACGAATAGCAACCACGAACCGGTGGACGGACGTTATAATCAAGATCGCGGGAAGTAGGTTAAAAGGAAGGTAGGAAAAGGTCATTTATGTAATGTAAAATAAAAATGGTTTCAAAGATTCGAGAGGGTTCAAAATTAATCTATCTGGAATGTATGGGTGATTGAGGCCTATGCCCATCAGTATGGCTATTTTAAATAATAAAAAAACTTGTCTCTAATAATTAAAAATTTGTCTCTCTTGCTCATTATTTATTTGCCAAAAAAATATCTAAACTAATGTTTCCGAACACAAAAATTTCTGAATATTTTAAAATAGTCCTGCAGGAGTGGAATTCTTCATGGGCTGATGATGATGACGAGTTATGAATTGAACTATCTGGATAAGACTATATTTACTTCATATTTGGCCGACGTCGTAGCAGCTGTGCTATGCAATTAACTTCAATTTTGTGAAGTTATCTTTTTGCACCCTGCTCATACCACAAGTACGTCGACTTTAATCAAAGTATGAAGTGTGAAATTACCTTTATTTAAGTTAAGTAGGTATAGCGCGCAGCTGAAATTAATCATAACTTTGTTATGTTAGTTCGACTAACAGTGAGATTTACTTCACAGGTGGCTGGGTATAACCCACTCGTTTGTTTGTCCGGCGAAAGAGTGAAATTGTGAGCTTAGTAAATTTCAGGGATGTGGCTAGTTATTTCGGTCACCCAAGCTTGTTACTTTTTGGTCTCCATGCAAGGGATCTATGCGGATTACCATAATCCACTAATCTCATTTCTCTATGCGGCGAGAGACGTAGGTAGTTAACTGGATTTTCTATGTTTCATTTAGTTGCTGACCACTACAAATAGCTTTTGTTCAACTTAATCCTAGCTTTATTCTAAATTTGGACATCCTTAAGGCGAAGACAAGAGAGTAAGTGCTTCTCGCTCGCACGATTCGACATGTTTTGAAAGATATAAAATCACTAAACCCATTTTCGAAAAATCGCAATCAACCGTTTTGTGTGCAATCACATTGCACACAGTTAAGTAAGAAAATCATTTTAATCAATACAAGTTTACCTACTCAAAAGTTTTTGTACTTATGCAAACTTTTGAGTAGGAAAAATTGTATCGATTAAAATTATATTTTTACTAACTGTGTGCAATGTGATTGCACACAAAATGGTTGGGTTTAGCGAGCGAGCGAGAGACACATTAGCTCTTGTCATCGCGTTAAGGGGCTGACAACTATCAAACAACTTCTCGCTCGCACGTTTCGACATGTTGAAAGATATAAAATCACTAAACTCATTTTCGAAAAAAATCACAATCAACCATTTTGTGTGCAATCACATTGCACACAGTTTAGTAAAATTTTCATTTTGATCGATACAAGCTTTCCTACTTAAAAGTTCGCTTAAGTACGAAAACTAGTAAAGCAAACTTTTGAGTAGGAAAACATGTATCGATCAAAATGAAGTTTTTACTCAACTGTGTGCAATGTGATTGCACCCAAAATGGTTGATTGCAATTTTTTGAAAATGGGTTTAGTGATTTTATATCATTCAACATGTCGAAATGTGCGAGCGAGAGTCACATTAGCTCTTGTCTTCGCCTTAAGAAGATCGGCTTCGGAGGCATCAAGGTACATCTTAGAGAGATTGAATCTCAAAACATTAAGGTATAACAAGGTCTCCAGAAGGGTTGAAGTAGTGTCCTTGATACTTGTTTTCGTGTGTTGGTTTTATTGACTAGGTATACAAAACTTGTCAGTGTCGGATCAATACACGTTAATAAATTCCCTTTTGCGTGAATGATTGTTTTATTGAATAGTAATTTGTTTTTATATAGATATCTATCTACCATCTATTTGATCATGAATGGAATTTCCCTCAGGTCATAAATTTTGTTTTCGGGAAAAATACTTTTAGTTCCGAAAGCTGATCATATTCGTGAGAATACGCATTTTGCCGTTTATTCGTTTTTGTGTTTACCTACACGCAAGGAAATCACAGAGATTATCTGGAAGAGTATCTGGTGTACCCTATCCTACTTTCTTCTTCCTATATTATCCCACTACCTTATATATATATAATTGTAAATGTTACGAAGCTTGGATGTTTGTAGCTCAATCACGGCATGAAACTTAGAACAAATATAGTTCGTAGCTGCTTAAATATTAATTTTAGCAATCATCGCTGATATATGAGCTAAGCCGCGGGCGGCAGTTAGTGTACAATAAAGTATTTTTTATTCATTTAATGGTGTTCTGTCATCGAGGGGCAGACGAGATTTCCGCTCGATCGATAACTGTTATAAGAGAAACTAACTTATCTAACGAAGTGTAAACTTGTGATTGGACATTCACAAGTTTACACTTCGTTAGAGTGAGTACTCAATGTAGACAAGTTTCTTTTTCATTTTTCGCAAAGGTCTTGTAGTACCTACTCTACACGCCTGGCAAATGAGCCGATAGCTTTGTACTGAACCTGAACACTAGTGTACTTACAATGGTATACCTTTGTAAATCTTTTCTTGAAAATAAATTTTATTGTTATTTAATGCCGAATCACCAGATATATATTGGCTTAGCTGGAGCTTAAATAATAATCGATATATCGATCGAATTATACTCTGCAGGGTGATTACGTAACTTTGTTGCAATCAGTTTCTATATGAAACCAATAAGTATATAAAACAATATGAAAGTTTTGCGATTATACATCAATAGAAATACCAGTTGTAACTTATCTAAATTTGTTAGCAACTGCAGCTAAAATGTAACCGCATAGCCGTCATATTTACTTATTACAAACAGAAAACTTATTGAAACAGATTGCAACAAAGTTACGTGATCAGCCAGCTGGTCGAACTAATCAACTAAATACAGAAGTCATCGAAGATACAGCATGCTGTTTTGATTTCACGACTAAACAATTTATGGCAATTCCCCACATGCGAAGCAATAGCAGAATTGAACCATATTTCCCGCCCACTTCATTAATTTTGTGTTTCGCTGGACAATAACTGCTTTTGCCAAATTTTGTGATACCCAAACTAAATGGCTTTATTTTATACAGGACTTTAGTCTTTTTAAAAGCCGTGTAATAAGGTAGATAATTTCAGTTCGGCTGTATTATTGAAAAAAAATATATTGAAATATAAAATACCATACCATAACAGAATAAGAAAGCCAAAGTAACTTTTAACAACGAGATTTAATTTCAATACTTATTTATATCCGCCTGTACTACGAGGAACTCCATCACTTGTTGTTGTTTAAGTTGTTCAACAGTTCGGTATTCGTTATTCATAATTGCTTCGATCTTATAATGTTTCAAAGAAGATACAGTCACCAGGACTTGGATAGTTAGTAGATCTTCTAGTCGTGAACAATAATAATGATATCAATCAAGACTTGAAAACAAAATTAATGAAAACATGCCACCAAACAAATGATTTAGAAAAAATAATAATGTAGCCCTTAGTGTAAGTACCTACATGGTTGTAAGATCGACTTCTAGTCTCCCAATTTAAGAAACCAGTTAAACAAATTTAAAAAAATGTAACGAAAAACAAATGAAAAAAAAAATCAAGAGAAGTACATTAGCGGTAGTCTGTGTCAAACAGAAACTACGAGTACCTACACGGTATCGGCGAGTTGTGATGGGAACTACCATTAGTTACTTACATAGTAGGTACCTAGTACCTACCAGCTTATGAATTGTACATAATAATATATGGAGACTTCGAGTGAGCGAAGCAAATGAAGATCTCAGTGGTAACTCGCGAGGTTTCGTGTGAGTATTAGTATTAGATTATGAGTATTAGATTATACTCAGGTTGGCTGGTAAAAAATATTCGACCATTAAGCCCTCATGTACTCTGTGTGTTTTGTTCAAAAAAGAATAAATAAATGATAAATAAAAAATGTATGCATATGCCTTTAAGGGTACCTATGTTTATTCGAGCATAACTTTCGAACCGTTGATCCAGATCGTATGCTCGAGAAAGCAAGTAAATGAGCTTAATATATATCAGCTTAATCCAACAACAACATGGAAAAGAGATAAAAATATATTAATACAAATTTCAAGTGCTCTTATGGGTACCGCTAGAACGCTAACATCGCGATATCTCGGGTCGGGGCCTACTACTAGTTATTAAGAGTCAATCGGACTAGTTATCGAACACGGCGTTTTTTTTATCTAGTCAGGTAGAGAAATCGAAATGATTATTTTGTTAGAAGGAAAGTTGCCCGTTGGCCCGTTTTGCGTGCGAAAATAACTGAATAATGTTATTAATTACTCGTATTTACGTATCGTCACAAATAGACTGAATGTTTCGATGCTCGCAAAAGTAATCATTCAATGTGTCATGTGCATGTAGCTGTGCTGTGCGACTCTTTTCGCTTGGATGGTTCCGGCATCAGATTCCAAGATACAGAAGGTACGTATGTATGCTGCCAATTGACTTGCATAGGTACGGTCAGTATCAATAACATAATCAAGATTTGAATGTTAGTTTCAAGCAAGAATTTCAGTATTTTCATCTTCATTATACAACAATGATGAAATAGCCGAAAATAAACTGTTTTGAAATTGAGAAATAGTCATCAACTTCTGGCGCTGACTGTATTGCAGCAGATGTTTTCTAATCTGATGTTTTATGATCCGAAAAGAGACAAGTGCTCGAAAACTCATAAATTAATGGATCATTATTTTATGTAAGACTTGCCCTACAATTTAGGGAATGGTAGGGCATGTCTTACATGTAGGGCCTATGTAAGCCACGAGTACGAATTAACTGCAATTGTTATTTCAATCGAGACTTGTAGGTATTTGCTATTTGTAATTGCTTTTCTCTTATTTTCTCCGACGTACGGTGACACCCCAAGACCCATGGGTTGTTACCCCTGGAGTTGATACCAGGGTAAAGATATTCATCGAGGCCCTATCCTTTCCCCCTCACAAGTGGGGACAAGAAGATCCTAGTAGTTAGTCTTCTCTGCGAGTTATAAGTAGAATCTTGAGACATCGAGAGCTATCTTTAAGGTAGCCCCAGACTAAGATAGCTTTATCCACAACGTGAAAATAAAAATCTGTGTTTTAATCTTAATAAAAAACACAGCATTTTATTAGATTTAAAAGTGTAAAGAGTAGTTCTTTGTGAAAGGCTCGTCCGGGGAAGTACTACCACCACGCCTTTTTCTGCCGCCAAGCAGCGTTGCTGTGTTTCGGTTTAAAGAGTGTGGTAGCCGGTGTAATTACAGACACATGAGGCTTAACATCTGTATGCCTCAAGTTGATGGACGCAGGGCAGTGCGTCGTAGGGCACGTTCCTATTGTGCGTGACTTACGAGGCAGTCCTTTGTTATAGGTGATGGTTACCACTCAACATCAGATGGGCCATCTGCGATCCAAGAGCGAAGAAAATCATCGCGGAGAAACCAGTTAGTATTCTAGCAGCGGCAATATTAGGCTCGCAATTTGTCACGCACGGAATACGAGCTAGGCACATAAAGCACAATATGGACAAGTGCTGAATGTAATATTACAAACAAGTCCGTGCCTCTTGACTTATCCCTAAAGACACCCTCAAAGGATCGGATCTTGGAACTTAGTGCTGCTCGCTTCTATGTCCTTGTAGTTAGCTTCACTTTTCTTTGGCTTTGTGTATAGTTTGATCTATATTCGAGTGTGCAATAAGATGATTACACTTCATAATTTTCAATATTATGACATTACTTGTTTATGTGTGACACACTTGTTTGTATGACATGTTATATTATATGGACCAATGTATGAAATATATAATCGAAAAAAAAACTAGTAACCATAAAAAATATCAATTATTACCTCTCACTCGTACATTATTGTTGACAATAGTAACCTTGCCATTTAAGATTCGTTTTTATTGATGCGGATTATAGTAAGCAGACTATTAAATTATTTTAAAATTGCGAAGCTTGATCATCCTATCGCAGTCTATATTAAAATATCCAAAGGGATGTTTACCGTGCCTGGGGATAACAGACGTGACTTAATATTGAACCGCGAGATTCGTAACTTATATTAGGCCAACGCCTATCCTTTCTTCAATTAACTTTTTCCAATTAAGTAGTTAGTGGAACTGCTAACAGAAGCTAAGATATCCAATATAAGTAATTCAGAGCAATCGTGAGCCGTCCTTATCTACGTTAGTTTAAGTTATTGGATATTTATTATTCGTTCAATGTCTTAGTAATATTATGCACAATGCCGTTTAATTCTACAAAAAAAAATTGTACGCTGCTTGAGGATTCTGCGGGAGAGTGAAAAAAAAAGATAGACGCTCTCGAAATGTGGTACTGGCGAAAAATTCCATACATACTTAAAGAACTCGGCATCAAGCAACGTCTATCATCTACTGTGCAGTTACGCCTCTTAACTTTTTATGGGTACGTATAGCGTCGTGGTAAAGTCTCCATAGAACGCCTGGTAGGTAGAGGGGAAGTTTTAAACAAAAGAGCGCGCGGCCAGTAATAAAATGGAAAGACCAACTCAAGGTAGCCATTGATATGCCTCTCAGCGAATGCGTGAGAAAAGTAGTGGTGCGAGAGAAGTGGCAGCCACTCCTGACGACCATGACCACTGTCTATTGACACTTGTCTTGTCCAAGAAGAAAGTAATTATTACTATAACTTTGAACATTGAAAAAACCTTGATAGATTCCGATAGAAGCCGAGTTCAGATGTTAGGTAATTCTCAAAATCAAAACGGTCTTTATTCAGTTCAATCACAAGGGTCACTTTGAATATTAATTGGATCTAATAACATTTAGCGACAAGGAATTCCTGCCTCGTTGCACAAGGAATATTTTGTTTGATCTTTAATAATAACAGAAATTTTGCTATAGATAATAATAAATCAAGTTATTTTAAAATATTTTACAGGGTGTCGGGGCCTATTCAATATAATTCAATTTTTATGTAATAAAACTGATGAAACAAATTAGTTGGTTTGTATAAAAATTATATTTTTGTTGAACCGTTGTTTCCGATACTTGGTCGT
This sequence comes from Chloroclysta siterata, assembly GCA_932294275.1. Taxonomy (NCBI): domain Eukaryota; kingdom Metazoa; phylum Arthropoda; class Insecta; order Lepidoptera; family Geometridae; genus Chloroclysta; species Chloroclysta siterata. The sequence goes on along the minus strand of OW028595.1, from coordinate 16,006,571 downwards.
TTACTCGTCGTATATTTCATAAATAAATTTACATGTCTCATGTTCGGTAAGTAGGTTCTTATTACCTCCAAATGGGGCTTGTAGGTGACTAATTAGCGCTCTAGGGTAATAATTTAGCTAGAAAAGCCCTAGGGCGGTAAGTAATTTAAAAAAAAAACACTTCTTTCTTTCAAAAAGTTCCGCGTACATCTAACCGTCGTCATACTGGAGTCCGGTTATTGTACGACATGATAATGTACAGCACGATAATGTACAGCATGATATTTGGAATCTACTTTGGTACCTTTTTGGATTCGTTTTATCTGGGTGTACATTATCGGGGTGCGCGTAAAAATTAATTTCTGGTACTTCGGCGGCCGCTGCCGCGGCACGCTCGCTTTGCTCGCTCGCCTCGTGCGTAATTTATATGTTTCAACATAACCTAACCAATCCGACTCAACGGTACTAAAGTGGCTTCCAATTATCATGCTGTACATTATCTGGGTGTATATTATTGACACGTGACGATATTGCACAGCATGTTATTGTACGGGATGATAATGTACACCCAATAATTCAAACCAGTGGACACGGATTATCTGGATGTGCATTATCGTACTGTGCAATATCATGCTGTACATTATTTGGCCTTACATTATTGCCTCCCTCATACTGGCAATAGACATCATGCATTCAGCCTAATGACCAAAGAGGTCGCTTTGCTATTCAGCCTTGTCTTCGTGTGAGTATAATAATCATCAATTTTAAATATCGAACGGCGAAGCACAATTTCGATCTTGAAAAAAAAAATTAAAAAATTAAAAAGTTCTTTATTTGATTCTTTTTAATGAAAAAAGGCGGGAATAGAAAACTTTTACTTTAATTAAATATTGTTTATTCTTGTAATGCCGGTTTTTTTCTACTTACCTCACAATCGAGATGTAAAGCAGAATAGTTAGCTCGGGTGTAAGCGCCAATTGCACCCTCGAACTATAGGCGCCCTTTTGCTGTAGTATCTAGTAATAATCAACTGTCGTGTTGTCAAAAAAGCTATATTTTTATTTCATCGTTTTTCCGACTGAGGACGAGATTCATTTTTTGACATTTTGGGAAGCAACATAGCTTTTTCATTTTAATTGTTTTTCTAGTGTTATTCTGAGTTGTGTTGTGTAATTTCGGTGGCATTTTATCCAACATTACTTGAGGTTATAGAACAAAGTGGAAAAATTTAAAATGAAAGTGTATTATATAAAAATGTTGCGAATGTTTAGAAGAAAACCGCCACCATTTTCTTCAAAACAAATGACGGCCGACTTGACTATGCATTGATTTGACTATAAAGTATATTTTATCTATATAACTTGACAATGTAGCTAATTTTACTGTCACCGTTGTCGCTATGGCTTACATTTAGGAAACTGAACCGCAGTCTTGCTTTTTAGAAACATTCATAATGTTGCGAATGTTTTGAAGAAAACCGCCACCATTTTCTTCGAAACAAATGACGGCCGACTTGACTATGGAATGACTTGACTTTAAAGTACTTATATTTTATCTATATAACTTGACAATGCAGCTTATTTTGCAGTCACCGTTGTCGCTATGGCTTACATTTAGGAAACAGACCCGCAAGGGTTGCTTTTTAGAAGCATTCCAGTTAACTTCGAACTTATATTAAATACTTACCCGACCAAACGATGTAGACCCAATAATTTGGGGTCCGCACCCGATTGGTGAAACCCTCGTGAGATTACAATACTACCTAAACTTAGTATCAAGTTCAACTTCAAATTTTTTTCTTAAATTGATTAAATCTTATTTTTTTCTTATTAAGTGTATACCACGTAATTACATAAAGCCGGATATCCTGAACACAACAAAGAGGAGCAGAGTCCTAAAAACCCGAATATTTTTTAAAAGCGGAAAAGGTTTATTTTAATATCTTTGTAAAGCTACGTTCTAATCGACGCCACCACGCCGCAATGCCGCCAGTGCTCTCAAACGTTTAAGGAAAACATTATGAAACCATTTGGTCTCCTAGCAGCGGCGATGGGTTGGCAACCTGTCATGTACGGAATACAGATGCGGCTATGTGCCAAATATAATAATTGGACGTACCTCTGAATACCCCCTCAGACATCCTCAAATAATCTTAAGTTGATACTTGGTAGCAATGTCTACCGTGTCAGGGGATAAGTACTGAAGTTGTTTTATTTTCTCTCGTTTTCGTAAGGCCTTTTAAGGGTTTAATTATCCTGCTGCATATGAAGCCGCATATGTAGGTGTTTTGGGATTGAAATGTGGTCGATTCAATATTCACAAAGTGTAAATCTACACGTTCACATTACTCAAAGGCATACAATAGCGCACCCTCATTTAAAAACACGGGCAACCTTATCATGCGATTCACGAACCCGTATCTCAGAGCTTTATATAACCGACTTCAAAAAAGGAGGAGGTTTTCAATCCCACTGTATGCTTTTTTATTGTTTATTCGTTAGTAATTACTCCGCCAATTATGAACTGCTTTGATGATTCTTTTTTGTTAAGAAGGTGGTCCCATATAAATATTATCGAAATAGATTCAGCGCTTTTAAAGTAAATCAATAAACATATTTGTTTTAATTTGTGGTTCCCTTCAGCAAAAGTTTTGAATTATGTTTGTCAGTGTATTTGAAGTTGTTTTTTTTTTGCAAAAGAGTCTTTTATTCGTACTTGGCTTAGCCGTAGCTTGGGATTGCTTTATCACAGTGGAAACGTTTTATGTCCAAAACGCTTTTGTACTTTAACGTAGCGGGATATGGTAAGCGACAATTATGGCACTTGTTGTTACAAGGGGAGCACAATGTCTTGGTCGTAAGACTTTTATTTATTTTGAAAGTAAACGTGCTCAGAACCGCGGGCAAACGCTACCTTTTTTTGACCGTCCTCGCGTGGTTTTCAGACAAAAAGAAGATAATATGCTGCATGCATTCATCAAAAATACTCACTGCTGCAATGGAGGGATATGACTATAACAAACAAGCAAACTTTTACAACTTGGGTCAAACGATATGGTATGTTTTTATCCTACTAATATATAAATGGGAGAGTTACGATGTTTTGATGTTTGTGGCTGAGAACAAATATAGTTCGAAACCTGTATCAAAAAAAACCGGAAACGAGGTAGAAAAATGAACAGACCCAATAAAAGGAAAACGTTTTAAATATGAAGGTTATCAATTAGGTACTACTAATACGCAAGCGAAGCAGCAGACGGCCGCTAGTACTAAATAAAATAATGGTATACGAATGTAACAACTAAAAGTTCACGGCTGAATGTACGGTTTTTTTATTTAATAATACAACTACCAGCCTGGGCCAAAACGTGTGCCAGTTAAAGATTCAGAGTTCAAGACCCTTTTTGATATCTAAAAGGGATAGTCAGAGGCATGACCAAACATTACATTTCAGGTATGCCCATCTTTTTGCAGTTTGCCCATCGTTAATTAATCAGCGAAAGCACTCGCAAGTATCATCGTGTAAATAATTAAACAGACTCTTGAACTAATTTTCTCCAAGTCACCGCTCATTTGCGCCAGAACACGACACTAAACATTAAGAATGATTATACCTTGTGGAAATGCACGCTCTGCGAAAATACTGTTTACAAAAGTTTCAGTGCTACTTTTATCTGACACATGAAAAATATTGTTTTGATTTACGACATGCCGTTATAAAGATGTGGTGACGCGATAAAGACTTGACCAATATAAAAGAAATGGATTTTTTGTACAATTTAGCAAAACGATTATCGTACCTGCAATACATAAATAGCACCAATATGTTTCCAAAACAGCCAATACACAGCATCACCATGTAGAAGCTTCCTAAAGTATAGTGGATGACTGGATGCGGAGGAGGAAATTGCAACCAGTGAGGGTTGATCATCAGCAGGTAGTCATCCTCGAAGAGGCCATATCTGCGCCACATCACAACCGGCCACCGTTCCTTAAACTTCTCCATTAAAATGTCGCGAGTAACGTATGTTGATGAATATACATTTAGAATTTGCGAATGGCTTTTGAGCTCTCCCACGGAGCTATTCACAGTCTTATCACCCAGTTTCCGCACGAGGAAATTAGACATCCTTCTCCGCCTCTTCCACTGCCTCAAATCCAATCGGTGCCACAAATAATCTTCGTGACACTTAAATTGGTTGCACACCGATCCCAACACATTATTCCTGGTTCTATGCACATCTGACACGTTAAAAATGTTTTTGCTTGGATGCAAACTGTTGAGACTTATGCACTGAAATATCACGGCAAGCAAGATCCAATTTATTGTACTCGTCATTATTTCTGAGAAAAAGTTTCCGCGCGTTTGCGAGATAGTGGGCACAACCGCCCGCGAAGCTTTCCGGGACAAAATGTTTCTCTACTTGTGTAGTCGAGTGGGACACGGGAGCACTGTCGATAGGATGCGGTACTTTTGTGTGATATTTATTGAGTGTAAATTTCGATATTAATGGAGCTTGTTCTATTTATATTCTTTGAACGTCACATGTGGTGCACGTTTCTACATCAAATGCGACTTCGCTGTTACACTGGAGTTGACAGGTATACCTAGTAGGTATCTTATCATTTGGCAACAATTTGTCCGTTTAATAGTTAGGTGGAGTACAAAAGCTCTACAACTTTTTTCCCAAGTAGGTAGTTGTTTTATCTTTTAGCTTTCTACATATTGGTCTCTAAAGATATTATTTTATTTGTAATTTGGAGGAAAAAAGAATTGGTAGACGGCCCCGGTTACGCTCGAGTTAAAATTCAACTAAAATCACACAAAAAAAAAAGATTTCGCTAAACTAAATGAGGTAGAATTTGAATAAATGAATATTGTTATGAATTTATGATTGAAAAAAGCTTAGCTTATCATGCTCTCTTCCTGCCTCACCGTGCTCTAGGACGGGCTGCGGACGGAGCCCGTACCGTGGTATTTTATTGTAGAACATTTTCAGCTATGATTAGTTTGTTGAAATAGCTCACCAAAATAAGGACCGTATGACGTAAGAATTTAATAAATCTTGGAATTTGTTATACTGGATAATTTAAAGATCAGTACTCGAGTTACAAAAACATTTATTTACAAAGAAAATTACAATGGATACAAGTATTTACAAAATGTACAAAATGCATATGAAACAGCTGAGAAAGAAATAAAAGTTCTTGAATTGAATCGCAATATCAATAATGGTACGCCCCTTTGAGATGCGTATTTTACAAGCTACCGCCGTGCAAAATTTCATCGCGTTGGGTTCGGTCAGTGGTTTATACATGAAAGAGTAAAAGCAGACCGTATAAGATCATCATCATCATAATCTTCCAGACCTTTTCCCCAGCTAAGTGGGGTCGGCACAAAAGGTTTTCTTCTTCCACTGTCCTCTATTCCATCATCTCGTTGTTCACTCCTTTCTTACTCATGTATAGCATACCATAAGATACACTAAGATACATAAGATCATCATCATCATCTTCCTGCCCTTAGCCCACGCTAAGTGGGGTCGGCACAAAAGGTTTTCTTCTTCCACTGTCCTCTATTCCATCATCTCGTTGTTCACTCCCTTACTCATGTATAGCAAACCATAAGACACACTTTCGAATGTGTAAATTGGGGTGTTTCCTCTTTTACTTGTGTACTCTTTGTCCTATCAGTAGGATCAAGGGGTCATCTTATTTTTGTGGTTCTAATGCTTTTATAGAGGAAATCAGTAGGCCCAGGAGAGTATTTGATTATTATCAAGATACCTAGTAACTAGTACCTAGAAAGTTCTAAATAACATACAAAACTCCGCTGATTTTAGCATTTTAGGTAGAAAACGGTAATTCTTACGGTAAAACGAAAAACGAAATATCGTAAGCAAAACTCATACTTGGGGTACTGATAATAATTTAAATGCTGGAGTCTCGAGCGCAAAAGGGAAGAACTCATCACAGAGTTATGACATTTTGCGAATTTGTAATAAACAACACAAACAAAAAAAAATAAACGGAGTGCAATGTGCATGGAATCTTTTTCTCCGGGTCTTGACAGCCTCCGGAAAAAATGGCGTGGAAAATCAAATGCAATGCCGAAAATTACAAACGCTGACGTGCGTGACATTTCCGGTTTCGGTTGACAATGTTGAGTTGCGCTTATGTTATGTTATTACGTGTTTGGCAGCCATTTGGAAGCAATAATTTCCTATACGCTTGTCACGGATCTGTCGCAAGATACGTATGGAGATACGTGGTTGGAGAGTTACAACAGCTCAAGAGTACTACTACCTACAAAGTACCTACAAAGTTTGAGTTAAGTACACATAGTACATACGTTGTTTTCGATCGAGATCCAAATTAACTGCAGTCACAAGCACTAGGCTAAAAGCTAAGGTATGAGTTTTGTAAAACGCTTAGAGCTGATTTCACCATACTCTGTTAGTTGCAAATCAGATTAACAGGCCGTTAAATCTAACCTTAGATGTCAAACGCGTACATTTTGTCATATTTAACCGCCCTTTAATCCTTTGTCAAATGAGCATGGTGAAATCAGGCCTTAGGTCAGGTTTCACCATGACACGTTTGACACGTTTGACAGCTAAGGTTAGATGTAACGGTCTGTTAATGATTGATTAGTTACTAACAGAGCATGGTGAAATCTAACCTAAATCTATGATCTGTCATATTTTGCGAAAACATTTTTTTTTTAGAAATTGTGGTGCACTAAAACATATAAAAGTAAGTTAAAGACACTCAGAGCATCATGCCAGAGCAACGCTATCTATCAGATTACAATGCATCCATAATTGCATACCAGCGCTGCACTGCACCTATCTAGGTTGGGTGCAGCATTATGCTGAGACGACGACCTGTTTTGCCCCGCACAACATACCTAATTTGTGTATTATAGTACCTACTTTTACTTTTATTTTATTTTTTACTTTTGTATTCACTTTTTTATTTTTAGGTACCAACCCACTGTTATTTTTAGTGTTTTTTTGTGTTGGGACAAATAAATATGTTTTCTTTCTTCTTTCATAATTATTTGACAAGTGTAAAGTAAAGGCAATATTATTTAATACATAATAAGATCGCTTGATCGAACCGCACGTAACATATTATTTATAAGATATATAACGTAACACGTAACATATTATTTATAGCCATCACGTTCTACCCCAACAGGCAGAATAAAATATGTATGTTAAATTCATTATTGCTGTAGAACAATAGAAAGTTTTGTATTGATGTGTGGTCATCCCATACAATGAACCTCACTGTATAACATTTACATAATATTTACTGCTAAAATATAAATGTAATATTTTTGACAGATTTTAAGTTGTGCAACAATATTTACTCACACCATAATTTACGAAGGTATAATGTATTTTGTTTTATATAATCAAAAATTCTTTTTAAACAAAATTCTATTGAAATATATTTCTAGCCAACTAAGATTCTACATGTCGGGATAAAAATATGTTTTTCTAAATACTTCCAGTGTTTCCCTTGAAACACCTTAACAGTGACAAATATAGCCTTCACTAGTAACTCTGCCTTGAAAATTGTTATGAGCCAAAACAAATCTTCAAACATATGCCAAATTTACTATCATGAGCTTCCTGGTCCCGGAGTCTTTCAAGATTGTAAATCCATTTAAATTAAATGTTCATGAGCTTCCATTGAGCTTTTTTGACAGCCTTCACAGCTCAGTTGGTAGTAGTAGCTCTGCCGTCTGTGCCGCCCGTAGGCCGTGGGTTCGATCCCCACCGAGAACAAACATATGTGTGATGAACATAGATGTTTGTTCCTCTGTCTGGGTGTTATTATATATTATAAGTATGTATTTACAAAAAAAAATATGTATTATATCAGCTATTTGGTTCCTATATTACAAGCTTTGGCTTAGTTTGGGGCTAGATAGTGTTGTGTGGAAAGTCCACCAATATTTATTTATTTATATTTATTTAATCCGTTGCTGACTGTATCTACTAGGTCTATAAACTTCCGTAAAGTGAACGGAGTTTTACGATAAAGGCAAAATGAGAAGCTCTGGTGTGTAAAATTGAATACCTACTAACATTAGTATAAATTGAATACCCAATAACTTACCTAAGATACATAAAGAGAACGACGACATTCCCCCAGCAGCCGGCTGTAGCAAATAACAAATACATGCCACCCAGTGTCTTCTGAACCGCTTCACTTGGGGGTGGATACTGCAGCCAGTGTTCGCTTATCAAATCCAAGTAGTCGTCGGAAAAATAACCGTATTGCCTCCATCGCCATACAGGCCAGAGTCGCTTGAACTCACCAACTAATATAGCGTGTTCGACAACAGTTTTATTGAGTGAAGCTGAGCTGCTGTTCTTCGGATCATCTGTTTCAGCGACCCGCGGTGCCGTATCGGGGTCACTTCTGTTTACCGCGCTCTCGTCTCGCTTTAATAACATTCTCGAGATCACGTCTCGGCTCCGCCATAATTCACGAACCCTTTCGGTATTTGAATCCCTGATTTCAGTATTCAGGTGTGAAATAGTTCTATTCATATGTAAGTCACCGTTGCACAAAATGCTAATAACTAATACGCTCGAAACTCCGAATAAATATTTGGGATCCATGTTTTTGGTATTTGGTACATAGACGTGTGCATCGTCTGGGTTCCTGCGATGTACAAGGGTGCTCAATTGGTCAGGTTTTGCGTGATGCGGTAATGTCATGGCTCTGGCTTTGCGGATACTCCTTCGGGAGCGTTTCAACTTACCTTCGCTTAAATGGATTAAAGTGGTTTGCTTTTAGTAAAGCCGGTATCTATGGTATTGATGATTAAAGGCCATTTATTAGGTTGATTTGTTGACCTCTTTGATCAAATTTGGCTTTTTAGTAGCAGACGGTATGGCGAAGTAGGTAGGTACTTGCAGACTACCTTATTTGTTAAAGCCTTGTTTTAAAGGGGTAATTGGGTAATACATATGCCCAACTAGACACAGGTGAACATTCAAAAACATGATAGAGTTAAAATTATGTATTCCATCCCCGTGCGAAACTTACCAAGTTATATGTTGGTCTGTAAGGATACTGTGGCAGGTACCTAAACTGCTACAGTATCCTCACAGACCAACATATTTTTATGGTTCAGTGTCACGGTGCGGATTTTTGCGGAGTTTTGCGATTACTTTACTACCTCTATAGAGAATAATTAAAACAAAAAAAGTGGCGGGAAGAGAAAAAAGAACAAGGTGTGCAAGAAAAAAAAATATGGGCGGTGTATGAAAAAAATGGAATTTACTTGCTACACCGCCGCTAATAGAGGAGCACCTCCAGCGTGCGGAGAGACGATCGCTGACAGCGGGTTGGTTAAGCCTCGTTCACACGTAGCGATTTGATAAGTACGGACAGCGCTTTGGTAAGTCCACCTTGACTAATCTAGTACCTGCGTCATCCTAGACACAAACGAAGGCAGCCATGCGTGGCTGTGCGTAAGCTATGATGTGGGTCTTTTAATAAATTACCTCCACGACCAAACAGCCAAAAAATATGATGTATGATTGTATGGTAAGGTTAGTTTATAGTGAATAGCTAACAAAGATAAGCTAAGTGGTTAATAGCTTATCATTAAGTCGAGGTTCTGGGCGTTGGGGATGGAGGTGGCCCTAAACGGGAAAACCTCCGTAAGAGTAACAAAACGAAGTGGGTCGAAATAATGAATTCAAGGAAGCCTTACAGCTACTTGAACTGCACCCAAACTAACTGGGCCATCGATTGTATAATAGAGCACTTTGTACCACCTTACGGTCGCTCTTACATTATAATACTAGTGGTTCGCCCCGAACTGAGATTTCGAGATGAGATCCGAACGCTCCGAAAAATTAAAGTAGGTGGTAGTCAGAGGCAAATCAAAACATTAGGTATATTTGTACTTGATTCAACTCATATACTTACCAGTAAAGTTCTCAAGATCAAGCTATCGACTTACCAAATTTCATGCAGATCGGATCAACGGTTCGAAATTTATGGCCCGACAAACATACATACAAACAAACATAAAATGGCAACTCGCCCAATTTGACTGTAAGATTTTCGTTCGCTTCGCTCACTCAATCAATGATTCTGTTCATAGGCAAACGAAACAGTTAGTGTTCTACGAGATGTACCTACCTACAATCAATAGATATTTCATGCTAGACTAGACCACGGTTCAAGGTGAAAGAATACCGTCTGTCGCGCAAGTATAAATAGGTACTAAAGTACTAGTTTTATGCTAAGGGCCGGTTTCACCATGCTCTGTTAGATTAACAAAGGATTAAAGTGCCGTTAAATATGTCAAAATGTACGCGTTTGACAGCTAAGGTTAGATTTAACGGCCTGTTAATCCTTGATTAGTAACTAACAGTGCATGGTGAAACTGGGCCTAAGCCTACTAGACTTATATTTTAACGTCGCGACAAACATGTTTTTTCCTGTTTAAGGTAGGTAAATAGGTACATATATTTCTTAACTCGGATCGAGTACATAGAAACACAACGAAACATGTCCTTGGAAATACTATACAAAAAAACTATACAAGGTGTTCCAATACTTGTGTTTAAAACTTCAGGGGGTTTAAGTACCCAACTCAACTTTTTCCAAGGAACCAACACTGTTAGCGCGAAAAAAAACAGCTGTTTCATACAAAAAGTTCAATACCTACCTGGCTAAAATGTATGAAACAGCTGTTAATTTTTTCGCGTTCACAGCCAGTGTTGGTTCCTTAGAAAAAGTCCCCTGAAGTTTTTAAACACAAGTATTGAAACACCTTGTATAACAAACTAAAATTAGTAAACTAGCCGAAGGTCTACCATGCAAGACCATAAAATAATATCGTGCGTGACTTACGAGGCAATGCTTTGTTATAGGTAATGGTTACCACTTAACATGAGGTGGGCCATCTGCTTGTTCCATCAGCTAGTTGTATAAAAAAAAACTTTCTTGTTGACGTTTTGAGTTACACTGCGCGTAATGTAACGCAGTGACAACTCATAGTTGCGCCGTGTGTAATTCAAAACGTCATTACGAAACTTCGTTTATCGTTTTTATGATAGAGTAGCCAATTCTTACTTTGCAAATAAATAGTAATTATCTGTAAACCAGCAAAAGTATCTATAAAAGTATCAATATCTATCTAGTATTCCATCAGCGACAATGGGCTTGCAACATGTCACGTATGGAATACCAACTACGGAAAAATGTGGGTGTGTTCCAAAGGTAATACTCGGACGTTCCTGTGACCACTAGATTAATAGCCTAGACATTTTAAAAGAATTTTGAGTCAGTACGTCTTGGTACTGAAAAATCTGAAGAGATATCTACCGTGCCTTAGGATGAAGGTCGGGAAGCTGTTTCTTTTTTTAATATAAACATCTGAGAGACCGCTGACTCTTCGGCAGAAACCCGCTGCCTGTCCATGAATTGATCTGGCGGCGGTGCGATGAAACAATATCGATTAGCGAAATTAATAAACGTAAATTAGCATCCACTTGATCCCGTTATGTCGGTAATAAGGATTGATTAAGTAGAGAGAATGAGATTATTTTACAGATAATCGCTTTTCTAGTAATCAAGATTACGAGACCTTAGTATTAAATTAGTTAGTAATATAATATGATGGCAAACCTATAAGTGATTCTTTGGTTTTCTACCTGTACCCCAAGTCTGAGTTTTGTTTTTCATCGTCAGTCATCGTCGGCCGTTTTTCGTAGGGGACTCGTGAGTTCTCAACACGCCCGATATAAGGGCGCTCATCGAGTCTTCATACAAAAACGGCCTGACGATACGAAAACAAAAAACAAAGGTCAGGCTTTGGGGCACATTACAGTTAAAAAACAGAGTTGCAGTTAATGCATTGGGCTGGTTACAGTAGCGTAGCTATTGTAGGTGCAGGCGGTGTAGTGCACCAGGGCCCTGGAGCTCAGGGGGCCCTCTAACCTAAGCTTTGAAAAGAGAGGGTCAGCCAGCTCCCGAAGCTAGAAAACCTTAAGCCTGCTTACAAAATTCTTTCTCTATGTACGGGGGCCCTTGTCCACGCCACTGGCTGCCTAAAAATAACAATATTACGATTAACTTAACTCTTCTTATTTTTTGTACACAGCAAAACACAATTCAACATGTCGCAAGCGAATTCATCGAAAAAGTTTCATAAGTGGTATGTTTTAATTTAAATAATTAATTTTATGCGCTAGGCCGGGTGTTTTAACGGTCACTAAAATTAAATTTAACAAAAGCCCCGAGGCAAGCATCTGTAACATGGGTTTCTTTGCCGGGGCTGAGAGAAAAACTTTTTAGTATAACGAACTTTTTTGGGCTACATTGTTTAACCTTTGAAGACCCTTCGCCCCTCTTGGGGTTCAGGAACAATAGAAAATGAATTGCGTCTGAAATCGCAGTCAATTACATACCTACATAGTTATGACCCCACACGAGAATAAGAATAATTTATTTATTTATCGCATGTTATCGAGGGTTGGTGAGTATCTGGTTCAGGGCATCAGCATTGCCATTCAGCGCGGTTATGCAGCCAGCATCTTGAGGACGCTTCCGATTGGCACTGATTTTGATCAGTTATGTTATCTCTAGATCGTATGGTAGATCCGATTTGAAGACCGGCCTGAAACAGTGCAATTAATAAAAATCATTATCAAAATAATTCTGCTCCAAAGAAGGGTAAAGTTAGATCTTCAACATAACTTAGTTATATTTATAATGTAATTTTTGGACATTTTGTAAATACTAGTATTCATTGTTATTTATTTTGTAAATAAATGTAAAACGGTGCAAAATATCTTATAGTATGTGATTGTTCCAATAGTCTACAACACAGCTATCGTATCAACAAACACCTACTGGATCACACGAACCAAAGCGGCAACAAATATTTACACACCATGCAAACTCTTCACGTCTCGCGGGAATGAAATCCGGTTTTTATGTGGACTTTTCACTTCACTCTATTTGGTCCCAAACTATGTAAACCATGCAGGCCCGACAACCGTTTATCAAAAAACAATTAAAAAGAGTAGGCAGAGCTTCGTTTAAAGTAAATATTTTATGAAACCTCAAACCTTAGAACCCCAAAGAATTTAGGACTTCTCCCGCAAGCATAATTCCTTAATTCCAATAGCTTTAGCACAATTCACTAGATGGCTCTCGTATGTTTTGGATGTTATGATAGATGGCGCTACTTAAATATTTTTGGAGAATTCAGAACATTTGTCTTTGTTTCTCTAATAAGGCCAACATCAATACAATGATTCAAAAGGGTGGTTTAGCTAAATTATGTTGCGAATAAATGATTAGAAGAAACATTTAATTCATAATTAGTATGTTCTCTAGTTATCTATGCGTTATATATTGCTATTCACAGATTCCGTATTCTCTCTATGAAGAAGCTGGAAGCATGTACAATCAGAGAAAACAATATTCTTCACAAATTAAGGTTTATTTACTAGTAGTTCGACCGAACTGAGATCTCGTGATGCGACCCGACGAACGCATTAAAACTTTGAGTACGTAGTAGTCAGAGGCAAGTCCAAACCTTATCTTTGGACTTTTTTCTGACTACCGCCTACTAACTTGGTATGGTTACCAAGTTTCAACTCTATTGGCCTATTTATTGAAGAGTTCCGTTGAACAGACCTTGGCTCCATCATCAGACCTGGTCGTCGTCACCATTTTATGAGAACTGAGTACCTCCTTAATTTATTTCAAGAAAAAAAAATAAGAAAAAGCAAAGGAACTGACCGACCAGTAGAAAAACCTTGATGCCAACGAAACTCTTAGAGATGGGAGCTCTTGAATCGCTGGTTATCATAATTTAACTTTTATTATTTTATCTCAAAAACCGAGCGTCCCAAAAAAAAAGTAAAAATTGTTTTGGGATGTCCAAACAAAGCCCTTTCATATGACATGTAACTTGATTTTTTTATGTAACTTTTTTTATTTTTGCCCCCTCAAAAAACCCCATATCTCAAAAACCCTTCATCCGATTTTACTCATATACTTACCAGTAAATTTCTCAAGTACAAGCTATCGACATATCAAATTCCATGCAGATCGGATCAACGGTTCTAAAGTTATCGCCAGACAAACATACATACATACATACATACATAAAATGCCAAATCGCCCAAGTTGAAACTAAGATCTTCGTTCGCTTCGCTCACTCGATCAATTAACGGTATTTTAAAAATATAATAACGTGTAATAGATAGGGTTTTATACGTGTTACACAGGGTGTCTCAAAAAGTAGTGTTATGCGGAAGTCCAGAGATAGAGCACCACTTGGGGTTCCCGAATCACCCCCGTGTATGTTCCGCGATTTTTTATAGTTTTCTAGTTATGAATTTTTTCTTAATTGTTGCAGACTTTCGACCTGAAAACTATAAAAAATTCTTAAATAAAAAGTAGAAGACTTTCGTGTTTTTTTTTTTGGAACTGTATCTTCATGAGTTGCACTTTTATGCATAAAACAATCAGCTTCGTTACTTTGATGAAAACTATTGGTGTAAAGTAAAATAAATAAATAAATAAATATTGGTGGACATTCCACACAGCACTACCTCGCCCCAAACTAAGCCAAAGCTTGTGATATGGGAACCAGATAGCTGATATACTACTAATATATCTTTTTTTTTTGTAAATACATACTTATAATATTATAAAAAATTAATATTATTATAATTATAATATTATAAAAGTGACAAATTTACGTTCAATGAATTATAACTTAAATTTTCAACTTTTTATTACATATTTAAACAAGTGGCTTCATGGTTTCTAAGTAAGTCTCAAGAATTCTCCAGACTCTTAGCAATCATAATTTAAAAATAGTTGTACGTAATGGGCTACTTCGGCTAAAATCGGCCTTCAAAGACATTGAGGTGGATTTTTTTATAATCAATTTAAATCATCATCTTTTTTGTGTTCCTATCAATTTCCTTAATACTATTGTAGAATGCAAAATAAAGTTAGCTCGATCTCTCCCTAGGTATGTACCTACATAAGCTACATATAGGTACCTTATTTCACAGTAAATAGCAGAGTAACCGGTGCGTATTCTACACCAGAGACGCTGACGTAAATAAAGCCATGAATCCCAGCCGAATAGTTAATCCCCGTTGAGATGCGGATGAGGTGCTACAGGGGTCGTCATAGTGATTGTAAAAAGTTTACTACTCTACTCTACTCATTTGGGCTACCATCTCATCCCTACCATGGTGTGTATCGATTTATTTGTATTTTTTTTTATAAAACTTTTTACAATCACTATGACGACCCCTGTAGCACGGCGGGCTACTGTCCGGCTGAAACGCAGGAAGTGTGAGTTCATATCCGCGCCGGTATAAATTGCTGCAAATATACAAAGTGATAAAATACTAGTACCGAAAACTTCAGGGGGCTAAAGTACCTATCAATATAAATAACTTTTTCTAAGGAACCAACACTGTGAACGCGAAATAAAAACAGCTGTTTCATGCAAACGTTCAATACCTACCTGGCTAAAATGTATGAAACATGTCGATTTATATCAATTATACAAAAAAGCAATTGACAGATATTCAGATATTATTTCGAAAATCATACTACTATACACTATACAGTGAAAATAATATACATAAATTCTCGTAGCTTGTTCCTTAATAAAACTTTATCTTGAAGAGAATGAGGTAAAGAAAGGAGCAGAACCATAGGTACGTGTAGACAAGAAAACGTATAAATTGCAAGAAACGAATGAACAACTCGTTTAACTAAAACTTAATATTGAAAGCGGTTTAGCTCCGGTGCAAAGGTCGGTCGTAGGTCAAACTCATTATTTATGTAGTATTGAAGAAAGGAAACTAAATAGCTATTTGTAATGGTTAACTTGCACGACGAAGTATCTTTAACTAAAGACAGGAGTCATCCATCACTACGCGCTCTGAAGGTGACAGGTGGAATAAAACATAAAAAATTGTAGGCGTGGGGAGCGTAATGGAATTCCATTTTTTCCTGAAATTCTCTTAATTTGAACAGTAAGTGACCGAGAAAACGTCTAGATGGGTAGCATATTATACAAGTATTCGTTTTCAACCCATGTATCAAACCCTTTAGACTTTCTTAAAGTAGAAAGTTTGTTTATAAGTAAACTAGCTGTTGCCCGTGACTACGTCTGCGCAGGATTAGTATTTCGAATAGCTTATTAGCGTGGCGTAGTACATATGTGTAACTCTAGCAATTTTGGCAGCGCACGTCAGAATAGCTCGCAGATGGTAGATTTTTTCCTACTTACTTGACACTTATCGTCATATTTTGGACAATTCACACAATATCTTTATAAATTGTAGCCTATGTGTTATTCTGATAAGCTATACTATTGTAAAGTTTCATTAAAATCCATTCAGTCGTTTTTACGTGAAAGAGTAACAAACATCCATCCATCCATACTTACAAACTTTCGCGTTTATAATATTAGTAGGACTAGCTGTTGCCCGCAACTTCGTATGTAAATGTAAACCAGTATGTTAAAATGTGGTTACTGGTAATGCGGTAGTAATTTTTATTCGACTTTGACCAAGAAAGCTACGAATAAGTAACCAATTCGTCTACCTACCTACTTGAATGGTATTTTTTTTTCAATCTCCATCTCTGTCAGTGCGTTTAATACAATAAAATTAGATCGTTTATGTTTACGATGCCATTTCACTTTACAGCAGAATGGTTGAATACCTAAACTTTTTACTACAAATCCCAAAGGTTTCATAACAAGCTGTTTTGTCGAGCATTCGTGTAACCCAACAACGACAAAGCTGGACTTGTGTGGTCTTATTGGACACACAAAGCCAAAGCTTATTAAATTACGCTACCGGACCACAATATTGTAGGATTTTTCGCAAGACTTTCCACTTATATACACATTTGTTCCTACTGCGTATTCAAACATCTGTGTTACGTGGATGAAGATGTTTAGATACAGTAATTGCTAGCTTTTACAGGTACTCGTTTTTAAATACATATTTAATTCACTAGATCTTAATTTAATAATTAATTTAATTAGTCAGCATCAGAAGTTAATTATTTTTTAGAATTACTTATATGCTCAATATTGGTGCAGAGTGCAGACACACGTGATGTGATGTGTTTATTTATTTATTTTTACGATTTCTTAATTTTTTTTTATTATTTAACTTTTATTATTTATTTAATTTTCACACATACCCACCTCTAATTTCACTTTTCTCTATCCTTCAAGGTTTGCTGGAAGAGAACTCTTTTTAGGGTTAAGCTCGCCTTTGTACATGCTTTATATTTAAGTTTACTTGTTATTTTTACTGTGTACAATAAAGAATAAAGAATGTGTATGTGTTGTGGATTGCACGTTTATGAGAAAAAGTTATAGAAATTCTTCCACCAGAGTGTGAAAAGCAGCCTTATGACCGGAGATCAAAGTAATCTCAACTAGTGGAATGCTTACGGTTCGTTCTCGTGGTGCTATTTCCATACAAGCTTAACTTGAATTAAGTTTAACCCTCCCACTGCACTGTTTAACTTGAGGAATTCTATTCATAGTGCACGTCTTACGTAAAAGGAAGGTAAAAGGATTCACACTTCATGCTACTATGTTAATTACAAGTCAGTCAGTCAAAAAGGGATTTAATTTTTATTTTTATTAGCCTTCTATGTCCCGCTGCTGGGCAGAATATCAACTGCGGGAAAAATAACTCGTTGAGTAACTCGACCGATGAGGTACAGCAGCTGCAACCAGTTTTATTTTTAATCGTGATAATCTAACAGTTTTTTGTCAATTTTATCCGTTGTTTGTTTTGAGCCTCGCGCCACGGTAAAGCACATATTGTTTGGAACTTTATGCCAAATGTATTACGTACGTAATTTGAAATTTAACTCTGCCTACTGAACTGTAGATTGTGGGTTCAATCCCTACAGAAAACAAAGATTTGTGTAATGAACATACAAACAAACAAAACAAACAAAAAGCGTTGCTAGAGGTTCGTTGGTAATTAAATCTTGGCGTTTATACAACGTGTAAATGCTTGTACGACATTAAATTGAAACACGTACTCGGAATGGCATTTTTAGATTTTAGGAGTTGGTTTTATAAAAAAAGCCTGAATATTTAACGAGATATCGATACTTTTCCAATAAATCATTTCTAAACAACCTGTACCTATTATCAGTCGTGTTCAGGTCAACTTTCCGGGGTCACGTAATCATATGTCTATGAATCAAAAGAAAAAAAAAGATAGAAATACCAAATTTACACGCGTTTGAGCAGATTAAACAATCAAAAAGTGCGATCTAGAACGACGTGACCAGGACAGATACATTTCACGTGAGTGTCGGAAAGAGAAGAGAAGCGCGCCCCGCCCCGCGGCGCCCACGCCTTGCCACAGAGCTTAGATCAAGAATACAATAGATAGAGCATCAAATAATAATACCAAGAGTAAGAGAGACGCAATAATACAAATTATACCTATGAGTGAGAGAAATATAATATAAATGTTTTGTCCCTTTCTGCGTATACGTTTTTGATTGTTTAGCACCAAGTTTGGTGCTAAACAAACCGCTTGGTGCTTGTGAGTTTACAGGTGTTTAGTGCCAAAGTTCTTTGAAAATAGTGTGTGCCTAGGTCCCAGTATACGTAGAGTTAAGTTTATAATGTGGTGCATTGTAGTATTTTAGGCTGTGATAATGATACAGCTCGGAAAACTGAAAATTAAGCTTCCTTCGGTAAGTAGCACTTTTATGTTCTATTTGTCAATTAAACTATAAAACGGAGAATGCACAGTGTCCACAATTAATCATTTAACGGTTGTGTTTACTTTCTATCGCATATCATAGTAGATTTCTAGAATTTAATTATTTTGTAAAATTGAGTATAGGTTACTATAAACCACACAAATGACATGGCTATTCAAACCGATACAGTTCTATAGAAACATAATTTGGCTGGGTTATACGATCTTTCGGGCTGCCAACAAAAACAAAATCTATTTGCCAAAAATGTTGGGAAACGAACAACTTTAGGGTGGATTCGACTCTGATATGTTAGGATAAGTTCAAATACACACAATAATCTAGAAAACAAATGACAATGTCGCAACTTATTATTACCTTATTCAAAGAAATAAGGTTTGTTTGACTTAAGTACATAATGAAAAAAAATATAATATAGGTATAGGTAGTAGGTACATATATTTAAATTTAATTTAATTTATTTTTTTAGCTTTGCGTTACATTTTAATAATTTAAGTCTCCTCACGATTTTCATATGAGAAGTTGGTAGTTATTTTATGTCTGAGACCACCATCGCGTAGTATGATTAAATACCTACATATGCCTAATAATAACATGTTTGTTTTACAGATTTCCCAAAGATGCAACTACTTTGGGCTGGTGGGTTAAAGCTACGGGTTTCCAAGCTCCAGGTCACCAAGCTCCAAAATCAAAATCAAAACGGTCTTTATTCAGTACAATCACAAGGATCTCTTTGAAACGTCTTAAATTGGTACTAGGTGAATGTACCGCCAGTTCCTCGCGCGCGACCAAAGCCTAGAAGAACAGGCAAGAAACTTACGGACTAAAAAACTTTTGGGCTATTTCAACATAAACGGTATCTCAAAGTAAATATTCTCATCTGAAATTGTTATGTACAAACTATTAAATATTTATCGTCTAATAAATAAATACGTACTTACACGTGATATATTTTAATGTATTTATGACATATTCATAGTGATGTTCTGAGGATAGCTGTATTCATAATGCCATCACTTCGCGCTTCAGGGCAAAGTGGTGGCATTGCTCAGGCTTATGGTCAGCTCTAGCATAAGCTGGCTTCCTCCTGTTAAGATGTATTGTTTATACCTACTTAATTTAAAATTGAAGCACGCGTTATAAATTAACCTTTTGAATTACGGTTTCTGATGAGTAGGGATGTAGAATAAATAAATCAATGATAAATAAAGAAATTGTTTTTTATTCATAATAAATTTACCTAGCTGGTGCAGTAACATAGTTAAACTATTGGTAGGTGGTAGAATGTGAAGAATAGCACCACTAGCTAGCTCTGTCCCCCTCACTAGGAAAATCCAGGACTCTAGCTCGCGGGGCCTAGGGTTCTGATGTCAATGTCTAAAATGCCAGCTTAGTGCCAGTTCGCCCTGTTTTTTTTATTTTATTTTTTATAAATATTGGTGGACGCTCCACACAGCACTATATAGCCCCCAAAATAAGCCAAATCACAACCACCCAGTCAGAGAACAAACGTCTAGTATCACATCACACAAATGTTTGTTCTCGGTAGGATTGAACCCACGGCCTACGGCGCAGAAGGCTACCAACTGAGCTGTGTAGGCTTTTTTCTAGCTCATTCCTTAGAAGATATTAAAATGGCGTAACCTAGAGGAGGGTACAAACTATTAAATTGCAGAAACTAGCTTTAATTAAACATAATTAAACAAACAACTGGAGCCGCGGCGACATCATAGCTTATGCTTGGTTGGGTGAAAATAGTAAGATGTGGCAACCCATAAATTGTATGTACTTGTTGTCCGTCTTGCTCGGGTATACGCTCGTAGGCAATCTATAGTATTATAAATCTATGCCACAGAGCGACTGACTGAGGAAGCGCGTATGATTTAGTAATTGTTTCGGTAGCAACCTTGACCCATCTAATTTTGAAAATTGCATATTTGTTGCATTGTTGCATTGCTAGATTTAGGTACCGCGAAATAGACGCTTTTTGTGTGTGTGTTTTTTTTCATAATAAACTAAATACGTTACGTACCTAGCTATCTAGTTACCGCGAAATTGTCGCTTGTGAATGTGTTTTTTTGTTATTAAACTAAGTGTAGTGGCCAGCACGATCGCCAGACCTCACTCCACTAGATTTCTTTTTGTGGGGCTTCATCAAAGAAGAGGTAGGTACGCACAAGAAGTCGATACAGTGCAAGAACTGCGCAGACGGATTGTACCTAGGTGCTTTCGACAAACTGAAGGCAAGTGTCGAACAGCTGTGTTGGTGAAAGTACGGGCGAACGTTCCCCGTCAATTAAATTTGTGTGTGCAACGTGCAGGGGGGATATTGAAAACCTACGGATTTGAGGTAACCTAGGTACATTTATTATTTATTTTTAGTGTGCAGTACATTTTGTGTGTGTTCTGCCGCGCGCTCGACTTTCGGCTTTACCGGCCGGCGCGGGGCGGCGCCTTTGAGCGCCGCGCCGTGAGTGCGCGGCATATTCGCACTTATAGGCACCGACGAGTAATGAATGAACGTACGTTTCGTTGTTTGTGTACGTATACAGAGTGCTGTATAATTTTATGCTTTAACTGATGATTAGTTTGTTGGAAAATAAAAAAAAACTAATTATGAATGCATTTCAATAAAAAAAAATTTAAATCAATACTAGATTGTAGCACTACACGTGTATTAATTTAATGTCGTACAAGCGTTTACACCCTGTATATACTGTGTAAACTGACGGCGGCAGGGAGGTGTCGATATCAAGGGTCGAGCAATAACTTTGCAACGAATCGGTATCATCAAATGATTTAATTACCTTACTCCCTACCGTTTATTCCATTATATTTTATATTTGCTTTTCTATTACTCGATTTTGCAGTTGAATAAGATAAGTTTAACCCGCATTGATTAAATACAATGCTATTTACTCGTACTTTCTATAAATAAAAAATAATATAGATAAATTTAATGATCAAATTTAATTTAAAGATTCAATTTAAATGTAAGAAGTAAATTAGGCTAAACATTGAAGCTTTTAAAATTAGTATAAAAATAAAGACTAAGGGTGGATTTTACCATCACTCTATAACACTATCCATCAGACTAAAATATTTCATCATTTTGTATGACAAGTCTAAAATAGAGACAAATATATTTTTTTCACGAATAACGTCACAGAGATGTCATAACCCACTCATACTTAATCAACATCACCAACGTTTACTCGTAAATTCGCAATACCCGCTTGCATTCGCAACAAACCAAATGAATGTAGCAACTACAAACACTCGCCCATTTCACAGTCGCTGTCGCAGTCTCTCGACAAGTACCGAGTCACAAAGGAATCAGAAGAACCCACCAAGTTTATTCAGAGAGTAGTACTTTTTACTGTCACATAGGCTCAGTAGTTCAATTTAGTAAAAACAATATCTGTACCCTCGTAGTTACAGTTACGTCGTAGCAATATCTACGGTTTATCGTAGCACGCACGTAGTGCGTACGATGCGATCCCCTACCCTGTATGATAGTATTGTATTCTCAGAATAAATACTACCAATGAAATATTTTCTACTAAATATACTTTCATCAGATCATAGTTTCATTTCACATAGTCTTTATTGATCGAGTGAGCGAAGCGAACGAAGATCTTAGTTTCAACTTGGGCGATTTGGCATTTTATGTATGTATATATGTATGTATGTATGTATGTTTGTCTGGCGATAACTTTCGAACCGTTGATCCGATCTGCATGAAATTTGATAAGACGATAGCTTGTACTTGAGAAATTTACTGGTAAGTATATGAGTAAAATCGAATGAAGGGTTATTAAGATATGGGGTTTTTTAAGGGGGCAAAAATAAAAAAAGTTACATAAAAAAATCAAAATACATGTCATATGAAAGGGCTTTGCTTGGACATTCCAAAACAATTTTTACTTTTTTTCTGGGACGCTCGGTTTTTGAGATACAACAATAAAGTTAAATTAAGATAACCAGCGATCCAAGAGCTCCCATCACTAAGAGTTTCGTTGGCATCAAGGTTTTTCTGCTGGTCGGCCCGTTCCTTTGCTTTTTCTTATTTTTTTTTCTTGAAATAAATTAAGGAGGTACTCAGTTCTCATAAAATGGTGACAACGACCAGGTCTGATGATGGAGCCAAGGTCTGTTCAACGGAACTCTTCAATGAATAGGCCAAGAGAGTTGAAACATGGTTACCGTACCAAGTTAATAGGCGGTAGTCAGAAAAAAGTCCAAACATAATGTTTGGACTTGCCTCTGACTACCTACTCAACGTTTTGGTGCATTCGTCGGGTCGCATCACGAGATCTCAGTTCGGGGCGAACCACTAGTTTAATTATTTAAATGTAACCCTATGGGCATTTTATTAAACGGGTACTACGGTAAATAAAACGGTTTATAAATATGCTTTTACGGTTAACAGACAATAAAATTGATCCAATATGTTTCCGGATAGCTAAGTAAGATATTTGAAGCGGTGTTATGTTTTTCCAAATGAAGCGATACATAAAACATTGACTCGCTCACGCTGCGGTTTCGAATAGGCAGGTAGTGGGTGCGTCGCTTAAATATTTAAACGGATACAATGGAATGGTTTATTTCGGTCGCAAAATTGAAATGATAATATCTAGTGCCTCTATCAGGCAAACTATTTTATTGAACGAGTGAGCGAAGTGAACGATGGTCTTAGTGGACGAATTGGAATTGTATATTTGTATGTATGTATGTTTGTTCTATTTAAAAGTGTTTTATTTTTATTGTAGAATACGTATTACTTGGTTACATGTTGATTGTATATAGCGTTGAATTCAATTCAATTATTTATTAACAAGTAAGAATTTTGCAATTTAAAATATATTGTTACACGTATACACGTTTTTTCAAAGTATCATTATAGGGAAAATTAAAAATACATAGGTAGTGATACTACTAATAAGAGTACCTACATTAATATGAATGTAGTTTCTATAATTATTACTTACGTACGTAACGTAGTTATGGACTGAGCCCAGGCTCTTTTGTCATCGTCAAAAGTAAAAGTTTGAGTAGCTAATCAAACACATACAGCTTTAACTATTTAAACTTTAGCTTGTTAGCTAACTAGCTCACTGAAATTAGGCTTACGAAGCTAAGGTGAAAGTGTGAAACTAAATTCTTGTCAAAAGCGTCTTTTGAGTGCATGAACGTTTTTATTTTATGCTACTTGAGCTTCCATAACAATTGAAATTCAAATGAGGATCGTGTACTACTCTTTGTGATGCTTTCACAGACTTCATTCACTTCAGATCCATTATGAACCTTTCTTATCATTGTAAAGAATGTCTCTAAAAGCTTCAACACGATGAATTTTCATTAAGCGCGAGTGTAACTTGAAAAAGTGAATTTCACCTTTCTGGCTAGAAAGGCTTTAGCTAGAAACAAAGGAAGTGCTAAGAAAATTATAAATAGTCCCCCGTTCTTGTAGAGGATGAATAACTTATTGAATGGCAGAATAAACAAGGCCCGCGCTTGACTGAATGGCACTGAAACACCAAAAGGGCAAAATGCAGGCCTGTCCGAGTACGGCTCTTGATTTGACAAAAACGAGTGGAGTACCCTCGAACCTTCCAGATTGCGTTCTGTTTATTGCTCCCCTACTATGTTTTTTGGCGAGTAAGCACTGTCCTAATTATATTTTGTGCTGAAATCAGAATGTTTAATTTATAGATCACTAAAATCAGGTGTCATAACTAGTATGACTTGTGTTTTAATTTGATCCTTCCTACACACTAGTTTATCAATACAGCAGTATTGATATGAATTTGGTAATTGTTTTTTTTGTTTACTGCTATAATTGGTCTTCGAATGTCGCTGAGGCAATTTTTCAAGTGAAAATTCCAATATAATTAATCAAATTCTAACTTGGATATCGAGATTTCCTTTTAAATTTTAAGTTTTTTATTTTAATAATTAACAAACTAACTATACTAGTACACCAATATTTATTTATTTATTATTTATAAATTTTGCAAGATGTTGAGCAAACTTTACTAATCAATTTAAATATGTTCTGCACAATAATCGTAAATGACGGTAAACTCCAAAGACCGCAATAGTTGGCAATAACAATAAACATGAGAATTTTAGCTCGGCTCGTGAATTTAATACTACATTTTCCCCATTTCTGGCAAAATCCGGTGGCGAAGTGAAAAACGAGCGGGCAGCGTTCGGTCGCGTCATCCCATCCCACTCTGCGGTCTGCGCTCTCACTTTGCAAATAAGAATAATATTTTTTCGACTTATTTTAGATCGTTATCGGGATTAGGATCGTCTCAAAAGGATGACGTCGCAGCTGCTGCTGAAACTCAATTCAAATGGCTAAAAGTTCTTTTATTTCTTAAAAAGTTATGAGGTTAAAAATGTTTATTAAAAAGTGGTCCAGCAAAAGCAAATTACGTCTGTTTAAAAACTGTAGGTACATAAAATACATATGTACGTAAAATGTCATAGATTTCATATCTTCCATAGCCACCAAGTATAAAACAATGTTAACCTAAGAGAGGTAAATTGAATAATTTCGAGAAAAATATCGTACAAGAACGGCCGACGTTATAGCTAAACCGTAATTTTGGGGAAATAAAACCAGCAATTTCCTTTGAGCTTTATTTAAGTTCGATCATAAATTCTCGGCATAGGTACTGTATTTCTTTTTCTGAGGGTTAAGAAATATGAATGAACATTATGCAATTGCAAAGTCGTAGATTTTATGAATACCTACTCGGTACCAGTAGTACAGAAATATGCCATACTTGGAACTTTGTTAGTATGTGAACACGGCCATGCATTTTAGCCAGATTTATTGATTGAACCTCCCGTTGATTTCGTAAAAGGTGACTAATGGAACGAACCAGAGGATTTGCACCAGCATCTTCTGATTATATAAATCCATTGGTGCAGCAACAATGCGCCTGCCAATCGTGCTGACTAGGTACAAAACCCTCTCAAATATGGATAAAGCCTATCCTGGACTTATTCAGGCTGATGATGATTGCTTTCTACTCTACATAATATTTATCAATCTCATCTGAACAGCAACGGGAGCAGCCCCTTGGTGATTAATGACAAATCATAATACCTACCAAGTTCTATAGTCACGTCTTGATCTAAAAGATATTATGACGCAACATAATTATTTTTCTTAAATAAGTGAAGAAAAAAAGTAGAATAAGTAAAGTTCGCTTTACCCCAAAGGTAAAGCGAACTTTTTTAATGAAAGGTATTCATATTGGCCCAAGGTCCCAAGGTCGTAGGTTTGGTAATAAGAAGACTGAAACTACGTAATTCAATAAAAATAATTAGAACAATTCAACTCAATATGGACGTGTTAAAGTGGAGAGCGCTCCCTAAAATGAAAGTTAATAACGAGTTAACGCTACAAATCCTATCCCAACTTTTCCGTTTCCATTAGAATAAAGCCACCACAAAAGGAGTGACAATGCAAAAATGGAATATAGTAGATATTCGTATTGATCATATATAGTAACTACATACAATTATATCTATGTCACTTATCGATTATGTGTGTTCTCCCTCACGTGATGCAGCATCTTCCAGTGATAGGATAAAATTTAGACGAAGTAAAGAACACCCAATGTGCCGGAAATCGAATGTTTGGAATTTAAGAGATAAAACTTGAGCTGACATATTTTTATAAATCAGGTGTTTAGTATTATTAATACGCAACTTCAGTGTGTGTGTAAACTTTCTTGGCTAGGTACATTCTTGTTATTTGATTTATAATTAACACTTAACTATTGCAATTGATCATGTACCAAATGTTATGTTTCGAGAACCCTTTGAAATCTGCGAGGGTTTTGAACTGCATTGATTTATTGAACCTAAAAGTATTCAAACAAAAAAAAACAGAAACAAGCAATCACGACATTGACAGCCTTCACAGCTCAGTTGGTAGTAGCTCTGCCTTCTGTGCCGTAGGCCGTGGGTTCGATCCCCACCGAGAACAAACATTTGTTTGATGAACATAGATGTTTGTTCTCTGTCTGGGTGTTATATAATATTATATGTATGTATTTACAAAAAAAGTATATAAGTATTATATTAGTTATCCTGTTCCCATATCACAAGCTTTGGCTTAGTTTGGGGCGAGACAGTGCTGTGTGGAATGTCCACCAATATTTATATTTATTTATTTACGACTTTGATCCCCAGCCACGGTATATATGTTATCCCATAAGATCTCTTAGTACCAAGTGCCTTCTAGATTACTTAAGGAAGTCTTAGGGGGCTAGTCAGAGGTACGTTCAAGAATTAGATTTACCACATTTTACCCACATTTTCTGCGTAGCGTATTTTCTGTTACCGATTGAGAGCACTATAATAATACTACTGGTTAGTACCAGTAGTATTATTATAGTGCTCTCCATACCATAGTAGTCTATGGTCTACTACATTTCCTACGATTTGATTGTCAATTTACACAATTCTGTATGCCTCAAGTTGATGGACGCAGGGCAGTGCATCGTGGGGCACGCTCCTATCGTGCGTGGCTTGCGAGGCAATGCTTTGTTATAGGTAATGGTTGCACAATACACCCCATTGCGGGACGTCCGTTCAGATCTCATTCCCCCACCACGAATTAGAATTAGGTAATGGTTACCACGTAACATCAGGCCATCTGCTTGTTCCATCAGCTAGTTGTATAAAAAAAATACACTAAGCCCGGTATCTACACTAATATTATAAAGAAGAAACATTTGTATTTTTGTATTTTTGTATGTAACGAATAGGCTCAAAAACTACTGGTCCGATTTCAAAAATTCTTTCACCATAAAATGCTACATTATCTCTGAGTAACATAGGCTATATTATATTTTCAAAAAAATCAGGGATCCTTACTAAAACTTCAATAATGTAACCCAAGGTGGAAAACAAAAACCTTACATCGCGTGCGCTGCGAAAACTGTTGATGATAGAACAAAATAATGTACTACGATTTTGTAGAACACGTCATCATCTACAAAAAATGTCGCGACAGCATATGTCTAACTATTATAGATATGTCACAATAAGTGTTCTTTTATTATAAAAAATTAATTGAAATGCCGCCGCCAGAAAAGGGTCTTTATTTGTACCTTGGTATTAATCCTTATCCAAATAAATCATTTCATAATTAAGACGTTTTCAATACCTATAGATTACTTCTTAAATTTTTCAAATCGGACATTCCATTCAAAAGATATGACGAAATTAAAAATGTTAACGGGTCCACGGGTCACGCTCGGGGTGCGATTTCACTCACTCAAGGAGAAGCGCGTGCAAATGTATGTAATAAGTAGACGCGAGGCTCGAACCCACGGTCTAAGTTTATCCTAAAATGTTCAAAAAATTTATGACCACCCATGCGAAGCTGGGACAGGCCGCTAGTCTACACTAATATTATAAAGAGGAAACATTTGTATTTTTGTATTTTTGTATGTAACGAATAGGCTCAAAAACTACTGGTCCGATTTCAAAAACTCTTTCACCATTAGAATGCTACATTATCCCTGAGTAACATAGGCTATATTATATTTTCAAAAAAATCAGGGATCCTTACTAAAACTTCAATAATGTAACCCAAGGTGGAAAACAAAAACCTTACATCGCGTGCGCTGCGAAAACTATTGAAGATAGAACAAAATAATGTACTACGATTTTGTAAAACACGTCATCATCTACAAAAAATGTCGCGACAGTATATGTCTAACTATTATAGTTATGTCACAATAAGTGTTCTTTTATTATAAAAAGTTAATTGAAATGCCTCCGCTAGAAAAGGGCCTTTATTTGTACCTTGGTATTAATCCTTATCCAAATAAATCATTTCATAATTAAGAAGGTTTCAATACCTATAGATTACTTCTTAAATTTTTCAAATCGGACATTCCATTCAAAAGATATGACGAAATTAAAAATGTTAACGGGTCCACGGGTCACGCGCGGGGTGCGATTTCACTCACTCAAGGAGAAGCGCGTGCAAATGTATGAAATAAGTAGACGCGAGGCTCGAACCCACGGTCTAAGTTTATCCTAAAATGTTCAAAAAATTTATGACCACCCATGCGAAGCTGGGACAGGCCGCTAGTGTTAAATAAAACGTGCTGAGCTGAATCCGTACTATCTGCAAATATGTTAGTGTCACGTTTCTGCCTACGTTTACCTACTCTTCATGTGAGGATACCTATTTGCATGAAATAAACACTGTCCAATAATTCTAGAGATGGATATTGAATAGGATCACGGAATAACCTACTCATTTATACAAATTTTAAAGAGGCTGTGAATAAGGGGTTTTCCGAAATGTTTTATTTTGAGTTACACATACAAGGTGTTCCATAAGTTGTGTATATAAACTTCAGGGGGCTAAAGTACCCATCAATATGAACAACTTTTTCTAAGGAACCAACACTGTGAACGCGAAAAAAAAAACAGCTTTTTCATACAAAAGTTCAATACCTACCAGGCTAAAATGTATAAAACAGCTGTTTTTTTTTCGCGTTCACACACACAACTTATGGAACACCTTGTATAGTAGTTTAGGGTGCTGAACCCTAAAAAACGGATCTTCCATTAATCCTAATCGAATGCAGCTTTAGAGAGCACTGGTGGTCTAGTGGTAGCTGCCTCGCCTTCTGATCCTGGTGTGGTCCATCTGGTGTTGGTTCAATATCGGTCGTGCACCGATGAGTTTTTCTGTTCAAAAATGCAACTAATCTTCAGTATATAATTAGTTTTATGTTTACCAAATACATAAGTAAAACAAAGCTTTATACATAGTACCCTTAAAGTTATGATCTGCGCGCTATGCGATTCGTATCGCACCTGGCGAATAACACATATTCTGTTATGATATGGTACTAATGGGATCAAAGTAAGCCGATGTAGAGAGCTATACCTACTCGGAGATTCTCTGAAGGATAGAATCCGTAACGAGGTTATCCGACAGAGAACCAAAGTAGTCGACATTGCTCAAAGGATTAGCAAGTTGAAATGGCAGTGGGCCGGCCATATTTGTCGTAGAACTGACAATCGTTGGAGCAAACAAATACTTGAGTGGAGACCGCGTTTGGGTAAGCGTAGTGTAGGACGCCCTCCAGCAAGGTGGGGCGACGATCTGTGAAATGTAGCTGGCAAATACTGGATGAGAAGAGCCGAAGACCGGGCTTAGTGGCGCGTCTTGAGAGAGACCTACGTCCAGCAGTGGACTAACATAGGTTGATGATGATGTAGAGTCTGAAGCAAGAGGGCAGGTCATATAGCTCGAAGAACCAAATACTACTGGAACTCGAAGCCACCCTTCACGCCTTCCTATGGAGGATCGCGGGAGATGGTTTAGAATCGTTCTTCCTGGAAATGTAAAGGGGAGCCCTATGTCTAGCAATGGACTTCTTCAGGCTGATGAAGATAATTAATGGGACTGTGGCGTGACAGGTATGACATATTATAATAACATATCAGTGTTTTACTGTACCTATTTTCCCATCTGTTTTCTCTATTCCATCTGATCGGACCATCAAAATAATCCGCGAGGCTGTCCAATATAACGCAAATTGTTCCAGCTTCTGAGCTTACTGGCTTTAGATAATCACTCTTTTAAATCGTATTTGAACTCGGGCCAACTTGGAAACAACAGAATATCGAATGCATCAAAATGTTCGAGTGTCCCGAATTGAATTTGTAAAAACAGAACGTTAACATTTATGACCAACAATGTGTAGGTATCAAACTAAAAATTATCAATGAGGCTCATTTAAAAAAAAATGCTTCTCAATCGATTCTTAGTGGCGAAGCATTGGCCGGAAACGAAAGTTTCATTTGATTCGATGTATCCGGCACAGACAACATCATAAAATTCATTTCCTGTTTGTATTCTACCAAGACTACGGGTCACTACCGCCATCTATGATCCCCTATAGAAACAAATTTATTTTTTTACAAATGTTCTCGAAATCGTTAGTAAGTTTAATAAAGAGATTTTCAACGAAAGCGATACATGGAATATTTCAAAAACTTTCTGTTCGTAAACAGTTTCAAAGGGCTTCAACTGTGAAGCATAGAAGGGAAAAGAGGACGCTGAAAATATGTGTTTCATTTTTTTATTCTACATACAGGTATTCTACATTCTGAAACTTGTAGGAAATAGTATTACAATGGTTTAGTGGTAGGATCATTTTACAGATATTATAGATAATGGTACGGAACCCTTCGTGCGCGAGTCCGACTCGCACTTGGTCGGTTTTTTTTATTTGTAATATATTAAGAAGAAACTAAGTTCTCATAATATGGTGTCAGCGACCTGGTCTGATGATGGAGCCAAGGTCTGTTCAACGGAACTCTTAAAGAAATAGGCCAATTCAGTTGAAACTTGGTTTCCATACTGAGTTAGTTGGTGGTAGTCAGAATTTAGTCCAAACACAGTGTTTGGAATTGCCTATGACTACCACCTTCTTTAATTTTCGCTTCTTTTGATCAGATCTGCACGAAATTTGGTATGTCGATAGGTTGTACTTGAGAAATGTATATGGATATATTAATGTCATCGGCCAAGGGGTTATTGAGACATGGAACAAAAAAAATGTTTCCTAAATATATACAAAGTGAGGTGTCATATGAAAGGGTTCAGTTTGTACAACTCAATACCATTTCTATTTTAATTCTAGGGCGTACTATGTATGATTTTTGAGACAATTGGTGCCCCAAGTAGGTAGGGGGTAGGCAGAGGCCAGATATCGTGTTTGGTATTAATGTAAGACTGGAGCGGACATCATGAGATCTCAGTTCGGGGCGAACCACTAGTTAAATAAATAAAAAATCTGATTGTGCTATTATCACTAGTATTCTCTACTTGAGAGCACCGGTGGTCTAGTGGGAGTGACCCCGCCTTCCGATCGTAAGGTCGCAGGTTCGAATCCGGTCGTGCACCAATGGATTTTTCCTATCGAAAAAATTATGTGCGCAATGCCAGTGCACTTAAACGGTGAAGGAAAACATCGTGAGGAAACCAATTAGTACTCTAACAGTGGCGATGGGCTTGCAACCTGTCACGTATGGAATACCAACTACTGCAAAATGTGGGTATGTGCCAAATTTAATGTTTGGACGTACCTCTGACTACCCCCCTTAGAAATCCTCAAAAGAATCTGGAGTTAGTACTTGGTACTAAGAGATCTGAGGGGATATCTACCGTGCCTGGGGATTAAAGTCGTGAAGCTGTTTCAGTTTCAGTTTTTCTCTACTTTAACTGTCCTTTTTTTGGTAGTTACAAAATAGTGGTGTATATGTATGCGTGTGTTGTTTTTACTTTTATTTGTGCATTCATATTAGTTGTTGTGGGTTAAGTAGGTAAGTAAATGAAAAATAATTAAATGATTTTGTAAGTTTTTAACGATACCTACAATGGAGATTGCGTAGATATGAAATAATTAATTAATAAATATTTATGGACATTCCACACATCACTATCCCAGCCAGTTAGCTGATTAAGGGAACCAGATAGCTGATATGATATTTGTAAATATATACGTATTTTAACACCCAGACAGATGACAAACATGTTACGAATGTTTGTTCTCGGTGGGGATCGAACAACGTAAAAATTACGTCTAAAACGATGAGAGAAAAGTTACGCACATCAATACCAATGTACTTATCTAAAAATAATAATATTTTCAAAAGTATTTGCCAAAATCAATATAAATAAATAAATAAATAAATAAATATTGGTGGACATTCCACACAGCACTATCTCGCCCCAAACTAAGCCAAAGCTTGTGATATGGGAACTAGATAGCTGATATAATATATATATACTTTTTTTTTGTAAATACATACTTATAATATTATATAACACCCAGACAGAGAACAAACATCAATGTTCATCACACAAATGTTTGTTCTCGGTGGGAATCGAACCCACGGCCTACGGCGCAGAAGGCAGAGCTACTACCAACTGAGCTATGAAGGCTGTCAAAGTTATAAAAATAACTTTTGGACACCAGCTTTCAATCGCATTCCTTTGTTAAATGGGTGAAATAAATAAAGAATACTAACAGTAATTTAATTATTTACTTTTATATATTTAGAACGGTAAAATAAGTTACCAACTACGCAAATTAAATCTAATAACAACGATTGAAATTTCAATATAATAAGAATCTAAAAAATAATTAAAGGATACACACACAAATGGAAATAAAATAAATCGTACGTCCTTTTCACAAAATGCAAGAAATATTTATTTAGTGTGTATATCACCCTGTCTTTCCCATTATATGCCCAACTTATCCTTTTGTTAAAAGAAAAAGTAAGCAAAAGCCAAAGTTTCATATCCCTACGCGTTAGCTGCGGCTATGAATCTAAGATGTTTCTCGTGTAAATTTTGATTTATGCTCAAGCTTGAATCCGGAGGTCGGACTGACGAGTCGACCCTCTTTACTTTACAAGCGCTTCAGAATACGAGATACGTTGCCGAGATGCTTTGGCTCACACACTCTGCAACATGTAAATGTTGCTAGTGCTTGACTTGAGTTGAATGTTCTAGTTTTGGACTTAGCTATTCAGCTACAAAATAACTGAACGCCGAGTTATTTGCGTGCGGTATAATGAAAAGTTACTCTTTTGATGAACCACTCATGCAGTCAAGTCGTTTTGAATTTAAATAAGTGAAGGAAATTAGCCTCTGCATCCATTGTAGATGATCAATACTGTGTACCATCAGGGATGACTTTTCACTCATGTAATTGAATGTTATTTAATGACGCTTAAGTGCCTGGTATTTTTAATAGGGTCGCCCAGGACCAACTAGTCAGCCTAATCCACAGGAAAGACATGGTCAATACATGCAATAACGATTAAACCGCGGGTTACTTAACGATTTCTCCTTAAAACGTTTGCTAGAAATTAAGAAAAAAAGATGAGCAGTAAAAAAAAGAGTATTGAAGAGTAGTAAAGCTTTTTGTGAAAGGCTCGTCTGGGAAAGTACTACAAGGATGCCTATTTTTGCCGCCACGTTGTTATACCATATAATCTTCTTTTGCCAGAGAAATTACAGGAACATTTATAAATCTATCTATCATAACAATATGACGGCCAATGCTTCTAGGAGACCTGCCCATGTTTATGGTGGTGGGTGTAGCAGGTAATTTCTGGCTTGTTTATTTCGTAGGCACGCTCGTTGAATGTAAATTACGTCGAAATACGCATTTTATCACGTCAGTAATCTATTAATATACGCACACAAGCCTGTCATATAGACAAACCGATTTTTATAGCTTTATAATATGTCTATGAAATTGAAGTCCATGCATGTTTGCAATGTCTGTAGGTGTCACTAGTGTGCTTTTTTTTATTTTTTTCTCTTTTTAGATTGCATTAGGTATTATAAGTTTGAAGCGTAGCGTGTGGTGTTTTATGAATTTGATTACCTTTACCTTTTTCTGTTATACCTATGCCTCACTTAATTCTATTGGCACCACATTGGAGCTTCAATGTATTATAATACATTGTAACAAGGATCATACAAAAGAGCGGTAGGAACCAAAACGTAAGTTTGTTGCCTGTTCTTCTAGGCTTTGTTCGCGTGGAACTGGCACCTAGAGTCACCTAGCTTTAAGACGTTTGTGTTTTGGTTTGAAGAGTGTGGTTGCCGGCACATGAGGCTAAACATCCGTATGCCCGCGGGGCGGTGCGTCGTGGGGCGCGTTCCTTTCGTCCGTGGCTTGCGAGAAATGCTTTATCTATATATGATGGTTACCACTGGTAGGTTACCATCTGCTTGTGCCATCAAAAGTAGTATAATAAAAAAAAAAAAACTATTGTAGTGCCCACTTAATCCCAAAACTGTTTTCTTTCTTTTTATTTCTGTCACAAAATGACTTAGGTAGGTACTTATGGTATAAGCGGCTATTTAAATTTCGATTATCATAATATTACAATACGTCAATTTATCTGTATCCGCATATCCGTATGGACGTAAATTTTCCAAATTGTTAGAAGGCCCATTCTTGCTGAGGCCTGAATTGCGTTGGCATTGCAACAGCGATTAGGTAAATTTAATTGGTTTTTATTCGACAGATATCAAAATTAAATACGAATTGTAGATTTATGTGAGATGGATTCAAATAATCCTTTTGACTGTGAATGAAGTAGGGAAACAGAAAATACAGGAGTTTTCCTCTTTTTTGTCGTGCTCCTCTTATTTATGCTTATTGACTGACTTTTTATTCCAAAAAAATACATTGAGGACACACTGCTGTAGGTACATTTTTTTTTGATTACTGAAGCGAGTGACAATGATCTTTTAATGGCTCTGTTATACAAGTAACTGTTCAAGTCTGAGATCGGTCAGAGGAATGCGATGCGCTATCGACTCGCATATTTATAGAGGGAGTCGACCGCGCGATGCGGGCACAGATCAGACAGATTCTGGCATCCCCCTGCGCCCCGCAGTCTTCACACCCCAGGCTTTCCCATTACAATGTCATTGAAACATTAGCTTAATACGACAGAGGACGGATTATGCTTAGTGCATTTTGGACTTTTTGCGGGAGGATTTTATGAATTTTCACTGCACATCTTACCTTTTTTTCTTACGCTTTTATAGCAGTTTTTTGCTGTATAAAATCAAACATTTTACACCTGTTATTTTTTTTGAGGCTTTTTTATAAATCACTGATTATATCGAAAAAAACTTCCATCAAGGGCGCTCATAATTTTTTATTTTACCTTAGTATATGATATAAATTATGAGGTATTGGAACAAAAAATGATTAATAAAATGCTTAACTTTCATAATACTTAGGCTGGGAGTGTTAATTAAAGCGATCACGAGCAAACAATAGAAAGAGTGTAGCGTCGTAGACATAGTGATATTGTTTGGCAGTTATTCATCTTCTGTACGCTTTGCGAAGATTGAAAAACCTTGTAGAAAACCCTACTTCGACTACTGTGTTGCTTTTGGCAACAAGTCTACATAAGCATCTATTTGAATTTAACTTTATAAGGTTTGATAAAAAATCCTTAAACAAAAATATACATGTTGCGTAAATAGCACTTACGTTCGTTATAAACAAAATATGGGATTCTATAAAAAAATCATTGTTTTAAGTTAGTATTGCACGCATTAAGTATTATAATTCTGTTTAATTGTACAGTGTGACTGGGTGGTATTTTTGGGGTCGGAGTAGCGCGGGTGTACGCGCGGTGGGGCGGGGCGAGGGGTTGGCGGGCGCGCAGGGCGGCAGTTCTCGACACGCCGCGCCCGGGCCCGCCGCCCGACTCCACCGCTTTACGTAACAATGCTCGCGCCGAGCTGATGGCCGCGCTCGTATGGTGGCTGGCGGCTTGCTGCCTGCTCCGCGCCGCCACCGCCGGCAACCCCGACGCCAAGCGTCTCTACGACGACCTACTCTCAAACTACAACAAACTCGTCCGGCCAGTTGTCAACACCACTGATGTCCTGCGCGTCTGCATCAAACTGAAGCTGAGTCAGCTTATCGATGTCGTAAGTTTCTTTCAGGTCCCGCGCCAGTTTCTTATTGTCAGTGTAAACATCGGGATTCCAAACGGCCTTCAATTGTATCAGGCTGACCCACTTACGATATACCTTGGAATGCAGTGCATACCCTGCACTTGTGCGCTGTTTTGGAATCTAAATGGATGTGAATTGCATCAACGTCTCAGGCAAGCGACCCAGTTTTAGTAGGACACTTCAGTCTTACAGAAATCTAGCATCTAGTTTGGAGATGTTTATGTTAGTTATATGCGGTACAATGTCATTTTTGTTCGGCGCCGCGCTGTCTCGCTGGTCTGAGAGGTGGCTAGGCTAGGTGTTTCTGATGTCTCTATCACCCATGTAGAAATAGATTGTATTTGTATATATTTTACTATTGGGATTAAAAAGTAGTCATTTACGATAAAGAGGAGCTAAATCGATCATGGATATCGCAACTCGCAAACGCATAAGTGATCAACTGCAAAACACCTATTTTGTGTATATATATCTAAAACGTTTCAAACAATGTTTGTCTACGATAACAAAAATGCCATATACTTTACATAAACTGGTCGGTTAACATGAACTCACTGAAAATAGATGCTGATTACACAGACCGAAAAATGTTGAAGAAACAAAAGCGTCGTACAGAGTAACGTAATATAACTTGTTATAGCTCTTATTGTACCAACAAAGGAAAATTCTAACTTTTAGATTGCTTGCCGATAGCGCAATATCAAATAACACTCTCGGAAAATATCTTTAGAGATGGAAAATCAAACCAGTATTGCCCATAACACGCCGCGTGGACAAATATACCATTACGCTTTTGTCTGGTCTTGTTTTAAATATTTTAAAAAGCTTTAGTTAAGATTTGCATTCATGAATTGTCATTATTGCAAGATTTAAAACTGCCAGGGTTTCATGCGTGCGTGCTTATGTTTTTAAGGGCAACCTTAGGCCCCCAGGGTATAATACTACTATGGGTAAACAAAGTTTACGCAGAGGCTACGCTTGAAGCTATCTTACCTTAACTAACATACAACGCAATAAAACATAATAAGCCTTAGAAGTGGAATTTGGAAGGAAGCTTCCTTTTATAATGTCGGAGTGAATTACGAAAATAATTCCTGAAATTCAACTTCCTAAGGGTACAACGGGAGGATTGACATCAAATTGTTTTTACAACAGTGTTGTAAAAAAACACAACCTGTACTTAGTTGTTAATTTCATTTGAGCATGGACTTTCGTTTAATTTTAGATATTAAGGCACTCATTTTGAATAGAAAACACAAATACTTGACAGTATAGTTTTGCTGAAAATATATCGGTAAAACTGTACTGACAAGTTTTTGTATATAAAACCGAAAAATCATAAGTTCCTGTACTTACTTACCTTAAAAGATTAATAATAGTTTAACTAACGGTAAAACTTTCCATAGTTGTCTTATTTCTTCCAAAAACAGAGGAAGTTATTAATTAGGCGCCTTATTTTACGCGTAATATTATTGTTATTGAACGGTATGGTCATGGTACACTGTGTATGGCACAGAGTTTTTTTTTTCAGCCACCACTGCTGGGCCAAGACCTCCTCTTTTTCCTTCCACTCATAGCTATATTTTCAGTAGAGATTTTTGTGATGGACTCGTCCGGGGAAGTTCTACTACCATGCCTATTTCTGCCGCCATGCGGTGAAGTTGTGTTTCGGTTTGAAGGGTGCCGGAGAACAGGCACATGAGGTTTAACATATATGCCAAGAGCAATAGTGAATAGGTGTCTTCTAGAAAAAAGGCTCATGTTGCAGGAAGCAGGGCAGTGCATCGTGCTTGACTTGCGAGGCAATGCTTTGCTATAGGTCAAATTTAACATCGGGTGGGCCATATCCTGCCATATAGCCACAAGTAGCATAAAAATAAGTAATGTCAATAAACTAGCCCCGAACTGAGATCTCGTGATGCGATCCGCCGAACGCACCAAAACTTTGAGTAGGTCAGAGGCCAGTCCAAACATTATGTTTGGACTTTTTTCTGATTACAGCCTACTTGGTTTGGTAACCAAGTTTCAACTCTATTAGCCTATTTATTGAAGAGTTCCGTTGAACAGACCTTGGCTCCATCATCAGACCGGGTCGTTGTCACAATTTTATGAAAACTGAGTACCTCCTTAATTTATTTCAATTAAATAAAATAAGAAATAGCAAAGGAACTGGCCGAACAGTAGAAAAAAAAACCTTGATGTCAACGAAACTCTTAGGATGCTCTTGGATCGCTGGCTATCTTAATTTAACTTTTTTGTTGTATCTCAAAAACTGAGCGTCCCAGAAAAAAAGTAAAAATTGTTTTGGAATGTCCAAACAAGGCCCTTTCATATGACATGTAAACTTGATTTTTTTATGTAACTTTTTTCATTTTTGCCGCCTTAAAAAACCCCATATCACAAAAATCCTTCATCCGATTTTACTCATATACCAGTAAATTTCTCAAGTTCAAGATATCGACATATAAAATTTCATGCAAATCGGATCAACGGTTCGAAAGTTATGGCGTGACAAACATACATACATACATAAAATGCCAAATCGCCCTAGCTGATTGTAAGCTTCGCTCACTCGATCAAAAATACCACCGAAATTACACAATACACCTTAGAAGAACACTAGAAAAACAGTTGAAAAAGCTTTCCCAAAATGACTAAAATAATCAATATAATGGCGCTCTTAATTCGAAAAAAAAGGTCACGGTTACTTACGGTTACCTTAGCTAGATGAGGGATTAACTGAGGTCACAGCTTAGATCCGGGAAGCTTGCATCGTGACAGCAATAAAACAAAGGGGTCGGTCGTCGCGGGCCATACAATTGCCAGTATTGCCATTACAGCGGTGTACGTGACGAAGCCGGCAGCTATGTCACGTTCTCGGATAATAGGCTTAATTTATGAATTTTCCTTCCTTCTATCAACAAATGATTTTGAACAAGCGAAGGTGCGATTAAAGTAAGGGATGCTTAGGAAAGATCGATTGATCGGAGATTACTATTTACAATGGGTGGATAGGGTAACCAAACTCTTGATTGATTGCTACTTTATAAAATGTCGTTCTCAATCAAAACAATGCATTTAAGGCGAAGGTAGGCATAGTAGAAGTAATTTTTGTTGTAAGAAAGAATTCATTTATATTTGCGCTTCCCTAGATGTCCTATTTTATGATGATGGTTATTGACGTTAGGTTTTTTCATAGCTCAGTTTTGATAACATTTATATTATAGGGTGTTAAAACTACCTTGATTCTCTGTATTCAGAATTTTATATTTACTAGAACTGCTGTGTCAAAGTACTCGTTTCTATATTTATATGCTTAGCTATAATTGAAAAAAGTAGAACCGCAAAAAAAGCGCACAAAAGCATATTTTTCTTAATTGAAGGTGAAGTGATTTGTCTCTCCAGTTATTTCCATTACAAAGGGGGTGCCGGGGCGGTGTGGGTTTAGAGAAGTTAAAACAGTTGAGACATATAAAACGAAAATCCAGAGTTTTTACGTTAGGCGGTGAGTTCACATATATTTATGAATTAATTTACACTTGTTGGAAAAGAGATGCCTTTCCACAAAATGACCAGCAGACGCGCAGAACCATCTTTATCTGGGCTTCATATTTCTTATAGGAACAGATAATAAATTAAATCCTTAATATACTTAATTTGACATAAATACCTCATACCTACCTGACTATAATTTTTTATGTGCCTACAACGATTAAACAGACCTACCTAGATAACTTAAATGGTATGTATTAAGCAAGACTACAACAATTAAATTGAAAACCTCGGCCAGCCTCCATATTGCGTTACCCTTTGCAGGGTCCATGTGATACTTACTAACACCCAACAAATATGTATGTTCCTAAACTAAACCATGTGTAAGCAATAAATGATGGGTATAAATAATGGGACTTGATAGTGTCAACTTTAAAAATTTAAAAAAATATGGGCATTCCACACAGCACAATCTCGCCCCAAACTAAGCCAAAGCTTGTGATATGGGAACCAGATCCCATATGACAAGCTTTGGCTTAGTTTGGGGCGTGTTCTCTGTCTGGGTGTTATATAATATACTTAATAATTGATCGAGTGAGCGAAGCGAACGAAGATCTTAGTTTCAACTTGGGCGATTTGGCATTTTATGTATGTATGTATGTATGTATGTATGTATGTATGTTTGTCTGGCGATAACTTAAGAACCGTTGATCCGATCTGCATGAAATTTGATATGTCGATAGGTTGTACTTGAGAAATTTACTGGTAAGTATATGAGTAAAATCGGATGAAGGGGTTTTGAGATATGGGGTTTTTTACGGGGGCAAAAATAAAAAAAGTTACATAAAAAAATCAAGTTACATGTCATATGAAAGGGCTTTGTTTGGACATTACAAAACAATTTTTACTTTTTTTATGGGACGCTCGGTTTTCGAGATAAAATTTAAAAAGTTAAATTAAGATAACCAGCGATCCAAGAGCTCCCATCTCTAAGAGTTTCGTTGACATCAAGGTTTTTCTACTGGTCGGCCAGTTCCTTTGATTTTTCTTATTTTTTTTTCTTGAAATAAATTAAGGAGGTACTCAGTTCTCATAAAATGGTGACGACGACCAGGTCTGATGATGGAGCCAAGGTCTGTTCAACGGAACTCTTCAATAAATAGGCCAATAGAGTTGAAACTTGGTAACCATACCAACTTAGTAGGCGGTAGTCAGAAAAAAGTCCAAAGATAATGTTTGGACTTGCCTCTGACTACTACCTACTCAAAGTTTGGATGCGTTCGTCGGGTCGCATCACGAGATCTCAGTTCGGGGCGAACTACTAGTAATAATAATAATAATAAAGCCCGTTTATTTTCCTTACCAACTAAATACAAAAAGTCTATTCTAAAGTGATTCTAATTTTATAATTATTTTTTATCCTATGTAATTTTTTTTTTCTTATTTATGGTTAGGAACCCCTTTTTGGGTATAGGCCTCCTCCAGTTTATGCCATTGATCCCTATTCATGGCCAGGGACATCCATTATTCTCCTGCCGTTTGTATGATGTCGTCTGCCCATCGTCTCCTAGGCCGACCTGCTCGTCGCTTTCCATTTGGTCCTGTCCATCGTGTTGTCTGAATAGCAAGGTACAAAGACAAGAGGTGGACCATAATATACTTATAGTATATTATAGAGGTATAACACCTAGACAGAGAACAAACATCTATGTTCATCACACAAATGTTTGTTCTCGGTGGGGATCGAACCCACGGCCTCCGGCACAGAAGGCAAAGCTACTGCCATCTGAGCTGTGAAGGCTGTCAAGCTGTTTTTTTCTGATCCAACGTCGGCCTCATCCTTAGACTAAGTATCATATAGACGGAGTCTTTCGGTTTTTGGCGTGTCCGTTTTTTGTTAGTTTGTATGTATTCGCGTGAGTGACTAGAGAAGGGACAACATTGACTAACCTATCGATAGAATAAGAAATGGATGAAAAAGGCGTTTTAATTGGAATTCAACTTTTTAATTTTAACTGGTTGCTGACTTTTATTGCGAAAGCCCAAAACCATTATACCCACTGAAACACTATCATCGTCAATAATGTTTCCCACATTGACCTAACCGTGAGAGCGATGTCCATCCCACTCGATACACTTTCTTATGGCCATTTCGTCCATGCATAAGAAAATTTTGTAGGCTATCAGTTTTCACGCCTAACAGCTTTTATCCACTCCTGTCTTCATTCTGGGCATTTATAAGAACCTAAAAAAATAATGTAAAATTTAACAAAAATTGAGCCGTCGCAATACGCCTATAAGGTGTGAAAAATTGAAACTACAACAGAACAGCCGATCTGACCCGGCGCATTAGATGTTTCATATCAAAAACGGAAACTAAAATATTATCGATAAAGCTAAATTGGTCGGTGGAAGTACATCACTAGAACAGATGAGTAAAACAATACATTTTATTTTGCAATAATTAATGGGTTTACATCATTTTCACATAGGAAAATATGACTAGTACTAATAAAATGTAATTCCTACAGTCTTTATGGGAGAAAAAACGTATTTTTTTAGCATAAAAATAGTAAAAGAATATTACGTATCAAATGACAATTCCGGGTCTTTAACTCCTCCTTTTGTTGTTTTGATATACACAGCTTCACAAGACACACTTTCACCTTTTCAAATATATTTTGCCTAGACAATAATAATTCTTTAGATTTTTCACAATTTCTTTCGCTACATCGCAATGTTGCTACCGACTTTTTCTAGAACATCAAAACAAGATCAAAACATTGCATCAACTGACGGACACGATTTACGCAGACAGCGAGTGAGTGAGATGGAGTGAGTGAAGTTACATCTTCTTTTCTTTTACTAGTAGCTAGGCTACATGGGAAGAACAAAGATAGATTATCACTGTTTGATACACAGTTGTAAAAGGTTGTAAGTCTTATGGCTCTCTCCAGTATGATTACTACCTCCATGACCTCATCGTTATTTACCACGTTAAATTGTCATTTTTTTTATTCACACGGAAATACTGCTCATTACAAAATACACATGGAACCGTTGATCGATCTACAAACTATTGGCAGATAGCTTTAGTTCTCGCGGTTCTCGCAGTATCGCCTGCGTGTATACATACGTAGTAACACTAGCTACGTGCGTTAGCTACGTGCGTAGCAACCTTGCTACGCTCGTAGGCATCTTGTAGCGTTTGGCTTTTAGGAGGCTGAAAATTATTAAACAAATTCTCGCTAATACATCTCAATATTTTTTAATGATATAAAATCTAAATTTTATCGAAAACCAATAAAACAATTTTTTTGGTAGGAAAAATTGTTTGAATCATAAAATACTTATTTTGAACCTTTATAATCTTATTCTCCGAAAATTTTATGAGGTGTGCTAGTTTTATTGATTTTAAAAAAATAATGAAATGAAATGTATTTATATGTCTGAAGTATGGTAAAATAAGGTCTTATGTGTAATTGGTCACACACTTCGTCGATGACCGACATGCAACATCCTACTATCCTACTAATATTATAAGCGCGAAAGTTTGTAAGTATAGTATAGGATAGGATAGGTGGATGGATGGATGTTTGTTACTCTTTCACGTAAAAACTACTGAATGGATTTTAATGAAACAATAACACAATACAAATTACAATAATATAGCTTATACATCAGAATAACACATAGGCTACAATTTATAAAAATATTGTGTGAATTGTCCAAAATATGACGATAAGTGTAAAAAAGTAAAAAGTAAGTAGGAAAAAATCTACCATCTGCGAGTTATTCTGGCGTGCGCTGCCAAAACCGCTAGAGTAACACATATGTACGCCACGCTACGCCACGCCACGCTACGCCACGCTACTATAAGCTACTCGAAATACTAATCCTGCGCAGACGAAGTCGCGGGCACCAGCTAGTAATGATATAATTCAAAGTAAATTAAACAACACATTATAGAATAAAAAAAAAGTGAAATGATTTTATTTGATCGAGTGAGCGAAGCGAACGAAGATCTTTAGTTTCAAATTGGGCGATTTGGCATTTTATGTATGTATGTATGTATGTTTGTCTGGCCATAACTTTCGAACCATTGATCCGATGTGCATGAAATTTGATAAGTCGATAGCTTGAGAAATTTACTGGTAAGTATATGAGTAAAATCGAATGAAGGGTTATTAAGATAAGGGGATTTTTAAGGGGGCAAAAATAAAAAAAGTTACATAAAAAAATCAAGTAACATGTCATATGAAAGGGCTTTGTTTGGACATT
The DNA here is from genome assembly GCA_932294275.1 of Chloroclysta siterata. Classification (NCBI taxonomy): domain Eukaryota; kingdom Metazoa; phylum Arthropoda; class Insecta; order Lepidoptera; family Geometridae; genus Chloroclysta; species Chloroclysta siterata. The sequence continues at coordinate 15,962,438 of OW028595.1, read as the reverse complement.
CCAAAACAATTTTTACATTTTTTCTGGAACGCTCGGTTTTTGATATACAATAAAAAAGTTAAATTAAGATAACCAGCGATCCAAGAGCTCCCATCTCTAAGAGTTTCGTTGGCATCAAGGTTTTTCTACTGGTCTGCCAGTTACTTTACTTTTACTTATTTTTGAAATATATTAAGGAGGTACTCAGTTCTCATAAAATGGTGACAATGACTAGGTCTGATGATGGAGCAAAGGTCTGTTCAACGGAACTCTTCAATAAATAGGCCAATAGAGTTGAAACTTGGTTACCGTACTAAGTTAGTAGGCGGTAGTCAGAAAAAAGTCCAAGCATAATGTTTGGACTTGCCTCTGACTACCACCTACTCAAAGTTTAGGTGCGTTCGTCGGGTCGCATCACGAGATCACAGTTCGGGGCGAACTACAAGTATATATTAATTCTAAATAAATAAATAAGTAAATATATATTATATAGTATGTACCAAGTAAAAGTTTAACAAAAATGCAATTCTCTCACATTTCTGGGGTGTTTTATTCCCTTTAGGATCAGAATGTTGAATTCCTAAAATGTTGAATTTGCAGCATGTTGAATCCTAAAATGTTAAATTTGCAGAAAGACGATTTCCTAAAATGTTGTGTTTGCAAAAAAGTTGAATTTGCAGCATGTTGAATCCAAAAATGTTGAAAATGCAGAAAGTTGAATTCCTTAAATGTAGAGTTTGCATCATGTTGAATCCTAAAATGTTGTAATGTTGAATGTTGTTGTAGACCGTGAAACTTCCATAAGCATGAAATTGAAAGTTCCTGTTTGTCGACCGACAAATTTTCGTTTACTCCCACCTGTTCTGTTGAGTAGTTCTGTTGACAGAACTACTGGGATTTTTTTTCCCATTAGTTCTGTGACTTAAAAGACTATGCTTTACACCTGGTTTCAATCTCAACTATTCCCACCTTTTCTGTTACGTAGTTCTGTCTGTCCCTTTATTTTCATATGGTTAGACTTTCAAATGGTCAGATTTTCAAATAGTCGCTTTCTAATCGTCACCCTTTCAAGTACAGTACAGTCAAGTGTTATTTATCAGCGTTTCAAATTGATTATTCGCAAACAACTTTACAGAGTAGAAGTGCAGAAAAGACTGACAGTTGTCAAATTGGCACTTATTGTCAGGTGTGACAGAAATTGTCACAAATCTAAGATAATCAAGGAAGACAGACTGTTTCAGTCAAAATTGACTATGAATATTGAATTGACAGTAGATGTCAAAACTGAAACGGTCATAACTAGGAAACTACTCGAGCTAGACATTCAGTTCGTAGCTCAAATGAAAGGAAAGAACAAAATCTACATTTTCTATGACAGCTGTGAAACTGACAGTTTTTGTCCGATGTTCGAGTAGTTTCCAAGGAAGGCCGTTTTAAATTTGACATCTGTCAGGTTGACATTATTTTTTTTGAGTTTTCCGTTGTTTATCTTGCATTTGTGACAGTTTCTGTCACATTTGACAGTAAGTGTCATTTTGACAGCTGTCAAAGACTTTTCCTATGATGAAGAAGTGGTTTAATAAAACTTTAAAATAATTCAACATTCTAGGAATTCAACATTTTGCGTAACAAAAAAACCCAACATTTTGGGAAATTATACATTTTGCGCTTTCAACATTATGAGAATTCAACATTTTGCGAAACGAAAAAAAAATAACATTTTGGGAAATTATACATTTTGCGCTTTCAACATTATGAGAATTCAACATTCTGATCCTAAAGGTTTTATTCGGACGGCTTCATTTGAAATTGAACTTTATTTCAACGACTCTAGGTTAGTAACTTGAAATTGTATGGAGATTGCAAATTTTTGTCTATTGCGGCTCGGCGTGCACACTCGTTTACCTTAATTTTGGGATGTCTTGTTCATGTTTCGTAAAATAGTTCCGCCTTCATTCCCCGCTTTGTGGGGTCGATTTAGTTTGTATACTATGTTTTTATTGTGACCAATGACCATTTGACCGTCTTATCCAAAACAATATAAAAAAGGCAAAAGTGTCGGCCCTCCTATTGCCGCCGGTTTTCGAGCAAGATATATCTAATATCCCTTGAGGATGTACCAGACGGTGATAGCGGCCCCTGAGGAAAATAAAGTATTCAGCAACGCGGATTACGTTAAGATTTGCCAACTCGCACGATGTTTATGCTAAAGTTGTACAATAAAAAATGATAAAAAGAAACAGTTTACCCGCATGATACTAATAAACATGCTGGTTTGGTCAAAATCTACGTGTAAGGTAACGCACCTACGCTAACGCATCTATGTGTGACGTGAACGGCGAGCTTTCAGGCTAATAGGCGAGCAACACATGGCGGAGACTAAGATCCAAAGTCTTGAACGGCGATGTTCAAAGTAGCTTGCCTATCGATATTCTATTGGTTGCATTTTGGAGAATGTGCTCAGGAACTTCACGACTTAATACCACCATCTCCTTTCTATCACAGGACAAGTAGACGTACGGCTCAGCACCACCCATATCTGGTAAATATACCACCCATTCGCACTAAGCGCTTTGCTTCTACATTTATTATGCGAACTGTCAAGGAGTGGAACTCATTGCCGTCGTCTGTCTTTCCTGATCACTACAACTTGGGTCTCTTCAAGGCAAGAGAGAATAGGTGTCTTCTAGCCCATTCTGCTCCATCGTTGGCTACATCGTCGCTTACCATCAGGTTAGATTGTGGCCAAAGGACAGTCAATTAAATAAATAAAAAAACGCACCCAATGCAAGGCATTGCTCATAAATTGTCTATTATGATGCGTGCTAAATCTCCAAATGCAAATTTCGGTTTAAAAGTTGTTTTTACAAAAACGAATAAGCTCTATATAACGCATATCAGAGGCCTACCGCACAAAGATACTTGCCACTGCTACGGGTGCTATGGTACTCAAAAGGTTGCGTTCCATAACATCTGTGTGGCCACAACGCGCTAAGTCCTTCAACCAAGTTCCGGCTTAGAAGACTTAAATATTTACCCACGTGTGGCAGGAAAACACAAATATCGTAACTGTTTTCAACTTCGCTAAGTTATAATGGAGCTCAGCTATTTTCTCACTTTTATCTTACTTCTGGAGGAATGGAGTATTCGTATATCGTAGTTATTTACAGGAAAGTCGATATTACTTAGGCGTAAAGTGTCCTTTACGCTTTTTTATTTCCAACGCCTGCGAAAATACATTTCTAACAATAAAAACATTAAGAATCGAATCAAATCATTAAGAGAGTTGAATTTTTTTTTTTTTTTTAATTAAAAATAACTATTTACTCATCCACTTCATTTGATCTTCGACTCGGTTAAACAATATACTAAATACTTTTTACAATAACTTAAGTTACTTGTCTTAAATTAAGTTAAGTTACTTTTCTAAATAAGAATATCGCCTCAGACTCACATCCACCAAATTAGCATTTTTCAATTTAGAAACTAATTTGACCTAAAAATACTTAAGTCAAATTAGTCAGCACCAATTTACGTGTATTCTTTAATTTTCTTTCAGCTAAATTTCTTATATTAGGATTGCCATTTAAAGTATTATGCTAATTTGAACTTTAGTTCTAACGGAACAAGATCTGCTGTAGTATTTGATACAATTTTAGTAATTTTAGTTAGCAACAGAATAGCCATCACAGTGTGACATAGATCCAACACCCGGCCAACTACACGACCGCACCCACACGACTACACAACTCATATTTATAATTCCCGTAGTAATGGTGAGCCTAAACAGCTGGGCGGAGTGACTTGAAATGTTGAGTGTTTATTAGATTGGTGCGTAGGGTATATTAAGGAAGGAATTTCTAAAATTCAACCCCTAAAGGGGTGCATTGAGGATTCAAGTTTATATGGACATAACTTCACGCGAGCGAAGTCCCCCGTGATTCCACTAGTAACGAAATAAGCGATTGCTGTTTTTATCTTACTTGCTGATACAACAAGCCAAAGGCCCACCTAATGTTAAGTCGTAGGTAACCATTACCTATAACAAAGTCTTACATGATATGAACGAGCCCTATGATTCACTGCCCTGCGTCCATCGGCTAGAGTCATACAGGTGTTAAGACTTATAAATAAATAAAATAACTAAATAAATAAATATTGGTGGACATTCCACACAGCACTATCTCGCCCCAAACAAAGCCAAAGCTTGTGATATGGGAACCAGATAGCTGACATATTACTTATATACTTTTTTTTTGTAAATACATACTTATGATATTATATAACACCCAGACAGTGAACAAACATCTATGTTCATCACACAATTGTTTGTTCATGGTGGGGATCGAACCCACGGCCTACGGCGCAGAAGGCAGAGCTACTACCAACTGAGCTGTGAAGGCTGTGTGTTATGTGCCTTAAATTTCACCAGCACCCACACCTTAAAAAAACACAGCAAAGCTGCTTCACGGTAGATATAAGCGTGGTGGTAGTACTTCACCAGACGAGCCGAACACAACACACTTTACTCTCCAATCTATCTTTAGAGCTGATTTCACCATGCTCCGTTAGTTACTAATCAAGGATTAAAGGCCGTTAAATCTAACCTTAGATGTCAAACGCGTACATTTTTACATATTTAACGGTCTTTTAATCCTTTGTTAATTTAACAGAGCATGGTGAAGTCGGCTCTTAGTCTCCACTACTATTACAACTTCTCTCCAATCGATGTCCAAAAAAAATGTAGGTAACATTGTAATCAGATACGGCCTCGTATATTTTAAAAGCATTTTCTGAGAAGTAAACCGGCATTCAGAAAAATAAGTCTGTGAAATTATTTATTATGAGATGCAAATATAGCGCTCGACATAAACATATTATTATTTGCATTTGTGAGTGATCATCAAATCGCGTCTTGAATAGCAATTCATTACCAACTGCCGAGGTTGAATGCTGATTATTCTGTCTCACAGCTATTCCGAAGTGCCTTCTCTATTATATATGTTTACCTACATTTGTAGACTACCAACATATTATATGAAGAGCTTGTGGCTTTGATAATAACGTGCAGCGCGGTCACCATTAGGATTGGTGACCGCAAGTAGCATTTACGTCTGAGCACCACCGTGCTTCGTAGGGCACGTTAAGCTGTCGGTCCTGGTGAATAAGCCATGACGGAGGCCTTAGGGTTGCCTAAAATTTCGACGGACATAGACGACATATCTAAAAGTGTTCATTATCTGACTTCATCATCATCATCAGTTTGAAGTACACGGCGGGACATAGGTCTCCCATTCATATCCAGGAAGAACGATTTTGAGGGCTCTTCATACATCGAAATCCCGCGATCTTCACACTTCGACGGTCCATAGGGTAAGAGGGCGTTCCATGCTTCACATTACACACTTTACATTCCTTAAAATATTTACTTAGAACGATATTTTAAAATACTATATTGTAAATTAAATTAGGTCACTGACTAAACGTCTGTAAAACGGAAATTTGAAAACTTGGAGTTAGTAAAAGGAAATGAGAGAAAACTAAAGGACTTGACTAAGACTTATTGACACCCTAAATGATAAAGAATAGACGAAGAACACGTTACTGTAGGTATCTACATAACATACGCCAGGTAGAAAATAAAAGGAAAAATACATAGGACAATGTGCGCTATATCTTTTTGTAGCAATTTTTTAAACCGTGAAGTAGAGTTAAAGCCCTTTGTGAAAGAGCTTTATCTCGTCACAAAAACTTACGGCACGAACGTTACTCAGGAAACTGATGGAAACTCAGAATGGAACTACGGGATCTATACTCGTAGATATAGTAATTATATATCAATAGTTTGTAGACATTCCACACAGCACTACTATCTGGCCTCAAACTAAGCAAAGCTTGTGCTATGGGAACCAGATATACTCGTACATCGGTCTCAGCTCTCAGCCCTAAAATCGATCTAAAGAAAACTTTGGCTGGTGACAAAACGTAGAATGTTACATCACTCGATGAAGGCGTAAGTACTTTATAGATACTTGATATAGGGCCTGCCTGATATTTTCATTCTGAACTTAAATAACTTTTTTTGATAAATAATATTCATCAGTAAAGTTGGCGGTATAAAATATTAGATTAAATTTATTCCAGTCAACTGGAACAGCTCTAATCGATTATAGTTGTTCAAGTTGACTGGATCTATAAAAGTACGGGGTCCGATTTAAATCATTATAAGTAGACCGTCTATTTGTCATTCATTTGTTTCTTTTGTGGGATTTAATGAAGACGTCAGGCAACAGTCGTCTCTTGTTTATTTGCTTGCAGTCCCTCTCCCAAAAAACAAGAACAGGGCTTTTCATTAGGTCTTGACACGGTCTACTTATTGTTGGAATAAAAATATTGCTCAAAGGGAATGCTCAGGTCTTTGTTCGTTTTATAAAATTCGCTTATTACTCTTGTTTGTTTAATTTATATTGTTCTTTTTGCATCCACTTTTATAATTTTTATACAGTTAGACTAACTCTTCGAATGAAAATCATTTTCTTACAGCATGCAATTATGTTGTGAGTAGATCAGTTTATGAAGCCATCGCGGTTACCTGAAATGGGCTAAACACTTTAGACTCTACTATAATTTTGATTAGTTAAAAGGTAGGTATAGAAATAATACCAGTTTGACCACCTATATTATTGTTTTTCAACGACTGTAAAATGTACCTTAAAGTTTTTTTGTTGCAGAATCTGAAGAACCAAATAATGACAACCAACTTGTGGGTGGAGCAGTCTTGGTACGACTACAAGCTGCGATGGGAGCCCAAGGAGTACGGTGGGGTCCATATGCTCCATGTTCCTTCAGACCACATCTGGAGGCCAGACATCGTGCTCTATAACAAGTGAGATCAACTCTACTTTGTTGCTTGCTTAAACGACTAATTAAACTTGAACTCTAAATTAATGAACAAAGCAGCGGTTCATGTCGGTACTTAACACGTGGTCGATTAAAAAAAACATTTAATAAATAAATTAATGTTTTATACTAAAGTACTTTATTGTTGAACAAACATCAAAGTTCAATATCAGTGGGAACTTGGAATACTTATCGAAACTAAATTTTTCAGTCCATTAGGTACAATCGATACCTTTTTACGTTAGGTGTCTTATCTTTTATTTTAAGATTCTAATTCATTCTTGATTCAAGGAGCTTGCGTTGTACGTGATGTGAACCACGGCCTTTTAAATATAGTGAGGAATTACAAGTTGACACGTTTTGAGAATGTGGTAGGTATAGGCGAAAATATGACAGGTAGGTAGGTCATTTTACTGTGTGTATAGTATAGTATCATAAATGTAGTTCTCTACATGCACCGCTGCTTAGTCAATTTTAAATGTTTTTCATAAGATCCAATTTAGTTTTTCTAATTATTATAACTCATCTTATTTAAATACCTATACCTTTATATTTTACACGATCTTTTACATCTAGTTCAGTCCCTATTTTTCCAGTACCCAAACACTGCTGCGTAAATCAACTGTAAATCAAAACTCAATTGACAACTTACAAAAAACAACATCTACTTAATAAACTTAATAAACAATGATAGGTACATTTACGACTCTTTGTCAAATCACACTCAATCGAATCAATCTCTTTGTAAAGTCACACGTTACACAACACTTTCCGAAAACGTCACTCTCACGTGCTAAAAAAACCTACTCAAAGAACGTTTCTATACTCAACATATTGTATGAGCAGAAGCAAAAAGCAGACAAAATAAGTGAAATGGCACAAAGTTAAAACAAGAAGTTTCCACAAGTTCATTGTATCGCGTCGTCTGAGGTTACACGAAACATTTTCGAAGATTCACTGTAATTTATGCAGGACCGGTACGCAATTGCTTTAGCATTGGACAATATCTGGCTCTTTTGTATTCAACGGTTATTGTACAAATACATTAATCCGAAGCTCTGCAAATAGTAAGAAAACATTTGCTGGAACGATCGATACAGTTCAGTAGGCATTCAAATTATAGCACTTTGTTTTGCAGAGTTCTTGCAAAATAAAAGTCGTAGTTTTCTTAATAGTATTCTTACGGCCTTCTGAAAGCTCGATCAAAACTAATCAGATGTCAAGTCACTCGCCATTTCAGTTATTACATCGAATTAGATAGAGATAGCAAGTGACTTGACATGCGATTCGTTTTGATCGAGCTTTCAGAAACCGGCCGTTAGCTTGTCGTTTGGTGAGTAAGTTAGATATATTTTGGATTGAGAGAGATATCCGTTTGCACACAAAGTTTCGTATAAAAATTAAGAAGAATTAATTAAATGACTTCTGACTCTTCAGAAAAAGCTTCGATCTCTGGTTGTGTATGAAAAATAATAAATAAGCTCTAAATATTTCTTTTAGTTTTCGACTGTCCCTGGCAGTCTCTAAGAAATAGCATGTATAATACTTTCATATTATTTCTGTGTTGTGGGTGGCATTCATTTTGTCCCACGTGCCACCTTCAAGCGGGTGGACTTTGATAAATGACCGGGATAGCAATCGTTACTCATTTCCGATCCTTTCCTTCGAATTGTGTGCGCAAGGACCGACTACATAATGTGTACCTTTTTGCTTTCGCCCTTAACCTGGGACCTTTTGAATTTACGCCGCCCCTTCTACCCTATAACACGATTAGCCAACTCCTGCCCAATAACTACATATTTCTTCCCAAGATTTTTTTGAATTTTTGTGATTTTTATAATTTCGTAGATATCTAATTCAAAAAATGTTAAGCCCAAATTAATTATGAAAAGTCTAACGTTACGATGCATGTGTGTTTTATTGGTCGTAAAGTGATGTATGTTTTTAAAGCCGTAGGTATTTTGAAGTAGGTAGTATTCGGGGAAACTCTGCATCAGAAAACTGTGCAACCTTGACGAGCCGGTACAGTTGACATAAATAACTAATGTGACAGTTGTATTTCCATTTACAGCTCCTGACAACGAAACGGTAAAATTAAATAGCGAGAACTACATTTTATGCAGTTAATAATATAGTGTTACACCAGACACAACAATATAATATTCACAGATATTTGAGTTTCACCATGTTAAGCGTCTAGGACATTGTTTGGAATAACAATACCTATTCACCTAAGTACACACGACATTATCACAAATACGCACCTCAACCTACGTACACGGTAGGTGTTTGTGCCGTAGAGGAGACACCGGACAGCTAGAGTGCCAGAAGCCGCGGGCTGGCTTGTAAACTTGCGTTCACATTGCAGTGCCGATGGAAACTTCGAGGTAACGTTGGCGACCAAGGCGACTATCTACCACCAGGGACTAGTGGAATGGAAACCACCCGCGATTTACAAGTCTTCCTGCGAAATAGACGTGGAATATTTTCCTTTCGACGAGCAAACGTGCGTTCTTAAGTTCGGTAGCTGGACGTACGACGGATTCAAGGTAATAGCACGCGGCTCGGCCACCATTCTCGCTGACCGCTCTGTTTGTCCGCAGCGCCGACGGCAACTACGAGGTGACCCTGATGACGAAGGCCACCGTCTACTACAACGGAATGGTCGTGTGGCAGCCGCCCGCCGTCTATAAGTCTTCGTGCTCGATCGACGTCGAGTTCTTTCCTTACGACGTGCAAACCTGTGTGCTTAAGTTAGGCAGCTGGACGTATGACGGCTTCAAGGTGACGCCCCGCTGAACGCTGCTTGGCGCCGCGTCGGGCCGTAGCGTAGGGCCCGCCGTCCCGGCATCTGTCCATGCAATAGCTTGTTGGCTCGAACGTATTTCGTCGTGTAATTTATTATTACTTTTCTGTCCATGTGGTATGTTAAACTCACTTTTACATACAGACTGTACAACAGTCGTATAGTTGAGGTTAGGAGCGCGCGGTCTCCGCCCGCTCCCTGCCCGGCTCGCTCCTTAGATCTGATATGTTGCAAGTTTACATTTTCTATTGCGATGGTGATGTTTTAAAGTATATGGAGTAGCGGTATGTCGACGTGCGTGACCACGAATGCTCCAGAATTTCCTCGGCCGGTTCCACTTAGCTCGTTCGGCCTTCCTCGCTCGACAAGGAAAGGTATAAAATTTTAAATGCCAGGTGATATGGGATGCAATAACGTCACTCGTTCCATTCCTTTCCGACACTTCCTGCTCCGTTTGCGTCTTTTCGCGCTCCAGAGTAATGAAACCTTTATCGATTCAAAATGTGTTCCTCTTTAAAACATCTATACGATTAGAAACCGGGAGTACGCGGATGGGCGCGATCCAGAGCTCACACCTCCCCAGTCCCATAGCTGGCTCCGCTCGCGCCACACACACGGACACACACACCGGCCACACAACGCTTGCTGCATGCTCCCCTAGGGTCGATGTACACTGAACTCACCGCATGACTCCGGCTTGCCTCCGAACCACTTGCATTCCCGATCACGGCGGCCGCTAGCCGCAAGACGCGGCCGCGGCCTGACACAGCTTTACACGATACCTTACACGCGAACAGGTTAAGCACAGCACGTGAAATCAGTCTGTGATATTGATGAGATTCATACATAAAAGCTCAATATACACTTACGAGCATAATAGTCATCATGTTGCATATTTTATACCTTTCCCTATTAGCGACTTTCCCACTGGCTGTATTAATATTGGTGTCGCTGGCAGTCCATTGCATGATATCTGTCTGTACTGTACACATAGGTGCTATTCTGTTGGATGTGAGACATGGTGATTCCATTTAAAGTCAAACCCAGAGCCCATACCTAACGCACCAATATAAAGTAGTAGGTGAGTAGCTGAACGGTTCGTTGGTGGAATTGGCCAAAACTATGTTCCGATTCTATCGGCGAAGTGTCCTTGCATGCTGTTACAACACTAAAACGAAGCTTTCGCCTAGTGCCACCACCTTGGATCACATCTTCAGTATCATTTAGTAGTATTGGATATAGTAAATACAAAGCCATCAAGTGAGTATGTGGCATGTTTGATCGGTGCTCGCACAAGGCGGAAGCTGGATGGACGGTGCATCCGCGCGACACACACACGCGCGGCGGAGCCGGCGCTTTTCACCTCCGTATCCGACTGTTTGTGCAATCGTTACAAATCGAGTGCCCTTCGCCAGGTCTGCGCGGCGGGCGGCGGCCAAGAGGCTATCGATGCTCAAACATCGGCATACGGAGGGAGCCATCATTCTGTATACTCTTGTCGTAAACTTCACGATCATTGGTTTTTCGGTGTTCTGTGTTCGCGTTGTTGTTTCTTAGCATGAATCGGAATATTGTTGTTGTCTTCATTAACAGCTATGTGATAAAGTGTCGTAAAGGATTTTATCCCAATTTATCCAGGTACATCCCACTTGGCACACTCTGTGATACTGTATTAGTGGCATATCTATTACTACGAAGGACACCTTGGACAGATAACTTATGTTTAGATGAAATGCTACACTCCTAGTGATCTAGCTGCAACAATAAAAGAAACATTGTACCTTTCTGGAAACTCTCTAGAATTTTACACATTGTGTGACAGGGTGCATGTATCGAATAAAGATTAAATACTGTGAAAGCAGCCAATAAATGCAATAATTAAATAGAAACTATAAATACATCACTTCTATTGCGTAGTACAGAGCCAAAGCTATATTCAAAATTCAAATTGTAAGAAACGAGAGCGTAATTTGAGCAAATCGTTGATCGATCATTCTTGTTTTTGCTCTTTACTACTCTTATAAGTTGATAGTTGTAACTTGCAATAAATGCATTAAATAATATACCGTATCAGAATAACCTAAGCTACCTAATTAATTATATTTGTTTCATAAATACATGTTTCTAGGTAAGTTTTATCAATGTGTTATGTGGTACGTAGACTTTTATGTCGTTTTAGAGTGAATTCAACCAACTCCAAGTTACGCTATCCGTCACATACAAATATTTCAGTCTTTGTTTTTGATACCTCAAAATTATAGGCGGAAATGTTTTTGTCTTACAGATAGCGTTACTCTGAGTTAGTCGAATCCACCCTAAGAGGACTTATAAAAACAAAAGGTGTATTACCCCAAAATTCAGTTAACATGCTTCTATAATTTTATGGATATGTAGCTTCATATTCCGAAAGCCAGCACAGCTCAGTTGGTAGTAGCTCTGCTGTCTGCGCTGTAGGCCGTGGGTTCGATCCCCACCGAGAACAAAACTTTGTGTGATGAACATAGATGTTTGTTCTTTGTCTGGGTGTTAAAGAACATTATAAGTATGCACTTACAAAAAAAAAGTATATTATATGTATTATATCAGCTATCTGGTTCCCATATTACAAGCTTATTCCCATATTAATGTACTACAGTTATACAATAAATAATTTCTGAAGCTTTGGCTTCGTTTTGGGCTAGATAGTGCTGTGTGGAAAGTCCACCAATATTTATTTATTTTATTTATATTTAATAATCATTAATAAAATAAATATTAACCATCATTGAGTGAGACGCCCTATTTTGCTTAGGTCCATTAGAATTGAAAGAGGGTAAATAAAACCATAGTTTCATAATGCTTATTATCAAAATATAATGAATAAGAATGTTTTCTATAAGTTAACTTGCACAGGTGGACTTGCGACACATGGATGAGCAGGCAGGCAGTAATGTGGTGTCTGTGGGGGTGGACCTATCTGAATTCTACATGTCAGTAGAGTGGGACATCCTTGAAGTACCGGCTGTCAGGTAAGTTGAAAAAACTACGCATGCCAGTACATAGGGGTATAGGATAGTGTTTCAGTGTTTCCTTATGACTACTTAAGCCCCCACCTACTTGATCCCATTCACATATTTGTAAAAGAACCCTTAACATGAAAGAAGAAAAAGATTACTGAACAAACTTTCGGGTACCTAGACCTACTGAAGTCGATCGACTCCGCAGGTTATTGTGAAATCGGAAAGAAGGCATTAGAATTGAAAAAATAATCCTAAACAATGATTCATTGGCGGAATCAATATTAGTGTAATAACTTGCAATAAAAACGACAAAGAAAAAAAATACACATTTGCGACGTGGCAATGTGCGTGTATACTACATGCGTCAGCTGAAAAGTCATGGTTTCACGTCATAATTCATAATAGTCGTACGACTTTTCTATTTTTACGAGCAAATATATCGTTACCGTACTTTACCTATCCAATGTGGTTTCATAGCTCAGTTCATAGTAGACCAACTGTTATGAACCTGGATTTGTATTAATACTGGGTGTTAAATTTTGTACTTTTATAATGTAGGTACTTATGTATGGGTACCACACAAAATTTGGTTCCCAAAGTAAATATTTAGGTACAAACTTTTTAGTCTGGGGCTAGATGTGAAATGTCCGTCAATTATTATGTATTTTTATTTTACTGTAGCCGTAAGCCAACGCAGTAACGTCTTATTTTATGTTGAAGTAAACCTACCATAATATTTGCTCTGAAGATTGTCGAAGCGACTCGCCTACTTCTGTGTTTACCTTCCACGCCCTCCGGGCCCGGTTCTGTTTTAGTTTTAGGTTAACGGCTCGAGAGGATCTTAAAGAACTAATTAATTTCGACGTATCGATCGTTAATTACATAACTTCTAAGTTTCGTGTCAGAGAAATCAGGTCCCTGTGGATGGTGTAATAAAGTCTGGCATAGTTTCTGTGTGGTTTTCCAGCTATATTGACTTTGAACGAAGCTGAAATAGATTTCCCAGATTTTTGAGGATTCATAGGCTGGTTTCCGCAACTAGGTCTGTATTTACAAATGCATACGTTATAGTAATATTTTTAGCTTATCTTTACTTTATTTGCTAACTACCTTCCAAAAAAGAAAATTTAAATATATCAAGGTTGGAAAAAGTTGTGCTCTAGATAATAATACGTACAATTTTCTCCCTGGCGCGGCGGCGGCGCTTTAGTACTTTGTTACCATTTATGTCCGCATAAGTGCTGCGTCGTTAATAGTAAAATGGGCCCAGAGCGAGACAAGCAGTGTAGTCATATCATAGCCGAGATATCAGGGCTTAAGTACAGATGCATTGGTATTGAGTATAAGTGCCTACTGGTTTTAACTTACAATCTCTAAGGATGTTGGCTAAGTGACATGCATAAAATTTAAGTGAGTTTCCTATTTCATTTTGTATATGTAGTAAATGTTGAAAGCCTTTTGAGTTCGTAAGCACTATATTATTCGTAAGGACTACCTCTATATAGTTTACTAGGCGCGGGACATTATTTGAAAAATGTATAGTTTTATAAAACATCCTACATAATAAGTGTACCTATTACAATTTAGCCATAAGTAATTCGACACAGTCCTAAAATTTTTATAAGTAAGTTACAACTAAGAATTTGTTCACTTTGTTCCTATGTTCTCGGGAACGCTTTGCACTTCTTTTACATTATGAATTATTTTATGAATTATTCGTCTACACTACACTAGTTCAAAACGTTTTGTTCCTTAGTTTTCTCAGTTTCACGTTGTCGAGGAACTGGTTGGTTTCGAATTTGAAATCGACTCGACACAACTCTAATTTAAAATTAAACGAGAGTGGGTAAGCGTGCGATATGACAAGCAGATAGATTACATTACATGTTACATAGATCAACTTTTGATACAAAAGTAGGTTTATTAAAGTGACAGCTCTACCAGTTCGTAGATATGAGTCTGAACTTAACTAAAGCGACATTTAAATTATTTGTAGCGCAATGCATGCTAGTGCGGCATTTGAACGAACGTAGATAGCACAACAATGCATAAATGAGCCGTCGGGTGGTCGGTCCTGACTCCTCAGCAAGGCGTCGGGCCGTTATCCAGGCACGGCCCTCAGCCAGAGTGTCATTACTACCCCGCGTCACTCGGCCCGACGCTCCTGACATCGCTTTTACGACGTGTATCCGCTTTGCAACGTTAAGCCTTGCTTGCTATAAAGGGTCCCGTCTGATACATTTACCATGAATTTTAACGGCTTAATGAGCTATGAAGTGGGAAAATGACTAAATCTGATGTAAAAATCACTTTAGACGGCTTTGGGTTGAGTTTAGCGTTTACTATTTCATGGGAGTTTTTGTCGAGCACCTACTTTTGATTTGGGAGTTACTCAGTGAGTTTTTAAAAAACACTGAATTAATTATAAGTGGAAATAAAACTAAATGATTATACGTGTACACCGATTTGGAGGTGGTTTAATAATGAATATAAAAGTACATGGGCGGATGCAGCCGGGCGATTGCAGACGGCTGTATCAGCAAACCTTAATTTCTAAGAACTGCATTGAAGATGTCAGCACAAACAATATTCTAGACTTAATCTAAGGCAGAAGGGTGAGGGGACAACATAACTACCTTTTTGTAGACTTTAATATTGAAAAAAATGTGTTTTCATAATATTCGCTTGAATGTGTTAGGGGTAGATTTATTAGTCATATAAATACGTTTAACTACATTAAATTACTTTTAGCTATTAAATTAAAGTAAAAATAATTAATTTATTTAAAATAAATAGTAAAAGCCGTAAAATTATTTAGACTTTGTATAAAATCTACCTTCTAAATATTATGCGTGAATTTCTTTCATAATTATTAATGTTCGCAAAGGAATAAAGCAAAACAACCTTGTATGGATGCCAAAACGAACCAGTCGACAACCTCAAAAGTAATTAGGAAAAGTTAAAGCATAAAAAAACTTTTATTCACTCTGAGCCAGCTGCAACGGGTAGGAAAAGTTAGTTTCCTTTGAAAAAGTTGACGACAGATATTGTCGTTCGTAATGCAGTTGGCTCGAGCTAAGCGGCGCAGGTTTAAAGCAACGCAAGTAAATCCATTTACAAACCGGTCTATAACAACAGCGTGCTTTTGAAACCTTTTATCATTGTTGTAAGCTCGGCTGGTCCGACTCCCTTTTTCACAATGCAATGCGACAGGCGAAACGTTAAAATTTGTAAAGGAATTCCTGCGACAGAAAATATACAGAGGTAATACCAGCTGTGAAATTATTACAGTAGACGATTTTTATTGTTCAAGTGCTCACTAATGTTATATTATCTAAACTGAAAACTGAAACAGCTTCACGACTTTGATCCAAAAGCACGGTAGATAGCCCTCAGATCTCTTATACTACATGCTCTAAATTTAATGAACACGATTTATATATTAGACGACCTTCACTAAAACGTCCCGAGAACTAGCAAGCCGAGTGAGCCGTGTGTTTTCAGATGATTTCCCCTGAAACGTTATAAAAGTCATATTCATATTTCCTTCGATGCTTTTACGATCCACTCAGTGAAATTACGTTTGTCGTACTCGACTCTATAAGCTCGATAAAAACATTGAATTTGGTTATGTCTGTTTAATTTTCTCGATAAGTCAAATAAAGGTTTAAATGTAAGATGTAATATAAGGAAATTATGTAATGTGTAATTTGGAGCTTCATAAATATAGTGTTCTTATTATTGTGCAGAAACGAGAAGTTCTACACATGTTGCGACGAGCCATATTTGGACATCACGTTTAACATCACGATGCGAAGGAAGACATTATTTTATACGGTGAACATTATTATTCCGTGCATGGGAATATCCTTCCTCACAGTACTGACGTTTTACCTGCCTTCAGATAGCGGGGAAAAGGTGAGTGACAGTTATACGTACAACGTAGTGTAAGCATTTTTAGCACCCGACCAAAAAGAGAAATGTTAATAAGTTTGAGAACTTTGTATTCTCTCCCTGAGCCCTCATAGCTCCAAAAATGAACCTTCAAATACACTTTGTATTTGAAGGTTCATTTTTTGTACGAAAACTAAATATAAAAAAATACCATTCAAGCTTTTTTTTATCGGTACAATATGTCCGTGTTCTTCGTTCCATGTTTGTTCCATGACAGCTCTGAACCCGAGCTATTAAGGGATATCGGACATAAAATTATAATTAAGTTCATCTCAAATTCCACGAAATGGAGTTTGAACTCCAGGGTCTGATATCATCTGATGGCTAATAAGATGAACAGATACCTACTATTGAAAAAAATGACGGGCTTTTAAAGTTGTCTTGTCATTTTATGTTTTATGTCAGTTCTTGTGGAATTATATCTCTTATTTATCTGTGTAGTTTATAGCCATGTTTTCATTAGCAATTTTATATTGATATGGCAACTATATCGATCGTGCGACCACCTCTAGAGTATAAAAGGTTATACACTCGAGGTGGTCGCATTGTCACCAAGTTTTAATTACAAATCTTGAAAACCCGCAAGATTTTATTAAACTTAATAATTTAGTGCCTGAGTTCGTTTAATGTGGTCTAGGAGATTTTTATCGTAGACTCCCTACGAGAATTAGAATTTAGGCGTAACTACGATGCAGCATGAGCTGCAATGGCTTACATGAGTAAGCCATTACATGCATTGCTTAGTCTGGGACTATATGAATTGTGTTAAAAACCCACCAATATTATTATTATATGTGTATATTATATTGTAAAAAATATTTATAATTTTTAATAATCTTTGTTTTATCAACAGGTGACCCTCTCTATATCAATATTGATTAGTCTTCACGTGTTCTTCCTGCTAGTTGTGGAGATTATACCTCCAACATCATTGGTTGTGCCCTTGCTAGGGAAGTACCTCATATTCGCTATGATACTCGTATCTATAAGGTAAGATAATATAACAATAAGCATTTTAAATTGTTGCATTAGACAGATTTTATTTTAATTGTTTATCTGAATCAATAAATTCATGTTCATAAGTTTTAGGGGTTTTGAGCTCACCACGTACACCAAAACAATATTGGGGTATAATTATGACAATGCGATGGCTTTAGTTTTCACCACAATATGAACCAACTGTTCAATTACAGTTTAGGCTGCTTATGCAAATAGACAGCTGTTTTTAAATGTTAGCTGTCATTTTTAACTGGATGGTTACAGTAATCGCCGGATATTTTGTTAGGAAATCAGTCTGCAAATAGAAGTAATAAATATTTATTTTAAAATTGCTACTAGTTTACAAAGCCAATATTTACTTATTTTAGTTTGGCTAAAATCGGAGAAGAAGAAATGAGAAAAGAGAAATTGGTACACATAGATACAGATCAAGCTCCACAAAGACGAAGAATAATGACGCTTACTAAAAGGAAATAAAAGCGCCTGATGTATTCGTTTGTACCTACGACGAAAAAAAGGCTATAGCGTGACGGCAAGCTTTGTACACAATATAATGAAAATTTAATCCCAAATAAAAGCCCGTATAGCTTTTTATTAAAGGCCCACCACGGCCACCACCTTATGATAATAAAAGTATGTAATAATTTAAATACCTTTAGCCGAGTTGGGCCGTTCACAATTTGCCGAATTTCCATATAAATTAAAGTCTCTTCCTAAACAAGTTATTTCAAACCAACTTTGGCTTTAAGAGCCAACATTTTTATAATTTTTATAGTTACGTATTTGCTGTATGGTGTTGTATACCATGTTGGTTAATTTTGAACTTTTTCCAAAACATTATCGGTACCTACTCGTTTCACGCGACGAGACTTAAAAACGAATGAGCAAAATATTCGTACGTTTTCGCGAAACCGCGTTCATTTTATATACGCTTTATACGTAAACCCATACACACACATATAGAATGGAATAATGAGCTTGTTATTGCTACGTAAGAAGCAAGTCGAGGTATTGTTTCGCCCCTCTAGGGTATACAAAATCAGAAAAGCCGGAGAAATTGAGGAACCTAAAATGGCCTACTTGCAACGTGTTGAAACATATACATAAACAGTCCGCAAATACTGACCTTTAGGCCGGCTAAGAGGATAGTTTTACATTATCTTCTTAGCTAGTCTTCTACTTCTTGTCGTGTCACTTTGTTCTTGCGAAACTGTGTGGTAAAATGATTTTAAGTGCGCCTCAAAGAGGCTCCTTTCGAGCACTTGACACAATGTTTTAGAACTTTTTAGGTTCTATGACGCGCTGGTTTCCTCACGATGTTTCCCTTCACAGTTTGAGAGTAGGTACTAATAGCACTGCACATATTTTTTTTGAACAGAAAAACTCATTGGTTCACGGCCGGTTTCTGAACCGCGACCTTAGGATCGAAAGGCGGGACAGCTACCACTAGACCACCAGTGCTCTCTTAGCCAGTACAAAAGTGTAATAGTCGAAAACAAATTGTCCGTCTAAAGTCAGATCCTAGACACCACTACTCCCTGTTATTAACCCACGTTTACACGGGTGGATGAAGGAGACACGCCTATTTAGGGCAAGCGTCTCGCTCTGAACTCCGATGCCCTAGTGTAAAAGCCTTGAAAGTCGACTAATCATTCGTTACCTACATTTTTTTATATAATAAATAACACCAATACTGTTTCTGTAATGTGAGGCTGGAGTAATACGCAATGTATCGGATATACCCACGGACTAACGAAAATAATTTCTTTCTCCCGTGATCCGAACTAACCTGACTTCGCCAATCCCACATGGTTGATGAGGGTAGATATTTTTCGTGTACAAACTGAATAAGTAGTGTTTTCGCTTACTTTTTGCCAAATTATCGATGGCGATAAAATAAATAAACAATTATTTTGTATTCTGAATTAAAGTACTAGACCAGATAAGCCATTATTATTATTATATACCTCTTAATCACCCCTTCTCAAACACGTCGATAAACAAGTTAAACAACATCCTGAACTAGGTTGCCTGGTACAGATTTCATTTGTTTATCTTACGAGCAACCTCGGGGCCTCTGAATATGGATGGAATTATTTTAATGAGATATTTGCGAGCAATTACGAGTTTTACTGAAACGAAGATATAAATTTGCATCGTACCATTCCACGAAATTAGTATTGACGGATAAATGATGAATTAATTTGAACTGTTTACGCCTGTCTTTTTTTAAACGAGGAATAAGCATTGTGACAGTGTTTTGTAGGAAAAAATATATATAAATCGTTATTTATTTGTTACTGGTGCTAAGCTTATCGTCACCACAGTTATCACTAAACTGGTCATGACGTTGACCTTCTGGTGGTCAAAAACTCCCGCCCCCAGAGTTGACTACTAGAAATTAATCATAGTACTTTAACGAAACCGTAGATATATAAATGCTTCTTTAAATAAAAAAGTTCGCAAATACTAAGTAATTATGTTTTACAGTATATGCGTCACGGTGGTTGTATTAAACGTCCATTTCCGATCACCACAAACCCACCGGATGGCGCCGTGGGTGAAAAGAGTGTTCATACACATCCTGCCGAGACTGCTGTTCATGAAGCGGCCGCAATACAAGTTCGACACCACGAGGTCAGTCCTTTATACTAGACTCCACTTTGATTTTATTTTAGCAGCTATCTGCTCTGATTTAGGGTCTCTATGCCGTATTTCAAATCGTACTATTTCTTGATTTAGTTGAATAATGTACCAACTGTTATTCTGTCACGAGCACTATCTCAGAATACTCGAAAAAGATCTGTATCCGTTGTCTTAACTATTATAATTTGTGATGAGTTTTGTTTTATGTTATTTCAATTAAAATTCCACCCTCCGGCTTTATGAAACCCTCAAGTTGAGTCTATAAGTGTTTGGCAGTAGATACAAGTGCGACCGACTTCATAAGGTGAGACTGAGCACCTAACTTCTGAACTTTCTTCAACCTCACAATTAAAGTCAAATTAGCTTGGACTTCTAATCTGGGTTGTTCCATCAGTAAGGCACGTGCATACTAGAGCAACATTTTAATAAATGGTTAATAGCGAGTGTGTACACTGGTATTATAACTGCTAGTAGCAGAAAGTAGCTTACATGATTATACGTAGGTACTTAAAAGTGTATGTTAAAAAAAGGTTAACTGGAAGAGCGAATTTAATGCTCTCTAGCATTCAATTCGCCTATGTACGATACATATGTACGCCTATGTACTATGTTAAATAATTAATGTAATTATTCCAATAAATCACTTCATAATTTGAAATCCGAGTATCATTGTGAATTATGACATTATATGACTTTGAATTTTATTTATTACGTCCAGAAATGCTTCGTCGTTAATCAGTGTGGACTAGCCTTTCGCTGAGCCGAGTTCGCCAACAAAGGTGTAATGTGCCCACTCATTCGAGCCGGTTGCCGAAACGACCGCACATTCGTAACCAGATTACATTTGGATGTTTGAAAACACAGAGATTTCCTTCGTTTCAATGCCAAGCAACTTTCATTTTAATTATAGCTTTTGAGCATTACAGTATGATCGTTGTTGGATTGAAGAGTCTTCATATACATACACGTTCATGTGGAAAGGTCCAAAGGTTGTCTGGAAGAGATCGCTCTCAGCGATAAGACCGCCCATTGTACTTCACTGAAACTTTTGAACTTTATTTTTGTTTTTAATGTGTTAAATGTCCTTGTGGTGTGCAATAAAGAGTTCTTCTATCTATCTAAAGGTAGAGTGAATACCAAACTCTTTATTTTGATAGCATTTTAGGCTGAAGAACGAAGCAATCGCTATCATCGTTTGACAAGGTAAACGGGCAAATCCTGGCAAATCAATGAGAAAATAATCCAATATAGCAATGATATCTTTTTTACTGAAAGGTTATATCGGTCTGACATCACGATCACTTAATTATATGGTCGTGGTCACATATTTGATTAAGCCTAAAACCGGGCTAGACTGTTTTGATTCGAATTACTTTGATTTTTTGATGGAGTGAGCGAAGCGAACGTAGATCTTTGCAGCAACTTAGGCGTGTATGTTTTTATTTATATATTCCGATAAAAATGAGTAAAATTGCTAAATTTACTCATCCCTAATGACTCATATTTAATGAGCTCGCCAATTTACGTAGGATAGGTAACTAAACATTCTCTCTTGTCGTGTCACTAGTTTCTTTCGAAACAGTGTGGTGAAAGGATTTTAAGTGCGCCTCAAGAGGCTCCTTTCGACCACTTGACACATGTTATAGAACTTTTTAGGTTCTACTACATGCCGGTTTCCTCACGATGTTTTCCTTCACCGTAAATTTTTGAACAAAACATTTAAAACTTTCATCGATTTAGAATATCGAGATATCACATCTTTGCCTGTAAAGCACGTTCGAAAGCCCGTATCTTCATTATCTACACTGCGAGCAAAAAGGTTCAAAGTCTATGGGGCAAATTTATGATTCCAAGCGCAATAATAGCACCATGGATTGATATTATCAATCTGTGAACACGAGCGCGGTAATTATGCGAAACATTGGCTGCATATTTCAAGCGCAATCAACACAGACGAGGCGGGAAATTCAGGAATGATTCTTGTGGTCGATTTCACCAGCCACTGTTATAATTCACTGGTGTCTATTAGCTAAGCGACTGGCGAGTGGTTTAATAGGCCGGTGCCGCCTGCGGCCGGAGTTACCGAACATTACGTAAATGGATCGATGTGGTCAGATTAGACGCCGGAGCCTAGTGCGAATCAATCTAAATGTGACTTTATGAACATGCCCGTGGGGCAGCCAAGGGGCCGGCAACGAGCCTCCCTCCATATTACTGGTGACTGATTCAATAGCTCTTCGAACCCGGAAATGTTCAGACGAGGGACGCTGCAATTTTCGGTAATTGTTTCTGAATCTACTGCAAATTTTGAGGAACGTTGCTCTAAAAATTAATGTTTTATTATTGAATAAATTTATATGATTTTTTTATAGTTTTTTTTTTGTATATATTTGAAGTTTTTGTACTGTCACATTTTAGGTAGGACATAGGATTTCTTGCAATACCAAGACTCGATTTTTCTAAAAACAGTCGAGTCATTGTCTAAAAACAGTCGAGTCATTGCATATAGGTAGGTGGCGCGCCGACGACGACGACGAGACGTTTAATTTCCGGCTAACGCAATTCAATAGTGCATGAGACAAAAACTTGCCAGGTTCGAGGTGCTGCTTCGTACCTGCCTCGTAGGCATCGTAGCTCCGTAGCTGTACCTACTTTCGAAGTATTTTTTTTTCTATTTATGTATAATAGACATCAGAAGTATTCTAAACATGATATTTTAACTAGTAATATACAAGGTGTTCCATAAGTTGTGTATATAAACTTCAGGGGGCTAAAGTACCCATCAATATGAACAACTTTTTCTAAGGAACCAACACTGTGAACGCGAAAAAAAAAACAGCTGTTTCATACAAAAATTCAATACCTACCAGGCTAAAATGTATGAAACAGCTGTATTTTTTTCGCGTTCACAGTGTATGTTCCTTAGAAAAAGTTGTTCATATTGATGAGTACTTTAGCCCCCTGAAGTTTATATACACAACTTATGGAACACCTTGTATATAAAAAAAGAAGGGCTTTTCGACCATACTGATCTATAACTAACATCGAAAAACACATCTCATATCCAAACAATCTCTAGATAAACCTATTTCAGACAAAAAAGCTACAAGGCTTGAAATAGAAGTTATTGATCGAGTGAGCGAAGCGAACGAAGATCTTAGTTTCAACTTGGGCGATTTGGCATTTTATGTATGTATGTATGTATGTATGTATGTATGTATGTATGTATGTTTGTCTGGCGATAACTTTAGAACCGTTGATCCGATCTGCATGAAATTTGATACGTCGATAGCTTGTACTTGAGAAATTTACTGGTAAGTATATGAGTAAAATCGGATGAAGGGTTTTTGAGATATGGGGTTTTTAAAGAGGGCAAAAATAAAAAAAGTTACATAAAAAAATCAAGTTACATGTCATATGAAAGGGCTTTGTTTGGACATTCCAAAACAATTTTTACTTTTTTTTTGGGACGCTCGGTTTTCGAGATAAAATTTAAAAAGTTAAATTAAGATAACCAGCGATCCAAGAGCTCCCATCTCTAAGAGTTTCGTTGACATCAAGGTTTTTCTACTGGTCGGCCAGTTCCTTTGATTTTTCTTATTTTTTTTTCTTGAAATAAATTAAGGAGGTACTCAGTTCTCATAAAATGGTAACGACGACTAGGTCTGATGATGGAGCCAAGGTCTGTTCAACGGAACTCTTCAATAAATAGGCCAATAGAGTTGAAACTTGGTAACCATACCAAGTTAGTAGACGGTAGTCAGAAAAAAGTCCAAAGATAATGTTTGGACTTGCCTCTGACTACTACCGACTCAAAGTTTTGATGCGTTCGTCGGGTCGCATCACGAGATCTCAGTTCGGGGCGAACTACTAGTACCTCTATAATCAACAATAGTTGTATGAAACCCTGTACGACTCGTTATATATCCATACTTCTCACAAAATAAATCATACCATTCAAATTTATCATGTATGGAATAATAACAACTGCAAAATGTGCGTATGTGCCAAATGTAATGTTTCGACGTACCTCTGACTACCTCCCTTTGACGGCCTCAAAGAACTTTGGTTTGGTACTTGGTACTAAAACATCTACCGTGCCTGGGGATCACAGTCGTGAAATTGTTACAGTTTTTTTTTCAGTTTTTCCAGGCAATCAAAGTCGTGCTGATTCTGTTTTTCTGTCTGTAAGTATATAAATGTCCCCAGGTCGCGGTACACAGCTTGCGGCGTGGTGGTGCGATGCGGCGGCGCAGCACGGCCGCTGTATCCGTACCGGCTGGCGGCGGCGGACGACGACTGTTGCGCGCCCGGCGCCTGGCCGCCGCCCGCGCCGCCGCCGCGTCCGCTCACTCGCACGCCCAGCAAGGAGGACCTCACGCACACCACATACCTCAACTCGGGGTAACTTACTATCATCATCAACCTGAACATTAGAGCCACTATAGCCTATGCATTCCCGGGAGAAACAATTTTCGTAAGTCCATCGAGTAGGGAAGGACTTTTTATCAGGTTTATTCCACTTGCACGCCCAGCAAGGAGGACCTCACGCACAACCACATACTTCAACTCGGGATAACTTACTATCATCATCAACCTGAACATTAGAGCCACTGTAGCCCCCCCTATGCATTCCCGGGAGTAACGATTTTCGTAAGTCCAACGAGTAGGGAAGGATTTTTTATCAGGTGTATTCCACTCGCACGCCCAGCAAGGAGGACCTCACGCACACCACATACCTCAACTCGGGGTAACTTACTATCATCATCAACCTAAACATTAGAGCCACTGTAGCCTACCCTATGCATTCCCGGGAGAAACGATTTTCGAATGTCCATCGAGTAGGGAAGGATTTTTTATCAGGTGTATTCCATTTGCACGCCCAGCAAGGAGGATCTCACGCACACCACATACCTCAACTCGGGGTAAATAACAAACATCAACAGCCTGAATTTTTGGAGCCATTGAAGGTCTCCCCAAACCCGGGAGAAACGATTTTCGTAAGTCTATCGAGTGGGGAAAGATAAAATAAATAAATGAAATGTGTTCATAAATCTGGTAACTATAAACGAGATCAGCTAATGCCGGCCGCTCGTGCCGTGCGTGTTTCAGCGGCTACATAGGCAATATTATACACGTGGCTGTTATAATGTTCGCGCGGCCAGTCCCAATTGTAGATATCAAAAAATGATATTTCAATGGCACTAAAACTGCATGGGTTGCTGCCAGCTGCTGCCATTTTAGTGTATCGATCCATTTGCTTCAAAACCGAAAATAATTTAACTGATCTTAGCTTGAAAAAAAAAATCCTTTGACCTATGAATTTATTTAACTGTTCAATTATTTTATGTTATCCGAATTTATTTTTACAATTATTAATATATTGTTTATTATTATTTTAATAAAGTACAATCGTACTACTCAAACCCTGACTTGTAATGATTTTTATTACCAACTAGATGACCCGGTGTACTTCGTATCACCTGTCCTAACGACATTAAAACTCTCCCTTCGCTTTAGGTAGAACAGTTTATATGGGAAAATGAAATTGTTGTTTTTACTATCTTTCTCGTAAGTTTTCCATATTTTCTCATATTTCCGTTAAACCTTCCCTGGACTACGACAAACATTTCAAAACCAAAATCAGCTAAATCGGCCCAGCCGTTCTCGAGTTTTAGCGAGACTAACGAACAGCAATTCATTTTTATATATATTAGAGATTATAGCAAAATTGATTATTCTAATTGTTTTTATGGTGTCTTTTAAATTCAATTTAAAAACACTTAACTTCGCGCTTTTTTAATATTATTACAACACTTGATGATGGACTTTATGACCTTGATGATAAGTTGAAACCATCACCTAGCGTTGCAACGCAAGACACACACGCTAGGAATGTGCCCTAGGAAGCCCTGCGTCCATTAACTCTACTAACTAGACTTATGGTATAAGTTACATTAAGATGTGTTTCCCAACAGCATGGGGGACAGTAACAGATTCGGGGGTAGTTGCCTCGTGCACGGCTCCAGCGAGGGCGGCGTGGCGGGTCTCGCCAGCACGGAGGACGAGACCCTGAGCCCCGTGCCCGAACCGCCGCCCGGCTTCAGCCACTCGGCCTGCCCGCCGGAGGTGCATCGCACCTGCTTCTGTGTGCGGTTCATAGCGGAACACACGAGGATGCTGGAAGAGTCTACAAAGGTTTGCTCGCACTATTCATAATATCGTCACAACCGCACCAGTTTGGTGTTTGGCCAAATTTTATTTAAAAAATATAAGTTAGTAAGTTATTAGTTAAAATCTTTGCTATAATTTAAACTAAAAACTGCTTGTAACTGATTTATTCGTGATTTATAATAATAAACTTACTAAAAATACGATAAACGAAAAGTGCGCCACGGATATATTTTTAAACATTTTTGTTTATCCAAGGTGAAAGAGGATTGGAAGTATGTGGCTATGGTGCTCGACCGACTATTCCTGTGGATATTCACGCTAGCCGTGCTGGTGGGCACGGCCGGCATCATCCTGCAAGCGCCCACGCTCTACGACGACCGAGTGCCCATCGACAAGCACTTCAACCAGTACGCTACCTCCACGCTAGTACGCTGCCCACCGCCGACGTAATCGTGATAATCTAGCACTAAGCCACTACGCCGATACGATACCACGCTACAACAATCGCTGACAGCACACCTTGTTATACGCATCGGCGAGTTTGTGCGGTTAATTATCGAGGTAACCTCATTAACTTGTTGAACCAGGTGTCGTATCAACGTAGAAACAATATGAAAATAAGTAATATTTATCAGCGGTATTTCAGCAAATGTAGCTCGCTCGCGAAACAGAAAGGTTAATCCACGCAAAACGCATGAGAAGAGGGAAGAGGCTGCTAACAAGAGACATGTCATGTTGTAAACTATTTTTAAGACTGATAGAAAACTAAACGAAGCGAAACATCACGAGCGAGTTGCCGATGCGTCAGCGATACTTTGCCGTTGCATCGCAACACCCAACGCACACCCGTCCCGCCCGGAACGTGTTCTATTCCACGACACGAAGTTTTATCTATTCCTAGTAATAAATTAGTATTTCATCTATCCTACTATATTCTTGCACCTAGTCCTAATGCTAATTATATTTTCTTTCCTATCGCTCGACGCCCCAAATTCTCCATAAATTGTCAACTTTGTAACGTGACAATAAATAGAAATGTTTGGTAGTGTTGTGTTTAACGTAAACTCGGTGGCGAACGTCTCACATAATCACAATAAAATTAGTTTTTTAAGAAACGATACACCACCAAATAATATTGTCTGTGTTCAATAAATATTCGTACTTCCATTTAGTTATATCGTAGTGCATAGCTCGATCTCACACAACACTCTCACAAGAATCATAATACTTAGTTTAACTATGTAATCTCCTAAACGCACCTCGCTATCTTACAGTTAGATACCTAATTAGTTGTGGCGGTATTCATTAATATTAGCGCTTAAGTAGACATCGAATCTATGATAGTCACTTTTACTCTTAAGTCTTACTGTTACTATCAGATTAAGTATTCTCTTCAAACTCTTCTAAGTATGTAATTATTTTGTCGTAGAATAGAACATGTACTTTTTACATAACGTAATACGATTTTATTAGAAAATATATTTTAAAAAAATTAAAAGATATATTTTAGTCGAAGTAAGTAGAGTGCGATATGTAGGTACTTTCATGAATCGAAGTTGTTTTATTATTCGTAAAATAATATGACAATGCTTTTAAAGAAATCGTATGTTACGAAAAGTTTATCACAATGGGTACAAAAAAAAACAATTTAACAGAAAAAACATTATTCCTCATGATAATTGAGTACAATATACTTAATAATATTTATCAATTTAATTTAAGTGATGATGCTCAATTTTACGAATGAGTAACATTTTATCAAGATCATTTTGAATACTATGTTTATTTTATAACGAGATTTTGGCACATTTTTTTTTAAATCCTTTTTTTGTTATATTTGGATTATTATATGTTATTTTGTAGCGTATGTGTAAATATAGCAAAAATAAAGTTTAATTAGTACGTGAAAAAATATATGTACCAAAATTCGGAATTGACAAATATTCATTGAAAGCTGTAGTTACATGTTAAGAAAATATAAACGATAATGATTGTGCAACATAAAATAAATGTAATAAAAGTAAAATGAGAAAATAATATTGTGAAGACATTATGAATAAAAAGGATAGCTACTTATTTTAAAAAAGTATGAGAACGAATAGAGAATGTGTTGGTGCGTAGCAATAGTTCTACCCTAATAAGCTATGGAATAATATAATAATTATGTACATGTATAATAATTATTATGTTATAGACAAATATACAATTTTATTAAGCACGTTGGACTGCTCGCAGTAGAGTAGCGCAGCTCAATAATAAATAGTAAAAAATAAGTTTGTAATTATCTATTTATATTGTTAATAAAACCGTTATACATAGAATCTACAACATTTTATTTTACTTCTTATTTCCCCTTACCTGTCAATAATTCGGGATGATCAAATACATTAGAAGCGGATTTTCGACGTTTGAGAATGTTGGCCATTATTGATGCTGTTTTTCTGCTTTCACTTACTAGCTGTAGAGCTAGGTCTATAGTTGGTTTATCTCTAGTTACATAATCATCAGATTTCATGGAACTCGACTTTGTTGTTTTTGTGGTCCTACGAACAACGGGAGTGGTCGTGCGTCCAAAGTGAGTAGTCGCACGCACAAGGTGAGTAGTTGTACTAATAGGAGTGGTCGTACGAACGGGGATAACCGTGTTCGTAGGCACAGTTTTTGTGCTAGTTCCTGCTGGTTTTAAATGTTCAGTAACTGTCTCTTTTTTTATAGTTTCCGTAGTATTGCTCATGTTGGATGAAGGTCCATCCTGTTTTATCGAATCGATGTTAACTTTTTCTGGGTTTTTCAACATATTTCTTATATCGTTTAAGCTTTCCAATTCCATTTCTTTCCAAGTTTGGAACTCGCGCTCCATTTTTGACTGGCTTTTATTTTGTTCCAATTCTTTTATAACTGATTTGATTTCATCTTTCAAATCAAACTTATCTGTGTTATTTTTATCTAGTTTGGTTAATATTTTATTATAAACTTCATGAATTTCATTTTCAGTGCTATTTTCTTTTTCAAGCAGCTTATCAATTTTGTTCACCACATTTTCTATTGGCACCTGTTTCTGTACATTTTCAATTTTGATCAAGTCTTCGTTTACATGCTTTGACAGGTCTTCGAATTCATGCTCCAACTTAGAGTTCATTTTAACTAAGCCAGACAAGTAGCTTTCAGTGTTTTTTTTCTCAATTTGATCATTATTTTTCGTATCTATTGATTCTAGTGTGGGTTTTGTCGTTCTAGAGTGATCCGTAGGCGTTGGTGTTACTGATGGAGTAATGTACGCATTGACAGGATTTGATGGATACAGTAGCGTAATGTTTTTGTTATTTTCTTGGCATTTCTGATAGCCTTGCACTATGCCGTCGTCCGAGAATGCTTGTCGCATTGCATATACCGAGCAATCGATTGTGTCTTTTAAGTCAACTGTCGCATCACTCAGCAATTTTCCAATACCAGATTGCACTGAAGATATTGAATTGGCTAATTCGCTAAAAAACGAAGCTGATGTCTGAAATAAGCACAAGATCCTTTTGATTTTTTTATACAGACATATAATAATTTAGTGCTGAATAATAGTCTGTGTAAATGTGTGATATAGATTGCAGTACAAAGTAAATGCCTTTATAAAAATTACAGAAACAATCAATATCTACCTATAGGTATAGGTGTTTATACCTATAGGTACCTTTAGTAATGACAAACATGTTTATAAGTATGGGGGTAATAAACAAAATAAATAACTTACCAGCGCCATTAAAGACGAAAATATTACCACTGCTATCTTCATAACGCTTTTAATAATCCTTTTGCTTTTTTGTTAATAAAATGTATCCTTGTCATTGTACCGAAGTCTAAGGATGGAATAATTGGCCCCTTGCTCGGGTTTAAAGTAAGTAAGTACCTACGTAAATATATTTGTTTAATCGAGAACCACACGCGTCAAACAGCTGTTCAAATATTAATTGTTAACGAATTATTGTTTTTGAATAACTTGAACACATAATCTGGCTACGCTTCAACCTACTCATCGTAGGCTTAAACTTTAAATAAAAAAATATATAATTAGCAAAGATCATTTATTTTTTGAATTTCTTACAGTAATATATCACATACTTTATACTTATACTTTAGACTTATAGTTCACTTGTAAGTGCCATTGATAAAAGCGGTCGTCTTGAATCTCAACTGTAAGTTGCTGTAAGTTGAGATTCAGAACAACTAACACGAAGTGCGAGAATGGCAGCGCTAATCATTACCTCTCACTCATACACTATTGTTGACATTAGTCACCTTTCACTCGCACTCGTGAGAGGTATATATTAGCGCCACCATTGTTGTATAATTTGTTTCTTTCTTGGCGCGGGTTACACGAGTTTTTAGAACAAATTCTGGATTGTATTGCTTGTATGGATTAGTAGGTATGCTTAAATATTGTTAATATAATTAGATAGACAGCTAAAGATTCAAGATCAGCAATACTTATATTAATTAAATATATTAAATTTTTACAATACATTATATTTATTATTGTCAGTTAAGAATTATTTTTAACTAACAAATATATAATCCATTTTTTAACACAATAACATTATTTGATGGTATAAATTTCATCATTTAAATTGTTGTCGTATTATGTTATCGCTAAGTAAAATTTTGAATAAGCATGGAGCTATTAAATATTGCCAAAAGCAAAGGATTAGCAGACAAGTTAAACATTTTTTTTCAGTTATATATAATTTAGTTGAATATACTTTGCACATTAATTGCCACCAGCGTAGTTATTATCTACTAAATAAATAGGCGTAGTTTGAACTCTTTGTTAAGCTCCGTATTCACATTCGGTATTACTCGTTTTAGAGCAAAACTATCGAGTAATACCCAATGTGAGTACGGAGCTTTAATCTAACCAAAATAAGGTAATTGACATAAGGTTAACCGAAATCTGTCAAACGTTTTATTAATATGTTGAAAAAAAAACAATGTCAATATTATAAGATCAGTGTAAAATCTGCCCGGACTGCTTTAATTCATTCTGTAGAGTATTGCGTAAATATTATATTATAATTTTGTAGAATAATATTACATTTTTTTTTTACTTTTCGTCTTAGGGCGGATTCGATCATCTCAGAGTAACGCTACACGTCAGATAAAAGAATTTCTGTTTTTGTTTTTGACAAGTCTAATGAACAGACTTATTATGATAGTCGAGTCGAATCCACCCAAGTAATATCATATATTTTTAGTAATTCATATAGTATAATCATATATTTTTGTAATGACGAGCAATCATTATTTTACGAATTATTGTTCGTCATTACGCATTATATTTGCTGCCTAGCCTGCGCTTACGTGTATTGTGTGTATAAACTTAAATAATAGCATGAATAGAGCGCCATCTACAAATACTTTCAAAAACAACATTTAACATACCTATTAAATCCGACAATATTTGCCAATATTAGTTGCTGAGCTGTCTGATCATAAGATTACAGTTTGGCACAACTTGAGCATATTTATTAGCTACTTCGTCGCACGATCTTAATACTTTTCTCTCATAAAAGGCTAAAGTATAAATAAAACATCTATCTTAATAGGTACTGTGTGTAAATAAAAAAAGTGCATTTACAATAAAAATATGATTTTCAACAGGATAAAAAGTAAAAATAAATAAAACGGAATTCATGTACCATTAAAAAAATTATATAAACATTGTGATATAATATAAATAATAATAATTAAGGTACTTACAGTGGAATGTTGCAAGTTTTATTCCACTATTACATTTACGACATAAAATAACTAATAAAAACGTTGCCTCAATTTAAAGTTACTGGCAATGATCGGCCATGCTGAATCACTTGAAGCGTAGGTACACGATTTGTTATTTTATAAAGTCATACTAGCTATTCTCACAAATAAGCTTACGTTAAACTATTGTAACAAATGTCAATTGTTTGTACAAATTAGTAAAATACACTAAATTACTTAAACTACTTGAACACTTCATACATTTTTCGTATCCACTTTTAGTTAATGCGAAAATAGTAATTTTTAACTACTCAAATGCGAATTTACCACAAGTAACATTTCTGGTTTGTAAATGCTATTTCAATATTATTTACTGGATGCACGTTGATGTTGGTGATTTGATTATAAGAGTGTCTCGTTACAATGTTTTTTAATTAATAAACTATCCAATATCTTTGTATACAAAAGGTAATTGTAAAATGCACAATCTAGTAAAAATCTGTTATCATATTCAAACTCGCTTGTTCATTTTTAATTATAGTTATTTTCACATTATTTTCAACACAATAAATAATTGCTTGTTTTTCTAGGGCGTTAACCTTTCTCTACACATAAGTTGACAACTCACACATTCCATTCACAATAACAAGTGCGAAAGAGATGCACGTCACCGATGCGTAGCGAGGAGCGAGCGAGACGGTAAATACCCACACCACGTGATATGTTGCGAAGCTAGATATAGATAGAGAGACGTTTAGTTTTTTTTTTAATTTGTATGTATAATAAAAAATATACATTAAATATTGGAATAATAATACAACAAAGTTATTTAGTATTGACACAATTCGTGTTTAATCTTGTTTGCGCACATTACAATAACCGTGTGTACACCTCATTAAAAGTATTTAGCTGATTATGTCAACAGACGAAGAACATCTCTAAAACTACAAAAATTATACCTAGTGATATTACATAATTGCTTTTGATACACGTGTTTATTGAGTAAAACATTTATATAATACTAGCTGGTGCCCGCGACTTCGTCTGCGCAGGATTAGTATTTCGAATAGCTTATATTAGCGTGGCGTAGTACATATTATTATGTGTAACTCTAGCAGTTTTGGATAGCTCGCAGATGGTAAATTTTTTCCTACTTACTTGACACTTATCGTCATATTTTGGACAATTCACACAATATCTTTATAAATTGTAGCCTATTTGTTATTCTGATGTATAAGCTATATTATTGTAAAGTTTCATTAAAACTCCATTCAGTAGTTTTTACGTGAAACATCCATACTTACAAACTTTTGCGTTTATAATATTAGTAGGATTACACCATATTTTTTACGTACTTACATACTAATTAATTTGTATTTGAGTGTTAATAATACCATTTAAATATCGAAATTTTTAAATTGCCACCAAGAGATATGTTTGATGTACAGGTACAACCATTTTCAATTTCTAAAAGGTAAGAATGAATATTTTTTTCTATAAATGATCTAATAATAATAATCATGTAAATAGCTACTCTGAGTAAGTTTACAATTTACTTGTGTAAAACTTTATTTTTTATAAAATATTTAATTCTTAGTAATAATATCTTAAAACATGATAAACATTGAATCAAAAACATAATTTAGATACATAACCTAGAGAATTTAGAAATAGCCAATATAATGATTGAATAGGAGATCACTAAAATACGTTATTAGTCTAATCCGCAACCACCATGACTATCTTTACTCCATTCAAAAGATCATATCAAAATACTTCCATGACATTAAAAGTTCACAAAAATAATGATTTTATTTTGATAAAAACATTCATAAAAAATAAGCTTACCCGTTTCATGGCGTGGCGGCTTCGGTATTATCGCTGGAAGTGGAGGCGTCCCGTTCCGGTGGTATTGGTAGATTCAGCGGTGTATCTTCTTTGGACAAGTCTCGTTTAGGTGGTATGGGCGCTCCGTTGAGCTTCGGCAGAGGAGGTATAGGCGGCGTGGGCGAGTGCTCGCGCGAGTTGGATGTCGACTGTGCATTGGGCACAGGGAAACCGTTCGCCATCCGCTGGTAATGAGCCTTCCATTTATTAGCTGGTGGCGTGTAGTTGAGATGGTCGTACTGCATTTCTGTAACAGCAACCGATCGTATGAAACCATTGAAAACTGAATAAGGTGCTAGCTAAATGCGATTGATTAGTGTTTACACTAACATTCCCAAAATATGCCAATATAATATCTAAACTTATTAGACAGCATATATTGATTAAATGCTTCATTCACCCACCCTAACATTCGTGAGTAAGTTGCTCGGAATGCATTTCATAATATTTAATTAATGTTCATTTTGCACCGCTCACGTAATTCATCATTCATCTGTCAAATCTCTCTTAGTAACCCAGTACCTACTCCTTTGAGGATATCTAAGAGAGTTAGCCAGAGGCAGTCCAACATTAGATACATTTCTCTGTTGGTCATACATTTACAATGATAGTATTGAGCCCTTACCATCTACCGACTTCCCGTGATCATTAATATCTTCGGTCTATCGGATGAAGGGGCGCCCTAGGCATTATGTGCATTAATAAATTACTTCAAGAAACACCTACCATATCCTTCCTTATGTTTGATTTCATCATAAACATGGTCCAGCTTATTGTCGTCCACATACTGGTATAAGTTGGGGTTGTTGGCATCAGCATCCTTATTCTTCATACATGATAGCGGGTCGTAGCCTGTAACAAATAACATTGTTAGGATATTTTTTTATCAGACGTCACGTCGCTGCAAATACTAGTAACAACTATCATTAAATAGATGTAGAGCACTGGTGGTCTAGTGGTAGCGGCCCCGCCTTCCGATCCTAAGGTCGTGGGTTCGAAACCGGTCGTGAACCAATGAGTTTTTCTGTTCAAAAATTTATGTGCACATTGCCATTACTCTCAAACGGTGAAGGAAAACATCGTGAGGAAACCGGCATGTCGTAGAACCTAAAAACTTCTATAACATGTGCCAAGTGCTCGAAAGGAGCCTCTTGAGGCGCACTTAAAATCCTTTCACCACACTGTTTCGAAAGAAACTGGTGACCAGACAAGAGAGAAGAGATTAGATAGATAAAAGAGAAGTTGCTATACCCTGTTAAGGCTGGTCAATCCCATGCCTTCCAGACTAGTTCTAAATCCCTATTTTTACATTTTTAACTGTATAATCTCAAGGATATAGACTTCAGCAGACGAAAATATTTTAATTATCGAATTTACACACCAGGCATAAAAAAACGCATTTTTTCTCGTTTTGCTAGCGTTGCTGTAAAAGACTTGGAAACAAAATCGAAACGTTAAATTGTGGGTCACCATGTACCCCACAGAATAACGTGGACTTTTTTATTCAACTTATACCTTCATACTATAAAATGGTGCTTAAATTTAAATAATGTTTGAAATTAGCGCTGTCTCTGTTTGCCTTTATGCATTGGTAAGAGATATGGCAATAGTTTAAGCTTAGTTTATCGTTTGACAGATTTTTTGTAGCAAGGCCGATTATGTTTAAACCACACCCTCGAACCGAAACACAGGAACGCTGCTTAGGCGGCTGAAATAGGCATTGCGGAGTACATCCCCGGGAGGAGCCCTTAACAAAAAGATCTAATACTCTTCTGTTCTGCATAAATGATACTTACTATCGCCAGAACTTGAAGCGTTATTCCTCAGTTTCTCCAACGTGGCGTTGTTCAGTTTGCCCGGGCCGAGATTGTTCAAAATATGCGTTCCATTGTTCAGCAGAGTAGTAGAATCATCTGACGGAATCGTTGGTCCCTGGTACGCGTACACTGGATTGTCGAAATGCTGCTGTTCTGTAAACAAAATAAGGACTTACATATCCTTTCCTACTTCTACTAATATGTAAATGCGAATACGATGTTCGAATGATTGTCGCCCAATCAAGCCCTAACCACCGAACCGATACTGTGGGTCTACTCTACAAAACAATTATCGATTCTACGTATTGACATTTTGAAATACACTGCTTGGTTTGCGAGGCAAAGAGAACTCTACTATTGAATCTTTTCGAAGTTGCACTGCAGTGTATTTCAAAATTTAAATACGATCTTCGTTTATCGTTTTGAGGAGTACATCGTCTGATACTTAGAAGTGACATAGTTCGTAACCTAGCTACATTAAGCTAATTAATTAGTACATTAAGCTGCTTTTTTATCGAAAATTTATTTATCACTACGTAGTATAAAACAAAGTCGCTTTCTCTGTCCCTATATCCCTATATATGCTTAAATCTTTAAAACTACGCAACGGATTTTGATGCGGTATTTTTTTGTAGAAAGAGTGATTCAAGAGGAAGGTTTATATGCATAATACAAGCATAGGGACGGGCAAGCATCTCTTAGGGATAACCCACAATAACCGTGCGAAGCCGGGGCGGGTCGCTAGTAGTTTAATAAATGCGAATGCTGCAGACTTCTATGAAAAACATTAAGCTAAATTTTATATCTATTAAAAAAAGCTCAAGTTGTAATTTTTTTTATACTTGCTGATGGCACTAGATGCACTAGCAGATAGCCCACCTGATGTTATGTGGTAACCATCACCTTCAACAAAGCACTGCCTCGTAAGTAACGCCCGATAAACCCTACGATGCACTGCCCTACGTCCATTAACTTGAGGCATACAGAAATTAAGCCTCATATGCCTTTAATTTCACAAATGATTATGAGTATAGTTACCCGGCTGCGCATTGGGGTCCGCCGTGTAATGCACGTGCGCTATCTCTCGCTTGAGGTTGCGCACTCGCTTGCGGTAGTAGAGGAACACGAGAACCGCGGCCGCAGAGCACAGCAGAACTAAGATCACCATCACCGCCGTCAGACCTGAGTTCGATGACACTGGAAAAAGTAGGTATTATTACATATTGGCAATTTTTTTTAATACTACTTGCTGATATAACTAGCAGATAGCCCACATAATGTACGCAAAATGACAGCCTTCACAGCTCAGTTGGTAATAACTCTGCCTTGATGAACATTTTATCTACACTAATCTACACTAATATTATAAAGAGGAAAGATTTGTATTTTTGTATGTTTGTATTTTTGTATGTAACGAATAGGCTCAAAAACTACTGGTCCGATTTCAAAGATTCTTTCACCATTAGAATGCTACATTATCCCTGAGTAACATAGGCTATATTATATTTTCAAAAAAAACAGGGATCCTTACTAAAACTCCAATAATGTAACCCAAGGTGGAAAACAAAAACCTTACATCGCGTGCGCTGCGAAAACTATTGATGATAGAACAAAATAATGTACTACGATTTT
This sequence comes from Chloroclysta siterata, assembly GCA_932294275.1. Lineage (NCBI taxonomy): Eukaryota > Metazoa > Arthropoda > Insecta > Lepidoptera > Geometridae > Chloroclysta > Chloroclysta siterata. Next base: position 15,924,900 of record OW028595.1, on the reverse strand, counting down.
GTAGAACACGTCATCATCTACAAAAAATGTCGCGACAGCATATGTCTTACTATTATAGTTATGTCACAATAAGTGTTATTTAATTATAAAAAAATTATTGAAATGCCGCCGCTAGAAAAGGGTCTTTATTTTTACCTTGGTATTAATCCTTATCCATAAAATAATATCATAATTAAGACGGTTTCAATACCTATAGATTACTTCTTAAATTTTTCAAATCGGACATTCCATTCAAAAGATATGGCGAAATTAAAAATGTTAACGGGTCCACGGGTCACGCACGGGGTGCGATTTCACACACTCAAGGAGAAGGACGTGTAAATGTATCAAATAAGTAGACGCGAGGCTCGAACCCACGGTCTAAGTTTATCCTAAAATGTTCAAAAAATGTATGACCACCCATGCGAAGCCGGGACAGGCCGCTAGTATTATATATTATAAGTAAGAATTTACAAAAAAAATAAGTATATAATATGTATTATATCAGCTATCTGGTTCCCATATTACAAGCTTTGGCTTAGTTTGGGCCTAGATAGTGCTGTGTGAAAAGTCCGCCAATATTTTGTTTATATTTATTTTAATGTTACGTGGCAACCATCACCTATAATAAAGTATTGCCTCGCAAGTCACGCACGATATAATCGCGCCCTACGATGCACTGCTCTGCGTCCATTAACTTGTAGCATACAGATGTTAAGCCTTATGTGTCTGCAATTTAATTTAATGGCAACCACACCCTCCAAACTGAAACACAACAACGCTGCTTGGCGGCATAAATAGGCATGGTACTAGTACTTCCCCAGACGAGCCCATCACTAAGAGCTCTACTACTCTCAAGTTTATCACATATCATGTTACAGCACATAGGCATCCACCGAACTAAGCAAAACTTCTTCTTCCTGTCATGTCACTAGTTCTTTGTGACAGAGTGGTGAAAAGATTTTAAGTGAAGAAGCGAAGCCAGTGAGACTAGTTCAAAATCTTTAGGTCCAGCCACTTGTTTCAGAATAATAATTTAAGAACACAGAAAATATGGGACTCTCTAACACAGGTTCTAAAACTTAACAGAAGAGATCCCAACCCGATTTTTAAACATGGATTTCATGGACGAGTTTTAACAATTAAAAAGATTTTTGAATGTAATATTGATGCACATTCAATTTTATTAGTATGACTCACTGTTGGCCTTGTCGATATAGACAGCGTCTCGCGCTGGCACGTCGCAACGCTCGCCGATGAAGCCGCGGTGACACACGCAGCCTTGCACCGGGTCGCACTCCCAGTTACCCTTCGTCGAGCAGTTGCAAGCCTCCATGCAGTGGTCGCCGAAGTAGCCCTCGGGGCAAACTGTAACACGAATGTATATAAATTAAGGCGAAGACAAGAGCTAATGTGACTCTCTTCATTTTGATCGATAAAAGTTTTCCTACTTAAAAGCTTGCTTATGTACGAAAACTAGTAAAGCAAACTTTTGAGTAGGAAAACATGTATCGATCAAAATGATTTTTTTACTAAACTGTGTGCAATGTGATTGCACACAAGATGGTTGATTGCGATTTTTCAAAAATGAGTTTAGTGATTTTATATCTTTCAACATGTCGAAACGTGCGAGCGAGAAGTTGTTTGATAGTTGTCAGCCCCTTAAAGTATATTAGCGCAGGCCGAACTTACAGCTTGCAACACCAGGGGTATTAATCGCGTTGTCGCGTTGCCGATCACAATTTAAAACGCCCTTTTTGGGTAGCTCCATACTGTATTTCCCCGGAAGAAACGGTAGCTTCACAAAGAAGCAGTAGCTAGTGTAGGGAATGAATAACCGAAAAATTGCAATATCTTTATTTATAGATTTAACGACAAATCGATCAATTCTTTGAATATAGACAATTCTTGCGGTATTAAAAGCTACGAGTTGAACAGGTTTTTTTATGAATCGCAGTGCTACCTCTCGCTTCGCTAGTGTCCCGGCAACCCCCGCACCCTGGGTGGCCCGAATCTATATTATTTTTTTGTTGTTGTTATGTTTGGATATGTATTCGGCACGCCCCACCACCCGCCGTTTGAGAGCACTGGTGGTCTAGTGGTAACGGTCCCGCCTTTCGATCCTAAGGTCGTGGGTTCGAAACCGGTCGTGCACCAATAAGTTTCTCTGTTCAAAAATTTATGTGCACAATGCCAGTACTCTCAAACGGTGAAGGAAAACATCGTGAGGAAACCGGCATGTTTAAGAAGCTAAGAAGTTGTATAACATGTGTCTAGTGCTCGAAAGGAAGCTCTTGAGGCGCACTTAAAATCCTTTCAAAGTCAAAGTCAAAAGGTATTTATTCAATAAAATCACAAGGATAACTTTGAAACGTCTTAAAGCTAGATGAATCTAGGTGCCAGTTCCACGCGACCAAAGCCTAGAAGAACAGGCAACAAACTTACGGCTTGGTTCCTACCGTTCTTTTGTATGATCCTTTTACAATGTAATACAATATTGAAGTTTAGTGAGGCGTAGGCATACAGTCACACTTTCACCACACTGTTTCGAAAGAAACTAGTGTTACGACAAGAGACAAAGGGAGAGACCACCCGCCGTAAGGTAATGAGTAGAGAGCGTATACTTGCTTACACTGTGTGCAGTAGAGTCCGGTGTAGCCGGGCGCGCAGCGGCAGTAGCCGTCGTTGGGTCGGCAGGCGGCGCCGCGCGCGCAGCGGCACGCCTGCGCACACCCCGCGCCCCACCACCCGCCGGGACACGCCTCCCCGCACGACGATCCACGCCAACCCGGCAGGCACTGGCATTCACCTGCCAATTACACACACATTACAAAGATACCTAAGAAATTAATGAATGAATAGTATATTATGCAATTAGTGAATAAAGGACGGATTTAAAGCGAGGGCCATAGATGAATCAAGAGCCAGTGAAGGATTCTAACGACTGAATTACGAGAATGATTCACGTGTTACAATCCTGAGGGACGCGAGTGATTCATGGCCCTCGATATAAATCCGTTTTATTCAAGAGTTGCATACTATACTTTATACCATGACTATGAGAAAAAGAAAGATTTAAGCGAAAATATACATTTAATGAAGAAAAAAAGAAGGTTAAATTAATTAAAATAGAACAAAAAACAATTTTAATTCTAATGTCGACCAATCAAATCTCGAAGAGTTATTTGCCCAAAGAGTTTGTATGTCGAGTATTCTTTTCACAAGAAATTTGTATCGAGTCTTTTTTACGCAAGGAGGTTGTATAGCATTGAAATTGAGGACGAATGTATTGATGTATTCTAAATTCAAACACCAAAACAGTGATTAAAAGTCCTTTTTAATCATTGTTTTCAGTGAATAAAATAAGCTTTTTAGAGGGGGAATGGTATAAAATAATTACACTTGAATCACTCCCTCACTTGCTCGTGATTATCTATGGCCCTCGCTTTAAATCCGTCCTTTATTCACTAATTGCATAATATACTATATTGGACAACATATAAACTAATAAACAAATGAAACAATTACAGTATAAAGACTAGTACAGTAGTAAGAACTAATATGACGACTTTTTAGTCGCGTGGCATTACATAAGTTATTTATAAAATAAGAATGGGTAGTTTTAAAAATTAACCCTCTACCACCTACCACCTAATCTTGTCACACAACCACCTACCATACGTCTCACAGACGGGCGAGTGAAAAGAACTTCGTACGTAAAATCCAAGGGTGAAAGGTTTGGTTTTTGAATTAAAATCTATCAAAATACATATCAAAGTATTTATTATAGTAAACAAGGCGCAGAAAACTTAATATGTTTTCTTAAAATCTTAATTTGTTTGAAACAACTATTAATTCTATCTTAAAAAAATTGTTATTCAAAAAACGAGTTCTATAAAAATAATAAAATCACATGAGATAGGATTTTTTTCTTTCTGTTTATAAAAATAGAATAATCAACAAGACATATAAAATAATCACTGTCTCACTATAATCACATCTATTGCAAAATTGCAAGGCATCAATCTTATAAATTTTCCTGACTGAGAATGCACATTTCGTAGGAGCATTCGATACAAATTGGCTTGTTTCACTCAACACACATGTATTGTGTCCTGTGTTTCTCTTTAGGTGATTTCCGGTTTCTTCGTAACATCATCTACGTCTGGCATATGATGCATACTCGACAGAGTGATCACTGCTTTATTTGGTTTTGGGACGTTAGATGATATAGTTATATCTTTTGTGAAACCTAAGATCGTTAAAGTTCAATAACACTATCATTAGAAGCCATTTTAAAGAGAAACAAAAAAAAAACCAAATTTAAAAAAGTCACGCAACCACCTACCATCCGTCTCACAGACGGACAACAACAGTTTTTTAGTTACCAGTGATAAACGCGTGCAACTCCGACCACGACGAGCGTTTGTGCGGCACTGAGGGACGCGGCAAGAAGGTACAGGGACGTACAAGATGATACGTGCTTTGCGCGCCAAAATATTACCGATTTTAATTTCCTTGCGTCTGTGAGACGTATGTCAGGTGGTTAAGGGTTAAGTATCGTTTTACTAGTTGTTTCACAATTCTTCAAAAACGACTATCGTTTCTGGCCATCTCAATTTGACAGTGACAGTTATTAACCGGTGAGTGTCCATTAGGCTAGGTAGCTTCCTACCCATTAACCAAATTTCCAACACCATAGATCATCAATTGCTTTATTTACTGGTCCCTAACGTAGCAAAAGTGCAATGACCGCTTACCGGTGACGTGATGACAATCCGCGCCATTCTTGCAGTTGCAATGCTTCCCGCAGTCGCGTCCGTACGTGCCAAGTGGACAGGGGAACTCGCAAGACACTCCCGTGAAGCCGCTCTCACACGTGTACTTTCCGGTCACAGGATCGCATGTTGTGTTTACTGAAATAGGTTAATAGTAAGCTGATGGACCTTACAAAATATATGAAACACGCGAAGTTCTTGGGTGCATTAGAAGAAGGAGCAATATTGCTCGTTCAGATGATTTATGACCGAGTTTGCAGCGAGTGTTTAACACGATTATAGTTACCTAACGGCGAGTGCGGGCAACGTTGCGAGCAGCCCGCGCCGTAGGAGCCCGGCGCGCAGGGCTGCGTGCAGGTGGGGCCCGCCCAGCCGGCCGCGCACGCGCAGCGGTTGGTGCCGGACACGCACGACGAGTTGTTGGCGCACGCGCACTGCTCCGAACACTCCGAGCCGAACGTGCCCGGCTCGCATTTCGCTAGCGTCTCGCAACTCACGCCTACAGGGAAAAATTAATGAACATTCTTTATTTGTTATTGTTAATTTGTTTATTTTCTCTCAGCAAAGTAGGTAGCTTAAACAATCTAGGTTTATCTAAAAAGTGGTTTGATGCGAGGTTTCTTTTTCGTCTTTATTTTGGATAAGAATAATTTTACCTTACATACTAATACATTATAGCAATTCATCATCTTCCAGCCCACCCTGATCGGCACAACAGGGTTTCTTCTTCCACTCTGTTCTATCATTCGTATAAGAGAAATAATTTTAGGTGTATTGAAATTAAAAAAAAAAAAGGTAAAATAACAGCTTTACATAATTTCTCTACCAACTAGAAACTAAGATAGCCAATTGCATTTTTATTATTTTTAGTTCTATAAAAAGCAAAAAGATAAATCTAAAGGACGTCATGCATTATGGTAATAAGTTAGGTAGTCTAATAGTGAGAGTTAAAAGTAGTGTTTTATTATGGTACACATACCTTTCCTTGGTAGACCTGTATTTACGATTAAGTGATGAAAAAATGGCAACAAGTAGGTTTAGATTTTTTCTATTCAATCTATATTACTAGCAAAAATATTCGTGAGCTGTGTTATTAAATGTATTTGAAGTGCCTGTCCAGTGTCCATTACAAATTTCTATCCAATTTCTGTTAGCTTAACAGAGCGAAAGTGGTTGACTGACCTTTCCATTCTGGCTTGCATACACACTGCCCGGTCACGTGATCGCAGCCTATTGCATTCTCGGAGCAATTGCACGGAGACTCACATCCTCGCCCGAAGAAATTGAGCGCGCATTTGTGTTCGCAACGCTGACCAACGAAGCCTGGACCACAGACACATTCACCTGTACAAAAAAAGGTTGGTTTGAGTGGTCAACTTTAGTGCAGTTATTTTTAAGTTGCTCCAAGGCCTGACACAAGGCGGACAGAGCTTAACGTGCCCTTTCGTAGTATGGTACAAGGTACTCCTGCAATACTGATTTATCCCTATGGTTTATTTAAAAAAGAAACTGTCCCCATCTCACATGGGGATTACCAGTTACCTCCTCTCAGATATTTAGCTAATATTTAAGATCCTATCCATTCCATAAATGGCTCCGTGCTTAGGAGGGTACGTAAAGTGGATCTCGACTCTAGGCTGTAACGCAGCCTGAGTCGAAAACTCTGTTTCTAGCCACTAGCTTACGAACTAAGTAATAAAGAGATTAAGAAATTTGCTTTTGTTTTTGCTTATTAAAATGCTTCTAGAATATTCTAGATAAAAAAAGCGTAGGCTTTTCTTTATCTAGAAGCACTATAATAAACTTTTTTAAAAGCTTACCATTGACAGGATCGCACGGAGCTTTGTTCTCACAGTTGCAAGGCTGTCGACAATTTATGCCGAATGTTTTACCGTCGCAGGGCCTATCGCATTTCAGCCCATCGAAACTGTAAGTAAAATAAATATATTTTATGAATTATTCATAAGAGCACAATAAGATATATCATACAAATACAATAGAGCTTACAACAATACGCCCAAACACTAAGGAAATAGATTTCTATAACAAAATAAAAAAGTAATTTTATATATTGGCTAAAAAAATGAATTTCTATGAGAGTTCTTCAAAATGTGAAAGAAAAAAGTCTGGGTCTGGACTTTTGCTTACTTTCTTGGAGCGTTCTGGGCCTAAGCATTATGATTATGACTTTTCATCGCAAAATTAACGCACTTAGAGACACGAAAAAAAATGTGTTTTACGTGTAAATAATAGTCAAGTGGTTAACTCACCCTCGTTGACACGTGCACTGTCCAGTTTCATAGGAGCAAGTGGCGTTGTTTTGACAGTTGCATGTGTGCTTACAGTTGTCGCCGTAGAGTGGATATTGGCAGGTCTCTTCGCAACGCAAGCCGCGGTAGCCGGGAGCGCATAGACATGATCCTGAGTAGAAAATGTTGCTATAAGTGCTTTGACGTATTAATTTTATGATAATTCATTTTGCACTGCTTTTCTGTTCTCGTTACTCAAGTACCATGGCGAGCGGAGTAGTTTAATAGTTTATCGTCAATAATTTTCTATTAAAAATTTTCCACCAAATTGAATGCAAAACGAAACCACCTTGAAAATCCTACTAATATTATAAACGCGAAAGTTTGGAAGTATGGATGGATGGATGTTTGTTACTCTTTCACGTAAAAACTACTGAATGGATTTTAATGAAACTTTACAATAATATAGCTTATACATCAGAATAACACATAGGCTACAATTTATAAAGATATTGTGTGAATTGTCCAAAATATGACGATAAGTGTCAAGTAAGTAGGAAAAAAGCTACAATCTGCGAGCTATTCTGGCGTGTGCTGCCAAAACCGCTAGAGTTACAGATATGTACTACCCCACGGTAATAAAAGATACTCGAAATACTAATCCTGCGCAGACGAAGTCGCGGGCACCAGCTAGTCGTTTATACATATTTGCAAACTGATGAACTGGCCTTTTTGCGTAAATTCGGGGTCTTGTGAGTTTTGATCGACGCGATCTCGTTTAAATAAAATAAGATAGCGCCTTTGTATTGCTAGTATATTGATACTGCGGGCAAATAGTCTGAGTATGGCTGACACGCAACATGAATATGGCGTGATAAGTGAATATTATTTCTATTGTGATTCTTCCTTCCTCCAATAGAACACAGCACAAATATTCGCCGTATTCCAAAAATATGGCATCAGCATTCTGCATCACCCACCATTGACAGGCGAGCATAGTCCGTTGTTTTCGCAGCGGCACGTGGAGTGGCATCCTTTGCCGTACGTTAGTAAGGGGCATTGCCGTAAGCAAGTCTCACCGCCCCAACCGGCCGAGCATTCACAGGTGCCCGTCCATGGATCACACCTAAAGAAAAAAATAATTAAATAGAGTAAATGATGTGTCCACATGATAAGAGTAGTAGGGATCTTTGTGTAGGGCTCGTCTGGGGAAGTACTACCACCATGCCTTTGTCTGCCGCTAAACAGCGTTGCTGTTTCGGTTTGAGGGGTGTGGATGCCGGTGAAATTACAGGCACATGAGGCTTAACATCTGTATGCCTCAACTTGATGGACGCAGAGCAGTGCATCGTAGGGCGCGTTCATGTCGTGCGTGACCTACGAGGCAATGCTTTGTTATTAGTGATGGTTACCACTTGGCATCAGGTGGGTCATCTGCTTGATCCAGCAACAAGTAAAAAATTCACATTCAAAATTGACAGCCTTCACAGCTCAGTTGGTAGTAGCTCTGCCTTCTGCGCCGTAGGCCGTGGGTTCGATCCCCACCGAGAACAAAAATTTGTGTGTTGAACATACATGTTTAACTTTGTTCTCTGTCTGGGTGTTATATAACATTATAAGTATGTATTTACAAAAATTTATATATATGTATTATATCAGCTATCTGGTTCCCATATTACAAGCTTTGGCTTCGTTTGAGGCTAGATAGTGCTGTGTGGAAAGTAAATAAAAATGAACTTACAAGTCAGTTGTGGAAGGTTCACATTCGCAGTCCTTATCGCACATCTTTCCCCATTTCCCGTCAGGGCAAGCTCTCTGTTCGCAGCGCTCGCCTTGCCAGCCGGGCTTGCAAGTACACGAGCCGTTTCTAGGCGAGCATTCGCCTCCATGCTCGCACACGCAGTTCTTCATACAGTCTAGTCCATAGGTGCCGATATTACAGACTTCTAGGCACTAAAAAAAGCAGAAACTGAGTTAGACATAATTTTTATTAGTTTTTATAGTGTTTACCTACACTTAAGGAAATCACAAAGATTTTTAATATGGAGTATATTAAAAATCCCGTTATCAAGGGATATTATTATTAGGGTTATTTGAACCCACGACCTTCCGGTCGTGGTTTCAAATCCCACTCAGATAATAACTTTTGGGACTATATTAAAAATCTTTCTGAGTTAGACATGTCGGCATTTTAATGAATATTTTTATCATACTTCTAGGCATTCAAATAAAAACCGGACAAGTGCGAGTCGGAATCGCGCACGAGGGGCTCAGGGCCACTATCTATAGAAACGGCAAAAAAACACGTTTGTTGTTCATCACTCCACAAAAGTATTTAAATAAATAAATAAATACACAAAAGTATTTAAATAAATAAATAATACATCATCTGTGAAAATTTCAACTGTCTATCACGTTTCATGAGATACAGCCTGGTGACAGACAGACAGACGGACGGACAGCGGAGTCTTAGTAATAGGTTCCCGTTTTACCCTTTGGGTACGGAGCCCTAAAAAGCAGAAACTGAGTTAGACATGCTGGCATTTTTATGAATATTTTTTCTAACTAAAAAACAATATCCATCACTTGAATTGCTCTTGTATAGGAAGATTTTAACCACCAGCGTTTTGGCGTAATCTGTGAGTGTGAAGTATCTAATCATAGTATGATATATTATATTAGAAAAATTCGCAGCACAAAATCTGACTTGGTTATTTCAGCAGTAACTACAACTTGTCATGAATGGACTTAATTACTAATAAGGAAACTGATATAGAGCGAAAAATATCAAGTCTGTGAGTCAGAAAGTAGGTATTGCTATGACAAGTCATAGCAACACAACACACAATAAAATTGGAAGTGAATAAAAGTGGGTATGCTATGAAGAATAACAAAAGCTAAAGCCGAAAATACACGGTTCATTTTTGCCTTTCAAATTGGATGAAGCAACCAAATTGATCCATGTAAACATAAAAATGAATCAATCAATGTTTGGCATTCCTTTCATTTCTGCTCCATTCAACCAAAGTGATTCAATTTGGCTGAACCGTGTATTCCGGCTTAAGGCTTACTTTTTCTCCCATAAATCCCGGTTCGCACTGACAATGTCCAGTGACGTGGTGACAACCAGCGCCATTTCCACATTCACATGTCTTCTCACACCTTTCTCCCCATCTTCCCGTAGGACATCTAAAACCAGAAAGTTACTAAAGAACTACAATCACTATAATTTAGATAGATAGATAGATAGATAACTCTTTATTGATTACCACATCAAATTAATATACACATTTTAACTTAAAAGCTAACAATTGTAGTAATACAATGGGCGGCCTTATCGCTAACAGCGATCTCTTCCAGGCAACCTTGGGATGGACAGGACTGAACATAAAAAAGAGAGGGGGGAGAGTCTTGTGTGGGCTTAATTAATATAGAATTAATTAATTATATATAATTTAATCATATACAGAAACCTATCTTCATCAGCCTGTATTCTGCTGCCGAACGTAGGCCCTGAAGAAACCAATTTCACCGTTTGCCGTTTGCAAAAGCCTTAACATTACCATGTATGTATGTATGTATCTGTAGTAGAGCTCTATGAGAAGAGCTCGTCGGGGGAAGTACTACCACCATGTCTTTTTCTGTCACCAAGTAGCATTGCTGTGTTTCGGTTTGAAGAGTTTGGTTGCGAGTGAAATTACAGGCACATGAGGCTTTACATCTGTATGCCTCAAATTAATGGACGCAGGGCAGTGCAACGTAGGGCACGTTTATAACGTGCGTGACTTACGGGGCAATGCTTTGTTTATGGGTGATGAAAAATTAAAAAAGAAACTATTCTACATCTTATTGGAATGCTAGTCAATGATAGGTTGTACGTACTTGTTAGCGCAAACCTCGCCAGTCCATCCAGCGGCGCATTCACATTCGCCCGTGATAATGTTACATTTGCCGTTATTCTGACATCTACATCCCTGGGAGCAAGGTTCATTGTTCGGACAAAGTGCTTCACATCTGAATATAAAAAAAATGAATTCAACAGGAGGTCTTGTACATGGAGCGTAACAAAGGCGCTAAAATCTGTCTATTGGCAAAGTCAGCTCGAGAAAGTTTATAAATATCCAAATACTAAATATTTATTTCAGTAAACTTAGTGTGTAGTATATTTCATGTGTTTGAGAGTTTGAGACCCTCTATTTAGTATGGGAATACCTGTGTTAGAGAATCTATGGATAAATTTACACCTCATCGCGAAGCGTTGCATATTTGGTAAACCTCGAGCTCAAACCTTTTCTCTTTTTAATATAAATACATAAGGGGTGTGGTATGTGCCAAATGTGATACTTGGACGTACCTCTAACTACCCCCCCCCCAGACATCCTCAAAGAATCTTGAGTTAGTAATTGATACTGAGAGATCTGCGGGGATATCTACCGTGTCTGGAGATCAAAGCCTTGAAGCTGTTTTGTTTGGGTAGGTATCGGGTGGGATAAAAAAACAAATAGATATACCTATGAGCGTAACTCTCTCATGAGACTGGCGTATCAGGAGAATCCTCCATAAATTTATCTCACTTACACACACAAACACTCACTAAACAACAAAAATCCACCCTTTCAATCCTTTCTTACAATAATTTTCTATTTTTGTTACAATTTTTAATTAACCGCATAATAGGTAGTTCTCATAATGTCTTGGAGTTCTTAAAGTCGGAGGAGGGCGTTAATATTCGCGACACAGTTTTTTAAACTTCTGCGAATGTTATCGTTTTCTACATTATATTGTACCTTGTTTTTGTTCCAAATAAACTTATTTCATTTTTATTTTATTTTATAACTTACAGCGGTCCCATAAATCCCGGAAGACAATCGCAAGCTCCATTGGCCGCGTGGCACGTAGCGTTATTCCTACATCGGCAGGTCTCGTCGCAGTTGTCTCCGTAAGTGGGCAGGGCGCAGGGGCGCTCGCAAGCTTCCCCCCGCCACCCGGGCGCGCATGCGCACTCCCCCGTCAGAGGCTCGCAGGTACCGCCGTTGAGGCATCGGCAGTCGTTCTGGCAGTTGCGACCCCATTTGCCGAGGGGACATGCTGAAAGGAATTTACAAGAACATTCTAGAAATACAGGTTTGACTAAGATGAGACAGACTGGTGAGGTATTGCGGAGGAGGGCGTTGATATTCGCGACAATTTTTTTTTTTTAACTCATGCGGATGTCATCGTTTTTTAACCTGTTCTTGTACTTCTGTTTTCTTGTTCCAAATAAATACTTTTGATTTTGACTACTTGCTGAGATGAATTACTGTATCAAGAATATTTTAAATGCTTTTGATAAAATGGAATTTAAGACTTTTACGATAGATAGATAACACTTTATTGTACATAAGGATACATTATAAATCTAGACGTAAATTAATAAAGTGCAATGGGCGGCCTTATCGCTTTCAGTGATTTCTTCCAGGCAACCTACGATGTTCTACAGTCTTGATTTTGAGAGCCTTTCATTACTAAATGATTTGATATCTTGAATTTTTTTTTAATATGCGAGTTTTACGGTTGTTAGCGTCTTAGGAAAGACGCCAGAATAAACAGAAAATATAAATAGCTTCCCACTTTGATCCCCAGCCACGTAAGATATCCCCTCAGATATGAGTAATGTACGTATACCATTAACAGTGCCATTGCTCACAGTATATCAAGTAGTATATCACATAAGTATTAAAAGGATAAATTAAAGTATCTAAATACTTGTGTTAGTCCAAATATGCGCATTGATGTAATTTGTAGTGAAATTACGTGCGCATATCAGTACAGCGCTAGGCCGCAAGCATGTTTTGGTTATTCCCCGTATAAATATTACGATATCAAACCAGTTTATGTAAGTTATATGGATATCCCCTAACTAGTGTTAACAGTGTCTGGGCAAATCCAAACGTAATGACACTAATACCCTAACTAAAGGAGTATTTCTTCACAGACAGCCTTCACAGCTCAGTTGGTAGTAGCTCTGCCTTCTGCGCCGTAGGCCGTGGGTTCAATCCCCACCGAGAACAAATATTTGTGTGGTGAACATTGATGTTTGTTCTCTGTCTGGGTGTTATATATTGTTATAAGTATGTATTTTCAAAAAAAAGTATATATGTATTATATCAGCTATATGGTTCCCATATTACAAGCTTTATCTTAGTTTGGGGCTAGATAGTGCTGTGTGGAAAGTCCAATATTTATTTATTTATTTATTATTTCTAAAAATCATCGCGGTTCTTCAATTTTAAAAACAATAAGTTAATATTGTTAAATATGCTCACGCGAATATACCTTCTAGAATTCTAGATACTTCAACAATAAGTACTTTCATCAGTTCAGTTTGACCATCAAACATTGTTATCAATGACAGGAAGTTATGGCGAATTAAATGTAGGAAATGATATTTAGCTATCCTTTTAAATTTAAACGCCAACTAATTAGAAACGCCACTCATACTTTCTACAGCATAATCTGGGTATGTGCCAAATATAATATTTGGACGTCCCACTAACTACCCCACTCCAAGAGACATCCTCAAAAGAATCTTGAGTTTGTACTTGGCTGGTACTAAGAGGCCCGTCAGGTATCAACTGTGCCTTGGGATCAAATTCGTGAAGCTGTTTGTTTTTTTGAAATGCCACTTTGAGTCTATCTCTCTTAAGAGATACTCTATACACTTAGACTCTATACTCTTTTAAGAGTAGTAGAGCTCTTTGTGAAGGGCTCGTCCGAGGAAGTACTACCACCACGCCTTTTTCTGTCGCCAAGCAGCGTTGCTTGTTTCGGTTTGAGTGTGGTTGCCGGTGTAATTAAAGACACATGAGGCTTAAAATCTGTATATTGCTACTGTAATCTGTATCTTTTTTTTTTTACATATGTCCTACGCAAAAGTGTAAGTATGTACTCTATGTACTTGCAAAAAGATGTACCACTTCATTATTTTCAAAATTATGTCACTACATTTACGTCTGGTAAATCTACCAAAGATGATATTACAATTATGAAGTGTATCCATCTACGTAATTGCAGGCGACTGTACACTTATTTGTCCAACAAAAAGCTTTCGTCATGAACTCGAGTAGAACTATCAACAACACAAGATAACAATTACAGAGTAATGTTCATCCGATGAATGCGTCTCGTCCACACATCCTGTTTATACTAGGTAAGTAGCTGTTAGGTATTATTCATAATTCTCGCTACTCCAGCTGTTATATTTGCTAAGTATCAACTTACAGATGTCACACGCTGGGCCACCGTATCCGTGGGCACAGGCGCAAGTGTTCGGCGCCACGCATTTGCCATGTACACATGTGTCCGGGCACACAGGTACGCACTGTTCGCCTTGAGAATCAGGCGTGTAACCCGTGCAGCATCCTTCAACGGGCCTGTATTTCAATAACTTCTGAGTCTTAAAAACTTGCCGGAACTTGATTTTGTACTTTGTGCATCGAGGCGGTACGTTGAAGCACCATGAGTACTCCTTCACTTGATATGCTTCGTTTTCTGATACCCGGACCGTTGTTGTGTACCTGGAAGAGAAGATTCATCTGAGTATTATTACTGATGAGATGATTCAACTTTTATCTCGTTATTGTAAAATGATGGAGGACAGAGGTCAGATTCAAAGTCATTTGATATGCCTCTAGCTATTGTTTTTTTTTTTTTTTTATACAACTAGCTGATGGAACAAGCTTATGGCCCACCTGATGTTAAGTGGTAACCATCACCAAAGCATTGCCTCGTAAGTCACGTACGATAGGAACGTGCCCTACGATGCACTGCCCTGCGTCCATCAACTTGAGGCATACGGATGTTAAGCCTCATGTGCCTGTAATTACACCGGCAACCACACTCTTCAAACCGAAACACAGCGTTGCTGTTTGGCGGCAGAAAAAGGCGTGGTGGTAGTACTTCCCCGGACGAGCCCTTCACGAAGAGCTCTACTACTCTTGTTATATGTTGATAAAAAATTACGCTGTAGCATAAAAATACTATTTCATAATATTTAATTTTGTGGGTCAATCTATCTGGCAAAAGCTCTAAAAATACAAAAAATTGTTGAAACTCAGACAAAAATAACAAGTTTACTCGATGCTCATTGAAGCGTCCTATCCTATGGGGAGGATCCCCATTATGTTTGATCTATGTATACGGAATCACCCTGTATAATTTAACATACCTAGATTATTATGAGAATGGCTACCAAGAAAGGAAGCCTACGCAATTCAAGTGTTACAAAGAATTCCAATGTGCAAAACTTCAGTACTATGTAAAAACGATAAAGTTAACTGACCCGATGAGTAACACCAATCGGACGACACTCAGACACCCCTGTCGTTGAGAAGCAAATAAATAAATTGATTGGACAGTTGACGGAGAACAAAGAACAATAACATGCATGGGATTCAAACAAAAGTAGAGCTATGGTCAGTGCACAACAGTGCACAACGGTGGATGAAACGCACGGGATTTTTTTTTGACAATGTATTTTTTATGTTATCTGATCGAAATATATTATATATTTTAATGGTATATGGAAATCCTTTGCGATTCTCCGAGTTGATTAGTGGTTGGGATAAAATATATTTAGACAAAAACCTCTTGCCCACTGTGCTGGTCCTAAGCCAGATTAAATAATGAAATAGGCATGCACCACAAACGTGTTGTTCGGGGAAGCATATAAAACTCCATAGCCAAAAGTATTATATTTTAGCAGGAATTGTTTACATTATTAGTTACATACTTCTAACGTAGTATAAACAGTTCCTGGTATCTATTATAAATACATGGGTATCTATGTACCTAGGTATATTACCTATTATTATATATATTAGTTGTTTTGGTTAATAAAAGAATGCAAAGCAGTAGATATGTTGGTACAGTCAGCAACAGATGTATATTTAACATTTCATGATTTCATATGTTGAATCAAAGCCAAAAAGTATGTATTCAATTGAATCACAGGGATCTCTGAAGCTAGGTGAATCTAGGTACTAGTTCCACGCGACTAAGCCTAGGACAGGCAACAAAGTTATGGCTTGGTTTCTACCACAAAGATTTAATATAGTCCCAAAAGTTATTACCCGACTATATTAAATCATAATCATAATCATAATCATAATAACTTTATTGCGAATATAGGTTGGTACATGTCAATACAGATGTCAGGGTTTGCAAATAATGTTCTTCCATATTCCACTTAAAAATAGCATGCAATAATTATACAATTTAAAAATTAATGAATTGATTGAATGATTAAATAAATACAAAATGTCCGAAATTTAAAATAGAAAAGGAGATAAATTAACAATTAACAATTAAATCTTTGTGATTTTCCTTAAGTGTAGGTAAACACTATAAAACAAATAAAAATTGGTTTCTACCGTTCGAATAACTCCGGAACCCTTATGCTTATCAAAATTATTGCTTATAATATAAATATTTGGAGATTTTTTAATTACAATTTTCAAATCTTAAGGCGAGAAAACGTGTTTTAAAAAAAACTTATAATTCATAAATAAAAATATCTAAAAGGGTTGAAAGTTTTTATAAATAAATCGATTGTCTGAACTGATTTCGGACCTATTTCTTGTGCATTGAATATAGGTTTCCTATTATGACTGAATACTTATACAGTTCTTGTTATGAAGGTAGGTACTATAGTTACTTAATGTTTTCATTATAATGAATAACACATGTATCCTAAACAAACATTACAACTTTATTCGCATGCTATGTGCTGCCCGTTATTTATCACTAAAACTTTTTGTAACCACATTTCAGCATATAAATAAATAAATGTTCTGCCATAGGCAATTATTAATTGTCTACACTAATATTATAAAGAGGAAACCTTTGTATTTTTGTATTTTTGTATGTAACGAATAGGCTCAAAAACTACTGGTCCGATTTCAAAAATTCTTTCACCATAAGAATGCTACATTATCCCTGAGTAACATAGGCTATATTATATTTTCAAAAAAATCAGGGATCCTTACTAAAACTTCCATAATGTAACCCAAGGTGGAAAACAAAAACCTTACATCGCGTGCGCTGCGAAAACTATTGATGATAGAACAAAATAATGTACTACGATTTTGTAGAACACGTCATCATCTACAAAAAATGTCGCGACAGCATAAGTCTAACTATTATAGTTATGTCACAATAAGTGTTCTTTTATTATAAAAAAATAATTGAAATGCCGCCGGCAGAAAAGGGTCTTTATTTGTACCATGGTATTAATCCTTATCCAAATAAATCATTTCATAATTAAGACGGTTTCCATACCTATAGATTACTTCTTAAATTTTTCAAATCGGACATTGTATTCAAAAGATATGACGAAATTAAAAATGTTAACGGGTCCACGGGTCACGCTCGGGGTGCCCGAACCCACGGTCTAAGTTTATCCTAAAATGTTCAAAAAATTTATGACCACCCATGCGAAGCTGGGACAGGCCGCTAGTTATAGATAATTTTGAATTATTTATTGAATAAGGATAATATGAAGAAAAAAACAGAGCTTTTGTTTGTGTCCTACATGTCTAGATAATATTTCATCATTATCATCAACCTCTGGTGAAAGTTGCTTTATATCAATCTTTTTTTTTCGTATTTTTTTACATTATATTTAATATAATATAACACAGACACAAACCTTTTGTTTATTGTGTTTTTATCTCACAAATATCCTTGTTCTTGTCCTCGGTAGGGCTCGAACCCACATCCTACAACGAAGAAGGTAGACCTACTGCCAAGCCTAAGCTGTGTGGCTTGCAAAATGAAGTAATAGATATAGAGTAGTAGAGCTCTCTTTGTGAAGGAGTCGTCCGGGGAAGTACTACCACCTATTTCTGCCGCCAAGAAACGAAGCTGTTTCGGTTTGTAGGGTGATTGCCAGTGAAATTATAGGCAGATGAGGCTTTACATCGGTATGCCTCAAGTTGAATAACGCAGGGCAGTGAATCGTAGGGCACGTTCCTATCGTGCGTGACTTGCGAGGCAATGCTTAAAGGTGATGGTTACCACTTAACACCAGGTGGGCCACATGCTTGTTTCATCAGCAAGTGTATAAAAAAAGGTGTTCCTAATCTGGTAACAACTATAAACGAGATTAGCTTATGCCGGCCTCAGTCTGTTTCAGCGACTAGATAGACAATATTATATGACCGACCACATGTGGCCGTTATACTGCTCGCGCGGCCCGACCCAATTGTAGTCCCAAGTAGGATAAAATAAAATATATACTCACGGTTCCTGCTTGGTGCAAACGTTGGGGCCTTCCAGCAGAGCTTGCGCGGCCGCCATAAACGCCAGAAGCGTGCTAACCTCGCACCACATCACAGCTTCTATTCATGCAATCTTATACCAAGACTCCATAACAAATCTATTGTATAGCAGTGTTTACGTGATGGCCCTCATTCAAATGCGGTTCCGCGTTGTTTATGTTTTTTCTGTAGTTACCGTTGTTACTTCGATTTTTCTGGAAACAAATATTGAAAGATAAACATTGCATTGGTGTCAGATACCAACCCACGGGCTTAAAGTTGGGGTAAAGACTGATTGGTTTTTTAGCCCATACTTGGAATTACTTCATACTAAATAACAATTTTCTGGAGAAATTTACTGGCTTAAGTACCAATATGAGTAAAATCGGATGACGAGTTATTAAGATATGGGGTTTTTTAATTGGGCAAAAATAGAAAGTTACACAAAAATATCAAGTTACATGTCATCTGAAAGGTCTTTGTTTGGACATTCCAAAAACATTTAAATTTTTTTTTTTTGACGCTTGGTTTTTGAGATACCTTCCGCTAAAAAAGTAAAATTAAATAACCATCGATCTCTAAGAATTTCGTTGACATGAAGGTTTTTTTACTGGTTGTTACACAAATATAGGTACCTACCAAGTGAGGTATTGGTTTGGTTTGTACATCCCAATACCATTTTTATTTTTATTCTAGGACGTAATTGTGTTTGGTATCAATGTAAGACAGGAGCGGACATCACGAAATCTACGTTCGGGGCGAACCCTAGTACTATTAATGCATACAATTTTTTTCTGTAACGAGACAGATCATAATAAACGTAACCAACAGAGCATGTACACGCTGAAGACGAGCATAAAATAAAAAACAAGGCCACACAACTTCAATGCCGATGATGAGCACGTACTAGAAACACTGCGCATGCGCTATTTTTTAAATTTTCTCCTAGAAACGCGGAAATCTGCTTACAATATAACCGAGAAACGTGCACAGGAGGCATTGTGCCAAAAAGATTACGTTTATGTTTTGGTAGCAGAAATATGTGCGATGACAAAATTGCTCACGTAGTGTTATGCGTAATTTCTTCAAGCGAGAGCGTTGCTTGATTGAACATAGCAAGTAGGTAGGTACCATGAATGTAAACAACAAAGGCCGGATAATCCCGACAAGATTCAAGCACGGTTGTTAAATGAAAATAACACTGTTTTTCAGTTTGTTTTTGCCTATTATACTTTGCGAGGGCACTGTCATGCCCCCAGTTTTATCTCAAAGTACCTACCTACACAGTGGCACCTAAATACCTAAGAAATGTACTATACTGAAGAATACCTAACAGATAAGAGTATTCTCGATGCACTACACTAGGTATACGTTTATTACTTTAGAACTTTAAAATTATCGTGTACTATAGTAGTAGGGCTTTATTCTATTCTTAGTTAATATAGGTAATTAGTTGGCAAAACGTTTTATCAGATATTGATATATTATTCTATGCCAATCAAACATAATAACTGAAAAAGGGATCAAGTTCGGTACAAAGATTACAAACGATTTGCCAATTGGCGTTTTTCTTTAAGACGATTCAAAGTGATCCTTGTGATACAATTGAATAAATACCTTTTGAATTTGACTTTGAGGTTGACGGTGTCTTTGACCAATGAGTTGAGATGTGAACGGATGTCAAGTTTTATGGGTATAGGAATGTAGTGTACAACGTTCAACGAATTATAAAAATCTGGCAAAATATCATTAAAAAGTTTATCTTTTGGTTCGTCTCTTACCAATGGGCAATGACAAACAGTGGCAGAGCAAATTGTAAGCACTGCTTAAAAAGTCTCGTTTATAAACATGGGTGGTATATACCTTTTCGTGGTATTAAACTTGTGTGTGAATCAAAACATTTATTAGTAAGTGCACTCAGTTACTTGATTTATTTAAAGATCAAAAATGTGCCTATTTACTTGGCATTTTAAGCGGTTTATAAATATAATCTACTCGTATTCGATATCACAGTTGTAGGCTATTCCTAGAGCTCCGACAATCTGCGTGCCTGTATCGAATGGGCAATTTAAATCAATTTTGACACACTTGTTTACGTTTATATTTTTGTACCTGTACCTAGTTAGGTAGGTACTCCTTTGCAAGTATTCACGAATGTACTCCGAATAATATAGGTAAAGCAGTTAGACAAACAAGGTAGGTTTGAAAAAGATAATTTCCACAAGTTTCTAAAGTATAAGGTTTGCAAAGGTAATACAAACTTGTAAGTTATTATTATTAAACATCTAATAATAATTAGGTAACTAGGAAAAGAGTCTGAAAATTATCTTGAAAGATGACTGATGATGATGACTGTTAGTAGAGCTGGCGCCGTCGCATTGTTGTTAATAGTTTTACCTAGAAGTAACTTATATTATCAGCATCAGAATAATACATTTTTCGATGACTCGTCAGCTGCTTGTCGGCATTCTTGAAATGCCGATGCCGAGGAAATTGCACACTAGTTCTAGTAATAAGTCATGCTTGAGATGCTGCGCGTATGAAGTCAGAGAAAAGTAATGTACATTAAAAAAAACCTATACAAATACACCTAATACCAAAACAAATGCCAGATATGAGGCATTTGTTTTGATATTAATACCTATATTAGTTAGGCTTTAGGCTTTACACTATACCTATGTAGAATCAATGTGAGTGCTGTTAATGATAATGAATGAACTGACCTAGACAAGATGACATTTATTTAAAGTGCTCAGCGTGCTCACGCAATGTCATTTTCATACAATTAGTGGTTCTGGTCTAACCTAGAATAAGCATTTCCCTGCTAAGTACCTATACGGATACAGATCGAGTTCAAAAGCAGTGCAATTCAATTGGTAGGTAGGTATTAGCTTAATTCTTCTCATTTTGATACTTTTGTCTGATAAAGAAAATATTACCGATGATATTACCGGCGCTATAGGTACTTTATTCGTATAGGTACCTACCTACTATCCAAACGTTTAACACAGACTTTAGGCCAAACAGACTAGGTAGGTACCTATATAGGTACATCGCAAACTGATTTAAAATGACCCACGCTGGCGATTAGAATGACTAAAACAGTTGAATTGTCTATGCGACGTACCTACATACTTCTAGTGATGACCTTGACCTAGAGGACAAAAATCGGACCAGGACAGCATCGGAAGCCGGATAGCGACGTAGTGACACGCACACGATGGGAAATATTAGTAATTAGGTTACTATTGATAGGTAATATTACATTTTATTATTACAGATAAATAAATTATTAATTATGATTATAAATCAGTAAAGTAATTTCAAATAGGTCTATCAGAACTACTGTATCCACACTGCCTATTTGGTAATTCCCCTAATTAGCTATTTTGTTATATAGGTATACCTAGAATAGATAGGTACGATACATTGTGTGGACACGATAATCGAGCTCAGACATTGTCTGACGGAAACTACGGAAAGTACTGGAGTACCGGTACCTAGGTACCGCAGCGCGGTTTGGAGAACGATCTATTTCTAACTAATACCAAAAACGAATACCAATGGTATTTGTTTTTGTCGTCATAAATTTTCTGTTCAAGACGAAATACCTACCATTGGTATTAGATATAAATAAAAATAAATAAATATAAATATTGGTGGACATTCCACACAGCACTATCTCGCCCCAAACTAAGCCAAAGCTTGTGATATGGGAACCAGATAGCTGATATACTACTTAATATACTTTTTTTTTGTAAATACATACTTATAATATTATATAACACCCAGACAGAGAACAAACATCTATGTTCATCACACAAATGTTTGTTCTCGGTGGGGATCGAACCCACGGCCTACGGCACAGAAGGCAGAGCTACTACCAACTGAGCTGTGAAGGCTGTGAAGATAGGAATAGATCTGGAGAACTAGACATGAAGGTATGCGAATCTGCACCCTGCTACGGCGCCAATGTAACCGGCAACAAACCTCTTTATGGGATCACCGGGCCTCAATTTACAAAATTAGAGGCGTCGACATGCGGTGCACGCGTCTTCTTAAATCATGCAAAACGTTAAGAGATACAAACGGAAGGTAAGAGAAAGCGCAGGAAGGCAAAATCGCTTATTTGTAGTCTTCTATAAACCAGTAAAGGGTCCACTGTTATACTGGGATCAGAAAATGGTCACCACAAGAGTGTAGTAGGGATAGAATATCTCTCGGATAAAACAAGGTGGCGTGGTGTCTTGCTTTTTACTGTATTTTTTCAAAGGCTTCCGTACACTACTCTTCATTTTAGAAAGTATGCCGACACGATGTCGGTTCGATAAACTTGACTTCTAAATTGCTGATTTTACAGAATCATTCAAAGTGTGGAACTAGGTCAATTAGTAGTAGCTAGGTAAAAACTTTCTGCGAGCCAAACATTGGTGAAGTCAAGCAAGTCTTGAATATTGTCAAAACACATGCGGTTGGTTGAATACTAAAACAATTGAGCGTCGAGTATGAATAAAACAGGTCACCAACGTGTGGGTATGGCCACAGAATAACACAGAATATGCGGTGTGGATAATATGCAGACATTTGGTACAAGTAGCGAAAGTGGAGCGACATACCGTAATCGCACAGCCTACAGCCTACGACGACGGTGACGACGTGTCCCCACACGCAATGCAAAAAATTCTAAACGGTTTTGGTATAGTTATTAATAAAACACTTTTTTTTACTCTATAAATATCTATTATACCTATCCTGCTTACAGTGAAAGTCTGTTGGAATAAGATGAAATTCTGTTATGAGGGTTTATTCTTCATGGAGTTCCACATGTAATTTAAATAGAATTTGTTTAAAAAATAGTTTTTAAATTAGTTATAAAGAATTCAAATTCATTATAATAATATAGGTCAAATTAGAACTTATCAAATTAGACTTTTTGGGCTTTGAACTATTAGAAGTTTATCATGCAAGAGGATGCGATAATGATATGATTTTATCAGCTAACTAATGAGCCGGCCGCAACCACAATACCTATTTCTTTCGAACTTTAGAATGAATTGTAGCATGGTTATTAATATTTTTTATGGTTCTTACTCTTTTAAAAGTAAATGGTTGTTTTTTTTTATTATACCTAGCTTAACTCTTTCACACTATAAAATAGGTAAGTACCTATTATCCAAGTTTAGTGCAATTGTTTTAAAATAAGGTCAGTGAGACAGCAGTGCAGTGAATAACAAGAGTAAAGAACAATAAAATTGTATGTAATTCATTTACAGCGATAATAATATACTTGGATCTTCTTTGACTTACACCAATACACAATGTTTAATAGGTAGGTATTGTGTATGCCTAGGATTGGCTTTAGAGACACACATTTTCATCCTGTTTGGTTTGCGATGTGCTTAAATTATAAATTAACATACTGTGACAATTTCAATTAGATATGAGTAAACTAAGGCACATGTGTAATGCAAACCTATCTTATCCTACTAATATGTATATAAAGATGTACATCTATATGTTAAGTATAATATTTTGCACTATTATAGAATACTTTTTATCAGAGCCCCTCAGAAAAAACAACTATTTTATAATTTATTTGCCTGTGGTTAAAGAATCCAAACATAGGTATATTTTGAAGTAAAAATCTGCTTGCCACATGTTGAGTGTTTAATGTTAGAAGCCTTTCAAACTCTATTAGGCACTTGTTATTATTTCATATAGCTTCAGTCTACCTACTTAATGACCCATCGAACACAATATAAACTGTAGTATCTAGTAGCCACTAGCATTACTGCAGTCTAGAGGTTGAGCCAGAAGTGGCTTCTGAATTCACACCAAAGATGGCATTTTAGCTTTATAAATAATGTTGAGGTATATGTATACATGTACTTGTCACTACATAATTAGTATGAGTCCCGTAAGAGTCGTTACATAACCCTTTGTCAACCTTAGTAGGTACTTTACATATTGAAAAATAAACTAAATTCATGAATTGAGCTAAATTTGCTTACAGTGTCAACTCCAGGATTTATAAAAAAAAAAAAAGTGTCATTTTAGAGAAGATTTTAATTAAAAAAATAAGAGTTTAATTTTTTTTTTCTGGTCAATTAGTAGGTAAAATCTTCAAGTACCTACCTACCTAATGATAAAACAGAATAAGACAAAAATGTTGAGCTGGAACTGTTAGGTACTGGATTAGGATTAGTGGCCTACCTTTTTTAGTTTCTAAAGTTGGTAAGTGGTAGGTAAGTAGGTACATATTATTATTTTGAATTTACTAAGATGAAATAAATAAATAAGATAAATTCAGTTTTTAGAATGCAATGTAGACCTAGACGTGTAGGTATAGGTCAGTTAATAATGCTATGCTATGCATTCACTAAGCGTCAAAATTCGAGTTAGGGGTCATTAGTTATTTGCACTCCAAGCGTAGTGGTACGTGAGAGTAGATGAGGCCTAGGTGAGGCTTAGAAGCTACAGTCGCTATGTATCATCATGACTACTTTAAATCGATGATATGAAAAGTATGAATTCGCACAAGTTTACTTACATCAAGCCCCTGAAATCCTTGATTGATGAATCACTGTTTTCCAAATTACCTACTGGTCCATTTAAAAACAAAATTGTTCACTTTGTCCGATCTCTTAGCCAGCTACGAATATAACAATTAAATAAAGTTTTGACTGGTTCGATAGTCACAGAAACAACGAAGAACAAAGCAAAACAACACACATCACATACGATTCGGGTGCCGATAATGTACAACCATGGATTGTACAGCCGAGGAAAACACAGCCCGGATTTGATGTACAATTTGGTCGCGAAATCCATGGCTGTGTAATCCAAGGGTGTACATTCCAAGCCGTACAAATTCTGCACACCTTTGGAAAGCACGACCCGATAAAACGCAGCCAAAATTTTAATGCCAAAACTTAGGCTTTGTTTACACTCGTCAATTACTTACTCACTCACTTGTTGATCCGACTCGGATTGGTTAGGTTATGTTAAAACATATTAATTACGCACGAGGCGAGCGAGCAAAGCGAGCGTGCCGCGGCAGCGGCCGCCGAAGTGCCAGAATTCTATTTTTTTCTAACATTAATCTCTGAATAATTCTCTTATTTTATATAATTTTTAATCTGTGCTACTTGCCTATACTTACTGTGTAGTGCATCTAAACAGAGCATAGGCTTTCGACCAATCAGAGCATGGTCACAGAATCCATGGTCGTGCAATCCTGGCTGTACAATCCCGACTGTGCTGGGAAAGCACAGCCTGGAAAACACGGCCCGGATTTCATGTACATTTTGTACATGGAATCCGGGCCGTGTTTTCCAGGCTGTGCTTTCCGGGTTGTACATTTTCGGGCTGTGTAATACTTGGTCGTAAATTAACCGGACCCTACGATTCGACTAGGCTTGTTGAAATAATATCGATACATCGATATATCGATATTTTTCATTCGATACATCGATATTTTTAGCCGATATATTTTGATTTGATACATCGATTTAAAATATTTGATATCGAAAATCGTATCAAAAACGATATTTTTTTTCTTTAATTTAATTAAAATATATAATAGAATTCGAAGCCGCAAAAGATTCTAATAATAGGAGCCGGCTGACAGCGGAGCATGTGAAGAGCAGAGTTTTTCTACTTTCGCTATCTGACAAATACTGGTTTGCCTGAAATCATTACCATTATTATGAAGCTGAAGAGTTTATTTGTGTGTAATAACTATTACTATTACCTATTATTGAGCTTGACTGAACTAAATACATTATAATTTTAAAACCGCAAAATCTCTCAAAATTTTACCGATATATCGATTTATCGATATATTTGTTTACTTTCGACATCCCTAGATTCGACGGGTGCCAATAATGTACAACCAAGGATTGTACAGCCGAGGAAAACACAGCCCGGAATTGATGTACAATTTGGTCGCGAAATCCATGGCTGTGTAATCCAAGGCTGTACATTCCAAGCCGTACAAATTCAGCACACCTTTGGAAAGCACGACCCGATAAAACGCAGCCAAAATTTTGATGCCAAAACTTAGGCTTTGTTTACACTCGTCAATTACTTACTCACTCACTTGTTGATCCGACTCGGATTGGTTAGGTTATGTTAAAACATATAAATTACGCACGAGGCGAGCGAGCAAAGCGAGCGTGCCGCGGCAGCGGCCGCCGAAGTGCCAGAATTTTATTTTTTTCTAACATTAATCTCTAATACTATAAGAATCAAAGTCCTGACTGACTGACTGACTGACTGACTGACTGACATATAGACAACGCACAGCCTAAACCGCTGGTCCTAGAAACTTGAAATTTGAGGAGTACGTAGGTCTTATGGCGTAGAGGTGTACTAAGAAGGGATTTTTGAAAATTCAACCCCTAAGGGTGTAAAAAGGGATGAAAACGATTGTATGAAAAATTGTATTCCTTGAACCTACAAACTTGAAACTTGGAGTAGATATACTTCAAAACAAAAAAATAGGAAAGGCATTTTTAGTTTTTCAAAACTACCCTTAATAAATGTGCAAAGGGTTAAAAAGTTTGTATGGGAGATTTTTGACCGCTGGTCCTATAGACTTGAAATTTAAAGAGTACATAGGTCTTATGGCGTAGAGGTTTATTAAGAAGGGATTTTCGGAAATTGAACCCCTAAGGGTGTAAAAAGGGTTGAAAACGTTGGTATGAAAAATTGTATTCCTTGAACCTACAAACTTGAAACTTGAAGTAGATGTACTCCAAAGCTAAAAAATAGGAAAAACATTTTTAGTTTTTTAAAACTACCTTTAATAAAAGTGCAAAGGGATGTCAAAGTTTGCATGGGAGTTTTTTAACGCGTGGTGCGATTGACTTAAAACTTGAAGTAAATATACTAAAAAATAATTAATTAAAAATGACGCTTTCAATTTTTGATAATTACCCCTGCAAAGGGTGCAAATGACTGTAAAAGTTAGTATGAGAGATTTTTAGTATAGTGCGATAGATTTCAAACTTGAAGTAAATATACACCACAATAGATTATTTAAAATCACGTTTTCAATATTTTAAAACTACCCCTGCAAAGTAAAACTACCTCCTGAACAAATAAGTACATATTTTCCGTGTAAGGTTGTCTTTGTTGTCAAAGTCAAAGTCAAAGTCAAAGTCAAAGTCAAAATGTATTTATTCAATAAAATCACAAGGATCACTTTGAAACGTCTTAAAGCTAGGTGACTCTAGGTGCCAGTTCCACGCGACCAAAGCCTAGAAGAACAGGCAACAAACTTACGGCTTGGTTGTATTTGGCATGTGTTTGAGTCTGAGTACCTATACCTACCTACCTCATATAGGTAATGGCCGTTTATAGGTATCTCTTATACCTACGTAGGTATTTAAAATCCTACCCTAATAATATACAAATCAATGTGAAAGTTACGATGTTTGGATGTTTGTGGCTCAATCACGGCACCACTTCAAAGCGTGCGAAGCCGCGGGAAGCCACAAGTAATACATATACATATTTTATGCATGAAAGACATCCTTTAAATGTAAGCCAGGGTAACAATCCGTTGATCTTTTAATTTAAGTGGTATAGTATAAGGGAATTATTTTTAAAGCGGGATCATTAATTCGTAAAAAAAAGGATACAATTTAATAGCTGTACGATTTGCAGTTGTCATGAATAAATCCACTTTAATTTAAATTAATCAATGAAGTTTGTAAATTAAATCCTCTTTAGTGTGTTATGATACTGAAAAATGTGGGTAAATGGACGTACCTTCGAGACATCTTCACATCCTCACATGCTCACATGCTCACATGCTCACATGCTCACATGCTCACATGCTCACATGCTCACATCCTCACATGCTCACATGCTCACATGCTCACATGCTCACATGCTCACATGCTCACATGCTCACATGCTCACATGCTCACATGCTCACATGCTCACATCCTCACATGCTCACATCCTCACATGCTCACATCCTCACATGCTCACATGCTCACATGCTCACATGCTCACATGCTCACATCCTCACATGCTCACATGCTCACACGCTCACATGCTCACATGCTCACATGCTCACATCCTCACATGCTCACATGCTCACATGCTCATATGCTCACATGCTTACATGCTCACATGCTCACATACTCACATGCTCACATGCTCACATCCTCACATCCACATCCTTGAAGAACCTTAAGTTTACTAGCAGTGGACTTCTTTGGGCTGATGATGATATATAAAAGAAAGTCACACTATTTATAACTCAAGAACGGCTGAACCAATTTGGCTGAAAATTGGTGGGAAGGTAGCTTAGAACCAGGAGACGGGCATAGGGTAATTTTTATCCCGACTTTTTTTGTTTTTTTGCTTTTTTTGTATATTTTATACAAACAATCGAAGAGGCAGGAACTTCAAGTTGTCAGTTAGTACCTGTTTCTTCTGACAAAATTACGTGGCTCAAGATTGTTCCATGGGGAAGAAAATACAATTTATTTATTATAGATGTTGCCAATCATATCTATTTGTAAGTATTCTATAGTAAACGTGCGCGAGCGAAGCCGCAGGTAAGAGCTAGTCTCTGAATAATTCTCTTATTTTATATAATTTTTAATCTGTGCTACTTGCCTATACTTACTGTGTAGTGCATCTAAACAGAGCATAGGCTTTCGACCAATCAGAGCATGGTCACAGAATCCATGGTCGTGCAATCCTGGCTGTACAATCCCGACTGTGCTGGGAAAGCACAGCCTGGAAAACACGGCCCGGATTTCATGTACATTTTGTACATGGAATCCGGGCCGTGTTTTCCAGGCTGTGCTTTCCGGGTTGTACATTTTCGGGCTGTGTAATACTTGGTCGTAAATTAACCGGACCCCGATTCGACGACACTGTTGGTTGGTTGACTTGGTTGATGGTTGATTGAAATTGAAAATGGGTCCAGTAAAGTCCAGTTAATGTACGTCCATGTCTTACATAGCCCGAGAATTTACAACCAGCAGGAAAGCACGGGCTGAATCATAGATTTATAATACTACTTGATCTAAGGGCTGAATGAATGGGAACGGCTATTGTACGACCAGGCACAGCTTGTATATGGTCATACATTATTGGGTCCTGAATGATCGGGATTGCATTTGGTTTCGTTCGGGTGCCAATAATGTACAACCATGGATTGTACAGCCGTGGAAAACACAGCCCGGAATTTATGTACAATTTGGTCGCGAATTCCATGGTTGTGTAATCCAAGGGTGTACATTCCAAGCCGTACAAATTCAGCACACCTTTGGAAAACACAACCCGTTAAAATGAAGCCAAAATTTTGATGGCAAAACTAAGGCTTTGTTTACACTCGTCAATTACTTACTCACTCACTTGTTGATACTACTCGGATTGGATAGGTTATGTTAAAACATATAAATTACGCACGAGGCGTGGAGCAAAGCGAGCGTGCCGCCGAAGTGCTAAAATTTTATTTTTTTCTAACACTAATCTCAGAGGGCTTATTACGAGTTTAGTGCCGATCGTCGATCGTTACGATACACCGAATTTTCTATGAAAAAAAACGGTTTCTCAAAGAATACGCTAGATGCCGTTGATTTATTTTCATAGAAAATTCGGTGTATCGTAGCGATCGACGATCGGCACTAAACTCGTATTATGCCCTCTGAATAATACTCTTATTTTATATATTTTTACATTATTTTTAATAATTTGTGCTAATTGCTTGAGAATGGGATAGTACAATACTTACTGTGTAGTGCATCAAAACAGAGCATAGGCTTTCGACAAATCAGAGCAATGGTCACAAAAATCATGGTCGTGTAATCCAGGCTGTACAATCCCGACTGTGCTGGGAAAGCACAGCCTGGAAAACACGGCCCGGATTTCATGTACAATTTGTACATGAATTCCTGGCTGCGTTTTCCTGCCCGTTATACATTCTCGGGCTGTGTAATACTTGGTCGTAAATTAACCGGACGTTTCGTTAAACTGCTTGCAGTTGAGTGAGCTACCAACCAACAGTTTTAATGGGCATCCATCAGATTCATTCAACTGCCAAACGAAACCACCAAAAATCCCATGGAGTAGAAAAATCAACTAAAATTATTAGACTATCTTATTTGTCCCAAACCATCGCTCTGTGGTCCAAACTACCAAATCCCTACACGAATAAAACGCGCTGCAGCATTGATGATGAATGAAAAATTAAATGAAATAATATCTACCTCTTGGTTTCTTGTAGCTCTTTGCAAGAAATTATGAGTACCTATTAGTGGGTATTAAAATGTTTTAGTTGGTTCTTGGGTGAAAACTTTAGAATATAACAATGCGTTTTTGTTGTACGTCCGGAACGGACAAACTGTTAAAACTGTACATAACATAGCTGATCTTTTTTGTACTACAGTTAAACAATAAAATATCATTTCTGATTTCTGATTTCTGAAATGTTGGGACGTAACGATATATAGTTTTTTTTTAAATATCGATGTATGTATCTGTCTGAAACATCGTTATTTGCCAGCGATGATATCTTGAATCTAAAAGAAAAAAAAAACATGAAATATTATAAAAATTACAAATACTTTGCTAAGAGTAACTTTTTCAGGTTGTATGGACAAGCGTGGTCATTATGCTAGATAACTTGTTCGTTTTGTCTGTTGTCTAATATATGTATATTCACTTGTACCTAGGTACGTCCTTGAGGTGAGCATCAGTTTTTATTTGTTTTGTGTAGCTTGAATGGATAAGACAATTTGTTGTTTATGAGCTGGCATCACTGCGCAATCAATCAGCAAGCGAGCGAGCAAGCAATGTCTTTATTTTATATTTTTATGGCTTATGCCATGGCAAAATGAAACATACGACTGATAAATAAACTTAATTTCATATATCGTACTTTTAACTGTGTAGTGTTTAGTAGAATACCACAAAAATAGTAAAAATCACTCACAGGTAAAACTAACGAAATGGATTCTTCATCTATCGTAAGTTTTAGCAATGACTCTACATTTCAAACTACGCTAAAAGGAGAGTATAGCAACGTAAGCGTACACGAACTAGCACTTCATGCTATGAGAGATCGATGTTTATTGCTCCAGCGGAGGATAAACACCTTAGAAACTGATAACATGCGTCTAAAACTACAGACCACCCAGAGCTCATCCTCGTACATTCCTTTACACGACGATGAAAAGGCAACATTACATCAAAAGATAGCAGAGCTCACTAAACAAAAGTCTCAACTAATGCACCATGTTTTTATGGTTTCATGTGAGAACAAAAACTTGTGGAATAAAATTTCAAGCATAAAGGGATCTGAAAAGTCAGCCAACAAAGAAGGGAAACATCCCTTGGTACGCACCAACACATACATTCAAAGCACTCCTAGAACAAGTGCAAATTACCAGGAAAAGTATTCAGAGTCCAGTTTAGAGGATATCTCATTAAAATTGATTAATAGTTACATCCAAGAGAAGTCACAACTGGTTGAGCAATATGAGCAGATGACACAACTGCAAGATGATGATAACTTATTGAATGTTGACTCTATTGGCTTTGCTTACTTTGAAGATCATGCACCAGATTCCCTTAAAGAACTTCAGAAACAAACTGAAAAGCTCCATAATATGAAGAAAGAACTTGATCAACAAGAAAGTGATCTAAAACTAATAATTTTGAATGTTGAAACAGCTTTGAAAGGTAATTACATAATTTTATTTTTGTTTACAATAATATCAATTTCAGGAACTGGCACTTAGATTTGCCTAAATTAGTAGGTAATTGAAATGATGAAAACCATTTTTATTCTGATTTTTAATAGATTTATATAAAACTCAAAATAAACAGTATGTTGCGAGCTTGAGTATCAAATGGCTGAAGCTAGTGCATTTTAACTAAATAATCTTTACCTGTGTGATGTAGGTATGTTATTTATTTATTCTTTCAGATGGTTACAAATGTTCTTCTTGTATAACAAACAACACCAGAGTAGTGACATCTGAAAATAAAGAAATAGAAACCAGTGACAGTCTTGTGAACTGGGCCACACCAGCTGATTCCACCACATATAACAATTTGAATGACCTTAATACATCAACATACAAAAGAACCATTCCGGAAGATAGGGAAAATACAGGTGGGACATATGATAAGATATGCCCTATGTGTGGAAAAACATTCCAGGCAGATACAGTGTTTACAGAGTTCCAATCTCATGTTGAAAAACACTTTATGGGTGAAAGTGAAATGGATTCTACCCTTGATAATCTTGAAAATGTACCTAATTCTTTTGATGTGATTTGATTTATACAACACTTATATTTATTTTTTACTCAATAAACTGAACTTCACTTCACTAATACCAAATTCTTATGATGTGATTAAAGAAATCATTTAGCGTGGTGGTAAGTCCTAGTAGGTACATTACCTATCACACAAATTGAATGCATTAAACAACTATGAAAAATATTACAAGAATACCATGGTAATATTGATTATAACTGAATAACCTTGCAATACCTTTCATTCACTATAAAATACCAAGTAGGTACTGAAAATACCTAAATTGGAAACTAGGTGTCGGGCAAGGTTACTTCATTTAAAACTATCTCCGGTACTAGGTATAGCATCCACTATAAAAAATCATGTTGCAGGCACTAGTAAAGTTGTCCCTCATGCTATAAAAACCATCTACAAATACATGCATGTCTACTTATGTGTACTCTTATTATATTATTATTACAAAAAGGGTCAGGAAACAACGGTACAACTACATACAAGAAACTTTATTGTATCAGCTAGAAATTACAACCTAAACTACACATAATTTTATTTAATAACTATGCTAAATCTGTGGGCTTCACATCAGTAGACTTTGAAGGTCCCTTAGTAGTTTTCTGAAGCAAATTTTTGCTAAACCACTGCGGTCTGTCTTTTTTCATTTCAATAATCCTCTTTCCTTTCCAATATTCTTTAGGCTAAAAAACAAAAAATTAATTATTACAAGTAACATAGTAAATTGGAAATGTGACATTAGGTCTTGCCTCTGACTATATTATAATGAAATTTGCCTAACTACAAACTGTTTGCAGATATCTTTAAGAACAATGCAATCAATAGCAATATACAATGTTGGTGGATAGTTTACACATTTGTCTAGTCCCACATTAAGCAGTTCTTGTACCATAGGAACCAGATAACTATACAAGTCCTCCAAGTACCTATTATAAAATTATTATACAAGCATAGAAGTAAAGCATTTTTATGTCAATATAAAAATGCTTTACTTTGGATATACAGTGCCACCCTGTAAACACCCTGCAGAATTTGTATGGAAACTAAAGTGACTAGATAACTCTTCATAGATGTTTTAAAGATTTCAAGATATATTTAGCACCAAGCACATTGTCCACTGAATGTTGAACCTCGAGAACTGTGCAGAAAAAACTATTACATATAAAATGCATTCTGTGCAGTTTAGTCAATTCACATGCTTCATCAGAGGACAACTTTTTGCTGCCAACTACAAAAGATGTACATTGATCAGCCAGTTTAACTCATTAATATACTACACATAAGCCTCCCTGGTCTTTGATTTATACACAACATCTATAAATTATACTGGAAATTAATTAAGTTATTTTAAAAGTAGTCACCTTTTCAGGCATATTTTCTCCTTCATACAAGACCACCACATCTTGTTCAATGGGTTGTTGATTACCCAATTTTTGAATGATTTTATCTTTGATTAATTTGGTTTCTTCTTCAACTCTTTTATAACAATTTTCTGAAAACAAAATCAAAGTTGTTTTAGGAGAATAGGTCAGTAATCATGCAAAAACATCCCTTTTAGATGATTTATAAAGCATCAATGAAATGAATGGAAATAAAAGGCTATAATAATAATAATAATAAAGCATCAATGGCAATTTTCGCACCCATCATCTTATTGGATGCTGTAGTGCTTAGTAGTTTCAGAGCACTTGTGACATTGCATAAATAAATTTATACCTATATTGAAATAAAATAAAGACTGATTATAAAAATTTGAGACATTGATTTCCTGATGGTGGATCATAATAATAAAAAAACTAGTAAAATTAAATACTACCACAAAGACGTCCTCTCTCATGATGGTGTCCACAAGTGTGGCACACAATAATATGGGTGTTTGGCACTAGCATCTTCCAGACATATTCAGGACTTCCAAACTTTCTGTTTAATCTTTTTTCCAATGTTCTTCGAAATTTAGGCACAGCCAACAACATCCCATCTCCTATAAGATCTTTGAGAGATATTTTTTTTGTAGGGACCGTTGGTTGTTTTACGTAGGCGTGTGCTAGAGCTAGCTCTGGAAACCACAAAATAAAAGAAAATCAGTAAATTGACAATTAATAAAAACCAAATAAAAACTGGTAAAACACTGTCATCATCTTCACCTCTCGGTGGGTGCCCGAACATGTGGTATACGTTTCTTTCAACTTGTTTTAACACTAGTATTAAACGAGATAAGCGAGGAATCATTTTGTAGCTCAAGACACGCGGCTGCGAAATATAGTTCTCGTAGGAAAAAAAATATGACGACGAGGAAGAACAGCAGCGGCGAGAAAATAAAGGAGGAGGAAGGAAAGGAAAGGTGAGAGAGTGAGACCAAGAGAGAGTGATACTTGTGTGTGTATGTCTATGGCATGTCAGTGTGACAGAAGACTGACGTGACGCGACGTTTGATTGATTGATGGGTTGATGACTGATTTAAAGTGAGTCATGCTTGACAGCTGGTTGACACTGACAGACATTATAAATTGAATGATTAAGTTTCTTGTGGCTTGTAGGTTGAGGATTGTTGGTAGAAAATAGTAGTTTTTTTTTTTACAGCAACACAAATACGTCACGGCGGGCGTTTGACAATCAGCTGTCTGGTCTGACTCTGAACTGAAATAAAAGTGGGGAGGAAGGCGAATGGCTGAGACTGCTGTAGTGTGTTAAGTAGTTAATGTCTTTAAGCGTTTCGTAGCAGTTGTAGCTATGGCGTGTTTAAGTTCGAGTAGGCTTTGTGCTCGTGTACAAGATAAGTTGTTGTGTCAATTCGGACATAAAGTTCGAAACCAAACTGTATTTGTGAAACTCAAACCTCCTGGACCAACTCCGCTGAGGATTTTTGGAAAGACGTGCCAGGTTAGTATCAATGCTAGCCAAAATATATACAGTAAAATTATTTCAATATCCTCTAAACACCGGTGATAGGTCATTATCTGATTGCAAATAAAAAGGTCCTTTTTACATAACAGCGTGACAGCTAACCTCTCGATGTCAGCTGATCCAGTCATTGTTGGAATTGTAGGTTTTTATGAATGGGATTGTAAACTCGTTCGAGTTATGAATTAATATTTGCCAATATCTGGTGGAAAGTCACTTATTCATAATATAATAATTTATAGTAACATGAGTAGAGCGGGGTCATTCATTGGAAATGTTAAAAGTGAAATCTTCGCGAGTCGGCGCGGGCAGTGGGTCGCTTCGTGCGCGGCACAGACGCACAGGTTTGTTGAGTGAGTTTGTCCAATGATTTTCACCCAAGTAGTGTCAGTATTCATAACTTTTACTTTCATCTTCATCAAATAAAGTAGGTACCTACCTACCTATTTGATTGGAAATCGATAGTAGTTTAGTGTTGTCTCATTATCATTACATATCCATTTACATACCATAAACCTACGTTATCTCGTAGGTAAGTAAATCGGAACTTAACAGTTTTGGTTGCCTGCGGGATTCGAATTAAAATGTCATTTACATAGGTAACCTACCTACCTACTAGGTATTTCTTAGCTTCAACCTATCAGTACCTATCGCACGCATTCTTTATTGAGCTTATTGATAAATAAATTAGGGGTAGGTAGGTAGGTACATCCTATCTGTATGTAAGCCAACATCAGTTTATCACCTGGATAATAGATATAACCATAATGCCACCGGCTTGACATCATGTCTACCCATTTATGTATTTACCCATAGGTACCTATATACTAGGTAGGTACCTATTTTACCCTAACAATAATTTGTTATTGTTTATTTGCTGAAACAAATGGTTCCATATAAAAACGAATTTTGAAGGTCACAATCTGCTAGCAGCCCTAATTGA
Source organism: Chloroclysta siterata (assembly GCA_932294275.1). Lineage (NCBI taxonomy): Eukaryota > Metazoa > Arthropoda > Insecta > Lepidoptera > Geometridae > Chloroclysta > Chloroclysta siterata. Next base: position 15,888,446 of record OW028595.1, on the reverse strand, counting down.
GTCGCGCCGGTGCTGGCGCGCGCTTCGCCGTCGTGCTTTCTCGCGCAGCGTGCGAGCATGCAATGTCCAATCGAAGACTCGCACAAAACTTTCTAGGCAACAATTATTTTTCGCATTAATATTTCATTTTGCAACTTCTATCGCGTTCAATCATTTCTTTATCGTCAATCGTGTCCTAGGTATTTCGTTAGTAGGTGAAACCTATGAAAAATACTCTAAATGCTTCGTTTTATTCGTAGACAGATCAGGCGTACCTAGGTAGGCAAGGCACATAGCAAAATATACTGAGTACTTAACTACACGACTTAATAAAACGTATGGTGACATTCTCCAAAAACACTAGCTCACTGACAGTGAAAGTTGTGAGACGATTCGTTGAATTTTTAATAGCGCGAAAACTGGGTAAGTAACCTGCTGAAGGAGCGCATAAAGCCTTTCTTATTTTATTCTAGTCCATTTTGAAAACATTGACCCCGCGTTTGGCAACACAAACAATCCTTAAACCCTTATCGAAGTAGCCCTTTTTTGCACTGCACAAACTCTATTTTAAATGAAATTTGACCTAACTAGAATATTGATAGAAGTAGGTACCTAGGTAAGTATATGTTGTCTGCGCTAGCCTTAGGTAGAGAACGCGCCTAGAGACGTGTTCCAAATGCTATTGCTAGGTACAAGTGCACTGAAGAAGCGTTCATCAAAGCCAGTGATTGTTTTTGCATCAGCAGGTACCTATGTTACGAGTTATTTAGGTGGATGGATGGTCGAATGAATCGTGCCACACGTAACGTCCTGCGTAAATGAAGCTCAGTAGAAATGCGGAACACACAACTATTTGTTCAGTCGACATCATTGTATAAGAGTTTGCGCCAATACACACGATGCGGCATATGTTATTTTCGACTTACAACATTTACTTCAATCCTTAATAAAATTACGTGATGACAATACAAAAGGGCGTAAAAGCCACGAACTTATTTTATCGATAGATACAAGGTATAAAGTTATGCTGATGGTTTTGCAACATAACTATACGCTTCTGTAGGTAGCTCTATGACCTTTGTGTCACTAGTGATTTAATAATGATCGTTGCAACACATGAAAATCCCAGATTTATTTTCGCAATAAAGTCATCACATTATTCACAGTGGTCATCTCCGAGTTTTTACAAAATTTTTAATGTAAATTGCGTAAAACTTGACTGTGCTATCTGAATGTGAGTCCAAAGATTGTGACATTCGGAGACCACAGCCTTGGACCGGACAACTGTCAGGTTACTTGCTTTATTAAGCCATTTTTCAATAGGTACCTGTTCTGTAACCGCTATTTGGATATGTTGAAGTACAAATCAATCTAAGCAGAGCTGCTGAAATTCTAGTAGGTACCTAACTCTATTAAAAATTTCTCGACACCGAATAGTTTTTAGTACCTGCTTTATAGAAAACTGAAAGATTTTATCAAATCAAATCAAAAAACGTTTATTTTGTGTCACAAAAACATAGGCAAATTATAAAGAACAATATTGTGACCACATTTTTTTAAATACATTCCTACTTTATAAGATGAACAACAATAATATAACATACCAAATTAAAACAAACGTCGAACGACTACCTGGGTTAGATACTATCTGAGAGTGCAGGTATCTTTAGAGAGAATATAAAAGACCAAACGTACTTTTAAACTAAGTATAGGTATCTCTGTAAGGTTTTTTTACTCAGTATTTTAATGGATATATCTGCAAATTAGTGATTGGTATATACGAATTAATGTGTGTGCTAGTGCTATTAAGTTGCAAAGAACTACCGCGCTGTCCTTGCATCGGCATCTGCCCAACCTAGAATAATTGAGCAAGACCGTTTCGGTCGCAACTTGCAAACAATGAACTCATCATAGTTATAGCCTGAGTTGTATTAATTGTTGGCATTTGTAGACGTGATATGGGTGTATGATATAAATGAGAAAAACCAATTATGTAATACTGAGAAAACGAAGGATCCTTAGAAACATCGCAATCAGTCCGTTTGTGACAGCCTTCACAGCTCCGTTGGTAGTAACTCTGCCTTCTGCGCCGTAGGCCGAGGGCTCGATCCCCACCGAGAACAAACATTTCTGTGGTGAACATTGATGTTAGTTCTCTGTCTGGGTGTTATATGTATAATATTATAAGTATGTATTTAGAAAAAAAAGTAAGTATATATTATGTAATATCAGCTATCTGGTTCCCATATTACAAGTTTTGGCTTAGATTGGGGCTTGATAGTGCTGTGTGGAAAGTCCACCAATATAGCATAGCGAAGCATCGTCGAAGCCGATTTTTGGATTTTGTAGTCAGAGAGATTCAAACTTACATTTAGGTATATACGAGGTAGTTTTGCTACCGAGCTTTATCGAGGTAGTAAATAGAAGCGAGTTATAGTGGATTTTAGCGCCGTGTGTTACACTGTACTTTTCACTAAGGTTGCGAGAAAGTAAAATAATCCAATACAATATTTTTTCTGTTTTAAAATATATTATGGTCACCAATTCTTTTTAATAGAGAAAAATTATAAAAATTTCGTGAAAATGCCTTATTATTATTTCTTCTGTAGCCTTATTCATAAAATTATTTTTTTACTAAACTGTGTGCAATGTGATTGCACACAAAATAATTGATTACAATTTTTCGAAAATGGGTTTAGCGATTTTATATCTTACAAAATGTCGAAACGTGCGAGCGAGAGGTACATTAGCTCTTGTTTTCGCCTTAAAATAGGTCAACTAGCTTATAGTGTATAATGGTTTTAAATTCTGTGAACCACAATTTCCTCACTCAATGTACAACAAGCTGGGGTTTGTTGTACATTAATTGTTCAGATGACTAATAAAATTCCTATTATGAGTAAGTAATTGGGTGCTGTTCAATGGCCTCATTTCGCTATTCTACGTGTACAGAAGTGATTTAACAAAATATTCTCTTTCTTCTCTCGCTCTCTCGTTGAGTTTAAGTACGATAGTGTGATTTTTGAGAGCGTAACGGCCACATATTTAGCAACGCTGTAACAATGTTGTTATTAAACGCACTGTAATTCAACTGCATTTGTTGAACTGCACATAGACTGCACTTACGGTAAGTGCATAATTTAGTACGAGTATTAATCTATCATTAGGTCTGTGCATTGCGATTTAACAAATATCCGCGAAATCGCATACTCAATGCCAAATTATACAGTGATTGCTCAACGTCCGAGTAGAATAGCTTGGTGAAATGTCCACCAATATTCATTAATTTTTATTTAAAAGTCAACATTTGTAATTAAATTGTTATATTTCGACACGTTGCACCTAGCTCCTAGCTATTTGCTAGATAAATTTTGAATTCTTTAACCCTTGGCTTCCGTATCATAATTTCGTAAATAAGTTAAACAAAACCTAAGTGTGTGAGAAGTCAAACGACATTTATTATGCATAATATAACGTAAATTTGTTGCCTGTCCTTTTAGGCTTGGCCACCTGGAACTGGTACCTAGATTCACCTAGCTTAGACTGATCCTTGTGATTCAATTGAATAAATACATATTCACTTTGAATTTGGTATAATAATGAAGCTCTTACTAAGCTCGATTGGCACCACACTGGTGCTAATCGAGCTTAGTAGGGCGTAGTTAAAACATAAATATGTACCTAAATGTATGATAAATGAGTGTTATTCAATTCTTATTCACGTTTTTCAAGCTTTTATTTAACTTGCAACCTACTCAACCTACTTGGAATCTGGAAACTTGCAAACTGGAATCTTGCAATTCAATTTTGAAGCAGATATCTTCAACCGATTGAACTGAAATTTTGTATACACGTTTAGTTAAGGACAATGCATGGTTAGCTGTAGTAAAAGCTTGTTTTAAAAAAAAGTTTTTTACTTTTAAATTATTTTTAAACTCCAAAGTCGTAGTTCGGCAACTACGATATCTGCCTCTTCGTAATTACCTACATTGTTGGAGTTTCGACTCTATTCATAATTTTCTTCATCCGCGATATGGTTATTATCCTAGAAAAGTAGGTTTCATTTAGGTTAATAACATACACTCATCTTAACTGTCCTTGTCCACTTTGATTACAATCTACAGCTTAGCGGTCCATTATCATTGAAAGTGTGTAATCTTCGTTCCTTGAATGTGTAATTAAGCTTTACGCTACACACACATCTCGAATTTACCCATCTTTGTCACTTAAATCATGCTAGGGATTTGTTTCTTAACCTTGTAGGTACTAATAACGTTGTTACGTAATACCTACGTAATAATTTAGTTATCATCCATCACTTTGGACTTGAAGACTAGAACTAAAATGTAGGATCGTATAAGCTAGTGGCCAAAAATTTAAAGGAATATTTGTAGGTATTTTGTGTACCTCCCCAAAGCCTCAAATCACGGCCTAGAGTGGTTTTGACCACGACATCCCCTTGCAAAACAAATACCGCTGGATTTATTTGCCACAGAAGTTTTTTGACCAGTTTTGTAATTACTTAAATGTGCGATCGTTAGATTTGCCTATCCTTTAAATATAGATTCGTCAAATGTTTTTCAAGATGCCTTGAAAATACTTGCATTTATTTTATCAAGATCCTTTTTTCCGTAGGAAAGTAAGTGATGTTGACCCTGTCCTAGGCACTATCAATAATTATATCTTGCCTTGCTATTATGTTTTTATCGTCGTCGAGTTGGTACGACCCATACATAATTTTTGAAAATGTCCCTTTAAATACTACCGGGTCATCTGAAGATATTATAATCAGGATGTGAACTTTGGTTAATTTACTTTTTATTTTGTGAACTTCCCGCGTAAAATTATAATTTATTGATGACCAATGTCCGCGTTCTGTAAGTTCTTTGTGTAAAAGTTTTCCTTAAGTTTATTCCTTGACCTTCAAGGTCTTGGGGTATTTACCGAAATGTTTCCGGTGTTCTTAAGCTTTCTACTTAATTAGGTACATGAAGATTCGTAAAGAAAGAAGTGGATTCAAATATAAGGTTTCCTTATCGGTAATATAGGTACGTTTTTGTTGCTGTATTCGACTCAATGTATTTAATTATAATAAGAACATAAAAATGATGATGATCCTATGTTTCTTGCAATAATAGTCTGGGACCTGGAAGGTATATTCCAAACTTGGCTGTTTTGTTTTTAGAAGTTCTTTATTAATTATAATAATTCAAAAACACAACTAAACACTGTTTAGCTAAGTTGAATACTCTTAATACAACTTAACAGGCTAAGGCGCCTCTAAAAAAGTTTTTTAACAAAATTATTATGGGACATGCACACTTTATAAATCATAATAGACATGGGGGTTTTCGTTTTTTCCCGCAAACAGTTATCTAACCGATATACAGTTTGCATATCGATATAGAAAACGGTTTTCTGATATCGATATCAGTCGTATGGGTTGCAAACGTTAACATGATTTTTAGTTATGGCAAACTAACAACGAAACGACAAACGCAAACTATTTGGCTATTGTTACGTCATATTCGCTTCATCTCTTTTTTACCAGTAAAACAATTCATTCTTAGAAGGGGAGGTAGCGAATATCAATTGGTGTTTGTTTCATATCGTTTGGTTTGTGAAGTTTTCGTTTTGTTCGTGTCTTTAGTAGTTAACAGTTGAGGTTTTGAATAGTTTTTATGATATCGGATATGTTGATATGAATATCGATATGGTATGATATCTAACCCATATCCGATATAAGTTACGTTTTGATATATCCGACTCATGTCTAATCCTAACATAGCTTAATTTTTTTAATATTTCAATCTACATTTTTTTTGTTCATGAGCTCTTTGAATAAAAGCTCATTTTTATAGTTTTATCAAGCGTTGCAACCTTATAACATACAAATAATGACCAAACTTGGCTGATTCTTCCTGTTTCGAAATATATTATCGCTTAAAGAATATTGGCATAATCTTCCATCACAAGACTAAAACAAGACTGCATCGCAACACGCCTTGCCAAGTTTTTTAACGTACAGTTCATACTAATGAGTGGCTTTTGAATGGGTGCTCCAAGATATTTTAGCGTAGAATGAAGTCATCACTTTCTATGTCTCCGTGTTCAGAATGGAAGTAATTAATTTTATGAGGTTCCTGTTGCAAACTGGAGATGTGTAACTAGAAAGACTAGAAGACTTTTTCTACATTTGGTATATAGAAGACTCTTTTCAATTCGGTTTGTTTTTAATACTTTCGTGTCTCATGAATTCTGATAAATTTAGATTGATGTTTTTTTTTTCAAGTGTACTTTACTGTGGCCACCCGCGGCGATATAGCGGTTATTGCTATAATAAATAGTTAAGGCGGGTTTCCTTATTTTTAACTACTTATTTTTTTAGCTCGTTAGTTATTTTGCAGGATAAAAGAAGCCTATAGTTTATTGATCGAGTGAACGAAGCGAACGAAGATCTTAGTTTCAACTTGGGCGATTTGACATTTTGTATGTATGTATGTTTGTCGGGCCATAACTTTAGGACCGTTGATCTGATCTGCATGAAAATTGGTGTCTCGATAGTTTGTATTTGAGAAATTTACTGGTATGAGATAAATCGGATGACGCGTTATTAAGTTATGTTGTTTTTTAAGGGGGCAAAATAAAAAAAGTTACACAAAAATATCAAATTGCTTGTCATATGAAAGGGCTTTGTTTGGACATTCCAAAACCATTTTTCCTTTTTTCCGGGTTTTTGAGATACAACAAAAAGTAAAATTAGGATAATAACTAACCGGCCAGTTGCTTTGCTTTTTCTTATTTTTTTATGTCATAAATGAAGTAGGTACTTTGTTTTCGTAATATGGTAACAGCGAGCTGGTCTGATGATGGAGCCAAGGTCTATTCAAACGGAACTCTTCAATAAATATACCAATAGAGTTGAAACTTGGTTACCATACCAAGTTAGTAGCCGTTAGTCAGAAACAAGTCCAAACATAATGTTTGGACTTACCCCTGTCTACCACTCACTCAAAGTTTAGGAGCGTTCGGGTCGCATCACGAGATCTCAGTTCGGGGCGTCCAGTTTACAGTTGTGTTAATCCAGATTACGAACTGTGTTTACAAACAGTTAGTTAGTGTACGTTTGGGCGTGATTAAGTCATAAACATCCAAACTGCGAAAGTTACGGTAACTTTCGCATTTGTATATTAGTAGGATAGGGTTATATTTATCGATCTTGCATTCAAATTGAATCCGTGGTTAAAACTACTCCGAGTTTGTATTCTCCAATGATGTGAAAGTTTTTTCTCGACAAAACCGGTGATACACCCGAGCCAGACCAAACGAAGAACAAAACAACAGTTCCCGCTTCCCAGCACGTTCGTCCTTGATCCATAACCTAGCGGGGCGGGTCTTCGACCCACATACCTCTCGCCACGGCCCGGGGCCTTCGTAAATTGTAATTGCATCTCTGCTGTGCGATCATTAGAACAGCTCGGTGCAGTGAACGGTCGTTGTTTGTACACTCGCATTCATTTGTTATTTACTACTCTACTACTCTGTTTTATAGGTTACTAGCGACCCGCCCCGGCACGGTTATTGTGGGTTATCCCTAAGAGATTATGCTTGTATTATGCATATAAACCTTCCTCTTGAATCACTCTTTCTATAAAAAAAAACGCATCAAAATCCGTTGCGTAGTTTTAAAGATTTAAGCATACATATAGGGACAGAGAAAGCGACTTTGTTTTATACTATGTAGTGATAGTGATATTAATTCTATACGAAGAAGTTGAAATAACTTAACTACGGAAGAGCGAGACTCTCTAACACAGGTAATTCCATACGTAAAAGATTCTCAAACCCATGAAATGTATTTCTATTCTTATTTTTTTTAATTATTGGTGCAGGAAAAAGCAGCGGTTCCATCTGATTTTAAGTTGTAACCATCACCTATAACAAAGCTTAGCCTCAGAAGTCACGCTCGACATGAATGTGCCCTACGATGTTCTGCCATGCGTCCATATACGAAATGCTTCGTTAAGAAGTGATCCTGTAGTGTTGTGACTGCAATGTACAAATATCTATAGCAAATACTTTTTGTTATTATGAACGTTATGATGCTGACTGTACTGCACTTACCGCAATGCACGTTTGTAGGCTTGCAGCAGTCTAGCACGCTAGTCTATCGAGGTCGTTGAAAATATACAGAGGTGAATGACAGCTATGAAAGGCACACTATTCGAGTCGATCTCAGAAAGGTTACTACCAATTACTGTTGCACTGGTCTTGACCAATATGCAGCGTGTGTGATTTGATTTTGTGTCCTATTTACATTACTTTATAACTAATTGACCTCCGAAATATATATAAAATTATTGTCCGATTGTACCGACCTTTGTAATTGCATTAGAAAAACCGCGTAGGCGTTGGAGCGTGTTCAAATATTTTACTCGGCGTAAAACCTTGGCTTGACCTATGCTTGGCCGAAAAATATTGAACAGCCCGCTAGACATAACGCAAAAATAAATAGCGTATACATACATTTTAAAGATGACAATGGCGTAGCCAGTGATACCGATTAAAGCAAATTGAGAATTTTAAACATAGTTTCGACAGTAACTAATGCCAATTGGGAATGTGGTTTAAAAAACGCTTTTGCCTTGTATTAGTTAACGTCTAGCCAACCACTTGTCTGGGGGTTACCTACTTATTTTACAAGCGTTTATTTTCATTTCACAACTCAAGTCCTTAAAGTTATTTATTTTGCTAATGCCAAGATCGGATGATAAAGAGCGCTTAGGGCCAAGTTATTTATTTATTGGTTAGGAAATCGACAACGTTGGTAATATCTATGTAGGTATACATAGATATTACTACTACTACTCGAGGTCGTTCAAGTTCTGTATATAATTTGAAGTTTAATTTCTTATTCAAGCGAAAAGAAGTATAACAATAAATCTGCTATATGAACTGCTCAGTTGAACACATTCTTGCCCGATATCCAGAGCGACCGATCTGGTGTAGCCTGTACCCAACGGCTCCCAGTAACCTCTTGCTAATCCTAAGCTTTTAGACAGCCTTCACAGCTCAGTTGGTAGTAGCTCTGCCTTCTGCTACGGCGCAGAAGGCAGAGTGGTCGTGGGTTCGATCCCCAAAGAGAACAAACATTTGTGTGATGAACATTGATGTTTGTTCTCTGTCTGGGTGTTATATAATATTTGATCGAGTGAGCGAAGCGAACGAAGATCTTAGTTTCAACTTGGGCGATTTGGCATTTTATGTATGTATGTATGTATGTATGTATGTATGTATGTATGTATGTATGTTTGTCTGGCGATAACTTTAGAACCGTTGATCCGATAGCTTGTACTTGAGAAATTTACTGGTAAGTATATGAGTAAAATCAGATGAAGGGTTTTTGAGATATGAGGTTTTTTGAGAGGGCAAAAATAAAAAAAGTTACATAAAAAAATCAAGTTACATGTCATCTGAAAGGGCTTTGTTTGGACATCCCAAAACAATTTTCACTTTTTTTTTTGGACGCTCGGTTTTTGAGATAAAATAATAAAAGTTAAATTAAGATAACCAGCGATCCAAGAGCTCCCATCTCTAAGAGTTTCGTTGGCATCAAGGTTTTTCTACTGGTCGGCCAGTTCCTTTGCTTTTTCTTATTTTTTTTTCTTGAAATAAATTAAGGAGGTACTCAGTTCTCATAAAATGGTGACGACGACCAGGACTGATGATGGAGCCAAGGTCTGTTCAACGGAACTCTTCAATAAATAGGCCAATAGAGTTGAAACTTGGTAACCATACCAAGTTAGTAAGCGGTAGTCAGAAAAAGTCCAAAGATAATGTTTGGACTTGCCTCTGACTACTACGTATTCAAAGTTTTGATGCGTTCGTCGGGTCGCATCACGAGATCTCAGTTCGGAGCGAACTACTAGTATAAGTATGTATTTACAAAAAAAAAGTATATAACTATGTATTAATCAGCTATCTGGTTCCCATATTACAAGCTTTGGCTTAGTATGAGGCTAGATAGTGCTGAGTGGAAAGTCCACCAATATTTACTTTAACTTGTTAAGCCTCTGAGATATCCGGTTACTTAAAAGTTATGAAACTAAAGCAAAAGTCGTCGTGCAATCTTTACTAATAAAAACCTTGAATGAATCTGGAGATCAATACACCGAATGCGGGGCGGCCCGGTGAAGCTAGTTGCTAAGTTGGATGGCGGCCGGCACGAGACGGGCGGAGAAAAAAAACCGGTGCGGTACGGTTGAAGACCATGCCTCTGCGTCGCGCCATATTTGTGCTGTATCTTAAATTTTATTAAATTGTATCTGTACTTAAGACTTATTTGAATTGTAGAACAATAAAAAAAAATAGCACTATGCTCATGATGCAATCATTGCCTACTCCATGAGGTCGGTACTTGTTCAACCCTTCGCACACCGACCACGTACCATCCGCTTCAATTAACTGGCTAAGTACGTGTCAATTGTTGTTCACTTCTATATTAAGAACAGCCGTCAATCGATGCGCAAGAGTACGAAACGCTCACTTTCTATCGTTTTAATTGTTATGTACAACTGTGGACTCATGCAATTTTACGTGTCCCAATGATGTTCATCATTTAGTAAACACATTAGCGAATACGGTTTTATCAGGTATTTCATAAGATACGTTAAGAATAAAACCACAATTATGAGCGGTGTACTTACAATATATTTCAGAATGTGAAAAAAACCTGCGTGTTTTGTGAGCCGGACAGGAAACGTTTTAAAGCCTTGCAACGAATTGATATAACGTTTTTCTACAATTACGTGATTGAAGCTTAAGCTGCCGCGTAAAATTAAACTAATATTCAAGACTTTTCCTTTACGAATCCTCACATTTTCAATACACGGAATTCAGACATTGCAATGAATGTTTAAGCAAACATGTAGTTTTTTACCGAGAAATAGCATGTCTGTCTATTAATTACTAACTACGCTGGTCTTCTGTAAATATTGGTAAAATAAGTACCTATATTTTTCTGTAATACCTATGCAAAGAAAGGATTTGTTGTTTGAGGAGCAATGACGCACAAAAATCGGTTATTACAACATGTGTGGTAATAATAATTATATTTTTATACGTATATAGGTACGCGTTTTTTCTTATGAATACCTAAATTTTACAACTAACTTTTGTTTTATATTAGACAATCTATTACATACATAATACTTGCTAAATAGTATACCCTAGAAAGATTACAATCAAAAAAGGCCTAATGAGTAATTTAACTAACCTAGATTTTTTTGCATAAACTAATTAAAAAATATATGTTATAATATTAAAATAGTTTCGGTAAACTCTGATGGCAAAAGACGTGCATTTTTGAAGGTTTGCGAAAATAATACCAATCTCAAAGATTTAATATAGTCCCAAAAGTTATTACCCGAGTGGGATTTGAACCCACTATATTAAATCTTTGTGATTTTCCTTAAGTGTAGTAAACACTATAAAAACAAATAAAAATTAATACCAATCTGTCATGTAAATAAAAAAGAGTTTATATCCATCTCCAGCATGCAAGCAATCTCTGTGCCAAATTAAATTACGATCGGTAAAATGGTGGCCGGCCATGAAATCGTGACAAACAACCAGTTACACTTTTATATTTTGATGATGATGCTGCGGACTCCTATTCATAGTAAGAAGTGCAAGATATTGCAATAAATCTATCTGATGTTTTATTAAAAAATAATCTGGCCTGGAGATGCGGCGCGACGGTGTCAATTAAATGTTCATTGAAGTCTTACGAATTTACGACGTGTGTGAAATCGCATGGAAGTAATTTATTGTTTTACGCAGTCAAACGTTAATAAATATTTCAATTAAATCTTTACAATTTGTTAATACAAAGTAACTATTATGCTTGGTAAAATAACATTCGATTAAAACTTTAGCCAGTTATTATTAGCGCTTTAGAAGGCATTAGTTTTTGTTAACCTCTGTGAACGTGTGGCATTGTAAATAGTTACGGGTGTAAACCTGCGACCTTCGAACGAGGCTGGGTCGGCTCCCACTAGGCTGCCGCTGCTGCAGTTTGTGCGTCTCGCGCACGTGCGATCAAATAAGTACATACGTTGGAGGTTTTGCAACCGGCGTGGGTCCATCGGGCCCCGACTGCACTCGCCTGCAGTTGCATAAACTGTTGCGACACGCGTATCGCGGTCACTGCCGCCGCACACAGAGACTAGTTAAGGGCACCTGCCGGCTGCCGCACCCTTTATCGTAACCACTGTGCTTGTTGGTATTCAAGCCAACTATACGAAACAGCTCAAAGGATTCAAACATATTATTTGGATCATCTCGCGCGTTGATCTCGTAGCTCCGTAGCTTGTTGCTACGACGTAGAGGCGGAGATGTTTATAGAATAGAACATAATTAATATTAAAAAAAAACAGACCCGTTTATAATTTAAGCTTCTTAATATCCCTAGAACGTTGAACCATTAATGTATTTGTGTGTGTGCTTGAGATAAAGTAAGAAAATATGTTCAATGATTTTAATTTCAATAGCCTATCGCACATTATTCTGTCCCATCTTTATTATATTAGAGGTACAATAATAATTAAATACAATAGACTGGTCGACTCACCATTACACCTGTTAAGGAGTCGCCTATAAGGAGCACACGTCATCGTTTTAGATTGAGCTATCAAATCAATGATGTGACGTTTGGATGGTGAACATAATACATATTTGATTATTCTATCCTGTATGTTATACAATTAGTTAATTGGGACGGATATGATTATCAAATCAACATCCGGTAGCTGGATTCACAATACACGCTATTCAGACAGGATATTTGACCATTGCTATGCTATAATTACAAATACCCACATTCATTTCCACCCACAAATTAATTTACAAATTTTTCATTTCATTCATGAAATAATTCTTTTTGCATTTCAAGAAAATTGGTTTAAGCTTTTACGGCACAATAGTCTCAACATCTTTTTTTTATAATTTAAATACCTAGTATTTTTATACCAGTAAAATGAAACTTGTTCCGTATCAGGTAATAACAAATAGAAGACTTATAATTACAATAGTAATCTGGGAATTATGGTACTAGGGTGTACCTTCTCGTTGTTTCTCATGATTGCCCACAAGTTATCCATGTTTGAAGTCAGGAGTTATAATGATCTATTTTATTTATAGGGTCTTTTGTGGAACACTGTCACGCCAATTTGTCGTTCGAACAAAAAACATAATAATAATAAAATTTCACTAGGTACATAATTTTGGATGCAGCTGTATAGGCTTTGATTGCGTCTGTGATTGTTGGATGATATGTTTAACTTGTGTTGTTCTAGAGAGTAACAACATGCGGTCCAGCGTGCGGGTCAGCGGGCCCGAGTGCCACCACCACAGGACTCACGCGCAGACTCGCCTCCAGCCTCCAAAGCACAAGCACAGGATCGCTGCCCGACTACGGCACGCAGATCGTCGACCCCTACCGCCTGCTGGAAGATGACCTCAACGGCATATACGAGGATATCAGATCGGTAAGCAATAATCTATTACATCAATCATTAGCACTTATTTAAGGCAAATATACATCTTGTATCATCTATCACAGAACAAATATGAACATGTTTGTTCAGTGTTCGGGTGGGTAATAATAGTGTGTTCTAAGTATGTTTTTACAAAAAAGTATTTAAGTATTTTAGCAGAGTGTATAGCGGGCGTGTAGAGGCCAGTCTGTTCCGATAGACAGATATCTAGTTCCGTTACAAGTTTTGCTTAGTTTGGGGCTAGATGCCGCTATGTGAAATATCTTTCAATATTTATTTATCTCCGACACCACACTACTGCTAGCTTAACGTTCTTTTCCGTCTCTGTCATGTACTTCATATTCTGCTTTGATATTACTGAAAATGAGCACAATTTACAGTTATAAAATTGAATATAATATGACAGATCTAGTTGTTTAGCTAGTCCAACTGGCAATCATACATGGAAATAGAAAATGTGGGTAGTAAAACGATTTGAACTCAAACCTTTGGGTTAGTACGCTAGTGGTTTTTACTGGTTAAGACTGAAATCGATCTTTTGCAGTAATTGCACATACTTCCGTTGTTGCTTCTTTATTGGCAAGCGTAATCTCTAGTGGTAAGGAAGCAGAAATACGGTCAAGGATAGTAATCGTTGGTTAGCTGTTTATTATTTACTCTTGTAATTTCTCAATCTAAAACAATCTTATTCTATTTGAGTTTAGTTACAGACTTATGATTCTCTGTTACGTGCATTAGTTGTCTGGAAGATATCGTTTCTAAGGAATTGGACCGGCTAAAGTTATTTTCGCTAGGTAAAGCCCTTATTTTTTAAACGACCTACGCCTGTAGGTATTTGTCTGATCAATAAAGTTAACAACTTGTTTGCAAAGTGTTGCGGTAGTTATAAAGATTATTTACTCACTGCAAAATATTTTAGATATTTTGTAGTGCTAGTATAAAATTATCAAAAACTACCTAGACTACCTACTTTGTTCAAGATTTTCGTGACTATTGATCATTAAAATAAACAACCAGTTTGCCTAACTAACGTTTGAAACACCTTGGCCGGTACAAATTACAGCAGCTGACACACCTCAGAATATTCAAAATAAACAAGTTTCGGACTTAAAAGTAGGCCAGCTAAAATTAACTCTTTCTTACAACTTTTTACCATCCGTGGCTTGTAGAGTCGTATCGTATCAAAGTGCTTGAATTTTCGTTCGATTAATTATAACAATATCTGGAAAAAGATATTTTGTACGTTGTTTTGGCTTTGAATATAATTTATTTTAACCTTAAGTGAGCAAACAAAGCTGTCTTCGAGTTTAGCTTATAAACGGATTGCCAATCAATATACTACGAATAATGATGTTCTTTATGATTTGCGATGTATCCATTGATGAACAATTGTGTCAAAGCCAAGACGTGTTAGCATGATGGCCGGTGCGCGTTGTGCAATTCGCGCAGCGGCGATAATTGAGATCTCCGCTGTGATACGAGTACGCCACAAATATGCGCAACTGTTTCAGCTCATCTTACAAGGATCGAGATTAGATAGTCACAGTTTTTAAACCAGCTTGTGTAAAATTTGTTAGCTTTACCTACTGTCGGTCAGCTAAGGGTTGTGTGTGACAGGTTAAGCCATTGCGTCGCGAGCCAAATCAGTGTGATCTTCTTTATTAGATTAAAAAACCTTTAGTTGTTTAATTAAATACATAAATCTTTTTATTGAAAGATGATTTTTTTTAATTTCTATAATGTGTTGTGGTATAGAGATCGTAAAGTTTTAGTTGACCCTGAAGCAAAATCGATTAGTATGAACATAATAATTGTTGTTTGTCACAATTGATGTTCAAGTATTACGAAGTTGGAGTATGACTAGCAGATTCGGAAGGTTGCGAAATGAACACATTTCATGAGTTAAAACCTTGGTTTAAAGTTCACATTTTTAGTTCTCAGCAATATGTGAAGCGTTCACTGAACATCCGTTTTAAATGTTTCGTAATTTATCGTTAAATCATTGTGGGTATATAAAGTGATTAGTTATCGTTAAATCATTGTGTGTAAATGAAGTAGATATCTCTTTAGTTAGTCAATCATTTTTGAATAATCTATCTTCCTCCGCTCAGTAATTCTGCCAGCATTTCCCGAAGCAGATCTAACCGGTATTTGTATTTATGATTGTTTACAAGCATCGTGTTTCAAAGGTGTAGAGACTAGTACTGGGTTGGGCATGCGCAGTGTCTTCGCCAAGTTTGTGGTAGTTCGCCTACTTTCCGTTTGGAAAACTCGTCTAAATCTAGGTCTCTGCATGAATGCTGCACAAACTGCATATTTCTAAATGCTCGTTTCCTTACGTTTCGTATGTGCGACATGTACCGCGGTAAACAACATTCTGCATGGTTTCACGACACATCTGTGTAGATTTGCTTAGTTTTAAAGTAAAAGGCGGATGAGAAGTAAAAACTTTGTTACTTTGATGTTTATTTTTCATTATCGTGTTTTGCCGTATTTTGAAAAACTTCTGTTTTATCGCAGTAAATGATTACAAATATACTAACAAAGAAATGTAAATGTAAAAATATTAAGGCTTAATGCGAAATTAGGTGAACGATGCTATAGTTCCTTTTGGGGAATGTGCATATTGAACAGGTTTTCCCTTTCGATATACCTATATAAATTTGATCTTGCGTTGTATATATAAAAAATTATCACAAAAGTGATATGATGACAATATTTGGTAGTTTGGCATTGAAATACCTACCTAAAACAAACAGCGTATAATTTCCTGAACCTAATTGTACTACATAAATGACAAAGGTATACATGTTTTAACATCATCATTTTCTTGCCCATTACATCATTTTTTATTTTTTATTAATATTGGTGGACTTTCCACACAGCACTATCTACCTATCTAGCCTCAAGCTAAGTCAAAGCTTGTAATAGAGAACCATATAATATAATACATATATATTTTGACTATACTTTTTTTTTATAATATATAATAACACCCAGACAGAGAACAAACATGTATATTCATCACACAAATGTTTGTTCTCGGTGGGGATCGATCGAACCCACGGCCTACGGCGCAGAAGGCAGAGCTTCTACCAACTGAGCTGTGAAGTCAGTCAAAGTCCCACTTCATTTGGGGTCGGCACAACAGGTTCTTTCTTTCCACTCTCCTCTATCAGCAGTCATCTCAGTAGTGACTCCTTTCTTACTCGTGTCATCTGTTACATGATCCATCCATCTTTTCTTTGGCCTACCTCTACTCTTATATCCCTCCACATTCAAAGACGTGTACGTGAAAATAAGAAGTGTGTTTATAAGTTCATGAATAAGTGCCATTGAGATAACTATCACATCCATCCCTAAATTTTAAGTGTCCATATTTTTTTCTGCTTTATAATCTTTTCAATGAAATATAAAAGAAAATGTTAAAAAAAAAAGGCAAAAAGTAAATATGTTTAATTTTTTACGTTGCACGTTTTTATGTGGTGATATTATTAAGTCATAGTAATAAAAAACTGTAGAAAGGTGAATGTTGGAATAATTATGGCCAGTGTTGAATCGGAAATGCTTTGATGCACGAATCTTCCGCACTGCCGCCATTGCATCGTTTCCCGATACTTTTTGTGACATTTGATTCAATCATTAATGTGGTCATTTTATTATCATTATCGTATCAAGTAAAAAATCTGAGAGAAATGACACCTTCGTTTCTGGTTTATTATATTCAGCTTGTAACTTTTTTTCTTTTTAAATCACTCGCCAAACAAGTTTTAAAGAGTGTCGGTGCCGGTGAAATTACAGGCACATGAGGCATAACATTTGTAAGCCTCAAATTGATGGACGCAGGGCAGTGCATCTTAGAGCATGTTCCTATTGTGCGTGACTTACGAGGCATTGCTTTGTTATAGATGATGGTAACTACTAAACAGTAGGTGGGCATCTGCTTGTTACGTCTGCAAGTAGTGTATAAAAATAAATTAAGCTGCGTGAAATCTTTACCGTTTTTTTTTGTTGCCAAGAATACAATACAATATACGTGGCAATAATATAAATATTTTGAACTTTCCACACATCTTGGGAAGTCGGCAGATAGAGACTGGCTTAGAATCATCCTTCCAGGAAATGGATATGGAAGGCATAGGTCCAGCAGTGAAGTTTTTCTGATGATGATGAAGCATGTTGCTCAAATGGGCACACAAAGCATGGACCACTAACGATCTCCTTTACGTTTGAAAAGGGCTCATTGTATCCTTATAATTGCCAGTGTGGTCAAAAACATTAGGAGCTAAGTGAACAACAGGCAAGTCGTGTCACGCACCGTGTGCTCGAATAGTTAAAATAACATAGTTGGTAGGTTCTGTGTTGTTGCAATGCATCCTACCTACACGTATACGTACTTTATGTGTCAACAGCCAGGATATGTGTTGCAAAATCTTACTATTCTTCGTCTTAATCTTGATCTGATAAATTGAATTAATTCGTAGTCAGGCAAGTAAGTCGTAAATACTTATCTCATCTCACTCTTAGAAGCAGGTTTTCTATACCTAATAATCCCATAGAACTATGGATGCTGGAGCTGGAGCTGGAGCTGTAGTATTGTAGATGACAAAAAATATGAGTATCTCCACAAACAACAACATCTAAAATAGGTATATGCGGAAAACTTTAAAGACTCACCTATGTAGATCAAAACAATACAAATTCAAAAATACTAAAACGAGCATTTTTTTGGAAATTATTATACATTTAATCAAAGAATTCGTGCTCTAAATATTATGTATTAAGGTTTTTGATGAGTTATACAATAATATGTAATAAGCAGGGGTCGGAATAGGTAGAGTTTTTCTGTACCAAATGACGTCAAATACGCTACTACGAAATCTAAATATGGATATGCCTTTTTTAATCCCCGTGTCGGAAACGATTCGGGTTCGAATTCAATCTCTTGATAAAACTGACGTTACCAATTGGAAACCTTTCCGAATGTTTTAAAATAGCCCTGTTCTACGTGTAACGCTACTTAGTTTGTGTTTAACTTAGAAAAAAGAGTTTTAGAAGACAATAATATCAATCTTAACATCAGGTGTTCCATCAGCTAGTTGTATATAAAAAAACCATAAGTTTTAGAAAACAATTTTTATTAATCCCCAATTCCGGGTTCAAAAGGCATATCCATGTTAGGATTGCGTAGGTAGGTTAACGTCATTTGGTACTTAAAAACTCTACCTTTTCCGACCCCTGGTAATAAGTCTATACGTTTAGAATGTGTAAGATTAACCTAGATTTTATAATTACTTTAATCGTCAGACAGTTAGGGTTCAACTGGTTATACAATATCGTTTTGGTACTATGTCATTAAAATGTGTTTTAAACTATTAGTTAGGTTGTCAAATAATCTGTCTGTAATATATTAGTTAACAAAATCGAAATACGCGGTAGTCACCAAACGAATAAAATTTGTTTAAATATATAAACTAAACAGCTTAATAGAACATGAATTATTTTTACATCATAAACATACATCAGTGATCGTTCGATTTTCGTTGAGAATAGTTGTGTCACTCGCGACCGCGCGTACCAACAGTGCATAGTGCTAACGCATCATAACAAAACCGCCGCGACACGGCTGACCGCGATGTTGACCCAGTTACACATTGCGTAAGGCATGCTTACGAACGGCTAATAATATTGTTAAGGCGAGGTAAGTCTCAACCTCAACAATGGATACTCCATCAAAAGAAGGCAAAATTACACTGAAGACAGAAACTGAGGTGCTTTTATACAACCGTTTCCAAGAACAACGCGACCTCTTCAATGAAGAAAGGCAAGAGCGTATAAAACTGCAAAGCCTAGTACATGACTTACAAAGTCAAATAGATATTCTTCAGCAACAGCTGAAATGTACTATGGAGACCGAACCTACCGCACCTCCATCTACTTCCAACATTGAAAGTTCTTCTCACCAAGAGGAATACTGCACTGATGAAGAAGATCTCGTTAAACAAACAGAGTGGATCAGAACAAAATCAAGGAAAAAAAGAAAGTTGAACACTTCACCCTCACTCTCACCAACACAAAATCTAAATCCAATAGTTGAAAAAACTAAAAAAGTACCCCCGCCACCACCAATTATAGTAGATGGCGTAAGTGACTACCAAAATTTCTATGACTTCTTGTCTACGAACCAGAGCGCTAGCACCTTCAAAATAAAGATGCTAAGCGGTGATAGCGTCAAGGTGAATGCTTGTAATGATGAAGCGTACAGAGCAATAACTAAGTCATTGACTGAACATAACTGCCTCTGGCATTCCTACGAAAACAAGCAAGACAGGCCGATCAGAGTAATGGTGAAAAAGCTGCCTTCTACCTGCAAGCCTGATAGAATTATAAGTGACCTTCAAACAAAAGGGTACCAAATCGAAGATGCGGTGAACAAATTAAGCTGGAAAACCAAGGAACCGCTAAATATGTTCATGCTTACCTTCAACAACAAAGAGGATATTAAGAAAATATATGACATAAGGATTATACTAGGGTGCACTGTTGATATACAACCCCTTAGATCGCCAAAACTGATGCCCCAGTGTAAAAGATGTCAGGTTTATGGCCACACACATAAATACTGCGCCAAAGAGCCAAGGTGTGTTAAATGCACTGGTAAGCACCTGACCAAAGACTGCAGAAAACCAGCTGATGAAAAACCGAAATGCGTACACTGCGGTGAAGCACACCCGGCTAATTACAGAGGATGTATCATTGCAAAAGAAATGCAAAAGATCAAAAATAAAACCCAAAAATACCCAAAGGTTAACCAGCACCAGCTAGTTACAAGCAATCAAGCTTCTATCAACCAGCACCAGCCATGTAAACCCAGTTCAAAAGTTATGGCTACTACGAGTAAAAACGTCTCTTACGCTCAAGCAGCCGCTAAGAATCCTACAGCCAGCCAGCGCAACGAGCACACCGATTCAAACGACAGTAAGTTGAATGAAATTCTTAAGTTCATGACCTCGTTTGATGAGAGACTAAAAAAAATAGAAAGTAGCACCAAATCGGCTACATTCAAGGCCCAAAAATGATTAGCACACTAAAAATTATGGCCTGGAATTGTAACG
This sequence comes from Chloroclysta siterata, assembly GCA_932294275.1. NCBI lineage: Eukaryota > Metazoa > Arthropoda > Insecta > Lepidoptera > Geometridae > Chloroclysta > Chloroclysta siterata. The sequence goes on along the minus strand of OW028595.1, from coordinate 15,867,796 downwards.
GACTACAAAAACATCAGAACGAGCTACAAGTAGTCCTAGACATAGAAAATGTAGATGTGTGTCTAATATCAGAGACTCATTTTACAAAACAATCGCACATTCATTTCAAAGGTTACAACATATATCATGCGTTACACCCGGCCAATAAAGGAAGAGGCGGCAGTGCTGTAATTGTTAGAGAACGTATAAAACATCACGAAGAATATAAACAAGAAGAGGCAGAAATTCAATCTATAGCAATCTGTATTAACACCAACCGCCAAAGTATTACTTTAGCAGCTATATATTGTCCACCACGCTATACAATCAGAAAAGATGAATACCTGAGTCTCCTACGAAAACTCGGTGAAAGATTCGTATTAGGAGGTGACTTCAATGCAAAAAATACATATTGGGGTTCCCGACTAATAAATACAAAAGGAAGAGAACTTATGAATGCCATTAAAGAATTCAAATGTGACGTTGCATCAACAAGATCACCCACCTACTGGCCAACCGATCCGCTAAAAATACCTGACCTAATAGACTTTTTTATACATAAAAACATATCACCAAGTTACATAAGAACCGATCAGAGCTTTGATATGAATTCTGACCACTCTGCTATTTACCTAGAAATAAGTGAAAAAATATTGTATAGAGAAAATACTCTGACCCTAAGTAATAAACACACGGACTGGGAGAGTTTTAAAATAGAATTAGATGATAAAATAGACCTTAAAGTTCCACTCAAAACTCCGGAGCAGTTAAACATAGACTTAGAAAAATTTGTTACAATTATACAGCAAACCGCTTGGAAAAACACACCTCTTTTTACAAAGCGGACCACAAAAAATAATTACCCCAGAGAGATCAAACAGCTCATATATGAAAAGAGAAGACAAAGAAACCAATGGCACCAATCAAGATCTCCACAGGATAAAACAAAGCTAAACAATCTTACAAAACAACTAAAAAGAAAGATCCAAAACCACAATGATGCTCTAACCAACACATTACTACAAAAGTTAACCAACGATCGCAGTACAGATTATTCCCTCTGGAAAGCAACCAAGAACATGAAACGGCCTAGTCCCCAAGTTCCTCCAATAAAGGATGGAAACGGGAAATGGGCCGTGAGTAACGAACAAAAGGCCAAACTGTTTGCTGAACATTTAGAAAACATATTTAAACCGAACGACGGTCCAATTAATTTCGAATCTAGTATCACACATGAAATACTTGATGAACATGTTTATATCCAACTCGTTACACCTAGAGAGGTACAACGTGAAATTAAGCATAACATAAACCCTAAAAAATCTCCTGGATTCGACCTCATCTCTGGAGAAATACTTCATAATTTTCCAAAAAAGGCCTTAGTCAAGCTAACAAACCTCATCAACGCCGCACTGAGACTGAAATTTGTACCAGACCTGTGGAAAGTTGCCGAAGTAATCATGATAACAAAACCAGGAAAACCGCCCCATGACACTTCATCGTATAGGCCGATTTCCTTGTTGCCCATAATGTCGAAATTATTTGAAAAGCTACTACTAAAGCGGCTTAAACCAATATTAGAAACCAAAGATCTTATCCCAGAGCATCAGTTTGGTTTTAGAGAAAAGCACTCGACCATAGACCAAGTACACCGAATAACGAATGTTATAGAAAAAACCCTTGAGGGAAAAAAAGTCTGTTCCACCATATTCCTAGATGTAGCACAGGCTTTTGATAAAGTGTGGCATGAAGGACTTATGGCCAAGCTAAGAAAAATGCTACCCAAAGAATACGCAGACATTTTAAAATCATATACAAGGTGTTCCATAAGTTGTGTATATAAACTTCAGGGGGCTAAAGTACCCATCAATATGAACAACTTTTTCTAAGGAACCAACACTGTGAACGCGAAAAAAAAAACAGCTGTTTCATACAAAAGTTCAATACCAACCAGGCTAAAATGTATGAAACAGCTGTTTTTTTTTTTGCGTTCACAGTGTTGGTTCCTTAGAAAAAGTTGTTCATATTGATGGGTACTTTAGCCCCCTGAAGTTTATATACACAACTTATGGAACACCTTGTATAACGGATCGGTTCTTTAGAATAAGACAAGACGACGCCTACTCAGACCTAAAAGAAATTAAAGCTGGTGTACCACAGGGAAGCGTATTGGGTCCGGTCCTGTACTTGCTATATACCTGTGATATACCTAAACTAGAAAATAGCACAATTGCAACCTTCGCTGATGACACTGCTATAATGGCTATAGGAAGCACTCACGCAGAAGCAGCAGAAAAGGTTCAATTGGCTGTTAACAAAGTCCACGACTGGACAGAAAAATGGCGAATTAGATTAAATGAAACTAAATCAGTCCATATAAATTTTTCAAATCAGAAGGAACATTATTGTCCAGTATATATCAATAATAAGATCATACCCTACGAAAACACAGCCAAGTATTTAGGCATGACACTTGACGCAAAACTTCGCTGGAAAGCTCATGTGAAAAAGAAAAGAGATGAACTGGATATTCGCTTCAGAAAAATGAACTGGCTGATTGGAAGGCATTCCACTTTGTCAGTTCAAAATAAAATTTTATTGTACAAACAGGTCCTAATGCCAGTATGGACATATGGTATTCAGCTGTGGGGCTGTACCAAAAAGACTAACATCCTAATTATACAAGGGTTCCAGAATAAGGTGCTAAGAGAAATCGTAAATGCGCCCTGGTACGTCAGAAATGATGATCTTCACCGGGACCTAAATATTGAGTTCGTTGACAAAGTTATAAAAAAATATGCAGAAGCTCACGAACATAGACTTCATCATCATGTGAACGTCGAGGCCATCCAGCTCCTCGACAACACGGACATAGTGAGAAGACTTAAAAGAACTAAACCTTTTGAACTAGTGTAGTGTAATGTTATAATTCATGTAGTGAAAGTGAAAAAGTTTAATCAAGAACACAAGAACAAAGTGTCTTCGCCTTAAATAGAGACAGTAAGAAAAGTGTTAGTGGACACATTCTTAGTTGTAGCTTACTTTAAAAAACTAGGTCAGTTTTAAATTACCTATTAGCCATAATTATGGCTAGATTGTAATATTATTAGAGTATGTTATAAAATAATAACGTACACTAAGAAAAAAAAAAAAAAAAAAAAAAAAAAAATAAACATACCTACTTCTTTGCATTCAAACAAATTAAGAACCAGCAAACGCATCTTCAATTTGTATATAACGTGACATATTTATTACAGTCCAACCGATAATGTTAATGGCCATTTGTATGTGATTGATATATAGCACAGGCATTGTGTATCACAAATGCATAAACTTAATATTGAAATGGGATTTTTAACTAGACTCTACAAACGATTTCTAGTAATGAGTTGCAAATTTATTTGCACCTGGAAGTTTTAAATGTGTTTTCTGAATTTCAATTATTCTAGACGAATTGACTATAAATCACTGGACTTTATCATGCAGTAAACTTTAAGAACAAAACACAATTACCAACCTCAGATTCAAACGCTATTTTAAATATACATGCGGTTTTAAACTGCTTAGAATCTTGATACCGGTTTCGATTCTGTTGTTTTTTTACTAAATTAACATTATTTGACAGCGCTGAAATTATAGCCGTCCTTGTTTCAGTTTCACGCCTTTTTCTACCGCCAAGCAGCGTTGCTGTGTTTCGGTTTGAAGAGTGTGGTTGCCAGTGTAATTACAGGCACATGAGGCTTAACATCTGTATGCCTCAAGTTTATGGACGCAGGGCAGTGCATCGTAGGGCACGTGCGTGACTTGCAATGCTTTTTTATAGGTGATGGTTACCACTTAACATCAGGTGGGCCATCTGCTTGTTCCATTAGCTGGTTGTATAAAAAAAAAGTTACAAAGTTAGAGATGGCAACATTTTAGTGTTTTCAAATTAAGTTGGATAGTGAAAATTTCATTTGATTTAGATGCGCAGAACTCGAGACAGACTGGACTAGTTTACTTGTAATAAAAAATCGTTGCATATTAATATAAATAACATAACGATCGAATGCTAATTATTGTGAGAAACTCATAGATACCAGCATTTTGCAAATGATCAAAACTTGAAACAGATTACAAAATATTGAATCGTTAAATGCTGTTTCGTCGTGTGAAAGGGGGTGAATAAATCGATTAATTTAGTGCCATCCAGCTCAAATAAACTAAGGTAAGCTTGTGAAGCTGATAGCTGATAGAAACACTTATATACCGATTTTTTTTGTGAATATGTTGGTGTTTAACCAGCGGGCACTGCATTCAATTTTTTACGTACCACGTGCACTGTCTTCTCTGCGATGGATTTGATCTTTACATGTTAACAAATTTGTGTTTCTGAATCAGTTTTTTTTTGTCGTTTCTTAGAGAGCGCCCAGAGTGAGATATCAGATCTCTTGGCATCGAATATTATTGAGGACTGCTGTTCATTATTTTAAAAGAATATAAAAAAAACTAGTCTAAATTCTATTCAAACGACGTAACATAAACATAGACAATCGTAACCTTCATGCCAATATACAAGGTGTTCTAATACTTGAACTTGAAATTTTACGGGGATAAAGTAGCCATCAATATGAATAACTTTTTCAAAGGAACCAACACTGTGAACACGTAAAAAAAACAGCTGTTTCAAACATTTTAGCCAGGTAGGTATTGACCTTTTGTATGATTCTTTTGTTTCGCGTTTACAGTATTGGTTCATTAAAAAAAAGCCCCCTGAAGTTTTTAAACACAAGTATTGGAACACCTTGTATAACTATGTTATTTCGCACATTATATGCAGTGCATAAAAAACATTTATGATAATGGCTGCAGTCATTAGTTGAACAATAAAACTGATGTTTAACAATGATTATAGTTTAAGTAGATTCAGAACCCAAATTCATTGTTCAATTCCAAGAGAGCTTGCGTCAATCTTGCATCAAAACGCACTTTACAATGTTTGCATAAAAACGATGAAAATCACCGTTGAAGTCCTTCAGGGTTTACGAAATCTTTGTCTGAGCTACGTTGTGAAAACGTTTGAAATAATGTCGCGGAAAATGATGATGTGACGCTCAAGTCCTAGATAAAACTATGACTTTTGTTCATTGGTGAAAAAGTTTCGTGATCTGTGTGTGAATTGTGAATAGAAAAGTTGCCATTACTGGTTTTGTGTAATTCGTTCCCGTTTACCGATAAGGTTTTGGACGGAGTCCCGATTCAGGCACATCGGACTCGTCTCTCAGATCAAATTGTTATATCAACAACGACGTTTCATGAATCGATTCAAGAGCCAGCAACAATAAAAAATCTGTCGTGTCTTATTTCAAAGGTTAATTTGTGTGTGAGTTTTCATTTGAGCCAGTTTTAAAATCGAAATTGCTAACACGTTAGCAATTTCGTAGCATGGTCTACGGCGTAGCGCAAATAACTTTTGTTACGAATTGTGCTACGAGCTAACTTTTATAGATTAGTATTGCTTAATGACTCCATTTTTTTTAAATTAATTGAATTCAATTAAAATTCTTGATCAAGGTCAATAAAAAGATTTACTGCCACACTCGGAGAAGTAAATCAGCAACCCTTACAGCATATTTAGTAGTAGGTCTGTTTTCTGCGCTGAAGGTCGTTGGTTAGATCCCCATCGAGAACAAACATTTGTGAAGTTGTTGGTTTTAATCGAAACTTATAAAGAACGTGAAAATGTTTAATTTTTGATAATCACCCATGTTTTTGGAAGCACAATAAAACAGTGCTTTAAAATTCAGATTACTTTACTCGCTTTAACTCGATTCGCAGACATAGTTTCAACTGGATACCGCAAGGTGCTCTATTTGCTTCTTTTGCAACCATCTAGTGAGTGCTATGCGCCTACTATAACTCTGCTAAATTCAGTAGTGTGGTAAGAGTAGGTAGGTTTAATGCATTTTCGTAAATCGTATGCTCCTAAATTAAACGGTGACTCTATCGTACACACGTATACAGATCAAGCTACAAAAATCCAAAGAACAATTATACAAATCCTAAGAAAAAATATAAGCGTAGTTTTGGACAAGTTATCATTTGCGTCTAAGACATAAAAGCTAGCATAGCCTGATGCGTATCCGTGTGTATATATATACATACAAAAAGAAATAGTAAATCGTGCTTGTTAAATCTAGTTTGAGTGCTTTATTGAAACTAAACCTAGACTAGATCCCAACTCGACTGTAGCCTCTCTCACCAACAGGAGCTGGAGCGAAACACAAACCAAACGGAACTAAACACCATAGCCACATACTACTTCGACGGACAGGGCAAGGCGCTGAGGCCGATGGTGGCGATACTCATGGCCAGAGCTATCAACTACCACGTATATGGAGAAAACAGGTCAGCTTTATACTTATTCTACTGACTGACTCCTTCTACTACTACTATTGACTCTATTCGAAGGGATGCTTCATAATAATATTGTAGTAGCCTAGTGGTTCGCCGTTCATGCACTCCAAGACTACGAGTACATCGCATACTACGCATGTTATTATGAAATGAATAATCCCTCCGGACGAAGCCTTCACATAATTATGATAGAACTTCAGTAAGTTTGTTTAATCATTAATGCTCTCATTAATATTCCCTGCCATTTTATAGCGGCTCTATAGAGTATACTTGTCACTGTCACTTTCATGCCAACGAAAAGAGACTGCAACAGACTTATTGGACTATAGATTAGCTTCAGCGCTCAGTGACCAATATGAATGAAAACATGAAAAAAAAGACCGTAATTATTTATTCGAACACCTAATAAGTATTTCAATACAAAGTCAAAGATATATTTTTAAATAAAATCACAAGGTTTATTTGAAACATCTTAAACCAGGGTAGGTAAACCTAGATGCTATTTCCATGGGCTTTCTATAATGATCTGTTTTTACTAAATGGTAAAAATATTATGTCTACCTAAAGGTTAATTTTAAGGTACCATTTCAACAGGGACATTAATTGCTATAAACTTAAAAAAAACGAAAGACGAAGCTCAATCCTACTAATACTCGTATTATAAACGCGAAAGTTTGTAATGATGGATGGATGGATGGAGCATGGATGTTTGTTTCTCTTTCACGTAAAAACTACTGAATGGATTTTAATGAAACTTTACAATAATATAGCTTATACATCTGAATAACACATAGGCTACAATTTATAAAGATATTTTGTGACTAATCCTGCGCAGACGAAGTCGCGGGCACCAGCTTGTAATTTTATGTTCCTGTTCTTCTTATATTTTACGTCAGAAACAAAGACGCAAACATTTTTGGCACTAAGAATCTTGATAATGAGATGAGAATTGAAATGAGAAATACACAAAGCACAACCTAATACTGCTGGTTTTCTAGACTCATACTTCTATGAGCCTTCTCTCATTTAAACTACAATATTTTATACTTACTTTTATAATGCCAGTGTTATAAAAACATCTGCACAGTGCATTGCGTAAACGTAGCTTTTCCAATAGAACTTAAATTGTATTACTAAACAAAATGCATTTTCCATACAATTCAATAAAGCGCTAGCACTTTAGCTATGTAAATGTAGACGGTTAAGAAAGTTAGGAAAGCCGTAGGTCAACCCACAACGGATTGCGGTATTGCCAACTAAGTTCACGCAGTATACCTTCACAAGAATGGTGCAAGGCTCGAGCTATTGTTCATATTTAATTGTTTTCTCGTCGATATTAAGTAAAAATGTAATTCAGTTTCTAGATTTAAAACATCTCTAACGTGTTGGGTCGATGGTCTTAAATTTTAAAGTTTTTGTGTTAATCATTTAATGGGCCTCATGGAAATATCAAACTAGTATTTAATGGCAGAATTATACATCCTTTTTGTGGGGTTTTGCTTTGTTTTGTATTTATTGAATATATCTGTAAGTCTTCTTTTTTTTAATTCAATCTGTTATGTTTTTCTTCTGGCTTTCTTTTTCTTGTACTCAACTCTTCAAGTCTTCTTTAAAAGTTTATAATATTCGTCTAGTTTATCCTCTCTTAAATCCGCCTTTCGCCGTTTGGTTGGCTAACCATTGCCAACGATTCGGATTGCGTTCCGTCATCAGACTGCGCGGCTTCATAGTTCAATGTCTGATTGAAGGCCTTGAACTAAACTTTTTTTCTTCTTAATATTTATGTCGTCACGCATAACGTTGTTCGGCATCGAAATTAGTCGATTTATAATCTTGATACGTAAGTTTAGAATCCAATATTATAGTCGCAACCATACGATTTCGTATTACGAAGAATAACTTAAGTCTTTTTTAATACAGAAACTTCAAGAGTTGCGTAAAGCAATGTTTATTCATATATTCACCTTGATTATGCCCAGAAACCGATGAGTGAAGTACATAGTAGGTAAATTCCTAATGATCGTGTTATATGTGCTAATTAGTGTTTATGCACGTGTCTATTGTATTTCCACGTGTAAGTTAAATATTGATTAAGTAGTTAGCAAAAAATCTAACCTCCTAACGCTTCACGGATTCGATTTATCCATAATTGTACACTTGACCTTCAGTTTTCACTGGCAGAAAACCGGTAGATTTCTACTTACGCAGACACTCACTGTAGTACTTAATAGTTATTGCCTAGTTTTCATTTCGCTTTTTCAAATCATTCAAACGTTTTACATATAAGTTGTAAAAGAAACGGTTTGATCAGATTGAAAATCGCTTTACAATGTTCGTTTATTTCAGTGGCAAACACATCAGCTGTAGGATCTCAAGGAAAACGACGTAAAGAAACCTTTATGGCATGTAATCTGAATGATTTCAATACATGAATAGCAACGATCTAGTTGAGCAGTAGGTTCACGCATCCCCTCAGTTACGCCGCGACAAGCTCCATACATGTCAGGAATACTTTTAATACTTGTTCGAATCGGACGCGGTTTGAATTCCCATACAAGTTTATCTAGTTTCTATAAAAATTAAAATAAAAGTGGCCTGTTGTTAGCTTCCTAAAATAAACCTAAAACTAAAAAAAAGCTAAACTTTTGTATTTGTTAATAGAACACCATTCAATTATGAAAATATAAATATATTCGTTAAGATCTTCATAAATGTACAGCGTTGCATTCAGATAGATTTATTACAAAAATCGTAAAAATTAAAAACGGTTATGAAACTTCTCTTGAACTATCCAACTAATTAGAAATAAACTATTTATAATGCACGTTGTTGCTTCATCGCCGGCTGAATGTTACTGCAGCTATTTGCACGAATTGTAATATTGCATATTTATTCAAATCAGGATGATGTGAATTGCAAATTCTGGTCAATTAACTAATTTAAGAAAAATATTTCACTTTATTTACGTACACATCCGTTTCGTATTACGAAAAACAGTAAAACCCAAGAACAATAATCAAAAAGTCTCAGTGAAAAGTCAAAATTCTTGCTTACGTTTACTTACAGAAAAAAAACACATTAAAAATGTACTGACTGCTTGTCAGGTTGTTGTAAAAGTAAGCAGTTGCTATACGCGCTAAGTTTACCTGTGCAGTGCCAATCAAGTCATATTCTACATTTTAAGACTTTTTAGTAGAAAATTCCGAAAACGCATTAGTTGACACAGCACAATTTACTACCGTAATGTCACGCGGTCTTAAATAAAATCTTGAAAAGATAAAATCCTAGACAATGCTAATTACATAAAATAAATAAATGCGTACGCGTGCCAAGTCAAACGGTACAGTAGAACATCATTTAGATTGTCAGACCAGTTGAGACGTTATACAGGGTGTCCCAGAAATCAACGTCAAGCCGAAAACGGGCAATGGGCCAAGTCATGACAGTTATGAGAAAAATATAAAAAAAAATATTTGTCATGTACTTTTCGAATTATAGGTATTACAAAAAATACAGAAGAACTGACACCCTGTGATGATCTTTTAAGTCCTGTGACTACAAATATTAACCAGTCGTGAAACTTTTTTCTGTAATGTAACCATGAATAACCCTTCTGTAAAATACAATTCAAAATTAAATCATAACTGCCTCAGTTTTAAATATAATGTTGATTTTTGGTCAACATTTAATTTAAAATAATAACATCACCCAACTTAAACCGACTGTACCGTAAAAAAAATGTACTACACTACTTTGGCAAGTAACTTTAAAAGATGGCGCATTTAGTCAGGATTCCAAAATGGTATGATACTTGCTAGAGTACTCCATAATTTTGGAAAAAAAAATTGTTATCTTAACTAAACCCGATTTCTTGACAATTTTGTTTAATTAGATAAAATGTTTGTAACCTTTAAATTATGGACTTAAAAATGCCTACGCTGCGTTTTTAAGTCGCTCACAATTCACAGGTACAAGTACATACCATTTCGACAATGTAAGTGAAACAGATAGAGCCGCCACCTTGTCGAAAGAGTAATAACCATTTGTTAGTTTTAGGAGCAAGTTTGAAATAAAATTCAGTCATTGGATTTCTTCAGCCATGATTTTAATTAAATTACATCAATGATTTACAGCAAATGTTCAACCTGTTTGTCTTCAGCTGTAATGCAAGCTCTACATCTCCTTAAAAATTACCGTGTAATAAGACGGGCGTATCTTCTCGAGTTCATTTAGAGCTTGCAGTAAAGCTGAAGGCAAACAGTTTGAACATTTGCTGTAAATCCTTGATGTAATAAAATTAAAATCAATCAACTAACAAATTACTTGATAACCCATGGTTATTACTCTTTCGACAAGATGGTTGCTCTATCTGTTTCACTTACATTGTCGAAATGGTATGTACTTGTACCTGTGAATTGTGAGCGACTTAAAAACGCAGCATAGGCATTTTTAAGTCCATAATTTAAAGGTTACAAACATTTTATCTTTTTAAATAAAATTGTCATGAAATCCGGCTTAGTTAAGAAAACCAGTTTTTTTTTTCAAAATTAAAGAGTACACTAGCAAGTGTTATACTATTTTGGAATCCTGACTAAATGCGCCATCTTTTAAAGTTACTTGCCAAAATAGTGTAGTACATTTTTTTTTCGGTAAAGTCGGTTAAAGGTGGGTGATGTAATTATTTTAAATTAAATGTTGGCCAAAAATCAACATTTATTTAAAACTTAGGCAGTTATGATTTAATTTTGAATTGTATTTTACAGAAGGGTTATTCATGGTTACATTACAGAAAAAAGTTTCACGAATAGTTAATATTTGTAGTCACAGGACTTAAAAGATCATCACAGGGTGTCAGTTTTTCTGTATTTTTTGTAATACTCATAATTCGAAAAGTACATGACAAATATTTTTTTTAATATTTTTCTCATAACTGTCATGATTTGGCCCATCGCCCGTTTTCGGCTTGACGTTGATTTCTGGGACACCCTGTATATCTACTGTAGGAAAATAGAAACAGAAAAAAGGAACAGATATAACAAAAATTTAATACAATAGAATAATCTTTATTTATGCCACAGATAAATAAAATATACACCATTATATATAATTTCTAAACAAATAGCAAAGCTAACTAACTGCTATCGCTATCTATCGTGTTGTCAAAAAAGCTTTAATCAAAGTCAAAGTCAAAAGGTATTAATTCAATAAATCGCAAGGATCACTTAAAACGTCTTAAAGCTGCCAGCTAGTAAGCCTAGGTGACTCTAGGTGCCAGTTCCACGCGACCAAAGCCTAGAAGAACGGGCAACAAACTTACGGCTTGGTTCTTACCGTTCTTTTGTATGATCCTCGTTACAATGTAATATAATACAATATTGAAGCTCCAGTGCGGTGCCAATCGAATTTATTGAGGCGTAAGCTGTCTAATCTGTAATTCGACCGGTCCTGTATCGTTATCTACGTGTTTTTTTATAACTGTCTGTTTTTTAACACTGTCTACAAAATCAATCATTTAGCGCGCGCGGTGCAATAAATATAAACTATATCGCTTTGCAACTAATAAAAAGTTATTTGATAATGCAAAATAACCGTCCTAAACTATACGATACTACAATGTATTTTTTGAAACTACAGTGCACTGCTGGCCTCACAGCGGCAAGTGGCAATGATCAGCGAGATGATCCACTCTGCATCCCTGATCCACGATGACGTCATCGACCAGAGCGACTTCCGTCGCGGCAAACCCTCAGTCAACGTTCTTTGGAACCACAAAAAGGTAAGTTAGTGGGGTTTAACGGGTGTTTTTTCATATTATAAGAATGTATATACCTCTACAAAAAAAAGTATATATGTATTATATCAGCTATCTGGTTCCCATATTACAAGCTTTGGCTTAGTTTGGGGCTAGATAGTGCTGTGTGGAAAGTCCACCAATATTTATTTATTTAATAACAGGCAGACTGATTTCATTCCTCATTATTAATTAGCCCAGGGCTTCCCAAACTGTGCGCCGCAGCATTGTCCCCAGGGGCGTTGTGTGTCGATGTGACCGAGTCGAAGCGCCGATCGCTTTATGTTGTTGCTTGTAATTTTTTTAGACTTTCCTTAGAATTGTTCTGTATGTATGAATCAAGAAAATCAAGTATGAATTTTGGAGCTCAGTTTCATGAATATCGTGCCATCAGCACTGCAACGTTAAAGGTGCTATTACCATTTGCGACTTCATACTTGGGCGAGACAGGCTTTTCTGCAGTTACAGTAATAAAGAGCAAGGCTAATTATTAGCCTACATAGCTATATGAAACAGGGAGATCAAGAAATAACGTGTGACAAAATATGGATATAATATACGAAAATGCATCCGACATCGAGGCAATGGTTTGTTATAGGTACATTTGCCTTTTGCTTAAACAAGTCGCATTTTTTTTTATATAAAAAATTATTTCCGATGTTCACATCTCAGCTATAGATAAAACATCAGTTTAATAAAATATATATATATCTTCATAAATTATTATAATACTTCCGCATGATTGAACTCACAGGAAAGGGAATATATCAGAAATCTGTGGCTTAGCACCTGTGTGCCTCAAGGTGATGAACGCAGGGCAGTGCATCGTAGGGCACGTCCCTATCGTGCGTGACTTACGAGGCAATGCTTTGTATGTGTGGTGATGGCTACCACGTATCATCAGGCCATCTGCTTGCTCCATCAGCAAGTCGTACAAAAAGTATTACTCGTTAGTTGTATTCTGACGATTTTTTTTAATAAGTACGTTACTTTACTTAAATAACATATTTCAAAAGATCAGCAGTGTTTAAACTATTGCTTTACTTATAAATATTTTACAAATCTTTAGAATAAGACCTAAAAATATATGGCTCTACAAGTTTTCTTTTTGGAAAATAAACATTATCTTATCTTATTACCAAATATGACAAACAGAGACAGGGCAAGTTTTAGATAAGCGTTTTGAAATTTAAGGAGCATTTATAAGCGTGATGTATAAGTTTAAGTAACTCTCGAATGCTAATAAATAAAATGAAAAAAATACCGCTGAGTCTTTTTTTTAATTTATTTATTTATTAGTAAACTTTATAACTAGTACAGTTGCTATTTAAATATTGTACCCTATAAACCTCTAGTGATTTCTATGGGTACTCACACTCGACTCGTATGAGAATATTCGGAGTATAAACAAGCACTTTCAATGTAGGTACACGAGTAATTTATAATGTTACAATCGTTACAATTTGTTACGTCCTAACAAATATCCTATGTACGAAATAATCTTGGATCTGGAATATTTTATTAGAACATAAAATAGACTGATTTGCTTTAAAAATCCATTAAACTCGAATCTTTATGACTCAGGACGTAGTAACGTAAAATTAACATGATACGTATGCTTTTGTCGATCGAGCAGAATGTAAATTGTACTATAAATATAGATGTTGCTCATCTTATGACATCCACGCCTTTGTCTTACGCTGGTTGACGTAAACGAACCCTAATACATGCGACTGTTGTGGTGCCTACAGACTCGCGACATGCAAGTGGCTTTAAGGGGCTGACAACTATCAAACAATTTCTTGCTCGCACGTTTCGACATGTTAAAAGATATAAAATCACTAAACTCATTTTCAAAGCAAACTTTTGAGTAGGAAAACATGTATCGATCAAAATAAAATTTTTACTCAACTGTGCGTAATGTGATTGCACACAAAATGGTTGATTACGATTTGTAGAAAATAAGTTTAGTGATTTTATATCTTTCAACAAGTCGAAACGTGCGAGCGAGAGTCACATTAGCTCTTGTCTTCAAGATCAAGAGTAGTAGAGCTCTTTGTGTGTGGCTTGTCCGGGGAAGTACTATTGTATTTCTACCGCCAAACAGGGTTGCTCCGTTTCGATTTGAAGGGTGTGGTTGCCGGTGTAATTAAGGGCACATGATGCTTATCATCTGTATGCCTTAAGTTGATGGACTCAGGGCAGTGCGTAGTAGGGCATGTTCCTTTCGTGCGTGACTTGTGAGGTAATACTTTTTTTTAGATGATGGTTACAACTTAACATTAGGTGGGCCATATGCTTGTCCCATCAGCAAGTCCCCCAACCTCAACGAGGAATAAAAATATAGGTAAAAAACATTGCTATTTATAGACAATTTATCCTTAAAAGTTAGTTGCGAGCAAAAAAAATTAGGAGTGCAGTTATGGACCGAAAATTTCAAGTAACTTTAAAAGAACATTTCCGTTCTTGCACCATTATTTAGCAAAATAGCTTGTCTAGTAATGGGTTTTCTTAACATTTCCTATTTACATCTCAAAAAATACAATTTTCCACCTTTTTGACCATTTAGACCTCGCGGTGTTAAGTAAGAGCCACAGCAAAGATTTTATTTAAAAAAAATTGAAGATATAATATTAGTGAAGATAGTAATGGAAAATTTAAAACAAAAAATATTCGGAATAACATTACCAAGGTTCAACAAAAATATAATTCTGATCCAAACAAGTTTTGCTACCTAAAAGTTGTACTAAAACTATTTAAAAATTTATGTTTTACGAACCTTACGGCCCGTTTCTGAAAGTCCGATCAAAACTAATCGGACAGGCCGTTACTTTCTTAAAGTAAAACCAAACTGACAAGAAAATTTAATCGTGTCTAGACCAACCCAGTGACGGGATCCGAAATATGAGAATCTGGGACCTTGCTCTTATAAACCATGCTCTAGACTGCAAGTGCTATGCTATCATTACCACTAACTATACTACATTCACAGTTAGGTTTTTTTGCAGTTTATTTGCGTCGATTTTCCACGCATTCCATCACTCTTCGATTAATTTACGTAAATGTAAAGACATAATTTAGCATCACGATTTACAATCGATTTGTATTGCGATTTTAATGGCGTATTATCGTTGTCAATCAATATTCACAATCAAATGAAGCTGGTATGTCAATTTAAATAATTTATCGTTTCTTTTATCAGTACTATTTATTACAGACATGTGTAATCCGAATCGAGTTAGGATAACTGGTTAAATCATCAAATATTCAATCGAATCTATGAATCGAATAAATGCACTTTGACTTTGAAAACGTTAGTGATCAACACTGTCATTGCACCATTTCTTTTATAAACGACGTCGAAAGATCGAAAAAGTCGAGAAGATCGAAGACATTCATGCTTTCATACATTCCTGAAACACTGACTCTCGCTTGTAATTATTGGTCTCGCGATAGTCTCATTTCATGGTTTTAATATTATATTCAGCTTTTGTACAAAGCCGAAATTTAGCCGATATTCAAACCTTTGCAATTTACTATATTTGCTTTGAAGGTCGCCCATTTGTATGTATTCCGAGAGTGTAGTATGCAATGATATAGTGCTCATCAGGAAATTCCAGCCGTGATAAAAATACAAACTATGGCCGACATTCATTAAGATGTTACAAGAGTAATGTATTCTGTCTACATTATTTCCAAACTGTATAATAGTTACTAAGTCTGGAAATAAGGTTTGCTTATAAGGATTGACGACAAACCATCAATCCTTATTTGTATTATGTGTTAGAATGACGAACAACGCAAACGAAATTACCTTTAAACATTATAAACAATTTTATAGATATGAAAATTAATTATTCATACTATTTTATATTATCTGCAATCGAATCGTCTCCACAGTTTTACGTTAGCAGTATGGAATTTTTAGCAGTCGTACTAGGGTACTAGTTCTTGAATGATTGAATCATCCTTTGTTACCAGTTGACACCTCGCTGTATTGGGATGACTGAATAATTAACGTTGAAATCTACTATTAATATGTACACCTCGTCGTACCGATTCCGATCCGTAGAATGGAAAGTGTAATGTGCTATTCAAATAAGGAGCTATAAACATTGTTGCTATGGCGGCACAGTTTTTTTGTCAATGATCCTTCTAGTTTGCCAATAAATACCATAGAGCATTGGCGTTCTTTAGAGATGAGCGCTTACGAATAATAATGTACGGATCTGAGATGGGTAATGGATTTACCCAAACTGGATGTGTGTTGTGGTTGGCCTTCGAAGTCTTTAGATGTTTTAAACAGCTTTTTAATATTTTGATGACGTCCGTTTTTTCATAGGTCCGTTTTTTCATAAACTGAGAGGTTATAATAAATCGTCACGATGACAAAATCTTCACCTATGACTATGAAGTAATTTCTTAAGTTAAAACATTGTATTATTTAAGAAATGTTATTATTATTATTAATACATATATTAATAGTCTCTGAAAAACCCTGAGCAAATAAAGAAACTCTGTTAATATTTTCAAGTTTCAACCGGTTAATGAAATGTTGTTTTTGAGGGAGATATTATTGTATATATCCGATGATTATTATTGTAATGTCGTGTTTCTCTTTGTTTTTGTTTGCTGCCGCAAACAAAACTTATTCCCTGTTTATTCATATGAAAAAAAAAACAGTCTCAGGATTTTCTTCAGGCACGGTAGATAGTCCCTCAGATATCTTAGTACCAACTCAAGATTCTTTAAGGATGTCTAAGTAGGAGTAGTCTAGAGGTGCGTCCAAATATAATACATTTGGCACTTACCCACATTTTACATTTTACACAATAAAATAAGGCTTTCCCTATTTGTTTACTCGACAAAAAGTCTGCGGTTCGCCAGTGGGCAATAAAAACAAGTGCAAATTATATTAAATTGGTATCTATAGGTATTGGTATCACATCATTATTTTGTGCGTTTCTTGTTGCGGTCGTCAAAGAACTGGGTTAAGATCACGTTTCATTCAAAGCGGTTCATTGAATCTTTCGATGCGCGCTCATTCTCTTGCGCACTTACTAATAACATGAGGGTTTACACTTTACATCGAACTTTCTAATTCTTAATTACTTAGGTTTATTACTATCATCGTTAGCCTGTTCGAAGTTCACTGCTGGATGTAGGTCTCCTCTCGGAATATTTATCGGAAAGTGTGCGATGGAACTCCACAACTTGGTTCCCCCATCCCCGTTCTACCATCGGACCACCATACGTACGGAAACGAGACATCCTTTCATGGTTGACATACCTACAGCCCGCACAAAGCGCTTTGCTTCTGCTTTTATAATGCGAACAGCCAAAGAGTGGAATTTCTCACCGGCGTCCGTTTTTCCGAATGCCTATAATTTGGATGTTTTCAACAGACGAGTGAATAGGTATCTTCTAGGTAAGCGTGCCACACCGTAGACCACATCGTCACCTAATATGAGGTGAGATTGCAGTCAAACGTTTTACATATAAATTGTAAAAAAAAACGGTTTTATCCCTTTTTGATTCGAGCGTCGGTTCTATGGGCTATGTGGCCTGCCCAGTGCCACTTCAACTTGCTAATCCTGGGAGCTATGTCGATAACCTTGGTTCTTCGGATATCCGCGTCGTATGAGCGTAATCTACTATAATAGGTCTATTTACCATTTAAGTATTCATAAAGGTACCTCCAATACTCCATTCATCCGTCATATTCCGTCGAGACCGAGCCCAAAAAGTACTATAAAACTTTAATGTTGTCTTTAGCAATATTAGTTTTGGCCTTTAGCAGACTCACACTATTTACCCATTTGTTAGGCAAATATTGAGCTTTGTGAGGTTTCGTTCCGAATTTAAATTTCGCTTTTTCACTTGTAATAGAAAGTGGTTTCATGTTATTTACCATCAACAATAATATAGTAAAAACGTATGTACTGTCTTATTTATGATAGGCACGCAAACCTCAAGTAACTAGAATGGCTTTAAATTAGAGATTTTTCAGTATTTTTTATTTTTATTGAAGTATATACTCGAAGTTGTATCAGAATTTACCAACAAATGTGAGTTCACATCGGCCTCCGCATGGCTGAATTCTACTAGTATCAAGACGCAGTTGAACAACTGCTCGCTCGCAAATTGCAATATGTTGAAGATATAAAATCACTGAAAGCAAAATACGCAAAATACGATGTTTCGGAGAATGATACAACATAGGTTCAGAAATATATAATACTTATTGATTCAAACAAGTTTTTCTACCAAAAAATTTGTTTAACTAGTTTTCGTACTTAATTAATCTTTTAGGTAGGAAAACTTGTAAAGATACGGATACGTAATACGTATTTAAATTCTTATTTTAGCTACTTTTTCAATACTTGAATTGTGACTTATCGACGTTTTAAGTAACCTAGAGCCTGAAAAGAAAACAACAGGTCGTTGTACTATCTTTAAAAAAAACATAAAATAAAATCTGTGGGAAGTAGACCGCGACAAGCTGCTCCGTGTAAGACGGTGCTACCTCAATCTACGTATATTGATATATTAGCAAGTCTTTCCCTTTCTTTTTCCTTGTGTGCGAGTGAGAGGTCGGTTATGTAGTGTGGGCAGTGTACGACGTCAGACGCGCCTTACATACATGCGATAGACCGAAAGCTGGGCGACCCTCGGTGAAAGTGCCAGCCGGCCTCATCACTTTATATTATTAAGTGAATAATATTGATACTGACCGATCTTATTTTCGATACGTTTTCATCTACATTGCTTCAAAGAAGCCGACAATTTATTAAGCGCGCAAGTAAATTAACATTTTAAGTAATTGGGTCAGTTGATTTTAGATTTTATCGCTATTATATGGTACCTGTTGAACATAATATCTGTAAGGGTCATAGCGTGACTAAGCAATCAAATTGTATGTTTATTGTAGTCATCCTTTGGCATGTAAACACGTGCGATACACGCCGAATGGCGTTTGAAACACGATCATTTCGTAATATTTCCCTATTTAAATAAATATGTTTGCTGAAACGATTGTACCTATTAGTTCGCTCAAGGCAATTTTCGTAAGAATTGTCACAACGCGCTGCGGTAAAATTTGAGATATACTTTCCATTTCGTACCATGAATTCATCTTACCTACCGATGGCGGTAGTTACCGTTAGTTTGAAAATTGAATTATTTATCAGTAGTCCAAACAAATTGCTTGCATGACCTGAATGTATATTTATGTGGAACAAAGAATCTCTGAATCCTTTATGTATCTAAGATCCTTGATGGTACGTTGAAATTGCATCAGCGCGTCGTTTATACCTTATTAACTCAACTTGTAGGCGTTCAGCGTTTTAGTTCGTCCTTCACGAATAAATGTTCATGTCCTGTGATTACATGTTCCGCCATTGTGGTCTTCACTACGAAACGCCATGTTAATCTACAACGCAATGAAAAAAGTTTGATAAGGTTGTAAAAACTGCAGAAAACTCAACAGGACCTCTGAAAAATAAATCAGTCAATTTTTTTAATGAATATTAATCTACATATTTCTCTTTTTCTGAAAGTAGGAAATTGATTTTGTCTTTCTATTTGATCCTAATCTATTTACCTACAACTATAATGAACAGTAAACCAACTTAGAAAACATCATTATTATGTATAAAGCAAATACTTGTCCCACTAAAAAATTAAGTAAACGTAATAGTATTCTTTACGAGGGCGGTCTTTGGCCTTGGCATGTATTTCTTCTAATTGAACGGATATTTATATAGAAGTACTTAATTCGCTTTTAGAGTATTAGATCCAATAACCCGTGTTTGGCTTATGTAATACAAACATACAATGTTGATTTAGTTTTGTATTGTCAGTGCCTATCATACGCGTACGTATTTGAACGTTTTGTGCAAATATAGTATCATGGTAACAGGGCGCGCCTGTTTGCAGTTTAGCTAATTTATGAGCGTGTTGCCGTGCACGGATGTAGAATATTTACTCTCATAGTTACGTCAAAAATTATAATTTATTTAATTTGTATTTTATTATACAAGGAATTTATTACTTATTTATTACGTAGTGAGCGTTATGTAATACATATTTCGTGGTCCTCGTCATGCCTATAGGTCGTTGCCCGCACTGCGCATTTGCCTGTAAAATGAATTTAAATTTCTGCTACATGGATTGTGTGGTGGCACAATAGCTAGAGTGTACTTGACATACGAGTACGTCAGTTACGAATTGCAGATTCCTATCGTATCTGCGACTATTGTTCAGAATATGTACCGAACCTTATTGTACAGTGTCTGCGCTTTGCTTTAGAATACCGAGTTTAAATGAAGTGCATACGCTATTAGAATTCTTAAAAATAAATGCATACTTGTCGTGCTACTATTTTATCTGGATATGCTTTTACGTGAGAAGCAGGAAAATGTGAATTATCTTTGCGTATGTTTCAACCGTAGATCCGTCTCACCGTCACCAAGTTATCTCAAAGTTGTAAAACCTGACGCAACATCCACTCATTCCGTCGTCCATCAGACCGCACCTTTGGCTTTTTCGGACGGTCGACGATTGCATTCAAAATTAGCAATTACATAAGAACAAGAATATATTCTTGTTGTGTCTGGCTCACGGGTATATTTTTCAAATATTTATATATTATAAAACAAAAACAAAAATGTAAGCTGTTACATTTTGAAAGCAAAGTGTAAAAATCAGTATAAAGAGATTCAGCCGGTTCGAGGTCGCTAAGGATGTCAGAGGCACCGGTGTGGCTTTCACCAAGGTAGTGCGGAGCCATCTATCAACTTACTACATAAACAGAATAAATAAAACTACGTGATACGGAAGCAGGTGCATGTGATCGGTGCCTGTACTTGTGTGTTGATTTGGTATACACAAATTGATATAATTACTCTTTGTATTCCAAATTGAAGGAAGTTAGAATCCAACGTTATGTTTTTGCGCGATTGTTGATTGTGAAAAACGTTGGTGAAACGTGGTCGAACCAGGTTTTGGATTTTTTTACGTAGGTTTTCACCTCATGTCTGGAGTTTTTTAAAGGTTTATGGTATTTGTTTCTTTGTATTGCGAGCCGGGTTTTGATATTGAGACATGAGAGTTCTCAGAACGCCCGATTGGAGGCGTTATTGAGTCTCAATACAGAAAACCAAAAACGAAAAATAGAACTCGGACTTGAGGAACAGAGCAGTTGACATCAAGCTCAAACGCAATTATCAGCTAACCTTTGGTTGATGATAATTCATTTTTGGGTGGTATTACAAACGCTAAGATTGTGTAAAATAATTCTTATTGGTGCAACAAATGGATAGTCCGAATATTTTCTTTCTTTGACTATGTCTTGATATGGTTCGTGTAATTATGCCGTTAAATGCGGTATGCATGTATTATTTGTGTAACTAGTTTCATTATACAATTTTAGTGTACATAATGCACCAGTTGAGTTTATATAAACTTCTCGGCGCGCACATGGATGTAACTAAATGAGTATTGTAATCAACTCTATTCTGATACTAGCTTGGCTAGTTCACAACGAATAACGTAAAAAAAAGTAAAAAAAGTACCTACATTGTCCAAGAGTTAGTAGACATTTTGTCTTAACGAAGTCTGAAGAATCGAGTCCAGGTTAAATTATTCAATAAACTATAAATTCGACTAACCGTGTATAAAACCAAAAATATTTTAATTTACTATAAATACTTATAATTCATTTTAGTTTTAGAGAGTAGCAATTGCAAATGGACATCGGTGTCATTAATATGTATAAAAAAACGTAAATTGTTAATTAAATCTAAACGAAATTATGCGTATTTTTATTACCGCACATACATTTTCAAATGCGTTGTAAAACTAGTGAGAGCGCGTTGAAATCTTTTGAACTGAGTGCGCTTTATTCCTCTCCATGGTCACTTGCTACGAGTACATTTATAGTCTTGACTAATCATTTAATTTATATTTTAATTCATTAAAAATTTCCTTAGCGTTACTAAATCTCATTGCCAATTTTAATTAGACAAATGAGTGCCGAATGACTATTACTTTCTATTGACACGTCATCCGATGACCGAATATTCCGTCGAAAGCAAAATTCGACCAACACTTTCGTCGACCTGCCGACGTGTGTTTATTAAATAATGTGAAGTAAAAACTGGTCTTTGTAACTGTTGATTTTCGGGGAGAGTGTGGGGATCTGGGTCGCGGACAGCCGCGTCGTCGCCGTCGTGTCTTGTATTCTCTTGATTAGACCCTTGATGCTTCGAAAGTAAGCCTGAGACATGACAGGCTAAACATTATTAGTCACATAAAAACGCCATAAAAAGTGCCGGCGTAAAAACAAAACTAGACGTAAGTTGGCTGAGCAACTTTCGCGCTAGTCTAATTGTGTTCGCCAGCGCTGTGAAAAAGTCAGAAAACACTACAGAGAGCCTACAGTTTTCCACAAGGTGTCCCAGGAAGTACTGTTACGCGGTGGTCCAGAGATGCAGCACCACTTGAACTCCACGGACACCGCGGACCACCGCTAGACAGTACTTCCTGGGACACCCTGTATACTATAGCTATTGTAACTCACTCACTGTAATTGTTAAACATTTATATAAATTGGCTTGACTCCATTCGGCAATTGATTTTCGTCGTAGAAAAGCCAGACCTAATTTTACTATTAACATATTTATAAAGGCCTACTCGCACAACTGATGTAAACACAGCCTTGAAACGTCGTGTCAAGGTCGAGTAAAATCTTTGCTTTATTGTTAGTATTTTGATGGTGTGAAGAAGCGGCCTGTTCAAATATTTTAAAGAGTTGTGACAGCACCACTTAACCTTACTATTTAAAATCTAATCCAAACAATAAGCCGTCGAAATATTCAGTCAAGAAATGATGGCTATATTTGCAGAGAATTAAACCCGAGAGAAGACAAACCCGGTACCAATCTTATCTAATAATTAACTAAAACTGTAATTTGTTTGTTTGCGTAAGGCTATAACTTTCGCAACTAATGAAGGCATTTGAATCAAAGCCTTTTCTTCTTTTGCGAAGTCAGACGTCTTCACGACTTAGCGAATAGCGTGACTGCGCGCTCACGACACAGTCGATTCAATAGAACCACAGGTTACACAGTCGAGTGTTTTATAACGAAAACCGGATTTTTATCGGTAGGTACCAGTGGCACCTCCATCCAGGCAGGTATGTCGAAACGATGCCCACTCGTCGGTCACTAATCGCCACTAGATACCAGATAGTTTCGAAATCGCATCGGACCTTCCATTCACTCGATATGAAATACCCCGATCAACTGTAATTTGAACGTGTATCGATCACCCTGATTGATCTCGTACCCGACGCAAACTAGTGTAATAATCCTGATTGGTGCTCTAACATCGTTGAATATGCCGGCTGATTTGACCAATTTGATACCAACGTCTTGCCGAACTTTCATTTTCTATGAGTAACGGTACTAAACGTTGTCATACCCCAGCATGACAGAGCTTCTCAAAATCTGAGTCATGCACTGGAAGCAACTTTCCTGTTTCACCTGCTTAATCTTCTCGTGCCAGAATCATTTTGTATGATTACATTTTAAATTAATTTGATATTTTAATTGTAAAGCATTTGCGTTCGAGTTTAAACATTTGGACGTGATTTATTAAGAGTGAATGCCGTGGTTTCGGTGGACAATCTGAGCGTAACTGGTTTGTGGGATGAGGGGGGAGTCAAGGCCGGCCGCGTGACATACATCCCACCACATTCACCTTCCGTCCGCCGCGCCGCCGGCCGCCTCTGACACCTGCCTAACATCATTGTCAAGGCTACCTTGTGAAACACCACTTATAACTAAAACCCACTCAACTCATGTCGAAATCTTCCAATGCAGTGCGGCATTGGCCTTCAACTATCCATCGAGATGGCTATTTTAATTTAAAAACAATTTCGCACCCTGATTGCTTCCGCGTCATTATTATTCCTAGCGGTGTCCATTTACGACGGGGTATTCCCGCATGTGTCTCCGTACATGGATGATTTAATATATTTGTAATTCGAGATGTGACGGAAGTTTTTACGACTGAAAATAACTGTCGTCTTTATTTCATTAACATTTCGGAATGCTCGTCTTCGGGTTAACGACTCCGGGACCTTGAGAAGGGAATTAATAATCTTTAGTAAGATTTATGCATTGTTGTTGTCGATATTTCAGACTCTCTCGACATATTTCCTTACCGACCGCACAATATATTCAGAGAAGGTGCGATCTTGCATTACAATATAGGTGCAAATGAATTACAGAATAGAAACCACAACGCATTCGGAATTAAGTCGGTGTGAAATCGTAGAGATTTTTCTGGTAAATTATTCATGTGGCTCACGTGTTGGGCTGACTTTCGACGTGTTCATGTAAAAGCCTTTCACTCTTATCATAGAGCGCATGATTGCTTACTTACATATATTTTTAGGTAGTATATATATATTTCTACCATCATCTTTGTATATGTCATTGTTCTTTTGAGTAATAATTGTTGAGTATGAGTCAATATCCATTAATTTCGTGTTTCAATTGCACCATATGTCAAAGTATGGTCGCAAGTTTTGCAAGATTGTAGCTGAATGCAGTTCGCTGCATTGCGCTGTGGTAGCGCGAGCACTGGTCTTCGTAACGGATGCGTTTTTAGCCGGTTGGTGCCGCCGACGAATGTATGGCAGAAAGTGTGTTAATGCGTGCACCGATTTGTGCAACAGAGCGAATACGATACGCTATGAACGGAACCCGTTGCTCCTAACATTATCCCGTTTCATTTTCATGCACTACTCATAAGCAAGTGAAGCTTATGTTGATCATATAGTCATAATAACAAACCAACATGACCATTATGGTTTCTGAAAAACAATTAGCCACACCACTTTAATCATCAGGCGTGGTTTCTCTGAAAATTACTATAAGCTTAAGTAAAGTTTTGTAGAGTCTACTTTCGTCGTAGCTTTAGCTAATGAAGCCTCTTTGCAAGCAGCACATTCATGGCTTACGGCAGTATAGTCATATCTCTCTCTACACTCTGTCTGTATCTTTTTTCATACTATGTTTTAGTTATAAGTTAACTTCATATTAGTTCAAACCACCCGTTTACAAAGTCAATTCTTGGCCAATAAAACCAGATTCACCAAAAAATACCTTTAATTGTACAAACATTTATATTACGTTTTTTATATATATTATTGCACTGTTTGAAAACTTTTACTTTATTTATTATATTTACAAAATATGTTACACACAATAACACATAAAAGATTTATATTTTTCGCATACATAAAGTTACTGACAGTTATTTCATAATCTTTATTATAATATACGAACTAAATTTATAGTTATCAATATTTTAAAGTTACAAAACGAAGGCTCCGTTTGGTAACGTTAAGGCATTTCAAATTGATGAAATCCGAATTATAATAATTGCGATGTAGAATTCGATCGGAGAAGTTTTACTAATTTAGATAAGTATGGCCCTGGTCGCGTTGACCCTTATATCGGGGTATTACGTGTGTGCGTAAATCCGGTCAGTGGATGTAGGCTAACGAGTGTCCAGCGAGCTAATGAGAGAGGTTGTCGGTCCCAGCGAGGCATGTCCACTCAAGTGTCTCAGGGACGTAGTCAGGGTACAATAATTGGGGCAATTCAGTATCACAAGGTCATTATTACGCGTGACCTATTTGTTTTGCAGTTAGTTATAATTGGGTGATTATATCGTTAGTGATTACTGGTGCTAAAAGTACGATACGATTTTTAAGCGTACATAAATTTGATATTAGAGAGAAAATTAATTACTTTGTCATATAGCTTGTACCCATTTTGTAACATAATATTTTAAATATACTGTCATGTTTTGATCGCCGTAATAAAAAAAATGCGTTTCATATCGCTATTTAGATGCAGCAAGCAGAACATTAATCTTAAATTTTAAAAACCTCCTTTATTTACAACAAAAAAGAAAAACAAAAAAATTGAAACAAAGACTGGTCTGATCGGAAGGCGGGGATCACTCCCACACCCACTAGACCACTAGTGTTCCAAGAAAAACCATTCTGTCAAAAATCTGTATAGGCTTAAAAACAGTAAAAGTAGTAATCGTAGTAAATATAAAACTTTGCGAATGAAAACAACCAAAAGCTATAAATTAATATAAATAAATAAAATAAATTCCCCCTCCTATAAAGTCCTAGGTCCAGCTCCGCGCGGCACGGCACCGGCACCCGCATTAGTATGCGGCCGGACGTAGCATCAAAACTTTCTCGACATTCCATCCAGCCGGAGAAATGCCATCGATACTTATTACAATTAATGGCGTGTTTGATTCGCTTTGATCGATACAAATACTTTTACCGGTATATTCATAATCGCACATTCGCACAGTATGTTCGTGTTTTGTATTAAGATAGTTGTAGGTAAGTACTATAAGTAGAAAACAGAGTTTAGATGATCGCAGGCAATATGCTCATGAGGCGGGAAACGTTACTTCTTTAAATGTGTATTTTTATATACCTTGTTAATAGTTATAATTTATGCCCAACACTTGATGCTTTAACGATTTAAGATAAAAAGAAGAGTTATAAACTAATAGCTTTGCGTATATTTAATTCGCGCGTTTCCACGAATGATTTAGACTAGCTCTCGTATTGTAGATTACCTAGATGATATAATAAAATGAATTAAATAGATACCCAACCGTAATACCCAGTCACGGTAGACACCTCACATCTCTGGGCCCAAGATCATTAATAGTAATGCCTGACACAGGCGTCCCTAGATGTTATTTAGCAAATAACGCAGATTATTCTGATATGTTCATGCTGAAACCATCGTTTGACAGACTGCCCAATGGGTCTTGCAATGCACGCATTATTACTCTTGTGACCAACTTATTAGGTTATGTTGGGACTGCTCAGAGTGTTTAAATAAAGTAGCCTTGAATCGGGTCTTGTGACTGATGGCGAAAGAATCCAGCGCCTCGCAAAGGCTATTGTTGAAAAAATATTTATTTCAGCATACATAAACATTAAGATTGTTTCACAGTTGTTTTATGTCCAACAGCACACCATTTGATTCTGCTGTGATTTTAAATGGATAGCCAATTCAGCGGCCTTCACAGTAGGCAAACCTGTATCGTGAATACCAAACATTTCAAATAACTATAAATATATTAAGTAAATGGTATGTAAAGTACCTAACGTGTTTTAAGCCACCATTGATAAATCTAATTCGTAATGTTTGTTATTTTCCAGGTGGCTATGGCCGGCGACTTCATCCTCGCGGTGGCGTCGATGATGATAGCTCGCTTGCGCAGCGATGACGTCACTCTTGTGCTCAGCCAGGTGCGTACAATCAGCATCAGAAGTGGATGGCTTTTTCAGACCAAATATATTATCATAATACTTCTTTTAATGTTTTTTTACTCGTAAAAAGAACAAAACTTTATACACAGCCTTCACAACTCAGTTGGTAGTAGCTTTGCCTTCTGCGCCGTAGGCCGTGGGTTCGATCCCCACAGAGAACAAACATTTGTGTGATGAACATAGATGTTTTTTCTCTGTCTGGGTGTTATATTATATTATAAGTATGTATTTACAAAAAAAAAAGAAGTATATATGTATTAGATCAGCTATCTGGTTTCCATATTACAAGCTTTGGCTCAGTTTGGGGCTAGATAGTGCTGTGTGGAAAGTCCACCAATACTTATATTTATTTATTTATTTTATCTATTTCTAAACATTCTATAATCAACCATGGTTTAATGAAAAACATTCAAAATGCTAGAACACTGTTGAATAAAGTTACTGAAAACGGGTAAATTTCAAAATTCTTATATTAATGTTTGCTCTGCATGCTTTAACCTGACATATTATGTACGGTTTAAAGCCACAAGCTTTATATGAAGTAGGTATAATACCGCGGTTTTATAAGTGTAGGTATTCATGTTTCGTACATGATCACTAAAGCTGGGTCCTGAAGCGAATACCTACTTTCTTGCATGTTCCACATTATAAATGCACCATTTGTGGTTTATCAACCGCGCATCCGTTTGCAAACTAAACGAATAACCGCAAGCTGGCTACTTGTTACACATCCTGCGAAACGTTGACGTAAGATTTACGATAATCGTTTGACCAGCGCAGCGGCTCAATTATCTAAAAACAAGCCAAAGTTTTGTTGACAGCCTTCAAAGCTCAGTTGGTAGTAGCTTTGGCACTACCTTCTGCGCCGTATGCCGTGGGTTCGATCCCCACCGAGAACAAACACTTGTGTGATAAAATAGATAGATGTTTGTTCTCTGACTGGGTGTTATTATTGATCGAGTGAGCGAAGCGAACGAAGATCTTAGTTTCAACTTGGGCGATTTGGCATTTTATGTATGTATGTATGTATGTATGTATGTTTGTCTGGCGATAACTTTAGAACCGTTGATCCGATCCGCATGAAATTTGATATGTCGATAGCTTGTACTTGAGAAATTTACTGGTAAGTATATGAGTAAAATCGAATGAAGGGTTTTTGAGATATGGGGTTTTTTAAGAGGGCAAAAATAAAAAAAGTTACATAAAAAAATCAAGTTACATGTCATATGAAAGGACTTTGTTTGGACATTCTAAAACAATTTTTACTTTTTTTTTGGGACGCTCGGTTTTCGAGATAAAATTTAAAAAGTTAAATTAAGATAACCAGCGATCCAAGAGCTCCCATCTCTAAGAGTTTCGTTGACATCAAGGTTTTTCTACTGGTCGGCCAGTTCCTTTGATTTTTCCTATTTTTTTTCTTGATATAAATTAAGAAGGTACTCAGTTCTCATAAAATGGTGACGACGACCAGGTCTGATGATGGAGCCAAGGTCTGTTCAACGGAACTCTTCAATAAATAGGCCAATAGAGTTGAAACTTGGTAACCATACCAAGTTAATAGGCGGTAGTCAGAAAAAAGTCCAAAGATAATGTTTGGACTTGCCTCTGACTACTACCGACTCAAAGTTTTGATGCGTTCGTCGGGTCGCATCACGAGATCTCAGTTCGGGGCGAACTACTAGTTATTTATGATTATTATTTATTAAGCCGTAGAGACAGCGGTAGCAGTAAAGTTTCGGGCATGCAAGTCGATTGCCGTGTTGTCAAAAAGCTTTAATTTTACTACATCGATTTTCCGGAGAAAAATCATCGATTTCCGGAGACCAGTCATCAATCGACTGGTCATAAATCGTAAAATTGGTTTAATAAACAACCAACGACTCATTTTACTGCTTCTGTTGGCATTTCGGCAAAGAATTTCGTTTCGCCTTAGATAATTTACCCACCGATTACTAAATATAAACGCCTACGACAGATCTCGATTTTTTGCATACACCGCGACGATAAAAAGTGATAAATACATATTGAAACATAGTCAATCGATTGTCATGAACCTAATATTGCATGTGTTCTATAGTTCTCGCATAAGCAGTCAATCAGTTAGGTAGTTGATTAGTATTTCTTTGTTTGCGCATTCGCGCACGATCGGGGTCGATGCAGCTGGATTGCTCAGTAAAACGCATCCTGTGACCTAGACGTTCACCTAGACGGCTGTGTCAATGTACCAATGATATTCTTTGTGTACAACAACCAGGCTTAAAGCCCGGTCTCCGCCGCGAAAGGGTAATGAGCGAGAAATGGTTAGCGGAACGGACTCCTTTTCAATGAAATAGGTTTACGTTTCCACCAACAAAGAGTTTTATCTTTTGATTTGCACTGAAGAGCTGAGCGAGTTCATTTCAACACTTTCTGCTCGCTCAGTCCTTTCCGCTCGACTATTTGTTGGTGGAACTACAAGTATGCAGTTTATTCTTGCGAGTTAAACGGAGTCCTTAATGGATCCGCTCCGCTCGCGGTGGAGACCAGGCTTAAAACTTCAGCGCTTCACGAACTGAACGCAGTTCAATACTTCTGAATCGAGCAAAAATACCAGGAACTTTCGTGGGAATGGGCAGGTCACATTTCGAGAGTTACTTATGTTACTTATTATGTTATGATATATTGTAATGTGTTAATTAATTCTACTTATTTTAACTATTCTCATATTTATCTAATATCATACCATACCATATGTTCTTAAATAATCTTCAGATAATATACAAAACATAAATAAAGCTAACATACATCATAAAAATAATTAATAGCTTCAACATAACATGTACTATTATACCATAGTCCTTTGAAGATACCTACTACTTTTAGTAACTACGAACTCAGATGGGTTCCTTCGATAACCGGAGTCTTAAACGGCTGCAGATAACGTGGAAAATTTAACTGGCTGGTTTTTAATGATATACATTTTAATTTGTAACTGTAGCTCATAAATTGCAAGACTACCTTGAACCACAGAAAAGAGGGCACTCTTCTAATACAGGTTTTATAACGTAAAAGAAGAGATCCCAACCCATTTAATTGTAAAATCTTGTATTTTATGAATAAAATAATTTGATTTGATTTGATTTGTCCGCTGAGAGTTCTGCATTGGTCACCACGCGATGAAAAGAAAGTACGCAGCTGATCTACCTGTGTCCGAAGCTAGAAACTAGTGGATCCGAACAGCCTGAAGCCCTAGGCCGCAAGACGAACTGGCTAGAGATGAAGGAATTCCTTATCCAAAAACAGGCCTTCATATTTCTGATGATCTCTCATATCATTGGCTAACGCAGCAGTGACAGCTTAAAACTAGCCAATAAGAACCGGTAATTAGGTTTAATCTGTTGAATAAACAGCCGATCCAAATGTACCAAGCTGTGCAATTGTTTCTGTGAACTAACTTAAAAGATTTTCTGGAGTGACTAAGATACAAGACAAAAAAGTGTTTGTGGCAATAACAATTCTTAATTAATTGAAATATTAATTGCAAGGCTATAACTTGACTAATTAGTTTTCTACAGTAGTCTGACTCATGCTGCATTGATAACGTTCATTTAAAAAGTAAACAACTCAATATTACAAGTTCACACGCACCTACGAGCTTCTAGCAAAAAATCGTAATGTCTTCGTAAAATTATGATATCCTTAGGATGTCATGCAGTTTATTCTATGTCAGGACCACCACGGCCAAAAAAACACACAAACATGCATACATGAAGAATACATTGTATACGTACGTACGTAACTCACCTGTATTTGTGTATGTTTCCAGGTGGTGACAGACCTAGTGCAGGGAGAGTTTATGCAGCTCGGCAGCAAGGAGACTGAGAACGAGCGGTTCGCGCATTACCTCACCAAGACGTATAGAAAGACGGCCTCTCTCATCGCCAACTCTGTCAAAGCGGTAAGTACACACGCTACGCCGCAGACTACCCTGTTTGTACAAAAAAAAATTATACACCTTTGCTGGTGGAACATGCAGATGGCCCACCTGATGTTAAGTGGTTTATGTATTTATTTTAAGTAAGTTTATGTAGGTTATACCTACCTACTTTAAAATGAGAATAGGTATCTATATTAATTAAACCCACACAAGACTCCCCCCCTCTCTTTTTTATGTTCAGTCCTGTCCATCCCAAGGTTGCCTGGAAGAGATCGCTGTTAGCGATAAGGCCGCCCATTGTATTACAACAATATCTATCTATCTTACCATCACCGATAACAAGGCATTGCTTCGTTAGTCACACACGATAGGAACGTGCCCTACGATGCACTGCTCTGCGTCCATCAACTTGAGACATACAGATGTTAAGCTTCATGGGCTTGTAATTTCACTACTCATATCCGTAACAGCTTAATGGATTTCTATCAGACTTGGAATAAATAGTTCGTGATCTACTTTTTATCTGGATAGTGAGCGCAATAGGCGGATGCTAGTACATAAAACTGAATAAACTACATAAACTAGTAGTTCGCCCCGAACTGAGATCTCGTGATACGACCCGACAAACGCATAAAACTTTGAGTAGGTAGTAGTCAGAGGCAAGTCCAAAAATTATCTTGGGACTTTTTTCTGACTTCCGCCTGCTAACTTGGTATGGTAACCAAGTTTCAACTCTATTGGCCTATTTATTGAAGAGTTCCGTTGAACAGATCTTGGCTCCATCATCAGACCTAGTCGTTGTCACCATTTTATGAGAACTGAGTATCTCCTTAATTTATTTCAAGAAAAAAAAATAAGAAAAAGCAAAGGAACTGGCCGACCAGTAGAAAAACCTTGATGCCAACGAAACTCTTAGAGATGGGAGCTCTTGGATCGCTGGTTATTATAATTTAACTAATTTATTTTATCTCAAAAACCGAGCGTCCCAGAAAAAAAGTAAAAATTGTTTTGGAATGTCCAAACAAAGCCCTTTAATATGACATGTAACTTGATTTTTTAATGTAACTTTTTTTATTTTTTTCGCCTTAAAAAAAACCCATATTTTAATAATCCTTCATCCGATTTTACTCATATACTTACCAGTAAATTTCTCAAGTATAAGCTACTTACTTATTAAATTTCATGCAGATCGGATGAACGGTTCGAAAGTTATGGCCAGACAAACATACATCCATACATACATACATACATACATACATACATACATACATACATACATACATACATACATACATACATACATACATACATACATACATACATGCATACATAAAATGCCAAATCGCCCAAGTTGAAACTAAGATCTTCGTTCGCTTCGCTCACTCGATCAATAAAAACTGGGGATGTTTTTTCTTTAAATATTTGAATCTATTATTACTAATATTTTAGTTTGGAATTAAATTAAAATAAAATATTTTGATAAAAAACCACTATTTGCGATCTAAATGATTCGAACACCAAGTACGCACGGCGCACATGAGTTATAAAGAGTTCGATGACATACATTCGCAAGTCGTTTATAGTTTTATTTAATGATTTTTTTATAACCTAATATTGTTATTATTTGAATGGGTTTTTATTTTACTCATATCTTATCTGACATTAAACAATTTGGGACCAGTCGCGAAACGGATAATTTTGTCGCCGAATTTTGTCAAGGCATTTCAAGTCCACCAATATTTATTATTTTATTTATTTATTTGATTGCGTGCACTATGAAAATTTGGTCAGGAAACTGAACCACGATGGTGTTTCTCCAGTGCTGACTTTGAAAAAAAAACTGAGATATCACATTGTTTCTACCTACTGCACCACTGATTGAAAGCAAATCTCTCACAAATGGTTGTGAAATGGGATTGAAGTTTGAGTGTCAGATCAATCTTAAAAGTTCGCCAGCAATGAAAATTGTTATCAAAACGATTAAAAAATCAAACGTGAATAAATTAACTTGCCTTTGTTTATTTCAAGGTTAAGGTCCTCTTATTTAAATCACGCCATTGTGCTCATTTACATGATTCTGAAGCGTTGGGATTACTTAGCGTGCTCGTAATGGGTCAATGTTATTGATTTTAGTACGTGTTTAGTTTATTTGGTAATCAATTACCTATGATTTAAATTAGCAGTTCTGTTTGCAACGAGGATTCTCACGCTACCATAATGATAGAAGCATTTTTCAATAGCAAGAGTTAAAGATAAAGATAAAAAATATTTATTTCGACATCTAATCTAAAAACAAAAAAGGTTTCTTCTTACCTTCCATTGTTATACTCTGTATATTTTAAAATTAAGTTGTGGTTTACTCAGAAAATTTTGAGATAAACTTCTCGAATTATCTCACTACTATTGAATACAATACAGTGTTGCTACCATTGAATACAATACGCACTGCTTAAAATGAACCAAAATGCTTCAGCAAAGTATCTTCTAACTGTAATGGCAAGGGACGATGTTTTGAAAGTTTATGGAAATACTACTTTTTTTTAATCCTAATATATTATATAATAAGCAGTCTATCTCCGTTTCCAGAATACAATGAAAAATATGTATTTAAATACGTTTAGTTGTTTACAATATGATGGTTATTAAATGGTGGATAAATGGTTTACAATGTAAATGTGAATGGATATAATTATGAGTTATGGATTTATACAACGTGTAACATAATACCCCTAAAAGGCCAAAGACCAAGAGCTGTGAATAGGGCTGCCTCATGGTGTGTTCAGTTTCATATCGGAAGAAAATTTAAAAGACATTTCAGGAATGAAAACCTTCGAAATTCCAAAAGTCGTAGATTTTAAGTTGTTCGCCATGATCTTTAGTACCCGGTCTCCTGTTTATAGGGGTATTATGTTACACGTTGTATTTTGAGACTTGTATTACAGGTTTTTTTTGTACCTCTTTCGAGCTCCATACCCTTGCAAAGTGGGTACTGACTTTGTAAAGGAAAATAAATGCATTTAGAAATTTTATTGACAGACTTCACTACTCAGTTGGAAGTAGCTCAGCCTTCTGCGCCGTAGGTTCGATCCCCACCGAGAACAAACATTTGTTTGATGAACATAGATGTTGGTTCTCTGTCTGGGTGTTATTATATATTATAAGTATGTATTTACAAAAAAAAGTATGTATATATGTATTATATCAGCTATCTGGTTCCCATATTACAAGCATTGGCTTAGTTTGGGGCTAGATAGTGCTGTGTTGAAAGTCAAACAATATATTTTATTTTATTTTAATATTTATCCAGGTGGCGCTTCTAAGCGGTGCCGACGAGAGCACATGCGAGCTGTGCTTCCAGTACGGTCGCAACCTGGGGCTCGCCTTCCAGCTGGTGGACGACCTGCTGGACTTCGTGTCCTCGGCGCAGGCCATGGGAAAGCCCACCGCCGCCGACCTCAAGCTGGGACTGGCTACTGCACCCGTGCTGTTCGCTTGCGAAAAGGTAAGCCTACAAGTTGAACCACAGAAAAGAGAAGACTCTTCTTATACAGCTTTTAAAACTTAAAAGAAGAGATCCCAACCAATTTCATTGTTAAAACTTGCGTTTTATTAATAAATTATGTATGTATTTTTTTACATGTAGCATTTTTCACACACAAATTATTTTTTATCTCCACGCACACAAGCACCCCTTCTACATCTAATGAGTCCACTTCATCCAACGGTTGTCTGGTAGAGATCGCTATTTAGCGATAAGACCGCCCATTGTACTTTGTAGTTTGAGGTCTGTTTTTTTTGTTATATCCATAAGTTGTGTGCAATAAAGTATTTTCTATCTATCTTATCTATTGAAGTTCATTTTGACAGCCTTCACAGCTCAGTTGGTAGTAGCTTTGCCTTCTGCGCCGGAGGCCATGGGTTCGATCACCACCGAGAACCGCCAAACTATGTAAAATCTACGTTTGTTTCGCTCACTCCATCAACAACGCCACCTAGAAAATTAACAAGTGATCATATTAGAATAATATTTGTAGCCGTGGCGTGTCGATATCGATTTATCTGTGTAGGACACATAAGTCTTATTGCGGTTATGTCAGTAGCGTGGTTAAATCAATATTGGAAATAGTGGACTTTACACACAGCACTATCTAGCTCCAAACTAGATACAGCTTGTAATATGGGAACCAGATAGCTGATATAATACATATATACTTTCTAAATACTATAATATATAATAACACCCAGACAGAGAACAAACATCTATGTTCATCACACAAATATTTGTTCTCGGCGGGAATCGAACCCACGGCCTACGTCCTAGAAGGCAGAGCTATACTACCAACTGTGCTGTCAATAATATTGACTTTGTCAATAGTAATAATTGTAAACATGTTCTTTCAGTACCCAGAACTGAACCCCATGATAATGAGGCGGTTCCAGGAGTCGGGAGACGTGGAGAAGGCCTTCGAGCTCGTGCATAAGTCGCGCGGGCTCGAACAGACGCGGTTCCTGGCGCGCAAGCACGGCGCAGAAGCAGCGCGCTTGGCCGCCGAGCTCGGAGACTCTCCCTACCAGAAAGGACTCGTCATAACCACCGACCTAGTACTCAATAGGATCAAATAACCCTTACAAACACCGTAAAAGGCATCCACGGTTCAAACAGAACGCCAGATTCGAGGCTAGCGTTTCGCTCTCGTCGCAGCCTTTAGTAAAGGCGAGTCGAACGAGAACTTTGGATTCCTTTTTAGTAAAGGGCATAGAAGCGTCAAATGTTATATTTTTGATTATTCTCAAGTGTATTGTGAGTGAGCCCGGTGCGCCGGAGACTTGTAGTGATGAGTGAACTGCTAAACGAATGTGCGGGATATGCTCGGATACTATCATAGATATTTTACATAAAGTACCATGTGCCCGATATAATACATTACCTGTAAACTATATCCGATACGTATATAACTGTTATGTAGGTTCATTATTTAATCGATCAGTCTAACTGATTTATCATGATTTATTTATTTATCTAGTAGTACATGTTTCTATTGCGTCCTTCACTTGTGTGACCTGATTTATGTTTAAGATATTTTCGTACGAGGATATTTTATGATTATAACTGTATCTGCTAATCGCGATCACGAACACCATAATGATTGTAGATAATCTATAATCAGTCACTTATAGCGTCGCTATAACGATATAATCGGCACAAAAATTGATATTAATTTTCGAAAATACAATTTTTTCGAAAAGTAATTCGATTCAATTCAATTTTTAAATTAAAGTATTGTAAATAGAAAAGTGTCACATTAGTATGCTTTTATTACCTTTTTCTTTTACTCGTGTATTGTGCAATTATCTTTAGTGGTAGCGTTAGTATGTACATGTGTTTATATGCACAATATGTTACTGTATCATCACAAAATTTAAAACATGAGAGTTTCCCGGAGTGAACGAATCACGCTTCTACGAACTGAAAATGCGTCAGACGGAAAAACTGTATTTTATATATTGAAAAATATTTCTTATTTCACAAGATAAGATATATAGAAATATATCTCAAAACGTAAATCCGGATTTGTACGTTAATTTAATGTCGCCATGGCAACCACATTTATTCGCAATAAACACGCACACGTCATCAAAATAAAATATCCATAGATGCGATATGATAAGAATATCGTTGAAGCGTGATCCTATCGAAGATTTGTCCGTTTGCTCCGGGACCCTTAACCCCAATAATGTATCGCTTCCCATATGTATTGTATGTGTAAATAAATACTGAGAGTCATTGGATAAGTTACCCGTGTAATGTCTTCAAAACCAATTACCTCAATTTCTTTATAGTGTACACGTTACATGCTAGAGGTGTATATTATATTCTGTTTTAGTATTAAATTGTAAGTTTTATACGAAGCCGCACATATAAGGCGATCGTCTAAAGCCTTGGACAGATTATAAGCATATTAGCTAATTAGTGATAGTTGTAAATATTTAAATATTTTGTTCGGGATTTCAGTGTGGCTGATGCTTTCCATAGTGACAATGTTTGTATCTATTGAGGTATGGAAATATCTCTGAATGCACCAAGAGCGCAGTATTTTTTTACCTTCATAAAGTTCTTATTATTTAACAAAATATTAGTCATTAATCAGGTGTATTTTAAGGCCGAGGTAATGACCGAATAGAAATGATGACAAAATTGATAGAATGTTATACAAATTATATGATTAATTTTGCATGATTTTTTACAAAAAGTAAATCGTTTTTATTACGCGATCCAATGATTACAGTCTAAAATAAATATTGTGTAGTAGTGGTCATGCCACATAGCTCTATTTAGCCCTAAACTAAGCAAAATTTGTACTATGATATTATTCATAGTACAAATTTTATAGTTTTAAGGCTAAGACAAGAGCTAATATGACTCTCGCTCGCACGTTTCCACATTTTGAAAGATATAACATGTTGACAGCCTTCACAGCTCAGTTGGTAGTAGCTCTGCCTTCTGCGCCGTAGGCCGTGGGTTCAATCCCCACCGAGAACAAACATTTGTGTGGTGAACATAGATGTTTGTTCTCTGTCTGGGTGTTATATAATATTATAAGTATGTATTTACAAAAAAAAAGTATTTATGTATTATATCAGCTATCTGGTTCCCATATTACAAGCTCTGGCTTAGTTTGGGGCTAGATAGTGCTGTGTGAAAAGTCCAGTAATATTTATTTATTTTATTTATATAAAATCACTAAAGTCATTTTCGAAAAATCGCATTTACAAAAATGAGTAAAGCAAACTTTTGAGTAGGAAAACATGAATCGATCAAAATGAATTTTTTACTAAGCTGTGTGCAATGTGATTGTACACATAATGGTTGATTGCGATTTTTCGAAAATCAGTTTAGTGATTTTATATCTTTCAACATGTGGAAACATGCGAGCGAGAGTCACATTAGCTCTTGTCTTCGCCTTAAACATAGTTTTACTATGATCTGGGCTCTAAGAATTATTCTAAGTTGGTCATTATGTCGGCTAATACGTTAAACAATATACGAATAAGCGTACCTATGTACGGTTAGGTAGTGTATGTTTTTGTTCATCAAAAACTAAGGGAGTCAATGAATTTTATTTATATGTAAGTATGTAGACATGTACTTAGGTCATATGTTTGTAAATATTATTATTCTGTAAAATGCTAAATCATGAATAATTTTTAATATAAATATTAGTTAAAAAATATTGTTTTAATTGAATTAATGCACAGTCAACGAGGAGAGAAGATTTACAGTTTCAGTTATTTTCCCATATTAGAACGCTGTTATTTGGATATCTACTATTTACCAGAAATTCTTAATGGCGGAAAAATATAACAGTATGCATTAGTTTTCAACACATTTTTGTATATTTGCATATCTCTTACAAGACCGCTAGAATTAATTGTTTTTATAAAGCTGTTTTAAACGTAAAAAGTGAATGTGTTTCTGTTTGATTTATTCACCCGAAACATTCATGAAAATATCGGTTAGTAAAATGTAGTTACAACATTATAATAACCGATATTTTCTTGAATTAAAAATTTTCACACTCTTCAAACCGAAACACAGCGTTGCTGCTTGGCGGCAGAAAAAGGCACAAAGAGCTCTGCTACTCTTACAAAATGTAAGTAAGTTGCAATCGTAATTATATTATTCGTTTTAAAGTGTAGTATTATGAGATACCCGCACAATTCATTTTGTGAATAGAATACTAAAGTTAAAAAAAAAACTCAAAATGAGTTGACTATGACAATGATCGTTCTTCCCTTGGAGGAAAGTTCTTCCCCTGTACCCTTCAATTTAATAAATAGAGCAATTTCGTAACTTTATACGATTGTCATTTACTTTTGATGCTGGCTGTACCATAGATTCGATGTGTCCACGCTGCTTTGTTCCAATAATGGGTCAAGTAGACTTTTTCTCCCTCCAATTCCTGACACCATAAGCTTTTAAAGCTTCAAATACCGGTACATAGGTACTAAGTCTTTACCGGCGTCTGTCTTTACGAATGCCTATAATTTGGATATTTGCAAGAGAATAATAAATTTTATTGAGCAAAAAAGCACATAGATACAGGCACAGTTAAGAGAATACTAGTAATACAGGTACATACAATTTGATGCAGACAAACATAAGGGGTCGATAATTTTTTTATTTTAATTTTTACATGGCTTGTAGATAATAAGAGATTCAAGACCCTTTCTTTTTTTTTAACGATGGGCAATGCATTACGCATGACCCCCGGCCCGAGGAGAGCCGAGGGGGTCTGTCAGACTCACCACCAGACTGGTGGCATACCGACTAAAAACCCATCGATAATCCGGCTATTCACCTTAGTGCCAATGCGTCCTCAAACTGATCGTCATTTGACGATTCGTTCAATGACGCATTAGCACTTGATAGGGTTTCGGGTTCCCGGTCAGATTCGACCGCGACCCTGTCGGTGACTGTCCGCATAAAGCGAACCCTTCGGTTCACCCCTTGTGGGGCGGGGAGATGTCCCGGAATATTGAAGACATCCCCCGGCAGCGGAGGCCTGTGCAGTGCAGGGCTTGGGTTCCTCGCACCCGCGCTGAGCTGGCCTCCGTCGAGCGGGAGAAGACGGATGAATTGCCTCCGCCTTCTGCCGGTCCTCCTCTTTCGTTGCGGGTCAGCAAGTGGATCTTGCTCTCTCATCCGAGAGATTCAAGACCCTACACTAAGTCCTTCCAAGTGCAAGTTCCAAGTTCCAAGTCCTTCCAAGTCCAGTCCAAGAAGAGTGAATAAGTATTTTCAAGGTAAACGTACCACACCGTCGGCCGCATCATCACTCAACATCAGGCGAGATTGCGGTCGAACGTTTTACCAATAAGTGTAAAAAAACCGTGACCTATTTATTTCATCAATACGTTTTTTTTTAATACAACTAGCTGATGGAACTAGCAGATGGAGAACCATCACCTATAACAATGCATTGCCTCGTAGGTCACGCACGATAGGAACGTACCCTACGATGCCCTGCGTCCAGCAACTTGAGGCATAAAGATGTTAAGCCTCATGTGCCTGTAATAACACCGGAAACTACACTCTTCAGACCGAAACACAGCAACGCTGCTTGGCGGCAGAAAAAGGCGTGGTGGTAGTACTTTCCTGGACGAGCCCTTCACAAAGAGCTCTACTGCTTTTTACGTCTCCTGCAGTAGTTAATTTTGTACCTACGGTAGGTAGGGACGATATGAATGAATGCAAGCCTGTTTGTAAGTAGGCCTGCGACGATCGATGTCGCGCCCGGCACGGAAAGGACGAAGCATTGCTAAAAACTTCTGTAGGTACATGAAAAATGTAAGGCTTAGCTTAGGTACCTACTTACGCCAAATACCGACAACCGCACTCGTTAAGAGGCTGATAATCGTCAAGCAACATTTCACTATCTATTATTCTCTGTTCGATTTACTTAGGTACCTACACGAAACATTCATGAAAATATTGGTTTACAATAAAGTCTTATTTTATATTATTTGAAGATATTATATTTTATATTATTGAATGCGATTATGAAAAAAAGCAGACGACGAAGGTTCGAATAATAACATTAGGTAGGTACATGGTAGGTACCTACAAAGGTTCAGCATAAATATAATTTTGATACAAACAAGTTTTTCTACCAACAAGTTTGATTTAGTACGAAAACTAAGTAAAATCATCGTGCGAGCGAGTTGTTTGGCAGTTGTCTGTGTCTTAACTATTCGTTTTACCGCATTAGTCTCTATAGAAAATAATAGTTGCGTGCTAAACTAGATACCTACCACTCAGCGTTCATCGTATCAAAAAAATACTAAACCATAAAAGACAAATTTAGATCAACCCTTAAGGCTCAAGGTTATCTAGTTTGAAGTTTTTATATTTTCAATCCGGTCAAGGTTGCTATCCTTTGTAGTTAACCATACTCCAATAAAAACAATTTACGAGTAGCTGTTTGTCCAATCAAAATGTCCAATGTAGGGATTTACCACATTGAAGCTTGTCTATATTATAAAAATATATACATATATAAAACGAAACAGCTTTATGGCTGTGATCCCCAGGCACGGTAGATATCTCTTCAGATCTCTTAAGACCAACTCAAGATTCATTCAGGACGTCTAAGGGGAGTAGTGAGAGGTAAGTCCAAGTATTACATTTAGC
Organism: Chloroclysta siterata; assembly: GCA_932294275.1. Classification (NCBI taxonomy): domain Eukaryota; kingdom Metazoa; phylum Arthropoda; class Insecta; order Lepidoptera; family Geometridae; genus Chloroclysta; species Chloroclysta siterata. The sequence goes on along the minus strand of OW028595.1, from coordinate 15,826,131 downwards.
ATACACCGACATTTCGCCGTAGTTGGTATGCCATACGTGACAGGTTGCAAGCCCATCGCCGCTGTTAGAATACTAACTGGGAACCAGTTAATATTCTTCACGATGTTTTCCTTCACCGTCTGAGAGCGCACATATATGTTAAGGAAAAGTCCATTGGTGCACGATCGGATCCGAACCCACGACCTTACGATCAGAAGGCTAGCTCACTCCCCAGTAGACCACCGGTGCTCAATACTATGTAGCTTCTGAAGAAATGAAAATGATTCGTAATTGCGACTATAAATATTGAATATCATGATAGTGGTATCTGCCAAGGAAATCTGCAAATTGGGAATGTTACGATTCCCATATTGATTCGCTATAAGCACTCGACCTTTCATTTTTGGTATTTGTGTCAGGTCACGGTTAGAGCAATGCTTAATAAGTATAACTACACAAACATATATTTAGTGACCATTAATTTGCACAACATTCTTATGTAAGAATGCTCACTTAAAGTATCTAATTGTCTACTCCCACACGTTTTACGATCAGAATCTGAGTAAATAATATTGCTACATTATATACCTACGGGTGTCTACCTACCCATCATTTTCTGGTAACTACCTAAGTGCGTACCTTTGTAGTACGTAATCATGTGCGTAGAAAACTGACGGTCGTTAGATACCAACTTCTAATAAAACCGGCTAAGTGTGAGTCGGACTCGCGCACGAAGGGTTCCTTACCATCCTTACTTAATATAAACGCGAAAGTTTGTAAGTATGGATGGATGGATGGATGTTTGTTACTCTTTCACGTAAAAACTACTGAATGGATTTTAATGAAACTTTAAAATAATATAGCTTATACATCAGAATAACACATAGGCTACAATTTATAAAGATATTGTGTGACTAATCCTGCGCAGACGAAGTCGCGGGCACCAGCTCGTTAACTATAAAAACGGCAAAGAATCACGTTTGTTGTATGGGAGCCCCCTTATATATTTATCTTATTCTGTTTTTTAGTAGGTATGTGTTGTTTTGGCGGCAACAGAAATACATCGTCTGTGAAAAAATTGAACTGTCTAACTATCACGGTTAATGAGATACAGCCTGGTGATAGACGGATAGACAGACAGACAGACGGACGGCCAGTGGAGTCTTAGTAATAGGGTCCCGTTTTACCCTTTGGGTACGGAATCCTATAAACCACTGAAGAATAATAAAGTTAGAAATAAACCAACTATATATCTCTTACCAATGGAGTTTTTTAATAACTCAAAATAATGAACCATAATTTGATTACAATCTATAGCCACAATAGTGGGTTATTGAATAATTTTGGGTGGATCTAAATTTTTTGCTTAATACTTATCAAGAATGTGTTTTATGAATACTTTTCTTATTGTCTCTGTTTGACAAAGAGTGACAGGGCTCATTTTAACGGAATGTTTAAAGCAACGTTATGTAAGGGGTTGAATCAATTTACTTTATCCATCGGCCAAACAGTCATATGCCCTGCCCTACTTTAAGGCCATTTTATTAATAGCTCTATTTGTAAAGAATAAAATCACCGCACTACAAAATTAAATGATGATTTGCACAATTTGTAAGCACATTGTCAGTAGACACAGCAATCGGGAAGGCGTTCACTTTATAACTAGGTTCTTTTGAGTGTTTTACGAAATTCTTCAGCAAAAACACACAGCAATACACAGCAGGCCTTCAATATACTTAGTAGTAGAGTTTTGTTTTGAGTTAGTATATCTCAAATACTCCCTGCATTTGAGATAAATAGGTCAGCAGGAGAGGCGTTAGTCGAACAGAATATGTAATAGTACCTTCTATGTCAGCGTTCCTAGTACCCTCAAAACCTCCAGACAGATTTAATGGATAGGTAGAGTAGAGTAGATGTTTAAAAGTTTAGAATAAATTTGTCCAAAATATTTTCTGTTTAATATTTTGCATGGAAAACTGTTTCGAAATCCATTGGAGCCTTTGTATATTTTGAAGGTGTCAAAATACACCTATCGTACCCAATTTTCACCGTGTCTGGCTTTTATAGAAATATTATACGCAATCTTCAGATCAGCGTCTCTTGCTATGTGTTATGAGGTATTTTAATACCTGTTTTATCTTACATGTTGTTTAGGGGTAGGTTTTCGTCACCGCTCACTTGTACCGAAAATCATCAATTATATAACTTATCGAATTTTGACATAGCATAAGTATTCGCGCACGCTATGACTGTGGTACGAATCCACAGCATTTTGCCAGAGGAATACCTCTTATACTTAATTCAAGGAACACTACGCTTTTCACTCTATCCACAATACGAAAGTGTGTAATGCCACAAATAATTTGCGTTAGGTATGTAGTTTTTTTTTTAATACTACTAGCTGATTGAACAAGCAGATGGCCCACCTAATGTTACTTGGTAACCATCACCTATAACAAAGCATTGCCTTGCAAGTCACGCTCGATAGGACCGTGCCCCGTGGGGCATGCCGGGCAGGCAGGGCATCGTGATGCACTGCCCTGCGTCCATCAACTTGAGGCATACATATGTTAAGCCTCATGTGCCTGTAATTACACTGGCAACCACAATCTTCAAACCGAAACACAGCAACGCTGCTAATTAATTGGTGTCTCTAAGTTATCACGTCTAAGTCACTGAAGCGTGCTCGATGAACGGCACAAGCACAAGCTTGCATTTTGAAGTTGCAGGATCGAATTTAATTGTATGAAACAATACGCAGAAAAAAGCAGGTTTGTGATAAATTGGTAAACCAAGATTCTTACTTCTTTGATGGGTACCTCATATTATATACTCAATCATATTGTGCACGTGTTCCTAATTACCCGATGCTTCCACTAGGCATAGATACTACTTTGTTCGTTTCCTTTGATATATGTCTATAAATTGTAACCTATGTTGTATACTTTTCAGGTAGGCACTCCAAAAAACGGTTTATCCAGAAAGGCTTGAGTGAAAGGAGCCACGTCTCAAATTTTTCAAACGGATATCCTTGTTCCTTGCACCTTCGTTCGTCCGTCCAATCACATACATCTGAGAAGGTAAGTAACTCTCTCACTTTCTTTTACAATAGACAAACCATACATCATTTTCTCAATTTTAACTTTATGGGCGTGCCCAAAAGTTTTACCGTGCTACATTTCAGCACAATGGCACTAATAGACTACGATTAATATGAATAGATTAACCCGTTTCTAGATGGACATGACATGGCGAAACTAAGCTATGGATGAGTAACTTGTCGGACGCGTTACCGTAAAACTATCTTTTTAATAACTTTGGTGTACATATTTTCATGAACGCCAACATTTTCCAGGTACCTAGTAGGTACCAAATTGTATTTACAACTATACAGAATATTTCACTCAAATATTAAATGCTTAGGGTGAGTTCGACCAACTCAAGAGTAACGCTATTCGTCCGATAAAGATATTGCCATCTTTGGATTATATGACAAGTCTAAAGACGGAAAGGTTTTTAGCGTTACTCTCGGGTTGGTCAAATTTGTCCTTAAAATATTATGCTACTTTCTAACTTTACGACAGAGAAAACAGAATTGTTATTAAATCAAATGGGTTTGAAGAAGATACAGTTCTTCGTATTCGTCATACGTCATGGAAAAGTTTAATAATATTATTTTCTTTTTTGTGAAAAGCCGTACCTACTCTGGCACCTAAGATATACTTTCTTACTATATCTATGGAAAAGAACAGATAGCAGATTTTTGCTCGGGGTCAAAGCCTTTAGTTATAAAGGTAACTGGCGTAAATGCTGAAAGTTGCTATATTTATATCGTTCCTCGTTAGTCATTGGAAACGTACCCCGGGGCGCGCACGATATCATTCCGTATTCCCGCAACTTCGCGAAACATTTCACGAGCTGCCAGGCCTGCCAGTCGGCTGATAGTCGCCAAGTCAGTTCTACCTTTCAGCTATGATACCTTTCATTCTGTACTCGCTTCCCACCTTTGTAATCATAAATTTATAACTTCGCCGTCACAAAGGCACCATCAACGTTGTTGGGATAAGTGAAACTACTTGTATAGTTAAATGTTTGCTTTGCACTCGGAACGATTGCGTAGGTAAGACATGGTAGTGGTGAAGTGTTTTCTAAATGATTGGACTGTAGGTAATAATCAATTAAAGTTTTCGATGTGTAAGTAATGAGAAACAGTTTTAAAGGTTAACAGCCATAGTTTTACAAAGAGACCCTTGTGACTTGCGAGACATCAATTTAAATTGGGAAATAGTGTATATGGGATTTCTAGTGAATCCGCCAAATAAGTTACTTATTCTCGTTTATTTATGTAAATAAGCCAATTTAGTTCTAATTTCATTATTGAAATCATTACACATAGGAACAGGATCATCATCATCCAATGACGAAATAATTCCGAGCAATAGCCAAGATGTACGTTTGTAACAGGAGGCTGAGTTATCCGACTGAGGGATCCCTGAGACGACGAGCTCGTGAGAGGAAACACGCAGAGCAGACGCGGGCCGATGGCGAGAGACTAGCCAGGCACCGAGCCGAGCTCAGGGCTAGGGACAAGTTCGAAAGCCAACAAAGGGTAAATTCTACTAATACACACAGAAATATCCTTTCGACTTAGTGCCCCAGGCACGGTAGATGTCCCATAATATCATTTAGTACAAAGTACCAACTCAAGATTGTTTGAGGATTTCTAAGGGGGGTAGCCAGAGGTCGGTCCAAATATTACACATATGGCATATTATGTACTAATATTAAGCAAACTATCGCACGGGGTTTACCTTCCTGAAAAAAAAAAGGTTATTGTGCATTGTCATTTGTCACTAACTACATACTTCAGTAGATAAAATCTATTGTATTATAATATAAATGTATTTCACGATGTTTTTGGGGTTCTGAAGTCCGAAAAGAAACGTTTATAGATTCATCATGATTGTTTGTCTGTTTGTCCGAGAGACCGAATCACTTTGCTCCCATAATAAGTATTAAATCTATTAGACGGTTGCAATAAAACTACCTCTGTAAGATCTATTTACACAGTTTTACAATAAATGATTCTTATTCTTTTTCTATCGTGCTGAAGTTTTGCATCCTAATAAATACGGGTGAGGCACACCATGTAGGTACCTACTGAAATAAAAAGCTTTTTCAGTTAATATTGTTTCAAATTACAAATTTTAAACAAAGAGAATGATTTTTGTCTCCCATTCTGAAAATGTTCATAATTGGTTTGCAAAATTAACCTACCTAAATAAACTTTCTTTGATCAGAATTCAGCAACCCCATACCCACAACCCCATACCCATCGTTAAGCGTGCGTGATGAGTAGCATTCGTGACACGCGCCATTTTGCATTCTCTTTTGCGACTGGGTAATGAAAATATGCACCCTCTGTTTATGTAAAGAAAGACCTTGACACAATTTAGTTCATGTCATCTTCTTCGCGTGATTGACTACGCCAGTGATCCTATGCACGGACTATGTGACAACAACAGCAAAAACATAGGTCCAAGCATGGAAGGTGGTAGCTTCTATTTAAAGTATTCAAGACGATCATCAGACCTGCCGTACCGTTTGGATCAGAGGGTTGGGTAACCAATAGGACAGATGAAAGAAGAGTGCACGCAGCAGAAATGCGAATGATGAGATGGAAGTGTGGAATGAAGGGTGGATAAAATAAGGAATGAGTATATTAAAAGAAGTGTGAAAGTAACGCCAAGTAAATTAAGAAGGTATAGGCCAGCGTAGGGGCATGTCTTGAGGAAAGTCATATTACGAGAAGAGTGTTGGATATGAATGTGAATAGCTTTAGAAGGAGAGGCAGGCAGGCCAAAGAAGAGGAGGATGGACTGTTTAAAAGAGGACATGAGTAAGAAGGAAGTGAGCTGATATGGAAAAGTGGAAGAAGAAAACCTGTTCTGCCGATCCCACTTAGCGTGGGATAAGGGCTGGAAGATGATGATAGTTAGAACTCTTCTGGAAAGAATTCGTCCGTGTAAGTACCTACTAATTGCTGCAGGCCCGCTACGAGCTGGCAACATACGAGCCGTGGGGCCGTGCCGGCGGCGGCGCTCCTAACGCTCGCGGCGTGCGATTCACCAACATCCGGGACCGGGGTATCATCCCTGAAGACGAGTTGAGGGTAATTATTCATTACTAGTCATGGCCTTAGTTTATAACACCATTACTGTAGTCAAACACTAATATGACGGCTAGGCGAAGTGACTTCGGCAAACTATGGGGACGCCTATGTCTAGCAGTGGAGTTATCCTGCATTGTGATTCATGTACCTACTGGTTTTGGATTTTTTTGGGTACTTGGATACCTATTGAAATATATCTAAACCTGGTTGTGGAAAATCCCAGGACTTCGTTCGCGGTATGACATGTTTTTTACAAAGTTGATGTTTGTTTAGGAATTTAAAAAAAATACCTTCTCACAGAATTTTACAAAATTGTTCGTTGTTGGCATAGGTGATAATGTATTTAACATATTTATTATAATCATACTCGTAGAAGTCTTTTTTGGTTTTAGGTACCCTATAAGGTAGCAAAAGTACATAGCTGGCTTATGTTATTATTATCTTAAGTCAATTGAGCTTTTCTTCTTGTAAAATGGAGGGCCTTGAATATTTTTGCGTTGATATTTTACATTCTTAATACCTTCCAATCTTGTTATTGAAGGTACCTACTTAGATAACATCTAAAGGACATAAAGAATATACTTGGTTTATATTATACCTACTTGGTTTTTCCTTACACATTTCATAAAATCGTATCGCTGAATCGAATCGTATAGTTGAATAAATTGCTGAGTATTAGGTACTCATCGAATGAATATCAACGTAGGTACAATAGAAAGTTTGTATTCCCAACTTTCGGTATAAATTACTTTTGGATTGTACCAGCAGGGAACCTTAAAATTACTTAATACTGAGGTTGATCGTCTACTTTATTAATTGTCCGATGTAAAAAATAGGTGAAACGCCATGCCGTCGACAGTGCCAATAAATCTATAAAAGGTAAAGGGTCGTTTAACCTAAGGCGGGACCACACCGACGCGGCGACGGGTTACGACATGAAGATGGGTAAAAAATGTGTGCGACCGGTTCTCGAAGTTGACTATACGAAAAGTTGACACACTTACATTTTATTTCGTGTTTTCACGTCTTTTTTTGCATAATTTGTCTGCTCGTTAATTATGCATTAAAAGTGACGACCAACGTAGTTATGCATTAAAAATGACGACCAGTGTTCTGCGACAGTAGGTAGGTAATCACTTTCAATAAGCTTTTTCAACTATATGTAAATCTAAGTAATTTTAGACGTAGTGTAATAAAATTTGATATTTTTCAGTTAAGCGGATATGTTATTCGTTTATTACGTATTTTTATATTCTTGATTTTAGATTCATATCTAAGTTATTATAAGTTCAATATCCAATAATCCAAGCGATCGGATTATTAGATTTACCTTACTTAGCCTGTTATTATAAGGACCAAGCAGTACTTTCTTAAGACTACAAATTTCCATGGTTTTCTGTCTCTGTAATGTATTTCTTGTTCTATGATCTGTTTTCCCCCAGGGAGTGAACTCATTCGAATCGTCTCGTCGTTGGCAGCCGTCGCCGCGTCGGTTCCGGCGCACGCCGCGCTCGCTGCGCCTCCGAGAGGATCCTCAGCTCTTCTACGCAGACAACCTCAGACGAGCCGTCGACAACGACATCCGCTATCGGCAGACCCCTAAGCAGCAGCGCCTGTATAAGGACGCTCTAGGTTCTCTTTCTTTCAATATATCAATAACTAAGTTATGAACTGATGTCTTAGAATCAGAGGCGTAGATAGGTAACCGACGGCCCTGGTGCAAAACTGGGGCGGCCCTAACTGATTAACTGTTTAGGGTTTTATCAAAATTTTTATCAAATCAAAAGATATATATATTGAAAGATATATTGTCCCCACAAGTTTCGAACAGAAGTCGAAACTTGGGTATTCCCCAGTATTCTTTCAAGTTGTGTTGCAACCTATTTTATTTACACCCCGAAGATTGGAAACATTTTGGCTAGCTCAATACAAGGTTTGCTGGTCAGAGTCCGAGGGCCCTTTGAGCTGGTGGGCACTGGTACACGGCACTGTCTAGCCCCTAGGTAGCTACGCCACTGCTTTGAATCATTGAAATCTTCTGCTTCTTGACGTGTCACTAGTTTTTTTCGAAACAATGTGATGTATGATTGGAAGTGCGCCTCAAAAGGCTCCTTTCGAGCACTTGACACATATATTATAGAACTTAATTGAAATTAATACCTATAAAATAACATTCCCATCAGTGCCTACAATGTTATCTCCTTATACTATTTAAAATCCTTTTCAGACGACATGGTCCTTCAACGGCAACTGGCTCTACATGATGAGATGAGGCGAAACCTGAATAATGAGCGAAAAATGGTAAACTAGTGTGTCGTTAGTTTAAATCTGGAAGATTTTCTAACTAAACCTTGTATTTCCAGCACGCCGCTGATGTGCCATGGGGCAAGCCCGGACCTGGTGGCACAACTTGGAGAAACCCCCGAGATATTGGTCAAAATTTCTCAGAGTCTATGGTAATTTTAAGTAATTTTAGGTACATATAAGACAAATAATGCTGTTTTTTTTTATTGAGTAGGGATACAATGTAACAGGTTTAACTGTATTTAATAATTAAATTAAAATAATAAATAAATGAAAAATTTATTAAATCTAAGTATCTATAAAAAATACCTCTTCTACGTTCCTTCACATCGACGTAGCTAATACGAATGTAAAATCTGGATGTATCTTTGTTTGTTTCAGGGTTGGACCGACAATGAAATGCTCAATAAATTAAAAGGGGACCAAGGACGAAAAAGTTCTTCACATACTTTACCCAAAGTAAAGTATGATTTAAGAGACCAGGATTATGCTGAGAGAGCTTATGAAAAAGAAAATGCGGAACCACAAAAACTCCCTGGTATTAATAAAACGAATAGTGCTACAGCCAGAAAAGAGAACAAACTGGATGAATTAGAACACAGGTATATTAGCGAACTCGATGTAAAAAATGAGATAAGTGGTGCCAATCCAATCCGACCAGTAAACAATAGTGCTTCCAGGCAAGTGATCGGATACAAAACTAAACAAAGAAGAAGTCCTAAAAAAACCCATTTCGACTTTACAAAACTGCCAAATGGAGAAAATATCAGATGCATAGTACCCGATGACTACTACAACAACTGTCCGGATATGGAAAATGTTACTAATTACAAGGAAAAACAACCAACACCTGAGGCAGCAATTCTGAGCGTGACAGGCGGTGTCGAGCTGGTGCCTCTTCTAGCGAGGAGGAGGAGAGTCGGAGCTCGCACTCTGCCATCCAGTGACGTCACACGGCCACCAGAAGATAGCTGTCAGTAAGTCAAATAGCCTCCCTTCACATACATTATAATATATAGGTATCTACTTTTCGTAAAATGTGGCTTGAATTCAAAGTAGGTAACGAAAAGTAGGCGAAGTAACAAAATAATATAAGCTTTTAAATGATTGCTTTCGACGACTTTGTAGCTTTACCTATTTTGGTAAAGCTGTAGCTTTACCAAAATTTTCAAGGTTTCATAAAATAATTTTAGCTTTAAAAGCTTTATATTTTCTTGAGGTCACGGAATTTGGCCCCTTGAAAACAGTGACAATAACAATGATGATGTGAAATTATTGCACACAATTAACTTGCCTTAGGCTCGATTCAAAAAGGTTATAGTCAGCCATGAATACCGAATTAAAAAAATAGGTGTGTCGTAACATTATAAAGGTTAATGTGGCTTTATCTAATAATTTGCAAATTTAAGATTATTTAATTAATAAGACCTGGGGGCCGACCGGCACCTCTTATAGCAGTATTAAAATAATATTACACTGAAATTTCGTACCATATTATATACGTCATCAAGTCTGTTCAACTACAACCAGATAAAAAAGAATAGCTGACAAGTATTTTCGTACTAGATGACGTTTCAACTTATAAAAGCTAGAACTGTTTTCAAGATTGTTTTCATAACTGCTAAAATTGACAGTTCATAATATTATTTTAATACTGCTATAAGAGGTGCCGGTCGGTACCCAGAAGACAATTGAAAAATGGCAACATTTTTAAACGACAGCAAAATCCATCGATGGTTTAAATTACGTCACAGCAACCTCTTTCACAAAAATCTAGTTCTACGAGTTATGCCCACCAACATTTATTATCTTTTAAAAATCAATTAAATCTAGTAAAAAGGTATTCCTTTACTAAAACGTCTTTCTTTAGCTTTCATATTTTATTCTAAGAATAAATAGCAAAGTAAATACTTACCTAACACACACAGTTGTGTGGTAACACACAGTGGTTCAGTTGGTATTTTGCCCAGAATTTTAAAACATCTTAATCTAGAAAGTATCTCCATTTGCAAAGCATAAATAAAAAAGCCAATTACGTTGAATGCCAGCATTAATTTAGACCATTTTAGAGAAATAGATGACTCGACACCCATTTGGTGGTTCTTAATGGCCGTGGAGCGATCACCGTTCCAGCATTATTGCATCACGTTACGGCTTTCTTTCAATTCGTGGTTTGAACAAAGTACCGCAGCATAATGTACTTTGTAAGGTACCTGTACCTAGATCACGTCTTTAAGAGGTATGAACAGGGCAACGGCTATTTTAAGAAGTAGGCATATCGATGGCAGTTGTTTATAACTATTTGTGGTTGTAAATTGGAATTTATTCATATAGATTTAAAACGATAATTAGCTTTCTACCACTACTACAAAACTTAATTCAATGGAAACGTGTTAATCCCAGACTTATGATAATTTCTTTCGGGGTACCCAATTCCGAAACATAGACTTTGAGCCTATTAATATAAGGACAGAACAGTACGTTCTTAAGGATACTAATTTCCATGGTTTTCTGTCTCTGTAATGTATTTCTATCTAGTATATGATTTATGAGAATGCCTTCTACTACATGGTGTTCATAGCTCTTCGGCGTAGGTAATGACACTGCATGTGTACAGATTTATTGTTTTCTTTATTTGGTTCGTCACCGCCCGTCATTGATAACGATATTTGATACACAAGATCCAACTATTTCATTACTAAGATAAGATAGACTTGGCTCATTAAACTACTCTGAACCGCTTGACCCTTTCAAATATTCAATTAGATAAACGAAAAGATAGCGCGTGAAATGTGACGCGTGGTAATAATACTGCCATATAGAATTTACTAACATCTAAGTAGATAAAAACTGATAGAACATTATCTTCCTATCCTAATTACAGATGGCGAGAAATGCTTGACAATGAGCACTTGAGAATATTGAAACACCAGATGAACGTAAAATGTATGCAAAAGGAGGTAAGACTTTTAAATCGTATGGAATTATTAGTTTTCGCTTGAAACTAGACTATCAATCTGAATCAGTTAATGACATTTTATTCTAAAACCACATCTTGTTAGAAATCCATTTGTTTCGAGTAGTAAACATTTCTTGCTTGGATTTCATCACATACACAGAGCAACGAAAATATTTTGTTCAATTATTGTTCATAGTTTCAACAAAAACTTCTGAATACATGTTGTGTTTTTTTAATTCATCATCTTGTTCCTCAGGGCGACAAACTTAAGGTACGTTGATCATTCACTATCATAATCGCAGTTGTTCCAAACTAAGGTAAAAAAGGGTTTTTCATTAATTTTTATGAAAATAATGTACCTTTAGGCCCTAGGCCTATGCTCTGATACTTTCGACAAGAAATTCAATAGGTTAAATCAATGTAAAATAGGTTAATAAATTAAATGACTTCTAAACATCGACTTCTAAATTCTTCTGCTATCGACATACCTACAACCAGATGGTTTTCATCTGTTTTCTAGTGATGAAACTTGTCGAACGTGTCGGCGCATAATTTTAAGGCCCTTGATCATAAATACTTACTCGATGATCACAAGTTTGTATTAAAATTATTTAATGTATTGTCCACAGCAAAAGCGATTAAACTCTGCAGAGGAAATGCGACAACACCACGCTACTTGGGCCTCGCTTTGGGGTAGGCCGGGGCACGGAGCGCCGCAGCAACGCGGCAGATACGCTCGGAGCAACCTCGCTCAGATACTTTACGCTAACCCCATGTCGAACTACGCTAATGCTCTTTAAAATATTCTAGACCCCAATTGGATCTCAACACTTACTACGTTAGTATTTTTTAAACTCTCGCGATCATAACAGATATTGAAGTATTACACGGGTATTTATGTAATAATGCTCCAGTCTGCCCGCGACCACGGCTATTGCAACATAGCCGAAACGTCGGGAAATAATAAAGGTAAACGCGATCAATACCCGTATAATACTCCAATACTTTGATACGTCTTATAAACTATTATTGTAAGGCATCACTACTAGGAGAACATGCCAGACACTTAACTGTTTGGCCTGATTACATTTTTTTAATGATAATTTTTACGTGCTCTATAATAACGCTTTAGTGTGTTGCCTTTTCAACTTAGAATAAACACATTCATATTTATTCTGAAATATGTTAATTGTACGTAATAGGATCGGCTCTCATATTTTGAAGTATTTGTAAGTTTGTATGGGAAGCTGTGAAGAAAAAAAACCCTTTTAAAAAGTTTATGAATAAGATTTATTATTAAATTACAGTATAGCATCAACATACATTGTGGTTTTAAGCGTGTATGTCGAATTAAGTTTTCACAATTGTAGAAACCAACATTTTTGTAGTGCTAATTCCATACAAATTTTACCAAATTTTGATTAAAATATGTAATACAAAATTGGTTTGCATGTAATAGATAATAACCACAAAGTATTTTTTAAGCACAACGTGTATGTTGAGTATAACTACATATTAGCCATTGTTGTTTTCGTAGCCAGGCAACCGAAACTCAAATCAGTTCATTGTGTTCTTAGCTAAATGATATGAAAAGCTTTTTTAATCGATTAACTCTTAGATAACAACAATCGATAGCTAGTATTATTTATTACCAGCTGCAAATTGACAATTTTACTTTTACTTTTACTGATATATATTTGTTCACAAATATAGACCAAGCTCAATACTCAATATTGTCATCACATGGTAAATCGGGTAAAAATTTTACATACAGTGAATTAATGTAAATCCTTTGAGGGCACTGCAATAGGAGACTGCCAGACTATTACAGATGATAACATAATATTGTCTTGTATCCACTTAACTACTTCCATAAGCTTCCATATAGCTGCCTATAAAGCTATAAAATTTTCGTGTCACTATCACATCTGTATGCCTTAAGTTGATGAACGCAGGGCAGTGCATCGTACGGCACGTTCCTATCGTGCGTGACTTTACGAGGCAATTTTTTTTATAGGTGGTTGTCAATATAGCTTCGGATGGGCCATGCTTGTTCCATCAGCAAGTTGTATAACTTGAACGTCATTAAAATAACAGTCAAAGTCAAAAGGAACTTATGACTCTCGGTGCCAGTTCCACGCAACCAAAGCCTAGAAGAACAGGCAACAAACTTACGGATTGATTCCTACCGTTCTTTTGTAAAAGGAATGGCAACAGACTTAGCTACCATAATTTAAGTTAGAGGAGTGCTGAGCGACCAATATGAATATGGGCCACAAAGTGATTAAAGGCCGCAATATGAATAAGGTCCATTGTCTAAAAGCAATCACTTAATCATTGTTAGCATACCAAATTTTTACAAATCTCGCACACGATAGGTGCACTATTTATAACAAACCTAAACCTTATACCTACCGAGGTAAAACCGCAACTTGTAATTAAGACGATGGAATTAATATTTCACAATTTGTAGTATCCACGACACGAAATAGATTAAGGGATTGTATAGAGCCTTGAGCTACTTAGCATTAGATGTAATAAAATGATAAAATACCGATGTTTATGTATTTTTCTTGGAATAAAGGGAAGAACGTGATAGCGTGCATGACAAATGATTAACCGGAAGGAAATTATAGTATGTCATTGTACAGCCACCGAACGTGCGTGCTACCTATGATGAAACCTTTCTACCAGTCCAGAGATAATAAAGCTACCTATTCATTGAAAGCATTTCTAAGGGGCACGATGCTACAATCATTTGAGATTTTTATTTTCAGACCAAAAACGCTCCAGCGTTTTTGTTTGCCTTTAGTTAGTTAATTAAAAATATTTAATAGCAGTCATCATCCTTTTTTCTCTTCGTTAAGCAGTGAGATGATTTGATGTTTAAGTTTTATTATCCATGTTTATGTTTTTTATTGAACATACCAAACCAACAGGTTGCTAAACAAATTCCTAATCGTCAATGAGAAGCGCTATAAAAGAAATGAATCATTAGAGAGATAAGTGAACAACATACACCATAGACTTTGTCTGAGTGAACAACACTTTCCGAGCACGCAACGCAACCCTAATCTTAGATTTTGTTAACTGAATTATTTTTTTTATGATTGCATTTTTATTGTCCACTTCCAGTGTGATTATCTCTCCAGAGACTTATTATTGTTTATTTTATAGCCCGAAGAGTTGAGTATTTCTCAACACTTATGACCCGTTGCGTGAATAAAAATTATCTATCATATCGCCTACGCAAATTGGTGTGATGGAAATACTGTAGAGTGTACACATAGGTACGTACTTTAAATGAACTGGGTTCATCATGATCAACAGCCTTAAAGTATAAATGAATGAATTTTAGTAGACGTCATCAATATCGGACCTCTACTGATACCACTGATATATACTTAAAAGTGTACTAAACTAGTAGGTATAATATAAAATGAAAATAAATAAAATAAATATTGGTGGACTTTCCACACAGCACTATCTAGCCCCAAACTAAGCCAAAGCTTGTAAAATGGGAACCAGATAGCTGATATAATACATATATTTATATATTTTTTGTATATACATAGGTACCTACTTATAATATATAATAATACCCAGACAGAGAACAAACATCTATGTTCATCACACAAATGTTTGTTCTCGGCGGGGATCGAACCCACGGCCTACGGCGCCGAAGGCAGAGCTCCTACCAACTGAACTACGAAAGGTCACAATCACACATCGTTTTATTTGGGAATATACTTCAAATAGACGAACACGAATAGCGATGTGAAGTGCCGCAATAAAAAAGCAGCGATACGTTCTGAACTATAGTTTTATGTCAGATTAAATAAATAATGATTAGCTAGCAACTTCTTATGAGGTGAAGGAAGTTTATGGCTTCATGTTAATTCTTGGGAAAAGCCACGAGTTTTTTGTACCTAATTTATGTGACTACATGTGCGCATATTGAAAGGGGCTTATATAATCTTGGCTTTCGTTTATTTTGCCTTATTTTACATAGAAAAATATTTGAATTACGTTTTCTTTTAGTTTTTATATTTATTAAAAAGTACTGTTTTACTGAAGATGGTTACACTCGTGAACCACTTGTATTTGTTTATAAGTATATTAGAGTTCGTGCATGTAGTTGCCGAAACAATAAAACTTAACATTTAACCACTTTAAAGCACATAATACACATGTAACACATAATAACATAACATAGTAAGTACTTTGTAGGAGCGTAGTTCATTAATTACTAAAGGGACACAATACACTCGGCGAGATGATAAGGAAGTCGCACATTGAGGAGTAATAACGCACTTGAAGCTGAGCAGTAAAACTCTTTCAACATGCTTAGTGAACCACTTGCCGATGCAAAGGTGAGCCAAGAAAATACCTAATGCCAACCAGCGCCTCCGGGCGCCGAATGACTGACAAACGCAATCTCAAATCCCTTTGTAACTTACGGCTTAGCTACTGAACCTGTTGGCTAAACAGCCATGCATTACTGTCGTGAGAATTAGACCACGGGTTTGCTACACGACATTAAAAAAACGGGAAATTGATTAGAACGCTATTGATTATAGAGATGCCGAGAATTGTAGCAGTGAGCTATGCAGGCTTGTTATAGACCTAGTGGACAGAACATTTTGCAGATTTACAGCAGCAGATTCATTACATTACAGAGTAGGCTATTAAATAAATTAATTAATAAAAACCACTTACTACAGAAAATAAAAAACTTTAAAATGGGTGGCCTTATCGCTCAGTAGCGTTCTCTTCCAGGCAACCTTTGGATGAAGAGGATTGATAGAAAATTTTAAAATGGTGCACGCAAATAAAAAAATATGAATTTAAAGAATGAGCTGCTAAATTAATAAATGAAACCACTAAGTACGGAAAATAAAAAACAAACGCAGTTAGGCATAAACTTTAAAATGGATGGCCTTAACACTTAGTAGCGTTCTCTACCAGGCAACCTTTGGAAGAAGGAGGATTGATAGAACATTTTAAAATGGTGCACGCAAATAAAAAAAATTGAATTTAATGAATGAGCTTGTGAACGTATTTTATTTCAATCAATATTATATGGACATTATTGTGTATTAGAATATAATATGTAAATTTTTCCCTGTTCTTCTCAGCTTTGGTCGCAAGGAACTGGTAGTTGGTTCACCCAGTTTATAAGACGTTTCCAAGTGATCCTGTTGATTGTATTAAATAAAGAGCGTTTGTTTTGGTTTCGTATTATTGTTTTTTGAAAAATAATATGATATAGTTATTTTGTTTGAGTGAAATATTAAATTAGCTTTACTTTACTTTATTGTACGTTCATAGATACGCTGAAGACACATCTAAAGCCGCGTGGGCCCAGACGTCGTAAGGTGAAATCCGAAGAGCAAACAGAAATGCGCGTATATGTAAATGATGCGTAGGAGAAAGCCTGTATTATGACGAAATGGCGGTAAAACACTAAAAATACTGACGAGGCGACTGGGTGTGGTCATGTGAAGTCTACCGATAGGTAATACACCCTAATATCTCACGTCTTCTTCTTGTCGTGTCACTAGTTTATTTCGAAACAGTGTGGTGAAAGGATTTTAAGTGAGCCTCAAGAGGCTCCTTTCGAGCACTTAACTCATGTTATAGAATTTTCGAGGTTCTACAACATGCCGGTTTCCTCACGATGTTTTCCTTCACCGTTTGAGAGTACTGTCACAGTGCCCTTCAATTACTGAATACATAAACTCATTCGCTACCACTGGATCACCGGTGCTTGTGCACGCGCTAATTTAAAATGATAAGATGTACTCGTATCATGTTATACTGCTCTCGTCTGCTATACTTGTAAATAAACTGCTTCGATTAGAAACAAGTTACGATTGGACCAGTCCCTAAGTCCCTGAACTATTTTAAATATACAAAAGCTATATTGAATATATTAAAAGCTATATTAAAGCTCAACATCAGGTGAGTGAGCCACCTGACATTCCGTCATGAGTTCTCATATAAAAAAAAACTTATCTGTAGATACAGAAAACTCTGCCGTTGATTTCACCCTTCACCTTTTGGTTTCGGAAGTCCAAAAGTAATTTCTCCGCCTGTCTTCTTGTAATTTTAATTATGAATGACGACATATGATTATGTGTTTATTTACTTATATTTACTTATACAAAGAATTGTACCTTGAGCTTGTCATTGCCACAAGTGCTTCTTAACTAATGAAATACGTCAGTAAACTCTCTCTTTAATTTCTGCGTGACAATGAGTGTTTTCATTTTTATTATTGGTCTTGTAATTCTATGTATCCATTACACAACATCTAAGTAATAAAAACCAAAATAAACTCCCTTTTTATTAACATCTGTGAACTTTGAAAATTGCTACTTACCATTTAGAAAAGGCTAATCGTTTTACGAGATATAAACGTGACAATACTCATACATGTCACTGTGATTGAAAAAGCTATGTGACACTAAAGTGGGTTAAGCCACTTGAACTCTGTTTCCTACAGCCCGCAACATATTTTACAATTACCACATCACGACTGACCGGACGGTTAGTGTAAACATTTGATGATAAATTAGAGTTATTAGTAAGGCTAAACAGCTGTTGAATGGCCCGTGTGAACCGCAATGCTAGAATTCAGAAATGTCGTAAGTTCTGGGTAAATGACTCGACGGAAAAGAAAGTCCATAGGTACCTAGTGGAGAGCAGACCGGTCTCTGCGCTTTGACCCCGGCACAATACGTCTACCATTCCATACATAGTTGATTGCCTGACTTGAATAAAGACATTAATTGTTTTCTCTGGCAATAAAACGGGACAAGATATTTTTCTTTTGAGATTACAGGCTCAATCAGTAATTATAAAGGTTTATCTAGAGAGTTATTACAAAAAGGTGAATGGATTATGAAAAGAAAAGCTTAATCGTCAGGCATAATCCTCAGGCACTGTATCTTCTAAATGACTAAAGTCAGAGGCATATTATAATACTTACCCATTAATAAACGTGGTTGGACGTACCTCTAACTACCCTCCTTAGACATCCTGAAAGAATCTAGAGTTCGTACTTGGTACAAATAGATCTGTGGGGATATCTACCGTGCCTTGGGATCAAAGTCCTGTTTCAGTTTATTAGGAGATGGCAATGGTTTTATAACTAACAACAAAAGTAATTATAACACTGAATCCATGAAAGAAATCCGGGGGAATTTTAAGTCTCGTTACCCTATAACAATTACCTATTATAATTGTTTAAACACGATTTACAGAAACAATTGAGTAGGTCGTAAAAGTGTACTATAAATTAGAAAAGTAGTAAATACCTATCTCGTAGACAAATCGTAGCAAGAGGTGCGCGTTGAAGTCTTTTGTACGAAAAAAGTATACACCTATTTTTATAAAAAATAGGTATTCATAAAATGAGGGTAATTATCATATGAGTAGGTAGGTACGAATACGTAGTAAATATTCTTATTTATATTTTGTGTTGAATACTACTAACAATATTATAAATGCGAAAGTTTGTGAGAGTGTGCGTGTGTTTCTACTCTTCTCCGTAACAGCTGAACGGATTTGAATGAAACTGGTATTCAAAATACATAGTTAACACATTAGGTTTTTTATCGGGTAAGGTACTACCTAATACTAGCAATGATCTAAAACTTAAGGGGCTGACAACCATCAAACAACTTCTCGCTCGCACGTTTCGACATGTTGAAACATATAAAATCACTAAACTCATTTTCGAAAAATCGCAATCAACCATTTTGTATGCAATCACATTGCACACAGTTTAGTAAAAAAATCATTTTGATCGATACATGTTTTCGTACTCAAAAGTTTGCTTTGTTAGTTTTCGTACAAAAGCAAACTTTTAAATAGGAAAACATGTATCGATCAAAACGAAATTTTTACTAAACTGTGTGCAATGTGATTGCACACAAAATGGTTGATTGCGATTTTTCGAAAATGAGTTTAGTGATTTTATATCTTTCAACATGTCGAAACGTGCGAGCGAGAGTCACATTAGCTCTTGTCTACGCCTTAAAGAACAGAATGCCGGCAAGCAGCGTTGCTGTGTTTCGGTTTGAAGGGTGTGGTTGCCGGTGAAATTAAATGTATGCCTCAAGTTGATGGATGCGGGGCAGTGGACATAGGGCACGTCTGTATCTTACGAGGCCACTTACCATCAGGTAGGCCATCTGCTTCTTCCCTCAGCAAGTAGTATAAAAAAACTTTGTCGTTAACCCGGAAAATGTAGAAAAGCGTGAAGTCGTATACTTTTGCGCTTGTTAGTCATGCCCATTCATTCTGTGGCATGGTTGTATCGTCTTAGCTAGGTAGGCTACACGAGAATACACTCAGAGATGTTACGTAGTAGTTGACAACTTGTGTTACGTACGTTCACATATCATAAAAATAGCTTTTTAACTAGGTTTGGGTTAAAGGCCTCAGTAGATGAAAATCATGATGAATATATGACTTTAATTCTTATAAAAAATAGGTTCTTCAATTTCTTGAATTATTTTGACGCATATTTATCGGGATAATTATTATTATTATATAACTAAACGTAAAAAATAGTAAACTTTAAAATATACTAAACAGCTAAAGTGGACAAAGAAAATTGTCACACAAGTCACGACATATATTTAAAGGGTACACGAAGAAAATTACAATGAATACAAGTACATATTTACAAAATGTAAAGTAGGTTAAAGAAAAGTTTTTTTTATACAACTAGCGATGGAACATGCAGATGGATACCATCACCTATAACAAAGCATGGCCTCGTCAGTCACGCACGATAGGAACGTGCCCTACGATGCACTGCCCTGCGTCCATCAACTTCAGGCATACATATGTTAAGCCTCATGTGCCTGTAATTACACCGGCAACTACACTCTTCAAACCGACACACAGCAATGCTGCTTGGCGGCAGAAAAAGGCGTGGTGGTAGTACTTCCCCGTATGAGCCACACACAAAGAGCTCTACTACTCTTAATGAAATAAAAAATGAACAATCGATTTCTTCAACACGAAATGATACGAGTCTAAAGTATGTGAGTCATACATAATCCATGTAATCTAAGTAGGTACTTTTTATAGCTAAACGGTACTTTTATAGCTTAGTTATACAATGTGCAACTTTGAAGGCGTGGTAGCTTTGTGCGAATATTAGTCAATTCATAGGAGTGCTTAGGTAACTTACTACAATACTATTACAACCGTATGTAACGCGATTTACGAAAGAAGATGCTTCGATTTAGTGTGGTCAATAACAATTCACAGTGTTCTAAACTGTTGTAACAATAATTTAAAACTAGGGCGAAATACTTGCTTGCTACTAACTTATTCAGGGCAGTTTAACGATTGCAGAGTAACGCTATAAGATAAAAATATTTTTGTGTCTTTAAACTTGTCAGAAATGAAGATAGGAATATTTTTATCTGACGAATAATTTACTCTGGTATGCTTAAACCCACCCTAAATTTAAGAGTAGCACTAAAAATTGTCCTTTATTTTGCAGTACGATAGATAATAAATAAAATATAACGCTGATATTAATCATTAAAATTACTTTTGGAATGTGATTATCACATGGCAAATGGTCAAGGAATACTAATTATCTGTTTGGTTCAGTTTTGCTTTATAACCACATAAAATGTAATTTTCTGAGGAAAATACATCAATTTTTGAATAAAAAAAATATAGTTTCATAAATTGGGAAATGGTTAAAAGTTACATCAGTAATTTAGCTATAGTAAACATGCCTATGAAATTCCAAACATCCATCTCGGATGTCCCACTGTACACAAAGGTGGTTGTTTTGGGTGTCATGTCATGGGTGCGCCCGCGCAGCCGACTACTGATGGTTCTCACGCAGGCGCAGTGCACCGCTGAGCTCCACCGTGCTTGCACGTGCTACGAAATCTAACAGTTGACTATCGATATATTGTAGACCTTTATAGTGAAGTGAAAAAGGAGTGTCACCATGTTGCGCACAGTGAGTACTTGTGATGTTTTTTGTAATAGTTTATTTTTATTTGGAAAAAAAATTACCCTAATTGCTTATCTCAGGTGAGATCTAGGAAGTCCTTTGATCAGCAGTTAAAGTTTAAAAAAGTAGTTCGTATGAGCTAGTGCACCATAGAGGTATTGAGTTATAGGGTGAAAGGGGTAGATTTAGGAATGCCCGCAGTTTTACAATGTGTGGGTTTGGTCTCTGGGATCTAAATGGAATACTTTAATCGAGCGATATACATAATATTACACACAAGACTCCTTCCCTCTCTTTTTTATGTTCAGTCCTATCCATCCCAAGGTTGCCTGGAAGAGATCGCTGTTAGCGATAAGGTCGCCCATTGTATTACTAAAAATGTGTATCTTTATTTGTTGTGGTAATCAATAAAGAGTTATCTATCTATCTAATATTATAGTCAATATTAATACTATTATTATTATTAATATTGATAAGTCTACTATTAATAAGTCTAAGGGGTAGACTATAGTATAGTCAATTAACCTTAAGTTAGTACTTGGTACTAAGAATCTGCAATGATACCTACCGTGCCTGGTATCGATGTCGTGAGGTGAGGCGTTCCTGTTTTTTTATTACTAATGAATGTGATAACTCTGTAGGTATTAAATCATGTTTAATTGATGTTATAAAATACAATCGATCGATACGATCTTTAGTGATTTATGTAATGTGATTTTGCAAAAGCAATCAATCAGAGAAACTAAATTTAATTTAGAAAGTATTGAATTAGTATTCATACTAATAATATTAATATCTAGAATTGTATAAGGGATTTTTTATATATTCAGTTCGATACATATTCAGTTTTTTTAAAATAACTAGCTGATGGAACAAGCAGATGGCCCACCTGATGTTAAGTGGTAACCATCACCTTGTAAGTCACGCACGATAGGAACGTGCCCCACGATACACTGCCCTGCGTCCATCAACTTGAGGCATACAGATGTTAAGCCTCATGTGCCTGTAATTATACCGGCAATCACAATCTTCAAACCGAACAAACCAAACACAGCAACGCTGCTAGGCGGCAGAAAAAGGCGTGGCGGTAGTACTTCCCCGGACGAGCCCTTCACAAAAAGCTTAGTAGAGCTTTTTTGAAGGGCTCGTCCGGGGAAGTACTACTCTTAAAACTCAGTTGTACGAACTATACTGAAAGTAAGACATTATGATCTTACTATTCGTGTTTTTTAATATTTCATATCTAACCGTCCTAAGACCCGCTTTTAATGTTCAACCTTTCACCAAACTTCCGTTGATTAAAAATATCTTCATTTTGCGCAGAAATAGTTCATAATTAAAAGCACTTAAAGACCTATGGACTATGGTGTACTTTCATTGATTGGTGGTCTGGTCATTCATAACAGATCGAATAAGTTAAGGAACGTTCTGCGCGGGTCACCATTTGGATGACCCGCGCAGTTTCAAAGTGATCCTTATAATTTTATCGAATAAATACCTTTTGACTTTTGATGGGTGATCGCTAGTGGCATTAACACCAAAGCGCTTCTTTCAGAGATATCTGAGGGCAAGTTAAACTGTCGGTCTCGGCTCTAGCAGTCGGAGGCCTGTGGGCGGCCTAGAATTTCCGTTACCAGAATCGGTCACTAACTCAAGAAAAAAAACGTCACTGTTTATTATGGTGTAAAATATGCCACATGAAGCGTTATCATAGAAAACATAAAATAGGGAATTCCGAAAAGGTGAGAAGCACTTACTTGTGTTTTTCTTTCTTCGACTTTTAATTGTTTTATTAATTATTAATATGTGTCCGTGTGTTTTTTAAGCAAATACATCTCTGTATCTCTTAAAAATATGGTTACTTTTTTGTAAAAAAAATTGCTGTAATAAACTGAAGTTTAGCATTATCAAAACAAAAGTCTACGTTCTGAATTGTGTTTAGCAATCCTACCGTCAAAATGTCATTTTTTAAATTAGTCATCTTTGCAGAGCGCGATTTTGAGCACCATTCCTTTTTTTAACTACTTTCTGGTTGAACAAGCAGATGGCTCACTCGATCTGTGGCAACCAACACCTTTATGAAAGCATTACCTCGTAATCCGTACCATAGCCCCAAACTAAGCAAAGCTTGTGTTTTTAGAACTTTAAGAACTCGTAACTTTTATAGGAATTCAGTAAGTATCTATCGTAATATCGTATCGTAGTAACGCGCGTAAAAGGGTAAGCTTTTCGGTAGATACTTTTATGTTTGTATTCTAGCAGCGATGATAAGCTTCAAATGTTAAAATTGGACGTACCACCGTACCACTTCTAAATAAGATCCGTATGATCTAGTTTTTAACTCAACTATCTATCTCAAAGGGTTATCAATCAATCAAATCAAAAAACAAAATTGTAAAACGAACAATATCGGTTAGGACAACAAAATCGTCGTCACTCAGATTTCTGCTATAATAGTATTTGATGCACTACTATAACGCTGGTCTTCCGTAACGCCGGAGTACAATGGCAGCAACTTCAGTGCACTTAATGATTTTAAAAAATACTGGAAATAATGTCAAACGCCTGTACATATTTTAAATTTTGAGTTTGCTAAACATACATTAGCATTTATTTATTTATTTATAAGTTAACACAATGTACATTTTTAAGTTAGTTACAAAAGAAACCTATTGAATGTGAGCCAATTACAATGACATAATAAAACATGTTTTTCGATTTATTAATATATTTATTTGGGTAAAGATAACCGTGAGAACTGTTTTAAATATTTATATCATTTCAACAATACATATAGTTATTTATCAATCCACTTTCCCCATTACATAACCAATGCTTGATGATGTGAGCCCGTTTCCAAGAATCGTCCAATCCTAAAGAGATTGCCGACTATTAAGGATTCATCATCTGTCTGCGCCTGCGCACGTGTTACGACTGTTTACTTCACAACGACTAACTTCACGTAAAAAGCAGATTGTCAGCGCATGTCTATCGGTGTTCATAGGTGTAAGTTATCTTATTATCTATTCATGTCTAGTTACTAGTTTAGTAGTAACTACTAGTAGTGAGGAGCGCGGGAAGTCGATGAATGGGGAGGGCTCAGAATCGTTTTTCCTGGAAATACATAGAGGAGGCCTATTTCCAACAGTCACCTTCTTCAGGCTGATGATAATGGAAGTTGATATCTGTTAAGGGGCTGACAACTATCAAACATCTTCTCGCTCGCACGTTTCGACATGTCGAAAGATATAAAATCACTAAACCCATTTTCGAAAAATCGCAATCAACTATTTTGTGTGCAATCACATTGCACACAGTTTAGTAAAAATGTCATTTTGATCGACACATGTTTTCCTACTCAAAAGTTTGCTTTACTAGTTTTCGTACATATGCAAACTTTTAAGTAGGAAAACTTGTATCGATCAAAATGAATTTTTATATTTTAAATTTTTTAAATGAATTATATCTTTCAACATGTCGAAACGTGCGAGCGAGAGTCACATTAGCTCTTGTCTTCGCCTTGGTAGTGTGACGATCTGCGCAACAAATAATTTTACAAATTCGGTAACAAACAACCTGCTTTTAAAGTCGTGTTTTTGAAGATGACTGGAAATGCAGCATCTCTTAAATATGCAAACACATAACATTCCGATCTAACGAGATTGTTTCATAACGTAATTGTCTTGAACATGTTGCACCGTACGTACACTACACATCTTACTACATAGCAGTCTAAAATTACGTTTCACCTACTTAGAGCACCATTTATAACCACTAGTTATTTTTGACCATATCAGATTTACTGACAGTTAAAACAGCATGGTACATAATCCATTGTTTTTATTGCTTCGTTTCGTGTCAGCGCACCATTAGCCCAATTTTCGTTCCGATGTGCGTAATATCAAATGCTGAAATGTGATTAATTTACATATTCTTTAATCATACCATAAAATTGTCTGTTTAATAAGTATGTGCACCTGAGAACCATAGGGTCACATTCAGATCCAAGAAAGATGAGAAGTTCACCAATTTTTTTTTTAGCTGTAGCTATTAAAGTAGGAAACCTAATTTAATCTACACTTCTACACTTATATTATAAAGAGGAAACCTTTGTATTTTTGTATTTTTGTATGTAACGAATAGGCTCAAAAACTACTGGTCCGATTTCAAAAATTCTTTCACCATTAGAATGCTACATTATCCCTGAGTAACATAGGCTATATTATATTTTCAAAAAAATCAGGGATCCTTACTAAAACTTCAATAATGTAACCCAAGGTGGTAAACAAAAACCTTACATCGCGTGCGCTGCGAAAACTATTGATGATAGAACAAAATAATGTACTACGATTTTGTAGAACACGTCATCATCTACAAAAAATGTCGCGACAGCATATGTCTAACTATTATAGTTATGTCACAATAAGTGTTTTTTTATTATTAAAAATTAATTGAAATGCCGCCGCCAGAAAAGGGTCTTTATTTGTACCTTGGTATTAATCCTTATCCAAATAAATCATTTCATAATTAAGACGGTTTCAATACCTATAGATTACTTCTTAAATTTTTCAAATCGGACATGCCATTCAAAAGATATGACGAAATTAAAAATGTTAACGGGTCCACAAGTCACGCGCGGGGTGCGATTTCACTCACTCAAGGAGAAGCGCGTGCAAATGTATGAAATAAGTAGACGCGAGGCTCGAACCCACGGTCTAAGTTTATCCTAAAATGTTCAAAAAATTTATGACCACCCATGCGAAGCTGGGACAGGCCGCTAGTTTATAATAATGTTATAGCAGCGCACTTAATACCGTACAGTGTGGACTCTAAACTGTGCGGTATTTTTTTTGAATGGGCCCCGTGATCTCATCTTTATCTGATCAAGGCCTCATCTACAGCTAACTTGATTACCTAGTTAAATAACCTTATCTCCTGTAGCCTGGTTAGCAGGTTGATTTTTATCCTGAAAATTGGTTATTGAAAAGGGTCTTTAGGGAAATTAAATAAAAAGCATGAAGACTTTTTAGATACCTATGTAGAAAGTTGTCATTTATATAATTATGCATGTAGGCAGACTCGCTCATCCAAGTAGAAGCCGTTATTACGCAACGATTTGGCAAGTATTCACAAAGCTTCCTGTTCTACACCGTTTTAGGAAAATACTAATGCTGACTCTAAACAAGAATTTTGAGAGAATTTTCGGAGATTTCCACATGTTTATATAGATAACTCTATTGATTACCACAACAAATAAAGATACAATTTTTTACTTAAAAACTAACAATTGAAGTAATACAATGGGTGGCCTTATAGGCCTTATCTAGCAGCGATCTTTTCCAGGCAACCTTGATATAGACGTCGTTATGTTAATCAAATTTGTAACTCTTTTAAGAAATATGACTTATTTGCTAGGTAACTTCCAAGTTATTTGAGCTAACAGGACCCGAGGATTACAGTCGAGTGTGATCCTCTTTTGTTTATTTTTTCATGTTGAATGGTATGCATAGTAGTCTGCCAAATCTCATTTCAAACCCACCAAAGTCAGGTCACAAACTTGTTCGTGGAGGTAAATGGGTTTCGTACTTTGTGGCTACGGCTACCAAATTCACAAAAGATTTATCTGATCTACCAAAACGACAAGATTTTTCGTACCTTTCTATTCGTGGGACAGTGAAAGCTAAAAAGTAGTTATAATAATTTTACATAGACACTTTTAATATTTCTCACGATCTCTTACACTTTGTTTCATGTTGTTCAGACACCAAATCTCGATTCGAAAATACCTATGGCTGTTGTAGACCTACTATTTGGCATATACAAACCTTATCCAGTACCTAATAAATCGTATTTTGCCTGATAGATTGCTGTTTAAATGTGTATTTAGCCCTAATAAGACATACATGCCAATGTACCGTTTATAAGCTTTCGCAGTAGCGCGATAGCGGATTAGGGTTTATTGTCGTAGCTGAATAATACTGTTTATTTAAATTGACTGAGGATTTAAACTATTTATTTTCTTCCTTTATGGTTAATGGTACTCGCACATGGACTCGTACATAAAGACTTATCTGATGTAATTTAAAATATCGTCCCATGATGTTGAATCTTCAAAACTTGACATGAATGTTCAATAGCTGAAAAGCCGTGTACTCCGGTCGTTATTGAGATTATGAGTAAATGAGTTTTATCATCAGCCAATCGCGACTCAGCGGTTCTATTCGGTGTAAAACTATTACCAGAATACTGAATGCCATATACCAAAACCAGCTAGCTGAATAAAATTACTTTTGGCGAAGAGTTCATTCTCACTATAGAAAAAATTGTATTTCACTTTGTAACGTGCAATTACGTCAAACTTTTATTTATCAATTTTATTTTTGAAAGATGTGGTTTAGGTAAGTAATTCTAAGGTTTTCTTTGTCTTACTTCAGCCGGTACAACTTACGACTGTAGACACTGAGAAAAAGCTAAGTAGATCTTTCAATAACGACCGAGATGGGCTGTTGACGAAACACATAAAGAATCAATAAAGAGTAGAAAATAAATCGCACAAAAGTGTGATAGATGATGTTTGCTTTATATGATGGACCGTCCTCTGCATTGTTTACTTGACGGTTTGAATCATAATGTTTGTAATGACTTGTGACCTTTGTGAAATCAGTTCAATGGCATTTCGTAATCAAAGATCATATATCAAGTGAAACACGGCCCGTTGTCGTTGATTCAATAGTAGCAAATGAGTTACAAAAGACAGCAGGCTGTTTCTGAAGTATGAGTGATAGCTTGAGGGACACTCTTGCACTTCGAGATGTTGGTGAATAAATTGTCAGTGTCATATATGTGTCAGTGGTGAGGTAGGTACCTAGATACCTTACCGCGAAGCCAAAATTAAAATGGGAATCAATTTTGATGATATTTTTTGCAATATTAGCATAATATAGGTATCTAGAATATTTATAACATAATAAATTTGAAACTATGCATATAAACTACCTCCAAGTTAAGTTTTAAGGGACTTGCATACTGCTAAGACTGTAAAAAATATCATCAAAGCTTTGATTACGATTACAATTTTAGGTTAGCGGTAAGGCAGTTGGAATTATTGGCTGAAGTGCCGTGATATGGCGTGACTTTTTTGATGTTATTTTCAACAGCCTTTAGTATTTCTAATGGTCTACTACACCTAGAGCTTTTTCTATTTTTGGAATGTTATTAAAGCTAGGCAAAGTATTATTCTTTTTATACTTGCCGATATAACAAGCATGGCTCATCTGATTCATTATTCTTATTGTACCATATAAGTTAAGAACATCTAATAAAAATTGGTATTACAGTACCTTCGGCTTGCAATACTAGTTACCAATTGTATGCAAAGATACCCACAATAATGTTGCTCATGTTGATCCTACACTGACATGTGCAAGGCGGTATTGTAAATAGATACCTTCGACAAAGGTGAGTGAGTGTAGCAATCAAATGATACCTACATAGGTAATGGTGGAGACTGATCTATCGAGACTGAACACGAATTTCAGACGCCCACGAGTTCGAATCCACAAAGTGACAATGGTGCGGATGTTATAGAAATCAGTCTGCCATTATTGGCAAGTGTGGTAGAGTCAGCATGAAAGGTGATGGCTTATTTGAAATGTATTTTTTTTTGTTATTGGATCTATCATAGCTTTCATCATTATACAAATTTAAGTTCAGAGGTTTTACTTCTCAACTAATCAGTCATTCATCAATCCCTTTTGAAACCTGGACCGTTCATTGTTTAATTTTACTTTTGATTCTTACTGTACGTACTCTAACTGTACATACAATGCAAATAATTGTTAACCTATGATTTTTTATTTGATTGCATTTTTCTACGAAAAGACACGGAAGTTTACTGACTTAACTTCATTGCATAGTTTATAACTAAAAATATTTAAAAACAAAAAGTTCAAAACAAGTAATTCCAAAGATGTTTTCAATGTTATAGATACCTGCCCATGAGACAATGAGAGATGAACAATTTCGATTGTAGATGAAAGATAATGTCAGCTTATTATTGTGGGGATGGGAAAACCATTGAAAAAAGAAAATCTGACATGAGCATCAACGTAAGATTAAACTGCTAATTAATTATTACTCTAGCTAGTGGAAACAAATCGTATCTATAACGATAGGTTGTTTGAACCAAGCAAAAAGTTTGAAAAGAGCTCTGAAAAAAGAATTTGATATTGATAGGGCTTAAAATCGTTCTTCCTGCAAAGGTATACATTTCCCCTCTAGGGTGCGAGCTTATCCAGCAGGCTTAAGACTTCTTCAGGTTGAAGATGAAATCAAAATCAAACGATATTTATTCAGTTAAATCCCAATTGGTCACTTTGGATACTTCGATAGAGTAATAAAACGAGCAGTCACCACTTGAAAAATCATTTATGCTCATAAATGTGCCTTTCAAGTGGCAATACTTGTAAGATGACCACAGAATGGTCGAGAAACTAATTTCTCCCACTGTTTTTAGTAGACAACATGGCAATTTGCGTAAAATCCGCACGTCCGCGTCGCGTCTGACGATGACGTAAACTTTCACTACATCACATCGCTGTTCTCACTCTTTTAAACTTATGTATCGTATGCGTATATATAGGTATACATTATAATATACAGAATGTTACGAAAACTTCTCCCTTAAACGGAATCTTCAGACCATATATCTCGATTGATTTTTAAAAGAGATTATTGACCGACAAAATTTTTTGTAACTGGTTACATGTTGTCATTTTTAAATTCCGGTGTTTGCAAGGAAGTAATTTTCCTGTCGAGTTTTTGTAAATCTGCGGAGGAGCATAATTTGGACTTGCCTGGTAAATACGATAATTCCAGCAACAGCAGGACCTCTTTTGAAAATCATTAATTGAACATCTAAAAGTAAATTTATTTTGTAAATGCAAAAGTCCTTATCTAGCATTCGGTAGGTTAAAAACTGCATACCGCGTGATTGTTTTTACATTTAAGGGGCTGACAACCATCAAACAACTTCTCGCTCGCACGTTTCGAAATCTTGAAAGATATAAAATCACTAAACTCATTTTCGTTAAATCGCAATCAACCATTTTGTGTGCAATCACATTGCACACAGTTTAGTAAAAAAATCATTTTGATCGATACATGTTTTCCTACTCAAAAGTTTGCTTTACTAGTTTTCGTACATAAGCAAACTTTTAAGAAGGAAAACTTGTATCGATCAAAATGATTTTTTTACTAAGCTGTGTGCAATGTGATTGCCCACAAAATGGTTGATTGCGATTTTTCGAAAATGAGTTTAGTGATTTTATATCTTTCAAGATGTCGAAACGTGCGAGCGAGAGTCACATTAGCTCTTGTCTTCGCCTTAAATAAGATCCGAATGAAAACAAACCTAAATAAAATAAAATCTGTTGATAAAAAAAAAATTGTAAAGCACAGAGGTTATATATAACTAGCACCATCATTGAAACAAGTTTTAGCAAATAACTTATGTAACCTTAGAAGAGAATCATAAGACTTATATAAAATTGATTTAATTGCACCAAATTGGCGGCAGTGTTAGATTGGCTCACCAAAATGCACCTCAGGTCATGAGAACATTTTTATCGCAATACTCTTAGAAACAAACAGATGGCCTGTGTACTTGTCGTATCGTACGAACGATCCATAACATCCGTATAATAAAAAAAACAGGAAATCCAGTATGTAGGGCAAATGCCTCTCTTCCTTCTCTTCAGTCATTTATACTTTGTACTACTGATGTTAAGTTACAGTGACCATCAATTGTAAGTAAAGCAACGGAATAGTTTCAAAAGTTTGAATAAAACGTATTTTTTATATTGTTGTTTATATAACTATATTAGGAATTCATGAAAACTTGATGCTGAATGTACCATAGATCCATGTGAATAACTGTAGAAAATATTAATTTAAACATCATGGAACCCATACATAATTGATTGAGTGAGCAAAGCGAACGAAAATCTTACAGTTAACTTGGGCGATTACACATTGAATGTATGTATGTTTGTGTATGTATATTAGTCGGAGTTTCTTGAGGGGGCAAAAATAAAAAAAGTTACACAAAAATAAAAGTTACATGTCATATGAAAGGGCTTTGTTTGGATATCTGATGATGGAGTCAAGGTCTGTCCAATGGAACTCTTCAATAAATACCTAGGTCAATAGTGTTGAAAATTGGTTACTATACCAAGTTAGTAGGCGGTAGTCAAAAGCAAGTCCAAACCTGCTTTGGACTTGCCTCTGACTAACACCTACTTTTATTTTCGGAGCATTCGGATCGCATCACAAAATCTCGGTTCGTGGTGAACCACTATAGGAATAGAAAATATTTGAGAGAGACACAAAATACAATGATAAAATTAAAAAAAAAAACAAAGATACACAAGAAGACATATTATAAAACATTATAAATATAGTGTCGTAAAAAAGGCTTCCACTCAGCATTTGCCATATGAGCTTAGTGTATTCTATGTGATGCAACCTTTCATATGCCACGGTTTCTCGACCATCTATCCTAAATTATTAACAACTAGATAAAATAAAACCTATAAATATTCAAATACTTACCTAATACTTAGAAAGCAATTCATACAGATAAAGATGAATCTTTTCCGGCATTTTTTCAAATCGAAGCCATAGTCATGATTCAAACTAAATTGGTGATATCGGAGTTATGTCATGTATTCTAAAAAAATATTAGTTCGACCGTTCTCAAGCATTACAGAAATGTGAAATGAAATCTTAAGATAAGACGGAAAAAATTGATTGCAATCTAAGTAAAAGGTAATGGAAGCTTGGATGAGCCGCTATGTAGTTTAGCATTTTACCTTCCCATTTTACCTAAAACTGTTATCTTTTGTATTATGTATGGATATTTTACCATCACTTTTAAATTTCTTGTTACTCACATGCCGGAACGTAGATCCCGACGAATCAAAATTTCCTACGTTAGTCTAATGGATATAATGTGCGAGAGGTTAATATTAAATTACTACTCTACATCTACACTAATCTACACTAATATTATAAAGAGAAAAGATTTGTACTTTTATTGTTTTGTATGTAACGAATAGGCTCAAAAACTACTGGTCCAATTTCAAAAATTCTTTCACCATTAGAATGCTACATTATCCTTGAGTAACTTATAAGCTATATAATATTTTCAAAAAAGTCAAGGATCCTTACTATAACTCCAGTAATGTAACCCAAGGTGGAAAAAATAAACCTTACATCGCGTGCGCTGCAAAAACTATTGATGATAGAACAAAATAATGTACTACGACTTTGCAGAACACGTCATCATCTACAAAAAATGTCGCGACAGCATATGTCTAACTATTATAGTTATGTCACAATAAGTGTTCTTTAATTTAATTGAAATGCCGCCGCTAGTAAATGGTCTTTATTTGAACCTTGGTATTAATCCTTATCCAAATAAATCATTTCATATTCAAGGCAAAACATTAATATATTCGGCATGATGGTGCTTATTGTCTGTGAGTAAAACGTCTTTGGAAAAAAAAATAAAGGACAATCAGATAGACGGATTTATCGAAACTTATTTATAAAAGTTTATTCGAAGCCCTAAAAACCGGCGCAGGATTGCATGTGCCGCTTCTCGCTACATTATATTATTCTGCTGCAAACAATCATTGTAACATAACAATACCTTTCAAAAACTTTAGAAAGTTGTACTAACTATTTACTTATTTAGTAGATAATCGTCTGATTTCGTGATATGCCTTCAGCTAAGCGTCATCGCCGACATCTCTACGGTGCAACGCATGCGCACGAGTCATGGAGGAAAGTTGCATTCAAATATCATGCAGGCAAAGCACGTAATGCACATCTCATGCATCACAAGTTCGAATCCCTAAAACAAACTGTTTGAAAGTGACTTGACAGATCTCACAGTTAGCTCTTATAGAAAAGCACAAATATAGTGTTGCTTAGAAGATTTATATATTTAGGATTGGCAACAAAAGAAAAACAATACAATAAGCTGTGTATATTGATATATATATATACAGGGCGGACCATTTAGATCGTTCAAGGGCAAATCTGTAACTACAAGATATACAAAGATCTGTTCTTAGAACCACGTCATCGATTTTAGTAACAAGAAACTGCATAAATAGATTTAAAAATAACTTGTACTCAGTTTGGGAATTGAACCCGGGCTTATTTGGATATCGATTGTATAGGTCATAAGCAGTAAATATATGATATCTAAAATGAGTAAAATGCATTGAATTTCATATCCTTTCATTTAATTAAGTAGATGTTCGAAATAACAACCATTTTTTTCAATGCAATATTCAACTCGTTAAGCTAACCATTTTATTATTGCGTTCTTTATCTCTAGGATTTATTCATTTTAGATATCATATTTCATAGTAACATTAATTACTGCTTAGGGTTACACAATCTATAGGTATCCAAATAGAAATAATCTAAGTTTTATGTATGCAGTTTTTCTTGTTACTAAAATCGATGACATGGTTCCTAAGAACATATCTTTGTATGTCTTATAGACATAGCCATACTGACCGATCTAAATGGGCCAACCTGTATAGCTTTGATATATGATGCTCCAAAAATCAAAATCAAAACGGTCTTTATTCAGTACAATCACAAGGATCACTTTGAAACGTCTTATACATATACTAGGTGAAAAAAGGCTCCCGAAAGATAAAGGATATAAGATAAAAAATTGTCAGCGTCTTAATAGAATTTTGTGCCCAACTTTTGTAATAAGTATTTATTTAATAAATTTAATATAAAAAACTTATTTTCGGGGTTTACTTAATTAATTACAAAAAGTTTCGTAACCGAATTCGTGTAATCGAATGAGAGGTATAATAAAAGAAACGCAGACTTTATTCTACAGGCATCTATTGTGATTGAGCTTGACGCTGCGACGACGTTCGTTCTCCTGACCGACTTAGAACAAAAGCTCATACGGTTATAAATAGCTATTTTTGTCTTATGAGAACTCATGTCAATGTCACGTTAATTCAGATGTGTCCAAGTTACGATTCAATTCCCACGAGAACTTATTATATTACGAAATTAATCCTCGTAAATTGAGATCCTATTTACAAAGCATTTGTGTAAAACTCACCTATATTACAATAGGTGAGTTATTTATAGGCAACTGTGAGATCCCGCGCGATTTGCACACAAAATCCAACCTGCACACTTTTAGGGGTTAAGAGCTGATTTCACCATGCTCTGTTAGCTACTAATCAAGGATTAACAGGCCGTTAAATCTAGCCTTAGATGTCAAACGCGTACATTTTGACATATTTAACGGCTTTTTAATCCTTTGTTAATCTAACAGAGCATGGTGAAATCAGGCCTAAGCTTAACTACTAACGGCCTGTTTCTGAAAGCTCGATTAAAACTAATCAGATGTCAAGTTACTCGCCATTTCAGCTATTACATCGAATTAGATAGAGATAGCAAGTGACTTGTCATGCGATTAGTTTTGATCGGGCTTTCAGAAACCGTTTCGGTTGTGAGTCTTATTTAATAGGTAACGTAAGAAATGCTGGAAAATTGATATGATTCAAAGTCAAAGTCAAAAGGTATTTATTCAATAAAATCACTAGGATCACTTTGAAACGTCTTAAAACTAGGTGACTCTAGGTGCCAGTTCCACGCGACCAAAGCCTAGAAGAACAGGCAACAAACTTACGGCTTGGTTCCTACCGTTCTTTTGTATGTTCCTTGTTACAACGTAATATAGGGGAAAGTAGCGATCATTGGACCAGCGCTTTCATTGGACCACTAAGGTATTTCCAAAACTGTGCAAGCTAGCAACACCAAAACAAGTTGAAACGAGTCCGTGGTGACTCAGTTGCACCCCCCCCCCTTTTACCTCAGTGACTCTGCGGCACATGGCGAGGAGTGTCGCATGACCCACATTGCGGAGGTCAAAATCTATTAATTTGACTCAGGAAAACTTAATGTAAGTATCATTGTATTCATATTTGTCTACGTGCTTTGTTATGAAATATTAGACAATTTAATTGTGATTTCATGTGTGTTGTTCAATTTTATCTAATCATGTCCATGTATTTATTGGATTTATTTTTCTGAATGAATTCCTTGTTGCCATCAATGGACCGCAAGAGAGTTCCACCATTGGACCGGTCCAATCATAGCAACTTTTTTTGGACATAATAATTATGACCAAAAAAGTTGCTATTTATAAGGGTTGCCATAATTATTAATATTAATCGAATAAATCATAAATAACCACAATTTTATTATTATAAATTTAAATTTCTAATTACTAAATAAGTAGCTATTAACTATAGTTTGTTTGTCGTTATGTGTATGAGTATTGATTTACTGTTCTCGTTTGTCATAATTTAGTTATACGTAGTGATAATTATAATTAGTTGCCTTGATTGGACCTCTAGAACTAATTTCTCGAAGTCCATTGATGGCAACCTGGTGGTTCAATGAAGGTGCCCATGGTCCAAAGAAAGCAACAGCCCAAGATTTAGTTTTCCTCGTTTATATAAAAAAGTGTTAGCCCGAATTGTTTGTGCATCTGATTATTATAAATAAAGCTTCTACGAAATAAAAATAGCTAACTGGTTTCATTTTATCACTTTTACTTTTGGAGATATGAGGTTGTAAAGTTATGTGGTCCATTCATAGCAACCTTCCCCTACATTATTGAAGCTCCAGTGTAGCTAATCGAATTTTAAAATTGAAAATAAAAGTACCTATCAAATTGACCAAACTAATAGATACCCAGTGCCCAGTACCATCAATACAATACAATAATTCATTAGGTGCTTAGGAAATAATTTTGACTCACATGTTAGTAAAGAACGAGGTTCTATTGTATTAATTATATAATCAACCATTTGTCGATATACGCGCGCGTAAACTTAGCTTAGCTATTAATTTTGTAAATCAATCTTTAAATCTATTGTGCGTTGAAGCGAGAATCCAATGGCACTTCAAAAATGTGTTCATGTACGTGTAGGTAGGTAAGCAAGAAAAGCTCATTCACACATCGCTGTCAAACAATCGGTCGTTGTTATGCAATCGCATCTCCCAAAAGTAGTCTTCTAAATGTTATGGAATGTGCTGTAACGGAACTTTGAGTACCTACCTATAATTTAATGAAATTCCGATCTATTTCATCAGATCATGCCCGTCCGATAAAGTCTTGGAATGTAAAGTTACTAAGTAAAACGACTTATAATAAAAGTTTCTAAGGATCACCTTCTTATTTGCTCAACATCTCGAAAAAACTTTTTTTATTTTGATTATGATTTTTTCATGATATTCTTCCATTACAAAAAATGTATTGGTGATATAATGTACATTTACCACAGAAATTAAGGAAAGAAGAGTCGATATTCTGCGGTCAGAAATTCGATATATAAATTGAATGTTTCTGGCGTACCGCACACAGACGTGAGGTCATTTGGTACCCAATCATTACAGTGGCAATAAAAGCTGCAATAAAGGTCTATATATCTAATCTACTTATAGCTTTTGATGGTTAGTGCTGTGTGGAATGTTCACCAATATCATAATTATTACGAATATTATACAATTTTCTTTCCCCAAAAACCACCTAGGTAATTTTAAGCTATATTTTTAGTATACTCTTTGTCTCACCAAATATCGAAAACGTTACATCGATATTTGAGTTATTTATCATGGAAGGTTTTCTCATTGTGTGTGGCCAAGGTGGAAGACCGAGAAACCGCAGTGGAATAGGTTTGAATCGCCGTTTATTTCCAATCATTTTGCGTTATTGCTCATCGTAACGCGCCTAGAGCATGCGTGAACATGCGGAAAACCATTTCCTCGTTGTTTTCAAGATTAGACGTGGTAGAGTGGCTTAGGTAACGCTAACCATTGTGTTGGTGGTAATGCAGATTGTACTAAGTACCTACTACTACCTACAAAGCAGAATAATGCTCTACACTAACCAATCTTCAAAAATAAGTAAACATATTCTCTTTTCTCACAATCATAGATACCTAAGAGAATACATAGAACTTTACTTAGTTTGATTATAGACAATTTGTTTTTAAATGGAGTGGTATGCATTTTCTCGTGGTGGTAGCGTGATGCACACAGTTACCGTAACGAAAATCAAATTAGAAGGTGTAAAAAAGAACATTGAATCTGTCAAGAGCTCTAGAGCAGCATAGTTAAGTAATGACAAATGATTGTAGATATAATTATTGTAATTTAAAGTATAATGGCCGGAGGTGTGATGTGAGGGCCCGAGGTGGTCACTGATCTCTGGATAATTATAACATCCACGTTGAGCTTTGACCGTGTTATTTCGTTGCACAATGGAGTTTGTAGATTGAGTGCGCCGGCACCGGTGCGGCCCGGCGGCGCTTATGGTAGGTAATTTATGAAAGTATAGGGATGCAGGTAGTCGATCATGAAAATTGTGCTGTCATAATTTTATAAACCGACGTATGTAGTCAAAAACAACATAAAAATACATATTGGTTTAACTGAACTAAGCTCATACGATAAAAACATATGCGAATAAAAAAATACATAACATCGGGTCGGTAAGTACCTACAGCTTTAGTCATAAATCTTCCTTCCTGTGTTTTTATTAAGAATCTAACTCCTAGATCCTCAAAACAAGCAGCCACTCGGGAACCTCTAAATTGTATGTGAGATGAGAACTATATAATAATTTGAACGCTACGCACGAGATTAAACGCTGTACTGTCAAAATGAAAATAAAGCCATAAAATGTTTCGGAAAAAAATGTGCTTACTAGAATCGATGTAGATTTTTATGGTTTATGGATCAATCACAAAATTTGTAATATCTTTGCGAAGAAAGGGTGTCGATGTCAATTTCATGTAAATTAAACCATCTCGGCCAATTAGCCAAGCACGAGACAGCATAATCAAATACTGTGATTAGCAGCACAACGACGTCGCACAATGCTCAAGTGAGCCATTATCCAAAGCTCATTCACAAAGGCGATGTAACAAATGATTACTGTCAATTTATATGTCATGAAGACAGAGATGAATACATGACATGAATACCTCCAATAATCGATCGATACGTTGAGCGTATACGAAATCCTTTGATGCACCTCTTAGTACAAACAGTTGCGAACTATAGAAAGCGAATTTCCAACTTTGTTGACAATGAAGAATTATGCAATTATGTAGCATTGTGCGTAAATTACTATATTCATATGCGTTTTGTTCGTATTTCCTTGTGTGTTATTGTGATCATAATAGATAGGTAACTGTTGAATTCCGCGAGAAAAGTTAATGGGTTTTTCTATAAACTTTCCACCAACAAACATCCGATAGCGTAAATTAGGTAATAAAGATTGGTATAATAGGGTTTACCTACCTACACTAATATCTTTATAAAAGTAGATAGGTACTAGTTTCATTACTTTTGCGATATTGATATAATCTCTACTAACTGTTACTATAAAGGTAATTATGTTATGGGCTCTCATTCTTGTAAATGAGCTTGTTTTGTTTTATTATTTACTAGCGGCCTGTCCCAGCTTCGCATGGGAGGTCATAAATTTTTTTGAAAATTTTAGGATAAACTTAGACCGAGGGGTTTGGGTTCGAGCCTCGCGTCTACTTATTTCATACATTTGCACGCCAGAGAGTGAAATAGCACCCCTTGCGTGACCTGTGGGCCCGTTAACGTTTTTAATTTCGTCATATCTTTTGAATGGAATGTCCGATTTGAAAAATTTAAGAAGTAATCTATAGGTATTGAAACCGTCTTGAATATGAAATGATTTATTTGGATAAGAATTAATACCAAGGTACAAATAAAGACCCTTTTCTAGCGGCGGCATTTCAATTATTTTTTTATAATAAAAGAACACTTATTGTGAAGAACACTTATAACTATAATAGTTAGACATATGCTGTTGCGACATTTTTTGTAGATGATGATGTGTTCTGCAAAGTCGTAGTACATTATTTTGTTCTATTATTAATAGTTTTCGCAGCGCACGCGATGTAAGGATTATTTTTTCTACCTTGGGTTACATTATTGGAGTAAGGATCCCTGACTTTTTTGAAAATATTATAGCCTATATTACTAAGGGAAAATGTAGCATTCTAATGGTGAAAGAATTTTTGAAATCGGTCCAGCCGTTTTTCAGCCTATTCGTTACATACAAATATACAAAAATACAAATGTTTCCTCTTTATAAAATTATATTATTAGTGTAGATTATATATCGTACTGCAAAATAAAGGGCAATTTTTAGTGTAACTCTTACATTTAGGGTAGATTTAAGCATACCAGTAGTTTTTGAGCCTATTCGTTACATACAAAACAACAAAAATACAAATATATCCTCTTTATAATATTAGTGTAGATTTATTTATTGGAAACCAATAGCCCAATTAAATAAAAAAATAATTTTTTAATTTCAATTTATAAGCAACTAGTTGCATAATATAAATTGCGCACCCCGCCCGGTCATATTGCCGCCCCTCCGCAACCAACTTGGATACCGCTTTGTCTTAATGCGCTTCCCTACTCATACCACTTATTTCTATTCTGTGCTTATACCCATGCTTAGTACCTCTATTAATATAAATGCAGCGGTATCAACCTTACCACAGTGTACTTATTTATATTCTGTGCCAGAGTGGCTTTAATCTCCGT
This sequence comes from Chloroclysta siterata, assembly GCA_932294275.1. NCBI lineage: Eukaryota > Metazoa > Arthropoda > Insecta > Lepidoptera > Geometridae > Chloroclysta > Chloroclysta siterata. Next base: position 15,785,994 of record OW028595.1, on the reverse strand, counting down.
CCATCCGGAAACGATCTTCAAAAGCAAAGGTTACGTAAAAGCTGTCGAAGCTTTCTTGGCATTCCTGTGACTTATTTATATTTTGCGCGCTTTATTTTTGAAAAAAGAATTATAGAGAAAATAACAAATTTTAGAAAAAAACAAGAAAAAGAAAGGCGCCAAAGGTTTTGATGAAGAAGTTTTGATATTCAGTAACGTCAACGTTTTGCCTTATTTGTGTCTAAGCAAACAAAAAATAACAAGATAGACTGTAACTTTTCTGAATGTTCTGAAAGCTTTTCATAATAATTTGCATTTTTAAATTGAGTAGTCTCAGGTTTTTGTAAAAGCCTCTATTTGGTTTTTTTTTTAACTTTTCTTTGTACGTACACCATTTGTGTCAAACCATCCAATTTTGTAATAAAAAAAAACCTATACCGTACAACGACGGTTTAACTGTGTAACGACTGTTATAAATTAGACATTCTTCTGAAGATCTCAGAATCAATTTACCGCTACTACCTGCGTTACTAGTTCATCTTATTACCAGCTGCATCTAATAATGAAGTAGGTCTCATTATAATGGTTATACGTCTGCCTGCAGATCGTATCGGCAGGTCGAGCGGGGTGCACTCTCGCAGGTCAAACTCACGATTTCAACTCGACTGGGACGTTTTCTCCAATAGTTACATAGATGTAAAGCGGTACCTTAGGATGGGCAATTTCTAACTATGAACCCAAAGATAAAGTTGATTGTAACTTAGTTTTTGGAAAAATTTAAAGGTGGCACTTCACATCGCTAGTCGTGTCCTCGTATTCGTCGTATTTTCCCAAATACAACGATGTGTAGTGACCCCTTTCGCCTATATTATAAACGCAAAAGTTTGTAAGTATGGATGGATAGATGAAGGTTTTTTACTCTTTCACGTAAAAACGACTGAATGGATTTTAATACAACTTTACAATATTATTAGCTTAAACATCAGAATAACACATAGGCTACAATTTATAAAGATGTTGTGTGACTAGGTAATCCTGCGCAGACGAAGTCGCGGGACCAGCTTGTTTGAATATATTTCCCGAACATGACGAATAAGCTAATAGACGTGCAAAAAAAAAACGCTAATACCGAATAGCGACGTGAAATGCCACAATAAAATGTTTCGATATTTGAAACTAAAAGTCATGGATACTTAATACCAATGGCGGATCTAGGTGTAAAAAAACGTCGAATGAAACCTTGTTCAATATTGAAAATCCGTAAAAGAATCTCCCAACCAAATAAAAGAATGTTCGTTCATGCTAAACATATTTAAGAGGCCTCAAATTGTTCCAAAGTTGATTGAATGTATGAAGATGACTGGCTTTTTACCCACGACTGCGGTTACATAAACTAAACAAATCCTCTGTATTAGGAAGTGACATTTTAGGAAGTTCTCATTTCGCAAAGCTACCTATAAAATATTTTCGTAGCAGAAAAATGTTCTTTGTTCTGACAGCTATCGCAGTCACATAACCCTACTAAAATTAAGGTATCTCCTTACTGTTTGCATCATTCACAGAAGAATACCTACTGTAATTGGTGACCTAATAAGACTAATAATAATAAAAACGATGACGCTCGCAGAATGAAAAAGTTTTCTATATTAGGCGCCTATACCCTTTAAAAAGTTCAGTGTCAAATTCTGATCTCTAGGCTACAAGGGTATAAGGTTTCCTCTAGGATCAATAGTTTTGGAGATTTCGTGATGAGTGGAGGTACTGAGTGGACTATAAATAAGGTAGTCTCGAACGGATGCTAATGAAATAAAGGAATGTGCGTTTTGGGGTCACAGGATTATGTCATGTAGGTGCGATGGAGATTTGTATTGATTTTGACATTTACCAACACCGCACCGTGCAAGCCTCCGTGACTTACGACCGGAGAAAGCGCCGTGATGATACCGGTCGTCGTCATTTTGCAATAAATAGCCAGAGGCAGTCACAATATTTTTAATAATTAAAGTGATATTGCTACAAGGTGCTGCAAAATTCGTCTAAGTAGTTGCCTGAAAGAAGCTCTCTCCTTGCACACGAAAATACAAATTTAAAATCAGTTGAGTCACATGATAGCTTCTGCATAGTGTTTTTCACGGATGTAATTAGAATTTTCAAAATTCTTAGAAATCAAAATCAAAAATCAAAATCAAAACTGTCTTTATTCAGTACAATCACAAGGATCACTTTGAATAGAATAAAAGTAAGATGCCCAGTAATGGCAGATTATATTATGCCCTTTTGGTTTGGTATACATATTCTGAAGCACCTTGTACTTTTGTGACATATTAATTAATCATCTATTGTGCATGATAGACGCAAACATAGTACATAATCAAGATGTTTACGAAAGTAGAGGTTCCTACAAAGCAATGTTTGGTGAAATGTAAGGAGAAACTCGATTGCACACTGCTAACTGTGTTACCTAAACCTTTGAAATCTCCTTATAAAGAAAGGTTGGCTTATTCTGTTGTCGCGTTAGGTTACGCCGCTGGTAGCCAAACAACAAACAACAACTGTGTACTTAATTGGTAAACATAACATTCGCAAAACGCTGACGTTTTTACTAAATCGATAAAAATACGATATACATTATGGGAGAGGGATTATTATAAAATGTATACCCTTTCTTATTATAAACTTTCATAAGTGAAATAAAATTATGAAATTTTAATAAATTGTTTCATCTTGGGCCAGCGGGTCGTCCATCGTGCGTGCCTGTACCTACTTAACATGATATTTGCTTAATTTCAAAAGTTCAAAAATCAAAATCACTATGTTTCTGCCCGCTATGTTTCTTAGTGCGATAAGCTTAGGTATGTTGCTCTATTTGGTAAAGAAATATTAAAAAAAGTAAAATTATCAAAACTAAACAATTGAAAACGACTCCATACCTACCTACCTACATTGTTGAAACAACTCCTTTATCTTAAATAAAAAAATGCATCACCGAGATAGCTCATTGATTTACTACAAGTAGGCTGTTATTACGTAGTTGTCTAGTAAGAAAGCATCATTGTTCTGAGGTAAATTGCGGGAATAATGTCGGTACGGTAATCGAAGACATCGAAAAACACAAAAATCGTGCAAACGTGGAAGTTTTAAACTAAGTTGATATTGTTATTGAGTCAAGTCCTAGAGAATAATCTATTGTTTCTACATAAGTGTTTAAATCCTTTTATGTCTATAAAATTCTTTGAATTTGATTATTTGAAATAAGAAGTTATTTGTCGTTGATTCGTTATTTCAATTATTTTTTTCTTTCAGGTGCCAGCGCTTGTCCTAATCGCTGTCTTGTCACTGAGTGCAGCTCAAGATTCAACTACAAATAGTGTCGATGATAAGCTCAACAGTATAGATGCAAAGCCTTCTTCACGTCTCGACCCCTATATCAGAAAAGCGTTACTAAAAGCCCTGAGTGAATTGGAAGAGGGTGACCAAACCACAGGCTACGATGAAACTTCAGGAACGAGTGATGACTTCACTGAAATATTACCTACCGAGCAAACTAAAGAAGGTATCCAGATTCATTCATTTGTAGTTGATGGGCAATCTGCATTTCTTAACACCACTAACAACACACCTACATTGATAGATAGCAACTTTTCTATCCTGAGTACTACTGTGGGTAACGTCGAGAATCAACTGTCTCCGTCGCGGCCTACCCTATCGCCCTTTAACGAAATACTACAAGCTAGAGCTACTGGAAACATTCACCAGAGAAGTATTGGAAGCACGCAAAAGTCTATTGTAGACACTGAAAAGAGAACCACTTACAAACCCAAAACAATTCCCAAAACCACAAGATCGACCACAACGACAACTACTACTACGACAACTACCACCCCAAAACCAACTCACAACGATGATGGAGAAAATATTGAGGATGTAGATAAACGTGATGTGCAAGTATTTCAAGCTCCCCTAGTGGCAGCCTTTACGGTGCATCAAGACGCACACGGCAAGCCAAAACAGGTCATACCTATTTTTCAACAAACGAATAACTTAAACAAAGCAAAACCTCTGTCGCCACCGATTTTACCCACAGGAATAACGCCTACAGACAATTTTAATCGAGGACAACCAGAATTCAATCAAATTCAAGTCAATCATCAACTCACGCTGCAAAGACAGCTAGAAGAAAAACAAATAATTCTTGAAGAACAGCTGCGTGTTCTGCTTCGCCAACAGAGAGAACAAGAAGAACTGCTCCGAAGACAACAATTTCTTTTACAACAGAAAGAGGCTCAAAGGCAGCATCAAATAATTTTTGAACAGAACCAATTGAATCGACAACAAATTACTGAACAGCAGAGACTTCCTACCGCAAACCCTTCCAATTTTCAAATACAAAAGTCTGTTCAACAGAATCCATTTGTGAACCACGGTAGTGGACGTCCACAAAATGGTCAAGTATTGATACAGCCTAGCGTACCTTTCGAACAACCTACTGTGGCTGCTAATCAACAACAGCTTCCTAACCGTGAAGCTGTTGATTTCCTTCTGCATTTGCGCAATCAGCAGCGTGATCAATTTCCTCTACAAGACAATCATCTACCACAAGGAATCACTACCTTTTTACAGCCTGCTCCTCTTCAACAAGTGTTTCACCAAGGGATCAATTACAATCAGCTGAGACCAGGGGAAGACTTTGGCAATAACCAGAACACACGCGTATTTAGACAAGAAGCCGGCGTTGGAAACTTTGGATTCAATAATCAACAAAACTACAACAGATTTAACTCGTTCGGTCCTATTTACACAAATCGATTTTTCCCAGGACACAGGCAAAATCAATACAACGCAGATGCAGAGCTGAAACAATTGCTGTCACAGAACTCTATTAATGGCAGAGCCCATGAAGACCTGAACATAGTAACCAAAGTTTTATCCCTAAACCATGGAATACCGTATAATAACGTCTCAAATAGGTTACCCTTCGATAACAGAAGGCATGTTTAAAATAATTTGTTTGCCAAACTTTTGCTGTGTACCAGATTCAAATTATTTATCAACGTTATGCAATATTTTATCTTTAAAAAAATAATTGTATCCAGATGCACTGCCAAAGAATATATCCGCATACAAAATCATATGTCCCCCATTGCAATAACAGATAGAGCTTTTTAATAATTAGCTAATATTAAATCTATAATACTGTTAAGGTGTAATTTAAATTAGGTATGAAATAAGAATTATTTATTCTACTTTAATAAATATCAACTGCCATAAGTAGGTACGTGAGGTCCTTATTAGATTAACCTGATAATTATGTAGGTAGTGTTCCCGTTTCAACTTACTTTGGTATTTTTCTACGGATAATTCCTCCGTATAAACCCTAATTAAGTTGAAACAGGGTTGTAGAATTTTATAAGTAACTATTGATAATTAAATAAATACCTAGCACTTACCTAGTTAAGTGGTTTACAGGTTTAGTTATTAAGAACGACTGTTTAGTTACAAGTAGCACAAGATACCTACCTACTAGGCTACCTACCTATAGTTCATTATTTGTAGCTGCAACTGTTGTTTTGTTTGTCAGAGTCTAATTTTAAAACTTGTTTGTGGTTTATCTACTAACGCTAAGTAGGTAGGTATCTATCTACGTAGTACGTAGATACGTGGTAGGTACTATATATTATCTAGCTGTTTGTATGTCAAATAAAAAAATAATTACTCTATTCTAGCTTACTACGTAAGTACCTACCTATCACAGGTATGTGACACATATATTTATATGTATACTTAAGACGGATAAATTTAGGTGAGTATATCCGCGGAAAAAACTGTTCGTGGTTGATTGACATAAAAGTCTGAAAGATAAGTGGCGGATTTACCAGCAGACTGAATAGGCTGGAGCCTAGGCCGGCAGATTTAAGGGGCGGCAAATTAGGCTTTTATCTGTTTAATGTATATCTATACCTATATTTGTTTTTTTGTATATTTCTAAGCTAAGAAAAGCTCTATCATATACCTTCTACTAAGAGTGAGCTTTTGGAAAAGGAACAGACACATCAATCATCTAGTTGGCAATGAGGACGATAGTGCACAAATTATACAGTTGCAATTTCATTTTTATTTTTTTTATAATTATGGTTGTAAACTAGGGTATCGAATTGAAGGGATCAGGGCAGTATGAATAGCCTACTGGCGGCAAATTTGTAAATCCGCCTCTGGCCACTCCTAAACAATATCGGAGAGCAGCGCGTTTTCAGTGTAGGTATCTTAAGCGTAAGCCTAAGCCCAAACGGCCCAGTGCGTCAACCAAACCGTACAGCTTACTAAATAGTAATTCCACCGACCGCACCGGGCCCAATTAGTACAGAAGATGAATTTAGATATAATATGGCAAACCTAGGTACAAATTTTACGAATCATAAAAAAATACCAACTAAGTATTAAGTATGGGAACTACATCGTCCTTATCTTGTTATTCGTTGTAATCACATCTTTGGTACAAACGAAATTTGCAGGAGTATAGGCGGTATAAGATATAATATTTTTTTCGTTACAAGCAGAGCTAAAAATGTTTCTACCACACAAATCCACAATAACAGTGCCGAATAATTGGTAGGTAGATATAATCTACAACTTAGAGCTAATATAATTATACTATGAAAAAAGTGTTTCATTTACCTACAAACAGAACGTTTTATTGTTTTGTAGGTAATCTACTGTAATCTACCTAGTAAGTAGTAGAGCTACGCGGTAACGGGCATGAGGGTACGACTTGTCTTGTAGTACGCGTTATATAAAAAGCTCACTCCCACAGTCATAGATGGCGCTCCCCATCCGGTACCGGTAGAGGTAGATGGAGGTTTCAAATAATAATTGTTCTTCCTGAAAAAATGGGGATGCTATGTCCAACAGTGGATTTCTTGTAGCTGATGATGGTAATGATAAAGAACGCTAATAGCCTATCACTATTTATTCTTGAGATGAACTTCTACTAATTACCTAACAATGGAAAGATTGCCTGTCGAACACATGAAAGTCATCCAGACTATCTTGATTTCATAGTAGGTAGGTTTTCACGTTGCACTTATCAAGTGAAAACGACTCTGTTTAGGGCATACTGCCAGTCGTTTTAAACATGTTGCATGAGCATTCTCTTATCTGTGCTATGGGTAGAGCATACGAAAAAGTCCTGGGATGCCCTGCGCATCCAGTACAACAATGAGTTTAGTGTGCTGCTGATGGGGTTACCTTCTGCAGCGCATCGGGAATGTTTACTGACACACAAGTGGATGGATTCGAGGCGTTAATGCGCTAAACATCGGCATCCCTGATGCGGCGGGTGCGTTATCTATAGCTCCAACAGTTACCTACACCTCATTACACACCGCATACCTCTTTTTAGAGTACCTAGGTACTGGACGAGAGCGCAATGCGGTTCTCTTGAGCAATGTGTTCTATTTAGGATTATTTGTAGTTGTATTATTTTACCTTTGTTATACAGGGTTACAGGAAAAGTCGTGCTAGATCCGTTAAGGGCGTGGAGTACCCATCATTCCTGACATATTTCACTATGAAACACCCTACCCTAAACTAAACCCTTTTCGAGATATTCGACTTTTAATTTTTTTATTGAAAATTGCCGATTTTTAGGCAATTAAATTTATTTTTGGTTGTTTTGTGTATCTTATTATTATTATTATTGCATTTTTACATGTGTAATTAGATGCTTTAGGACGTCAATCATTAAAATAGTGCATAAGTTAATTGAATAGACCGTAGTAGACAAGTGAAAGTTAAGAAATAAAAAAAAAATTAGAAAGTTTATTTTTCTCTAAGGGATATCTAAAAAAAATATTATGGCAATTCTTCGGCAGATGTTTTTAAAAATATCTACGTTTCATCAGCTATCTAACGAGGTATAATAATCTAGGGTTTTATTCAATTGCATTGAAAAAAAATTAGTTTTATAGGCGACAGTGGAGAAGAAAATTTATACTTAGCCCTAAAAAGTAAAAGTAAAACAATAGGTAAGCATGAAATGTCATTTATTAAAGGTTTTCACACAACTTTTTCTTATTCTACAGTTCATGTTCAACATGGCCGCCTCTATTTCTGATACATTGTCGCATCCTTCTACGGAGACCAGTCTTCACTACTCCAGTGGTCAACGTGGTCCTCATTTTATTTGCTGCATCCACAATCCTTTCTCTTAGGTCTTCCACAGACGAAACTGGATTCGGCTCGCTGTACACAAGACTTTTCATGCACCCCCACACATGAAAATCCATGGGGGTTAGGTCCGGACTTCTTGCTGGCCATGGCAACGGCCCACCTCGTCCTATCCATTTGTTTGGATAATTTGTGTCCAGCCAGTCTCTGACACTTCTCCTGAAATGGGCAGGGCAGCCATCGTGTTGGAACCACATGTCCCTGATCAGGTTGAGTGGCAGATCATCCAGCAAATCACTCAAGTCTGCTCTCAGGAAATTTTCGTAGCTTTCCCCATTTAAATTATCCGGTAGAAAGTAAGGTCCAATCAAATGATTGGAGATAATGCCCATCCACACATTCACGCTGAATCTTCGTTGGGACCCCTTCACTCTTTTCTTATTGGGATTCCTTAGTGCTTTTGGGGCCCAGTAATGGGCGTTGTGATAGTTAGTTATGCCATCTTTATCAAATTTGGACTCATCCGTCCACAAGATATTTCTTAGAAAATCTGGGTCTTCTACGTCAGCATTTAGCATAAATCTGCAAAAGTCCAATCTTCTCGCGGGGTCTCCTTCTTCAATAACGTGTACCGGCGTGTAATGGTATGGGTATAGGCCAGCAGTATGCACTGTAAACCACACTCTCCATTGCGAAAGTCCCAGATCACGGGCAACAATATTAGTGGAAGTAGTCGGATCCGCTCGAAAGCGTTGCACTATCTCATTGTCCTGTTCTTCGTCGTCAATTCGTGGTCTACCCATGTCTGTATTACGTCTCAAAACAGAGCCAGATTCTCGAAGTCTTCGATAAACTCTGTCAAAAACGGCCACATCCGGCACTCGACGACCGGGGTAGCGAGTTACGTATTCGTTGCGAGCTTGCGCAGATACACAATCGCAGTATCCGTAACAAATAAGCATATCAGCATATTCCTCAGGTGTGTAGGACGTCATCTTCAACACTTCCGTATCACAGGTACAAATCAGAGTCCGGTTAACAAGTATAGTAGTCACAAATCAGAAGAAATAGTCCAGAATCACAGCCAAGTCGAGAAAAAGAGCAAAACGATATCACATCTACTATGTACGAAGCACAAAAGCAGACTGACAACCAAAACAATACCCCCTGTTGTATTCCCAGCCCTAACCGGTCTCTACACATTTTTTCTTTCATTCATACCTACATAAATCGTCACTTGTCTCGCTCTCACGGTGTGTCTGAACTTGAAGGACAATAGGCGCGGGACCGTTAGAACTGCTACCTGGAGCGTCCCAACTACTTTTTTTCCACGAAATGTAATACAAACCCTAGATTGTTATACCTCGTTAGATAGCTGATGAAACGTAGATATTTTTAAAAACATCTGCCGAAGAATTGCCATAATATTTTTTTTAGATATCCCTTAGAGAAAAATAAACTTTCTAATTTTTTTTTTATTTCTTAACTTTCACTTGTCTACTACGGTCTATTCAATTAACTTATGCACTATTTTAATGATTGACGTCCTAAAGCATCTAATTACACATGTAAAAATGCAATAATAATAATAATAAGATACACAAAACAACCAAAAATAAATTTAATTGCCTAAAAATCGGCAATTTTCAATAAAAAAATTAAAAGTCGAATATCTCGAAAAGGGTTTAGTTTAGGGTAGGGTGTTTCATAGTGAAATATGTCAGGAATGATGGGTACTCCACGCCCTTAACGGATCTAGCACGACTTTTCCTGTAACCCTGTATAATATTCATTAATAAGTGGTCTTAAATAAAATTATTGAATTGAATTGAATTGAATTGAATAGTACATAAATCGATTTGGTTAGGAATTTTGGAGGACTTGCCAAAAAGACAAGTATCCATCAGCACAAGAAAACAAACCGAAATGACAATGACAGACTCCTTGATGACTACGTGACAGATCGGTGACATGACAATGACAGTGGCAGCAAAAGGACCGAGAAAAAAAAAGACGAAGCTAATTTTGTTTTGTTTACCTGGATGCGCATTGATTTGATTGCGCATCATGCGTGCGTGCTTAGTCGCATTGTCGCTTAAATACATTTAAAAAGATTTGAATGAAGTATCCCATTTTACGAACGAATCAACGATATCTGTAATCTAAAATGGTAATCATGGATATCCCAGAATCTGTTGGAAATTTAGAAGAACAAGCACAAAAAAGGAAAGAAAGACTCAAAAACCTCAAACGCAAAAACCCTGAGATAAGCTCTACGAGCTCGTCATCCGCGAGCAATGAAATCGCACTACTTCCTAAGTAAGTCTATACCTATACTTACCCACTTAAAAGAGCTAAATATCTGTGCCTATACTAAACCTATCCACGAAGTTACTATAAATTACTTACCGAGCAGAAAGTAGGTAGGAAACCAAATTAAGTGAACAAATAAACATTAAAATTAATTTAGGAAAGTTAGTTGAGAACCACTGGGTCTCAACTATTCCCTTCCGTCGATTGGCATGCCAAATCTATCCGTGCGAAATCGCAAACTATTAAAGTTTGTTTAATTTGCTTTTTCAGGCCTAAATTTAGAAGTTACACTCCTCAAGATGAGACACTTCAAGATGTAAAGTTGGATGATGCAGTGCCAGCGGAATTAGAAGAAGAAGTCAAGGATTTGCTTGAGGCTGGGAAAGAGAAAGTAGGTTATACTATAGTTTTGCATTCTACCAGCATATAAATTAGTTCATTTACTGACAGATTTATTGGTTCATGAAAATTATTTGATATGTGAATACATGGATTGAACTAGATACCGCAAGTTGCCCTCTTTGCATGCGGCTATTTACCCCTTAAATGAGTGGAATGCACTCAGTAATACACCACCAAACTTAGTTGTGAGGGAGTAAGTACAATAGTTATGTGGTAAGTAAAATTGATGAGAGATTCTAGTGTGTCACACGGTCGGTTTCGGAAAGCCACATAAAAACTAATCGGATGTCAAGTCACTTGCTATTTCTATCTAATTCGATGTAATAGCTGAAATGGCGAGTGACTTGACATCCAGTTAGTTTTGATTGAGCTATCAGAAACGGGCTGTTAGTGTAGTGCAACATATTCATTCGTATGCTGCTACATTCAATTGTAAACTGAGTTACTTGCAGGTAAGTTATAACTGGTGCCAATATAGAAACAAGTCATATGATAGAGCTAATCCTCACATAAGTCTGAGTGAGAGGTATTTAATGACAGCAATACTGTATAAGAGGTAATAATAAATGCCGGCATTTAAGATTCATTTCTTTATACAAAAATATGGCATGCTTGGTTTTCAAACAAATTCAAAAGGTCAGTTGAATCACAAATATCACTTTCAAATGTCTTAAAACTGAGTGCCAGTTCTACACGCCCAAGCCCAGAAGAACAGGCAACAAACTTACAGCTTGGTTCCTATCATTCTTTTGTATGATCCTTGCCATTCAAACTTCTTGAAGGCCTTGTGGTACCTAGCTCAATCTATGACTGTCAGCTGACCTATCCTAATTAAAGAAATTTTCTCCTGAAAGTCAGTTCTATCTCTCAAAACTAGAGTAAATTCCATTCAGTAATTTACTGACTATGAGATTAGCATACTGATAAGATTGTTTTGGGCTATGCATAAAGAGATATCATAATGAAAAATAAAAAATAAATCCTAGTTACAATAGATAGACTATCAATAATCTCTACAACCAGAACTATTTTATCATCTTATCTTATTATGTATATATATATTTTTCTTAAACTTTTCAGGTAGTTCTTCAAGATTTGGACATATCAAGCCTAGCTCCTCGAAAGCCAGACTGGGATCTTAAAAGGGATGTCGCCAAAAAACTTGAAAAATTGGAGAGGAGAACTCAAAAAGCCATAGCTGAACTTATATGGGAGAGACTAAAACAGGGAAATGAAGATGACTTAAGTGCTATGGTCGCCATGACAGATAATAGAGTGTTGGATGAAGACTGATTCTTGTGATGTTTAATATAGGTTTGAGGTAGGTAAAATATTAATAACTTTCATTTAAGATATGATATGATGATGCCATGAAATGTATTGTAGGGTTGACCCTTAACAGAAACATACAATATGTATGCTGACCAATAACATAAATCTTACATCAATCACATAGTAAATTTTAAAAGGAAAGAGCACTCAGTGAAAAAATTGGTTTAGTATCATACTTTATTATTCTTAAAATAAATTTTTATTGCAAGCCAACAAATATTTTAATATCACAGGATACAAAATCATGAATAAATACATAACTATAATGATGATTATAAATTATTTTATGATGTCAGTCCATTAATTTAGTTTAGGTTCACAGTCATAACCAGAGTTCTCTACAAAAGCTTGGAAGCCATATAATATTCATGTATATTATAAAACAATTTATAGCTTCTTTACCTAACTTTGGTGTCAGTGTGTGACTGTTATATCTTTAAATCCTAAAACTAAGTAACCTAAATACCAGGATTCCAGACAATCGTTTTACTATTATTCGTGGCTATAAAGGCCAGTGAAAAATGTAACTTACAAATTCTAATGAGTCTACACTACAGAAAAATACAATAACTATCATACCTACCTAGTATTTTTTTATATTTTAATGGTTAACGTTAAGCTCTAAATACTATTAATTATTACTACTAAAAACTATGCACATGGCAAAGCTCAAATCCTAAAACCTTTGTCTAAAATTTCAGCTATAGGTATAAAGCATTCAATTATATTTTCTTCAAGCCATATTGTCCCACTGCTGGGCAAAGGTTTACTGACCGACCCCAACCTCACCTTCCGTCTAGCTGCCACGAATTGACTACCTACCTACTATTAAACTTAAATGCTAAAAATCTAAACTCAAGTATAAATCAAGACTCAAGCATTGATTTCATGACTGAAATAAAAAAAAATGAAATAGACTCATAATAACTGATGTCTCACAGGCTCGGTTTCTTCAGCTCTTTTGTACCTGTTTTGAATTGAAATCTGTTACGAAATCATTGTTTGAGTCTCTATTCAACCCTGAGCATTTTTTGATGCGAGCATATTGTTCTAATTAACATTATTTATTATTAAACAGCCATTACCAGACCTAACAAAAGGTAAAATAAATTCGCTTTCGATATATTCCCAGTACTGCCGTGGCCCTTTTTTCTTCTTGTAGGTTTGGTAGTCGCCACTTCTTCAGGCTCGTCGATTTCGTTGTAGTTGAAGTAACTATTATCAATGTTGTAGAATACCACCCTGTCGCCAAGTGGTTGTATGGGACGAAAGTTGTGAGTGATCTTCCCATTGGCTGATCTTAACTCTCGGAATGCTTCAATCTGTATAACACAATATACATATATTAGGTAAATGTACGTCGAAATATTAGGCCAACGAACGAAGATCAATGGTTTTTCACATGATCTTTTTATTTAAGCTATTAGCAAGTCTGATTTGTGAATTCGTAAAATCATGTTGTCGCAAGGATTATCGTATTTACATGCTTCTTATAATAATAATTAGCCCACATACCTATAAATAAATTCCAGTTTCTTTATTTGGTATAATATTGATATGTTGTTTGTTACTACGTTAATTTAAAATCAAAAAAATAAAAACAAAATCGGTCGTCACTCAGCTTTATGCTGTTAAGTATAGTGATTGATGCACTACTACAATATACATTTAGATTTATTGTAATGCTTGGGCATGTTGATTTATCTAAGAATTCATGCCTTACATATTCCTCCTTCAAATGTAGGTATAATAGAGTGTGTTTCAACAATCAACATGTTCAGAAAAGCCAATACATTTATTTAATCTACACTAATATTATAAAGAGGAAACATTTGTATTTTTGTATGTAACGAATAGGCTCAAAAACTACTGGTCCGATTTCAAAAATTCTTACACCATTAGAATGCTACATTATCCCTGAGTAACATAGGCTATAAGGTATTTTCAAAAAAATCAGGGATCCTTACTAAAACTCCAATAATGTAACACAAGGTGGAAAACAAAAACCTTACATCGCGTGCGCTGCGAAAACTATTGATGATAGAACAAAACAATTTACTACGATTTTGTAGAACACGTCATCATCTACAAAAAATGTCGCGACAGCATAATGTCTAACTATTATACTAGTTATGTCACAATAAGTGTTCTTTTATTATAAAAAAATAATTGAAATGCCGCCGCTAGAAAAGGGTGTTTATTTGTACCTTGGTATTAATTCTTATCCAAATAAATCATTTCATAATTAAGACGGTTTAAATACCTATAGATTACTTCTTAAATTTTTCAAATCGGATATTCCATTCAAAAGATATGACGAAATTAAAAATGTTAACGGGTCCACGGGTCACGCTCGGGGTGCGATTTCACTCACTCAAGGAGAAGGACGTGCAAATGTATGAAATTAGTAGACGCGAGGCTCGAACCCACGGTCTAAGTTTATCCTAAAATGTTCAACAAAATTATGACCACCCATGCGAAGCTGGGACAGGCCGCTAGTTGCAAATAAATGTATGGAAAAAGATAAAAATTAAAGATGTAAATATACCTATACAGCGTCAGTGAAAACTTTACATGTCGGGCCTCTGAAAAATGATTGTAGATGTAGCTAGCTTGCATATAGCCAACACCTATAGGTACCATTATCTGATGCGGAGCAGACTAACTGCGTGTTTTCAGATGAAGTTTTCATTCACAGTTGGTTTATAGCCGTTGGTATCAACCGCTCATTATAAACAATCAGATTATTTTCAGTCAGTGAAGGTTTATATCTGTGTAGATATACATTCTGTATTACGTGGTTTTAACCACGGAACAGATTTTAACAGCCTTCACAGCTCAGTTGGTAGTAGCTCTGCCTTCTGTGCGTTCGATCACCTACCGAGAACAAACATTTGTGTGATGAACATAGATATGTTTGTTCTCTGTCTGGGTGTTACATAATATTATAGGTAGGTAATGTATTTACAAATATAAGGCACCTACATATTTATTATATCAGCTATCTGGTTCCCACTCCCCATATCACAGGCTTAGTTTGGGGCGAGATAGAGCTGTGTGCAATGTCCACCAATATTTATTTATTTTATACCTGTTCGTGAGTGAGCCTCACTGGCTGTTCGAAGTCTAGCCATATCACGACCTCGGAACACGGCGGCGTAGTCAGCGAGCCTCGGTACGTGAAGTAGCGCTTCAGATCGTAAGGCAGGATGTTCAGGAAGGAGAAGGGATGGCTCATGATGACGGTGGTATGTGGCTCGGTGACGTTGCCCAGTGCTGATACTATGTCGTCGTAGGCTGGGTGCTGGTGGCGATCCAACTGGAATTTGTAAATTAATTACAAAAGCAATCACAATACCAGCTTTCGAAGTAAAACGAATAAATCGTGTTTAAGAGCAGTAGCAGGGGCCTTATGCTCACTTCGAGCGAGATTATCTCACGGTGGAGATGACGTCATATCTCGTTCGATAACTATTTATCCCCATTCTCACCACCCCTCTCCCCAATGTTGTCATTCAAAGTTGATGCGAGACGCAACGTCAACGAGTTATTGAACGAGATATGACGTCATCTCCACCGTGAGATAATCTCGCTCGAATTGAGCATAAGGCCCCTGGGCTTGTCCGGGGAAGTACTACCACCACACCTTTTACTGCCGCCAAGCAGCGTTGCTGTGTTTCGGTTTGAAGAGTGTGGTTGCCGGTGTAATTACAGGCACATGAGGCTTAACATCTGTATGCCTCAAGTTGATGAGCGCAGGGCAGTGCATCGTAGGGCATGTTCCTATCGTGCGTGACTTACGAGGCAATGCTTTGTTATAGGTGATGGTTACCACTTAACATCAGCTGGGCCATCTGCGTGTTCCATCAGCTAGTTTTATAAAAAAAACCTACTTATATAAAAATGTGAATGATATTTGTCGCTCAATAACACCATATAACCGATCGAGATAAAACTAAGAAAAAGTTTGGATAACTTATTCTAGAAATTCTCTGCGACAATCTCCTTAGCGTCCCCTGCAAGTACCTACAGACAGGGTAATTTTGGACAATAAGTGCAAGTGGTTACCAAATCAATATGAATGGTGCTCAGAATCAGCGCTCTGCTAACACCTCGAGGTTTTTGCGGGCGGCAGATAGTAGAATATAAGTAGAGCTCTCGTCTATAATGACACCAATATTACAAACAACGCACTTAGGCACCCATAATAATAACATACCTAAGACTCCCAATGGCCAGTCAGCCTCCGCTGATTACAGTAACTATTGAATTTATACGTGTAATAGTTGGATAGGAAGTCGACGATTTAGGTCGGTAGTTACGAGTCCGTAAGTAAGGTTATTTTCAAAATAAAAACATTATTACCGGCTTGATGTAACAAAATAAACCAGTTAATAAGATTCACTGTCGGTAGATCAAGATCTAAATTGTTTACCTCGTAAAAGAAGGCTAGAACCGTCAAGCCATCGGAGTGCTTCACTGATTCCGCTACGGATTGGTACTCCTCCTTGAAAAACACCATGTGGAGCTCCATTGGAAAACTGAAACGTACAATATTGTTTTTTTTTTTTTTTTTTTATACAACCAGCTGATGGAACAAGAAAATGGCCCACCTGATGTTAAGTGGTAACCATCACCTATAAGAAAGCATTGCCTCGTAAGTCGCTCACGATAGGAACGTGCCCTACGATGCACTGCCCTGCGTCCATCAGCTTGAGGCATACAGATGTTAAGCCTCATGTGCCTGTAATTACACCGGCAACCACACTCTTCAAACCGAAACACAGCATTGCTGCTTGGCGGCAGAAAAAGGTGTGGTGGTAGTACTTCCCCGGACGAGCTCTTCACAAGGAGCTCTACTACTCTTACTACTTTACTTGATGGGATAATTGGATGATTAGGTAGCTATAGCTGTAAAAACTAGTAGTGGAAGTACTACGACCATGTCTTTTTCTGCAGGCAAGCAGCGATGCGGTGTTTTGGTTCGATGAGAATGGTTGCTGGTGAAATTACATGAGGCACATGAGGCTTAACATCTGTATGCCTCAAGTTGATGGACGCAGGACAGTCCATCGTAGAGTACGTTCGTATCCAGAGTGACTTACGATGCAATGCTTTGTTATAGGTGATGGTTTCCACTTAACATCAGGTGGGCCACCTGCTTATTCCATCAGCAAGTAGTAAGAAAAATTTAAACCGGCCAAGTGCGAGTCGTTTAGGGTCCCGTTTTACCCTTTGGGTACGGAACCCTAAAAAAACGTTGTTTCGGTTTCTGTTGAATCGGTACATTAGTTGCAAACGAGCTTTTTTGCCTGTTAGGCCTGCTTATTCAATTCATTTATATCAGATTAATTATCTAATAATGTAGGTTTACTAATATTTTCGATTCAGGCTTCAAACTGATGTTCTTGTAACTAGGGCGCCTGGTAGGAGTTTGTACACTTTGTGACTGAAGAAGCTTGAATCCAAACGATCAGCTACAACGGCCAGCATGGTATTGGCGCTGACAATACCATGCTGGGGTCTATCCAGGGTATGGACAGCATGATTATATCGTCATAGATTCCATGTCTAGGAATTACATTTATAAAAGGTATAATATTTATATCTACATTATAAAAAGGGAATATCCTTCCTCAACCGTTGTACATTAGTGACATTTTCAATATGTTCACATTTACATTTTTTTTATTCATCTAGCTGATGGAACAAGCAGATGGCCCACCTGATGTTAAGTGGTAACCATCACCTATAACAAAGCATTGCCTCGTAAGTCACGTGCCCTAAAATGCACTGCCCTGCGTCCATCAACTTGAGGCATACAGATGTTAAGCCTCATGTGCCTGTAATTACACCGGCAACCACACTCTTCAAACCGAAACACAGCAACGCTGCTTGGCGGCAGAAAAAGGCGTGGTGGTAGTACTTTCCCGGACGAGCTCCACTACTCTTAAAATATTATTAATATATTTTCTACAATGCTTCTTTTCCATGCCCCGACGACGCCCAGGGCCCTGGGGGTCTAGACAAGATGCACTTTCTATTTCCAGCTTGGCGTTAGCATCTGTCAAACGAATGTCATTTTCATACAATTTATCTTCCAGCAAGCGTGTTCCGCAAACAGAAAGTGGATCTTATCTTGACCCACTGTTGACTCTCTCCATCACTATTTCACCAAAAATTCATAATGTTGGTACTGTCAACATCAGAAATATGATGACTTTTTCAAAATTGTTAATGATTGGCTCTTCATAGAACCCTTTTGAAACCTTGACCGATCATATTTTACTTTTAATGCTGACTCTACAGAATTTTACCTTACAATCTTTTTTCTAGTGATTTTGCTTATTTATGAAGCTCTGTAGGAACTTCGCTTGGCTAGTTTTCGTAATTACCTTTTATGGTTGATCTTGTCTTCGGAGCCGAAGGTGTCGTTATCGCCCCAGTGGAAGTGCATTTGGCTGAAGACATAGTCACCCTCTAGAGGGCCACCGCGAACTCTCGGGTGTGGCTCGTTTTGGACCTCGATAAGAACTGTAATGTTTAAAGAATATAAATTGTTTTAAATGTTTTCCCAGCACTTTACTCACAGAAGAACTCTGCTACCTTATTGAACTATTTTTATCTCGGCAACTCTATATATTGCTATCTGCACAACTCAGTGAGCAGTTCCTTGAATACTGTTGTGGTGGAAGCATGACAAGGAATCCTTATCAGATGGTGCTGTCTGAGAGTCATTATTTTCAATTCAATTTTTTTGGAAACTCATCGTTTTAGAGAGTCTACGTTGTAAAAAAGGGAAAAAAGTCGGAAGTATTACTACTAGGTACCTACCTATCATCATAGATCATCGACCTAGGGGTCTAGATAAGATCCACTTTCTGTTTGCGGAACACGCCTATCGGAAAGATAAATTGTATGACAATGAAATCAGCTTCAAAGTCAAAGTCAAAGTCAAAATGTATTTATTCAATAAAATCACAAGGATCACTTTGAAACGTCTTAAAGCTAGGTGACTCTAGGTGCCAGTTCCACGCGACCAAAGCCTAGAAGAACAGGCAACAAACTTACGGTAGCTTGACAGATGCTCACGCCAAACTAATGTAGGTATAGGTATATTTATCAAATGTTCATACAATTTATCTTTACGAAGACGTGTTCCATAATCAAAAAGTGGATCTTGCCTGGACCCCCTTGTCCGCCGTTGCGTTGTGACCTCGTATCTTCTACAGTTTTCAAGTAAAGAAATTGCGTCGAGATAAAACCTACGTATGGTAAGAGACAGGATTGTCTAGTGTCTATTTGACTTCAGGTTAAACAGTGAAAATCCGCTTCCTAAACTTCAAATCAGTTCTTATTTTACCCTGGGTAACCGCTCTCCTTCGAAGTGTACCGCCAATGACCGTAATGTATTTGTATGCAGCTGACTGATTATTGTCCCGTTGTCCTATTCACACATTCATGGGAAATTCTGACGTGGGACCTGCTTCAATTCAAATAAATAGAAAACCGTGACAATTACATTGTATACCCTATGACAAGCAGGATAAAGTTCAAAGATGCACGTGTACCACAGTGGCTACTTAACATCCGCCGCATCCTCATTACAACGTGGGGTTCTTGGAAGTTAGCCTATTTTATTTCAGAAAATCGATCAGTTAAATTGATTTTGCTTTATTGCTCATAAAATATGTAGTATACGATTTTCCTGGTTACTCATAGTTTTATTAATTCAGCTGCAATGGAACTAGGTCCTACACCATGTCACTTACTTGTTAGTTATATTACCTGGATACTGGAAAAATACTTCTAGGTAAGCTAGGTATTATATGTATGTAAATTCATCTCAATTATGAATATTATCTAAAAAGCTTACTACCAATGTTCCAGAACGACTATTCCACCTTTTACAGGTTAAATAGGTATAAACCAACTACAATAATTTAAATAGAAAACCAATGCAAAATAAAACAACCAGCCTCATAACTTTGATCCGCAGGCACGGTAGATATCCCCTCAGATCTCTGAGTACTAAGTGGCCCATCATAACGAAATCAAACTTCTAAATAATAATATAGGTCTCTGTCACTTGCACCAGGATGTAGGATGGATTCGACAATCACAATAACTAAAGACGAACAGTAATGACTCATGGCAGATAGATTGGCTTCGCTCGGATGGTTTAAACAAACACAAAAGGCCTACATATGGAACAGCATCAATGTCTGCCGAACCCACCTGTATGGCCATTGTTGGTGACGTGCACATCGTCGATGGAGTCATCGAAGCCTGTGAACACTATGTCCGGCAACGTGACCTGCTTCACGCGCAGTAGGTTTATGTTGATGGGGCTTTGGTGCTTGCCCGTGCACTCGCGGTACCGTTCGCCCCAGTATGATGGACCTGAATATGCATAAACACACATTGGTTTTACGAGTATAACAACACGATAACATTGACGGAGATATAAAAAATCTTTGATTATTCATTCACCATCAAAGGAAAAAACATTGGAAAAAATTGACATAGGTATTAAAGCATAAAATGTTGGGTGCACGCATTGATAAAGTGAACCGGCGATCATAAATGCAACCGCTTATCGTTTACCAGGATTTTCGCCGGGACAATATTTTAGTTGGGGAATTCGCCCAGCACACAGTTTAACCTGAAATCCGCAACTAACTTAAGCCTTATACGACTTGTGAAAAAAACGGATATCCGGAAAAAAATCGGAATATTTTATATTTATCTAACAGCTAGCGGAGATTCTGAGAAATACTTAGCATCCAATCCGGATGTGGTCGTGACTGTACAGGACCCAATTACAATTCATGATGTAGTTACCTACATACATTTAAACAGGCTATGGTATTTGCTTATTACCATAGCCGCAAAAGGTAGGTACTTCTATATCGTACAACAGGATCTACCTAAGGATGTAGAACATAATGAAAAACTCAATACACACAGAGGTATTAATTAGCAGATATCTCAAATTACGATCTTAGATTATTCTAGTCTTATAAAAACGAAGCTACTTACCTATCGAACCGTCATATCCGAAGTCCTCACCGTGTGTGAGCTCGGGGACTGCAAAAAATGAACACTTGGTTAAAGCTAAGTACCTTATTTTGCCTGGCTCTTCAGCGTCTTTTTTGTCCCATGTCTGTCTCATACCCTGCTTGATATATTGTGGTGACAGACCTCATGATCTCAGTTCGCAGAAACTGGTCGCACTTTTTGTGAGATGCTTGCAGAAACGACCGAAATGGGGGTCAGTGACTCTACCTTATGTAGGCACTGCCAAAGCCCAGGACATTATAACACGCACATCATCGACTTTGAATCGAAATGATTCACACATATCTAAATAAATAGGTAGGTAGGTACAGCAGATACTTTCACTCGGTAAGGAAGTCCCTTGATGTGGACGGATCTGGGCAATAAAATCAATGCTTCCGTTCACTGAATAGAATAGTACATAAGTACATATAGTTATTTATTAAGTAGCTTACCTACGATGGACTATCGGGCAAGTTCTGTGAGAACGTGCCTTTGTGTTTATAATAACCGGAACATTTTTATTACGATTATCAATCAAAACGATCCACATGCCTATTCTGCATTAGGTACCTAGTATTGTACCTACCTGCCATATAATAATAATATATACGTACAATAATTATGATGTAAGGACTTGGTAAAAACATACCTAGCCCTATTCTAGGACTTTTTCTAGAGTATTTAACGTTTAGGTATTATAGCCAGTCCTTAGTGTTTTAGGCTGGCTTTATACCATTAAATAAACTCTACTATAGTAGATACACCCGGATACAGATTAAGCTACAGTGGATTTCGATCCCCACCGAGCTTAGCTCACGGATCAACTCGGGAACAGCACGGGATCGAACTCACGGCCTATGGCGCAGAAGGAAGAGCTACTACCTACTGAGCTGTGAAGGCTGTCACATAAAAGCGTTTAGGGCCGGTTTCACCATGCTCTGTTAGATTAACAAAGGATTAAAGGGCCGTTTGACAGCTAAGGTTAGATTTAACGGTCTGTTAATCCTTGATTAGTAACTAACAGAGCATGGTGACACTGGGCCTTAGCCTGATAAAGTGTTTAGCCTGATGCGTATCCGCATGTACGTAACGATGTCAATAATTAGTACCTATATGCTTAGATATTTCCCATGTTGTCCCATTGTAACAATATGATAGGTACCTTACTTAGATTCTTACCTAGGTTCATGAATCATGATCTAAGAATGTTCCTTTTCTAAGCAAAGCCCTATCAGTTTCCACCTTGAAAAGCGCGATGTCTTTCTCACCTTGAATTCAAGGCATTCATTTTTTATTTAGCAACTTTTTCGGCTGTTTTATAATAAGCCTTGAAACGCATTAGAAATATTTTATACGGTGGAGTTGGTAGGTATAATAATATCACGTATCTAACTAGGTAACGACTAGAAACTGTATAGGTTGTGATTAAGTTTTGGATATTACCTAACACGTTAACTGTCCCCAAGCAATTTGGTCCAACATCTACAAGTTTTACTGTTACATAGGTATATAGGTAACTACTGTTTTATTTTCATACTTTTCTATTTTTGTCATATTCTGTCCATTTAATACCTATTCCTCTGATAAGTCCAGATCGGTAGCAGCAATCTTACTTAGGTACAAGTCCATAAGTAAGATCAGAACCCTAAGTCTGAGTTTTGTTTTTAGTTTTCCGTATCGACAGCAGAGTAGCTATCGTAGGGCCAGGTGGTGCAGTGCACCTGGGCCCCGCAGCCCAGGGGGCCCTCTAACCTAAGCTTTGAAAAGAGAGGGTCAGACAGCTCCCGCAGCTAGAAAACCTTGATCCTGCTCACAATTTTTATTTATTTTAAAGGCCAATATAAGTTAGAAAAACAAAATAACTTAGACATGGGGTACTGTAGTTATTTTTGCAGCAGGTCATGTGTCATTGTCGTCGTCCCGCACCATGTAGGTAAACAATATTATCTACATTAGACATGGGTAATTTAGTGGGTTTGAATTGAACCCGATCGTCCACTAACATCAGTGATTAAGAATTTATTAAAATTACTAAATAAATTGCAATTGTACTTTTTTTTTCAGTGTTTTATATAAATGCGGTATTAGTGACATATCATAATACATCAACCTAGATATTGTTTTGTTCAAAATGTCATCAGAAACCACACCACGCGAGACTAATACAAGTAGGTACATAGCTAAACTCTTATTTACATTTTATACAACAAAAATGTTTTTTCACGGTTGCTTAGAATAACAGTTTAAATGAAACGCCTGTAATTGTTAACAAACAGTCTTATTCAAATATAGTGTACCGTAACGGGTACCGACGCGTGACAATTCCATTGATAAAAATAAATGCAGCAAGCAAATACAATAATAGTAATGACCTTTTAGGCTTGCCAATAGTCACGGCTATAAATTTTAGGCAGAGGAAATTATATAAGAATATCAAGTCTGTCCGACACTGTGGCTATTCAATCTAAGTCAACGTTCATTAAATTGTTGGATAGGTACCTAATGCGTTTTGCGGTTAGATTTCAATTTCTTAAACTAAGTAGGTACCTAGGTAGAT
This sequence comes from Chloroclysta siterata, assembly GCA_932294275.1. Taxonomy (NCBI): domain Eukaryota; kingdom Metazoa; phylum Arthropoda; class Insecta; order Lepidoptera; family Geometridae; genus Chloroclysta; species Chloroclysta siterata. Next base: position 15,762,185 of record OW028595.1, on the reverse strand, counting down.
AAACAATCGTTCGCAAAAACCTCATTGTGCCTTTCAGAACAGTCACCTGTTTGGCTTGCAAATTAAGTTTTTACGCTGACCCGATGAAACACTTTCGCTGCAATGGACTAGGCTTGATTTTAGCCCAAATGCGAACAATAGGAGTCATTGTTTATTATTAGTTACAGCGTATCCGATTATAGGAGTAACGCGTTGAGAATGGCCACTAAAACTGATTGTCTCATGATCCGGCTGTGAAACTGTTAGGAGATTTTCTCATTGTTTTGAATAGTCACCGAATTAGAAGGCCTCAACGAATTCGCATTGGTGGTGTTAAAAACGTCTTTGTTGCCATGTCATCCGCATTAAAATCCTATGCCCAGTAAATGGAAAATCCATGGCCACCTACTAACTACACGCTAGGTACGAATACCTATCTTCAACAATGTGGTTGGCTTAAAAACTCCTTTCCTCCAAAGTGTCGCTAACTGTGACCCTAATTATGCCTTACAACGTCTTTCAAGAAAATAATGTTTATAAAACTGTCTTGAAGCAACTGAGATTCCTGGTTCTATTGAAATAGGTTAGTAGTTACTTGTATTTATAGTAGAGTGCGGAAAAACATTGCATACTAGATACTAGCAGTAGTACTTCCGGTATCAACTGCGGTATCCACATGTCCATATAAAGAAACGGAAACAAATGCAATCGCCATACCTTAATTGTTGAAATATTTCAAAAGTCGATATCATGTCATCATTAGGTACTATACAAGGTGTTCCTTAAGTTGTGTATGTAAACTTCAGGAGGCTAAAGTACCCATCAATATGAACAACTTTTTCTAAGGAACCAACACTGTGAACGCGAAAAAAAAAACAGCTGTTTCATACATTTTAGCCTGGTAGGTATTGAACTTTTGTATGAAACAGCTGTTTTTTTTTTCGCTTTCACAGTGTTGGTTCCTTAGAAAAAGTTGTTCATATTGATGGGTACTTTAGCCCCCTGAAGTTTATATACACAACTTAAGGAACACCTTGTATAATTTAGCATTTAGAGGTGACCTGTGATTAAGTGGAAGTGCATTAGAGACAATCAATCGAAACAACCGCCATGAATTAAATAGCGATCCACGGCAGGTATGATGTCACGCTACACGCTGCTTGCTATCTGAATTATTTATCATATAACGAATTGACATGAACGGACCTAGCACGGATTACTGGGTCACTGATTATTTTAATAGCCCTTTGGTTTGTTCAGGAATTACGCTTTTAACAGGTAATAATATAGTAACAGGTAATATTAAGCCTGACTGGGGTTGTCACGACGTAACAACATTGTAGTTTGAAGATAACTAAGTGCTAAAATAACATGATAAATCGTATGAAGAGAAAAAATATTTAGTTATTTTCTTAGTTAGTAATAAAAAACCAGCAAGACTATAAAACCAACTACCGTGCAGTTACATCTTTTTACGACTGAAGTTTCTCTAACTACATACCTACCTACTTAACTTACCTACTCATACTTTATCGGACAGGTTTTCAAAAGGAACGTATTTTATTAGACAGAACATGCGATAGGCTCAGACTAGACAATATTATCCCATACTGTCTAGAAAAGGCACATGATAACATGAATATAATAGTTCTACAAACGGCCTAGTCATAAATAGTCATCTACCGCACGAGTGTGATAAAGAGTTCATTTAAGGCGTATCATTAATGAATCACTACAATATATTTTTCACTCTATTTTATACCTTACCTTCTTACCTTTTCATCTGATCTCCATACTTAAAATCGTTGCATAAAAATTTAATGGGCCCTGTCACTGTTTCTTAGTACCGATAGATGGCCATTGTTTAAAGCACTGCTTATATTTATGCAGATGCTATTCTTGTTTAATTTTTGTAATGTAACCCAGTTGTCAGGTATTTTAAATAAAATAAATAAGATAAACTGTCATAAGATAAACTTTGTTATACCTAGGTGATGGTTACCACTTAACATCAGGTACTAGGCCATCTGCTAGTTCCATCAACACGACTTTAGGCAGGTAGTATAAAAAAAACAACGCTCCAACGCCAAGGGTAAGTAAGTATTTGTTAATTGTTTGTTTGAACTATATTAGTAGATTGTTTACCAAGGGAGCAAACAAATATTTTAATGGCGAGAGTGTTTCTTTGAAACCTAAGCATAGCAAGGGTCAAAAAATCAAAGTTAAAGACAAAGTCACATAGTCACATATACCTCGTGTGTTCATAAGTTTTGAGACGAACTTATTTAATTAATTTAAAAAGAAAGTAATTCATGCAACCTTTTTTAAACTTTTAAAATTTTACCTCTAAATTTCGAATGTTTTGAATCAGAAAAAATATACATTTGAATATTTGTTTCATTCTCCGTGAAAATGGCGCCAACAAAAGATTTGCGTGCGACTGTAATTTCACTGTTTCAAGCAGAAAAAAAACCAATGCAAGTTTTTAGTGAAATCCAAAGTTTGGGATGTAGTCGGAACTTTGTGTATTATACCATAAAGAGGTACAAGGAGACCGGCTCTTTAGAAGACCGTGTAAGATGTGGCCGCCCGCGGTCTGTAAGGACGCCTGCCAAACATCAAAGTAATCAGAGAGCGAATTCGTCGCAACCCTTGCCGGACTCAAAAGAAATTAGCTCTGCTGACCAACATTTCGCGAATATCGGTGAACAGGATACTTAAATATGATCTTGAACTAAAGGCCTACAGTCGAAGGAAAGTGCATTATTTAAACGAGCGTCTTCGTAAATTGCGACTGGAACGATGTCGGAACCTATTGAAGAGACACGATCCAAAAAATATCCTGTTTACCGATGAAAAGATCTTCACGGTGGAAGAAAAGTTTAACCGGCAGAACAATAAGGTTTACGCCAGAAGTTCAAAGGACGTCCAGTCAAAGTACGCAATGTCCAGCGTACTCATCATCCAGCAAGTGTGATGGTTTGGTGGGGTGTTTCCTACGAGGGGGTCACTTCGCTTCATTTTTGCCAGCAAGGCGTCAAGGTGAAGGCACAAAATTACCAAACCGACATATTGGAAGCGGTGGTTAAACCATTAAATGATACGCTATTCGCTGGAAAATACTGGGTTTTCCAACAGGACTCTGCTCCCTCCCATAAAGCTAAGACTACCCAACGTTGGCTGGAGGCCAATTTGCCAGGCTTCATTCGGAGCGAAGATTGGCCCTCGTCAAGCCCTGACTTGAATCCTTTGGATTATTCTTTATTGACGGAATTGGAGCTGAGGGCATGCAGAAAGTCTCACCCAAACCTGGATTCTCTCAAGCGAGCCCTTATTAAAGAATCGAAACGGATTCCCATTGAAAAGATTCGTGCCGCCATTCATCTATGGCGGCACGAATCTTTTCAATGGGAATCCGTTTCGATTCTTTAATAAGGGCTCGCTTGAGAGAATCCAGGTTTGGGTGAGACTTTCTGCATGCCCTCAGCGAATGGCGTTTGAAGGCCTGCATTGAATGCAAAGGCGGCCATTTTGAATGATTTATTTTTAAATACAGATCTAGATGTCAGTAGTTTTAATTTTAATATCCAATAAATGAATACTCAACTTAGCTCCAAAAATATTTTAGTTTTACTGTGTCTCAAGACTTAAGAACACACGAGCAACATAGTCTTAATCATGTATTCATTGTAGTTATATTAATTTTCAAAACTAAGTAAAATCTGAATTTGAAAAAACAATTATGAACATAGGTGGAATGCGCGTTTCGCATTTTTTTTTTATTTGGCTCAAGCGCTTTTATTTTATCATACAGCCTGCTTGTTTATACAGTGTTCGTAATCTCTGTTGTAATTGGAATTTTTACTTAATATGCACGTTCCAAATTCTAAACAGTTTTCCTCCCTAGGGCGGAAAAGTAATTGAAAGTGAGCGAAATGCTATTTTGCTCCCTATTACGAAGAGCAAACAATCTCTTTGCGAATTCATGTGATAAAAAAATACATACATAGATATGTCAGTCATCTTGATAATGTTCTACAAGAAAAGACGATAGCTAATGGCATTAAGTGCTCTATTGTGTTAGTAGAAGACATGTACGAGGTAAAATTTATTAGTCATTAGTTCCACTTCAAAGACTTTCAGGGTGTAAAAGACCACTACCGAAAACTTCAGGGGGTTTAAATACCCATCAATATGAGTAAGTTTTTCTAAGTTAACCTAGACTGAACGAGAATACAAAAAAAATGCTGTTTCATACATTTTAACCATGTAGATATTGAACTTTTGCAAGGTAAAATTGTTTTTTTCGCGTTCACAGTGTTGGTTTCTTCGAAAAAGTTATTCATATTGATGGGTACTTTATCCCCCTGAAGTTTTCGGAAGTGGTCTTTTACACCCTGTATAATGATAAACGTTCTTTTCAAGTAGTAAGAACATTCCCATTTCTTGAAATAATCAAGTGCCTATTTTATAGGTTCCACGTCACTATTTTGAATCATCAGTTTACTGAGAAAACACACATTATAACATTGCCATTCAGCGCTTCATTATCAAACAGATCTGTATCGATTTTTTTTCATTTATATACTAGGTTAAGTTTACCTACTTATTATTTCAAAAAGATATTATATGTACCTACCTAAATAATGTAATAAATTAAAAATAATTAATTGAGTGAGCGAAGCGAACGAAAATCTTACAGTCTTCTTCTTCTCTCAATTTATGGCTCCTGTCTGTCATTCGACAGACAATCTTGCCAGTGTCAAGTGATTTGTATTGAATAAATACTTTTTTGTCAAGTCAGTCTATAGTCAAGTCGGCCGTCATTTGTTTTGAAGAAAATGGTGGCGGTTTTCTTCAAAACATTGGAAACATTTTCGGTCAAATCAGGATATCACAATACACTTTCATTCCAAATGTTTACACTTTGTGCTAAAACCTCAAGTAATGTTGGTTAAAATACCACCGAAATTACACAACACAACTCAAAATAACACTAGAAAAACAAATAAAATGAAAAAGCTATGCTGCTTCCTAAAATGTCAGAAAATGAATCCAATCTTACAGTCAACTTGGGCGATTTGGCATTTGATGTACAGATGTATGTATGTATGTATGTGTGTATGTTTGTCGGGCTATAACTTTCGAACCGTTCGTTGATGCGATCGGCATGAAATTTGGTAAGTCGACTACTTGAGAAATTTCCTGGAGTTAAATTGGATAATGGGTTATTAAGATATGGGGTTTTCAAATCTTAATATATTATATAAAATGCTAATGTTCGTACGTGTGTCCACGGTTTTCTCTATGATCCGCAACTTCGATCAACTTCCCGTTGGGATGGCAAATACCCCTTGGTCTCCTGGTGTGCATAAGGGAGTTTGGTCGGGGTGGGTGGAAGAGGGTGGTTGTGGGTGGCGAAAATGTGGAATAATATATATCAGTCCTTCTCTAACTATACATGTTAGAGAAGGACAGAAAGCTTCTGTCAAATTCTTAAAAACTCGGGAATCTCGGGAATGATCTAGAAAGTTCCAGAATGTGTGCAACTGATGAAATCAATCTAGAAAGTTCTAAAACTTTCTGGAATTATCTAGAAAGTTTCAAAAAGCCGTGCAATTATTGTAATCGATCTAGAATATTTCAGTAAGCTCCTGGAATGATCTAGAAAGTTCCAAAATGTGTGCAATCGATAAAATTGATCCGAAATGGTCTAGAAAATTCTAAAAATTTCTGAAATGATCTAGAAAGTTCCAAAATGGTTGCAATTGTTGTAATCGAACTAGAATGTTGTAGAAAGTTTCTGAAATGATCTAGAAAATTCTTAAAAATTTCTGAAATTATCTAGAAAATTCTAAAATGGTTTCAATTGTTGTAACCGATCTAGAATGTTGTAGAAAGTTTCTGAAATGATCTAGAAAATTCTAAAAATTTCTGAAATGATCTAGAAACTTCCAAAATGCCTACAACTTGAAGATCATTCAAAGTTCGAGTGAACAGTAATTAAACAAATTCAAGTAATTCCGAGAAACAAAAACGACCGAACTATCTGAATATTCTAGAGTGTTTTGGTACTAGATATTTGACGATATATAAAACGAAATCCAGTGACTTTTCGTCAGTACATGCGATGTATTTTAACCCGAGCAACGCCGGGTTTCGCTGCTAGTAGGGTATAAATAAAAAAGTGACATGTCATATGAAAGGGCTTTGTTTGGACATTCCAAAACCATTTTTACTTTTTTTCTACCGGCCCGGACGCCCGGTTTTTGAGATACAACAAAAAGTAAAACAGCTTGAGACAACCAACGATCCAAGAGCCATCTCTAAGAGTTTTGTTGACATCAAGGTTTTGTTACTGCTCGTCCAGCTCTTTTTTTTTCTATATATCTCATGAAATGGTGACAGCGACCTGGTCTGATGATGGAGCCAAGGTCTGCTCAACGGAACTCTACAATAAATAGGCCTATTCAGTTGAAACTTGGCTATTAAAAATGATATCCCACCAAAAAAGTTAAAATTTTATAGAGGTTGGTAGAGCATGACTCATTTACTATCACACCGTTATCTATATAAAACTCTTACGAGGCTGACAAACTGACATACAGTCAAGATCCAGCAGTGAATCCTGAAACAAGAAATAAAAACCGGCCAAGTGCGAGTCGGACTCGCGCGAGAAGGGTTCCGTAGGCATAAAAATGGCAAAGAAATCACGTTTGTTGTTTAAACGTTTTTCACGTTTTTGCCCCCTTAAATATTTATTTTATTCTGTTTTTTTTAGTATTTGTTGTTATAGCGACAACAGAAATACTTACATCATCTGTGAAAATTTCAACTGCCTAATGTCATGAGTATGAAATACAGCCTGGTGACAGACGGACAGGCAGATGGACGGACAGCGGAATCTTAGTAATAGGGTCCCGTTTTACCCTTTGGGTACGGATACGGAACCCTAAAAATTACCGCGTAAAAGTGAGATTGTCTCTCGACTCACACGGATACGCATACACTGTACATAGGCAGACTAAGGCCCAGTTTCACCATGCTCTGTTAGTTACTAATCAAGGATTAACAGTCCGTTAAATCTTACCTTAGCTGTCAAACGCGTACATTTTGACATATTTAACGGCCCTTTGATCCTTTGTTAATCTAGAAGAGCATGGTGAAACCGGCCCTAAACGCTGCACGCGTTTATGTCCTTGTGATAAGCGTCATTTTTCTTTGGCTTTATGTAGCGTCTGTATCCGTGTGTACCTGGGTAGATATCTAGAAAACTGCTTGCCACAAAGTCCCATTTGTTCCGCTCGTGATAATGAGAGATTACTTAATAATGAAAGCCTTAGCTAAGCGTCTTTTGATTGACACAATAGTTCCTATTCAACTTCGAGCATTTCTGGGCCCTTCCGTATTTAATTCTGATAAACGATATCTCTTTTTTCTTATCTCATTCTCATAGCACGGATTACAATGACGTCGAGTTCTGGCTAAGAAAGGTAGGGAAGGTTTTATCTACCTACCCGCTGTAAATAGACTGTTGGGTGGACTGGTTGGTACTAGGTACCGTTTTACTGCATTGCGTGCAGAAATAACTTAGCCTAAACTCTTCAAGCTAAGTTCAAGATTACGATACCTACTTATTTGCCATTGTTATTTCTGTTTAAAGAAGATTTTTCAGCATAAAGCCTGGCATGCATTATTTGAATTAAAATTTTATTGTCGAAGTTATGCTATGTATGCGAAATTGCGAACAGCCCCTACGAGTTATGAAACTTTGGTCCTCGACCCAATCAAATTAGCCCTTACATGTGGGTAGATCAAGAATAATAAATTGTTTAATTGTGGATAAAAATACCATACCATACCATACCATAAAAATACCATAATCTCGATTCCTTTTGAACTCCAACTTGAGATGTCTGTTACATTCTTTCTTTATCTTTATCTTTACATCAACCCCGAAACTAAACGTTACTTTAATAATCGAATAACTATTCACGCGACCAAGCTTTAGAAGAACAGGCAGGGAACTTGGTTCCTATAGTTATCGTAGGTAGGTACATATTATAATAAAAAAAGGCTATACAAGTTTGATATAATTGTAGAGTAGGTACCTAGTACCTACCACAGAACTAATGGCACTTATCTTTGACTTTGTAATTAATAAATGTTCAAAGTCAAGATCATTCCACATGAATGTATTATAGACCTTTGACCTTTGTCTCCATGAGGAAACTGAGGAATTAATTTCTATAAAATAATATACTAGCTTTTGCCTATTATACTACTTTGAGCGGATGGTGCAAGTAATCCCAGCAAAGTGTCCTAGTTGTCCTTTACGTCAATCCGTCTAAAGAGTTTCACTGAATTAGGTTAAGTAATACAATTGAGTCACATGCATTCATCCAAACATCAGAATTAAGCATGTTAAGTAACACGGTACCGTAGCAGAGAAATATGATGTAACCGTGAACAATGTAGTTAGTTCAGTTGAACTCTTGGTACATTGATTAGTCCTTCGAGCCGGATGCATTCATTGCCCCTCTGCCCTTTTCTATCGACTTTATAGCTCTACTAGCGGCCTGTCCCAGCTTCGCATGGGTGGATATACATTTTTTGAACATTTTAGGATAAACTTAGAACGGTAGGTTAGAGTCTCGCGTGTACTTATTTCGCACGCCCTTCTCTCTGAGTGAGTAAAAACGCGCCCCTTGGAACCGCGCGTTCACTAATAATATTTTAAAGCGAGCTAAAATTTTTAATTTCGTAATATCTTTTGAATGGAATGTCCGATTTGTAAAATTCAAAAAGTTATCTATAGGTATTGAAACAGTCTTGAATACGAAATAATTTATTTGGATAAGGATTAATACCAAGATACAAATAAAGAGCCTTTTCTAGCGGCGGCATTTCAATTAAATTTTTATAATAAAAGAACACTTATTGTGACATAACTATAATAGATAGACATATGCTGTCGCGACATTTTTTGTAGATCGTGACGTGTTCTGTAAAGACGTAGTACATTATTTTGTTCTATCATCAATAGTTTTCGCAGCGCACGCGATGTAAGGTTTTTGTTTTCCACCTTGGGTTACATTATTGGAGTTTTAGTAAGGATCCCTGATTTTTTTGAAAATATAATATAGCCTATGTTACTCAGGGATAATGTAGCATTCTAATGGTGAAAGAATTTTTGAAATCGGACCTGTAGTTTTTGAGCCTATTCGTTACATACAAAAATACAAAAATACAAACATACAAAAATACAAATCTTTCCTCTTTATAATATTAGTGTAGATTATGAAAAAATGCAAAGTAGGTACCATAAAATATCACGCTGCCAAAAAAATATAACTCATTGCGTTATAAAGAAGGTCATTAAGTTGTATCAAAGCACATTACTGTGGTATAATAGTTTAACTGTCAACAATTCTATTCAAAGGTGACCTTCATTTATAGCAAAATTACGCCCATAGATCAAACAAGATCATATACTTCAACCCGAACGAATATCGTCAAACACGTTTATTACTCTTGGTACTAATCCAAATTGCATACCTACCCATAATTTATAATTCTTTTATTAGGAAGTAGGTAATAAGTAGATGTAGAATGCAATGAACGTACTGCGCCAAAATATTGTACGCATCAACATATCAATCGCATTATGTTCCGGGTAGAGCTGAAAGTGCATTCTTGCCAATTAATTGGAGGGATTCCTTGTAGCTTAAGCAACGAACGTGTTCTTCGTAGCGCACAGACCAGTGTTTTGGCTCAGTGGTCTACAAGAAGTAGTTATCATACTTAAAACGTTTCCTTATCGATCAATATTTTGATGAGCTTCCTCGTAATGCACTTAAGCTGCTAGGTAGCTGCTATCTTCTATCTATATATACATTCTAAAAGTAGAGCACTGAGCCAAAATATTGGTTGGTGCGCTACGAGGAACAAGACCGGTGCTCAACTATCGGTGCGCTTAAAATCAGTGCACTACTTGGAATACCTCATTAATTGTTTTATGTTTCTTCATATCAGCTGTATATCATGATGAAACATCGACTATGAAAGGATCCCTCTTTCGCAAGTATTGCAGTTTTCACCCACTTTGGCAGCGCGGCCGTGCACGTGTCGTGTATGCCCGTATGTGGGTTATGCAGATGAAATGAAAGATGACAATCTATTAACGATCCGAATAAAACTTTTGGGCGTATTTTAGTATGATTTTACTATAGGTAGTCGAATTATCTCACAGTACTTTCGGCTTGCCTTCGTGTTCTATCGTAACGATCTATATAATTTATTCTTCCATTTTGTCAAATGCACATTATTATGTCCGCTAATATATATTTTGAATATACGTACCTACCTACTACTTGCAAATGTCACAAGCAGATAAGCCCACCTAAACCTTCTGTGTAAAAATTTATTACTCAGGTACCTAACTACTAAGACATACAGAAAACTCTACAACCTCTTTCACGCTTGCAACATTATCAAGAAGTGGTTTTTTTTCCAAATGCAAGGTTTGCAGTTATTAATTTTTTTTGTATTTTCAGATATTCCTCTACCCTTTTCGTTTGGACCTAAAACACGTAAGGCAACCAATTGGAGTCGCCCACAGTATCTACCGTTTAAAGTTTAAATTATACGGCAAAGGCGCCGCTGCTCAGGTCATTATACCGGCATCACCCGAAGTCTCGGATGATTATTCAACTGCATTCCTGCAGGAAGCACGGCGGATTACGAAACATGGCTTAGTTACTAGTTACCAATGTAGAACTATTTACTATACTTTATTTCCGAAAGGGGGAGTTGACGTCTGTGACACAATTTTTTCACTTATACCTACAGATGTCGTAACGGTATTGTTAACAGTAAAGATAAGATAATGACGTAAATTTAACGTCATTATCTTACCTTTACTGTTAACAATACCCGGTGTCGCGACTTTACCTTTTAATAAGAGAAATATTTGAAAAGTTCTCGAAAGCTCGTTGAAAAGCTCGTTAAGTAACTGTTTGTTTTTTACGCCATTTCTCCGCCAATTATTATGAATTGATTTTAATGAGTAGGTACCTAGGTCAAAGGTAGTCTCATATTTTTATCGAAATTTATTAGTTTATCGAATTGATAAGCTTTTTGAAAAAACAACAATATAAAAATATATAATAGGTACCTAAACAGATGACGTTTTCATTTGTTTCATCGTCGGCAAATGTTTTGTTTTATGTTTTTCAGAGTAGGTATTTGTCGGTTTTTTCGCAATAAAGTCGTATTATCTAAGAACAAGCTGTAGCAAACCATCTCCTAGCATTAGCAGTAAAATTAGTCGTTGTCCTGAAAGAACGTGTCCGTTTTTAGCATCTCCTATCGTCGGATGATAGACAACGATGGACCAAATTGGCTAAGTATAATCTTTCTTTAGAGTTTTGTGAATGTGGTGCCGCAGGCTGTAAATGCTGTTTAAGCTGCAGTCTGACCGATTAGTCAGAAAGTCAGAAGTACTTATAAACACAAATAACAATTACTCGCACTGTTATCGCCTTCATTCTCTGAACTGAATTTCCATAAAGAAAGCTAACAAACAGCAACTAACTGTCACATTTTTTTTTTAATGGTGAATTTTTCAATTGGGTTCCAGTGTGTGGGGTGTTTCACTCGAGCTTTTTAGCTAAACTTAGAAATAAATAACCTACCAACTTATAAAATTTTTCTTTGAGTTCGATATGATTGTCAAAGAATTAAATAAATATTGTAATTTGAATATTAATTCGCTCCGTGAATTGATTTTTTTTTTGTTCAACATAGTTTTTCATTATATGTATATTAAAGTATCCAAGAAACCGTTTGTTTCACAATGCTACCTACCTAGTTTAATATTAAATGGTCGCTCGACAAAATCCTGGGGCCTAACTTTCTTAATTTTTGCAAGACAGTTATTTATTTTGTGATGCAATTCAATTAGCATCAGCATCTTACATGACAGCATCATAATATTTGTACCTTCACTTGTGATGTTATCCTTTTACAAAACAAACAATTCTTTAAACATTCTCTTTTTATTGGTTGTTTTCGGGATTGTTATTTTATGTTTATTTTAAACCACTAGTTTTTTTTTTATAAGAGCTTAAATTAAATAATTTGATAGAACTTTCATTAGGTACGTCTGTAGGTACCTAGGCATATAAAAAATTTGGTAATAGCACACAGGATAACAAACAAATTTAAACAAGTTCACACGGATATGTCTAGCAATTTTTTGGTCTATTTATTTGTTTTCAGAAAGCACACTGAAAAAAAAAATCATTAAAAAGAACTGATAAAACGTTCATGTGTACTGCTTTGAACAGTACCAGGGGAGCCTGCCGAGCAAATCAGTAACATTTACTGCTCCTAAAACAGTTAAAGTTCGAGGCAAAATTTTACCGTTATGACAGTAAATTTAAATGTTTTGAGTAGCAAAAATGTGTAAAAAAATGTTACTGTTTTATACAGTCAAAAAATTTTACTGTTTTAAACAGTAAAAAAAATTACTGTTTTAAACAGTAAAATAAAGTTACTGTTTTAAACAGTAAAAAATGTTACTGTTTTAAACAGTAATATAATGTTACTGTTTTAAACAGTAAAAAAATGTTACTGTTTAAAACAGTAAAATATTAGTACTGTTTGAAACAGTAAAAAAACTAATGTGCATGCACAGTAGCGGGTACTGAAGTGAGCAGTTACAGGTAATGTCAAGGATAGTACTTTTTAATGCGCAAGAACAGTAGCGGGTACTGTAAGTGCACAGTTACATGTAATGTCAAGAATAGTACTTTTTAATGTGCAAGAACAGTAGCGGGTACTGTAAGTGCACAGTTACATGTAATGTCAAGAATAGTACTTTTTAATGTGCAAGAACAGTAGCGGGTACTGTAAGTGCACAGTTACATGTAATGTCAAGAATAGTACTTTTTAATGTGCAAGAACAGTAGCGGGTACTGTAAGTGCACAGTTACATGTAATGTCAAGAATAGTACTTTTTAATGTGCAAGAACAGTAGCGGGTACTGTAAGTGCACAGTTACATGTAATGTCAAGAATAGTACTTTTTAATGCGCAAGAACAGTAGTGGGTACTGTAAGTGCACAGTTACATGTAATGTCAAGAATAGTACTTTTTAATGTGCAAGAACAGTAGCGGGTACTGTAAGTGCACAGTTACATGTAATGTCAAGAATAGTACTTTTTAATGCGCAAGATCAGTAGCGGGTACTGTAAGTGCACAGTTACATGTAATGTGAAGGATAGTACTGTTTAACGTGTACGCACAATATCGGGTACTGTACTTACTGATCAGTAACAGTACCCGCTACTGAGAATGCACATTAAAAAGCACTATCCTTCACAATACCTGTAACTGTACACCTACAGTAGCGAGTACTGTAAAAGCACAGTAAAAGGTTGTGAAGGACCGTCCCTGATACCTACTGCCTACGCAGTACTGCATAGGTAGGCAGGTATGCAGGCGACCTGAAATAAATTAAAAAAGATTTAATTGAAGTAATTTATTTAAGATGAAAAAACTAAAAATAAAAACGTTTGTCGCTCTTCCAGGACATTTCTGTTTCATCTTCGATGTGTGAAATAAAGCTTTGGCGCACTTCTGCGACTCATGTTCTTTTTCGTTTCAATTGCACCGGGCCAATGATGTGCGGCAGAAGTAGCAATAAGTCCAGGTTGCTCGTTTCGGGAATTTGATCTGTAAAGCAACAAGAACGAAAATTAGTGACTAAGATTTTTATCGTCGAACGTTTATAGGTACCTACTCTTTACTCAGGAATTATACTGACAACTGGTTAGTTCTATGGAAAAAATCGTGTTGTATGTGACAATACATTAAACTAATTTAAATTACAAACTAACCTCGTGCAAATTGCTTCAATTCTGCCAATGATGTGCGGCAGAAGTAGCAATAAGTCCAGGTTGCTCGTTTCGGGAATTTGATCTGTAAAGCAAGAAGAACGAAAATTAGTGACTAAGATTTTTATCGTCTAACGTTTATAGGTACCTACCTACTCTTTACTCATGAATTATACTGACAACTGGTTAGTACTATGGAAAAAAAATCGTGTTGTATGTGACAATACATTAAACTAAATTAAATTACAAACTAACCTTGTGCAAATTGCTTCAATTCTTCCACAAATGGTGATCGTGTTGATGATGAGGAGTATTTTGCTCTTTAGTAGCGGTAGTTTATCATCCAATTAATGTTCATTTTCAGGATACCAATGATTGAAGTCTGCAGTGAGCTGGAATTAAGAGATGTAATGAGAGAGAAGTATGTTGTTAGAAAACCCCGAAAATTTTACGACTAAGTCCAATACAAAAAGTCGTAAACCGGGTGCCATGTGGTTGCACACAAAATGGTTGATTGCGATTTTTCGAAAATGGGATTACTTAGTGATTTTATATCTTTCAACATGTCGAAACGTGCGGGCGAGAGGTAGGTACCTACATGAGCTCTTGTTTTTGCCTTATACGCTCAATCTCTAATCTCTATCTCTAATGCTTATGAATTGACTTACCTTCAAAATAATTCACGTAGGTACTTCTCGAATCCCCAGTCTGTAAGAAGTGTTTTTGTGGTATCGTCACTCATACACTTTCGCTAAGATTGATACACATCATTTTGCACTGTCACACACAACTCAACTGAAAAAAAGTTTAGGGTTTATATGATTCTTCCTAAATTGTTATATTATTACAATTATAAAACCTCTATAATATTGAGTTCACAGACAGATAGTCAGATACGGATACGTTTACAATATGTCTGGCTTGTCGCGAGGTCAGGAGGGAAGAGAGCGAATGTTTGGCGGCCACGCGCTCACAGAGCCGGGTTATGTTGGCTGCCTGTGAAGGGGCGTCGCCGAACCGCGCGGCAAGTCCTACCATTGGCGGCCACACACAGTGCAGCCATCACAATGCCAAGATGCGCTCAGAAAAAGATACGTTCGGAAATTTCGGAATATACAATAATAGATGATTTCGGAATACATTAATAGGATCGTTCGCCACAAAAGATTGAAGAAATAATTAACAACTTGCCGAAATTATACTGAACTGAACATAGCGAAGGGTAGAAGGCAACTAGCTAGCCGTGGGTAGAAGGAGTCGGACGTACGCGTCTGGAGCGGCTCATACTGTAGTGAGCCGTCAGTACCGGCTCTATTTCTTTTGGAGCGGCTCAACAGCTCTCATGCCAGCCTAATATAAATTTTATTCCTAGCTTGATAGGGTCTACATTAGAAAAAAGATATCCAGATCAAAAATTTTGCTAAATGAATTTGAATTGAATTTGAATTGTTTTGTCTAGATAATATGATCTAATTTCCAATGCTGCATTTAGGAGCCGCTCATCTGTGGAGCGGTTCTCAGGTCTACTCATAAAATGTGATACACAACTCAAACGGTTCAAAGATTGGTTTTATGATAAACAGAACCCTGAACCGTTTGAGTAGAATATTTATTTTTATTCATTGGGAGGTTTACTACGTACTCGAACCGTTGAATCGTTTGAAGTAATATCTGCACGGGTGAGTGAGTGGAGTTAGGATGAATTGAAGGATTATGGTTCTTTTTAGAAAAGCATGTTTTTAAATGGTATGGGTTACGAATTTGAATTATTAACTTGAGTTGTTTTAGCAACAGCCCGTGGGTGCCCTCGCGTTTTAGCATACATATTTAAGGATATTTTGCGTTCTAGGCTCGTCATAATTTGCATAAATATTTTCCGTTTTATCGTTTAATCAAGTATGGTTCATTTTGAATAGTAGAACTTTTACTTGAATTTTTTTTCATTCCGTCGTTCATTGTTAGCAATATTTATTAGTTATTGCTAACATAGAAATTCACGGATTTTCTCCTGTTTATTTTCCGCAAGACTCGTTTATTTTTCTACAAAATTATTTTTATCGTAGTATTTTTTGTTTTGGCGTCTAGTCCTTTTGCCAAGTCTTATCGGTGCTTGCTTGGAGTATTTGAAGGTACCATGAAAATAAATTGGTCCTGAAATTCTGAGCCGTTGGAACCGCGGTTCGGCTCCAGCTCGAGACTGTAAATGAGCTGATGCGCTGCAGATCATGTTTTTTGAGTGAGTTACCCATGTACGCACGCACGCAGCGGCCAGCGGCGGCACGGCGTAAGCGCGGCGGGGGGCGGAGGAGCGGCGCGTGTCACGTACTTACGCGAGCGAGCATTTGCGTTTATTGTTTGAAACATTAGATTCAATTGTGTAATGAGATAAACAATATTTTAAATTGTTATTATTATTATTAACAGTTAGTTTAATCGTTTATTCCACAAAATACAACTCGTAAGAGAGGGGAAGGTTAAAAGATCCACATGCTTGGAAAACAACAGCAAACAGCGAATAGGTAGGTAGGTACCTACCAAACAATAAACACGAACATGTGGATGGGTGTTTGTTTGTTTTTGTTTGTGTTTGGCTGTTTTTGTTTGTGTTTGCCAGTGATCGACGTTGGTGTCGGTTTTTGTGCACAAATCACAGGTGTTCGACAAACGTGTCGGCGATGTATCCAAAAGCTTGTTAGGTATCTAGCAAGGCGGCGGCCTTGTACGATTTTTGTGAATTTTGATCATCCTCCATCGTCTTCGTTTCCTTCTTTTCCCTCAAACTCGTCGTCCAAGTTTGCCCATCCGGAATATAGGTATTAGTAATCTTAATATAGGTACCTACCTACTAATGTTTCGATAGTCAAAATGCACGTTAGGTACCTACCAGTCTTCCGAAATCCGTCAATAAATACTTATGTGTAATATAATAAGCCTAATAAGATATACTTACCTACCTAATATGTGGAGCTTTTGGAGGGCACCAATGAACATGAAAAACAGACAGACAGACGCGAAACGAAACTTTATTTTATACCTATTATGTAAGGATAATACCTATACCTATTATGGATTAAGTAGAGGTAGTTATTTCTGTCTAGTGCACTAACTTCTGGTATACCTTCACGTAACGTTACTAGGTAGGTAGGTTACCAACATACGGTTGTTTGAATTAGGTACTTACTGACAGTAGGTTGGCTATAAGTAGGTAGTAGGTAGGTTGGCTATAAGTAGGTAGTAGGTAGGTTGGCTATAAGTACGTATATATATTTACATAAAGGTAGTTTTTTAAACAAATTGGCAATCAAATATTTATTTCGGTTATAACAAAATAGGTACTTACCAACAAATAGGCACATAGGTAGTTGAAATAAGTAAGTACCTACTACACTACGTAAAGCTATTTATTATAGTGCAAATATTAACACGTCCGGATAGGTCAACTAATAATCGTACCGTTTAACACAAAAAGTGAGTGTACGGCACAAACCAACGAGACAAAATTCACGTTTTCATCATAGTCACAAAAATGGTTAACTCAGCGCCAGCGGCTTTTTAATATTCGAACGGTAGTAGTTATAGCACCTGAAGTAGGTATATATTTTATAATGGCTTGAAAGTTATTAGTTAATGAATGAAACTGTTTAAATAACAGTTAAGTACACTCAAATAATTAAAATATACTGTTTTAATACATATCTATCTTTTTATGAGGTAGTGATCAGTCAGTTTTAATGTGATATCTTTTAAAGTAACTGTTTTGTTCATTTAGTGATAACGTTCAAATCATTACAATTTACTGATACAATACAGATCATTTTGTAGAGGTCATGTTCAGTCAGTTGTACTGTTCTAGCATTTAAATTAACTGTTTTGTTCATTTAATGATAACGATAAAATCATTACAATTTACTGATACAGCACGGACAATTTATTGGAAAACTATGGTGAGTTAGTTGTACAGTGCTATCAGTTGAAGTAACTGTTTTGTTCATTTAGTGATAACGTTCAAATCATTACAATTTCCTGATACAATACAGATAATTTTAAAGAGCTCATAGTCAGTCAGTTGTATTATACTATCCGTTAAATTAACTGTTATGTTCTTTTAGTAATAACGATCAAACCATTACAATTTACTGTTTCAACACAGACATTTATGGAATACCATGGACAGTTAGTTGTACTGTGCTATCCGTTGAATTTACTGTTTTGTTCATTAGGTGATAACGATCAAACCATTACAATTTTCTGTTACAACACAGACATTTACGGAAAACCATGGACAGTTAGTTGTACTGTGCTATCCGTTGAATTAACTGTTTTGTTCATTAGGCGATAACGATCAAACCATTACAATTTTCTGCTACAACACAGACATTTACGGAAAACCATGGACAGTTAGTTGTACTGTGCTTTCCGTCGAATTAACTGTTTTGTTCATTAAGTGATCACGATCAAAACATTACAATTTACTGTTACAACACAGACATCTATGGAAAACCATGGCCAGTTAGTTGAACTGTACTATTTGTTGAATTAACTGTTTTGTTCATTTAGTGATCACGATCAAAACATTAAAATTTACTGTTACAATACAGACATATTTGGAAAACCATGGTCAGTTAGTTGTACTGTGCTATCAGTTAAAACAACGGGTTCGTTCATTTAGTGATACGGTTCTAACCATTAAAACTTACTGACATTACAGTAATGGTGACAATTTTTTTTTTTTTAGTTTTTTTAGTAATTTGTACTGTTTAATCAGTTAGAGTTACTGTTTTGTATTTAACTGTTATTGAAACATTTGTCGATAATGTTTAAAGTAGTTAGTCCTAATGAAAATCTCTTAACTGTGTGACAGTAAGCAATCATTTTTTTCAGTGCAAGTATTTTGCATAAAATAAAATAAAACTTAAAAGATTCCCTTTATTATCGTGCTAGTTACATCAGCCCTTAGTTGAAAGTTTCATAAAAAAAAACCTTAGACTAGTAGTTAAAACATCAGACGTAAGGTACGTAGGTACCTACCCTGGTTCCTGTTTATTCTAACATAGGTATAGGTGACAGCTGGAATATTTAAGTGTATCAATAAAACAATGCTGTTCATCTGACGATCAAAAATAAATACGAAACATGACAAATAATAATAAAATTGTTATTATTATTTGTCATGTTCCAGTCCGTTTCCAGCTTTCAAAAACCGCATTCAAATTAAATCTTCAGAAATTTCGTAGCGACAAACATTATTGAGTCAAACGTCCGAAAGGAAGAAACGACATACCTACTCGAGCTTCGATCAACAATTTGTTGATCGAAGTACTCGAGCCACAAACTAAGCCCTCTATTTAAGCAGGGGTTAATTAATAAATTTTGGTCATAGGTCCTACAAAAAGGCCCACATTTGGATTTACTTAGGTAGGTATGACATGGTACACTCAACTTTCTGCCCTTCCTATCCCACTCCATTAGAGACTTAGCAGAATTGTTGGAAAGTTCGAATTGTAGGTAATATTATTCTAGCTCGAAATGGTGGGGACAATGGTACCGGAGGAACTTAGGTTTACTAGGCCACCTATTACCTACCTTGCAATATCCCGACAACGATGAACGTAGACACCAGAACACGCATTATCTCCACTTCAACTTTTAGGTATCAAGTAAAATCAGATTGCTTCAGTTGTGAAAACAGACTTGTTGTCATGATTTTGCGAAGTTGTTACTTTTACTCGAATCGAATACAAAACATAGTCCTTATGAGTAACCGGCACGACGAGCCACTGTGTTATGACTTGCCTCGTTGCCGCGATAGACAACTGTGCGCCGCCAACGTTTTCCCTCGCTTTTAACTTCCCCTGCCTGTTTTATAAATAATGCCGCTTTCACACTACGCCATGTTCTGAGCCAGAAGTCAGAACAATGCGTCAGAACAAAACAAAGAAGAAATAAACCTCATTTTATTGTTCCCAGACTCCAATCCTGGTGTCCAATTCCTCCTTTCCATTAACCTGAAGCCATACCTACCACAGAAATCTTTTACACTTTAATTCTATGAATGCTATCAATTGATAAATTTAATCACTCTTATGCCGTCGTGATATGATCCATTTTTATTCATTGCTTCAACAATACAAAGGATTAATTATTTATTATAAGAATTCATGGTAGATACGACCCTAAGGGCCGGTTTCACCATGCTCTATTAGTTACTAATCAAGGATTAAAAGACCGTAATCTAACCTTAGCTGTCAAACGCGTACATTTTGACATATTTAACGGCCCTTTAATCCTTTGTTACTCTAACAGAGCATGGTGAAATCGGCTCTTATGCGATCAATTCTCTTAGTAATTGCTACTTTCTGATTCAACTACTTTTCCGTCGATGCGCTGTTGTATGAAATCAGAAATCAATATATCTACTGTTCCTGGCTAGCTTCTAGGCTAACTGGGGTAGTGTGACAGCAGCTTATTATAAGCACGCCAGCTGCTTTCGGTGTCAGTTTTTCCGATCTATAAAATGCATGAAGTAAGCTATAAGTAGAGTACAAAATTATAAGTTCGATAATAGCTGGTATTGAAAAAAAACAAGTTTGTAGCAACATGATTGTGGTACTTCGTAAGGGCCAAATTGATTAGGTACCTAGTTAATTGATTGATTATGGTGCCTAGAAGTTATATCTTCCATTTCTTGTTTAAAATATTGTATTTGTTTTAAATGCCCAAGCTTAAAGTTTACAATCTTCATTAAATATGTTGAGCACCCACTTTATTTTTTAAGCCCCTCCGGAAGATTTTTGTCACTCAATATTTATTGACGTGACGGTTTTTGGAATGAGTTATCAAAACATTCGGAGCTGTAGGTACCTAGGTTCAGGCTAGTTAAAGATTTCGATACCAGAATGCTGAATGTCTGCCTCCATTGTGAATAACTTATTTTTATAAATAAATTGATGATAGTTAATCAAGATTAGGTACTAAACGTGCGTGATTAACATGGCAAGGTAGGTTACTCAATATAACTAGTAGTTCGCCCCTAACTGAGATCTCGTGATGCGACCCGACGAACGCATCAAAACTTTGAGTAGGTAGTGGTCAGAGGCAAGTCCAAACATTCTCTTTGGGCGTTTTTCTGACTACCGCCTACTAACTACCAAGTTTCAACTCTATTGGCCTATTTATTGAAGAGTTCCGTTTAACAGACCTTGGCTCCATCATCAGACCAGGTCGCTTTCACCATTTTATGAGAACTGAGTACCTTCTTAATTTATTTCAAGAAAAAGTAAAGGAACTGGGCGACTAGTAGAAAAACCTTGATGTCAACGAAATTCCTAGAAATGGGAGCTCTTGGATCGTTGGTTATCTTAATTTAACTTTTTTGTTGTATCTCAAAAACCGAGCATCCCTGTTAACTGTTTTGGAATGTCCAAATAAAGCCCTTTCATATGACATGTAACTTGATTTTTTTATGTAACTTTTTTTATTTTTGCCCCCTTAAAAAACCCCATATCTTAATAACCCTTCATCCGATTTTACTCATAAACTTACCAGTAAATTTCTCAAGTACAAGCTATCGACTTATCAAATTTCATGCAGATCGGATCAACGGTTCGAAAGTTATGGCCAGACAAACATACATACATACATAAAATGCCAAATCGCCCAAGTGGAAACTAAGATCTTCGTTCGCTTCGCTCACTCGATCAAAAATAGCTATAAAGGAAGGTACTTAACTTGGTTTATTGATTAAGTGAGCGAAGCGAACGAAAACCTTGCAGTCAGTCAGTATGTATATGCACAGATAAGAGAAGTATATGTATGTATGTTTGTTGGGCCATAACTTTCGAACCGTTGTTGCTCCGATTTGCATGAAAAGTAAGTCGATAGCTTGTACTTGAGAAATTTACTGGTAAGTTTAAGAGTTAAATCGGATTGCGGGGTATTAAGATAATAATATGGAGTTTTATAAGGGGGCAAAAATAAAAAAAAATTACACAAATATTTCAAGTTACGTGTCATATAAAAGGGCTTTGTTTGTACATCCCAAAACAATTTTTACTTTTTTTAGGACGCCTAGTTTTTAAGATACAATGTAAAATTTAAATTTACATAACCAAAAATTCCAGGAGCCCTCATCTCTTAGTTTTGTTACTTTTCCTTTGCTTTATGTTACATATATTTTTTGTAATAAATTAAGAAGGTTCTTTGTTCTCATAATATGATGACAGCAACCTGGTCTGATGATGGAGCCAAGTTCAGATCGCCTCACGAGATCTCAGTTCGGGACGAACCACTAGGTTATTTTATTACCTACATTTCTTGTATTAATAAGGGTGTAACAGTGGCCGCCTCTGTTCATACTTTACCATACCACAAATGCTAACAGGACGTAAAAAAAACTTTCTACCTACCAAATACACACATACTCCATCCCACGGAGAAAACTGCTCTACCTTACCTTTTAAAATTCTTTCTGATGAAAATATTAAAATTGTCATAGTGATCGGACTGTGTTAAGGGGGTCTATATGATTTTAATAGCTATTACGCTTACTAAACCTTTCAAACCACTTCTCTTGCTATGTAACAGATTTATCAATACCTACGACGCGACGCGACGAATGCCAAGAAAGTCTGATAAGTTAGCAAGGTACCTCTTCCTGGTCTTACTAGGTGTACCTATAAAATCAATACGCCCACGTTCATAACATCTAGCTAGGTAGCAAGTATGCCTGCATGTAAATCTACAGTAGGTATATGTCCTACCTATTTTATTAGCTTGCCTGTTTTATACAGTGTAGGTACAGTTACAGTGTAAAAATACGTGGCTTCTGAAAACTGAGGGCACAGCTACCCTTGCCAGACATTGCCTAATCTTCTTTTATTGGCGACTGTACCTCGTATGGCTGACTTATGTATCAGCAACCTATAAGGGAACTATGATAAATTTGTGGAAAAAAACTGCTAGATTATTTCGGACTTCACACATTTATTGTATTTTTGTCTAATAAAAATACTATATCATATAACTATTTATAAAGAGGATATCTACAGCAATTGACAGTCTTGCTGGTTGTAGGTACGCTCACACAGAGCTGAACATAAACCTCTTGGTTTTAAAATGAAACTTACAACCCAATCAATTTTATAAACTTTACTTTACAGCCCCATTTCATCTATTTCCAAATCAAAGTATAATCCTCATTTCGCGAAAAACACCATTCAATGGAAAATTACTTAGTTACATACATTATTGCACAAAGCACACAAACAATTTAGGATACCTAAGGAGTTCAGGCCATTTTCACAACTAAAACACTGTTTCAAAAATATATTGTAAGTAGTGAGGACTTTTAATAACATTGGGTTAAGTTTCTATTGAGACATTGGTAAATGTTTCACGAGTCGAATCGTGAAATTTGCAAACCGTGATATTAAATTCGCTTAGCACGCTCTCTTCGATCATTTTATTAATTCTCAAGAACAGCGGCGATCTCTCGTGCATTTCAAAACTGTAATTTATTTGCCGCTTTTTGTACATACCTCGAAATGTCTTAGGTATATTATAATATATCTCACTTCTTACAATGTATTTAGCTATAAATAACGTTGATGTCTTTTAGAGTTTGAAGTAAATTATATAATATCTGAAAACAACGCCACAAGATCACGATACCATGATAAGGCGGCACATGATGTACCTACATCACTTCAATCTACAAGATACGATGCTTTAAATACATACTCTACGCAATATTTTCATTTTCACACTCTATTTAGAAGATATTTTATCAATAATCAAAAGATAATTAACAATAAAAATACATTTTTTTTATCTTTTACAACATGACATGACCCAGTCTCACGGGATTCACATTTTTTTATTCCACAAAAGTTTGCCATTCATATAAAGATGATTTGAAGTGGACTACTTAACCTAAATTATTATGTACGGTGTGGACACGATGTACCTGCCTAAATAAAATAGATTTGCTAAATGATTATAGTTAAACTCATTTATAGCATTCACCTTTAATAGAAAAATAAATTACAAAAGATACATTTATCAAGAGCTCCCGAGACTGCTTCGTTTACTTTTAAACCACTTACGTCGTTGAAAAATCATAGCCATTGATTGAAGACGTGTAAAAACATACAAATAAAATGTACACATTGCGCAACATTCGCGTAACTCCAGTATCAACAAAAGAAGCGTAACTTATTAATTATACATCCCAACGATTCAGGGTTAAATTCAAGATACTTCTATTACACAATACTGGTACCACTACACATGACAATTCAGTAGTAACTCTTCAACGTCAAATTATACGAAAGTGTACTTTCTGTAAATTCGTCTTACAACTCTAAAAATGTGAAACAATCTACAGTTCTACACACAGCATACATAGTATGTACAATCATAAATCTATTTACACAAATATAATGGCAAAGGTATCAAACGAGCTTTGCTTCGCCATACCGTGAACACGCATTAGGATTTAACCGATTTGTGTCAAACATTTTAATTTACTGTCACAGTAAGTAACCAAAAATATGTTGGGAAATCCTAATGCGTGTGCGCTTCTGTGGCAGACTTTGCAAACAACTGGTAACTAACAACTCTTATTGTCGATAGGTGAAGCATTTTATTCCTTACACCTCAATTTATTCGCTCAAGGCCCAGAGTAAAGTGCCACATGAAATACTGATTGAAAACTTGATTTCTGACAGATACATACATTACATAAACACTAGACTTAAAGATTATAAAATAAAAGAAGCGATGGTCGAATGCATTGTAACATAGAAGCCCCTGTGGCAAAATATACTATATATAAAATATTATTTATTGGAGGTTAAAAAATAATATTCATGTTCACTGTATAAACCAAAGTTGGTTACATTACAGAAATAATTTGTTTTAGAAATATAATTAAAGGTGAATGAGTGACAATTAACAATTTGAAAAAAATTACCTAATAAAAGCTTAAATTAAACCAAAAAAACATATAATAAAAAGTTTCGATATTGTGCGTATTTGATACAACAGTGAGCTCTAGGTATGGGAGATAAACCTTTTGGGTAATGAATCGACGAGTTTGGTTGATATGTTTGTTGATTGAGTGACATGACGCAAGAACTGTGTGAAGTCCAACAGGCATCTCCTAATACAACATTATGGTAAATAGCTTCTTTCCCCTCTACTGCCACTTACTATATCAACATGTCACAAAAATATTTTATTCCCATACATACCTACTTGCATAGATAAACAGTTATAAATACATAGGTAATTTATATTATTTGTACATTGCACAAGTGATTTATGTACCATTTTGAATATATTTACAAATAAACACAACATTTCAACCTTCACCCTCTATACACAATATTTTAATTACTAATTAAAATATATTCTACTTAAATTAAAATAATCAGGGCTGTAAAAAGCTTTTCTATATCTAAATATTATTTTGATATTAAACATTACCAACATGGCACCAGTTAAATATAACTGGTGCCATGTAGGTGAAGCTTAATAACATTAAACATATTTTAAACCCAATTCATCATTATTTTGAGGTGATAAAACTGAATTCCAAAATATGAATTAGTTACCTCAACAATGTAGCTTGGTTTAGGTACACAAGTACTGTTTTAAAAATAATTTTAAATCTTGTGTATTTCATCCTAAAGAATAATCTATTTATATACATATTTCCATTTGGTATATGAATACTGCCCTGAAATAATCTGTTTTACTTAGCTTTGTTTTGCTTGTCTGTAAGGCATATTGGTAGGTAGCCAAACCTTTTTTTTTTTTAACAATAAACAATATATGTACAATAAACATAATAATGTATGTATTCGAATAACGACTGTTTGGGGTTCCATTAAATCAGCTCATTATTATTTTGACACACTAACTGATTGAGCCAATGCATAGCAATAATAGTACACTCTTTAAATTAACACATTTGTAAAAGATATTTTATTTATGTTTATTTTTTACTTTCATAGACGGTGTATTATAATTAAAAAGCAATTCTTAAATACAAAGAAACTATAATCAAGTCTAGATCTTACAGTTTACTACACAAGCACATACAAAAAATATTGTACTCCAATTTTTTTGTGGATGCGGATCTTCATACGTACATAAGGTTTAACAATAACATTAGTCAACAATCTTTCATCAGACTACATTTAGGCTCGCGTCAAATGCGAGTTTGAGGGAGCCTGTGCTCCCAAACAACATTCAGTGCTAAAACTATTGAAGAAATATTATTGGAATTGTACAATTTTACCAAACTAACCAAGCAACAGTATAACCCACACTTGATGGTCACTATAAGGGAGCAGCTGCAAAAGTGGTCTATCAAAACTTATCAAGTTGTGAGACAAAGTTTTCAATACATTTTGGGCTGTATTTTGTGACAGAAAATTCTATATGAATAAATACAATTCCGCCTGTTGCCATAATTCTTCTCTAATTACTCAGGGATGACGATCTTGGAACTGAGATTGTATTGTTTTAAATGTAAGTTCACACAGTCAATTAATTGCGTATTTAGCATTAATTATAACTTGTATGAAACAAGTATTAAACTAAATTCAGAACTTCCAAAGCAATTTAAGTAATGATAAGTTGAGATAGAAACCAATGCTCCCTAGAAAGGTGTTCGCTGACACCAAGTATTTTATCGTCGCTATTTTTTTTTATGTCAAGAGACAGAACTTCAAGACATAGTCAAAACAGATGGGTAGAAAGTCGTCCAACGTCCAAACAGTCCAACGACAGTATAAGCATAAAAAACTCACCGGAACGTGTGTAGATGTATGTCTACTGCTGTACACACTGTGAAGCTGCAGATTCAGAAATTGATTCAGAGTTTTCTGGGGCGCGTGAGACGACGTTTTTTGCGGTCGGGCGTGCCGTTGGTCTGGTCGGCCGATGCCCGGCGGTTGGTCGGTGGAGTTGACGCCGAGCCTTCCCCGCCAGAGTCAGTTTTGTACTCCCCTTTAGACTTTTCCGCTTTCGTTTCCTTTTTAGACTTTTCAACTTTAGTCTCTTCAGTTTTCGATTCTGATTTGGGCTTGTCTGGTTTGTTGAATTTAGTTTCAAGTTTGGTGTCGGTCTTGGCTTTAGGCTCGGGCTTGCTTTCTGCGCGAGGAAGCTCCTTGGCGTTCTCGGGTACCGTTGGTGGGGCCAACTCCGCACTGCCAGCCGCTTCACTCACCGAATAGTCACCACTGGTGCTGGCATCCCACTATAATCATTTTTATTGAATTAACCTCTAAAATGTCAGGAGTTTAGACACAAACGATTTTCTATTGTTCCTCGACTCGATGGAATCTATCATTTTTAACCTCTAGAAACCCAATTCTAGGGGTTAAGAATGATACGTCGTCGTATTTTATCATGATATTAATTATTATATTCATGTCTACATTGTAGAACATTATTCTTATTCTGTTCTTGTTTAAGTATGTAGTTGTTTTTTCCATACCTGGGCCAAAGAAGAAGGCGACATCCGTAGCGAAGCACCACACTCGGCGCATAGTGGAGGCACGGCCGGCGATCGCGACCGCCAGTATTGCAACTCCGTTTTACACTTGTTCAACTCCTGAAAACAACATTACCTATTTAGCAGAAGAAGAAAATCACCAAATTCTAATAGGAGTATTGTTAAATTTTTGTTTTACTTGTAAATCTAAAAAAAGCAAACAAATTCGGAAGTATCCGAGTGGTTCTTTTTACTTTAATAAATTGTATTTTACCTGCAACAAAGTCTGAAATTTCCGGCTAGTCTCTTCATTCTTCTTATCATAATCTTCAAGGCGGTTCGCATACTCCAGCGTCTGCTTCTGCTGCTCAGCTATTTGCTTCTGTTGTTCCGCAATCTGCTTCTGTTGAAGGGCGGTCTTGCGTTTGCAGCTGCGCAGATCACTTCGGAGCGCCGATAGTTGGTCGTTGTACCTGACAAATTAGGAATATTCACAACTGGAGTATAAAAATACTCTTGAGCGAAAAATTTAGGATTTCTTAGTTGTACACTTGCCGCCTAATTCCATTTAAAATATAAAAGAATGGGTGCAATCCAGGGTACCTATGGTTAATCACTATATCATAATGTAAAAGCAATGTCGCCCTTCCTCCGCGCTTCTTAATCTCAGAAAATACAAAAATAAATAAATTGTGTAAATATGTATATATTTTTTCATACAAATGACAGGTTTGGGATCTTAACGAAAATCCAGGGCTTTCCAGCATGATGCGATGCACCATGCCACTATAAGATTTTTGTACATCTAGTGAAGACACTTTTTTGTGTTCCCTTGTAATAGACTGAAACTTCAAAGGCTCAAATCTTGATGAAGTAGCGTAGCATCAGAAGTCGGTCCCAAACTACTCCTTATGTAGTGCAGAAAAAATAAGGCGCTACAGACGTAGTCGACTGACTGACGCCGTTCAAAGCTTTGTAATAATTTATTTTTTATCGTTATGTGTTTCATAGTTATTCTGTTTGTCTGTACCTGTCTATTCTGTTTATTTTTTTGTGTGTATCTCAAATAAATGTATTTTCTTTTTTTCTTTCTTTTTTAAAAAACAAAAGCAAAACGTTATCCTCTACTGTAAGCCGAAGCCTATGATTTTATAGTATATTGTTATACAAAGTTTTTTTTTCGAATGGACTAAATGCTGGTAATCGTCTGACGATTCTTACAGCGCTACCGAGCAATGGCGAGCGCGGAAGGTGCTCAACCGGTAAAGTTAGGTTGGAGCAACAAACGCAAGGGCACCGCTATGGTACGACCTCGGCTTGGGCTGTTGCCAGGGTGAGGTTTTAAATCTAGTTTAGGCCCCGAGTGGGCGAGCGCTAAGAGACGTCTTCGATCCCGCCGGCGGGGTCGGTGAATCTGTAGTGTTTGCTCTGTCCGAATTAGATGACTCGATCGCTTCCGCGTTAGCGGTTGCAATCTCATCATCGGGATAACCAAGGATATGCCTTGGCCTTGGCTAAATCGAAAATAGAAACGTAAATACAAACCGAGTTATAATGGGTTTTTAGCGTCATTTGTACTGTACTTTTCACTACAATGCCGATGGCGAGAAAATAAAATAATGCAATACAACAATGCTTTACTTTTTGTAAATCTACCTATGTTCTGACAGTCAGAAAATAGGTAATTAAGGCCTAAATAAAAAATTAAAGAAATCGAAACAGATCGAGAAAACATGGAAATATCAATACTAAGGAATTACCTCAGCATCTATTCTATCTATTTTCATTTCAGTCACTCAGGACATAAGCTTAAACGAAACCGTTTTACAGAAATGCTACTTTGTTTGCAGTAACGGATAGATACATGTATGTATGAAAATAACATTCGCTTGATTGATGCATACACTAAACTATGTAATTTTCATAAATAATTTATCTTTCCGTAGGTAGTAATGACTTCTTTTCACAAAAAATTATGGTAAGTTATAGTAATTTTTACACACTTGCTACCTAAGTATATACTTACGCTGTGACAATAAATAAGCAACACGGCTTTGCTTACTTTTTCATCCCCTGCTTGATACGGTGTATCCGTTTCCTGAGCACCATATTGGATTGCGGCGGCGGCGGCGAAGGCGGCAGGCTCTCTTCCATGTACATGTTCAAATGTGAAGATACGCGCCTGTCGCCACTCGAATGCCTATCGCCGCCCGTCGCCTGCGCTGATGACGATTCGAAACCGCTTGGCGGAGGAGAATCCAAGCAGATGTAGGATTTACTGCTTTCACCAGCTGAAAAGTTAGAAATGCTTATTATTTATTTACATAGCTATACATTTACTGTATGAAGAGAACTTTTTAGGATCTAGCTGTCCAGCAAATATAAGGCATGCCTTACTGACTTTAGAATCTAGCCAATGGACAGTAAACAGGAAGATGAAATTATGAAAACTGGAATACTATTATGTACTGCATACTTACGTGAAAATGCAGCAGTAATATCAAAGAAATCTGTACCAAAATATGTAATTTCTGGCAAGTTTGGTTCTATGTGTTCCTTGAAGTATTCCATTGCCATTGTGGTGAGGTCAAACAGCTCATCAGTCACCTTGTAGGGCCTGGCTAGCTTAGTTGTGGTTTTTAAGTATGACAGAATACTGTATACTTCATCTAAGATCTACAAAAAAACTTGAATTGTATCATACACATCTCATAATCACTAGTGCGCAGCACTCCCTTAGAATTTGTACAATCAGATCCAATAAGAAAATATCTGATTGGAAATAAATAAAAAGCCACAATGACTTGTCGAAATTGCTATGTATGAAAATTTATTTCATTATACCTATCTATTATAAAATACCTACAACACACTTTCTCTAAACTAAAGGAAAAACTGTAAGATTACTATGATTATATGTATTAACATATAATCATGTTTATATCCCATGGGCAAATACCAGTTTTACATTTAATATGAACCTTACCTGCCTTTTGCTTTATCCACCCTGATAATCTTCTGAGCAAGCCCATGTTGCATGCTCAGAAGATTAGGGTACTCTTGATCTAGTTTATCACCAAATAATAAACTTAATTTATGTTTAGTGTAGTGTTAACGAAAAGAATGTGACAAACTGAGATAGTTACCTCTCCTGGGAAGAAACAGCAGTGTTTCCTCTCAATATGTTTGCCAAAAGTCATTTGCAAAAGACTCAACCGCATATGAAGGGTTTCAATGATATCACTCTCACAAGCCAAAGGGTGGCTCCTGCGAGCAGATTCTCTTCTTGGCATCTTAGCCTTGATAGATTGGAATCTATGCAACATCTGGTTTTGTAGGCGTTGAAATGTCAAATTCAAAACACCACTACATATTGTATTTAGTTGGCGGTTTACCTGTTGATGTAACATTAAGTAATTATTATTAAACATTCCAGTGTTTTAATCAACTGTATAAACTGTGTGGTTATAAGATTGTTTTAGCCAATTTTGTATTTGTACAATGAATACTCATACATTTGGGTTACCTCAGATAGCCTATGCCTGGGCCTTTGAGGTCAACGGGAAATACTTCATAAATATTGGTGGACTTTCTATTACAGCACTATCTAGCCCCAAACTAAGAACAGCTTGCAATATGGGAACCAGATAGCTGATATAATACAAACATACTTATTTTTAAATAAATACATACTTATTATATATTATTATAGCACCCAGACAGATAACAAACATCTATGTTCATCACACAAATGGCTGTTCTCGGTGGGGATATAACACACAGCAGAAGGCAGAGCTACTATCAACTGAACTGTGAGGGCTATCAATAGTAAGCCAAAATGATTAATATTAAATTTTGTCAATAAATCAACAATCACTAGAATAATGTGAAAATGTTAATGCCATTATTATTTATGTGAGTGAATTTATTTCAAATGGGTTTTAGGACTTTTCTGACACTAGAAGTAATTTGTAGTTGAACAATCAATGTTAACTTTGATTTACAAGTGGAATATTCAAGGTCATGAGAAAAAAACAAAAATGATTAAATGAAATGTATAAAATATGTAAATATATCTAAATTTGTTAGAGTTCTTAGAGCAACTGATTATGTTAATGCCTGCTATTGCAATAATTAATTCAAGAATAAAAAATAGTAACCATTCGTAGTTGAGAGACACTTTTGAACCCAACATATGAGAATATTTTCTCAATAACTTCTTCCGGCAAGTCCAGCATGTTGGTTGTGTAAGACTTCGGTGCGGGCGGCAAAGCAGCATATTTGGATGTGCTGGCATGTGGGGACGAGCCCCCCGGGAGAAGCGCACTAGAGTGCCGAGTCACGCGAGGCACCGCTGTTGGCTCAGAGTTCGAAGGCCCGGCGCCTTCAACGCCCCCACTGCCACCTCCGACGCTACTCATTTGCCTCGTTGACACCATCTTAGCCAGCTTAGTGATTTTATTTCTGAAATAAAAGTATACCTATTGTAGTTTTCCCAACTTCAACAATGATTACACAAAGTTACACAAAATATTAAAACGATTTATAATTTCTAACATAAAATAGATGTTTTATTGTCTTCTTCCCAAACATTATCAATGCCAATAGTACGTAATTTTCACTCATCAAAAATAAATTACTTTTGGAGAGCGCCGAGTGAATTCTAAAATGGTGGCCATGGATGGCTACTATGGCTAGGCTAGGACGGAACCTAATCACTTGCGAAAGTATTATTTCTAATAGATGAACACCTTATTACAATATATGTCCAAATTAATCACCTAATCAAGAGTTCATGCACATTTTTTATGAAATTAGTAGAAGAGTTTTCTCAAATGAAATAGCTAAACTGAAACGCAGTAGTTTCAAAAACGCTACGCTTTCACAAAAAAATATTTTTTTGTTGGTTGGGGAGTTGGAGAAGACCGAGCGCGGAACGAGATTGTAGAGTTGGTAGAATGAACGAATGATACATACAAAGACAAACATAGACAAGCAGACGAAATGATTGAAATGAACAAATTTAAAACTTTTTTACTTGATTACGACGACCGACCGAGGCGACACGACGGACGCGACGACAGCCCGGCACGTCGTGCAGCGAGGCTATTTTCTAAGAACAAGCAGTAGCAATACATACAGTATTAATAAGAGACGTTGCTTGTTGATAAAAAATCGGACAGAGGGCCAGTCGATTGAAGACTGATCCACATGTTTCTCTGCCGAAAATTCGATTCACTATTATAGCTTTTTGAACTGCATGACTAACGAGCACTTAAGGCAGCGAATAATAATAGCAGTGAGACTTGTTATTGTACTTCTGAGCCATGATTCATCTGAGTTCCTTAAAGAGTGACAAGTGGACTTATATCATCATTATCATCCATAGCCCGACTTTGCCCACTGCTGGGTATGGCCTCTGTTTCTATTCGCAACTGTTGAAGGTCTTATTTTTTTGAAGGGGTGAAAATGCCATCGCATTTCCATCTCGCCACGGTGATAGGCCCGTATTTACTTAACCGGGCCTGTGCTAGTCTCATCCAGCTTTTGCCCATAATGTTCGTCTTCTATACCTAATTCTAACAATCGTTCGTCCGTTTGTAACGTCCTGGCATTGTTGACACGCCAGAGTAGTTTTTTTGTGGCAGCTGGGCGACTTCCAGCGATTCTTCGCACCCTCTGCTCCACCAGAACCGTAACCATTGCCAGGCAGAGTCAGGACTAGCGGAGCTGATCGGGACCCAGGGTCGTGGTTTTTAATTAAGTGAGCGAAGAAAACGAAAAACTTACAGTTAACTTGGGCGATTTGGAATTTTATGTATGAATGTATGTATGCATGTTTGTCGGGCGATAACTTTAGAACCGTTCGTCGATCCGATTTGCATTAGAATTGGTAAGTAGATAGCTTGTACTTGAGAAATTTACTGGTAAGTATATGAGTTAAATCGGATGACGAGTAAGTTAAGGGGTTTTTAAGGGGGCAAAAATAAAAAATGTTACACAAAAATATCAAATTGCATGTCTTATATTCGAATCGAGCTTTGTTTGGACATTCCAAAAACATTTTTACTTTTTTCTAGGACGCTCTGTTTTTGAGATTACAACAAAAAAGTAAAATTATGTTAACCAACGATCCAAGAGCACCCAAGAGTTTCGTTGAAATCAAGGTTTTTCTACTGGTCGGTCAGCTCCTTTGCTTTTTCTTATTTTTTTTCTTGAAATAAATTATGAAGGTACTCAGTTCTCTTGGAAGTACAAACACAATGTTTGGACTTGCCTCTGACTACCAAATACTTACTTTAATTTTCGGACCCTTTGATCAGATCAGAAGACAAATGTATAATTTTTGAGATACTTACAATTGGTTACCCCAAGTAGGTAGAGGGTAGTCAGAGACCAAATATCGTGTTTGATCTATGTAAGGCTGGACATCACGAAATCTCAGTACGGGGCAAACCACTTGTTTAGCTCGTAACTTAAAGAATCTTTGATTAATTAAAAAAAACTAAACTAGAACTGTACCCCAAGTATGAGTTTTGCTCACCATATTTGGTTTTTCGTTTTACGTTTTTGTTCCGTGTTCATTGCGGGTTTTGTAAAGTTCCATATCGGTATCCCTATCGCGTCTTCATACAAAACCCGCAATGAACACGGAACAAAAACGGATCGTTTTTGCTCCGTGCTCATTGCGGGTTTTGTAAAGTTCCATATTGGTATCCCTATCGCGTCTTCATACAAAACCCAGAATGAACACTGTACAAAAAAGTAAAACCAAAAACCAAATATGGTAAGCAAAACTCATACTTGGGGTACTGAAGAAAATAAATAACAGAAGACGAGGAAGCATGTTGACTTTAGCTTGCCTGAAAGGGGCGTCATAAAAAAACATCAAAACTTATTGTCACAACCATTCAAGGTTGCCAGATTTTGGCACTGTTGCCAATTTGGAGTTTTGGTTTCAAAACTGGGGAAAAATCCATATTTTCTTTCATATCCTTAACAGATTTTTTTTTTTAAATAATAATCGTGTGTGCTTTTAAAGGAGCTGTTTCAGCAATATATGGAGCCGGGGTCGGGTCTGTGTACAGTTTATATAATTATCGCTTAGCAATATAGTAACTGTTATAACTGCATATTTGCTTTGTTTTTACTTCTTTTTCTTGCCCATCAAGATATTCTTGGTCAAAGAGAGCAACACAATTCAATAAAAATGGTGAACTGACATGCGTGGAATGTCATTTTGCAACAGTATCAATTCCAGTACCAGTGCCAAGTATGAGTTTTGTTTTTAGTTTTTACGTTACGTCAGGCGTCTTTTGTATCGAGACATTGTGAGTTTGTTTAAAAAGGTTCCGGTGTCACGAAAAACTAAATACGAAAAACGCGCACGCAATGAGGAGATTCTACGTGTCAGTTGAGGAGGCTGACTCAGAGCCACGTCCCATTGCCGCCGGGGTCCCTCAGGGTAGCTGTCTTTCACCTGCTCTGTACGCTCTCTACACAGACGACATCCCGACTCTGGAGGGCAGTCTCAGACCCGGGGAGAAGGATGTCACACTAGCACTCTTTGCGGACGACAGTGCTTTCTTCGCGTCCTCCATAAACCCCGACAATGCCGCCCGCCAGATGCAACGCCTGCTCGATCTCCTACCGGTATGGCTAGATAAGTGGCGAGTCGCGGTCAACGTTGGAAAGACAGCTGCGATTCTTGTCTCCCGCCGACGCACCGTGCTCTCCTCGCTCGAGTTGCGAGGCAAGGAAATAGAGTGGCAAACCGCCGTCCGATACTTAGGAATCGAAATCGACAGATCCCTGACAATGAGAGCTCAGGTCGAGCGCGCAATACGCCAAACGCGTGCTGCTCGAGCGATGCTACGACCCGTTTTATCGTCCAGACTTCCACTGAGGACCAAAGTTGGAGTCTACAAATCGTACATCCGCTCCCGGCTCACATATGCGGCGCCGGCATGGTACGGGTTGTGCTCGGCTACAAACCGAAAGAGACTCCAAGCACAACAAAATATCGCTCTACGAGTTTGCACAGGAGCGGGAAGATACGTCAGGAACGACGTCATCGCTCGCGACGTGCAGATATCCAGCGTTGAGGAGACTGTGGTAATGCTGGCGCGGCGAATGTTCGACTGCGCCGACAATTGCCACCACGCTCATCTCAACGCCATTGCTCCGCTGCACACGCGACCTCCTGACTCTCGGACTCCCTGGCGGCCACTGCCCCGCGAGCTCCTGGGCACACCCGACTCCTCGTGAGACAAGAAGAGGCCAACCTACAAACCTCCGCTGGTCATAAAGGCCATCGAAAAGCCACTGAAAGGCCAACCGTGAGGATGGCGCTCGTGGCAAAGCCAAACGACTCGTGAGCAGTAACTCACGAAGTTGACGCCAGAAAAATGAACTTCGGTTCGATTCTAACCGCATTTCCCAAACCAAGATGGTTGAATGAGGAAGTGTCGACGACTCGATTGATGATGGCACGCAATGATAGCAACAACAAAAACATAAAACTGTCAAAGCAATGCAAAATTCAATGCGTCATGTCAAACGTTCGTCAATTTTTCTATGTGGTGTACATAGACCAGACCCACAATAAAAAAGGTCCTTTTTTGTGTTCTTATTCTTCCTATTCCTATTTATATTAATAAATTAAATAAGTCTGGACATATTGTATGCTCCGCTAAACTGAAATCCTCAATTTAACCTTGTATACAGAACCTATCATTAAAAAGTACCTAAAAAAATACTACAAAAGAAAATGTTTCGTATGTTTCTAACTACAAAACTTGCTTTGACTTAAATATTATTTTCCCCAAAATTATTTAAACTTGGGGTACAGTATTCACAAGTTTGTTGCTTAGAGTAAAGTTCAACGTTTTTTACTATAAAGTACTAATAGAGATAAAATTGTAAAAATTTGACATATACAACTAAAATTATATTCTTTTAAAACAAATTAAAAAAAAATAGGGGAAAATAATTAAGACTTTGGGGGAATTTTAAAATTCTATCTGGCAACAAAATTTGTTTTCCGAATTGGGTCCGGTTAATTTACGACCAAGTATTACACAGCCCGAAAATGTACAACCCGGAAAGCACAGCCTGGAAAGCACGGCCCGGATTCCATGTACAAAATGTACATGAAATCCGGGCCGTGTTTTCCAGGCTGTGCTTTCCCAGCACAGTCGGGATTGTACAGCCAGGATTGGTCGAAAGCCTATGCTCTGTTTAGATGCACTACACAGTAAGTATAGGCAAGTAGCACAGATTAAAAATTATATAAAATAAGAGAATTATTCAGAGATTAATGTTAGAAAAAAATAAAATTCTGGCACTTCGGCGGCCGCTGCCGCGGCACGCTCGCTTTGCTCGCTCGCCTCGTGCGTAATTTATATGTTTTAACATAACCTAACCAATCCGAATCGGATCAACAAGTGAGTGAGTAAGTAATTGACGAGTGTAAACAAAGCCTAAGTTTTGGCATCAAAATTTTGGCTGCGTTTTATCGGGTCGTGCTTTCCAAAGGTGTGCTGAATTTGTACGGCTTGGAATGTACAGCCTTGGATTACACAGCCATGGATTTCGCGACCAAATTGTACATCAATTCCGGGCTGTGTTTTCCTCGGCTGTACAATCCTTGGTTGTACATTATTGGCACCCTCCGAATTTACATTTACTTTTCTTTGTTGTTTTCGTTTTGTTCGTCGTAACGTAAATACAATATTTCTTTTTTCTATGGACTCGCACAAGTTCACAACATATTCGCATTGTGCGTACAGTGGTTAGAAAATCTAACTTTTACACTCGCGTACACCGAACTTACCTACTAGTATTTCTACCATGAATATACTTGCTGTATTTCATCCAATTCTATAATGATGACCAAGAAGTGTACCTAGTGGCAATAAAACACAAACTGAGTTTTTTTACATCTAATCAGAAAATGTATCCCCGATGTGGAAGTAGTGGTTCAATACACAATATCCATCAAACTCCGTCGTCATCAAATCACAACTCAGGTGAGATTTAAAAAAAATCAAGCAGTATCTTCTATTTTATCTTAGCTTTCGACACTTACACGAATATCTAGTGATATAATAGAATAATAATAACTTTATTGAGGACAGAATGGAAAAAGTTATAAACGTAAATGTACAGAATGCTATATAAAACCCCAGACTATAACAATGCGCTTCATATTATTTATTTATTAATTAATAGACGAGCAGCTGGCGCTGATGTGTCTATATCGCAGTGTTGGAATTGTTGTTATGTATGATTAATTTTTTTGAGCATGGATTGGTTTGTTCGAAGCCAGTTGTCGAGCTTGTTTTTAAAGACATTGCCAGTAGGAGCAGTAACTACGTCTTCTGATAGGGCATTCCAGTTGTTAACCACTCTGTTGCTGTAGAAGTGGTAAGAGGCATGTAAGATGGCTGGGTCGCGTGATAATTTAAGGTGGTGTCCACGTGAAGGTCTTTGATCCTCTTTAGAATGTTTTGTATATTTGGTAGGTATTACAGGTCTTAGTGTAGTTTTGAATCCGCAATCAGTTGGTGGCCTCAAATCCGAACTGGTGGTCTGGTATGGAAACTGTACTTTAACAGTTTTACAAAGAGCTTTACCCCTAAAAACAAAAGAGATAAAATGTAGAAAGAGTTCTGGCATCTTAAAATATACATAATTACTCCAAGGTTTTTTTTTTAAATATGAATCAGAGGTATTAAAGCTTCATCATAACATTTCCAGATGATGAAGATGATAGCGGAGACAACAAGGCCTCAGCTTTGAGCTTCAAAGAGAGGCGAAGGGAAGCTCACACACAGGTATATTTCTTTATTCTTACCTCAG
Organism: Chloroclysta siterata; assembly: GCA_932294275.1. Classification (NCBI taxonomy): domain Eukaryota; kingdom Metazoa; phylum Arthropoda; class Insecta; order Lepidoptera; family Geometridae; genus Chloroclysta; species Chloroclysta siterata. The sequence continues at coordinate 15,723,939 of OW028595.1, read as the reverse complement.
TCAAGAATCAGTTGTTTGCAACTGCAACTCTTGCAACAACAACAACTTGCAACTCAGTCAGTTGTTGATGTTGAAAGTACCTAGACATTACTGCCAAATCCTATGGTCAAGAAATTCAAGATGGAACTTGGAATAAAATGGAGTATTAAACAGTATTTTTTTAAGAAAATTCTTTAATTCAGGCAGAACAGAAGAGACGAGATGCAATCAAGAAGGGATATGATTCCCTTCAAGAGCTGGTGCCAACTTGCCAGCAAACTGATGCTTCAGGATACAAGCCGAGTAAAGCAGCTGTAAGTAATAACAACTACAAAATTTGATTTACTTAATTCAATTTCTATAACCCTTACCAAATAAAAGGCTTATACTTAGTTACATTTCAGACTAAAATTACTCCAGTCTGATCTTTGTAAGCTAATTGTATTTTATTATCTCTTATCTATGTTATAGGTATAACGTAGGGGTGACAGTTTATCTTGTTTTCCGACCTTGATATTTAATGCTGATAAGTCTAGTCAATGGATAGACAATTTTGATGTTTTGGCTTAAAATGCCTTGGTACCAAGAGATCTGAGGGTATATCTAGTATCTACCGTATCTGGGGATCAAAGTCAGCTGTTTCAGGTTTTTTTTTAAACTTCTCTGTGTTTTTTAAACTGTGCCTGTGTTCTAGGTTTTTTTACTTAAAAGCACAGAACACAGAAATTACACCAAATATCAGAAAATATATATTCTATGCTAAAAACATTACTTTATTGTGCACTTTGAAATTTTTCGATAAGATAAATCCATTGGTGCACGATCGGATTCCAACCTTACGGAAGGCGGGGTCACTCCCACTAGATCACCAGTGCTTTATTGATGGTATAAATGCAAAATAACAAAAATTATGCCATCACTTATGGAGTATAAATCCAGATTGAGTAACATACTGATATAGTTTAAAATCTTGCTGTAAAATCAGATGGTTCTCTTCCAGGTGCTTCAAAAGTCGATAGACTACATTCAATACCTGCTGCAACAACGTCGTAGACAGGAAGACGAGCGGAACGCTCTCAGGAAGGATGTGGTGGCGCTCCGGATTATGCAGGCGAACTACGAGCAGATAGTGAAGGCACAGCATTCCGTGCCCGGGATGAACGAGCAGCGGCTCACCGACCAGGACAAGTTCCAAGTTGTAAGTACTTAGGACCTTATTTTTTTAAGAGTAGTAGAGCTCTTTGTGATGGGCTCGTCCGGGGAAGTACTACCACCACACCTTTTTCTGCCGCCAAGCAGCGTTGCTGTGTTTCGGTTTGAAGAGTGTGGTTGCCGGTGTTATTACAGGCACATGAGGCTTAACATCTGTATGCCTCAAGTTGATGGACGCAGGGCAGTGCAACGTGGGGCACGTTCCTATCGTGCGTGGCTGGCGAGGCAATGCTTTGTTATAGGTAGATAGATAGATAGATAGATAGAAATCGTCAGTGCTTTGCTTAAAGATAACAACTCAAAACTAAATATTATTCCAGTTCCAGGGTATAATGGACAAGCTGTTCGAATCCTTCGAATCGGTGCCAGTGCGCGACTTCGCTGAGTTCTCAGCCGGCGTTTTCAACTGGCTCGAGGAGTACTGCAAACCTCAGTCTCTGCGGACAATGGTCCACGGCGTGCTGAGAGAACAGAATTACACACCTTAAGGTAGACTTTCTATACCTACAGTCGTTCTCCCAACGGGGAATACCCACCTAACGATCACACACATTTTATGTCCCGAGTATCTATTTTAACTTTTGACAACTTGTTGTTTCGAACTTCGGCTTTCGTTTTCTGTTTTTTTTTTATTTTCCACACAACACTATCTAGTCCCAAACTAAGCCAAAGCTTGTAAAATGGGATCCAAATAGCTGATATAAAACATTTTTTTTGTAAATGCATACTTCACTACATAGTATAAAACAAAGCCGCTTTCTCTGTCCCTATATCCCTATGAATGCTTAAATCTTTAAAACTACGCAACTGATTTTGATGCGGTTTTTTTTTATAGAAAGATTGATTCAAGAAGAAGGTTTATATGCATAATACAAGCTTAATCTCTTAGGGATAGCCCACAATAACCGTGCGAAGCCGGGGCGGGTCGCTAGTATAATATATAATAGCATCCAGACAGAGAACAAACACCTATATTTACCACACAAATGTTTGTTCTCGGTGGGAACCTACAGCGCAGAAGGCAGAGCTATTACCAACTGAGCTGTGAAGGCTGTCAATTTTCGGATCAACTTTTGGATTTATTTTTCCAGTGGGTAAGAAATTCGTATATCGGGCGTGAAAAAAACATAAGTTCTCAGCAAGCCCGATATAGACGCTTATCGCATTTGCTTACAAAAACCGCTGGAAAACGAAATCCGAATCACGGAATAAGAAATTCGAAAAACAAGTTATGAAAGTCGGAAAAGATGCTCTGAACATTAAGGTCATTTATTTCGATCAGTGATTGATAGTATCGTAAATATTTGATAGTTTTATTTGAGCACAGTTGCCTGCTTACACTCTGTGGTCAGAGTAAAAAGTAGTACTATCTATGTACCTGCACCAAAATGGTCACACCTCATAATTATTGTTCAAAAAAATATTTTGTTTTCGCGTCTTGTAGATCTGTTATTGCTTAAGGCCTGATTTCACCATGCTCTGTTAGATTAACAAAGCATTAAAGGGCCGTTAAATATGTCAAAATGTACGCGTTTGACATCTAAGGTTAGATTTAACGGCCTGTTAATCCTTGATTAGTAACTAACAGAGTATGGTGAAACTGGCCCTTAGTATCATGGCTGATAGATCTATTAGATGTGAAAACATTAGTAAAAACATTATCTATCATACTTTAATTAAAATTAATAACATCATTTAAAAATTATATATATATCTTAGTGTAGTGTAGGCGACTGTACCAAGTAACACAGTGAAAACTCGGAATGTTAAAACAGCTTTGCAACTCCAGCGACGAACCAATTATTATTGCAAAGATAATTTAAATATGACGATGACTTTCGTTTGACAATTTATCTCTCCTCAGGCGTGTTCCGCAAACAGAAAGAGTAGTAGAGCTCTTTGGGCTCGTCCGGGGAAGTACTACCACCACGCCATTTTCTGCCGCCAAGCAGCGTTGCTGTGTTTCGGTTTGAAGAGTGTGGTTGCCGGTGTAATTACAGGCACATGAGGCTTAACATCTGTATGTCTCATGTTGATGGATGCAGGGCAGTGCATCGTAGGGCACGTTACTATCGTGCGTGACTTGCGAGGCAATGCTTTTTTATAGGTGATAGTTACCACTTAACATCAGGTGGGCCATCTGCTTGTTCCATCAGCAAGTTGTATAAAAAAAAGTGGAGCTTTTCTAGAGCCCCTAATTAGAACTTATTACTCAGTAACTTATAATGTTCGTCTTGCTGTTCTATAAATATAAAGTAGATTTAAAATTATATTCACCGTAGATTTAAACATATCATAAACCTGTGGGCCTATATTTAAGGATTTTAAAATCTTATTGATTTAATGATGTCGAAAGGGTTTGTTCTATTAGTTTCATGGAAAACCCACAAACAATTAAAAAAAAAAAAAAAACAATTATTGTTACATGGATATTGTGTAAATCGGCAAATTATTAGTTTTATAAATAAAAAAGTGTTGATTATTATGTATGTATTGATGCAACTATATTTTTATACAAATAGATTATATTTTTGTTTTTAATAACCTAAGTCTAAAAAATACACGACTTGAAAGAATAATGCCATAAAGTATCAAACAATTATGTCAATTACTAATGTTACATGAAAAAAACACGTTATATAGTATATAAGTCAAAACTTTTTAATCGTTGGTTGAGGATTCCACATAAGATTATAAATATCTATACCCTATGTGTTAATATAATTACATCATGCAAAAAAATGACACAATTCTGTGAATTTACGGATATAATTATAAAATGTCCACGATTCCTAAAGATGTTAATATTTACAATAGTTTGTTGTGTAATTAAATAAAAAAAATATAGATTATTGGGTAGTTTAAGAAATATACTTATTACATCAAATGTAAAAATCACATGCAGTGTAAAGTGCCTTGGTAAAGTTTAAAATATATTTTCGTATTGTTACTGAAAACTGTTTTTTTTTTCTTTCCTGTAATAATAAGTAGGTAGGTAAGAACCGCCTGCCTTTCCTTTAACAGTCGTTAAATAGGGTATTTTAACCCTTAAATGAAAAGGTATAACATACAATTAGGTCTGAAAGAAAAATAATAATATAATAATATAATCTGGCGTATTAGTCCTGCCGAGCCTTAAAGTTATAGGTAGTAAACGTAGATCCACGCGAGACACAATACATTTTTTATTGTGTCTGGAATCCCACATGAGGTTTATTACAAATGGTTAAAATAATAAGGCGAAGACAAGAGCTAATGAAATAATACCTCTCGCTCGCACGTTTCGACATGTTGAAAGATATAACATCACTAATCCCATTTTCGGAAAATCGCACTCAACCAATTTGTGTGCACCTTCGATCAACAATCGAAGGTGCAATCCCATTAGTGATAAGACATTTTAATCGATACAAGTTTTCCTACCCAAAAGTTTGCTTTATTAGTTTTTGTATTTATGCAAACTTGGTATATAGGAAACATTGTATATAGGAAAACTTGTATCGATTAAAATGTCTTATCACTAAACACTAAACAAAATGGTTGATTGCGATTTTACGAAAATGCGTTTAGTGATTTTATATCTTTCAACATGTCGAAACGTGCGAGCGAGAGGTACATTAGCTCTTGTCTTCGCCTTTATAAATAAAAGAGTCTCACGAATGTACTATAAGCTCTAGACACGGTACATACACAGGTATCTAATTACTAAATAACTACATACTTAAGTTGGGTTCCATAATGATCGCTGAGGGCTCCTCTAGCTACAATGATCGATAAGATTTTCCTGTACAAATAATTGTGGACATTCCACGCAGCACTGTCTAGCCCCAAACTAAGTAAAGCTTGTATTTGTTCTATGAGGAAACTGACATAACACCTACCTACTTACATTATATCATTGTAAAGTCATACTTTTAACATAATAACACCCAGACCGAGAAAATACATCTATGTTCGTTACACAAATATTATTATTTTTATGTACACAATGCCAGTATTCTCAAACGGTGAAGAAAAACATCGTGAGGAAACAGGCATATCGTAGAACCTAAAAAGTTCTATAACATGTGTCAAGTGCTCGAAAGGAGCCTCTTGATACTTAAAATTTTAGAAAGAAACTTTGAAGAGATCACGAACTCAATTCCCCGATCAAATTATGTAAAACACCGTCCTTTTGAGTTTGATTTATGCCCTACTAGCTAACACGCTTCGGCTACGAACGCCTTAAAATACACCAACCCCATATTTGTAAAATTTACTTCAATTTAAACATTACTTAAAATTCGCCCGGTCACTGTTTATTATACACATTGGTAAGAGATGGTAATAGTTTGAGGGGCTGACGATCGCTTGGCTCTCTCGATTTTTCATTTTCTATATTCCAGTGATTTGATATCTTCAAAAATGTTGAAATATGCGAGCGAGAAATTGTTTGAAGGATATTTGCATCTAAGTGTTGACAATTTTTTTTTGTAATTCCCATTTTAAAATCTGAAATTCAAGGAAACCAGAATAAAATTCGTTCAATACCTACGACACCGAGAGTTTGTTTTATACATACCTACTATGTAGTGATTTATAGTATCGTGTTATAAACAAAACATAGGTACATGCCTTCTTTAAAGTTATGCTAGTAGAGACATCTAAATCAACTGCCTTTAAGGCTTGTTCAGGCGATCGACATCGATATCCGAGATCCTAGTATGACGCGTTATGCAAATATATTCATTGCTTTGATACACTTCGTTCAAATGCGATTCTAAAATGGTATTAGCGAATCTTTTTGATTGAATGAGACAAAACGAGTACTACACCTAATTCTAGTTTAGTTAAATAGATAAATTAGTCAAAACAAGCTCGTCCTTAAGATAAGATAATGTTTATTTAAAAAAAAACTACTTTTTCATATCTAGTCCACTGGGTATTATTGAGCTTTCATTCTTGTTACACGCAATTGTCCTAGTGAGTTGGTGGGTTATTTAAGCAGCACGTACATACATTCTAAAAGGATAATAGGTGCTGTACGAGCCTACTCCATTAAAATCATGTTCCAAGCACTATAGCTTCATGGAAATTGTGGTATCACGGGTATGCATAAAACTATCATAACATGACAGCAGTCACGTTACGAGCTACGCTCGTTCGTTTTTCGTCTGTTGCTTCGTCGGATGACGTGGCGTCAATCAGCACAGTCCTTTCAGCACACAGACGTAGCTCATCAGTACAAAGAATAACTCGCATTTGGCACATGTTCCGAGCTTTACTTGCTCGCTCTTTGTCTGTTTCGATGGTGACGTGACGTCAGCCATCACAGTCTTTTCAGCACACATGAGTAGAAAGATTAATTTGCAGTAGTTAGCCCATGTTCCAAGCTACACTCGTTCGCTTTCCGTCTGTTGCGATAGTAACGTGACGTCACCCATCGGGTAGCTTTCGTTCCTTCTGCATGCAACGTTCTTAGCGCGCTCTCTCGGAGTGCCACAGCAGAGTCTCTTTAACACACATGCGTAGCACATGAGTAGAGAGAACATGAGCAGAAGGCCCACTATGACGGTGACGACGAGGAGAACTCTCAGCTCGCCGTTGGTTTCCACGGCAGCTCCACCGGAGTTGCGTCCCATTGCAGATTAGTTTGACGTCACCTGGAAACAAGATACGTTTTAGAAATCATGTATAGTAAGTCAGTACGGGAGAAGGTTGTGCGGTCCTGTGATTTGCCGGTCTATTCTAGCTAACATCGAGTTAATCCTTTATCAGCGCGGTGATTGCTTGGCGTAGCTGCTACGCCGTAGCAGCTACGCCCTTATTAAGTAATGTAAAAGTGAAAATATTATAGTTCTGTTTTTGTACTTCTGCTTTGACTGTAAGTTTTCGACTCTCGCTGAAAAAGCTGAACTTAGAAATAACTGAATAGTATTCAATCAGTCAATTTTGTATCAGGTATTAACGTATCAAAACAAAATTGTTTTTGACGTTGTAAAAATTACCGTTTTACTAAGTACCTAAAAAATCAACGAAAGAAGCAAAAAAATTCTAAGTGAGATACCAACTCACGGGTAAACGTCAATTTCTTTGTGATTCGAGATGGCATATGTGGAATCAAAACCACTCAAAGCACAACAAAGAAAAAAAGCGAAGTAGACAAAAAATGATGCGGCGTGAAACCGTATAATAAAAAGCGTATGAATTTTTGTATTATCTTGATACGACATAAGAGCCAATAAATCCACTGTGAAAGGCTCAGATTGGTCTGGATTTATGACCACAATAGTAAAATAACCGGGTCAGCTTATTGGAGCGTTAGGTTACCTTCACTTTCACTTATTCTTCTTTAATTTTATAACTTTTGTAAATTGTACAGTCAGTGACAAAAAAATATAAATAAATATTGATAGACATTTCACACAACGCCATAGCTGAATGGGGTAACTAATTTGGTAAGTATATTTTCCTTATTAATATACAGTTAATTGTAGTACCACTGTATTCCCAAACACTGTATTTTTAATTCGACTTATTCGACGAATATTTAAATGCTTATATTTCAGTTCAAAAGATTTCAGTTCATCATATTTTTTTGTAAGAATCGAACCTACTGCTCAAACATGGACCTGAACTGTACTCAAATATTTATTAAATACATTTTTGATAAAAGATAAAACTATAATAGAGGTAGATACTATAAAAAAGTTACGATGGGCTAGCTGGAGCGGCTGAAGTTTCCAAAGCTTCCAAATGCTCCTGTCCTTGAAGCAATTAGTAAGTAGTTAAAACCTGTGACCTACTACGAAATATCTAATTAATGAACGTAAGTTCATTAATTAGATGCCACAACACAAATACATTATATTGTATAGTTTATAATGTCATTAGGGATATAACCTATCTCTACCAACCTAAATAATATTATTGTAGGAAACGGGGAAAACTCCCTTATGTGACAAGGAACGCAGTATTTACCCTATTTACCCTTAGCAAGCGATGAGAAACAAACAAAATATAGAAACGAGTCGCAAACATGTTCAATTGAACATTTAATTAAACATACAAATCATAGTCTGAATCTGTCCAATCATGTTTTTTACCTCTGCGCGGAGTGGGTATTTACCTACCTATACTACTAGTATTCTCTTATCTGTGCCTATACTTATCATTTTCATAACATTTCATGTTAAGTAATTTATCAGTATTTTTTTCATTTAAAATTAATGACCTATTTATGTAAAGTTTCTGGGCTACGTCCGTTCTACAGCAATAAAAGCGATATTTAGCTAAATTTGTTAGCGAAAATAAATACCACATCAAATACCCTCAATAGCGCTATCTGGACCGCTTAGAGCCAAATAACCGGTTTCTGAAAGCTCGATCAAAACTAATCGGATGTCAAGTCACTCGCCATTTCAGCTATTATATCGAATTAGATAGAGATAGCAAGTGACTTGATATGCGATTAGTTTTGATCGGGCTTTCAGAAACCGGCCGTAGGTCTTTCATGGTGCAAGTATTTGGCACAAGGGGCACACTAGCAGGGCACAGTAGGGGGCACTAGTTTAGTATGGACTAGGTTGTTAGGTGGAGGACAGTCATAGTACACATTCACTTAGGCTAGGATTCCTGAATCCCGGTTTGTACATATTGTCTCTGCAGCGGCCAATCTGAACGCGAAGTCGATTCAGCCACTTCCACTCCGACTACTCGCCGTACAAAGTCACAAAGATAGTCGCTGGAACATCTTATAATTCACACAACAACCAAGCAATTACCAGCAAGACGGTAAGTGGTTTGATGGGCATCATCTACTAAAATGTTTGCGGTAAAAGCTAACCTTGAGTAGTGAAGCCATCCGTCAATACGTCGGGGCTTTATTTGTTTATACGTTACACGTCATCATGCAAAACAGTGCTGGCTATTCGTAGGCGTTCTATAAAAAGCTCTTGTTAGTAAATTAGCAAGCTTCTAGCACAATAAACATTTGAGCGGTAATACAAACGTGACCTAGCTGAGCTTAGGGGAATTTATTATCAATTAGAGGGATTAAAACAGTCGTAGGTTCTGTTAGGACATTCCATAACAACGCAGTAGGTAAGAAGACTTTTATTCTACCAAAGTGGCAAGCATATGACGGAAGATAATAGTTTAGTCTCATGCCCCCGGTTTAACTTGCTGATTATATGAAAGTCAGGCCTTTATTGTACTCTACCGTTTTAAGGCAGATTATCTGGCACTGTTGCGGTCTTACCGTGTTGTCAAAGGGTATTTATTTCATTGAATCACTATCTACTTCTAGTAGAGTAGCTGAATCTAGGCGCAAATTCCACGCGCCCAGGCCTAGAAGAACAGACAACAAACTTATGGCTTTGTCAAGATATATGATATTTTGTAGTAGAGTATTTTATGTAAAGTAAGTTTCTCTATCACCATTTTCTTTTAATCATCTATGAGTGATAAGCCTAGCAAGCATTTTTATCTTCATTTTCTTTTAATCATCTACGAGCGTTAAGTCTAGCAAGCTTAAGACCTAAACAATAGTAATTCCTTTCCTTGCTGACATTATGTTTGTACCTACATAAGACTGCTTGAAGGCAAAAAACCTGCCACTAGTTTTTACAATAATAGTTCTACCAACATTTTCCTTTAACATTTTTCTTTGGTCATGTTGACAGTAAACACCTTTAAATTATTTTTTATGTAAACTTCCTCCTTATAATAAATAATGCTAGGCCTACGTGCTACGGAAGACTCGTAGCGTTCGTAGCACTCGATGGTTCGATTTTCTCCAAAAGATTTTTATCAATGTTCCTCTTGGTTTCAAGACAAAGAAAGCATCGACAAGTCCTTACCTTTTTACTACCTACCTACATAGAGCACAAAGCCAAATTAATACCCGCCCGTAAATCAGTCGAGTGTATTCAGCGTAGGTAATTTGTTACACAAATATTTTGCTCTTCTCTCTGTACCTTTACATATATTCATAGCTTACTTAGAAAACTTTTCCTCTGAGTATGTTCTCTAATCAATGCTTATAAGACGCAAATAATGAGTTTAGATACAAGATAAACGAATAAAAATTTAGACATTTTTATGGTTGGTATAATAAGTTACAACTTATTTTATACCAGCACAAAAAAAACTTTTTTTTTTAATACAACTAACTGATGGAACAAGCAGATGGCCCACCTGACGTAAAGTGTTAACCATCACCTATGACAAAGCATTGCTTCGTAAATCACGCACGATATGAACGTGCCCTACGATGCACTGCCCTGCGTCCATCAACTTAAGACATACAGATGTTAAGCCTCATGTGCCTATAATTGTGCGCAAACCGGCAACCACACTCTTCAAACGGAAACACGGCAAAGCTGCTTGGCGCCAGGAAAAGGCGTGGTGGCTTCCCCGTGACTTCCCCGGACGAGCCCTTCACAAACAGCTCTACTACTCTTAGTTGTACTTCACGACTTCATTTAAATATTTTGGTCAGTCATATGTATATTTTTCCGATGCACTTAACTACACCAATCGGATAGTTGACATTTTCTATGATAATAATTATTATTCTTAAATTCGACGAGGATGTAATAAGTCTACTCAAAGTATGATCCCATAAATTTGAATAATTTTCTTTGATGAAGAAACTCTATGGACGCTGAACTAAAATCTGCTGTTCCGTATAATGATACCCACTTGGCTAAAATAAATAGAGCAACAAAAATTTCGTGCTCCGAGTTTTGTTCCATAGAAAAGGTGGTTTATATTAAGGGGCTGACAACTATCAAACAACTTCTCGCTCGCACGTTTCGACATGTTGAAAGATCTAAAATCACTAAGCTCATTTTTGAAAAATCGCAATCAACCATTTTGTGTGCAATCACATTGCACACAGTTTAGTAAAAATTTCATTTTGATCGATACAAGTTTGCTTATGTACGAAAACTAGTAAAGCAACTTTTGAGTAGGAAAACATGCATCGATCAAAATGAAATTTTTACTAAACACACATTTTGTGTGCAATGTGATTGCACACAAAATGGTTGATTGCGATTTTTCGAAAATGAGTTTAGAGATTTTAAATCTTTTAACAAGTTGAAACGTGCGAGCGAGAGTCACATTAGCTCTTGTCTTCGCCTTAATGGGTACATACTTCAAAGGATAGTCCTGTCGTACCACGAGGCCACAGACAAGGTTTCTGGAATAGTCCTATAACACTGTATAGCGGTTCTTCATTCCTTGAATCCGTTTTAATGATGACTATGCTAGACTTTGAAATGTTTTAGATTGGTAGATGTTTCAGTAAATGGTTTGCATGAACGATCTATTAAGTATGTGTTAGTGGAGCACTTAAAACTTTGATTGCGATCGCCTTCATTGCATCGTTTATTAAACAGATGGCTAGGTACTCCGTACTCTAGTTTAAAACGAGGTCACAGTAAGTACCTGCAATGACAACCTTAAAATATATAAATATTATTGTTTTTTTTTCACATTGACTTATATTTTGAGTGCTAGATACCTTACCTTATGGAATACTTCATATACTTTTTTGTAATTACATATCTTATTATTATTTTATTATTATTATTATGAGCACTCAGGGTCCCACAGGCCTCCCCCCATTCCTTCCATCCTGGGCTATGTTTGCCCAGTCCATCAGGAAAACATCCAGCTGGTCCCGCCATCTCCGCATTGGTCGGCCGCGTCGCCTTCTCACTGGGTCAGGATTCCAATCATTGGCTATCTTTGCCCACCTGGCATACGGAAGACATGACCAGCCCAATTCCACTTCAGCTTGGCGGCTTTCGAAGCTACGTCTGCGATTTGTGTCTGTGAGCGCAGTTCTGTGTTACGGATTTAATCCAGTCGCTTGACACCTAGAATACTGCGCTCCATCGCACGTTGGCAAACCTTGATTTTGGAATTTTGAAGTTGCGTTAATGACCAAGTTTGCACACCATAGGTTAAGACGAGGAGAATGTATGTGTCCATTAGCTTACTCTTTAGTGACAGTGGAAAATTACATATCTATTAGTATTTATTTCTGCGTCTGGTACTAATACCACATTCCATATACTGTTACTGTTTTCATACCATTTTTCGTAACTCGAAATTGGCCATCAGTACCCCTAGTCTGAGTTTTGTTTTTTGTATTTCGTTTATCGTAACGTCAGGCCTCCTCGAATCTCCATACCATGGAGGTTATGATACTTAGTCTAAGCTCCATACAAAAAGGTCTGACGTTACGAAAAACGAAATACGAAAACAGAAAAACAAAACTCGCAGACTTGGGGTACAGTACCTATAGGTACGTCTAATTTTATATTTGTATAGTGGCAATATTCAATCACCTTCCTAATGTAGGTATATCTACCCACTTAGCTCTTAAGTTTTACACAACTTAACAAAAAAAACTTATGCTATGACGACCTGATTCAGAATAAACGAATGTAACGGGTGGCGCAAACATAATGACCCTATTTGGTATAGCTACAACTTCTTTTCTATATAAAAAAAAAGATTTTTTACATGTATATTTGTGCCATGAAATTTCGTCGCATTAGGATTTGAAGATGATGTCTCATAAATGGTGACCTCCAGAGTTGATGCACTTTTGAGTCCTATTTATGACATTTTCAATAACTTGCCGTAACACTTCCTGCGATATGTTCCTTATTTCTTGATGAATGTTTTTATTTTCCTGTTCTTGGGTTACCTTGACTTAGGTTTATCCAATGTTGAGCTAGTTGCTTCGAGGCTTGTGGCAAAGCGTCGAATTGCGCGGCCAACCGGTGCCGGACGGTGGGGAAATCGTCGACGAAATTCACGTTGTTTTTATCACTGATGAATTATTCCGTAAAAACATTGACACGATTATTCCACGTTTTTGAGGAGTAAAACGGTCCATGTTTATTTTAAGTAAATTTTACATTTGTTGACTACACAATTCAAAGCCAAGAGATGTCATATATATTAAAAAAAGTAATTTTTATAGTGCCCGTTCTTTTGCGCCACCCGTTATAAGGGGATATCGAGCTTTTGCTCTGGGGTTTCTTTGATTTTCCTCTTTCGCTTCGCATATAGTCGCTTTCAACTTACTGGGTACGATTACAAAGATACAGTACAAGAGAATCCACAAGAAAATTTGTTTATTTAGGTTACTAGGAAAATAGGCGTGAAATTGAATCGTCGGGGATCAAATAAGTGCGTACGCCTACCTAAGAGACCTGCCGATGTTTAGGATTCCGTATTCAAAAGTACTAAAACTTCTGTCCGTCCGTTTGTTTGTTTGGTATACTTCTTCTTTTTCTTGTCGTATTACTAGTTTCTTTAGAAACCGTGTGGTGAAAGGGTTTTATTCTTTTACAATATATGTTTTATATTATAAACTAAACGTCGTCACTAGATCTTACCCGTATTTGTAATAGTTTTGGTAATATTCAGAAAAAATGTTACAGATTACCTACGTTAAACGATGAAACCGTGAAAGTAATTAGATAGATAGATATATAGATAACTCTTTATTGTTCACCACACAGAAACATAGTAGTTATAGCAAACAATAAGGTACAATGGACGACCTTATCGCTGAGAGCGATCTCTTCCAGGCAACCTTGGAGGGATAAAAACTAATCAGTATTGACGGCGGTGAAGGTTCTTACGGAATATATTATTTTTTATTGTTATTAACTAAGCATTAGTCTCAACTCCCACCTCCTTAACCAATGACCTCTACTATTTAATAAAGTACACAAAAGAAACAAACGAAAAACATAGGTACTTACAAAAGAGAATCTTACTAAAGTTTCAGTGGGTAGTAGTAAAGTTCTATGTGAAGGAACTCGTCTGGGAAATTACTACCACCGTCTATTCCTGTCGCCAGTAATGCATTGGTGGAAGTGCTGTGAGGTACTTAATGAGATATTTATAGGCTGAGGTAACCGATCAACACCAGGTAGGATATATAATTCTCTATGAGGAACATGCAGGTGTTATGTCGTCTATTCTTGTCATTAAAAACATCTTACTTTATTCTGCAGACTTTATTTCATAGTATGCTCTAAATCAGGGACAGGCAAACTTTCTTAATGGGCGGCCAGAAAGTTAAAGAAATTTCATAGGAGGGCCAGAATTATAAGAAAAATGCATTTTGTGTTACTTTGCGCCCCGCACCCGCGACCCGCAACATAATCATGAACTACGCGGCTAATCTAGCTGGCTCCTTTACCTATGCGTCTATTATTCTACCAAGTAGAATCTACTATGTATATACTTCTGGACCGTCAAAATATAATTGCCGCGGGCCATATACTATTCATGTCGAAGGATTGACGGCGGGCCGGACGGGCCGGACTGACCGTACTTTGCCCATCACTGCACTAAATGCAAATCAATTACCATAGAACTTCCTTCCGCGAAGTTTTATTGCCTGAATTCACCCTAACAACAGACATTTACAAACTTTGAAACAAGGGATGATTTTGATGTAAGCAACTTTACGTACTAGCTTCGACTTAACCTGATGTTAAGTTACCACTTAACATCAGGTGGGCCATCTGCTTGCATCACCTATAACAAAGCATTGTCTCGTAAGTCACGCACGATAGGAATGCCCTACGATGCACTGCCCTGCGTCCATCAACTTGAGGCATACAGATGTTCAGCCTAATGTGCCTGTAATTACACCAGCAACCACACTCTTCAAACCGAATTACAGCAACGCTGCTTGGCGGCAGAAAAAGGCGTGGTGGTAGTACTTCCCCGGACGAGCCCTTCACAAAGAGCTCTACTACTCTTAACTACGTAAGCTTTGCTACGTAAACATCAAAACTAGGATATATCCACAGAATATTACAGTACAGCGTGGTACATCTAAGGTGTGTGAGTGTGAGTACTTTGTCAGTGGAAATGAGAACGTGATTGTGGTAAAGCTCGTTATTGAAGTGAGCGCGGATCCACTTGGTGGAACTTCCCGTGGTTTGTTGTTTAAAGTCAAAGTCAAAGTCAAAATGTATTTATTCAATAACATCAAATGATCACTTTGAAACTTCTTAAAGCTAGGTGACTCTAGGTGCCAGTTCCACGCGACCAAAGCCTAGAGGAACAGGCAACAAACTTACGGCTTGGTTCCTACCGTTCTTTTGTATGATCCTTTTACAATGTAATAATATAATATATTAGTGAAGTTTAGTGAGGCGTAGGCATACAGAAAAAGGTAAACATAATCAAATTTATAAGACAGCACACGCTACGCCTCAAACTAATAATACCGGATAATAATTTACGGAATAGCTCTACATTGCTTGTCCATTAAATGCAACACATTTGCAAATATATGTCATTAAAACATTGGTTGGTACCTATAAAATTAAAATAGGTACAGGCGGCTGCACTAAAATTATTGTATGTTTGTGGCAGTGGCGGATTTACCAGCAGGCTTAGTTGGCTGGAGCCTATGGCGGCAAATTTTAGAGGGCGGCAAATTAGCTTTTTTTTTCTTATATATATATATAAAAGTAAAAAAAAGTAAAAAGTTATTTATTTTCTTTCACGATACATAACTAAATCTGTAACAAGTCGACCACAAGATAAATTTAATGATATAGCATTGTGAAAGACTGGTGCCTGATGTAGGTTCGTGAGAACCTGTATTACAGGTCACCAGGCCCCACTCAGCGGACACATTGGGTCTTGTTGTAATAAGACCTAAGTACAGAGGCATACAAGTATTTGTTAAAGAAGAATTAAAATTAAAAGCTTAAGGCTTAAATTAAAATTAATATTATGTACTAACCTAACTGATAAATAGCTTGCTACCTATTTGTATGCGCGTGTGTGTGTGTGAGGTTGTGTGTGTGGGGGGGGGAGGGAGAGAGAGGGTGCGTGCGTGTGTGGGAGAGAGTGTGTGTTCGAGGGTTTAGTGTGTGTGTGAGAGAGAGGGTGAGTATGTGCGTGTGATAAGTGTGTATGTGTGCAAGTGAACATGGGGTTATGCTAGGTCTATATTCTCCTAGCCTCTAGGACGTATATATATATCTATATCTTGTTTTTGGGTATATTTCTAAGCTAATAATTGAGCTTTTGGAAATTAACTGACACATCGATCCCCTAGTTCACAACTCACAACACAATCATACTATTAACGGGAAAAAGCTGGTGTAATGAGGACGATAATGCACAAATCATAAAGTTGCAATTTCATGGACAAAAAAATGTAGGTAATAAATATGATTGTAAACTAGGTAGGTATCGAATTGTAGAAGTCAGCAGAGGCAGCATGAATAGCCTACTGGCGGCAAATATGTAAATCCGCCACTAGTTTGAGGGGGACTCGTCTGGGAAGGTGCTACCACCATGCCTATCTCTGTCGCCAAGCAGCGTTGCTGTATTTCAGTTTGTAGGGTGTGGTAATCGGTGAAATTACAGACACAAGAGGCTTAAAACCTATCCTATCTCAAGTTGATGGACGCAATGTCGAGTGTGTGTGTCCTACGGCGCAATGGTTTTTTATACGTAATGGTTAGATACCACTTCACATCAGGTGGGCCATCAGCTTGTTACATTTTAGTAGAAACTAACAAGTGTTCAATTAACATCCAGTTACCAACTTCCAAACTGGTGTGACAGCGTTTAAAAAAAATTGCAAAAACAGCCGAATTCATCAACAGTATTTATGATTTTTGCGTTTTTGCAAGTATAAAACCGATGAGACTGTTCATATAAATATACATTTCAGAAAGATGAACATTATTAGGTAATATTTGAAACGTTTTTTACGCAGACTTTAATTAAAAACTTTTGATAGATACGAGTAGGTACAAGTACAATAGACAGTCTCGATAACATTTCGGACGTTCTTGTCCAAATAATCGTTTGTTTGAACTAGAACACGCTTGCTTGTTTGATAATCTCTCAAAGTAGGACAGAAGCTCCGACTTCTATGATTTTTACAAGCCGATTTTCTATTATTGAGCTGTTGGAAACTGAACAATTACATTATTTTCCGACTTGTGTGTTTTTGAAATTCGACTTGCATTAAACTCACTGACAATTTTTTTTCCTTTTTTTAATAGATCATGTGCGAATTACTTGATTGTATGTCATTAAAGCCTAAAAGTGTCTATTAAAATTGTGATATACGATCTTAATTGTTGTCCAAGTAATTGAATTTTTATCGTTGAAAAGGTTATTTCGTTCACATATTGACTAATTTAATATACCTTGGAAGTACCGACTTATATTACCGACGATATTAAAGAACCAAAACTTAATAGTTAGAACTATGTTTAAAAATATAAAGCAATACTGAATTTTCCTGATAGAAAATTGTTTGAGTTCGATGCAATAAAATGAATTTCAACCTAGGTACAAGGTAAACAAGAAGTTAGTCTGGGAAGATATCTGACCTGCTTATACTTTTTGAAGCGTACAATGCCTGGGCAAAAGCTTTGCAGCAATGCCAAAATTTTATTTGGTGCGATTTTAGTTGTCTTTATGCGCTAAATAAATAATAATATTGTTTTTGCTTGACTGCTGAGTCAATCAAAAACAATATTATTATTCACCTGGATGTATCATGACAGATATGATGTATCTGTCATGATGATACATGCAGGTTAAAAACTATTTATATTCACTTTTACTTTCAAAATTTTATTTGTTTATTATCTGGTTTATGTATTTTTGTGTAATTCACATGATGACGGCTACATTCAATGGGGGAAGCCCCTGGCTACTGAAACACAGTTTCTCAACTAGTTTGGGAGTCTATGGGTTTAAATATAATATTGCAACTTATTATGTCAATAAAAAAAATATTACTTTATTCAACATTATAATATAGTGAATAACTCAGATAAAAATAAAACAGTGAAAGAAATTACAGGCATTTGGTACAGACAGAACACATGACGAAATCCTTGTAACCTTAACTCGTTTAACATGTAACAGACGACATCCACTCCGGTGTCTGTTATAAACGACAAGTGAGATTTAAATTATTTTCATAAGATATGTATAAAATGGTAAAATTCAAAAAGTTAGGACAATTTTTCAGAAGCGGTGCCGGTTTCCTAAACCAATAAATGATTCAGCAGGATTCAGAAGTTGGGAGCGAGGAATGTTAAAAAAACTAGTGGAATCTCGTGCAATTTCGTTCGAAAGTTGAAGTTATTCTCAAACAATCTATGACACCCCTTTTCAACGAACTTGGAGTACAAAGTAACATTTATTAGTGAGCGCCTACAAAGCGCCTACAAGCGTCTACAAAGCGCCTACAAGCGTCTACAAAGCGCCTACAAGCGCCTCAAAGAGTGTGCCAAATAGACCTCTTGGTCCTGTACCTTCAAATGTGTTATTAATTCTTGTTTATAAATATAAAATAACACATAAGTGTTCCGTTTTTTTCAAAATAATTGGATAACAAAAATATATATTAGTAGGTATATGTTAAAAGCAGTTGAAACAGCTTCATATCGACGAAAGTGGACCGAGCGCTGGCTTCAATATTGACTGAAAAATATTTTCTCGCGAGCCAATTCCAATGGCGACTAGTGACGACCGCTAAGTTTTGCCGTTTATTGACATTCAATTTCCTCGAACTGGGAAACCAGAGTAGGTACATATACATTAATGGACAAGGGGCATAGAACTTGAATTATTACCTATTTCCCTTCCCTTTTATCTCAACCTTTGTTTTTCGCCTACGTTTTAGCACGAAAATATTTTTATCGCTCAGTTTTACTCTCATTGTTGGATTCGGACATTTTCCAATTGAGTAAGTATCAAAAATATTCCGACCCATTAGCCGCATGAGGAAAGGAAATCCTTTAAGTAAATGCTCGCCACGCTACTAGATGACCTTGTTTTACGTACGTGGTACATATTTATAACGATATTAATAATGGCTATTCCGTTATAATATTCGCTAAGGTACACGGTGGCCGTAGTGTTAATGCAATTGGTATAGTCAGAGATAACCTCTTAGCCTCCGGTGGGCCATCTGATTGGTCCACCACTGTTTCTTTTTCACAAAAAGATGTAAAACTTGCGTGCTCCGAATAAAAGAACCTCTGTAGTGTTGGGTACAGATATTGCATCGCTGCATCTTCCTTTACATGAGCTCCCATTTGAGTAGGTTGGAGGTACTATCGAATAGTGGTTTTTCAGCGAACTATTCAACCTTCTCATGCAATCATCGTGATATAGTACGTTCTCAAAATAATCCATATTTTGTGTTGATGCTTTTAAAACTAAAATGTATGTAATGTATTTATTTATTACATACATTTTAGTATTTGTGTATACAAGGTGTTCTAATAATGGGGTTTAAAACTTCGGGGGGCTTAGACGGGGGGAAACAGCTGTTTTTTTTTCGCGCTTACAGTTTGGTTCCTTAGAAAAAGTTATTCATATTGATGGGTACTTTAGCCCCCCGAAGTTTTAAACCCAATTATTGGAACACTTTGTATATACACAAAAAAAAATCATGGTAAATATGTTTTATTTGACCTATTTAGACTACTCCTAATTACTAAAACCTACCTATATCATATTCATCGTTTAAAATATACTACGAGTACATTCCACTCTAAAAACAAATTTCTTGCTACGAAAGCTTTCCTTTGGATTAATTAAAGTGAATTCAATTTTAAAACGATGCGGGTTGTAGAAATCGCATTCCGTTTCATTCATTAGTTCTGTAATAGACACTTACTTACGGACGCGTAAGACGAAGTGGTGAGGTAATTGCATTGCGTGGCTGGAGCGCGTCACCACAGGCATCGCAAATTGTACCATTGTTTGTGGTAGGTATTCCTCTCGATCGGAATATATTGATTCCTTCGTCTCTCAGACCTTATTGTCTTACTATACTGAGTATGGATATCAGTTTGTTTTTGAAAGCTAATAGTTATCCGTCAAATTCGTATTGTGTAACATGTGCATGAATCAAAATTTCATATGTTACACAATCGAATTTGACGGATAAAGGTCATGGATGACTATTAGCTGTAAAAATTAAACTGATATCCATACTCAGTTTAGACAATGATAAAGGCCGGTTTCCACCGCGAGCGGAGCGGACCCATTAAGGACTTCGTTTAACTCGCAAGAATAAACTGCTCGACTATTTTTTGGTGGCAAAATAAGTATGCAGTTTATTCTTGCGAGTTAAACGGAGTCCCCGATGGGTCCGCTCCGCTCGCGGTGGAAACTGGCTTTAAGGCTGCTGATAACGGTCTTCGAGCATGAAAGAAGCAAGCAAGCTAAAGTTTGGAAGTGAAAAGCTGGAGTGAAAATCAAATTTCAATAAAAAAAATGCCTCTGAAAGAAAGAAAGTTCAACTAAGGTATAGGTACTAGGTGCTCATAAAATCCCAAATTCCCAATTCGAATTGTTTCATATGATCATGATAGATAAATGTTAGAAATTAATAAAGCTACTAAAGTAATAACTGGAAGTTTGATTTGAAAAGTTTGGGGTCAATAAAATATTAAGTTATTAGTATTATGTCTGGCATCAAGTACTTGTTAACAAGGTGTTTATTACTGAAACTTACTGAAGGGGTAAACTTGAACGTGGTCCGATCGTTTACTATTATTATTTGATAAAATGCCAGCCAATAAAAACTGCAATAGGTTATGTGGGTTTTTACCGAAATAATAAAGTAAAGTGAATGAATGAATGAATGAATGAAAATTCTTTATTGCACACCTTACAAACTAACAAAATAGGACAAATTATAACAATTAAAGAAAAACAAAATGTACAATGGGCGGTCTTATCGCTAAAAAGCGATCTCTTCCAGACAACCTTTGGATGGAGAGGAGCTTAGAATAAGATGGTTGGTTAGGGTGCACTATATAATTTAAAATAGCAAGGGTATAATAAAAACATTCGAAATGAACAAATAAATAAGCTTAGCTTTATACTATACATATATACCTACATAAATAAGATTACATGCTTACACTCTATAAAGTGGTTGGTTTCGAAATAACTAGTCATTAAAAGCTCAATCACTAAGCCCTGCTCTACTTTGGAATATTCAACGTATCCCCCACCGCTTTGGGGAGAGGGGGAAGTATAGGGTTACCTATATTTATCTCCCCATGGCAAGTGAAACGTTGCTATAGACTGTTTACAGAGCCATCCTTCCGGACAACTATTTATTGTATAGTTATTTATTTAGACATAACGTTCAAAACAAGTGCTTAGACATGCGAAACTTACTCACGCGCTGGTTGATATATGCTTTTTACTGAACGTAAAAAGTCTGGCATTGTTTACGATAAAAATGTTTAATGAAGTCGATTAAAAAATGAATGATACGATTTGGAAATAGAATTTAGTCTGAAGATTTGTGTTTCAACACTGCTTTAAAACAAACCAACCGAATCTAACAAGATTGAACTGATAAGTATTTTCAAAGGGTAACAAATTAGATATATTATTCCAGTTAACCACGAAGTTAATTGGCACGAAATTGCGCTCATTTTAAGTTGGTGATTCAAATTACCTCTTTTTTATTGTTGACACAGCGAAATCAGTTCAAATAATACTCAATTTGTACAAATAGTACTATTTTTTTTTACCAATAACCATGTACTATTTACAAAGAAATTCACAATGTAAGTGATTATAATTATAAGCATTTACAAAATGTACAAAATAAACATGAAACATTTGAGCTATGTATTTGATTTACTATTATTATATTGAGTTTAATTTAATAATAAAAGTAGAGTAAGCCCCGATTCCTGAAAGCCCGATCAAAACTAATCGGATGTCAAGTCACTTGCTATCTCTATCTAATTCGATGTAATAGCTGAAATGGCAAGTGACTTGACATCTGATTAGTTTTGATCGAACTTTCAGAAACCGGCTGTAAGTTTGTTGTGCTAAAATAAAAGAAATTAAATTAATAGAAGATCCCCTCAGTTCTTTTAATACCAACTCAAGATTATTTGATAACGGGTCTTATTCAATAAAACACTATTACTTCTATGTCACTCGTGATTGAAAGAATTTGCAAAGATTTGCGATTATGCCAATCACGAAAAACTATTCCAATAAGAAAGAAATCTTCTAAGAACATTTCAGGACATTTAAAATGACTGGATAAGTATTTCCATTGCGTACCAACTGCGAACTTTAAGTGTCTCATCTAGTTACACTTTTACATTCTAATTGGTTAATTAATTTTGATTAGATGGAGATATACCTATTTTTTTTATACAACTAGCTGATGGAACAAGCAGATGGCCCACCTGATGTTAAGTGGTAACCATCACCTATAACAAAGCTTTACCTCGTAAGTCACGCACGATATGAACGTGCCCTACGATGCACAGCCCTGCGTCCATCAACTTGAGGCATACATATATTTATATATTTTTATTAGTCTAACGGCTGGTTTCAGAAAGCTCGATCAAAACTAATCGGATGTCAAGTCACTTGCCATTTCAGCTATTACATCGAATTAGTTAGAGATAGCAAGTGACTTGACATGCGATTAGTTTTAATCGGGCTTTCAGAAACCGGCTGTAAGAATCATTTTAGACCGTCTGATAACAATTTGGAGGTGGACAATCAACAAATCCCAAAATAAGAATTTGTCATCAAAATGTTGAAGGTGTGTATAAGAAAGGAGATAGCCTTAGTCTATTTTTAGCTCAAGAAGAAATTGACATCATGTGTGTATGCGAAAGTTGGTTGAACTGTTGTAATGTATCCATTTTTAATGTAGAGGGCTACGTGATGGCGTCATCATATTGTAGGAAAAAAATGATTCGTGGTGGATGTCTCATTCTTGTAAAAAAAAACCTTAAATATAAGAAAAGAGATGATATCAATAATATGTCCATTGAAAAACATTTCGAAGTGTGCTGTATAGAACTAAAACACGTAGTAGTCGTAGTAGTTTATAGAACTCCATCATCAGATTTAAATATATTTATGTCTAATCTTGAGCAATGTCTAGAAAAAATAACAAGACAGAACCACAAAACCATCCTTTTAAGTGGTGACTTTAATGTTCGTTTCTCTTTACTGAAAGAATCTAAAAATATATTATCAGATCTACTTGATAGCTTTTTGTTGAAGCAACAAATATTTGATTTTACTAGGGTAGTTCGGGTAAAAGGACGCGAGGATCCTATAAAATCCTGTATAGATAATATCTTTACGGATTCTGATGTCGTTGAAAACGCAAAAGTTATTCAAGGTATTAAATCTGACCACTTAGCACAAATTGTAGACATCAAGCTAAATGTTGAAACTGTGGTTGTAACATCTTGCCTATTTAGAAAAATTACAAACCCAAAAGTGCAAAATCTAAAACATAACATGAATGAACTATTGAACCCCTGTTATCACAACGATTATGATATATTTTTTGATAAATTTTTAAATATAATAGATACATGTATCCCTGTGACTGAAATGACGAGCAAAACTCATAACCCTTTCTCAAGATGGGCCACAAAGGGTATCTTGGTATCTCGTGTTAGATTGTTTGATCTGTATGCTCGCCTTAGAGTGGATCCAGATTTATCACTAAGACACTATGTGACGCAGTATAGTAAAATATTTAAAAATGTTTGTCTGATCGCTAAGAAAATGTACTTTGCTCAAAGAATTGCAAAATCTGAGAATAAAATTAAATGTGTCTGGCAAATTATTAATGAAAATACTGGGAAAAATGTAAATTGTAATTCTAGCTGTGATAAAATTATTGATAGGAATGGTAAATTGATATATGACATAAATGAAATTTGTAACTATTTTAATGAATACTTTGCTGATGTAGCTGTAAATGTGACCAAAAATCTTGAATGCTCTCTTGACGACTCTCTAGGATATCTTATGGAATTCATGCCTGTTCAGAATGTAAGTTTTATGATTAGACCAATAAGTATAGTAAGGGTTGTCAAAATTATTAGGTCATTAAAGGCAAAAAATCCAATGATTTTTGGTACGTAACTCCCAATCTTGTTAAAAAGTTGGAATGTGAGATAGCTGCACCAATGACGGCTATAATTAATAAGTGTATTAATCAAGGGATTTTCCCAGATCAGATGAAAGTAGCAAAAGTTGTCCCCTTACATAAAAAAGGCAGTACTTCATCTTGTGACAACTATAGGCCTGTCTCGGTCTTACCTAGTCTAAGTAAAATTTTTGAAAAATACATAGCAGAGGAACTCATGGACTACCTGGCAACATATAATATTTTAAGTGAACGTCAATTCGGCTTCCAAAAAGCGAAATCAACTAAACATGCCATTATGAGGCTAGTTGAAGACATATTTGAGGGCTTGGAGACATCGCAGGGAACCTATGGAGTTTTTTGCGATCTTTCCAAAGCGTTTGATTGCGTCTCCCACATTATTTTAGCGGGGAAACTACAACATTACGGTATTAGAGGAAAGGAGATTGAGTTACTAACGTCATATCTAAGTAATAGACAACAAGTTGTAGCATTGAACGGTTGCCGCTCAAACAAACGCATTATGCAATTGGGCGTTCCTCAGGGCTCTATTTTAGGACCCTTACTTTTTTTGATATACGTGAATGACGTATCAGTAGTATTTAAAGACGTAGATGTGGTCCTGTTTGCTGATGACACTAGCCTTATTATAAAAGATAAAAGCAACGAATTAGTAAGTTATAAGATTAAAAAGAGTATACATGATTTAAAACAATGGTTCGCAGTCAATAATATGTTATTAAATGTAAATAAAACGAATATAATTAAATTTGCTCTGGGATCAAGATCAGCAAAAAAATTGCCTGAATGCGTAGAGGATGCTCTGGATGATCTTAATATTGCTCCGACCTCTAACGTTAAATTCTTAGGAATATGGTTAGACAGCAAACTAACATGGGCTACTCACTTAGAGCAACTGACAAAAAGACTTTGCTCAGCAACGTATGCAATAAAAAAAATAAAAGAGATTGGAGGAGAAAAGGCAGCTCGTGAAGTGTATTTCGCGTACTTTCACTCCATAATGACGTACGGCATTGTGTTCTGGGGCATCGCAGCAGATTCCAATCGGGTGTTCATTCTCCAAAAGCGCGCTGTACGGTACATTCTAGGTATAAGACAGCTAGAATCATGCAGAAACCGATTTAGGGATCTTTCAATTTTGACTATGACAGGAGAATTTATATATCAAAATTTAATATATGTAAGGGAAAATATAAATGATTTGACGACTGTAAGAGAAACACATAATTATAATACTAGACATAAGGATCGGTTATTGGGGCGAAAAACTCGACTCACCAAAATTTTAAAAAGTTATTACTGCTTATCAATTAAATTGTATAACAAAATACCATTAGAAATAAAAAAATTGAGTGATGTATGCTTTAAAACCTGTATAAAAAAACACTTGATTCAGAAAAGCTATTACAAAATTGATGAAGCTCTGACAGACAAAACAATATTTAAAATTGACAATGTTACTGTATAGTAATGTAGACTTACTATAATCGTAAGTATTATACCTTTGTAGTATAAGTTACTTTATTTTTGACGATGCTTTTGCTGATATGATTATTTTATAATTTTCGTTGGTAACATTATTTTATTTTTTTCTCTAATCGAGTTGCGTGACATTTTTTATTGTATTGTTTTTATTTCATTGTGTGTACATTATTATTTTATATTTAATTAATGATTTGATTCAGTGAATATGACTTAATCTAAGAACATTGTAATGTCTAAAGATGTGAATAAATGAAACTGAAACTGAAACTGGAGGGAACATTTTTCAATAAAAAAAATTGTCTTACGTGTGTAGGGGTGTACTAAGAAAGGTATTTCCACAATTCAACCCCTAAATGGAACAGAAAACTACACTGTAACGTTTCGCGCGATTCCATTATTATTCTAACACATTGGTAGGTATAGTTATGTGACACAAATTAAACATCCAGCAGTGTGTGAAATCTGCCTGATAATTATAGTTAGCATTACAAAAATATCACAAAATCTGTTAAAAAAGTCACGCAAGTACTTACCTAATTGCTTTTACACAGCATACATTGTTCAATATTAAATCTGGCAAAATATGAAACCGGATGTATAACTCATTCTGGCAATGCTCTGTTCCGATCGCGGTTTTACGCATTTCGAAGTGGATTCGGAACTCTATTGTGTATACGACTTCCGGCTCTGTTAGTGCCTACTGGAATATACCTAAATTACTTTCAGGCGGCCATGAAAGGGTACGGTTTGGAGTATCACGGATATCTTGTTGGGCATTCTATGTTAGTTCAATGACCAGTACCCGAAGTCTAAGTTTTGTTTTTCGTGATTAGTTTTTCGTTAACATCAAGCATTTTTTGTACGTATTTTACAAGGTGTTCCAATACTTGTATTTAAAAACTTCTGAAGCTAAAGTACCTACCCATTAATATGATTACCCAACACTGTGAACGCGAAAAAAAAACAACTGTTTCATACATTTTAGCCAGGTTGGTATTGAAGTTTTGTATGAAACAGCAGTTTTTTTGTGTTTACAGTGTTGGTTCGTTAGAAAAAGTTATTCATATTTATGGGTACTTTAGCCCCCTGAAGTTTTTAAACACAAGTATTGGAACACCTTGTATATATCTTGTTGGACATTGTATGTTAGTTCAATGACAAGTACCCAGTCTGAGTTTTGTTTTTGGTTTTACGTAACGTTAGTCCTTTTTTGTATAGCGATTCGATAAACGCTTATATCGGGCATGCTGAGGACCCGTAAGTCTCCAATGCAAAAAAGGCCTGACGTTACGAAAAACTAAATTCGAAAGAAAAAACTCAGGCACAGCCCTCATTTGCGGCAACAATTGTGGTAGAGCTTCCCGTGGTCTCCCAAATAATCCTACCGACATGACAAGGATTATTAGTGACTAGGTACCGGGACAGTTAAAGCCTTCGATGTGAAAAGGATAATATAAGGTCGAGATGTTTTTCCTTATTAAGGACGTAAAAAGGCTTCTTTCGAAAGCTTAAACGGAACCTTCAGGCTATGAAGATTAGCAATTAGACTATTATGTACTAAATTAAGGGCTGTGGATTTTGTTTAATATATAAAAAAAACGAAATGATTCTCGGACGATTTTTTTTTAAATTGTGATTATTAAAAATGCCGGTCTTTGAATGAAAGTAACTATATAGTGATTTATCAGTGTTTTTCTGAGGTGAGCTTGAATCCCTTTTTGACGCATAGCATCCTTAAAAAGAAAGCCACCCTCGGTTTTCGGGAATAGTCTTTTTACACCCTCCATGTTCGGAATCACTTCAATCATGCTATTTAGCATATTACTCGTATGTTAATTTACGTATATAAACATTGCTGATAATATCCAATAGCGTGGTTGCGCAAACATAATATTTAATTTCAGCCGATAAGCTAATTAATTTTGGCAGACATACGATAATCTTACTATCTATTCGTTGATTGTCACGCTCGTACGGGTGTGTGGCAAAATGTTTTGATGAAAGTATCATCTAAAACTAATTTTTTTATACTTGTTCATGGAACATGCAGATGGACCACCTGATGTTAAGTGGTAACCTATAATAAAGCATTGCCACCTAGGATCGTGCCATACGGTGCACTTCCCTGCGTCCATCAACTTGAGGCATACAGATGTTAAGCCTCATGTGCCTGTAATTTGACAGGCAATGAGGCAACCACACCCTTCAAACCGAAACACAGCAACGCTACTTAGCAGCAGAAGTAGGCAGGTGGTAGGGTAGACTCCATGTGTCTATGTGTTGTGAGGGATCAATGTTGTTTTGTTAGTTCATACAAGTATTTAGTATTTTTATTAATAGGTGGG
This sequence comes from Chloroclysta siterata, assembly GCA_932294275.1. Lineage (NCBI taxonomy): Eukaryota > Metazoa > Arthropoda > Insecta > Lepidoptera > Geometridae > Chloroclysta > Chloroclysta siterata. Next base: position 15,695,919 of record OW028595.1, on the reverse strand, counting down.
TTAGGTTAGGGGCAACTCGCCTCGGGGTGCTAGGTCGGGTAACCTCCTCGTGGTGCACCCTGGTAACACCATGAAACACGCCTGCAGAGTACTGCGGACGTGTTTCATGGTGGCTAATAACCCGACACGGTGGGCCTCTCCGCGTGTCCCTTTGTCTAGCAGAGGGCACAGTGTGATGAGGCAGGGTAGACCTACGGGTCTACCCAGGCGGTAGAGCGCGCGCGAGATACGCAGAACTTCTTGCGCCGCTCTTGGTGGTAAATAGCGGGAGAAGACCTGGAGGGGCCTTCTCCCGCATTGCACTTATTCACCACCCCGTCGGGCGGGAACGGCCGGGCACTCACGGTCGTTCCCGGCCCCCCCCCTCTGCAAAGGGGGGGCGTGCGGTCCCCGCCATTAAGGCGGGGGCGTTGCGGGGGCCCCGCTGTCATGGCGGGCCAATCGCCGGCGGGGGACTGGATGAAAAGGCTCTGCCAGTTTCCCAGTTCCCCTCCATATAGGCGACGCGGGAGTGTCGCTGGGTTGTTTAGTGGGTATACCGGGAGCGGAAAACCGGGGAGTCCCACATATCCCCTCCATCCTCCAATGGGGGGGAATGCGTAACGCATTTTTCCCAGCGTCAAAAAAAAAAAAGGGGCAACTCGCCTCAAGCTACGGCCTAGCTAACACACTGACAGCCGGTTTTTAAAATGCCCGATCAGAACTAATCGCATGTCAAGTCACTTGCTATCTCTATCTAATTTGATATAATAGCTGAAATGGCAAGAGACTTAACATCCGATTAGTTTTGATCGAGCTTTCAGAAACTGGCTGTAAATCTAGCAGTGGTAATTTGAGCCAGAAGAGAAGAATATTCCAACTGAAAAATAGCGTACGTTTTCAGTAGTTTCTTTGAAGGAAATACTGAGACTACCAAGTACATTTGTCAAGCTGTTGTTCTCAGTAGTACCTACCTTTAGTGGTTTGGAAGAACTACTGCACCTTTTTTGTCACTAGAACGCTCAACGTAGAATAGAACAATGTGACCTACAAAATCGTTTATCTCCAAGTAATATCGAAGTTCAGAAGTTAATTAATAATTTAGTTTAGATAATATGCCATTCTGAAAGCAAACAAAACGAGGATTTTAAAGTAAATCAACTCTTTTATTAAAATTTACTTTCGTACGAAAAATATTACAAACGTAATTATTTAACGCGGGAAAGGCTTGTATTTATTCTGAATGAACCTACTTACCTACTGGTTTTTATAAAAGTCTTATCTTTAGAAAACCACAACTTGATTCAAATATGGTTTCAATCCATCCGAGATTATAAATCGCAAAACACTGTTGTCGGTATCAAGTGGTCAAAATGTTTAAGCCCTATCAAATTTATCTCTAAACTGAAAAAGCTCTTGTTGGAGGGGCGTTTCTATTCGATTGAAGAGTTTATAGACTTTCAGAAGTAACATTTAATTGTTATTGAATAAACGAATTGAATTCCCATAGTACTTGACTAGTACTAAGCAAAATACTAAGTAGGTAGGTACTCAGTTTTGCTTGGCTTTGGCTAGATAGTGCTGTGTGGAAAATCTACCAATATTTTATTATTTTTTATTATTTAATATATTTTACAAAAAGTGTGTAGGTACACTGAATACTGGTACTGGTTTGAGTCTAGTGGTAAAATTCAACGGGACATTTAAACCACGCTTCTCGATTGGTTACTTACTGCCGAAATCCTGATCCAAAACTGCTGAGGGTCTGATTTGCAAGTTGAATTTGTGTCGCAATCTCATATAATATACATATATGCCTGTATACCATAGTGAACCATTAGTGAACGACCTGATTCGAATCCACAACCTTTGTGGGGTCACTTCCACTAGACCACAGAAGCTCTTATAAATATGATTACAGACATTGGGCCTCAAAACTTATTAATTAAATCATTTCTGGGCCCTCAGAGCTTAATTATGCTTCTATAAGAGTTTTTGGGAGCTTTTCTTCCACCAAGTATAAGTTATTTGTTGTAAACAATACATTTTAGAAACAGAGGTTACTGCTCTACATCCAGTGGACCATGTGCTTTTCCGATCATTAGGTAAAAAATGTGAATAATAGGTACATACGAGAAGTATCTAACTACCTAACCACCAGCTGATCAAATTAACTCGGCATTATGTCGGCTTTTCTATCACAAAACCCTTGTACATTGTTAGGCTTAGTTAGGGCGAGTTTGATCATGTCAGAGTAACGCTATATAGGTACGTCAGATATAAATATACCCGTCTTTGTTTTCGAGAAGTCTAAAGTAGAGACGGAAATATTTAATACAGTTTGGTTCAAACTTTAATATTAAAATGAAGATTGTCAACACAAAAAACTTCGTATGAATACAGTATTTTTTATAATGTCTTAAAATGTATTATTATCCGAGTGGGATTTGAACCGACGCGACGTGGGTTCAAATCCCCTTGATACGGGAAAAAAATACGCCTACTACTGTAAGTAATGATAATTTTTATTTATTTATTTCCATTTGCTGATTGCTAATATTCGTGGTTATAAGCATGTCAAATACCTACTTTTGTTAAGATAATGGTATGCAATGAACTTACCATCCTCAATTCCTTGCAGACTAATGTATAATCTCCAAAATTGGAATACAACTTTTCTTGTTATCACTTCAATAAAACTTAAGCCCAATTTACCGTGTCAGTAAAATTTTAAAAGTTGTGGAGGTTAAATTACATCAACGTAGATTATCAATTTAGTTGAAATAATAAGCTGTACCTTGTATAAAAATATTTCAGTATTCGGTTTCAGACAAGGAAAAACACGCGCACTCTCGCCTGAATCTGAAATAGCACTGAGGAACGTTTCACATAGACCTATAGTATCCACTACGTTCAATTCAGGGCGACGCCTTCAAGATTTGTATTTCCCATTTCCGTTGCACAATAGGAAAGTGGACAGAAGCTAGTTGGAGAACAGCATTGTACTTTAAATAGTTTCTTGTTGCCTGCTGGGTATTCAAACAAGAACACAATAGTCGTAAATGCTCGTAAACTGGCCACGGTCTTCGGGCGACAGGAATAAAGTTCCTAAAAATCAGCGTCGCTTTTCATAAACCCTGCTATTTATCCACGTCGCTTATTGAGAAATTCTTAAAGTGCTCGTCTTAAGAAACAAATGTGTTTGTTTACCTACGTGACTTAATAAAAAATATTAAAAATCTGAATAAAAGAATTGGGAGTAACATTGCAGTCTAGGTAGGAGCCATATTGGATTGTGTTTCTTGAACCCCTCACTCACTTCATTACTGTGATTCTGATCTGGGGCTGCATTATGATCTCTTAGTTATGAGGCGACTGTTTATTAGCTGTTAATTTTGTATACGAAATTGACAGCTATTTCGGAAGCTGGCAGATTATGAGAGGTCATAATGATTCTGATCTCTGATTGAATTTTATGAGTTGTTGTTATTGTCGGTCGAAGGTATATTAATAACAAGCTGGTGCCCGCGACTTCGTCTGCGCAGGATGAGTAACACAATATCTTTATAAATTGTAGCTTATGTGTTATTCTGATGTATAAGCTATATTATTGTAAAGTTTCATTAAAATCCTTAAAGTAGTTTTTACGTGAAAGAGTAATAAACATCCATCCATCCATCCATACTTACAAACTTTCACGTTTATAATATTAGTAGGATAATTGTTAACTAATTTCAAGTGTATGCTTGGTATAACAGCCTTCACAGCTCAGATGGTAGTAGCTCTGCCTTCTGCGCCGTAGGCCGTGGGTTCGATCCCCACCGAGAACAAATATTTGTGTGATGAACAGTTGATGTTTGTTCTCTGTCTGGGTGTTATATAATATTATAAGTATGGATTTACAATAGATTGGTACAACAGTGGACAGGACGTCGGAATACGAATAATGGAGCTCAAGTGGGGGTACCTGGCTAGAAGTGGTGAAAACAGGTAAAACTTTGACAGAGTGGCCGAGGACTGGCAAGAGAAGCGTCACGTCCAGTAGCACGAAGGGTCGATGACATTGTCTACATCGCAGGCCGTAGATGGATGAGGGTAGCCCAAATCGTGTGAGGTAGCCCAAATGGCTTGCGAAAAAAGAGCCCTATACCTCTGCAGATTAAAGATGCTGATAAATTTTAAGTGAATAGGAACGTGTAAGAGTGATTGCATAATGTATGATTGAAATGAAAAGAAACGAAAATGATTTAAAAACAGTACCAGATAAGAGTAGATTGAACTGAACTGAACATTTATACAAGAATTATAAATATTCTAAATTTCATAGCACTCTAGGTACAAGTTTGGAGCGTTATTTAAAAATCCGTTTTGAGTTACGATTAAAAATATTTTATTTGTAAAATCCGGCGGAAAAAGAATGCATAACTGTATTTTTTACCGTACTTTTGTTGCTTTAGTTTATTTTTTCTTTACTTTTCTTTACTCAGAACTAGAAAAAAAATCGGCTAAATTCTCTACCTACGCCATTACAATAAATTAGAAATAGATATAAAACAAGTAAATAGAGTATGTCTTTAAATGTTTATAATATATTATGTTAAGGATGATAATTTTGCATTTCATGCCACATCTAGTTGAGCTTACTCTGCGTAACTTGTCGAGTGGAGCTCTGTGGTCGAGTGAACGAACGGAGAATTTTTTCATTATACCTCTTTCAATTTCTTTTTCATCTAGTTTATTACAGGCAGTTAGGTATTATCTAAACTGGTGCAGAATCATACCGTAATTTATAATAAAACATTGATGTATGATTCTGCCCCAGTTTAGACCCAGTTTAGCTTTTAATAGAACTTTTTCATGTAGGTGAGTGCATTTTATTCATAAAAGAAATAGAATCTTAAGACGCTGATAACGTTCAGGAAACTTCTCGCTCACTTATTAAATAATAATAATAATAAAACAACTAAGTTTTGAAGAATAACACAGGTTCAGAAAAAATTGCACTTTGACTCGATTAAGTTAAATTAAAAAAGTTTTGGTAGTTTCCTTACCTACTTAAACAATTTCTTTTGGTTAGTAAACTTTATTTGATCAAATGATATGGCTTTGTAATGCGAAACTTGGTTGCTGGCGATTTTTTATAACCAAATTTAACGATTTTATTTCTCATTAAAAACCTCCAAAAACATTGAACCGTGTGAGCTGTCAGTTGCCAAACTGATGTCAGCGTCATAAACCGGAAAATAATAATATTGACTTCATATACTTGCAAATTAAATGAATTCCTCGTTACTGACAAAGTAGCCAATTTTGCAGAGCAATTTTGGTGATGAGGCGTCGAAAGAGGTTTCGAGAAAATTACGTCGCCTGACTTTCAATGATTTCAAATATCAAAGGACATGATTGCTTGCTTAAAATATATATATGAAGAGGCTTATAAGAAATAATCATAAAAAAAATGTTATTAGACATTACAAAGTAGCTTGCTAAATATACAGGGTGTCCCAGAAATCAACGTCAAGCCGAAAACGGGCGATGGGCCAAGTCATGATAGTTATTAGAAAAATATAAAAAAATATATTAATCATGTACTTTTCGAATTATGAGTTTAAAAAAAATACAGAAAAACTGACACTCTGTGATGATCTTTTAAGTCCTGTGACTACAAATATTAACTTTTCGTAAAACTTTTTTATGTAATGTAACCATGAATAACCCTTCTGTAAAATACAATTCAAAATTAAATCATAACTGTCTCAGTTTTAAATAAAATGTTGATTTTTGGCCAACATTTAATTTAAAATAATTACATCTCCCATCTTTAACCGACTGTACCGTAAAAAAAATTTACTACACTATTTTGGCATGTAACTTTAAAAGATGGCGCATTTAGTCAGAATTCCAAAATAGTATGACACTTGCTAGAGTACTCCTTAATTTTGGAAAAAAAAATTGTTTTGCATAACTAAACCGGATTTAATGACAATTTTATTTAAAAAGATAAAATGTTTGTAACCTTTAAATTATGCACTTAAAAATGCCTATGCTGCGTTTTGAAGTCGTATATATGTATTTATATATATATGTATATCAAGATACTTATAATCATTAAAAATAATACCTAGTCATTAGACATTACAATATCGCTACACCGTAGAGGCTTTTTTGTAGAGGCTCAAGCTACAACGATTAAGTTAGATTAAAGCGATTCCATTTTCTACAAAATTTTTTACTATTTGCTGATCGAACAAGCAGATGGCCCACCTGATGCTTAGTGGCATCACCTATAACAAAACATTGTTTGTAAGGCACGCATGATAGTAACGTGCCCTACGGTGCCCTGCGGCCCTCAACTTGAGGCACGCAGATGTTTTTTAACCTCATGCGCCTGTAACTCACCGGCAACCACACTCTTCAAACCAAAGCACATCAGCAACACTGCTTGCCGGCAGAAACAGGCATTATTTTCATTATTATTATATTATTTATTATTATTATTTATTATATTTATTTATCACTTAGAATTTAAAGATTTACAACTTAATTTTTTTTACTATACTAAGCGGGGCAGGTCATATTCGGATTAAGCCAATTGAGCTTTAGGAAAAAAACTGAATAGATAATAAATAAATATAAATACCTTTTAAAAACTATTAATAATTAATTAATAATATTTACGAGTAGTAGAGCTCTTTGTGAAGGGCTCGTCCGGGGAAGTACTACCACCACGCCTTTTTCTGCCGCCAAGCGTTGCTGTGTTTCGGTTAGAAGAGTGTGGGTGGTGTAATTACAGGCACATGAGGCTTAACATCTGCATGCCTCAAGTTGATGGACGCAGGGCAGTGCATCGTTGCTGATGCCGGCTCGACGCTCCTGAAGCACATATATGATGCTTGGGAACACTCACAAGATGCGATTGGGGTATTCTGCGATCTGTCCAAAGCTTTTGACTGTGTAAGTCATGCCACTTTATTATCTAAACTTAAACACTACGGCATGCATCCTAAACCGGGCTATTGATCTTATACAGTCTTACTTAACCAATAGAATCCAAAAAGTTGATGTTGGCGGTGAGAGGTCTTCTGGATCGGTCATTGATATAGGGGTGCCTCAGGGTTCGATATTGGGTCCTTTCTTATTTCTAGTTTACGTAAATGACCTTCCACCTTTTGTAAAAGATTTATGTGAAATAGTTCTATTTGCTGACGATACCTCTTTAATTTTTAAAGTCGACAGATTGAAGACTAACTTCGATGACGTTAATGCATCTCTGTCGCAAGTACTTAACTGGTTTACTGTTAATAATCTTTTGCTCAATGCTGGGAAAACGAAATGCATTAAATTTACTTTGCCAAATGTGGTTCAGCGACCAACCAATATTGAATTAAATGGTGAATCACTTACCCTTGTCAATTCTACCATTTTTTAGGACTTAATATTGATGCAAAATTGCAGTGGGGTCCACACATCAAATCACTTGCTGGTAGACTGAGTTTGGCTGCATACGCAGTTCCCACAATAAGATGGTTTACAGATGAAGCTACAGCTAGACTAGTATATTTTAGCTACTTCCATAGTGTAATGTCTTATGGTATTTTGCTCTGGGGGAAAGCTGCTGATATACAAAGTATATTTTTACTTCAAAAACGGGCGATACGTGCCATTTATAAAATGAAACCACGTGACTCATTAAGGGAGCGATTTAAAGAAATTAATATTCTCACAGTCATTTCACAGTATATTTATGAAAATCTATTATACACTCATAAACACATAGATAGCTTTAAGAAAAAGAGTGATGCACATAACGTTAACACTAGAAATAAAAACAAATTATGTATACCTAAATTTCTACTTCAAAAGGTAAATGGCTCGTTTATGGGGAACGGTATTCGCTTCTATAATAAACTTCCAGAAAGTGCCACTGGGCTTCCTATTAGAAAATTTAAAGTGTACATTAAGAATAATCTAATAAGGAAAGCTTATTATACTTTAGATAGCTATATTGTTGATAAAAATGCGTGGCCCGATGTCCCGGTCGCTCTGCCCATCGGCAGCTAACATGTCTGCAATGTCTGTACTGTACCTACTATTGTGTGTTTTTTATTTTTCTCTGATTTAATAGATTGTATTTATGCATTAGGTATTATTAGTTTGAGGCGTAGCGTGTGCTGTCTTATAAATTTGATTATGTTTACCTTTTCTGTATGCCTACGCCTCACTAAACTTCAATAATATATTATATTATTACATTGTAAAAGGATCATACAAAAGAACGGTAGGAACCAAGCCGTAAATTTGTTGCCTGTTCTTCTAGGCTTTGGTCGCGTGGAACTGGCACCTAGAGTCACCTAGCTTTAAGACGTTTCAAAGTGATCCTTGTGATTTTATTGAATAAATACATTTTGAATTTGAATTTAAATTTGAATTAGGTCACGTTCCTATCGTGCGTGACTTATGAGGCAATGCTTTGTTTTATGTGATGGTTACCACTTAACAACAGGTGGGACATCTGATTGTTCCATCAGCTAGTTGTATAAAAAATACTCCGTAGTACGGCCAGCTTTGACCATCAAAGTCCGGATCCTATATTGTATAACAGATCCGTTTGTAGCACTACGGATCGTCGCCTGTCAGTCACTCTTTCATCTCATTGGTTATTATAAACTATCACTGTTACATTAGCCAATGAGATGAGAGATTATCGACCAACGTATGATAGTTACCGAGTAAAATAATGTATACCTACATTATTTTAAACTAGATAATAATTCAAAAACAAGATTCATTTTCTGACATTTTGGGAAGCAACATAGCTTTTTCATTTTATTTGTTTTTCTAGTGTTATTTTGAGCTGTGTTGTGTAATTTCGGTGGTATTTTAACCAACATTACTTGAGGTTTTAGCACAAAGTGTAAACATTTGGAATGAAAGTGTATTATGATATCCTGATTTGACCGAAAATGTTTCCAATGTTTTGAAGAAAACCGCCACCATTTTCTTTAAAACAAATGACGGCCGACTTGACTATAGACTGACTTGACAAAAAAGTATTTATTCAATACAAATCACTTGACACTGGCAAGATTGTCTGTCGAATGGCAGACAGGAGCCATAAACGGAGAGAAGAAGAAGAATTCAAAAACCAATTAAGTCCACAAAGCCAACATTTTATTAAGTTTGAAATACATATTTCACGACAATATTTTTCTTTTAACAATTTCTCTAACATTTCATTCTTTATAAGAAGCACTTATAAAATATAACTATTTAATTCATTCACGACAAAATACGTGTCTACAAATACATGCTCTTTGTTTCCAAAGGTTGTAGATTAAAATTCAATAAATACATACTTTTGTTTCGACGGAAATTTAAATAGACTTTTGTAGAATTTACCCTAAAATACTGACAGTAACTTGCGTGTCACAACAATTTATAAACACATTTTAAACGTGATGTTTAAAAGTAATATTATCCTATCCGATTTGTGCTCTACTTACAAGGTATTCAAAAAGTTGTAAGTTCAATGTCCAAAATAACATTGTATAAATTGATTTATACTAGTATGGCAATACTTATGGCATAATTTATGTTCGAAACATTGATTAAAGCTAATCTGTTTTGACCTAAAAGGCACCTATCAAGTTTGTTAGTATCCTCAACGTTAATGCTCCGTACTCACATTCGGTGTTACTCGATAGTTCGAAAACGAGTAAATATTAACCGTGTGGACCGCAAAACTCACGCATCGAGCTGTGAGTTTTGCGGTCCACACGTTAATATTTACTCGTTCGAGTAAAACTATCGAGTAATACCGAATGTGAGTACGGAGCTTATATAATGAATTTATAGTTTATCAGCATTTTTTAAATCCAATCCACATAACTTTAAATTGGTCTCACGAATTCAGTTATGATTTTATTGAAAGACTATTGAAATTACGAACAAAATATCTAGTTGTGACGAGTTAAGTTGCAGGGCCTAAAGCTTAGGTATAATAATTACCTATTACAAATGGCGTTATTGACATAAAATATTCACCTAAGTAACATTTAAGAGGCTGACAACTGCCAAACAACTTCGCACTCGCACATTTCAAAATATTTTAAGATATAAAATTACTAAAATTAGTTATAAAAAGATTCAAATAACCAAGTTTTGGTGAGTAGCATAACAAATGTTCAACAAAAATATCATTTTGATCCGAACTAGTTTTCTTAGATTTATAAGGTCAAAAACTCGTTACTTAATAAACTTTTAGGAGAACTTTGTTTGGATCATAATGACATTTTTACTGAACCTTCTTCGTAATGATATTCTCCAAAACTTGCTCGTTTACAACTTTTCATAACTTTATTCAGTGATAATAATAATAATATATCTTCACATTGTGTGTGAGAATTTGTATGACAGTAGTTATAAGACAAAATATGTTACAGAGTGAGAAACGTTGGAACTTGAAGTAGAACTTGACGTTGCTACAGAGTAAGAAACGTTGGAACTTGAAGTTGCTCTTGTGTAGTAGGTATATACTTTGCCCTTGCAAGTTGGAAGAATGATTACGCTAGATACAGTAATTTCATAGGAACCTTATCTTCAGTTCAAGATCTACAATGCGATCCATGTTACAGTCATTTAGAAACATGCAGTGACCAATTACTGACGGACAAATTCTCAGAAGTTTTCAGAACAATTATTTAAGAGACTATGTTATAAATAGTGCTTTCTTTAATATCAGACTAAATAAGCTCATATTTTACGCACGGCTAAGGAACATTTATCTACGTATTTATATTTCGACATTACAAAATGATACATTTTTACGACTAACATATGAGAAAACAGTCATCGAAAAGAAATAAATATTAAAGCATTTAATTAGTTAGTTACATACATACAAGAAGATAGAGATAGAAAAGTAGAAAATAAGTTAGATCTAAGTATATTTATGTCAATTTATAAATAGAAACATAGCTTAAATAACAAATAAATAAAAATCTTAAGGCACTGTTTTACGTAGGTACCAAGATCACAATTTCACCAATTCATAACTTTTGTAAGAAAAGGGGATCAAAGTCATGGAATGTCTAGTTTCAGCTACAGGCGAGTTTCAGATTACAAGAAACGAATAGGTACCGATACACTTTCACAGGGAAACGTGATCTTAGAAAAAGAACCTTTTACATCCACTAAAGATTATTATAATTATTTATACAGAAATAAGCGCATACATTAAGTATTTCTGCATTGTGCAGAATAACAATACCGACAGAATGTACAAATACGTGTTATCTAAGTACATAACATGCAAAACTCGCATGGTCCTAAATCTACTTAATAAATATATTCTTATCATTATGTATAAAGTAGGCGTTCGTCGAAATTATAAAAACTAAGTGTTCGTTTGTGTATATACATCGTTCGACACATTCACTTTATTTACACTGTTTATATACAATGCACGTCCCGCGCGCGTCTAGCCTATTCGATAAGTCTGTAGCGGGAGCACTGTCAGCGATACTTGTAGGGTGCGGGGAGGACGAAATCGCCGACCGCGTACAGAGCGTTCGCGTACCAGTGCACGCCTCGCGCGCTCTCTTTGCTGCTGCTCCACGAGGACATCCATCTGAGGGGCGTCATCGCGGCGTGCGCCAGCGAGTGGCTGCTCACCATCGCGTAGCAAGACGCGAGCGCGTCGTCCACCAGGATAGTCCCCGTGGCCGTGAGCGGCGCGAACACTCCGCGCTTCGTCACGTACTGGGTGTCGACGACCCTGGAGGGGCGCATGACGCCGGCTGGCCCCCTCGTGAGGAGGACGTCGCCGATGCCCACATTGCCTGCGTAGGTGTCCCTCCAGCCATCGGCGGCCGCGAGCAACAGCAGGTGGGACGGCGTGCTTGTGATGGTGACCCCGTTTTCGGCGGTCACCTCAACGAACCGCCTCGTCGCGTTCGGATCGCGGTCGATGAAGTTCAGCACCTGAAAATTATAGAACTTTAGTTTAGGGTGCCTTCGAAAGAGTATCAACATTTCGTGATGATCATTTACTTTTTTACAAATGATTTGAAACAAAACCAATATTTACCTCTGAATACACGAGCTTGCCGGTATCATCGGCTGCTAGAACCATGTCTCCTTTCTGGACGGTCGCGATGTCTTGAGGACCAGTCTTCGTGTATACTGTGGAACCGGAAGGAAAACATCCAGCGCCCGTTCCCACAGACGATTCTGAAATAAAACAAAATATAAATTATTAAAAAAACATATTTATTACTATTGCCTCGGTTACAAAGAAAATAACCTCAATACTTAATTAAATGTTGATAGGCAATAAAATCCACCAGGTAAAGTTATTCGACAGGGAACATCATCCATAAAAATATTAAATAAAAATAACATTCATCAAATGAGCATCGCTTGCGTGCCGTACCTATACAAGATCCAAAAGCAATAAAATAAAGTCGAGAACATAAAATCGTGCAAGGGACGATAGTAAATTAGCTCGGAGCAGTCATATCCCTTTAAGGAATAACGAGATTTCTCTACGCTCGTAATTAAAATCCGATAAGATACGAAACAAAAGGGATCGCGGACGGTTGCCTCCAGCCGGGTTATCGGGTGCAGCGTAGACCGGCCGAGCTTTGCTGCCAGCCACAATTGCCTGCTCCCACCCGCTACAAATGCATAATCTACCATGGACTCACAACTCACGTACAAAGAAAAGGTTTCAAGGAAGAACGACATAATAAGCTCATAGAAAAACTTTTTAAGCACTGGATAAACTAATTCAATCCTTTTTGCGAATTCTTTGGCCTCATTGTTCGCACCTGCAAAAAAACTGCGGCCAAAATTAAACACGCATTTGAATCCTGATTCGCTAAACTCTGTTTGTTTATTATCTAATAGTATTTATTTAAATCCTCATCCCGCTCAAACTGTACCTGTGCTAATCCAGAATTCTTTGACGACAAAAAATGTATTTACGTGTGAACAAACAGTTTCAAAAGATAAGTCAACTTGTCCAAACCTACTACTACGATTCGGGCATGCAAACCCCACAGGTAGTTGAATATGATTTTTTTAATGGCTATGTAATGCGTATGTAAGTGTACTTAAAGTAGTTGAAATGGAGACTACACAGCTTGCCGCCCAATGCTTCATACTTCCTCTCAATTACATTGGGTGCGTGCAATTACATGCATAAACGAATCCAGCAAAATGGTGTTATTGCAAAGCCCTTGAAATGGTTTGCTCTATAGCTCGTTAAAATTTGATTTGCTGTGTAACCGACCGATAAATTCTACCGATGCCTTTTCACAAAACTACGTTCAATGCGATGGGTCCCCATATCCCATTACACAATAACCGCACAAATTAGATTTTGCTCAAAGTCAAGCGCTTATTGTCAACATTTGTTTGTTGTCGGTCGAACCGAACGCATCATACGAGTCGTTGAATAGGTGTCGGCCACTTTTGCGGTTTTTTATATGCTCCCCGGACGGCTCCGAGCTATAATTCATTTTTATATACTGTACCCTCCTTCGCATACATTTTTACATAGATAAAAGCGCTCTGAAGCTCTATATCGAAATTAAACCGCATAAAATGTATTTTCCCATTGAAGTAAATTAAAAGTTAAACAGAAGTAAGATGATGGGATGACGTAAGTAGACGTATTAGGCTGAAGATGCGACGATAAGCGTTGCGAGCGCTGGTGCGGAGCGAGGTTGCGGGGGCGGCGGGCGCGGGCAGCGCCGGCGCAGCCGAGTGGCCACGGAGACTCCGCCCCGCGAGGACCACCGGGAGAGCTAGGCGGCCCGCGCTCCAGCCCGACCCGGTCCAAGCACCACCTTTCCATTTACGAACCTAGGCGCACACGTCGCCTCACACCACTTACCTATCACGAAAACTACGATCATAGACCTATTGTTTTAATCAATGTATAATAGTTTTAGACAACCTCCAAAATCCTAATGAGTACAAATATTGGCTAAGTGGTTCATGTTTATTAATCAGATACCTATTCTTAGCTTCCTTTATACCAAACACCGTGAAGGCCTGATGACTAGTTTTGCATAGATTTTTTACTGAAAACTAAAAACAATGTAAAGATCAAAGCACTTTTAAGAATGTCTTGTATCTCCTGACAATGTAAGGTCATCGCGATCATCTGATCGGCAGAACTGTATCTGATTTATATCGTATGGTTATAGCAATTAGCTTGAGGCGCGTGGTCATGTAAATGCCTAACGACGGTTATGGCGCTAGCTAGTCCGGGCTTGTCCGACTATTTTGGCAAAACTTCATCATCATCACTAAGTACTAAACAAAGACTTCCCTACCACGCAAGTCTTTTCGATCCCTTGCAAAATGCATCCACTGAATTTCAGTTACGTTAAATGTCTTTGAATCAACGCCAGTTATTTCTATACGTCCGTCTTACAGTCTCCCTTGGCAATGAAACTACAAATATTGCTTGCCATTGACCAAAAATAATACGGCATTTACTACTTGCCCTAGAACGTTACTATATTTTTTGAAACTCGTTTCTTCAGTTATATAAAGATAGTCGATAAGTCGTTATTTTTCTGAATCCGGAGTTTTAGCAAAAGCTCATCCGAATTCCGGACTTTCCGTTGAGCGACTCTAGTTGGTTATGATATGAATCATGCGCCCGCGTGCCGAACAACGCTCCCAGCCTCATCTTACAGCGTAAAACAAGAAAATAAATAAGCAAACTAGATTTGTTTTGTCTGGTGAAGTACCTATCTGTATTTTTACAATCCAGCAAACTCTCTCAACGTAAGATTCTCAAGGTTAGAAAACATCAAACGATCGACTTAGCAAATCGTACCGGCGGCGGCGCGGCGTTGTGTTTGAAAACCGTTTGTTTGAAACTAGTTGAGTACCTACCTACAAGGCATATATCTAGAAAAAATTCAAATGAAGACTGATTCATTTCAACAACCGGAAGTTAGGAACATAACAAAACTGGCTTATTTCACTGAATGTGGTTGAAAGCTACGTTTTTTCAATTTGATTTAAAGTTCTGTTACCTAACAGCGTTTCTATACTGTACCCATAATGTTGCATATTTATCATAGATTTATTTAGCATAGGCTAGACATGTCTGTCTACTATTCAATAAATTAATGCCCATTCATTTCTGAACTTGAACACCGGTCGTAGAACTGACGCTGAAAGTGATTTAAACGGCAAATAAACGATGCAGACCGGCTTTCTAATGCAGCAGCATTTATGAATTGAATCCTCTGATCGCCATAATGTTACTATGGGTTATTGACGGCTTATGTTATTACTTGCAAGGAGTGACCAGACGCATGAGCATACCAGAAGTTAGTTGTAATTTAATAAGTATTGAAGAGTCTTTACGCAGCATTTACATTGATTTTACTGTATTTGTTTACCGATTAATGAAGAAAGGTACTAAGGTAAGGTAGGGCACGATCCTATCGTGCGTGACTTACGGGGCAATGCTTTGTTATACGTGATGGTTACCACTTAACATCATGTGGGCCATCTGCTTGTTGTATAAAAAAGTTGTTCATCAGATAGTTGTATAAAAAAAAACTACTTTACCAGATACTTTTTAACTAACATTAGTTGAAATATACCTAACCTGCAATACGTATAATTAATTAATATTCTGATGGTTTCAGCGAGTAAAATATAAAATTCTGAAAGTATTCCTCAATCCAATGATAAGTGTTATAAAAATATATAAAAAAAATATTCATACGTCCTTATTTAACTAATAAAGGTTACTAAAAAAGAACATTTAAGAGAGGCTTTAGCCTATTTACAAGTGATATAAACAATACGGTGACCATTCGGGCCCAAATGAGCGGGGACGTCATAAATATCGTCGCTGTGGGAACGGAGTCCGCCGCAGCCTTCCGGGATGTGGAGTCTCGGGTGTCACGATGCTTTCGCACGCATGCCCCGTGTGCAACCGACCGCGCACCATCGATGCATCGCTCGCGTGAGCCACTGATTCTATCCGCATATCGGGGAGATTTCCGGACTAAAATCCGGCTTTTTAAGGGATTTGAGTATTCAAATGTCATGCGA
The DNA here is from genome assembly GCA_932294275.1 of Chloroclysta siterata. NCBI lineage: Eukaryota > Metazoa > Arthropoda > Insecta > Lepidoptera > Geometridae > Chloroclysta > Chloroclysta siterata. The sequence goes on along the minus strand of OW028595.1, from coordinate 15,679,845 downwards.
GGCCTTCGAGCGCCTTGGAACCTCTTTTTTAGTAGACCACATCGCTTGTTCATGGGAGCTTACTTTTACCTGCTTAGCTGTTCATTTTATTATGAATAAGATATGTAAAACTCGTCACTACTTTGCCTATTTAATTATTTTTTATGAAAAAAGGCATGGGACAATCAGACAGGGAACGACTTGAGTAGTTACTTGAGCCTATAACAATTGTACCACACAGAGGATATGCTCTATAATGTGGCATTAAACAACGACTACTTGCTTATCCTTACTGGGCAACAAAACGATGATAATATTATTAGAAAATGCTTAAAATAGATTCGGTCTACGAGTAATAGGAATCGGAATGTCCTTTTCCGAGAAATAAACATTAAGGTGGTTTTACAAGAGACACGCAAATGGGGCGTGACCGCGTGTGACCGGGACGGGTCACGATCCACGGGATTTGACTTCAAGCGCCTCATTAGGACGGCAAATGCAGCAAAACACGTGTAAGATTCACCTGATAACTTTTATAAGCTTTAAATAGGATCGAAAATCAATGACAAAATAAATTTCAAAAAAGGATGAAGGAATTAAGAATCCTCCTAAATAGGTTTTAATAGGTATACAATACACAGTTTTGATACGAAAATCCCGGTCATACCAAAATACCTATAGATGTATTTGTTTATCCAACATCATTTTATTAAAATACGCCATGGAATCTCCTAAATTACCTGTTTTGAAACAAGGCTAAGGTTATACTGGGTTATATTAGCTTGAATATTGCGTCACCAACTTTCACTGATAGAGCATCATGCGTTGATCTGACGATGTTTACTTTGATAGACGCCTACAACACGTAAAGTATCCAATGTCATGACCGTGGGAAGCTTTGCCCGTATCGGCTTGCTAATAAATTACTAGTCTTTTGACAAAAAAGCTGCGAACAACTTTGGAAATTTCAAAATACCGTTTCGTACCGAGATAAGACTTCAAAAATAATATGTTCACAGTCTTTGGCACCTTATGTTATTCTGAAGGAATCTTATGATATATTATAGTGTAAATGTAGTATGTTTTTTTTTAATGTGGATAAACCAAATAGGTAAAGAAGGTTGCGCTACTTTTGCTTTTTTTTTTTAATTACATGTCAAATAACTATAAAACATTTGAGAGTATTCATTAGCTATTCAACAATAAAATATTCTTTAGATCCTACTAAAATCACCGACCAATGAAATGAAATTAATAGAACCTTACTAAAACAATCTTGGAACTTGAAATAGTGTTATTATGGATGGTAAAATAATTAGTGCAATTTTCGTGCTCGCCGCTTTGATCGTCTTTAAATAATAGAGGAAAATGAGAATACCTATACCGCGATTTTTTTTTATACTTTTCGGCACCTTTTTGATGATAATAAAAAATTCTTATAACTTGGGTCAGAAATATGTCTTATAACATGAGTCAGATCAAGAACATTTTTGTGCAAATCAGATTCACAAATACCTAGTTATGATTGTTATTTATTTGATCTTTATCCGTTTCAAAGCTTATGAAGACCATTTGACGCCTCTTCATCTCCAGATTGATCACCTTAATAGGTAGGTATGAATATAAATACGATTTTGCATAATATATGACGGCAATGACAACAAAGTGGTAAGCCATATACGTTGTTGATTATAGAGGATTCTGAATATCGTGATGAAATTGTATTGATAAGTGAAATGGTGGTAGCAGACCCAGCAAGGCGGGAGCTCGTGCATAACGCGGCCTTGACCGCGGGCGGAGCTCCTCAGCCGTGTATACATACATATCTACATACCTACACAAAGCACATCAATTATTTATAAGCTCCAAATTAATACTAAAAGAGGCCGATCGTACAAAACGCCGGAATAAATGAATAAACATCGAAACAAATTGCCCGAGACCGATCCTGATCCACTGGCTATCAGTGGCTCGGATTTTGAAACAATGACTGCCCTTTTTCGTTTTTGGGCTCGTTTTATTTGTGATGACCAATTTAAAAGGTTTAAAGTAAAATACATGATATTTTTTTGTACCTGTATATTGTTTTTATTACTTCTGTTGAGCAGATTCGATGAACTTTATATTTTTATAAAAATGGGTTTTGAATTTTTGAAACGGTTATGTAGGTTTACAATATTCTTAGAACTTTATTTTGGCTTAAATACGAAGTCATGAAGTTATTTGGCTAGAGTATGTGAAGTACGTAAAGGAAAATTACTTGAGATAAAAAATCTGAAATAATTTAAGCCGTAGTTAATTATTTTGTAATTGCACCTGAGCTTTTAATTGATTTCGAGTTGCGCTCAGAATGTTAATGTGGCTTGGAATGTAGTAAATCACGCGATAACATTGAAATAAGTGAATCTATTTGTACTTAATCATTAAAAGAAATTAATAAGGTAAACTTTTATGGACATTGTGTAATTGATCAACTTGGTTTGCCATTTATAGTGGCATTACAAGTTAAGGGGAATTCTCTAATTAGTATTTATTTGTAAACAAAAGCAGCTTGTGAAAATGTCTCTTGTTTCAATGATTCTACAAAGTTCTTCTGGACATTAAATTTATCTTAACTACACGCAACCGTATACGGCTTATACCGCACAGATATGTATAGTTTGAGAGTTTTGTCATATATTTTAATATCCAGATTTAGAACCACTTAAAGTCCCATCTGCAAAATTAATTGGAACTATGCGAGCGCGCCGGAATGCCTCCATAATATCTAAAAGCACACACATACATACGCAGGTACGGTTCTCTCATCGTTATGCCTTATACACATATATAGATATAAGTAGCCATTGAATCACCACCGGTGTAATTATAGAAGTGGGGGATTGGCTGCGATGCGGCCGTGCGGGACAGAGACGAGTGCAGTTTTCACCACAAGTGGAACAGAGAGGGATGCTAACAAGAGGCTCGTTCGTCCGTTTGATCGACACCGCCGAGGCGCGGGCGCGGGAAGCTGCCTGAGATGCATTCTTCTTGTAAAGTTCAACTATATATTTGGCCGTCCTGTAGCCTTTAGGCCACATTGTACAGTTATGTATCCAGAAGTGATAATAACTAAATGGGTTTCCCAGCCGAGACGGCCGTGGCGGTTTTAGCATGTATGTGGTTTTGGTTATGGTGAAATCCGTGTTTTCTACTACCGTTCATGATTTGCGTATTTCGTTCTAAAATTTTAGACAAATATACGAAATCTGCTAATGAATTCGTTGTTTATAGAGTAAATAATGTTATTTGCGAAGTCTGAAGACTAAATATTAAGCAGTAGATTTTGCGCCGTATAAAAGAGTTCAACGCGTTCGCGCTGCCAGAGAGCGCACGTTTACAAAGGGAAAAGATTATTTCTGTAATTTCAATGACATTTGTGATTTACATTTCCTGTATTTTATTGAACCTTTTTTCTGATTGATAAATACAGTTAATGTTTTATTCAATTATAGTACATATTTCAACAAAAAAAATATTATTATTTCCTGTAGGTTAGTCTCATAAGAAATATGAATTTTAATAGGTGTTTATTGCTTAACTTTTTTTTATTTTACATACAGATAACGTTTGATAAATGATTTGAAAATTACTTTTTGGATATGTTCTATCAGACACGGACTTGTATTATAAGTAAATTATTTAACATATGAATAAAAATCTATTCATATCATTCGTAAAAATATAGTTAAAAGTTAACCCAGCCTAACCTTGTTTCTAAACTTGGTATGAAAAACCTAAAACCTGACGGTATTCTCATTATCAATATTTACAAGCACAAGCAACAGGGATATAAAGCACAAACAACTGAAATCTAAATAAAAAATTATTCCCGTACCTGTTTTAACAGAACAGTGTATGTAGGAGCGGCTCTCATAGAAGACCCAGTCGAAGCCTGCTTCGACCGCCAGTCGCGCCAGCATGCCGTATTTACTCCGATCCCTGTCACTGGTGGTCAGGTCTACGGCTCTGCCCTCGTAGTGGAGAGAGTTCTCCAGGTGGGAGTTCTCCTCGTCCCATCCTTCAATGACTCGCAGCCGGACGCCCGGCCATTGGTTCATTACGCTGATCGCGAGCGTGTTCAGCTTTTCTTTGCATCTCTGGAAAATATACGAAGGAAACTCTTAATTTTCGAATCTACTAGTACACTTCTTATCGTGGAAAGTACTACCACCATTCATATTTCTGCCACCAAGCAGTGTTGCTGTGTTTCGGTTTGAAGGGTATGGTTGGTAGAGAAATTACCGGCACATGAGACTTAACATCTGTATGCCTCAAGGTGACGGACGCAGGACAGTGCATCGTAGAGCACGTTCATATGCGTGACTTACGATGCAATGCTTTTTTATAGGTGATGGTTACCACTTAACACCAGGTGGGCCATCTGCTTGTTACATCAGCAAGTAGGTAGTATAAAAACCCTCGCGTTAGTTAACAACGTTCAGTATTTTTTTTTTAATATAGTTAAATGTTAATCTTAGCTGATTAATTAATAATAGATATAATACGCTCTAGCTTTAATTTAATATAGTCGTAGCATCCTCGACTTTGTTTGAAATTGGCTTTCAATTTGTATGGAATAGAAGTAAATCTATCTGCTGCAATCCAATGTTGTAAACATTTGAATTTGTGGTCATACGCTATAGAATTTAGTTTGAACAAGGCACAGATAATCAATTCTGAGGTATTATTGTTTGACTTCGGTATAGGTTCCTAGCTCAGAGTTATTATAAGTTAGATAATATCGAAATCAAAATGGAACAGGATGCACAATATACCCTGACTTTGGGAATACCTAAAGGTATGATGTGGGTAAATATCGTTTCTTTCAATTTAACCACTGTAAAGATAATCTATAGGGATTTCCGTCCATATCAGAAAACCATAACCTACAACAAAGTACCTATTTGCAAAGTTGTGCAAATACGAGTACAATCATTCATGTGAATTATAACAATTTGCTTAACACCTGCGCGCTAATACGTAAGAACAATCATATTATTTGCAACGTAATTTACAAAGAAACAATCCAGCCTGCATGACTTGCGACGAACTTATTGTTTGCGCCCACTATTGAAATACCAATGTGCTAACAAATTGACAAACGTCGCCGCCCTGGTCCTGCGCTGGACAACACAGGATGTCGGCCGTTTTGTCGTCAAAGAATAAATCAAATTAAAACACCCCACACAAAAGAATCGACACAATTTTGTTTGTGAATTAACTCTGCGGGACAAAATAAAGAAAATGTCAAAATATTTATAAAGAAAATGTGAACAATGCGCCGCGCTGCGTGACAGCTTTGTGGCACGATTTCAACTCACTCCATACACCGGAGAAACAGCGTCTATGCAGATTTGTTAAAAAAAATCGAGATTGACGTAACGAATCGAGAGCCCCGACCCTTGGGGCGCCCCGCCCGGCGTGTATTCGCTCACATTCATCAACGGACACTTTAGTGAGAGCACCGTAGATAATTATTTCTTCGAACATTCAACCACCTTATAAAGAGTTGCTGGAACTGTGACATGTTTGGCATGTTATTCATTGTTTTTTAGCATCGTAAACATCTATGACAAGTATCGCTCCAGCACTATTCCTTTTAATTTGAAGATGCGTGTCGAAAAGTGTACATTTTGTATCAATTTGTTGGAAAGAAGTGAGCGTGAGCACGGTTGGGTCGGCGGGTAGCGGGCCTGGTACCGGTCGCCGTGCTGCGCCGGGGAGGTGAAGCGCGGGAGGCGGATGCTCAGGAAGCTCCATGTTTGCTTCTCCGCAGACGTCTCGGTCCGCACTAAAACAATCGAATGCTAAATGCTTGTTCAAACACTTGCCGCATTTAAACGTGGGAACACATCGGTGGCGCAATTAAACATCTCGCACCCGTAGAATACTTGCATTCCTGCTCACTGACAGACAACTCATTACATTTTATGCTCTGTAAAAATATGCAGTCAGCTATTTATGATACATAAATTTACTTTCAATCAGCCTATATTGTAGCAGAAATAGGCTAGTTGTCAGCCCACGGACAGGAGAGCCATAGAAATATTATTTTATCCGAGCGTCCAGTCGTATTTCAACAGATAGATAATTCATTAGCGCGGTTGGAACATAGTCGTTGGGTGACGTGGCATGTTATTATAAATTCATTATGCATATTTTTAGTAAACAAGCTGTCGATCACAATGCTCCGGCGCAGCGGGACGTCGGCCTCCAACACCTCGTCCCTCCGGTACGAGAGTTACCTACGTGCCCTAATTTCGAGATTATCATCACTCGGTATGCAGACACCTACATAAATGTAACCTCCCCTAATAACAACCAAACATCAAGCAAGTTTTTGTGAGGACGTCGATTTAAGTAAATTCATATTTGCAAATTATCAAATTACACCACATCAAAAGCTCATATTCAATTATATTGATTAACAAAAAATATAACAAGCGTAACGAATACCTAAGGTCAAGTTATGCTGCGAACCGAGCTACCTGAACCGGTGCCGTTGGTGAGCGTGGCACTCGCGGCCGCATAATGAAGGCCGCTCGATGCCAAAACGAGCAAGACGCAAGGATCATCGCACTGAAACAGATCGCTGTAACTCGAGCGCACCTACATGCGCCCCTTCTCAGCACGATACCTACAATCTCGCAGGAAACCCAACTCTACACGTTGCGCCACTTCATACGATCAACTCCTTAGTCTACGGTTTCATTCGCCACCTCGTTCCGAGTCGGACTAGCCGCCAATTTATTACTACCTCCCTCTGAGATCTTAACAATATATTAGGATAATTAAATGGCTCTTTACATTCCTAACACATGGTTTTTTTATACAATGCCGACACGAAAGCCTCGACCAATGCTGACTGGTTTTTGATGTCCCATTTTTTGTCTTTGGTGGAAACCACAACAAATAGTTTAGGGGCATTTTTTGTGATGTCGACCGTTCGTTTTGTAAACGCAAACTCTATCTACCTCATCTTACTAACGCACGATGCAGAATACCTGTCCGGAAATTACACATTTCAGCACGGCTTCCTCAGGTAACTAACATCACTATTTTTATTTAAAACTGTCTCAAGCTCTCTGTGAAATAAGGTGAATGTTTTAATGAAAAAGGATATTTGTAATAATCTCAAATATTATGCTACATATATTTAATATAAAGTTCTTCTCAGCTTTAGACCGTTCCAAAAGCTATAACAGCAGCATATTATACATAGTTGAAATGAGATCACTTATACTTTATTTTTTCATCTCTTTTATTTTCCATCGTGAGAGGATTCTTGCAAAAATGACGTGTTCCGAAAATGCTTGGTTGAGCCGAGTTAAACAGCATTTTGGGCGTCACAAAGTATCAATTAGGCGGCATAATATCCATGCCTTCGAATATCTAACACCTCTTTGATGTGGATGGAATATTTTTTTCAAAATTGGTAGATGATGGGGCAGAGCTGGGATGGGAGGGCCCAGAAGGTTCATGACGTCCATACATAAATAGTTACAAAACCACAGCACGTGAATCATTAGCTCCGCCCGCAGACGCGTGATCCCATCGTTAATAACTCCCAATATTTGCCAATTTGTAAATAATTTTCGTGTGATTCATCAAATTTTCCTCGTTAAAAGTTTAATTGGATCTTCCTTCACTTAAAGTATTTTTTACAGGTGTATAACATTGAGTATAGATATTCGGTGTTCTGTGTGTCATTAGTTGTTGAACGAATCATAAATATGCATCACGTGGGCTCATCACCTGCGCCTGTATGCTCAGTGTTTTACTATTTGTCTATGAAAAATATCACCCTTTGTTGTATTTATACTGCTGTCGACAGATCCACAGGATGTCCCCAGTGTGGAAGAGCCCCGATAGAATTCTTATCAGCTTAATCCTACGCTAGTAATCGGACTAGTTTTTAAGATTAAGTTTCAAATGCTAACTTGAATCATTGAATACAGATGTTTTCTAATCTGTGGGTGTACCTCTCAGCCTGTGCCAATTGTCGGCATAGGCTGAGAGGTACACAGTACATCACTACGACCTACGTTTTTTCCACGTTGAGCGCTATATTTCGTTTGTAAAGGCATGCTAACGATTACAGTCTACAGGGCTTTTAAGGAGACACGGGTGCCTTTCACTTGGTTAAAGAAAAAACTTTTGAAACAAGACACCGATGCACAGTGTTTCGTTGGGCCATCATAGCCTCATTATACTTCATTCAATCCGTCAAGATAGCATAATAAAGCACATTTCTAGGTAAGGAATACTATACTTGTTGATTCCCGCATGAGAAGAAGAAGCGAAGAAGCGTGGTCTTACATGCTCGAGACTCTAGAGTTATTTATATGACATCAAAACTAACGGTTCCATTCTTTTGTTGTATCAATAATTGCCTAGCATGAATGTACCAGGTGTCAATAACCACAGCCTTCTTTCACGAGTCGGTCGTCCCAATTGCGGTCTACACCCTCGGGGCCGATCTGTTAGTTCTCGGTTTTTGTTACAAAATGTATGTTTTCGGATTGTAATGGCTACGGGACGGATGTAGCTCCATTATTTATATTATTGTGATCGCTAATGCGAGTGACGCGAGGTCAATGGCGGAGTCAATGAGAGCATGCTCACTACTTGCAAGTCATCCGAATGAGAGTTGGAATCCACGCTTCCGACATCGATCAACTTGTATTTGTTATCCTTTGTTTCTCACCATTCTTTTTATATAATTTTATTCGTGTAATACATCTGTGAGCGCACTTAAATTCCTGTCTTCTTTAAAAAGTTAAACGATTATGGTACTTAATTTCCAAGAGCTATTTTCCCTGTATTGAAAAAACATAACGAGGCGACAGCGGAACGCCCAGAGGTGTGGAGTCGCTCGACTGCACGCGCTGCGTGCTTCGCAATTACCATTTTTGCTAAAACGCGGAAGGCTATATAAACGCTATCTGGCGTATCGTGCTAATTTAAAGCGTCAACCCTCCGAGAGCCGATAACTGCTGTTGATCGATTTGCATCCGTAATTACGTCACTTTTAGCGAGCAGGTGATGAAAACGCGACAAGTACGTGATTGCGGGCGGCGATGCACGCCCCTTCCGATGCAACCGGTTGAGAGCTTTTACTTAGTGCGCCGGCCGCCTGCGCTTTGACTATCGGAGATCGGCAAGTGCTCAACCACCTCATAAATTATGACAAAATAATATTGACATGGATGTTCCAATGATAGTAAGTTGATAAATCAATTCTTGAATGTTGTATTTAACACCGCAGTAAAACGAGACATTGACTTATCAGAAGGTACATCAGAAGTTCATAATTCCAAACATGCGTCACATCGCATTAGATCCAGGAGGCTGCGTAGCGCGCTCACTAATCTCCGGGTAAGGTCGGCCGCGAGCGCCAACCGACACCTAACAGCCTATTCAAATCGACGACTTCAAATTGACATAAAAATAAACCGTCTTTGTTACACCATTGAGAAGCAATCGATGCACTCATTGTTTATCCCTCGCCTAAAGCGGAATGATCGCGCCGTGGCGTGGGTGCAAAGCAAACAGTCGCACACGTATCCAACTCCACGTCCTCTTTTGCTGACGGTCCCGAGGAGCCTCTTGATAATATTTTATAAGACAAATAACCCGATAAAGATGTTTTGACGTGTACCCGTGTTCATCGCTCACACTAAAATGCGTCCACTGAATGAGTATAATAAAATATTTATTTAAAATTTTGTTCTTTCGGTCAGAAAAAAATAAAAGCTCTAATTGTGTCAAGTTTATTGGTGGCGAGCGAAGCGTTAAGGCGATCGGTCGGATGTATAATGCGTTGACAGGACTTAAGGCGGCAGACTTCACGTAGATCCATTAACATTGTTTTAAGGGATTAGATCGGCGCTTACAGGACGCATTGTGGGACGAGACCTGTCGTAAGACATGCATATTTTTATGACACGTGTCTCTCTATATCAAGAGTTATCAGTGTGAAACGACTACTGGGTTGATAGCCAACGATAACTTAGAGTATTTTTCCGTGAGAGGCTTTGAGTACTTACCTATAGTGCTATTAGCTTTTAGTTTTGAATCTTGCTCACTATATGGCAGGTATTTCTAGGGTCGTTGGATCCAGTCGCGCGTCGCGGCCAGTGTCGTATTACACAAAAGATTCAAATTTTTTAGATTGTTTTTGTGCCTCGGTCAAAAAACGGTGTCTTCAGTAATTTGACGAAAGTACCTGATGAGTGAGGTGATTTTTTTATCCATAGCAACCGAGCTGAAGGGTTTTAAACCTAATATAAGCAATGTTTGAGCTCGGAAAACTTTGGCAGTCCGCAAATTGATGTTGGTAAAGTTGGATAGGGTTTGGGTATTGGTTTACGTTATAGTAACGCGCATCAATCGATATTTATTGAGACGACAGTTTGACGTGGGACATGTTGTGGTTGTTTCCGCATCGCTTCTTCAATGGAATTCAGCGACATTTGGTCTCCAAAACAGTTAACTCAGTTTACTTTTTTCTTTATTTGGAATTTACCAAGCGATTCCTTTTAAAAGTTTCTTTTTGAACGTTGCTTAAAACTTGGCCTAAAAGATCCAAAAGGCCTAAAAGGCCCAAACTTTCTGAACATGTACTAGTATACACTAGTTAGTTTACTATTAGTTAGTTAGCTAGGTTGATATATATATAATACATAGAGCAATTTAAAAATGAGTTAATCACCTATATTTAATCTGTAAAAACGAGCACCTATGAAGCATTGTTCAACTTTTATGAGTCATAATAGTATTTTATTTGGTGGCTAGGGGTAAATCGTGTGTTCGGATGACGCTTTATCATAAAGAGCGCGATAGGTCGTCGCGTGTCGTTATTTATTTTGAGGTAGTAACTGTTTTATCGAAGCCCGTCCATCCATTAGATGGGCCTTTGTGTCGCGAGGGCGTGAGAGCGAATATTTTATTGATTACGCATACCAAACACGGATTTAACGTCACTTTTATATTGATAGATACGTAATTTTATAACAATAAATAGATTGTTATGCGCGATTTATGTCTGAAAGAATCCATTAGGGTTTTTAAAGAATTTGTTTTAAAGTGTAGGTTAGACTTTCATCTTAGTTAATCCGATTTGCATGGAATTTGGTTGACGAAAGTTTGTTGGTAAGTATAAGTTGGTCAACCAAAGGGTGGTTAAGATCTAACAGAAGGTCAGTATATATAACTACAAATCTAATTAAGTGAGGCGTCATACTATGAATAAGCTTTTTATCCTTAGGCCAACTATAAGAGTGCCTACATACCTAAATCATAGAAAAACTAATAAATGTACCGGCCTAAATAAAAAAAATATGCCTTAATACGAACATTCCAGAAAGCAGTCCATCATTTAGAAGAATCGATTACTCTTGCTGCTTATCTGGGAACAATGCTCAAAGTGCTCAAGTCAAGCGTCAGTCAGCCGCTATTGTTCAAAAACCTTCTGGTAGTGACACGAGCACGCAAATTCATTTCACTTTATTACAACTACTTTATTAAAAGTAGGTAATAATGTACTCGGCCTGTGTATTGTAGATTTGTGCATATGGCGACTTTTACTACGTGTTTAAAAATAAAGTGTAGACACTGTTCCCTAGCGTACACTGTTTTGGAAAAATGCACTAATATGCACAAATCTTTGAATTCAGTCCTACAAAGCGCATGCGCGTATTTTCTAAAATTATTTTTTAGGACTCTTCTATGATCAAGACACACACACACACACACTCCTAAAGCCCTACCAGCGGTTAAGACTGTTTATTATCTATTTGATAATTGTTTATTTCTAATGTTTAATTCTAATAATTGAACCTAGATCAAAAACTTGACAAGATATGTCGTGCTCATACGTAAGCGAGAACGCTGCAAAAGGTTAACACTCGTCCAATGACGCAGGACACGACTAGTTAAAACAAATAAACGATAACCCGTTCTAAAGTGAGGCAGCATTTATCTCGCAAATAATTCGGCAGCATCAAAGACACGGTCCTTAAATTAATTATCAATTTGTCGTGGGTGCCAGGCGACATAAATCGATCGGGTCGTCCACATTAGCCACGCTCGAACATGCGATAAGGATAACAAATGCTCAGTTTAACGTTATCTCGACATCGCGGACACGAGAGAGCTTTTTGCCACCACATCCCTCTACCTTTGATGCAACACCTTCATAAATTATTGCTGCAAGTCCAAGCATGCGACAAAAACCTAATCCACTTAAGCAGCCTAATTATTTATCTTAAACCTAATTTATTCTTGAAAAGCTGCTCCATCAGAGTGCTTAACATGCATGATACTAGTACGATAAATAGAAGGCTTTAAATATGCATGTGCAGCGATAAACGATTACTGGCGAAGCTGTGACATTAAAAAGGAGCAGTAAAAAATTGCGCGAATAAATTATTCAGCCATTACTTACATAGACGCGTAGGTAACACACCTATTTGTTATGAACATAAAAACGACTACATACATTAGAGGCATCAATTATAAATACCTACATAAATGTAGAGTTTAGACTTTGTTGATATTCTAGAATAAATTATTAGTTACTAGCGTCCACGCGCTGCTCCACTCGCATGGCACCTACTCGTGTAAAAAGTAAGATAAAGGTATGTTTCGAAAGAACTAGTGACACGACAAGAAGAAGAAGTGGAGACGAAGTGATGTGAAGGAATGCCTACCGTGCGTGATGATTGATGATGAAGAATGATGACACTCGTGAACATTATTCATTGTTTATATAGTTTTCACATATTAAAAGGTTTTATATTATTTGTTTTAAAAAATCAATAATAACCACTTATAAATAAAATATAGCCAGTTGGTTTATAAATAGGAGATACGAAGTTATATTTCACAGGCATATAAGCCGAGACTGCTTGGGATAATTTATGGGTATGTATTCATAATCGTTCAATAAAAATGGCATCCTTTTTCATCTGGCTAGGGTATAATTATCGAGGCACGAACGCATGCGAAATTGGGGTCTCACCTCGACTTGGCGGTCATAAATAAACTAAAATGACCGCCGCTGGTGGGAGGAACATTGCGCTAATGAATAAAGCCTTAGGCGTGCAGTTTAAGTGAAAAAAATGCTGTTTAAAAACCGAATACCTTCAGCACTTCACTCCATTTTATTCCATTTGAATGAGATGATCTCTATTGAATGACTATTGAACACCAAGATGAAAAATGGCATTGTGGCCGTTAAAAATAATTTGGCATTCAACTTGAATAGATTTGTGATATTCGTTATTGTCTTTCTTTATTGTACAGTCATGATTCGTCACTTTAGAGTCGGTTTTCGCTTGCACCAGATTGCAAGAATCAATTTTATTATATTAACAGTCAAGTTCCAAACAGGAAGAAACAGTGCTGCTAACATTAAAATAAATGTGACGTTTGCTATCGAATAGGGTTTTGCTTGTTTTTACATCACGTCAAGCACAAGCAACGACAACTTGGAAATAACTAAATAAACAAGCAAATAAGTATAATTACATTTATTTTAATGGCGGCTACTATTAACTTCAATCACACATTGTAGCACTATTTGTCATGGAACCTGAACCTGGTGATTTTCTAGAGCCTCCTTGCATTTCTAATTTCATAAAAATAATCTTTTTTCTATTTCTATTATTTTAAATTGTATAAGTTATTGCATGCTATCTTGTGTTGAATACTAAAAATCATAAATTACAAAACCCTGCCATCTGCATTTCCCACCTATATTCGCAATAAAGTTATTATGATTATATTTATAGGTCTGACTTATAGTCAGATCAGACCAGTGGCGTAGCTAGGTGGACAAGGGTGTATAGAGAAAGAATCGGGCCTTCACCCCCTCTTTCCAAATAGCTTGAACTTATATTGGCCTTTAAAATAATAATGGCCATAAATCATTTAAAAAAAATGTGAGCATGCTCAAGGTTTTCTAGCTTCGGGAGCTGGCTGACCCTCTTTTTTCAAAGCTTAGAGGGCCCCCTGAGTTCCGGGGCCCTGGTGCACTGCACCACCTGGCCCTACGATAGCTACGCCACTGGATCAGACTAAGAACTCAGCTACATACATGATTGGGTTTATGAAATAACTTATAGTGAAACCCCGCGCAACTTCGCTTACGTGAAGCTATTTCCACTTGGGGTGTGAATTTTGAACTTTTCTATGACTCATTAGTATTAGTGTTCTCAGAGATCTCGTTATGAGTGAGTGGACTTCTCTTATTTCATAATTCATCTGCACCACACCACTATTATCGAAGGATAGACCAACGTCTAATTCGTGGCAAGGAAAGAATCAATTCATCTCACAAGCCTCCGGTATTTAATTTAAAATCTCAGGAAGATTACACAATTGTAAAATAAATGTAAAAAATTGCCTAACACTACCGATTTGAATAAGAATAGACAAGCGCCATGTAGGCAGGTACCTACATGAAAAAACCGGCCCCGAATGAATACTAGACAAATGTCCTCCTCAAGAACACAATGAGTGACCTCAAAGCGATCAATTTGCTTTTGAGACATGCTAATTTGAAAATCTAGAGTGCTTTATTCCTATTTAAGTCACTATGAGATGAATATATGAATAGCAATGAGATAGTGAAACGTTTTATTTTTATTTTAGTTCTCGTATACAAATATATTATTGTGAACTTAGTGAGTATTTTCGATTTATATGTTCTATGAAGTAAAATAATGTCGCCTATAACCAGCAATTAATTTCGCCACCTTGTTTTTTTTTATTTCCTTATCTGTCACAACATTGACCCTCTTCTCATCGTGTTTTCTCACTATACCTCAAACTGATAATTTAACTTAATTGGTTCTATTAAAACCAAAAAGATCAAGAAAGGATCGAACAGAAGTAAAAGTGAAGAACTAAAAGGAAAGGTCAAAACGTCCCTGTCTTGGGAAAGTTAGTTGAGAAATCAGCTCCACCAAAAGCTGTCGACACTATTTTCACAGTGACATTTCGAATGATTCAAGAATAAGGCCATGTGTGCGATGACTGACGATATAAAAATAAATAAGGGTCTGGTAGTCTCGAGCAGGTAGGTGGCTGCTATTATTTAAATTAATTGGACATAAAACGACGAGCGCTGAAGAGCGTGTCGTGTCGCGGAGCCCGGTCGCGCTAAATCTGCCATTCGCTGTCATACTATTCTGCAAATAACAAGTTCGTAAATACAACAATATGTTTGATCAATAAAATAGTTTTGCTATTTATTTTCAACCCTTTTTATGCTTTATAAATATAACTCATGAAACACCCGAATAGACTTAACTGATTTCCTAGAAAGCTATTTCCTTAAAACAGAAGCCCGCACAATTTCTGTAATATTCTGAATAAACAACGAAATAAAACGTTGAGACGTCTAAAAGCATACTTTTAAGGCATGAGGCATCAGTTGCGCAGGAGTCTCGGTCGCGTCGTGCGATCGCTATCGGACGTCGCCGTGTCGACTCCACAATGCCATCTTTTGTGTTCCGACACGATAATTTATTGCCACCAAACACTGGGCTTACAAACCGACGGAGATAACACTGCGATTTTAAATTAATATGGACACGCCCTTTAGGAGATTTCAAAATATTTCTTCTTTTTGTAGAACAAATTGTTTTTTTATTTAGTTTATGCTAGTTGTATAGGTTTCATTAACAATACTAAAAATAAGCGATATTATTACATTTAGGAACAATATCTATTTTAGTTTTATTTGAAAAGTTTTTGTCGATATCGATAAAAACTACTTGAGCGTAGCCACGCTTTGACATCGCGTAGCGCAGCTACGACTGGCTACGAAATATAAGTTCGAGCTAGCATAGCATCGCTTGCAGCGGAAGTCGCGGTCTATCTAAAGGTTTGTTCATTTGTTTTTAGTTAGAATAGGTATTGCATACCGATGTGTGAATAAATGCACAATACCCGGGGCTTATGCTTAGAAACGTTCGACAAATATCATTGGTTGAAATGACGTCACATATCGAATGAAAGCGGGTAAATTTCACGGTTGTAGGTGATTACTGCTTTTGAAGTCATCTCTTTTTATAACACTTGTCGAACGTTTCTAAGTCCAGCTCCAAGGGTCTCATGTTCATGATGTTCTTCTTCTTCTTTTATTTGTGGTCAAGTATCTGGCGAAAAAAAAACAAGACTGGCGATGACAGCCTTTTGATATTTGACGTTTTTCGCGTCACTATTTCTAACTATGTTTCGAAAGGTTCCGAGCATAAGGCCCTCGTAAGTAGATATTAGTAAAACAACATAAAATCAATGAAGTATTGGTCATTGAAACGACAATGAAACGGACAGGTGATTTTGCGAGATTTCCCAACTGAGAAATACCATCGCTGTTTGTTGTTAGCTTAGGTCATGCAATATTTTAACGACCACACTAATTAAGTAATTGCGGTGTGCTACAAAACTAGGCACCTATGATAAAACGTGGGCTAAACGCATATTATGTGAAATACCTACTTCAAGCTGACGTAAATCAAGAAAATTAATAAATAATAAATATTGGTGGACATTCCACACAGCACTATCTCGCCCCAAACTAAGCCAAAGCTTGTGATATGGAAACCAGATAGCTTATATACTACTTATATATCTTTTTTTTAAATACATACTTATAATATTATATAACACCCAGACAGAGAACAAACACCTATGTTCATCACACAAATGTTTGTTGTCGGTAGGGATCGAACCCACGGCCTACGGCGCAGAAGGCAGATCTACTACCAACTGAGCTGTGAAGGCTGTCAGAAAAGAAATAACGTAGAATAATACGAAACAAATGAGATACGAACGAAAACAAGGTATGGATGAGTGGGCGGGATGGGAAAAGAGACTCTAGACTAAGTTCAAACTGCAATATTCACACAATATCTTCGAAGGCCCATGCATTCTTTTAAGTTCTGTGTAATTTGTACCTAAGTATATTGATTGCAAGCTGTTAACCGTGCATAGGAATAAGTGGACCCATCAAGCTAAATATATCATCTTTATCTACCTGCAAAGAATGAATGTATTGAATGAATTTTATTTAACATACACATAGACGATACCGTATTTTCGTTTTTATCTTGATTGTTTCAGTGTGTAGATTCTTTCTATAGATATATTTATATGCCCTGTATCTGTAAAATATAATTTGAGGGCATTTCAGGTCAAAGCATCGTGAGTTTTAATAGTTATTACCGGAGAGACAGTTGTATTAAAACAATGACCAATAACTTTGTATTTATGTCTCATTGGCCGCTGAGTAGGTATGCTCAAACGGTACCTCTACCGGTACCGATCTTTGCTGATTTGAAGATCCAGCAATAAAGTCATGTTATGCAGCGAGTTGCAATTTTCCGTTGCGGATATGATGTCATGTAAAAAATATCTGAACTCAAAAATTTGGCATCACTGAAAACCAACTCTGTAGGGGATTTGTTATTTAGCTTTTATATATTTAGAATTAAATATTTTATATATTCAGCGATAAAAATAAATATTAACCGACACATAAAATAATAAATAACTCTTTTGATCCTATCGAAAAACTAAGAGCACGTTTCATATGAATCAACCTTATCATTTTGCAAATGCGGAAGTTGAACTTTCTCGCGACAGTTTAAATAACAATCAAAATCACGACCGGATTGTGCCTTATCGGAGGCACGGAGCCGATCGGTCATAGTCAAAATAATGACGCAGGCGCCGAGAATAACAATTAAAGCCATTAGTTCATTAATCGCCAACCCGAAGCATTGTTCCGCTGAGGACAATCGTCGCTAGACCAAATAACGCCGGATCAGCTTACTCGAATACTGTATTACAGCGAGAAAAACTAAACTACCAATAAAGTATTGCGTTTCAGACATGTCAAGGTAACGAACTCGAAATTTAATGATGTCTATTTTCAGAAACGTCTAATTCCTGATTTTCTAACGCAGTGCAATTTTAACAGTTGATCATAACTGTTTTATATATTACCAAAGATCTGCCTTACGCTGTAAAATAAAATCCAGTTGAGAGAATGCGCTTGGTAAATAATGTAATATCAAAAACGAATAAATTTTGAATCCGAATATAAGTTGAGATGTGGATAGGCCTCAATGGAAGCAAGAGTGAGATGGAAAAAAAGATGCGTGAGAACAAATCGTATGCGGTCGAGCCTTCACATGGGCCGGCCGTAACCGCGGCCCTATAAATACTGCCATTGCTGTACAATAGAAAATACGTTCCCATTACGCGGCCGCGCGGTAGTCTTTAAATTTGCCTTATGTCAAACGCGTAATTCGAAACCTAGGTATTGGTAGTAAAACATATTTATAGAACGCTAAAGATACCGCAGGAGAGCAAAATTAAAATTCTGCCATCGGCTCTTTTACTTCATTGCTTTACAAAATACCTACAAGTTAATATTATCACCTTATCACCCTATAAACCTGTCGTATAGACGATCAGCTTAAGCCTTTGGCTCAACCCGTGTAGAATCAGAAATGTTCTCCTTAGGGAGCTTTATATTCATCCTGTATATAAAAGCTGTTATGGTAATCCCGTCCCTTGTGTGATGTCACCCCGGTCGCTTCAGAAGCACAAACAACATTCACAGATACTTTCACATTTCTATTAGGTGTTTAGAATATAAAATCGTTTGACTTGTAGGAAATTCTTTACGATGCATTGTTTCTTGATTGGTAAATAAGCCAATGTTTAATGTTTTCAGTGACTGTTATATGCTTGCACAAAACTGTTACCCACTTTTCACTGTTAGTAAACAAGCAAGCAGCATGTGTGATTGGTTGCGACAGCATCGGCTGCATGTACGATTGTTTGCGAACATTCTCCGACTCGGTGGCGGATCATAAACTTTTCAACATACGAAGGCATGCACCGATGCCTTTCCATAAAAACAATAAACCCATAAACCAAAACCAATTACATGCCTTGAAGCGCAGTTTACTTTACCGCACTTGAAATCACTTTTCGAATTAAAATTCCCGGGACGTATTTTTTAGTAATAGTGAGAAAATTAAAAAAACCTTCACATCATTTTCTTAGCACTTGAATACATAAACATGAATGGGCGGCGGAATGTAGAACACTGGAGGGGAACGCTCCTGAAACTCGAAACAGGTGAAACTCGGCGGAAACAGTTGATACATTGTAAGCGGAATGGTGATGAGAAAATGTGTTTATTGATGTTGAACAAGGTATTTCGTTTATCCTATTTTGTTTAGGAACGTTCACCGGCGTTAGTCACGAAGGCGTACTTGCATTTCCCTTGAACTCGACCGCTTGGCAAAGCTCGGTGTTCATGGTCGCCTACGTATTGCGAATACGTAGATCTATTCAAGACTGGAAGTTATTACTTTATAATGTCTATTTGCTAGTGTTTAGATGGAAACTTATAAAATTTGCATAAATAACCAATCAAAAAATATTTTTAAGAACATTCAATTTCAACTATGTAACCAAAAAAACATCTAAAACTTCAATCTTGTGTTAAGGTTCAAAAGTTCATGAATGTTAAAATAAAGACGTTTTTTTATTGCATTTAGTCGGTAAGATCAGTTTGGCAAATGAATGAAGACCAACATAAATTGTGTTAGTAATAATGTAAACATTTGAATCACTAGCGTCGCCCACCAGCAATTCCCTATAGTACCTAAGGGTATTCGTTACTTTGCAGAAGATTTCAATACCGGCTAATTTTGGAGGATGAATATACAGCTAAATTAAAGCTATTTCGAATTTCCAACTAACCTGAAGGCGTAGGATGTTCTTATGAAAGGCAGGTTAAACGTTATGACCCCAATCGGTTACCGATCATAGGTTCATACCTACACTAAGTTCATACTTAGTGTATGTACACTTTCCTAATATAGTGTACATAACTATGCCGATTGAGATAATGAAAAGAATAATATTTTGAAAAGTCAGCCAAAACGAGCTACTTTAGATAAGAGGTATTATAAAAATAAATTAATTAACATTAATTTACCTACTACAAAATTATAGCAGGTAAACATCTATTGTGATAGTCGGTGACGAATATAGGTAATAGGAAATATTAAATGGGTAAGCGAATAGTTTGCGGTTATAATTCGTTGCGGAGACAAAGCGTGATTCATGAAGGAGTGTTACTACAGGATGGTTACAATAACAAAGGTAAAGCGATTCGCACACTCTCGCGAATGACTCCAGCCAACTTACACAAGAATGCACTTTACCTTCCGACGAGGTCTCAATCGGTAATTTTTTATATGTTATTACGGACGACAATCTGCGAAATACATGACGCGGGACATCGAAAGATTAATTTCCGATGTGGCAGATTGTTACTTTAATTTATGATCGACCATTGTCTCCTAAGTGACGTCATTTTATGCAAGCCTCCACAATGTCATCTGATTTAATTCATTCGAAGTCTTAAAAACATTGTTGTTTGTAATATAGAAAAGGTTTTAACGATAATTCATAATGATTAATGGTTTTCATCTTACAATTATTGCTAATCGATTCAAACCCTATATTGGCCAATGATATAATCACACTGTAGTATGACGGCATGTCGTAGAACCTTAAAAGTTCTAAAACATTAAACAATCCTTTCATCACACTGTTTCGAAAGAACTAGGGACACGACAAGATGAAGATCACATTGAAGGTTCTGTAGGTAGTAAGTATTCAAGATAAATAAACCTTATTAGGCGCGTTTAACGAAACGGAGACTGCGATATGCGATAGAGTATACGGTATACCAAGTTGTGAAAACATATTCTGTGATAGTGAGACTTTGAGTACGCTCCGGTGACCGCTGGTCTTGAGTTTCAGCTGACCACAGCCAGGGCAGCCTCGGTCGCTGACCCGACACACCCTGAGCACCTCGCGACAATTTGTCTCACAATCAAAAACGTTTATAGGCGTTAAATCGCCTCTTAAATTGTACCATAAAGAAGATGTAAAGATCTCGTAAAACGTTAATGCACTTTGTGGAATCGTCATAGTTCAGTACGAACTCCAAAAACATGAAAACCTTATCAGAGTTTTTAAAATTTTCACTGTACTGTTGAGATCTCTCACTGTTTTGCGTGTGACCATCGTTAGCAGAGCTCTTGGAGCATGATATTATAACTAGGTCGTCGCAATGACGTACGTACATCTTCAATAATTAATGTTTAATGTTTAATTTTTAAATCATTAAATATAACATCGAAAACAATAATGATATTGTTTTACCTATGTATATTTAGGTCAGATGTTTCAACTAGGTAAGTCCAACTTTGACTTCAGTAGACGAATCCAACTCGGATCGGAGCGTTCGGGAAATTACACATTTTCTTGTCATAGATACAGAGCCTCAATAAAATAGTCGATGCTCAATGTGTGCTGCCAGTTATGGGACCGAGACGTGGTCACTAATTATTGGTCTCATTCACAAGCCTCAAAACGGAAAATGAGCGCGTTAAAGTGGCAATATAGCTGGATAAACTGACAACCGCTGAGAAGTAAAGGTTCTCGAAGGGCGATCACGAACCGGAAGATAAAGATCGCGGGAAGTCGGTGGATGAAGAGGGCATAATCGTTCTTCCTGTGATGGACTACTTCAACTTAATGATGATGATCATATTTATTGAAAAAAAAACGATTGACATAATTTATTGTTCAGTCCAGAAAGTATCTAACAGCGATTGCCTAAACGTGCATAGTACCTATTAAGAGTAATAAAGAGTGCACCTATACGAAGGTATGTAGTAAAACAAAAGTATGCGGATACTTCATTTAGACATGTCCGTATGTGTGCTGCGACTTCTTGAATAGTCATATGTATGCGTGTCTCTTAGAAGGCTGTCAGTGTTACAAAGGTCTGTCGGCCGGAACAGCGCTGGGTGGAGCTAATAAACTATTTGAGTAGAGCCTCGTGTTGACACTGGCGTTTCACACCTGAACAATGCTCCTCGTTTGCATTAATGTAAATTAGGTTAGGCCCGCCACAGCCGCCGCCGCGCCTACATTCAATTAGACGTGCTCGAAGTAGCGCATGTGTGCAGTTGTAAACGCACCCGTAGCGTGTACCTAACAATTTCCACACGAGGTAATGATCTCCCAAACTGATGCAATCGCAGCTTTCAATGGTAATTATTGTATCAAACTTGTATCTGTTGATTTTTCACTCGCATAATCTTTAATCTCCACGTTTCAAGCTTGTCTTTCTCCAATAAAGATACTTGAAGATCTTATCGGGAATTGAAATTGCGTTTTACCGGCCTTATCATAATTTTATGGCATATAATTTTATAATTTAATATTCACTAGATAGATCGGTTCTTTGCATAAGTATTTCGAACAAATCTTAAATGCGTAGGTTCCTGTTGCAAGCTTTTTTTGTTACTTTATTCTGCGGAAGTCATATTAAAACGACTTGTTTGATAATCGTACGTAGCGTACCTACTGCTGAAAGATCCGTTACACACTTCCTTCACTGCACTGGCTACAGTCCAAGGCAATTTGCTCCTACATTGCTTCAACTTGCCAGTTTAACTACAGTTAAATCTTATGTCCGATTTCATGACATCCTCATAAATATTTTAAGGAGCATTTCTATTCATTGTCTAGGATGGTTAGACGTCTAGGTTAGTTATGGGTGCATTTTAAAAGAGAAAAGTTATTTTGAGATTGTCGCAACTTAGCTCGAAAAA
This sequence comes from Chloroclysta siterata, assembly GCA_932294275.1. Taxonomy (NCBI): domain Eukaryota; kingdom Metazoa; phylum Arthropoda; class Insecta; order Lepidoptera; family Geometridae; genus Chloroclysta; species Chloroclysta siterata. The sequence continues at coordinate 15,657,091 of OW028595.1, read as the reverse complement.
CTCGAAATACAAATTGTGTTTAAAGATATGTTTGATGCTGATACTCAATTCACTCGTTCAAATGCTTTTGCATATTTTTTACCGTGTCGTCGTTTTGCTGTTTGGTTACTTTTATACTGGAGATTAATTGTACTTTAACTTTGTGATCGATTATTACGTGCTTTTAATATTGGTTGAATCAAAACAATACAATTGCTTTAAAGAATTAGCTAAAAATAAGGAGAGCGTTTGAGGCCGGGTGATGTCAAAACCTGTGCTTCTGTGCAACGTCCGTCATCGCAGCCAGAACGCGCACCGATAGCGTAAACACCGCGCACCAACCGACACGCCACTGAGACGCCGCGCCTTTGCGCACCAAATATTCGCCTTTTTCAAAATACCATCGGCACTTCCTACACCGATTGCATAAATGCAGTCATGGATTATTTTAATTACCGTATAAAACCAGCGTTCAAAAAACCTCGCAAAATCTATCGTAACAAAAAATCAATAAGACGCACCATTAACATTTCCGAACGTCACAAATCACACCAACAAAATGCGAGATCTGTAACCGAAAAAGATCTATGTTGGGAATGTTTTTTTTATATAGAAGCGGACGAGTCGCACGCGCGGCTCGATTGTGGTTGTGTGGTCCTCGCTAGCCACTTTGTAAATAGCGCGGTTTACCTTTTTCAACTTTTGTGTTTTGTTACCTTTTGTGCTGTTGTAGGGCCAATATTACCATAGCTATTTAGGCTCGTCGGATAAATAAATACGCCATTTATCATGATAGATAACCTGATGCACGTGAACGTCGTCGCGTCACAACCTTCAGATGCGGTGGAGATCGAACGGACTGAACAATAATGTGGTGATTTATCTGTGCATTGTTTTCTGTATTCTATAATGTTTTACTGTTTGGAGTTGGGTGTCTGTAATTTGATAGAAATGAATCTCTAATTCTTTACATCTTTACTCCTCAACAAAATATAGGTAGTACCTAAAATTTTCGAGTGTCTCAAGTCGAGAGATCAAAGATAAATAAGCTCGTAAATGTAAAATCTACGGTAGATATCTCAAGATAGCCAAGAGTGGTAATATCTTATCAATTATAGATTTCTAAATAATACCGTTCTAATTAGCATTGTATTTTATACAAACCATTTAGATTCTATATGTGAAGATGTACAAATGAATAATAATAACAATTTACGTCCTATAAAATAGCAGATTTAATATTTTCTACCAATACCCTCCAGAATGCAAGCGTCATCGGACCCATATCCAATTGTAGCACAATAAATTGACTCAAACCGCAGGCTCTTTCACAATATTTGTACCGGGCGTATTACGACATGACAAAAAGGGCCGAAAGGGCGACTGAATGAAGGGAAGGTAAATAAATATAAATAAAGGCAGGGGCGCGGGGGATAGCGGCGTCCCGCGGCGCCTGCGCAGGTCTACGACTGCAGCGGCGTCGGTGCAAGCCTTAAATGGATTTTTCCACTTAGCAAACTGAATGTGGTGGAAAAATATTTTAAATTCTACTAGGCAGGTGTACTTATTTAGATTTCTAATCCCTTGGACGGATAGCATTTTATTCAAATTTTAACTCGCATCTTTCATCGCATTTGCATTACCAATTTGCAACGTTTGATGGTATGCCGAACTAGAATACAGTTGGTAGCACATTTTCGTTTGGTTTTAAATTATGTAAAAAAACGAAATATAAGAAAATTACACAGCTAAAATTCAATTACAAGCTTTGTTCTCCGTATCGTTGTCACACGTCATTAAACAGCTCCAATGAGGATCGTTAAAGTATGGTCGTCGGTCGGTCGAGCTTCACCCGCAATCATGTTCTCCAGAACCAATTACAGCCCTGTGCTCAGCAACGTGCTTTTATTGGGTGTAGGATTTAAGTGCCGTTCGACACGCTGAATTCGGCCCTGTCTTTTTAACAGCCACTTACCTTTAGGCAAGTGAAAATGGAATAAAATTAATTCTATCAACAATTTATCCGGGAAAGCCTCATCATGACAGCCACTAATGTTCTTATCTCTCGCACTTTTCAACATTTTTTAAGATATCAAATTACTAAAATGAAGTTATGAACACTTGCAAACAACCAAGTTTTGGAGAATAGTTTTGGAATTTTAATTTAAACCACTTTTCTTACCAAAAAATATACTTAACTTGTTTTCGTACTTCATCAAACTTTCAGGTAAGAAAACTTGTTTGAATAAAATTATATTTTTGCTGCGCCTTTGTAATGCTTTTCTCCACAACTTGGTAGTTTGCTATTTTTCATAACTAATTTCCGTAATTTTATGTCAAAATGTTGAAATGTGCGACCGAGAAGTTGTTTAAGGCTGACCCTCCGCAGCCTCTTAACTACACACTTAGACAGCCTAGATGAAAAGTTATGAAGTATATCTGGGTACACATTTAACGTAGGAATGCTAACGAGTTCAGCTAGCTCATACGACACTATACCTAATCTACCTACTTGAATAGATGCAGGTGATTGAAAATACTATAAAAAATTACAGTGTATACCAACTATAATGATTGGTTCACGCAAGGTGAATCACCTTTATAACATTTCATAGGCGATAGATCGCTCTTGCGAAACTGAGGAAGAGAATGTGCGTACCGTTTAGAATCGATAAATCAATGAGAGCCATCGATATACACCAAACGGATTACATTACAAGTACGTAAACATTGCACTTCCTCGGTGTAATTTCACAAATGCGCATCAGGTGGACCAAACTTGTAAGCCGCAACTTAAAACATCATCCTTAGGATATACTACTTAATACTATTCTTACTTAGATATAAATATTTAGATCATCTTTGTATCATTTAATAAAATTGTACGTTTTATTTTTACAGATTTATATTTTCTCCTATTTTCTAATGCTATGATTTACTAAATAAATGTGTAACCTAGGTAATTGGTTTATCCGTATTAATGAAAATTAAAGTGAATATTAAATCTGAAAAGGGTGTAAGTATGAAAATATACCATTTTATTTGCGAACGTAGTCGTCCGGGATTATACTCAATTATCTGCCAAAGATATGAGCGATTCGATGGACCATTTTCCTACGATATCAAAGTCCCTTCAATTTACGAGCTATAGATGTTTCAAACAAATCTTTACGGATCATGCCCAAAGTAAACTCAGTAAATGTAAGCTTCAATTTCATCATCTAGGACAGCGCTTCCCAGACATTGTTCTTCCATAGCCATGGTAATTTTCATACTGCCCCTTCGTGACCCACTCAATAGTTTTAAAATGATTTTACTAAAATTTTAAATCACTTCAAGAAGTCGTCTTGTCAGTCAGCGGCGGCAGCGCTTACGATGCGTCAATCGATAGTATTCTTTTAAAACAAGGCGGGAATGCAGCGACCCGGTATTTTATTTTGATAGCCCAGTACCATGTCACGATCCACCAAATGGTAAATTGCTGATTTTGGACGAGGAAAAACCGGGTCGAAGCTAGAAAGCTGATAGAGGAAGAGCCAGCGACGATCAGAACTTCGTTATTTTAAGGCTTTCAGAAACCGGCCGTTAGTGTCTGACAATGGTTTGTAATATTATTCCAAATAAAATATATGAAAACTGAGCATATAGCTCACTTTAACGAATTTGATGTGCAATTTTATACACCTTTAACTACCTGTAACTTTCAAAGCCAAAGTGATCCAAACTTCATAGTCGGGGATCGTTTACACCTGTATTATGGACATACGCAGAGAAACTTTCAGGTTTTATAAAATAACGAAGTTCTGATCGTCGCTGGCTCTTGGACTATGACGTTAATAGAAAATAGCGAAGATAAATGAAAAAAACCCTTACAATTAAATTCAAACTACCATAGATACTGACACATCCATCCATGGTTTTATTTTTACTTTTGAAATTAAAGCAAAGTTTGCTTTGATTTTAATTTAGTCGTAGGTTTTGGTATATATATCATTTAAAGAGACGAGATGTTTGAGTTGTTTCCTTTATCTGTGGCCCGTGCCTCTTAGCATTGACTGAGGTTTGACAGATAAGACCAAGATAACCACCACCAGCTGGCTGCACGACAAATATTTACAGTAATTAAAACAAACGCGGCTCAGACACACGACTCTCGCGCAAACACTCAGCACCGTTTTTTGCAACGACTTTGCTTTTTAATATTTATTTTCATGGAATGTGCAAGAGGATTTCTACGTGCCTAGCCAAGAGATAGCCCTAACCTCTCCCTATTATCTATTCTAAAATGAGCCACGGTTGTTAAACAAACCGAAACGCGTAAACTGTCTTCAGTAGGTAAATGATCTAAAATCACAGTTCGTCGTTGCAGAATAATCTTAGCAAGTATGTTGTGTTGCACATTACTCACGAGACGAGACTCACGCTAAGGTATTAGCACACTTGTGTTTGCATATATCACAACTGTTTACGTTACAGAGAGAGATGCAAATCGTTAATTTATCGCCACCTTAAGCAGCAACTATATAAAGTAAACCGCAAACACGGGGGTTCAAAGACCTATCACTTGAGTTTGGCCTGTGTTTGAACAAGTGTTCAGGCAGGTTGCAAACGTTAGGGGGCTTCTATACTAGTTAGTGTTCATTCCTTATTATTGAGGAATTTAAGGACCCGCTGCGCTGTACCATACCAACGCAACCGCAGGTGTAACAGCTGACTATTTTAGGTATACATTCTGAAAGATTTGTGTTTTTTTCATACACTAATTAAATATTATTACAAAAACTTTTTCTTTAATGTAGAAAAGAAATAAAATTATTCTTCTTCATAATTATGAATTTGAATAAAAATAATCTTTAATATTTTTTTACGAGAGAGCGATCACACTCTTTCAAAGCATGAGTAAACAATTTGGGCCAATAACTTTTTATTAAATAAATATGAAATGAAATCAACTTTACCTGTGACTTTGAGTTTACACAACAGACTTGCATAGACTTACTATTTACTTACCTACTTAGGGGTAAACCCATCCGACATGTTGGCATAAAAGCAAATTATGCAGCTAAGTACTCGCCTTTAGGAAAACTTTATTTTTAGTAATACCTTCTCTGACGAATCACTTTGCGAAAGGCTGTTTTAAGATTTAAATGTTCAGGCCTTCAATATCATCAGATAAGAGATTTTTTTTTTAAATAATTTCAAAAAATCCTGATATTATTGAATAGGTAAATGATTGAATTTAAATAATCTTATCATCTAAATCATTTTCTTCAGTTTAGGTGTTTCGAATAAAATATATCGAGTAAAATTATAAGTTACTGTAAAACGCTATTCATAAAGTAGTGACACAGTCGGCATCTGCGTTCAAAGTGATTACATATTTTGAATGTATTAACGATGAAATGTTTCTTATGTTGCTCAACTAGGGCAATAAATTTGTTTGGAATGAAGTGTTTATATCTGTCTATATTAATAGCTGGCCGAATGATTCGACTGCTCACAGCTCTAATCTCATGTTTACTATCAGATTACTTTGCATTACGAACGTAACTAGCACAACTTGAATGCTCGTAAATGTATTTTTCTAAAACAAATACCTTCCCTAATCTTTTACAATGAATGAACACATATAACTTTATTTGTGTTTAGATAGGGTTAGCCTTTGATGAAAACGCGATGTTAATATGCGGCTGTTAGAGATGTTTATAACATTTTACAACGTTGTAAACCCACCGTAGAATTTTAGGATTAATTTGATTATGGTCAATTATTCACGAAGCGATCAGGCCTCGTTCCGTTTTTTATCCTGCGCTAATAAGCCGAAAAGTATCTAATTATGGCGGCGGTCTCTTTGCTGCCAACAAATTAAACCACTTTAGCGTATCAACAGCCAATGAAATTAAATCAATATTAACAATCGATAATTAAGTGGCTCTAAAGCGATGTCTTCGTAAACCGTCTGTTTTTCATCATCTGTGTTCTGTTGCTTGTTTTATCTATAAGGATCGGATGTTCTGAATGCCTACAAACCGGAATTCAACGGGAACATCAAGTCAAACAATGAAGACGAATAATGGGTAGGTAAGCAAAATCATCATCACAATGAATTACAAAGATGTAGATAAATAGTGTGTCGGCCTGGATAGCGCTATCTGCGCGCACGCCGCAGTAAAAGCTCATTGTAACTCGAGCCTCAAATAAGAAATTGAATAATGCTGACCTATCCCCCGACCGCCTTGCCCATAAATCACCGAGATATTTATGTCCCCCACCCCCGCACGCCTTCCGCACCCTTCAGAATCCCAGCGCTATTCGCGTCCAGCGATATTAAATATTAAATAAAAACTAACATAAACTGGTAAGTAATTCAAATTGGAATCTGAGGAGTGCAGGCGCAATGCGGTTGGATTCCTATTCCGTGGTTTGCAATACTAGCCGACTCAATGGAGTCCATTCTTAGAATGGAAAAAGTGATAGTTATTCTCCCTACATGCATAAACCAGGGTACTCGTACCTTTGCGTTTGGTTTGAAAATAAATAATTGGTTCCTCTACCGCAGCTATAGTGTGCGCTGCACCATATAACTTTCCTAGATATTATGGTCTGAAAGTATTTGCAGGATGGACCTCTACATTTAGCAAGCATGCGAAATTGAATATAGGGTCTACAAAATATCTACAGACACCATATAATATTGTAAGGAATGAAAATGTAAATTCATCCGATTGTTTGTAAATAAAGATTATAAACTAGCTGAGGCAGTATTCAATCTCGAACTGTCACCGGCAACTTACGAAACTCAACAACCGACGGAAAGAGGACAGGGCATTATCTTCGAAGCATCTGGCATGTAACGTACCGCTTCCCGTGCGCATTAGCTTTACTTATATTCCCTCTTATTTATGAGAAATAAATAATACTATTAGACGGAGATACCGATTCCTGATAAAAAGTGGGCCCGAGTTAAATGGGAGGCTCGGTGGAGGCAGAAAGAAAGTAATGGAGGCGCATCGAACCGGTTTGGAGATTTTTACGAATGCAAGGCTGCTGAGCCGGCCGGGCTATGTGCTGCCTGCGGCGAGCACATAACATCTTCGCCGGATTCGCGCCGACCTTTCTTCCACGCACACAGAGCCGCCGAGCCGCGCGCCGCCGCGCCGCCGCCGCCGCTGCCACGCCGCGCAACAGCCCTCGTCCGATTATTATCTGCACATAACTGGATTCCACGTAAAGATACCTACGTACCTACACGGTCATTAAAATATTTGCGTAGGTTCATGTTATTCATACGTCGATTTGCGAACAATAGCTTGCCACCACTATTTCAGGATTTGGGTGAGTAGGATTGAAATATGATCACTGTATCGCGAAAATAGTTTTGATTCGGAAGTGTAAACACTTGTCAAATGGTTTGGCCGGTCGGCTACTTCAATTGACATTGCTGCAACTTGCTACAATCAGAAATAGCAGGTTTCATAAACATATCACAATCAATTTTCGCGAGCTGTTTGATGGGTGCTAATGCAAATTTTGCGAGTTATACCTACTGTACTTTTACGAAATATAATTAGTTGGTAGATTTTAATCGTTATAGCTAAATATCATATTCTTTTATCTGGTAAACCGGCTAACAGGCTTACCGATTTTTCTTTGACTAGCCACGAGTTAAAATAATATAAGTATGTTATTTTTGTGGTTGTTATGTTGAAGCTTCGCAGTTCTATGTGCGCCATCGATTAAAAACACATGCATAGGTAAGTAAGTAGGTACCTGCATAGGTGCATATTTTTTTACAACTCTGAAATCTTATTATAACAGAAAATCATCACCATTTCATGACCACTTTCAACTTCATGTCATCACCATTTTTAAATATTATAAACTACTTTCCGGCCATACTTTCCTACATCTTTTTTAAGGTGAAGAATTCCTTGGTAGATAGTGAACTACGAGTATTTCGCTAAATATTTGAATGTCAAATCCGTAGTTATTAGCTGGACTTCTATGACTCGAACCAATTTTGAACTTGCAGCTAAGCATGGTTTTACGAGGCGTCTAATTATAAGCGGCTATAGAAGGATGTGGGTTACAACCTGACCTACATCGTCCAGGAAATAGTGACGCTTGCCCACACTAAAGCGTCGGTCACACGTAGCTTCTAAAAGCTTCTGGTTAGTCCTTATAGGTAAACGTTCTTAAAAAGCCACGCATGACGTGACGAGCAGACAGCGAAAAGAAGAAGTGTAATCAAGCCACTGAATTCTCGCTGCTTCAGAAAAGCTACGTGTGAGTGAAGCTTTAGATTAGACAAAAGTGGTCACTGCAATAACTAATCGCTTGCATTAAGTTTCAGAGTAGACAGATGTTTTAGGCACTTTACTGATCGCAATAGCTATGCATAACGCAATTTCAGAGCGATTCGCTAGTTCAATGAACACTTATCTAGGGTTCTGACTGACTTCTACAATTATCTCCTTTGACGTTATGGTGCCAACCTACTAGGTACTCATATTGTATCAATATGTTTATTATGTATGTATAGGTAATTATTAGCAACCGCATCATGTAAGTAAATTCAATTATTACCTACCTGCTCCATTGGACGCTCGACTAGTGTATCTACGTCAATAGTAGGTACGTAGGTATATAGATACTCCAATTCCCATCTATGAGGTAAATAGGTTTTCACGTTTGCTTGAGATAGCGTTAATAAATTGGAATACCCACAGCATTACCAAATTTATTTTACATTATGTTTCAGTATTTAAATTGTTTTTTTTTAAGAAATAGAATATGCCCTGTAACGTCTGTGGGTTAGGCCCACGACCCAGGCACAGTAGACATTCTCTCTTATATCATCACTACATATTATAAAACAAAGTCGCTTTCTCTGTCCCTATATCCCTATGTATGCTTAAATCTTTAAAACTACGCTACGGATTTTGGTGCAGTTTTTTTTATAGAAAGAATGATTCAAGAGGAAGGTGTGTATGCATAATACAAGCAAAATATAGTAGAGAAACACACAATAACCGTGCGAAGCCGGGGCGGGTCGCTAGTTTTCAATAAATTCGATTTAATCATAATCATTTATTCATTGTTTCATGTTGTATAAAGTAGTTCTTAGGCGCACTTAAAGACCTTTAACCACACTGTTTCGAAACAAACTAGTGACACGACAAGAGAGAGAGAGGGGCTAACAAAATGTCCAGGGCATTACTATGGTTTTTATGCCCATTTAATAGGTATCTTAAAGTCGGTTCGTAGGTATACGCACCTTAGAAGTTATATAAACTTAAAACTTATCACTGATAATAATAATCACTTTTGCATATCTAATTATTTTATTGAAAATGGACTCAATAAATTATTTTCAATAGAATGAATCACATTTATTGATGCCAGATCTTTATAAAATCTGCTCAGGCTGAAATAAACATAGTTTGCCTGAAAAGTCCGTTCGAGAGGTGATACAAATTCTTGAAACTTTTGGAAATGCCTCATTTTAGATACTGGACGTAACCTAATGAGACTTGAAGTGTAATGCGATTGGTTAATTAGCTAAAGTTGCTGTTCTTATTTTTCTTAGCTAAAGTCTTGTCCATTTTTTTATTCTTAGCGCATAATGCACTGAAGATATAATACATATAATACAATTTACTATACTATATATATAATACATATAATACATATAATACAATATAATACAATTTTATTTACTAAATTAATTGGAATAATTTATTTTATAAATATGTACGAACAACGGGCCAAAACAAATTTCGTAAGCAGGATGTTAAAATAATTTAGGTGGTAGGTAAGTACGTAATATTTCTAAACGGCAGAGGATAGATAAACACACCAGGTCACCAGCTGTTTTATGTTAGCGCTGATTTAATAATTACTGTTTTATAAAGCAGTAGTTTTCAAGTTTATTATCTTAAAGAAAAGTAATGTCTGACGGTAGTCCAATAAAAATGCATTGTCTAAAGTGTTTTTTTACGTACTAAGTTGTAAGCATAGCCTAATTAAATATTTACTGCATTTTTTTAAAAGCAAAAAGTTTTCAAATGTCACAGATAGATTCAAAAAAATGCAATAGACTGAACAATAATAAGTTTCCCGTAAGTTGTCTGAACGTTTACAAAGCGTCTTGAATGACAACGCATATCTAACGCTGAATGCCTTCGACACCAACTTTTACGACGGCCATATATTCACCGAAAATGGCATCAAAATTGTAAAGAATTCATCATTCATCCATTAGTCACAGAGTCAAAATATTTGTTGACAAAGCCAGCGTAATTGCAGTGCTACAATCGAGACACTCGCTACGAAGCTACCGTAACGCCCGCAATTTGCGTCCATTGTTCCCCGCGTAATGTTTACACCGGCCGATTGTCCCTGTCCGCACACTCAGATGTTTTCACAACAACCGGCAAAACTATTGTCTCCCGATATCTACAGCTTCCAGAAAACGTAACGGAACTGCGCCGGCAAATCCTAATTCAAATACTAGGGATGAGCTATCACGTGAAAATTATTACATACAAGTACCACTACAAAGATTTCCTCCTAGCAATGCGCACCCTGTTTTAAATGGAAATAAAAACAATTGAAAGAAAACTCACCTGGGTCATAAGGCGATCAGCACCCGTTCCCTCGTCGTCCTTAAAGTCGATGTCAGGGTTATAGTTCGGCACTAAGTCTTTGAACCGCTCGTCATCCCTGGTGATGCGGCCCTCGGGGGGACCGCTGGCGGTATTCCTGTTTTCGCTATAATTGGGGTCGTGCTGGCCGAAGACCAAGGGCGTGATGCGGCGCACGCCCGTGCGGCGGGTGAAGCCGCGGCCCGGGCCGCATGCCGCCGCCGCGCCCAACCACAGTAGCACCAACGACAGCCTCATCTCGCAGACATCACTGCACACGCGCTCGACGCACGACCACCGCGCGCCGCGATCTGAGCGACACTGAGAGTGGCTCCGAGGCGCGCTGCACCACCGCCACCGGTGAGGCTGCATCCCTTGCCATCCGCCCGCGCGACCCGACTCGTCGCCCGCGCGCACCACCGACGCACCGCTTTCTCTGCCGCCACTGCCGACGCTGCCGCCGCTGCTGGAGCAGCCCGCTCCCGCTTATTGCATCCTGTTTGACAGCTGACCTCATTTTCTTACTTATAAGAAATAACAAAAATTGAGTTGGCTTTTCATAGTTTTCCACAAAGAAGTCACGCAACGGCATTTTATAGTAAAGTATGTGTTGCCTTTGACATGATAATTAAAAATAAAGCAGTCAAATTAACTCATTAATGCATTCTACTAATACTGCTAAACAATAAACACCTACCTACAAACTAACTATTTCACGATATAATTTTATTAAGTATATATAATATAATATTTGCATAGTAGGTATAGCGCCTTTTCAGTCATCATTATAAAACATAACTAAAATATTAAAAAAAATATGGTTAAAAGGGTTCTAATTCGATCGTGTAACAATTTGCTGTTAATATAACAATTTATACAGTGCTTCTAAGGCCCAGTTTCACCATGCTCTGTTAGTTACTAATCAAGGATTAACAGGCCGTTAAATCTAACCTTAGCTGTCAAACGCGTACATTTTGACATATTTAACGGCCCTTTAATCCTTTGTTAATCTAACAGAGCATGGTGAAATCGGCCCTAAGCAGTGAAGGAAAACAATTAGAGAAAATCTGTTTGATAATACCTATTCAGCAACAGCAATGGGCTTGCGGTATAGAACATTCATGAAGGTATTATAGGTGTCATGTTCTATGGCAAATGTGTACCTAGGTACTGCAATGTTTGTATATACTTTGAACGTATACCTACCTACCCACCCGATATTCTGTGCTAATATTAAAAAGCGTAACCACCTATTTCTATTCTAAATAGTGATCTCAAACAAAACTCATCATAGTATATAGGTACCAATAATTTATAGGTATAATGAACTAGGAAAACCTACTTTTTTACATAATATAGCCATGAAGTCATGACAAACAATTTACCACAATATATCCAAAAAAACATCACACATCATGTTTATTCCTGTTTAGTAAGTGCTTAGTCATTGTGTGAATATCTAGTTAGTAATAACTAGCTAACTAAGGGAATACCTACCACAAAAGAAAATTCTGAAAATTTTAATGAGAAATAAAATCAATAAATAAATATTAGTGGGCATTACTCACAGCACTGAAATAATAATAATAACTAATAATGAGATGTGAGCACAAGTATATTTTTTTAACGTCATGTCATAAAAGTTGAGAACAGCCCATTATATTAAATGATTATATTTATATATCTTTTAGAGTTCTTAATAAAATTAAGCCTCTGTTTTTCTACCCTCAGAAGTAGGTCATCACAACATAAGGTTTACATAAGGGTTTGCAAAAATCAAAATCAAAATCAAAACGGTCTTTATTCAGTACAATCACAAGGATCACTTTGAAACGTCTTATATACTAGGTGAATCTATCGCCAGTTCCTCGCGACCAAAGCCTAGAAGAACGGGCAAGAAACTAACGGCTTGGTTCCTAGCGTTTTTTTGTATGATCCTTTTTACAATTTTATTATGGTACCTACTTAATTATTTAGTGTTTTTAATGAGTTGGAGCATAGATCAGTCCCAAGCTTTTTTGTCATCTATATAATCAGAAATTTTATAGTAAGCTTTTGTACAAAGTTTTATTTTTATTATGTTTTTGAATTTGTTAATCGACAACTGGTGAATCTCACTTGGGACTTTGTTAAAGAAGCGTACACATTGTCCTGCAAACGATTTGCTTACTTTAGTGAGCCTAGTAGTGGGAACAGCGAGCTTATCTTTATTTCTAGTGTTAACATTATGATGGTCACTCTTTTTGGCATATAAATTAATATTTTTTCTAACATACATTAAATTTTCGTATATGTACTGACAGGGTAAAGTCATTACATTTATTTCTTTAAACTTATTTCGTAGCGATTCTCTGGGACCCATGTTATAAATTGCACGAACAGCCCTCTTCTGCAGCACAAATATGGTGTTAATATCTGCAGCACTCCCCCACAACAAAATGCCGTATGACATAATGCTATGAAAGTAGCTGAAATAGACAAGTCTTGCGGTGTCCACGTCTGTAAGAAGGCGGATCTTTTTGACTGCGTATGCTGCAGAGCTAAGTCTCTTCGACAATTTGCCTATGTGTGGGCCCCATTGAAGCTTATTATCTAAGGTTATGCCTAAAAATACTGTGGTATCCACGAGGTCTATTTTTTCATTTTTGATTTTTACATCAGCATTTATTTGTTGGACATTTGGTAGTACAAAGCGAATACATTTTGTTTTATTTTCATTAAGTAACAAGTTGTTTACATTAAACCAGTTTACGACTCTAGAGATTGCATTGTTTACATCGTCATAGTTAGTTTGTCGTCTTTTCAATTTGAATAAAAGTGAAGTGTCATCTGCAAACAGTACAATCTCGTGATCATCTACTACTTGAGGTAGATCATTAATGTAAATTAAAAACAAAAATGGCCCTAATATAGAACCTTGTGGTACACCCATTTTTACCACTGACCCCGGAGAGCGCTTTCCATTCACGTCAACACTTTGTATTCTGCCATTTAAGTAAGAAATGAGTAGGTCTAGAGCAACACCTCTAACACCATAGTGGTTCAGTTTTCTGACCAACGTTTCATGGTGCACACAATCGAATGCCTTGGAAAGGTCACAGAAAATGCCTAAGGCGTCTTGCGACTGTTCCCAGGTCTGAAAAATATATGTTATTAACTCAACACCAGCGTCGGTGGTTGAGCGACCCCTTGTAAATCCAAATTGTTTACTGTCAAGTAAGTTATTTATAGTAAAGTGCCTTTGTAACTGATTGAGTATAAGTTTTTCGAAAATTTTACTAAATGTAGGTAGTACTGATATCGGGCGAAAGTTACTGGGATCAGAATGACTACCTGATTTAAATAAGGGTGTTATTTTACTATGTTTCATAAGGTCAGGAAAAACGCCACAATCAATACATTGGTTGAATATAAAAGCTAGATCTGGTGCAATAATATCAATCACAGGTTTTACGGCAAAAACAGAAATGCCCCAGAGGTCCGTGGTTTTTTTTACATTTATCATTTTAAAAGCTTTGATGATATCATTAGTATTCACATAATCGAATTTAAACTGTTGTTTGAATTCTGATAAGTTATCTTTTAACAATGACTCTGCGATTATGTGGGAAGAGCTTAAGGACTTTGTAGTGGAGACTGGAATGTCAGTGAAGAAGGTTTCAAATGCTTTGGCAACATCATCATCTTTGGTAATGATGGTGCCGCCAACATTCAAGTTGTATACGGTGTTCTGTGTCTTGACTCTTCCTGTCTCACTATTAATTATTTTCCAAGTAGCTTTGATTTTATCTTGACTAGTTTTGATTTTTGAACTTAAATATTGTGATTTAGCAATGCGACACACGCTTTTGAAAATTTTAGAATAGTTTTTAATTTTTTCTTTTAATTCGTCACTGAAATTGTATTTTTTTTCACTATAAAGGTTGTACAATGTTTCTCTGCTTTTATAAATACCCGCTGTTGCCCACTCACAAAATTTAGAACCGCCAGAGACCATTTTCGATTTGGGTGTGAAAATTGAACTGAATAAGTTATCAAATTCATAGAAAAATTGATAATATGAATTGCCATCATTACTGTAAGTTATTCTTGGTAGTCTAGAAATAAGGTTCAGTTTCAACTCTTCCAAACGACTTATGGTCAATGGGACGAAAGTAATTTTTTTTAATACATCGTTTTTAGTTTTTGCTTCTATTTTAATTATTTGACCAAGGTGGTCTGAAGGAATATTACTTATTAGATTTTTACTTATTATTTTTACATTAGTAAAGATATTATCTATACATGTGGCCGAAGAGGCAGTTATCCTAGTAGGCTCCCTAAACAAATGTTCCAGGTCAAATGATTTAAAAAGACTAATTATCCTGGTATTTAAAGAGTAGTGAACTAGTAAATTAACATTGAAGTCGCCACATATGATTAGTTGCTTGTTTGATTTAGATATTTTATACAAAATTTCTTCCATAGCTTTTTCAAAAATATCGAATGAGGCAGAAGGTGGACTGTAAGCGCTTATAACAATGAACTGCTCCAACTCCACGCAAGCTATTTCAATGTGTCTTTCTACAGAGTGGTGGACAATATCTTTGCGTTCTTTAAATTTAATTTTATTATTAAGTAATATTAATGATCCACCTCTAATAAAGTGTTCTCTGCAGAAAGCACTACCAACCTGGTGATCACTGAAGCGATCTATCACTCAGCCCTGAAATTCAGCCGAAATCTAGGAAATCAGCAATGACTGAATTTCATGACAATATTTGTAGGTATATTAAAACCTTCACCTTCTATGAGGTACCTACCGCAATAAATGAATGAGATTATTCTTAGAAAACTCGGCATCCGATTCCTAAAAGTTTTTCCTAACTGTGAAAGTGACGACATCATTCTTTAGAACAAATATCTCTAAATCACTTTCAAATCAAAATCAAAACTGTATTTTTTTTTAATCGCAAGGATCTCTTTGAAACATCTTATAATCTAGGTCTACCGCCAGTTCCTCGTGATCACAGGAAGGAATAGGATCTATGATGGAACTTATTTAGATTAATACAATTTTATTTGAAGTTATAATAGTGACTTTAATTAGCTTTATAATGTTTTAGGGTCTGTACCTATCATTAGATTTGTACCGGGACATGTAATATGCTTACCTAATAAATGATGATTATTGATTATTGCATCTCATATACACAGTTTTCGACTTCAGTACTTCCGACATTATACTGACTGGTCTTGATGAAACAGCTTGGTGTCTAATGGCATACAATTCTAATCGCGTTTCTTTTAATTTTCGTAAAAAATACGACTAGTAGGCTAAATGACTTTTGCACAAATTGAACCGAGCCATTGAATTTTTTAAACATGAATATACAAGTGCACATACACAATAGCACAAAGCAACACATTGAAGGTTCATAGTACCCATTAACTATTTCACCGACCCTCCATCGCTAAGACAAAGCACAACCATCTCTTTTCAATTTTGACCCAGAAAAGGAAAATTTATACACGCATTTCCATAACAGAACACTTAGGACGCCTTTACGGAGAAAGCAGGTTTCTGACGCCGGCACTTACCGAACCCTCGCTGCCTTGCAACGATTACTGGGTGGCTACTTTCGACACTCATATGGATCATCATCAGAAACATATGGGATTTCTGTCAAAATTCCTAAAATATAATTTTGATAAAGTTTTCCTACTGTAAAGTTTGGATAAGTACCTACTTCGTAGCTTCGTACTTAAATCAAACTTTTTAGTAGGATTTTTTTTTGGATCAAAATGATATTCTTGCAGTACTGTGTGCAAAGTAACTGCAATGCGATTTTTCACAAAAAAAGATCACTGATTTACACTTTTTAAAATATTGATATGTGCGAGCGAGAGGTAAAAAATAAGTGTCAACCCCTCCAAACTTAACTGTAAGTCGCCCGGGGACCTCTATCGCTAATGCTATGGTAAACAGGCTGTCTTCCTGCAACCAGCTTTTCATTTAACCATGGCTTTATTTGAGACTATTCGTATACAAGGAAGTCTTATTTGAACAATAAAGTGCATAATACCTTACTAAATTACCTCATACACGACTGAAGTTGTTTTTTTGCTAACGTAAAATATAGTCAGCAAGATAAAATCTTGTCTATCCTTAATATTCTTAGCGAAAATGCTGCGTGTAGCAATGGAGATTTCTGTAATAAATTGTATATGAATTGGGCTTAATGTGAGGGTGTTGAGTTAACAAAATAATTATTATGACATCTTTAGAGATTATTGTAATGCCGATAAATTAGGTGCAGTACAATATAGTCGAGACCTAACCTTACCTAGCTTCATATAATGGTATTTATACCTAGGTTGAGGGCACTGGTGGTCTAGTGGTAGCGGCCCCGCCTTCCGATCCTAAGGTCGTGGGTTCGAAACCGGTCGTGCACCAATGAGTTTTTCACTATCTAGCCCCAAACTAAGCTCAGCGTGTAATATGGAAACCAGATAGCTGATATAATTCATATGTACCTACTTTTTTTTGTAAATTCATACTTATAATGTTATATAACACCCAGACGGAGAACAAACTTCTATGTTCATCTACTTTTTATTTTGTCTGAGTGTTCATCACACAAATGTTTGTTTTCGGTGCGGATCGAATCCACGGCCTACGGCGCAGAAGGCAGTCACTACCAACTGACCAGTGAAGGCTGTCTATATAACTAAATTATATAACTAAATAACTGTGTATCTATTTAACTCCACTTACCTAGATCCAGTTTATTTGTTATTGTGTCATTAATTAGTAGCTATCGACATAAGACTCTTTAGTAGCATTACTTTTACAAACCTTAGTGGTTTTCTCAGTGCTATTTAATTTAATATCTATTATTATTATCTTATCTAATATCTATTATATTACTATCTATTATTTAATATCTATTTTAAAAAGATAAATAAATGAAAAAAAACTAAATTACTGTGCTTGCCTTTAGTTTATAAGAAGTCGAACTCCTAACTGGAGCAACTGGCTCTCCTCAGGAACATGTTCTTCTCAACAACCTGTTACGATAAAATCTACTAACTATAACATGAAATCAATAAATAAATACAAAAAAAAAACAACAAGATTCGTATATTTTAATCCATAAAACTAGAAAACATTATTTCATTATCCCTAAAACCGTGAGAAAATATCTAAATGGCACCGATTACCTATACCTCGGTGAGGAATACCTAAATTGCCTGATAACGTAAAGCGAGTTTGTACAACACCTCTGACGGAACAAACAGTTGTTCGCACATTCTTATCGATTACTTAGAAAGGATGATGAGAACCAAATGAACCAGGTTCTCTGGCTTTGAATGAACGTGATCTCGAACGACGGACAAAGCTTTGAAAAAGATAAGATAAGGGATTTTTTCCGCATGCTATTTTGCAAAAGCTGTGTAGGTACAGTCACCTGCAATGGCTGCAATACATTACATAATTTTTGAAATTATTATTTCAAGGATTTTTTTACTTAATTTTTGAAATTATTGTTCGTCAATATCAATATTGTTCGTCAATTATTGTTCGTAAAAATTAATGTCTAGGACTTTTTTGTTTTACTCTTGTGTCACGTCTGGTAGTTCACTAGATGTAAGTGCAAAGTAAATGACAGAATCTACCAAACGTGAATAAAATATTATAGGTATGTAATTATGGTTTTAATATTTTAAATTATATCGTTTGAATTGGATAGCATACGCTGTTTTGTTATACCTTCTTTTTTACAATCTATTAACTGCTAATACCTAATTAATTTTATACAATATGACTTATACCAAATTTTATAAGTTGAGAAGTGTAGCATCTTGTGTATGCAACTGTAGTACTGACTTCTTTACACTGCAATTGGTACAGATTGCGTCGGAAATGATTTCGTTATTTTTATGTCTGATGCAAGCTTCGGATTTTGGAACACTTGTCATCTTTTGTAGGATTTTCACTTACAACGTCTACAGTTATAAAAATAAGTAAATAAAGTCAGGAAGTGACAGTAAAGTCTGGTAAAGTCACAATAGATAATTATTATGCAATTCAATTCTATGAGCAAGTTTATGAGTCCGTGGTTATCGGTTAATTGTTACCTAACCCTGGCGCCACTACCGATAGGATGAACATTGAACAATGCCTATGTTCGCACGCAATTTAATAACCCCATAAACGAAGGATATTGTTTTCGTTTCGAAACTTTGAAACTCATTCATAACTCAAAAGGGATTTATGTCGGTGAGGAATCCTCCAAAGCAAATATCCTGTCAAAAGTTAAGCGAGCGGGACCATTTCGGGTGTCAAAACAAGGAAACTGAAATCGGTTTTTATTCACAAAGTTCTAATGCCACAATTCAAACTTCGTCCGAACATAAAAAAAATGCTTTTAGCTCTGCCCACCCATTTTCTCATGAAGCATGTCAATCTATAATTTAATTCAACGCGTAGACCTTTACAAACAAAACATTGCCCCAAGCCGATTAGCAGCCGCTCTACTCTGAAGGCAGCCAATGCAAACTGTACCAAGTGGCGGGCGAGTGTCGCGCCTGCACCTCCACCGGTTCATACAAGAGCAAACATTTTTCGTCAAAGGACCGGCTTGAGGTGTCGGCCGTCGGCGGAGGCTAATGGACGAAAGTGCTGGACCAATACACCCAGTGTAGTGTTTTAAATTGTTTACTCTTCCATAAAGCTCTCGAGTCAGGGAGCCATGTTCGTGTAGTGAGACATCTGCCTAAACAAACGGGATACCTAAAGAAAAGTGACGCAGTAAAGGCAATTTAACAAGTAGGTAAGAACTTTGGTATCATCTTACCACACAACAAACGGCTAAGTAGGTACGTAAAGTGGAGTTTTCATAAAAAAAAGTAAAATAATTAGAGTTAAAGTAAAAATGACTAAAATAATATTTTAATAGGTATAAAAAATACTGCAGACCCGACACAAGAGTCACCAGCCTGCTTACCTAGGTACAGAAAATACTTATGTCCATTTTTAATTATACCTAAGTATTTTTAGTAGAGCTCTTTGTGAAGGGCTCGTCCGGGGAAGTAATACCACCACGCCATTTTCTGCCGCCAAGCAGCGTTGCTGTGTTTCGGTTTGAAGAGTGTGGTTGCCGGTGTAATTACAGACACATGAGGCCTAACATCAAGTTGATGGATGCTGGGCAGTGCATCGTAGGGCACGTTCCTATCGTGCGTGACTTCACTAACCATCACCTTATAGGTTACCACTTAACATCAGGTGGGCCATCTGCTTGTTCCATCAGCTAGTTGTATAAAATATAAAAGAACTGTCTTGGACCAAAGCGCCCAAATGTTATAAATACACACAGTATTAGGTAAAACTACACAACATCTCAGTACCTTACCTACGTAAGTACATTTTTTTTGTATCGATCTAACTGTAATACCTAACCTAACTGGGATATTCGCTTCTATACTAACCTTTTAAAGATAGTCAAGTTAAAGACCATTAATGGAGAGTGAATGCAAAGACAACCGCTAATGTACCTCTCGCTCGCACCTTTCTAGATTTTGAAAGAATTACCACTGAACTTATTTACGAAAAATCTAAATCATTTATGAAAAAAAAAGGTTTTTAATTAAAAAAATATATTATCTCATCATTAGTTATTGTAGTTATTGTAAGTGTAGGTACCTTCTTAGTAGAGTCAGACTTAGCTCAAAGAGTGTACATTGCGCCTCTAGGCTAATGAGGACTTATTTGCCAATACATTATTTAAACTGAGTCAACTAATTAAATATTGTGAGTATATAATTTGCGTAAAATTTATCTCTATAGTCTAGACTTAGGTATAATAAAGGTTCATAGTTCATAATCACATTTCCTAGCAGAAAAATGAGAGGTAAGCTAATGGCATTTATAACACTCTTCTTCGATTGTCAAAAAGTTTGATAAAATATCAAAAGCTCAAGTGACAAAATATGGGTTTCATGAAGTTCAATAAAAGATATTCAAAAGCGCCCTTTTAAATGAACTCTGTAAAGATACGAGGTGTAAAGAAGTCAAACCAGTTTGGTTCATGCGATGCCCTCTAATTGACAAATTGGAATCTTATTAAAATAAAGTTCAAGTTCGTAACTGAGAAGAGCCGGGCGAGCCTTGCGCGGGCGCAGGCAGACGTGTGTAATATCAGCGACAGCCAGGCCTGCCGACCGGGTGCCGACTAGTGCCGAGCGAACACGATCAGGCTTCGAGCGACGAGAATAAAAAGTCAGCAGCATTCGAAGCGCGTGCCTCGATGCGTGTGGTCCACTGTGGAGGTCCTCCTCGGCTTTTGATTTATTGAAATCAGATTTTCACACCCTTTTTCAGTAATTGATTCGATTGCCGACACAGGCAGTGTTATTTATGAAGTTTTAATGAGACGACGGTTTACTAACTGCCTACTGGTTTATTAGTAATATTAACATTCCTGTAGCAATTTACAATTTATTAAATTTTCTAGAAGGCTTCTTTAAAGCTGAACGACCAACAATAAGAATAATCAGTCAGAAAATGTAAATACATCCTTAGAAGCATTTTCACAAGTTTCAGTAACAATCTTTATAATATCGAGCTCCTTGTAACTATTGATATCGCTGGAAGAATTCACATGCAGTTCTGGGAAGTTTGGCATTAACTCAAAGTTATCAATATCGTAAATGTTTTCTTCGGGGTTGGTCTTCCATTTGCTGGCGATCATTTGGAGTGGTTCTAGGCATTGCAAGCTTTGTTTCACACGGAGTAGCTCAATATTGCACTGATTTTCAACTTCCATGAGTTTGAGCTTAAAAGCTTTCGCCAGCATTTGTTTCCTGATGGCATTCTTTTTTTCATTCTGAGCTATGTTCAGCGTGTTTTGATATTTTTGTAGCTGTTTTTCATACTCGATCAGGCTTTCGTCGTAATGTAGTTTGCTATCAACACTGGCACTGTACATGGAGGAATGACCATAGTCATCAACATTCATATCGGCATTCAAAGTTTTACATCTCAGCTGGGCTTTTTCCTCACTTTTGAACTTTTCTTTTTCTTCGCTGAGTTGTAGTTTTAAAGATTCAATAATATTTTTGCATTGTGCAATTCTCTCTTTCATTTTGATTTCTTTTTGGTCGATTATCTGAGGTGTAATTTTTTCAGTGCCGGTTTCAGGTGTGCCTTCTTCACAGTCTTCATCGTTTATATTGAGGAGATCTATGTGTCCTTCATATCTAGGAGACGGAGAAATGCTGTTATCACCAGACGCCAGGTTTAAAGAGTTCATTGTTAGATTAACCTGCCTAACTGTATCAGCATAAATAAGAACCTTTAAATAAAATAAAATTTAAATGAAGATTTCAAAAATGTTTGTTTTGATAGTGGTGAGCTCCAAAAAAATTATTGACATTGAGTGATATGTTGTAATAAAAAAAATATTGTATTTTACAAAATAAGGTTTGTAGTTGTAGTGGTTGTAGCTAGGTACACGACGTAAAAGAAGGTACCTACCTTTTTTATTGTATAGAATTATAGTGTAGTACATAACATAAAACAAAAGTAAGTACCTACCGAAAAATAATATAGATAACAGTAATAATAAAACTATTATTGATCGAGTGAGCGAAGCGAACAAAGATCTCACAATCAACTTGGGCGATTTGGCGTTTTATGTATGTAGGTATATACAGAGTGTCCCGGAACTCAACGATAACCTGATACCGGGTGAAAGGCCAGGGTATACCAGTTATGAAAAAAATAAGAAAAAAAAATCCATGTCACTTAGATATTTATTGTCAGTTTATTGCAAGTGGTGATAGATATTTATTGTCAGTCAACTTTGACACTCCATGTTGGGAAAAAAATGTACCACACTACCCTTGGCAAGTTATTTTAAAAGATAGCCTGAATTTGATAGTCTAACGGCCGGCTTCTGAAAGCTCGATTAAAACTAATCGGATGTCAAGTCACTCGCCATTTCACTTATTACATCGAATTAGATAGAGATAGCAAGTGACTTGACATGCGATTAGTTTTGATCGGGCTTTCAGAAACCGACCGTTAGATAGTCTAAATAGTCTAAGATAAGATAAGATAGTCTAAATTTCAAAATGGTACAATACTTGCCACTTTTCTTGCCAAAAAAAGTGCTATTTCCAATTTTTTCGAAGGGATTCCTCATTTAAAAAAAAATATCTTCTCCAAAATGATTTGCCGACATGGTTAGAAGATGTACCACCCAACATCTACAGAGGAATGTGGTATCAACAAGATGGTTGCCCAGTTCATTATGCCCGGCATCTACGAGAATATTTAAACGAAGAACATCCCGTAAAATATCCCGAAAATCCCGATATATATCCCGTACAAGAATATCCCCCTTTTAGCTTTTACATAAGTTACATGTCATATGAAAGGGTTTAGTTTTTACATTCCAAAAAAATTTTACTTTTTTTCTGGGACGCTCAGTTTTTGAGATACCTACATGCAATTAAAAAGTTTAATAAAGATAATCAGCGATCCAAGAGCTCCCATCTCTAAGAGTTGCGTTGACATCAAGGTTTTTCTACTGATCGTTTTTTTTTCTTGAAATAAATTAATGAGGTATTCAGTTCTCATAAAATGGTGACAACGACCAGGTCTGATGATGGAGCCAAGTTCTGTTCAACGGAAGTCTTCAATAAATAGGCCAATACATTTGAAACTTGGTTACCGAACCTTGTTAGTAGGCGGTAGTCAGAATAAAGTCCAAACATAATGTTTGGACTTGCCTCTGACTACCACCTTCTCAAAGTGTTGGTGCGTTCGTCGGGTCGCATCACGAGATCTCAGTTTCAGGCGAACCACTAGTCTAACTCTTAAGTAAATGAAATAAAATGTCGACAGACGCGGCGACGACTGAGGAGTTTTAGGATTAGGTTAACGTGGTATGGGCATGTTAAGCGAAGGAAAGAATGAGTAATGAGAAGAACGCTTTAACGCCCGCACGGTGCTGAGAGTAAGTAGGTAGGAATAGGTCCAAGCATTTTAACAACATTCGATCGTACTAGGTACCTACTCGCATTTATTTCGGAAGGTACCGAATCAAGTAGGTATAAAATTAAAATGTTTGACTGCTTAGATACCTACCTACCTACCTACCGTTATTGATCGAGCGAGAACAGCGAACGAAGATCAGTGACAATTTGGGCGATTTGGCATTGTATGTACCTATGTTTGTCATGTTTATGTAGGTACATACCTAACCTACATAATAAATTATGTGTGTCTGTCCATATTTTTTTGAAGAAACGTTGATTAGTGTAGGTACGATCTGGTTCAAACCAACGACCAATCCGACGGTTAAAAATTGGGAAAGCACTAGACCACTGCTGCTCTTGTGGTGGTGGCACAACTAACAGTATTTAGGCTAAATAAGTTTCTAAAGTGACCGTTAAATTTTCCAATAAAACTTAAATGGTGACGAGTTATGAAAAAACAAAAGGTGCAGTGATTGACCCGCTATACCTCTAATGTTCTTGCTCAGTAAATAATTCAGGATCTAACAGAAAAAGTTTATAATATTAGGTACCTAGGTATACTTAGTGCAAAATAGGTATTCTGAAACAAACTGAAATAAATTCTGAAATTCTGGAGCGGGCTATGCTCGGAGTCTCTTTGAGAGACAAGATTCGTAATGAGGTCATTCGACAGAGCACCAAAGTTGTCGACATAGCCCGAAGAGTTAGCAAGTTGAAGTGGCAGTGGGCTGGTCATGTCTGCCGAAGAACC
The DNA here is from genome assembly GCA_932294275.1 of Chloroclysta siterata. Taxonomy (NCBI): domain Eukaryota; kingdom Metazoa; phylum Arthropoda; class Insecta; order Lepidoptera; family Geometridae; genus Chloroclysta; species Chloroclysta siterata. The sequence goes on along the minus strand of OW028595.1, from coordinate 15,632,686 downwards.
GATAACCGTTGGGATAAACGAGTTCTAGAGTGGAGACCGCGCTTAGGCAAACGTAGTGTGGGACGCCCTCCGACTAGATGGAGTGACGACTTGCGCAGGGTGGCGGGCAAAAACTGGATGGGGAGAGCCGAAGACCGGGCTCAGTGGCGCGCCATGGGAGAGACCTATGTCCAACAGTGGACTGCAATAGGTTCATGATGATGATGATGATGATTCTGAAACAAATTCAAGCGCCCCGAATTCTGAGCTTTGATTTTGATTTTTTGTTTTCTTTCTGTATCGTCAGGCCGTTTTTGCTTGGAGATTCGATAAGCGCCTCTATCGGGCGTGCTGAGAACAATCGTGACTATACAAAACCTAGGGACGCAATACGGAAAGCAAAAACCAGAAACGAAAAAAAATCGGACTAAGAAAGTACGGGCACTAGATTCAAAGAAATACCTAAATAAATGCTAGCAGCGTCAAGAACAAGGTTATAGGTGTTCCTGCTAGCTTGACGAACACTTTTCAATTTTGATTGTTTGGTTGATTGATTGATTTTGAATAGACATCATAGACATGGCATTAATTATTATTAGCTAAGATTTATATTATTTAAGTTTTTGTTACTGGATGAAACTATGTTGAGTAAGTTTAAAAAAAATGATTTTGATCTGTGTCTGATTCTGACATTCCGACTTCTGGCAAAGTTGCCACCTTTGCCCTTTTCAGGCTAGACCTAGCACTTTTTAGTGTAGGTGAACTCTTTTTTTTTTTTGAATGAATACAGATCGAGCAGACTAGGTATTTTTGTGCGATACAAAACTTCACCCCGCTCTTAGCAGCTTAAATGGCCATCTAGCATAGATTTCGTCAGTCATACTCATAGCCACTCACAGAGATTTGCTAAGAATTTGAAATATTAGTTCTAATTAACAATAAACGCAGGTATCAATCAGCCATCAAGCCTTTTTTTAAATCAGCAGACGTGACTTTTTTTATTTTTTAGACAGTTTTACGGCAAAATTGACTTTTCTGGCTTGTCCAACTGTCCCTTTCCAAAAACGAAGGTGGCAACACTTCTTTTGCCTGTTCGTTTTCGTTTGGCGCGCGTGCAACAGCTTTGCTAATATTTTGTATTCAATTCCTTTTTTAAATCTAACTATTTGCAATATGGGTCTTTTAGATCTTTGTGAAAAGTATTACGATACTACAAACTTATACGAAGTGCTTCAGATCAGTGAAAAAGCTACCGAAAAAGAAGGTTGTATAGACCTCTTGTTGGTGTCCCTCCCGGTGTAATTTTCTTGAATAGCTTTATTTTTAAAATGTACCTATTGACGCGTTCTTACAGTTAAAAAAGCCTACCACAAGCTATCTCTGAAAGTTCATCCCGATCGCGTGCCCGAAGACCAGAAACTCGAAGCTACTGAGAAATTTAAAGTATTGGGTAGCATTCACTCCATTTTGACTGACAAAGAAAAAAAGGCTGCATACGACGAATCCAAGTGTGTAGACGATGATGACACTTACCTAAGTGATGATAAAGATTGGAGTGTCTACTGGAGGCTGCTATTCAAGACTATTACTGATGAAGACATCAGGGCTTATGAAAAAGAATACATTGGTTTGTGAATTTTGCTGGTCAGAAAAAATAGTCATTTATTGAATTTTTAGTCTCAGGAGAGCATAGAACTTTAACAGTTTGTAACCATTCTTTGTATAACTGGCAAAAGTATAACTATCAATAATCTGGTCTACAATCACATGTAACTTTAAGTTAAGTTAAATGCCAAGTATATAATAATGTTTGACATTCGTCATCCAAAGGTTGTCTGGAAGAGATTACTTTTTAGCGATAAGACCGACCGTTGTACTTACATATCTATAGTTGTTATTATTTGTTTCCTACATTGTTTCCTACATTGTTCGTTTCTAAGGTGTACAATAAAGCATTTTCATTCATTCATTCTTTTTACAGGGTCAGATGAGGAGAAAAAAGATCTCAAACGAGCTTACTTGAATGGTAAAGGCGATATGGACTACATTGTAGACGATGTCCAATTTGCAAGATCTGAGCATGAAGAAAGACTTAAGAAGATACTCCATGTAGGTTATTTACTGATGGGTTCTAGATTTTCAATAAGACCAAATTAGTTTACCCTTTGTTAAAATGAGGTGTTATAGGTTAAAAAGGCTTTATCATGTCCCTCCTTCCTGATGTGTCAATTATGAGTGGTTGCATATCAATGCAGTGAAAAAGCTGATCACTTCTCACTGCACAGATTCTACAAAATACATATTTTATTGTTGTTTCGACTTTTAGGGATATTGTTCATAGTATGTTGTATAATATATTGTTCACCATATGGATCAGTTGTTTGTTTAGTGTGAAAATAACTTATTCTTTAGAAAAGTTTTCAGTAATAACATTGTTTAACAGGAAATGATAAGCAATGGTGAACTTCCCTCTTACAAAATATTCACCCATGAACCAGCAAAAAAACGCCAAAAGCGAATAGATAGAGAAAACAGAGAAGCTAAAGAAGCTGAAGAACTTCAAGATGAGTTGGGACTTAACTCAGGTAGGTAAATCATCAACAGAGTTACAGTAGAATCCAATCGGGACCCGGTAACTGTCTGATGCCAATGCAAAGTCAGACCATTCATGAGGTGATGAGTGGTTTGACAATGCACTGGCACTAAGATGAGTGAGGGAACTTTGGTGGGTTTTTAGTGGGTATGTTGTCCGTTGACAGTGAGCCCAAAATTCCCTCCTACTCTCCCCGTATGGTCATTTTCCCCCATAAAAAAAAGGTAGGTACATCATTTATTTCCTATCCTAGACATTGAATTGTTTTTGTTTCCTAAATGTTTAATTTCTTTTGTTTTATAATTATTAAATTCTTTAATTATTGTCATCATCTTCCTGCCCTTATGCCATGCTAAGTGGGGTCGCCACAGCAGGTTTTCTTCTTCAATTATTGTAATTGGTTGTATGTACTGTTTCAATTAAACTATTAAATTAAATTATTAAGTAAATAAATAAATACAAATTAGTCTTAACTTTCACTTGGTCAAAAGTAAAATGCATATACAGGACATCAATAGAAAAGTAATGAAATATTTCAGAAACTATTATTTGCCTATATGATTAAAAATTTTTGATGTACAAATAACTTCCACAGGGGCAAACAGCTTGGAACTGATGATAAAACAGAAACAAGAAGCAAGAGCTCAACAAATGGACTCCTACATTGACCAACTGGCAGCTAAATATGGAGGAAGCAAGAAACGTAAAGGCACTAAAAGGAAAGCACCTCCTAAAGCTGAAGCTAAGGAACTAAGGTCAAGCAAAAGAAGAAAGTGAATGAAATGTGTTGTTTATTTCTTTTAAATTATAGTTTTTTAATTAACATAAAATTGGTTATTATACTATGAAAAATCATCTGATTATAAAGTAAAAACAATGGTATCCCACATTTTGGTTATTATATTAGGAAAAATAATCTGATTAAAAAGTAAAAACAATGGTATCCCTTATTCTTCCATCATAGCAACTTCCATTTCAAGTTCTGCAAAGAATGGCCCTTCTTCAACATAAGTCTGCAGTCTTAATTTAATACTGTCATCAAATGCAGGTGAATTTGCCAGCCTTTTGATTATATCATACTTTGCTTCTTTAGATTCCTTAATGTGATCCATTCGGCGATCCAAAAGATATTCAATTAATCCTGAAAGATATCAAAGATATTAAACTAATGTCTTTAATTTAAATGCACTTGTTATGGGTTTTTGGTAGGTACCTCACACCTTATCAGATACACATACCTAGTGAGACTTAGAATGGAATAGCTATGGTTTGTCAACCTAAAACTAATATGTTAGCAATATAATCATGTGACTAAAATGATACTTTTGATTCTAAACTAACAGGAGCAAAGCCCAGAAGAAAAAGTGTCATAATGATGTTATCAATAATCTATACCTGATGAGCCAGATATAGTTAGATGGCAATATGTGAAATGTCCACCAATATTCATTTATTAATAATGTGAATTATTAGAAACATTCTTAATATAAGTCTGACCTGCTGTTCTTCCCACCAACTCTTCACCCCATTGATGCTGGCATACTGCATCCAATAATGCGAAACCAGCAAGTTTTAGTTCAGCAAATGGATTCCTACAAATGGCATACAAAGCATCCATGGAATTTGAGTTCAAGCTTCTGAACCACTCTCTGGTCATAAGTGTGACTCTGTGATCCACTGGTCCTGTTTGGGGTTTGTTCGGGTCCTTATCAATGCTTATAAGATTGGCAACACAATTCAGAGCTCTAACTTTCAATTCCGTAGGGCTGTTCTTGATTAGTAGTCCAACTTTTTCTAGTGCTGCTGTGTATTTACTTCCTAAAACAAAGTTTTGTTTCATCATTATCATGCACCGGACAAAGTAGTTTTATATACCACTACTTGAGGGGGCTGGTAGAAAATGCTTGTGCATTAAGCTCTCCTTTTGTGCTTTAACTTTGTGTTTTGTGCAATAAATCATAAATAAATAAAGTTGTGGTAGTAAATAAATTGATGCAAATATTAAAATATTTGTTTACCTAATGCCACTAAAGACAGTTTTCCTTCAATGGTAGTTCCAATGAAACCCAATGTATCCAAAGCAATGGGCAGAGTAGTCACATCAGCAGAGTTGAATGCATCAAACATTAGGTCCATCATCACAGGATATTTCTCAAAGATCTCCCTAGGATAGTGATGAGCAATACATCCAAAGAATTTCATGTAACCTGAAAAAATATAAAAATAATTATACTGCTTATTTTGTATAGGGTGCACTAACAATTCATCATTATAGAAATTAAAACATTGTATAGTTAAGCATGTCTGTCAGTTAATGAAGTTTGTCAGAGAGAGTTATATACATTATTTAAATTAAGTAATAACAAATATATAATCTAGAATCACAAGGTTAAAAGTATTAGTAAATTACCAGATATTAATAGGCTTCCAAATGTTCTGGACTGTATTGTACTTATCAGATCTGAAACATTTTGAAGCAGTCCATTGTTCACAAGATAATTCAAACCATGTGGGGTGACAGCTAGTCTAGATAATAACTGCAGAATGTTGAGTTGGTTTAGAACATCTTCTGATTGCAACTCTGATACCATGATGTGAATGTAGTTCATTTCAGCAGCAATTTTGAATAAATCCTGCGACTTTTCTGATATATTCACAATGACCTAAAAAATAAGATAAATATTATAAGACACTTAGGCTGAGATTCAGAGACGAGGTTAGGCATGAACTTACGCTTGAGCTTGTCAAAATCGGTTGGTTTAGCTTCCGATTTTGACAAGCTCAAGCGTAAGTTCACGCCTAACCTCGTCTTTGAATCTCAGCCTAAGGGCCGGTTTCACCATGCTCTGTTAGATTAACAAAGGATTAGAAAAATGTCAAAATGTACGCGTTTGACATCTAAGGTTAGATTAAACGGCCTGTTAATCCTTGATTAGTAACTAACAGAGCATGGTGAAACTGGGCCTTAGCTACACAAATACTCTATCAAAACAGGGTTATTTCATAAAATTTGACCTTAGAAACAGATTAAAATATTGTATTAAAATATAATATCAGTATTACCTCCAGTGCATTACACTTTGAGCTGTTATCATATTCAAGTGCTATTTTCATTTCATCCAAAACTTTAGGATATGCTTCAATGGGTAAATTTGAAGTCACTTTTACAGCATTGGCAGCCACCCCCATGTCACTGTCTGCAACCATTTGTGCTGCAGCTACATAAACATCTATGTAATTTGGCATAGGCAGAGTATGTTGGTCAGATATCACAGCTTTCAAAACCTGTAAAAGATTAAAATAGATTTTGATCACATAAACACTGAATGCATATTTTTTAATCAATAGTACATTATTACAAAAACTTGTTTGAGTAAAATAATAACAATTACCTCATCAATCGCAAGTTTTCTCACACACTCTTTTTCATGGCGTAGCATATACATAATATGGCTGGTATAGCATTTGACTATATTGTCACCACAATTAATTTTGCTAAAGCACAGCTTGAGAATTTCACAGACCTCAGGTAAGGTTTGAGATCTGTAAAAGTATGAAAAATACACAATATTATAAATCTCTACAAAAACATGTTGAGCATGCAGCAGCAGCAGTCATCTCCAACCTCCATCTTGCCAGGGTACTCAGTTGCCTCAAACACGCTCATTTCTTCATTAATAAAACTGGGTACACCAGCCACATATGCACATCAGAAGTCAGAATAACGAAATCCTCACACAATAAAATTATGCCTATTAATTTTGCCGCTCATGCCATAAAAAGCGGCAAAGACTAGACCACTCGGCATCACATACTAATTCTTTAAATAAGCAGTCATGGTTAGGTACTACTTACTTGTGGGCGTCGTTAATACACTCAACTAGTTTAGTTATTCCCACATTTCTTATAGAGGGCAAAGCTTCTTCGGGTGTCTTGTATAACAACCAGTTTTTTATATTATTAAGGGCAGCCGGTCTTGGCTCATCTTCCCTTTGAAGTTTAGCAATAAATTCGCTGTACAGCTCAGTTTCTTCATTCGACATATTGTATGTATTTTGTACCCAGTCGTATTATTTCCAGAATAAAATTCGCTTTAAATGGACCAAACCCCTTCTGTATTATGTAGTTATGTAGTATTATTTATTTTGGAGAAAATCACTAACAAATCAAAACAATGAAACACGAAAATTCTAAATCTCATCTTCTTCTTTTCTTTGTCTATGGCATGACACCTTGTGCTTTTTTTTTCGCTCTTCTCGGGGCAGGCTATAGTTCAAACACCATACCACCTAGTCTTACGTTTTGACACCTTGTGGCTTCCCAAAATGTCAGAAAACGAATCCTTAAATCTCATCCTTGAAATGTTTTGCCAGTCTCATAATCATTATGTCGTATTGACAGACAATCTTACGAGTGTCAATAATATTATAAAGGCAAGTCCATGGAGGAATATAGCTTCGTATAAGGGTAAGTCATTTAGTCCATAAGTCTAAGAGTCCATAGAAATGACGGCAGTCATTCCTTTTGAAAAAAAATGTGGCGATTTCCTTCAAATCCAACGAGAAATATTTTCGATGAAATCAAGTAACATCATATTATTTTTAAATTTTCATTATTAGAACAGAAAAACTAGTGGTTCGCTAGTGGTTGTAATCTCATGTCCGCTCCCGTCTTTCATTGATGCCAAGCACAATGTTTGAACTACCCCTTGCTTCATTGGTATGGTAACCAAGTTTCAGCTCAATTGGCCTATTTGTTGAAGAATTCCGAAAGATTGAACTCACCATTTTACAATAACTAAGAACAGAGTTCAGTGATTTTATATCCTTTTTAAAATGATTAAATGTGAGAGCGAGAGGTACATTAACAGTTGTCTTCGCCTTATAAAAAAGCAAAGGAACTTCCTGAGTGATAGCGTTACTCGGTCTGCAGTGAAAAACGTTTTATATCTGAATAGGCCTTATAGAAACATGAACAATTTTGTCAACATATTTATTGAGATAAATATATAGGTATAGAGATAGTATTGTTATAAGTTTTTGTTACGAGTACGATTTTTTTGCTCGCCAGTCTAAGAACTCATCAATATCTTCTTCATTATCGGAATCGTCGCCATCTTCGTCCATTTGTTCGCCTTCCTGTGTTATTTTCTTTGTTTCTTCTTTTTTTAACTCCAAGTCTAGAACTCTGAAATCACAAACATAAGTGTTAGTTGATGATGATGAAGGGTTTTCACTAATTAAATGTTTTAGGTTATGAATATAGAAAACATTATTTTAGCACAAGATTTACACTTTTTTACCTTGACCAGTTTCTTATTTGTTCGTCTATTTCGTCAATTTGTCTCTCTGCTGTAGCTTCTTCTTGCTCTCCAGCGATTATTTCAGCAGAAGCACTGGCTTCTTCTTTTATTTCTTTTTGGAATTTTTCCCATTCTTCTTCGTTAGGATCTTTGTATTCTATATTCCTTACCTGAAACATAAAATAAACTATTTACTTTTCAGGAAGACAAGTCTACTATGCGATGAGCGATCTTAATCTTGACTGCTTATCAACTGGTGAACCCACTTACTGGCCCACGGACAAACCTAGGAAATCCCTAAACAATATGAACACGGAACAAATCATAGACCTGTCGGTTTTAACGTCAGCTGCCAGGTTCTACTACAAGAAATACCACCAAAAGTATGTAAGTACGTTTAGTGGTGTTTTTATTATATTGGAGGTATTCTGCAAATAAGCCAGAGAAAACAGAGAAGTATTTTATTAAATAATAAACTACTGACACAGTGACATCAGACGTCAAATCATATGCTATCACTCTTTCATGTTAAACCCCGACTCCTCGTGAGACAAGATGAGGCCAACCTAAAGCCTCCGCTGGTCATAAAGGCCATCGAAAAGCCACTGAAAGGCCAACCGTGAGGATGGCGCTCGCGGCAAAGCCAAAAGACTCGTGAGCAGTAACTCACGAAGTTGACGCCAGAAAAATGAACTTCGGTTCGATTCTGACCGTATTTCCCAAACCAAGATGGTTGAATGAGGAAGTGTCGACGACTCGATTGATTGATGATCATGTTTATTGTTTGCCTTGCTTGCTGGGAGCATAGTTGGGATTCGTTTTTCTGTCATTTTGGGTGAGGTCACCCAAGTTGGTCATAACTGAAAACCAGCGCTGCGGCGACGGGGCAGCATTTAGCTGAGTTGAGACCATTTTAGCTCATAGAATGCTGGTCAACATCCATAGTAAGTACCTACTATAAAATTAGGTACCTATAGGAAACCTGCATTATTTATTTTTGTGTGTTTTAAATGTTTCTTTTCATATTATATGTACCTATCTACCTACCTACTTTATTAATATACCTACCTGATATGTTCCCCAGTTTTGTCTTCTTGTTATGTGATGCTGTACGCGTGTTTGTGTGTCGAATAAAAATCTTCTTTTCTATTCTATTCAATAAGGTGCTCCGGGGTAAGACCGGATGGTTTTTTAGTAAACCATTCGTATGTTGCAAAATATTTTTTTTCTCGACAACGAAAATGTTGGCGAACCTAAAATTTAGTTAGAGCTTTGTATAAAAGACAGGTTTATAAATCGGTTTATCCGATAACCCTCTAAACACAACGGTGGCCGAGTTATAGGGGATTAAAGTGATAGTAATTTTTATAAAACCACGGGAAAGATCGGACCTTGACGGGGTAACATCGGACTACATTCTAAAATCGCCTCTGTAGCTCCAAACATAAGCTACCTATAATGAAAATATCCGGTTTTATCCAATAATAAAGCATCAATATCGATTTTCGAGATACTGTTTCAACAACAAAAGTGAGAGGCTAAATATTATTTTTTTCATTCTTATAATCCGATGTTACCCCGGTTCAGAAAAAATGAAGTTTCTATGTTTCTCAAACTTTGACACCTCCACTCTAACTATGGTGCGTAGGTAGGAATACGGAGATACAAAGGTTTAGCAAGCACCTCATAGTTGGTTTTAATAACTAACCAGCCTGATCAATGAAGCAAATTAGATCTAGTTAAGATCTAATATAAATAATAAGCAAATTAGATCTAGTTAAGATCTAATTTGCTTATTATTTATATTAAATATTAACCATAAATAAATTAGTAACCATAAATTACTTATTTCTATTAAAAGTCATTTCTTCAAATCTATTTTGAGTAGGAAGTCGCCCGCAGAGAATTTTTTTTGTAGTTTCTAGGCATAATAATAAATATAAAATAATAAAATAAACTGAAGCAAACACACCATAGCTAAAAATGTGCGCAAGCTAAGCGTGCATGGGATTACGTACCGTACATACATAATTACAGCTTTTAGCTTTTATTAACAGGCAAATTGGTTCACAAAAAAAAAAATATTGAGCGACGTAGGTAAGTACTACCTCTAGCAAATGCCTTTTTAGTTCAAATATTTTTTTAAAGTTTGAGAAACTGTTTATATTTTACAGCTGGGAAAGATCGGACAGAATTCATCCGAACTTTACCCATTCAAATTTTGATGGGGAAAGACCGGATCTCAGGCTACATACAGTTCTAGCGTGTCTAGACAACTTTAATCAGCAAACAAGTTGCCGCATTAATATGATAAGCCACAAAACTCGTAAAAAACACAGCCGTTATACCAGAATTTACGATTAAAGTTGCCGGGGGTAAGTCCGGATCCTTAAAAAATTACATTTTACGTACCTTTTCATATACGAGTGAATGAAATGCGCGCTGATGGTCCGATCGACTGGCGGCGACTAGTGGGATGGGCCCAACAAAATTGCGTTGCTGGCAATGTTGCCAAGAATCAAAAAATACCCTACGTTATGGAGATATTCGATCTTACCCCAGATCCGATCTTACCCCGGAGCACCTTATAGCATTTTCATTTTAATTAGTTTTCTCGTGTTATTTTGAGTTTTGTTGTGTAATTTCGGTGTTCATTTACAAACATTGCTTGAGGTCTTAGCACAAAGTGTTAACATTTAGAATAAAAGTGTATTACGTGTTATTCTTAAACGAAAATGCTTAGATAGTTTTGAAATAAACCGTCACCATTTACTTCACAACTAATTAAGGCCGACTTTACTATGGATGGAATGACTTGATTATAGAGTAGGTATCCATGGTAGGTATCTAATACAATTCACTTGACACTGGCAAGATTGTCTGTTGAATGACGGACAGGCAGGAGTCCTAAACGGAGAAAAGAAGAAGAAGAAGTGTAGGTACTTATTTTTTACTAAGGCCTCGTTCGCACGAGCGTTTTTTTACCGCGCGTTAAAAATCCGCTCAAATAGAACAAATGTGTTTCCAAGTAGCTGTTCGCACGTGCGTGCGTCATCAGAACGTTGCGTCGATATCTACGATGTCGTGGGTTGTAGATTCTGAAGTGCTCATCATAGAGGTGGAGTCTCGTCCATTCCTATTGGATATCCATGGATATTGCCTCAAGTCTTCTTCGTACAGTATCACAAACTGCCCTTTTATATATCTCTGTGCATTCAGAGGATGTACACATAATGCCTTCTGTTTCCTCTTTTGCCTTCTAGCGACACAAACCGCTACTGCCAGTAATTTAGCTTGATTCATTTCAACGTCTTACTGTGACGAGAGAAGAGTGATTTAAACGCGTTCGTATGAACACTCACATCGAGAGCGTTAAAAAACCGCCAACGCCGGGTTTTACCGCGACGGATATTTTACGCTCGTGCGAACGAGCTCTAAGCGCTGAAATCGGCTAGATAAAATCGTATTAAAAAAATCCGTTCGTGACTTGTGATATGTAACTTTTTGTTTGAGTGACGGGTGATAAACAGTAGGTAGGTACAAACGTATACTGACGACGACATCTTTTTTAATTCGTTCGACATTGGATAATTTTTAGAGCGCCCGAATCCAGCCCTTCTGGAAAATACTGGAAAGGCCAAAATTCCGAAGGCGAAGGTTATTTAATTTGTAAATTGCGTTCATTCATGATTCTACACACATTTTACTCTGCCATTTCAAGTTTATTATCTAAAACTGCAGTGATATCAGCAAGAGGTACAATGGAAAAGGGAATTAAAGCCAACGCAATAGATCTGTCATTTGTGGTTGAATCTATGGGTGCTTGTATGCCGAGTGGTAAAAACCGGCACAAAGGTCAGGCCGGACGGATTGGCATTATTGGGGGCTCTTTGGAGTATACTGGAGCACCTTATTATGCAGGGATAAGCGCTTTGAGGGTCAGAAACTACTGAATTATAATATCTACTTGCTGACTCGGAGGTATTACAACTTTTTTTGTACAAATATTTTTTACAGGGAGGAGCAGATTTGGTTCACATATTTTGTGATTCATCAGCAGCTATTCCAATCAAATGTTATAGCCCAGAGTTAATAGTACATCCATTATTAGACAAAATTGATGCATTACCACAAATCACACCATGGCTTGATAGACTTCATGCCATTGTCATAGGACCTGGGCTCGGAAGAGAAGCTGTTATTACATTCAAAGTAGTTTCAGATATTATAGGAGAAATACGACAAAGAAAGATACCCTTGGTTATTGATGCAGATGCTCTATTTCTTATTACGGATAACTTAAACCTTATAAAAGACTTCAACTCTCCAATAGTGTTGACACCAAATGAAATTGAATTCCAAAGACTTATTAACAAAACAAGTGGTCTAGCAGGGCTCATTGCACTGGGTTCAAATGTAACAATACTGAAAAAGGGACTTGAGGATGAAGTGATAAGCGGCCATGAGATTCAGTGGAAGAATGATGGAGGAGGATCCACTAGGAGATGTGGTGGTCAGGGTGATGTTCTATCAGGATTGATTGCAACATATCTATTCTGGACCATGTCACATCTAGACAAGCTTAACACGAAAATTGATAAAGCTGCAATGGCTGCATCAGTCTCATGCTATGCTGCTTGTACTGTTGTCAGAAAGTGTAATGAGAAGGCTTATTATAAAAAGGGACTGGGAATGCTAACTAGTGACATGATTGAGTATATTCATGAGAGTTTTGAAGAATTCATATCTATGATCTAGAAACTAAGTTTTGTTTTGAAGAGGTGAAATTGAGGTGTAGGATTTTTATAAACAAGTAATAATAATAATAAAATAATCATATATTCTATGTGTACTTGTTATTATATGGTTCTTAGAATAGGTTTATTTTTATTTTTATTAATTATACATGCTGATGGAACACCTGATGTTAAGTGGTAACCATCACCTATAACAAAGCATTGCCTCATAAATCATGCACTATTGGAATGTCCCGTTTGGTGCACTTCTGTCCATCAACTTGAGGAATACAGATGTCAAGCCTCATGTAGACATAGACAATATTTTTTTTACTACTGAGCACATAACATACAAAACATGATAATAAAATATAGCTATAGGAATACAACAGGTAATAAAACAGGTGCTGTTAGTTGAGCTGTTACTGTGCTATATTGTGATCTACAAAATAATTATTAATATTTGGGTCTTGGAATGTTATAAATGACATTCTTAGTTTTTAAAATAATTTCATAATGAGATAAGTATCAGTGAAATGTGGAATTTATAAGAGTAGATCGATCTATCCAAATAATATATTTTCATACAATGACATTGTCTTTAAAAGAATAAACATGTGGACACGATCATCATCATAGAGTTTTAACAAACCTTCTTCAACAGAATTAACCTTAAAAATCTTCTGATTTAACTTAAAGCATGATACAAAAAAACTCAGGTCAAACACCTTCAATGTTACAAAGATTTAATATAGTCCCAAAAGTTATTATCCGAGTGGGATTTGAACCCACGACCTTCCCCTTGATACGGGGCCGCGCTAACCAACTGCGCCATCGGATTCTAATCGCACTCTACGAATAACTCAGGGACATGCTACTACGGTACTTATGCGACCGTGGTTCCATCTACAGGTCTGACATATAACTATCAAGAGTCCTGCTCGATAACCGAAGTTGCATTCAGTTTAATCGACGAGAGATGTCACCGTGCTTAATTTTAATTTTTATTTGTTTTTATAGTGTTTACTACACTTAAGGAAAATCACAAAGATTTAATATAGTCCCAAAAGTTATTACCCGAGTGGGATGCAACTTCGGTTATCGAGCAGGACTCTTGATAGTTATATGTCAGACCTGTAGATGGAACCACGGTTGCATAAGTACCGTAGTAGCATGTCCCCGAGTTATTCGTCGAGTGCGATTAGAATCCGATGGCGCAGTTGGTTAGCGCGGCCCCGTATCAAGGGGAAGGTCGTGGGTTCAAATCCCACTCGGGTAATAACTTTTGGGACTATATTAAATCTTTGTGATTTTCCTTAAGTGTAGTAAACACCTTCAATGTTTGATTAATAAACAAAGGTATTTAAAAAATAGCAATATTGCATGGCCAGTGAGCAATTTTTTTTGAACACTTACTTAATCTCCATATTTGTCAAATATCAATGTTCAGATATGACACACTTATAAATAAAAATAAAATAAATATTGGTGGACATTCCACACAGCACTATCCCGCCCCAAACTAAGCCAAAGCTTGTAATATGGAGCCAGATAGCTGATATACTACTTATATACTTTTTTTTTGTAAATACATACTTATAATATTATACAACGTGTAAACGACTGTACGACATTAAATTAATACACGTGTAGTACTACTATCTAGTATTGATTTAAAAAAGGTTGTATTAACATTCATTCATAATTGAGATTTTTTTATTTTCAAACAAACTAAATATCAGAATAAGCATAAAATTATTGAACATTCTGTATAAACATACAAACAAAGCAACGTACGTTCATTCAATGCCGCGCCCCGCGCGCAGAAACCGCACATACATACCTACTACGACTAAACCTAAACTGTGCCGCGCGCCCGTGCCTAAAGGTGAACGCCCTTTCAGCGCGGGCGCGCGGCCGGCGGCGGCGTCTTTGATTCGCCGATATAGTAGAGCAACGTTAGCATGTAGGAAAAATAAAACTAGTTAGGTGCCTCAAATCCGTACGTTTCCAATATGCTCACGTTGTTGCATGTTGCACATACAAATGAATGCACTGAAGAGCTCCTTCAACTGTTCTAGAGTTTGTTTTGTATGCCTAGTTTCACAATTATCTTTCCCTTCATAATACAAGTTCTGCATTTTGATGACATTAACAAGACACACACACTCACACAAAAAGTCTATTTCGCGGTATCAAATCTAGACACTAGTCACGAGTAATAACACGAATTTACAATTTTCAAAATTAGATATGTCAAGGTCGCTACCAAGGCGATTGTTTACTAAATAATAATGTCTTTCACTGGCCACCGGGCGGCAGCGTGGCACATAGTGGGGCGCGCTACGTACCTATCTGTCTCTATCACACACGTAAGCGGAATGCACAGCGAAATTTTACAATGTGAGCGCACAAATATGTTTCTTATGCGGTCTAACGCGTATAAATATGATATCTTTGTCCTTTTTTTCGTTTGATTGATGAGTCACATGACTTCATGACCCCGGAAATTTGACCTCATCACCGGCGATTAGAGATACAGGTTGCATAGAAATTATTTATTGGAAAAGTATCGATATCTCGATAAATATTCAGGCTTTTTTGATAAAACCAACTCCTAAAATCTAAAAATGCAATTAGGAGTACGTGTTTCAATTTAATGTTGTACATGACTTTACACCTTGTATAACACCCAGACAGAGAACAAACATCAATGTTCATTATATAGAGTTATAGGTATTTGACTCAAATAAGAGTGTAAATGGAGGAATATTGCTAAAAGCCGCCTGTACTTATGTATGTATTTTAAATGTTTGATTTTGTATCATTATGTCTACTATTACCCTTAGTTTTTTTTTCAATAGTATAACACTTAAGTACCTAATAAGTAGCACACTATTAGCATTTTTCTTACCTTGGCATCTAATATTGGATCATCGAAGAATCCTTCAGGGATAGGCTGATCAAAAGCAACTTGTGCTTTAGAGTTTGGTTCTACTGTTGTTGGTGCTTGTTGTACATCTAAAAACATAAGCATTCCTATTTAATTCCTAAATTCTTTCACATAGGTTTTGAATGGTTGGTGACTGATATACTGTTTGAAAACTGATGAAAACTAGTTAAAATCATCAAAAAATGATGATGTAGTATTTATTATACTTATTAACCGAGCTATAAACTGATTTGGTCATAATGCTGTATGATTGGCTAGGCTAATAGTTACCTTACCTCCAATTTATTTTAGCTAAAAATAGTTGCAATTTTGTTAGCTGGTTTATTACTCATCATACCTTCACTTTTTGTTTCCTCAACAGCAGGATTTAATGTTGATCTTTTTATTTCCTCATCATGGAATGTTATTACTTGAGGAGCATTATTTTTTGGTTTTACTGAAATCACAGGAAGTATTTCAGATGTATTTTTCAAAATTCCTTTTATTTTCTTCTCTGGTGGTGCGTCTTTTGGGGGGCTTAATTTTCTTACTTTACTGACTGTAAAATTGTTAGTCAGTTCTTTTAGCTTTTTAGCTTTCTCAACATTTTCTTTGTGTTGTTTGCTGTTTAGATGAACCTGCCAAACGTTTTCCGAACGGACTATAGATGAGCAGAGTAAACACATCAGCTGGCCCGCGCTGTTGTATTTAGCAAGTGGATTTTCTATTTTGGTTGAACCAGTGTCTTTTTTTTTTCGTTCTGACATTAATTTACGCATTTGCTCTTGCGTCTTTTTCTTTTCAATTTGCATGCGAAAAGACATAATTTCGTTCACCTTCTAGGTAGGTAACGAAATCAATCAAAAGATAAATTAGAACAAACTCAAACCAAATGCAATGCAAATACAAATGACCAAACAAAACAAACAAACAAACAAACAAGGCACTAGACAGGCAGACAGACAAGACAGGCAGGCGGGTCCGGTTAATGTACGACCATGGATTACACAGCCCGAGCATTTACAACCAGAAAAACGCAGCCAAGATTTCATGTCCAACTGGACATGAAATCCATGGTCGTACAATCCCAATACGTGTTAGAAATGTACACTGACCTCATACAGATATGTACACCCCTGGAAAACACGGCCTGGAATTCATGTGCAAAATGTACATGAACTCCGGTCTTTGTTGGGATTGTACAGCCAGGATTACACGACCATGGAATTGGTGATGGTATGTTAGTGATGTGTAGTAAATCAACTTGATTTACTAGCTTGAATTGACTTGAATTATTGGGCTTAACTCAAATGAACTCGAGTTGAATTCTCTCTAACTCGAGTTTGAAGACTGCTAAATAGATGGTTAGTTTTAATGTTGATTAGTATAATAAATATTTACATGATAAATACAACAAATTCCTTTTTATTTAAATTCTACATTTTTTAATTATGTAGTTATTTGTCCTTATTATGCCAAATCTTCACTTTTTTTATATTATTAAGAAGCTGAGTTTTTGTAACTGATAAAAACAATTCATATATTATTATCATTCAGTTTCATTCAGTTAACTAGATTTATGTAATTTTCAACTCGAGTTGAGTTCAATCGAGTCTTATTTTTTCCGAGTTGTCACATCACAGGCAAGGCAGGCAACTATGATGCCCAAAGACAATGTACTGTACCCACTAGTATAAACACTAAATTAAAGTACAATTCAATAGATTTTTAGTTTTTTTTGTACATACTAAACTCACAGGCAAAATTAATTGTATATGTTCGGTGTATGAATGCCAGCACATCGATGAATGTGGGTTGTTATATCTGTTAAAATCTTATTACCTCGTCCGTCATCCGTTGTATCTCTGCTTTTTTTTCTTGCTCTCAAATGGTAAAGGAAAACATTTTTTTTTTACTTACGATTCAATACGTTTTAATTATAATAGTTTTTTTTTAGTTTTTGGTATTTTGTTTTCGCTATTGCGAGCCTGGGTTTTATAAAGCCACGAGAGTTTTTTAAGCACGCCCGATAGAGGCGCTTATTGAGTTTCCATACAAAATCCGGCCTGTACCCCAAGTCTGAGTTCTGTTTTTCGTATTTCTTTTTTTGATTTAAAAAATGCCTGATGTTACGAAAAACGTATGACGAAAATCTAAAAACAAAACTCAGACTACAAACTACTTCTATTTGAGGTACTGTTGGAATATGTCACACTAGCGGCCTGTCCCAGCTTCGCATGGGTGGTCATATATTTTTTGAACATTTTAGGATAAACTTAGACCGTGGGTTCGAGCCTCGCGTCCACCTATTTCATACATTTGCACGCCAGAGTGAGTGAAATCGCACCCCGTGCGTGACCCGTGGACCCGTTAACATTTTTAATTTCGTCATATCTTTTGAATGGAATGTCCGATTTGAAAAATTTAAGAAGTTATCTATAGGTATTGAAACCGTCTTAATTATGAAATAATTTATTTGGATAAGGATTAATACCAAGGTACAAATAAAGACCCTTTTCTAGCGGCGGCATTTCAATTAATTTTTTATAATAAAAGAACACTTATTGTGACATAACTATAATAGTTAGACATATGCTGTCGCGACATTTTTTGTAGATGATGACGTGTTCTACAAAATCGTAGTACATTATTTTGTTCCATCATCAATAGTTTTCGCAGCGCACGCGATGTAAGGTTTTTGTTTTCCACCTTGGGTTACATTATTGGAGTTTTAGTAAGGATCCCTGATTTTTTTGAAAATATAATATAGCCTATGTTACTCAGGGAAAATGTAGCATTCTAATGGTGAAAGAATTTTTGAAATCGGACCAGTAGTTTTTGAGCCTATTCGTTACATACAAAAATACAAAAATACAAATCTTTCCTCTTTATAATATTAGTGTAGATGTAGATGTAGAAGTGTAGATAGATGATGGAATAATTTTTAGGTTTTCATTTCTTATCTACAGAGATTTTTTTGTACAACAGGGGCCTTATGCTCACTTCGATCGAGATTATCTCACGGTGGAGATGACGTCATATCTCGTTCGATAAACTATTTATCCCCATTCTCACCATCTCACTCCCCAATTTTCTCATACAAAGTTCATGCGAGACGCAACGTCAACGAGTTATTGAACGAGATATGACGTCATCTCTACCGTGAGTTAATCTCGCTCGAAGTGAGCATAAGGCCCCAGTTTGATAATACTATAACTATATCATATTACAAACAAATTGTCTAGCCGTTACAATAACTTAATATATAAATAATAAAAAAAATTGACAGCTTACCTGTATTATTTAATTTTATTTGTTATCTCACGTGGCAAGCACTGTGAAGTCGGAGAAATGTTTTAGTTTTATTTTTTACAACATGCTGATGGAACAAGCAAATGGCCCACCTGATGTTAAGTGGTAACAATTACCTATGACGCAGTATTGCCTCGTAAGTCACTCACGATAAGAACGTGCCCTACGATACACTGCCCTGCGTCCATCAACTAGAGGCATACACAGATGTAAACCTTCATGTGCCTGTAATTTCACCGGCAACCACACCCTTCAAACAGAAACACAGCGACGCTGCTAAAAAAAAACCATTACAAGCATTGTGAAGTCGGATACTGGATAAATCCAATACGGGTATGGACTAGGCCCTACGGCTAGGCGGGCGGGACGGTGTTTCTTGTAAAAGTACATACCGATTCATTTGGATTCATTCATGTCAGTGTGGTGCTAACGGACTGTTACGAAATTTCAAACTTGTACCATAGAGGCAATTTTACTCTATAGAGTTATGTCAAATTCGGGCTAGATTTTGGTGCTTCCTTCAGTGGTAATCGCCAATTTTTCGGGTTTTCTCAGCTGAAAACTGTAAAAATTACTGACTTTCCGTAACAGAGCTGTATCTTGTTTATCAATTTATATTAACCATATATATGTGTACCATTGCAGCGAATTCAACGAACTTTTCTTCAAAATATCTCAAAAAAGCCTTCTATTTTGTGGTGCAGTGTGCAGTGTTTATTCCTCATGCTGTGATAATTCAGTGATAATTTGGTTCTAAAATGGACATCGACGTTAGTAAGGAGAATATACAACCACTGAGAGGTGGTAGAAACCTTGTACAACTAGGTGCTGCACTTCAAGCACAATCTGATGTGGATGCTCAAAGACAGCTGCAGTTGCAAAAAGAGTAAAGTTTTATGTATTTTTTATCTTGACCTTCTATCTAGACCTAGCGCTGAGTACTTAAAGTATATATAAAAAAAAATAAGGGAACTTAAGAGCCCATGCTCAGCAGTTTCTCATTGCATTGTTTACCACAGGGAACATGAAGCATTACTCAGAAACTACCAGGGCCCGGATCCTTTGGACCCCTGGTTTAATTACATCCAATGGATTGAGCAATCCTTTCCCAAGCATGGTCATGAGGGTCACATGGACAAGCTTATAAAGGACTGCTTGCAATTATTTGAAAATGACAAGAGATATTATCAGGATAGAAGATTTGTCAAGCTGTGGATCAAATATGTGAGTAACTAGATAATTAATGGGTAAATTGGGTTCCAAATTGAATTAAATTAATGTTGGGTGATGCAACTTGTGCAGGTTTTTTTTTATGTGCCTTTACTGACTGTGTGTCTTATGTATGTATGTTTAAAAAGACCTTCTGTTCTTAGGTTGATTGTCTCTCCAACCCATTGGAAATATACCAAAGGTTGTACAACAGTGGCATTGGTACAGAAGTGGCAGAGTTCTACCGAGCCTGGTCCTTCTACTGTGAGGAATCTGGAGACTTTAAAAAGGCCAACCAGGTGTATATGTTGGGCCTTCAGGCAAAGGCACAGCCTTTAGATGAACTGGAGCAGGCTCATATGTGAGTTTGTATTATTTTGAATACTAAAACTGAAAAACAATCAAATTATATTATATTGTCTACAGACAATACAGACCTTTTTTTGTTACAACTTCAAAAAAAAAACTATAACTGAAATATGAGCTTAATTTTTGAAAATTTACAAAATATCTGATAATACTCAATGGTGGAATTACCAAATTTCCATGACCGGCATCCATCAGCTTGAGGATTAAAGATGTTAAGCCTCATGTGCCTGTAATTTCACCACCAATCACAATCTTCAAACCAATACACAGTAACACTGCTTGGCAACAGAAAAAGGCAGAACATCCCCAGACAAATTATTATTCTGAATAAATCACTAAATATTTTTTTCCACTAAGTTTTCAATGCATGTTGTTTACCTATAATTAGTTGTGCAATTAGCTCTGAATAGTACGTAGATGTAAGTTTAATTATATTAATTTGTATTGTTGTAACAGCTGTTGGTAGACCTGAATAAATAAATAAATAAATTTATAAATAACAAGAACCCTCACAGCTCAGTAGGTATAGATAGATCCTATTGTTCAAGCTTTGCTTAGTTTGAGGCTAGATAGTGCTGTATGGAATGACCACCAATATTTATTAATTTTATTTTACTTAACATTAACTGTTTAACAGGAATTTTCAATTATACTTTGCTCAACGAATGCTACATGATGATTCCCCGACAAAGAGAAAGGCAGCTTCTGCACTGGCTGAGACCAGAATGGCATTGACCTCCCTAAAGTCCTTCAAGAGGAGGAATATTGCCAATGTTCCTGTACAACGAGTAGGCGAGAGTGTAAGAAGTGTGATGCCGGGAGTTGTGAGACAACAAACAGGGAACTATGATAATAGGATGCCCAATTCTAATGTCATGGTTAATGTATATGAAGTAAGATTCTTTTTAATAATCTTTGTGAATATTTAAGCTTGTGGCGTCCAAAAAGCTCAATGCCAGTCATTCCATAAACAGCCAAGCCCACTTATTGCAGATATTTTTAACATGTTGTATGTTTTTAGGATGCTCCATCCACATCACATGCTGGCATTCCTGTGGCTGAAGACACAGGCCCTGCATCGTTAGTCCAGGCTTGCAGCAATGTGGAGAATGAAAAGGAAATTGGTATTTGGACCAATCCTAAAACAAAAATGGTCCACTCTAATGTTGTACCACATCAGCCTTTGCCATTTACTTGTGAGTATTTTAGAATAGTATTAGTTTAGTAGTGGTCTTATTCTATGGTGTATCTGTAACGGTGTTGTTCACTAGGTCACTCACATAATACAATAATACAAGTCTACTTCTAGCCTATGTAGTAGAGACACCATAGAATAAGAATAGATATCCATGCATAACTTGCTAGTTATGTAGATATATCATATTATTGTATGTTAGAGTCATAGTTCCAGAACGAATAGTTATGTAATTTCCACTACACTGTTAGGGAATCAGTGACGTTGACCTTTCTTATAGGCATAATAAACCTCCGAGTTTTTGAGCTGAAAAATAATTTTCAACAGAAAACAGTTATGTCTATGTTATGGGATAGTGTAGCTTTCTATAGGTGAAGGATTTGTATCTAAGTATTCAGTAGTTCTGTTACTAGTATCATTTACGTTTTTATCAACCTATAGATACGAAAGTTTTTTTTACATAAAATATATTGAATGTGGCCATAAAAACTAGGTAAATCTTTTTGTGATCTCCTCGTCACAATTTTTTTTGTTGAATATTATTTTCGCCTTTATTAAAATGGTTACCTTTTAATTACATATAGATACAAAAATAATTTATGATCTACTAGACGTGAACACAAAATACATTTGGAAATTTTGAAGAAGTGACTGCAATATACATTCAGCGGTTTTGATAGCGCACGAGAAGGTAACTCGACCGGTGGCGATCTTGTACATGTCCATAACTTTTGGGATAATATAATAGCTGGGTCACGACTGCTGTACTACCTCCTCCATCCTTGATGAAGTCTAAGGGGAGTCAGATCACGTTCAAGCATTACATTTGGCACATTTCCTCTTTTCAGTTTTTGAACAATAAAGTATTAATAAATAAATATAATTATCGAATCGTTCAGGTTTGCTGACATCAATCATGATTTCACATCAATATGAATTGTTAACAATTAACAATTTACTAAAGTCAATTCAATTCAATTTTTTTAAATCAGACTTAGTCCATATGTATTTGTTAGTAACAATTTAACTTAATAATAATGTTAGTGACATTTTGTTTAGTGAGTGTAGTACTGTTGAGTGTGCAGCTGCATCCAATAATAATTGAGGGGACAGTCCCCCCTCCCAGACAATGCGTTCACGATACTGTTCGGGCTGCCACGGATCCGTCTTCTCAGTGAGGCGCATCGTTTGCTACTATGGCATGAAAGCCATCCACTTTATTTTCCGCAAACATGTCCGAAGCGCTGCAGAAACGTGGCAGTCCCAACAGGACCTTGAATGCGTAATTATATTGTACCCGTAAGGCGTTGTATGTTTTCGGCGTATATCTGGTCCAAATGCTGCACGTATAAAAAGACTGGCAATACGCTCTAAAGAGCGTTATTTTTACATAAATGACTCTTTGTTATGTATCTAATATTAATCTATCTTCTATCTATATACATATAAAGAGTCCACACAACACAAAATCTCCGAAACAACAACTTAGTGATTAAATATGTTCGGGGTATTTTTAATTATTTAGTACAAGTGGAAATATCTTCACTAGAACGAAGTCAAGCGCCAAAGATTCCATTAGTATTATATTAAAAGCTATGTTTACTTCGTTAAAGTTTTTGTTATTTGAGTGACACACGTTTTTTCCATAGTATATGAAGATGAAGATGATGTCCTGAGGCTACCAGCGAACCACATGGCCTACTGTTTGGATGACTTATCATTATCTGTACCACTATGTGTACCTGACCCAGCGGATCCAGCTAAGATACCTTGCTATAATAAGACAGAGGTATGTCGCAAAACTTTATAATTTAAGTCGGTTTCACCTGCGGCATATTTTGCGTGGTAACAGAATAAAAAAGCCGGGCAAGTGCGAGTCGGTCTCGCGCACGAAGGGTTCAGTTATCTATAAAAACGGCAAAAAAATCACGTTTGTTGTATGGGAGCCCCCTTCAATATTTTTTTTCTGTTTTTTAGTATTTGTTGTTATAGCGGCAACAGAAATACATCATCTGTGAAAATTTCAACTTTCTAACTATCACGGTTCATGAGATACAGCCTGGTGACAGACAGACAGACAGACGGACGGACAGCGGCGTCTTAGTAATAGACTCCTTTTGGGTACGGAACCCTAAAAAGAAATCTAAATGATAATTCAGGTCTCCCCCACTACATCTATTCCAAGTTTCATCGTGATCAGTCCAGCAACTACGGTGTAATTGAGCCACATACATCTTAAATTTCGTATATATAATACAAACAGGGTTTATACCATAGTAATCATCATCTTCCTGCCCTTATCCTCCGCTAACTGAGGTCACCTCAAGATCGCCACCTTTCACACAGTTTATCCATCTCTTTTGGACGATCTTCAAATCTACACTCAACCTCTTAGCAACATAGCTGATGCTGTAGATTCTACCAACATTAATTTATGCCGTATTGCGGAATGTAGCAAAGCACATGGGCTGAAAATAAACCCAATTAAAACCCAAACCATTATTTTGGGCAGATTCAGATTGCTGTGCGACCTTGATTGGTCCTCCGTTCCTCCAGTTATGTTCGACGGGATTTCAATTCCTTGCAGCGAGGCTGTGAAAAGTCTTGGAATCACAATCGATCGCTATCTGTCCAAGCAGATAGCAATCTTCAGACCAAACTCAAACAGTTCAAAGATCCCCTACTTTCTAGTCTCCTCTTATCTCTCTATTTATCTTGTTACCATATTCCTATCGTTCGAAGCATTAGTTTTTTAGGTATCATGTATGTATTAGAATAATTTTTATGTTAGTAATTATATTAAGTTCCTCAAAAATGTAATTATTTAAGTTTACCGCACTACGTGCACCGCCGTCCATTACCGCTCTGATCAAATACTTTCCATCCTAAGGTTGCCTGGAAAAAATCGTTTTCAGTGATAAGACCGCCCATTGTACTTTAACGCCAATTTAAGTCTAGAATAAAGTGTTATATCTATCTAAATTGTAAATATCTATCTTTTTTTCGTATTATTTTTTAATGATATTTTTATAAAATAATTAATTTGACTTTCTTTGTTATAGGTGTATGTAGGAGAAAAAGAATACAGCTTAGAAGAAATAAGATCAAGAAAATACAATCTAGACAGAAAAGTAAAGACTGAATTTCGTGAAAATATGCAAGTCCAGGAACACTATACTAGCATCAATGAAACGTTAGCCCAGTGCAGTGCTTTAGAAACTCTTGCCAATTGCGCACTCGATCCAGAACAAGATCATCTAGGACAGCTAATGCCATTGGCTATACCTTCATTACAAAACATAACTAAAGTTACCAACATGCACTCCCCTGGTGAACCTAAGGTCTTATGCAACCTCGATTCGAAAGAGTTCAGTGAACTTTCAACTAAGAAAGACGAAAGCCAGAGGCCACAAGCAGCTGATAAAGAAAATCAAGTTCATCAGCTGACACCTAGCAATTATGGAAATGAAAACAATCCAGGGAATTATGGGAAGAATAATCTGATGGAAGAATTCAACAGGAGTTTGATGGGCAATCTCCTTGGTGATTCTGTGACTGTTAATACTAAAGAAGCCAGATGGGAGCTAAGAAACTTATTTAATGACAATGGTAAGTTTTTTTTATATGTGTTATGAGGACTGATATGGCATTGTTAGTAACATCTATGTGTGTATGCGAGAAACGTAATAAAATATGTCGGAATGGGTTAGATTTTGAAATAAACAATCTGGTCCGCCGTATCGCATGGGCTTGGAACAAGTGTGAAATCCATTCAGTACTATTTGAAATTATCTCTTGTGTACGAAAACTAGTAAAGCAAACTTTTGAGTAGAAAAACAAGTATCGATAAAAATGATTTTTTTACTAAACTGTTTGCAATGTGATTGCATACAAAATGGTTGATTGCGATTTTATTTATTTATTTATTTCCAAAAAAGACCTCGTACAGACCACTAACCTATCTAAACTTAAAATTAACAATACGTAGGTAGTAATAGGTATAAAATAAAATTTTTATAATATAACTGATGGCTGGTGGCCGAATCAGTTTTGCAATACACTCCGAACTAGTTAAAAAACTGTATATCGGAGAAAATTTTACGAAAATGAGATTAGTGATTTTATATCTTTCAACATGTCGAAACGTGCGAGCGAGAGTCACATTAGCTCTTGTCTTCGCCTTAATACTATGTGGTAAAGTGCACCGTAAGTACGTCGTACGTTAATAACTATATGTTCTTTACAGAGCCATCAATAGTACAACCAGTTGTACAACAATTCGAAGTCCCCAACTTCGATATACACGAAGACAGATCTATGACCATGGCTATCAACACAAAAAAGAAACAAGAGCTAGCTGATATGGCTAATGTTGGCCAAGACAAAGAGAATGCTAATAAATTCAATCCAGTTCCAGCTGCTTCCCAGACACAACAAATTGTAAGTTTTATAACAATAAATACCAAATACAATGTTTGACCGCCTTCAGAGTTCAGTCGGAAAAAACGCTGCTTCTGTTGTAGCCTGTGGGTTCGATTCACATCGAGAACACACATTTGTTTAATTAACATAGATGTTAGTTCGGTCTTAGAGTTATAGTAAAAAAGTATACATATAGGTATACAATGAGTTATATGGTTTCCATATTACAAGCTTTGCTTAGTTTGAGGCTATATAGTGTGGAATAAACTAATGATGATGATTAATGCGCACATGCGATTTTCACGGCTAAGTAAACACATAGTTTTGATTTTACAACGAATGGTCGTTATATAATTTTAAATCCTCGGTGCAAAATCCCATTTTATATGTTATGTTTGATCACAGGTAAACAAAACTGCCTACTACGAGGAACCGTCTTGTACCCAAGTCTTCAACTTCAACATCAAAGACGCAAGCACCCCAAACATGTCACAATTCAAGAAGCCTACTTCCAACATAGACCAGTCCAAATACCCGTCTGTGCCAAAGTTTAGCATAGACGAGAGTGTGATAGAGCATGTGGATCCTAGTCTGATTAAGAGGGAGGAAATAAGACAGCATGCGCCAGACCAGCATGTGACGGTGGATAACCAAGGGGGAGGTCTCTCAGTGATTATGGAAGCTACGAGAGAATACAATAGGTATGTTTTATAATCTTAATATCTACACTAATATTATAAAGAGGTAAACTTTGTATTTTTGTATTTTTGTATGTAACGAATAGGCTCAAAAACTACTGGTCCGATTTCAAAAATTCTTTCACCATTAGAATGCTACATTATCCCTGAGTAACATAGGCTATATAATATTTTCAAAAAAATCAGGGATCCTTACTAAAACTTCAATAATGTAACCCAAGGTGGAAAACAAAAAACCTTATATCGCGTGCGCTGCGAAAACTATTGAAGATAGAACAAAATAATGTACTACGATTTTGTAGAACACGTTATCATCTACAAAAAATGTCGCGACAGCATATGTCTAACTATTATAGTTATGTCACAATAAGTGTTCTTTTATTATAAAAAAATAATTGAAATGCCTCCGCTAGAAAAGGGTCTTTATTTGTACCTTGGTATTAATCCTTATCCAAATAAATCATTTCATAATTAAGACTGTTTCAATACCTATAGATTACTTCTTAAATTTTTCAAATCGGACATTACATTCAAAAGATATGACGAAATTAAAAATGTTTACGGGTCCACGGATCACGCGCGGGGTGCGATTTCACTCACTCAAGGAGAAGCGCGTGCAAATGTATGAAATAAGTAGACGCGAGGCTCGAACCCACGGTCTAAGTTTATCCTAAAATGTTCAAAAAATTTATGACCACCCATGCGAAGCTGGGACAGGCCGCTAGTATTATATAAAATACTAATGTTCGTACGTGTGTCCACGGTTTTCTCTATGATCCGCAACTTCGATCAACTTCCCGTTGGGATGGCAAATACCCCTTGGTCTCCTGGTGTGCATAAGGGAGTTTGGTCGGGGTGGGTGGAAGAGGGTGGTTGTGGGTGGCGAAAATGTGGAATAATATATATCTGTCCTTCTCCAACTATACATGTTAGAGAAGGACAGAAAACTTCTGTAAAATTCTTAAAATCTCGGGAATCTCGGGAATGATCTAGAAAATTTCAGAATGTGTGCAACTAATGAAATCTATCTAGAAAGTTCTAAAGCTTTCTGGAATGATCTAGAAAGTTCCAAAAAGCCGTGCAATTATTGTAATCGAACTAGAATGTTGTAGAAAGTTTATGAAATGATCTAGAAAGTTCCAAAACGTGTGCAATCGATAAAATTGATCCGAAATGGTCTAGAAAATTCTAAAAATTTCTGAAATAATCTAGAAAGTTCTAAAATGTTTTCAATTGTTATAATCGATCTAGAATGTTTTAAAAAACTTCTGGAATGATCTAGAAAGTTCCAAAATGTGTGCAACCCATAAAATTGATCCGAAATGGTCTAGAAAATTCTAAAAATTTCTGAAATGATCTAGAAAGTTCCAAAATGGTTGCAATTGTTGTAATCGAACTAGAATGTTGTAGAAAATTTCTGAAATGATCTAGAAAATTCGAAATATTTCTGAAATGATCTAGAAAATTCTAAAATAGTTTCAATTGTTGTAATCGATCTAGAATGTTGTAGAAAGTTTCTGAAATGATCTAGAAAATTCTAAAATAGTTTCAATTGTTGTAATCGATCTCGAATGTTGTAGAAAGTTTCTGAAATGATCTAGAAAATTCTAAAAAATTCTGAAATGATCTAGAAACTTCCAAAATGCCTACAACTTGAAGATCATTCAAAGTTCGAGTGAACAGTAATTAAACAAATTCAAGTAATTCCGAGAAACAAAAACGACCGAAATGTTTGAATATTCTAGAGTGTTTTGGTACTAGAAATTTCGATATTTGACGATATATAAACCGAAATCCAGTGACTTTTCGTCAGTACATGCGATGTATTTTAACCCGAGCAACGCCGGGTTTCGCTGCTAGTAAAGTATCTAAAACTTAGTGATTAGTTTCAAGTATGCATGAACTGTAGCTGTGATTGTAACAATTTCAGCAAATCTGGTTCTAGCTCATCTGGTCAGTCTACAAGAACAAACTTCACGGGCTACACCACTAATTATGACTCGATGTACAATAACAATGACCCCTCACAAGCCACCTCTTCTAAACGGAGTTCCATGTCCAACCAACCTAGACACCATAACGGGCAGTTCGCGAGAGTTCCACCGAAGCGAGAGATGCCCGAAAACAAATCCCTTCAGCCCAACTCAGCGCCTTACCTCTCGCACGACCATCAGTACCAGAAACAAGTACCGCAAAGCTACAACGGCTACTCGCCGCAACGCTCGATGCATCCTCACTACCAGCAAAGCTACAACTATCAGCAGGGATATCCTAATAACAATCAGATGATGACGCAGCAACAGCAAGGCTACGCGAGCCCCAATCCCAGTACTTACCATAGTCCGCAGCACCCCGGAATGCAAAGCCCACACGCTATGAGCCCTTCCGTTCAGCCGGGCTTTGGAAGCCCCACATACTCCAACCAAGTTGGATACCACAGTCCGGGGCATCCCATGATGAGTCCACAGCAAGGGTACGCAGGTAGACAAGACTACCACTACCCCAATCAACAGGAGAGGCAGCATATTTATGCGAATCAACAACAGCAGCAACAGCAGCCGGCAGTCTTCCAGAGTCCCCCCCACCAAACCCAATATCAAAACGTCCAATACTATCAGAGACCCAGTCAGGTCCCCGCACCTAGTCAGGTCTACAGCCAACAACAACACAATCAGCAACATAGTCAACAACAACACAATCAACAACACAACCAACAACACAACCAACAACAACACAATCAGCAACATAGCCAACTTCAGCAACAACACAGTCAGCCGCAGCAACAACACACCCAACCACAGCAGCACAACTATCATAACATATCAAACCAGTACGGCAATGCAAACATGTACCAAAACCACCCCGATAACCAAGACTACAACACAATGCAGAGCCCATACTCTCGACAATCTGCTAAGCCGATGCCAGAAGCTTCAGCTGCGTATGGAGGCGCGAACAATCAACCTTTCCAAATATACCAGAGTCCGCAAGCGTCTCAGAACAACAGCTACGCGGCTAGAACTAATGTATCGCAGATGGCGAACGCCCCTTCGGATGCGGCTCCAGAAATGCACGCGAGACAAGATCCTCATGTCTCTATTAAACACGAATCGCCCGAACAGAATGCAGCAAAAGCCAGTCAGTATAAAAATGCAGCGCATAAAAGCCCTACCGCCGGATTAAGAAATGTTCGTCACGATCAACCTAATGTGAAAATTGGGCAGAATTCTCCCGACATAGGATTCTCTAACCAGTTTCTCAATTTTATTTCTAACAGAAACGAGCCAAAAGATAATGCGAACACTCCTAAATTCACTAATAGCCCGAGCATATCTCAAAAGATGCATAAAAACTTGTACGTTTCGAGTCCTGAGCAGGCTCAGATACCTCCATCTTCCGGCATGTCCGATTCGGACAGTAAAGATGGTATGACGGCTCAAACTAATACGCCAATTCAATCAGCTAAAATTTCTCATAACGTTGTTGAGAAGCAGAAAGATATATCAAAGAGGCAGTTAGATTTCGAGCATAGAATAGAGTTACAATCCGAAGACAGCAGAGACTCGGTTAGTAAAGAAGGCAGAATCCCATCTATCTATTCTAGACAATCTGATGGGTACGGCATGGATATTGATAGTGAAAACTCTTTAGAATGCGCAGCATTCAAGTCATCACATTCGATATCAATGGTAGAAACGAGTGACATACCAAGACCAGCAGATATCGATTTCCCCAAGCAGATAGACCCATTCAGTAGGAAGCTTCTAGATTCGCTGCTGGATTATGTGAAATTTCCCAACAAAACCCACGCAGAAGGGTACAACGAAGTACGATCTGTTCCAAAGCTACAGCTTACTACAAATGTAAGCGTCGGCGGCAATAAGTTTGCTGTCGAGAGACAACTTGGTAAAGGAAACTATGGCGCGGTATTTCTTTGCCTCGACTTACATTCTAACAAGTCGGTCGCTGCTAAGTATCAAAAACCAAGTCGACCGTGGGAGTTTTACATTTGCCAAGAGATCAAAGCGAGAATAAAGGATCCCTTCATGGTAATTTACAGTCATACTATCCTAATAACTTCTTGTTTCTTGTCGAGTTGCCTAATATTTTTTATAATTAGCTTCCAGGATACATGGATATAGAAACTGCCTTCATCGGAGAGAACGCCAGTTTGTTTGTGTCAGAATATTCGAAGTATGGATCGCTCTTAGACGTGGCCAACAAAATCCGAGCTGCTACCTCAAAATGCATAAACGAATTCATAGTCATCCTACTTACGTCCGAGATGCTATCAATAATTCATTATTTGCATAAAGCACAGATTATTCACGCTGATATCAAGCCTGACAACTTTTTGTTGATGAAAATGTAAGTAAAAATTGAAAATTATACTGCAACTGTATTTCCTGCTCAGATTCATTGTAATTAATAGTAGATTAGTAGCCAAGGGCTGTAAGGCATCAATTGCAGCCCGAGATATTTAGTTCGAGGGTGCAATTGGTGCTTACACCCGAGCTAACTATTCTGCTTTATATCTAGATTGTGAGGTAAGTAGAAAAAAAATTATTTGTTGAAATTTATAGTGAAATGAGAATAATTTTCAAATTTATTATTCCCGCCTTTTTTCATTAAAAAGAATCAAGTAAAGAATTTTTTAATTTTTTTTTCAAGATCGAAATCGAGCTTATCTGTTCGATATTTAAAATTGATGACTATTATACACACACGAAGGCAAGGCTGAATAGCAAAGCGACCTCTTTTCTTAGGTCATTTGGCTGAATGCATGATGTCTATTGCCAGTATGATGGTTAGATGTACGCGAACTTTTTGAAAGAAAGAAGTGTTTTTTTTTAATTACTTACCGCCCTAGGGCTTTTCTAGCTACATTATTAGCCTAGAGCGCTAATTAGTCACCTACAAGCCCCATTTGGAGGTAATAAGAACCTACTTACCGAACATGAGAGATGTAAACTATGTTATGTTTAATTTAATTGCAGACCAACGCAAGAATGGCGGACCCCATCATTGCAACTGATAGATTTAGGGTGCGCAATAGACATGTCGTTGTTTCCGGAAGGGACTACATTCAAAGAAGTGAGTTCTCTTTTCTTCAAATTGGTGTATGATTGGCCGAAACAGGATTTTACTTTCAAACATGCTGCGGTTACTCTAGAGATGTTAAAACCCTACCTGAAACTAGTATGAATTGTATGATATATATTATATACATTCTTGCATGTAACTCTATATTACACTTTACTTTACAGTTGATATCAACAGAAGGATTCACTTGCACTGAAATGAGAGAAGGAAAGCCTTGGACCTTCCAAACTGACTTGTATTGCTTGGCTGGTACAATTCACGTTATTCTGATGGGCAGCTACATGAAGGTTGCTAACCGCTTGGGCCAGTGGAATATAGATAAGAAACTACCCAGGTAAAAATAATATTATGTTCAGGAAATCGAAATGTCTTGGCTAAACACCATTTACTGTGTTATTAATATATGTATATTAGTATCACAACATGGGTGAATTACGTTATATTCGTAACTAGCGACCCGCCCCGGCTTCGCACGATTATTTTGGGTTATCCTTAAGAGATAGACAAATACCATCAAGGACTTTTTTGTAGACCTTTTTAAGTTGCACAATACTGTAGTACATTATTTAGATCTATCTCGTAGGGTGCAGCCAGCGTTTGCAATGTAAGCGCAAAAAAATGTACGACATCACATTAGAAACCTCTAAAATTATGAGTGTTTCTCCACTATATTAAGGATGTATTATACATATAAACCTTCCGCTTGAATCACTCTATCTATTAAAAAAGCGTTGCGTAGTTTTAAAGATCTAGGCATACATAGGGACACACAGACAGCGGGAAGAGACTTTGTTTTATACTGTAGTGATGATGTGAGCAGTGCTGCCAGCCCGTGAACCCAAGCCCTATTTCCCAGGGCCCGATTTTCGATTGCAAATGCAAATATTAATGTATGATGTATCTATTTAAATTAAATTTAAGTCTCGTCTAAGGTTGAGTCACTATGATTAAAGTGGAATGGGTGAAAAAGTTGGCCTTGGCGCCATAAATCATCTATAGTTAATGGGAATCTGCAGATTGTTGTATAGATGTTCAGTTCAGATCAACATTCAATAACAATAACTTTAAATAACAAGGCTTCTCGAAAAGGTAGGTTTAGTACCTATAATATTATATTGAAATGTTATTTCCTTGGTTTCAGGTACATGAAAATCAGTTTATGGGACAAAATATTTACGACTCTGTTGAATGTTCCGGATTGCAATAGTTTTCCAGATTTAATGGATCTCAAGAATGAACTGGACAGTGTTTTGAATGAAATCGACAGTCTTGGCTCTCAGCTACGTAATTTTGCCAATGTCCTTAAATCTCGGTAAATCATGTAAGATCCAGATATTTATTGCATTTAAGAGCTAAAGGCGATTGTATAAACTAGACTCGGTTATTGTATTATCTTATAATTATGTAATGTATACCTTTATTGTATATGCTAGAAAAAGGGTAGGAAAGCCATTGCCCTGCAGTGGGACAAAATAGGCTGAAAATAAATAATAATAATGTACCTAATAAAATATGTACCTAAGTTGATATTTTTGCGCCAGGTTAATATTGCTAATTTAAAAAGCAATAAGTATTAAGAAAAGGAATCTATAACATAGTTATAATTATGGCAATGTTGTGTTTAGTTAAAATGTGATAATGTGGTGTTTAGTTTATTTGTTGGTGTTTAGTTAACAATAATCTTTGCTTATATTCATTTGATTGATTTATTTTTCTACATAAGATTTGCACACTTCATAATTCTTGTTCAAATTGTAATTATAATATTAAATAAACATATTCATTTTGAATAACTAAATTGAACTTGAGTTGTTATTCATAAGTGGGAGTGACCCCGCCTTCCGATCGTAAGGTCGCAGGTTCGAATCCGGTCGTGCACCAATGGATTTTTCCTATCGAAAAATTTATGTGCGCAATGCCAGTGCTCTTAAACGGTGAAGGAAAATATCGTGAGGAAACCAGTTAGTACTCTAACAGCGGCGATGGGCTTGCAACCTGTCACGTATGGAATACCAACTACTGCAAAATGTGGGTTTGTGCCAAATTTAATGTTTGGACGTACCTCTGACTACCCCCCTTAGACATCCTCAAATAAAACTAATCTGGAGTTAGTACTTGGTACTAAGAGATCTGAGGGGATATCTACCGTGCCTGGGGATTAAAGTCGTGAAGCTGTTTGTTTGTTTTGTTTTTTTGTTATTCATGTCCGGCCAAAGAGGCTTTAAATCTTATAAAAGCTTTGAAGCCTCTTAAATCTTTACCTTTGAAAAAGAAAAAGAAACTGTTTTTGGATTTAAATTAATTTGTCTAAATTAATCCTGTATATTTTTGTAAAAAGGTAGGTAAATTAAACCATTTTTTAGTCACCATTTTTTATTGCAAATTTTTCAAGTCTCTGTTTTTTTCTTTCTTGATATTCCTGAACATTATTAAATTTTCGTTTGAATAATAACTTTATAGTTTCAAAATGGTTGTGGATATGAATCTTGGATAAAGATGAACTACTGAACACTTTTTCTGTTTTAGAACTATTCAATGTAACAGTTCCATTTGAATAAAGTATGTCATAAAAAGTTATGCTACAATCATTATCATTATAAACTAAAAGTGTAGAATCATGGAATTGGACACCAGTAGGAAATTTGTTCATTTGTAGTTTAGTTTGCAGCTTGTGAGTCATTTTCCCCTCTGCAGTTTCTAAACTGTAGATCAACAGCATCTCATAACTATGAACGGAAACGGCTAAGATGCTGCTGTTTTCATTTAATTTTGTTACAGTTAAATGTATTATTGGCAATGATTCAATAGGCACTTCTTGATCCATTTTTTCCTTGAAGTTATCTCTCAGTCTAGCATCATCTACATCAGTAAAAGTGTCTATAGTATAACAATTTTTTCCTTCAACATAATCCCAAATTTTGACAGTCCCATCTCCAGAAGAACTCAATAAATACTGTGCATTGTGAGGTAATTCTTCAATATGGTTAACAAATTCTTTATGCCCCAAACAATATGTTTGGATTTCATAAGTATTTGGGTAACATGAAACTTTAATTTTTTCATCTCTATCCGATGTAATGACATATTTTCCATTACTGCTGTGTAGGATATCTAGAATCAAACTTAGGTGTCCTAAAATTTTCCGGCCTTTTGGGTGGTTTACTTCTTGAATGTTTGTATCAAAGCTAAGAACATCACCGCTTTTATCAGCAAGTAATATGTGAGAGTCTGTAGATGTAAATCTCATTTTGCTGGAACTTCTTGGTAGCTCAAACACTTTGCAGTTTTTAGAAACAGGTAGATCGTAGAGAAGAAGCTGCTTAGCAACGTTTGTTGTAACCGCCAAGAACTTGTTGTTGGAAGAAACGATGACACCATTAATTTGATCATTTTCTTCAGAAGATGTTACTTGAATGGTTTGGTGGTTTGCATAGTCGTATAAATCAACTTGTAAGCCTTTGGCAATCGCCACGTACTTATCAGTCACTGACATACACGACATTTTAAATCACAAAGAAACAACTAGCTCAAAAACAATCTTGCATTGATAGATTTCTTGTACTATGCTATTATCCGAACCGAATCATCAAATTGTAAAGCTGTAGCAAACCGTATGTATTCGGTACTGAGTAACGGGTTCGCCATCTAGTAACGAGTAACGAATCGTTACTCACGAATCCATCTCGTTACTCGCATGTTTCGAATCATGGGTACCTACACTGTTTCGGTTGAACCGAATCGGTTCAATTCAAGTACCGTTGATGCGTGTATTAAAACGTTTGCTCATCGTATGTATTTTTTGAATTTAAAAAGTAGGTACGTTACAAAGATGTTTGTTTATTTCGGAAATTCGTCGTCCTTGGTCTAAGTAGGTATGTTTTCTACAAATTACGAATGTTGAGACGCCGCCGCGCCGCAACGTCATACTGTACGGCGTACACGTACGCAATACGACTCGATTCGTTGCTCTAACATGCATGATGAATGAGGTACCAGAAGTAACGATTCGATTCGATTCGATAGTAACGAGTATTTTTTGTTAAAGTAACGAATACATACGGGTACGCTTTATCTCGTTACTTTTACACCTCTATCAAATTGGTAAAGTAAGTAAAGTAAAGTGAGGTTAGAAGGGTGACCATCTCAAAAGTGGCGGTTCTACCACACACAGGCCAAAAATTCTGCCAATATCTGCCAATCTTGACGTTAAAAATGCCAAAAATATGCCTTCATAAACTTCTTCATAGAAACGGAATAAATCGAATACTTACATAGCATTCAGTTGCTATTTTTAGACCGTTTATAACGGTTTGCAGATAGCTCAAGATGTTCTTGTAAAAAATATATTCATTCTTGGTATTTGATATTATTTATGCTCGGATTCCAGGCGGGAATTCCCCCCCCCCCACATAATCTGGTAAGTAATCAGATCATGAAACAAAAGTTTCAGATTTGGTAAAATATAAAAAAAAATACAGTTTCATTATAATTTCATTGAAAATTCAAATTAATACGATTTTTTTGAAATATTTCAAATCTCCCATATTCCAAAATTCTGCCACTTTTGTCATAGCAGAAATCTGTGACAAATAGTCACACTGGCTACGATGTTTTATCATTTTTAGTATTATAAATCTATGTGTTTTATAGTGTTAGACATGGAGGTAGTAATCATACTGGAGAGAGCCATAAGACTTACAACCTTTTACAACTGTGTATCAAACAGTGATCATCTATCTTTGTTCTTCCCATGTAGCCTAGCTACGAGTAAAAGAAAAGAAGATGTAACTTCACCATAGATTTATAATACTATAGATTGCCTACGAGCGTATACCCGAGCAAGACGGACAACAAGTACATACAATTTATGGGTTGCCACATCTTACTATTTTCACCCAACCAAGCATAAGCTATGATGTCGCCGCGGCTCCAGTTGTTTGTTTAATTATGTTTAATTAAAGCTAGTTTCTGCAGTTTAATAGTTTGTACCCTCCTCTAGGTTACGCCATTTTAATATCTTCTAAGGAATGAGCTAGAAAAAAGCCTACACAGCTCAGTTGGTAGCCTTCTGCGCCGTAGGCCGTGGGTTCAATCTTACCGAGAACAAACATTTGTGTGATGTGATACTAGACGTTTGTTCTCTGACTGGGTGGTTGTGATTTGGCTTATTTTGGGGCTATATAGTGCTGTGTGGAGCGTCCACCAATATTTATAAAAAATAAAATAAAAAAAACAGGGCGAACTGGCACTAAGCTGGCATTTTAGACATTGACATCAGAACCCTAGGCCCCGCGAGCTAGAGTCCTGGATTTTCCTAGTGAGGGGGACAGAGCTAGCTAGTGGTGCTATTCTTCACATTCTACCACCTACCAATAGTTTAACTATGTTACTGCACCAGCTAGGTAAATTTTTTATGAATAAAAAACAATTTATTTATTTATCATTGATTTATTTATTCTACATCCCTACTCATCAGAAACCGTAATTCAAAAGGTTAATTTATAACGCGTGCTTCAATTTTAAATTAAGTAGGTATAAACAATACATCTTAACAGGAGGAAGCCAGCTTATGCTAGAGCTGACCATAAGCCTGAGCAATGCCACCACTTTGCCCTGAAGCGCGAAGTGATGGCATTATGAATACAGCTATCCTCAGAACATCACTATGAATATGTCATAAATACATTAAAATATATCACGTGTAAGTACGTATTTATTTATTAGACAATAAATATTTAATAGTTTGTACATAAAAATTTCAGATGAGAATATTTTCTTAATTCTCACTTTTTAAAGCAAGATTTTTGAACATACTTTTTATATCCAGAAAAAAAAGCGGAGATACCGTTTATGTTGAAATACCCCAAAAGTTTTTTAGTCCGTAAGTTTCTTGCCTGTTCTTCTAGGCTTTGGTCGCGCGCGAGGAACTGGCGGTACATTCACCTAGTACCAATTTAAGACGTTTCAAAGAGATCCTTGTGATTGTACTGAATAAAGACCGTTTTGATTTTGATTTTGGAGCTTGGTGACCTGGAGCTTGGTAACCCGTAGCTTTAACCCACCAGCCCAAAGTAGTCGCATCTTTGGGAAATCTGTAAAACAAACATGTTATTATTAGGCATATGTAGGTATTTAATCATACTACGCGATGGTGGTCTCAGACATAAAATAACTACCAACTTCTCATATGAAAATCGTGAGGAGACTTAAATTATTAAAATGTAACGCAAAGCTAAAAAATAAATTAAATGAAATTAAAATATATGTACCTACTACCTATACCTATATTATATTTTTTTTCATTATATACTTAAGTCAAACAAACCTTATTTCTTTGAATAAGGTAATAATAAGTTGCGACATTGTCATTTGTTTTCTAGATTATTGTGTGTATTTGAACTTATCCTAACATATCAGAGTCGAATCCACCCTAAAGTTGTTCGTTTCCCAACATTTTTGGCAAATAGATTTTGTTTTTGTTGGCAGCCCGAAAGATCGTATAACCCAGCCAAATTATGTTTCTATAGAACTGTACCGGTTTGAATAGCCATGTAATTTGTGTGGTTTATAGTAACCTATACTCAATTTTACAAAATAATTAAATTCTAGAAATCTACTATGATATGCGATAGAAAGTAAACACAACTGTTAAATGATTAATTGTGGACACTGTACATTCTCCGTTTTATAGTTTAATTGACAAATAGAACATAAAAGTGCTACTTACCGAAGGAAGCTTAATTTTCAGTTTTCCGAGCTGTATCATTATCACAGCCTAAAATACTACAATGCACCACATTATAAACTTAACTCTACGTATACTGGGACCTAGGCACACACTATTTTCAAAGAACTTTGGCACTAAACACCTGTAAACTCACAAGCACCAAGCGGTTTGTTTAGCACCAAACTTGGTGCTAAACAATCAAAAACGTATACGCAGAAAGGGACAAAACATTTATATTATATTTCTCTCACTCATAGGTATAATTTGTATTATTGCGTCTCTCTTACTCTTGGTATTATTATTTGATGCTCTATCTATTGTATTCTTGATCTAAGAACTTCACTCACTCCATCTCACTCACTCACTGTCTGGGTAAATCGTGTCCGTCAGTTGATGCAATGTATTGATGTTCTAGAAAAAGTCGGTAGCAACATTGCCGTGAAGCGGAAGAAATTGTGAAAATTCTAAAGAATTATTATTGTCTAGGCAAAATATATTTGAAAAGGTGAAAGTATGTCTTGTGAAGCTGTGTTTTGTGCATCAAAAACAACAAAAGGAGGAATTAAAGACCCGGAATTGTCATTTGATACGTAATATTCTTTTTCTATTTTCATGCTAAAAGAATACGTTTTTTCTCCCATAAAGACTGTAGGAATTACTTTTTATTAGTACTAGTCATATTTTCCTATGAGAAAATGATGTTAACCCACTAATTATTTCAAAATAAAAATTATTGTTTTAGTCATCTGTTCTAGTGATGTACTTCCACCGACAAATTTAGCTTTATCGATAATATTTTATTTTCCGTTTTTGATATGAAACATCTAATGCGCCGGGTCAGATCGGCTGTTCTGTTGTAGTTTCAATTTTTCACACCTTATAGGCGTCTCGCGACGGCTCAATTTTTGTTAAATTTTACAATATTTTTTAAGGTTCTTATAAATGCCCAGAATGAAGACGGGAGTGGATAAAAGCTGTTAGGCGTGAAAACTGATAGACTACAAAATTTTCTTATGCATGGACGAAATGGCCATAAGAAAATGTATCGAGTGGGATGGACGGACATCACTCTCACGCTTAGGTCAATGTGGGAAACATTATTGACGATGATAGTGTTTCAGTGTCTATAATGGTTTAGGGCTTTCGCAATAAAAGTCAGCAACCAGTTAAAATTAAAAAGTTGAATTCCAATTAAAACGCCTTTTTCATCCATTTCTTATTCTATCGATAGGTTAGTCAATGTTGTCCCTTCTCTAGTCACTCATGCGAATACATACAAACTAACAAAAAACGGACACGAGTAGTTAAGAGTAGTAGAGCTCTTTGTGAAGAGCTTTTTTTTTTTTTTTTTTTTATACAATTAGCTGACGGAACAAGCAGATGGCCCACCTGATGTTAAGTGGTAACCATCACCTATAACAAAGCATTGCCTCGTAAGTCACGCACGATAGGGACGTGCCCTACGATGCACTGCCCTGCGTCCATCAGCTTGAGGCATACAGATGTTAAGCCTCATGTGCCTGTAATTACACCGGCAACCACACTGGACATGGACGCAGGGCAGTGCATCGTAGGGCACGTTCCTATCGTGCGTGACTTACGAGGCAATGCTTTGTTATAGGTGATGGTTACCACTTAACATCAGGTGGGCCATCTGCTTGTTCCATCAGCTGGTTGTATAAAAAAAAAAAAAAAAAACTGAAACACTCCGTCTATATGATACTTAGTTTAAGGTGTTAGAAGGTAGTTTTTTTTTATTTGTATCTCTATGTTTCATTCAATCTTGTCAGTTTCACGTCATGTCTTGACAAATCGTTTATTTTTGATGTTTTGTTCTTTTTATCAAGCACATGGCCCACCTGTAGGTAAGTGGTAAACACCTAAAGTATTGCCTTGTAAGTCACGTATTATAGGAACGCTCTACAATGCAGTGCCCTGCGTCCTGCGTCTTATTAGTGTCTTAATAGTGTCAAAGTCAAGAACACCATCCGTCATTTTCGTTGACGTCATTCGGTTTATGGTGCAGAGAGCATTTTACCCTAGATTTTAGGGTAACACAAAACGAGTTAGGTAATTTTTTTTGGTTAAAAGCAAACTAATAAACGGATTTAAAACTACGTACACTCGTAGCAGAGTAGCAATAGAATACAACATGCTTGTCTGCATGGCACGCGGCTGCCACTTTAGTGGACTACTTAGAGTATTTAATAAATGATAACCGCTAAATGAAAAGCCAAAAGATACCTTCTGTTATGGTCTCAGGTGAATCAATAAGTTAACAATTTATGTCAAAGAATTAATTTAACTTATTGATTCTGTTGAATTATATATATAATTATTATATAATATGTACCCACCCATGTCTAAAAAGTCTAAATTAAGACCCGGTACGTGGCAACACACACATAACACAGGCTGCTTAGATCAAGTATACAATAGATACAGCATCAAATAATAATACCAAGAGTAAGAGAGACGCAATAATACAAATTATACCTATGAGTGAGAGAAATATAATATAAATGTTTTGTCCCTTTCTGCGTATACGTTTTTGATTGTTTAGCACCAAGTTTGGTGCTAAACAAACCGCTTGGTGCTTGTGAGTTTACAGGTGTTTAGTGCCAAAGTTCTTTGAAAATAGTGTGTGCCTAGGTCCCAGTATACGTAGAGTTAAGTTTATAATGTGGTGCATTGTAGTATTTTAGGCTGTGATAATGATACAGCTCGGAAAACTGAAAATTAAGCTTCCTTCGGTAAGTAGCACTTTTATGTTCTATTTGTCAATTAAACTATAAAACGGAGAATGCACAGTGTCCACAATTAATCATTTAACGGTTGTGTTTACTTTCTATCGCATATCATAGTAGATTTCTAGAATTTAATTATTTTGTAAAATTGAGTATAGGTTACTATAAACCACACAAATGACATGGCTATTCAAACCGATACAGTTCTATCTTAGATCAAGAATACAATAGATAGAGCATCAAATAATAATACCAAGAGTAAGAGAGACGCAATAATACAAATTATACCTATGAGTGAGAGAAATATAATATAAATGTTTTGTCCCTTTCTGCGTATACGTTTTTGATTGTTTAGCACCAAGTTTGGTGCTAAACAAACCGCTTGGTGCTTGTGAGTTTACAGGTGTTTAGTGCCAAAGTTCTTTGAAAATAGTGTGTGCCTAGGTCCCAGTATACGTAGAGTTAAGTTTATAATGTGGTGAATTGTAGTATTTTAGGCTGTGATAATGATACAGCTCGGAAAACTGAAAATTAAGCTTCCTTCGGTAAGTAGCACTTTTATGTTCTATTTGTCAATTAAACTATAAAACGGAGAATGCACAGTGTCCACAATTAATCATTTAACGGTTGTGTTTACTTTCTATCGCATATCATAGTAGATTTCTAGAATTTAATTATTTTGTAAAATTGAGTATAGGTTACTATAAACCACACAAATGACATGGCTATTCAAACCGATACAGTTCTATAGAAACATAATTTGGCTGGGTTATACGATCTTTCGGGCTGCCAACTAAAACAAAATCTATTTGCCAAAAATGTTGGGAAACGAACAACTTTAGGGTGCATTCGACTCTGATATGTTAGGATAAGTTCAAATACACACAATAATCTAGGAAACAAATGACAATGTCGCAACTTATTATTACCTTATTCAAAGAAATAAGGTTTGTTTGACTTAAGTACATAATGAAAAAAAATATAATATAGGTAGTAGGTACATATATTTTAATTTCATTTAATTTATTTTTTTAGCTTTGCGTTACATTTTAATAATTTAAGTCTCCTCACGATTTTCATATGAGAAGTTGGTAGTTATTTTATGTCTGAGACCACCATCGCGTAGTATGATTAAATACCTACATATGCCTAATAATAACATGTTTGTTTTACAGATTTCCCAAAGATGCAACTACTTTGGGCTGGTGGGTTAAAGCTACGGGTTACCAAGCTCCAGGTCACCAAGCTCCAAAATCAAAATCAAAACGGTCTTTATTCAGTACAATCACAAGGATCTCTTTGAAACGTCTTAAATTGGTACTAGGTGAATGTACCGCCAGTTCCTCGCGCGCGACCAAAGCCTAGAAGAACAGGCAAGAAACTTACGGACTAAAAAACTTTTGGGCTATTTCAACATAAACGGTATCTCAAAGTAAATATTCTCATCTGAAATTGTTATGTACAAACTATTAAATATTTATCGTCTAATAAATAAATACGTACTTACACGTGATATATTTTAATGTATTTATGACATATTCATAGTGATGTTCTGAGGATAGCTGTATTCATAATGCCATCACTTCGCGCTTCAGGGCAAAGTGGTGGCATTGCTCAGGCTTATGGTCAGCTCTAGCATAAGCTGGCTTCCTCCTGTTAAGATGTATTGTTTATACCTACTTAATTTAAAATTGAAGCACGCGTTATAAATTAACCTTTTGAATTACGGTTTCTGATGAGTAGGGATGTAGAATAAATAAATCAATGATAAATAAATAAATTGTTTTTTATTCATAAAAAATTTACCTAGCTGGTGCAGTAACATAGTTAAACTATTGGTAGGTGGTAGAATGTGAAGAATAGCACCACTAGCTAGCTCTGTCCCCCTCACTAGGAAAATCCAGGACTCTAGCTCGCGGGGCCTAGGGTTCTGATGTCAATGTCTAAAATGCCAGCTTAGTGCCAGTTCGCCCTGTTTTTTTTATTTTATTTTTTATAAATATTGGTGGACGCTCCACACAGCACTATATAGCCCCAAAATAAGCCAAATCACAACTACCCAGTCAGAGAACAAACGTCTAGTATCACATCACACAAATGTTTGTTCTCGGTAGGATTGAACCCACGGCCTACGGCGCAGAAGGCTACCAACTGAGCTGTGTAGGCTTTTTTCTAGTTCATTCCTTAGAAGATATTAAAATGGCGTAACCTAGAGGAGGGTACAAACTATTAAATTGCAGAAACTAGCTTTAATTAAACATAATTAAACAAACAACTGGAGCCGCGGCGACATCATAGCTTATGCTTGGTTGGGTGAAAATAGTAAGATGTGGCAACCCATAAATTGTATGTACTTGTTGTCCGTCTTGCTCGGGTATACGCTCGTAGGCAATCTATAGTATTATAAATCTATGAGTTCTATAGAAACATAATTTGGCTGGGTTATACGATCTTTCGGGCTGCCAACTAAAACAAAATCTATTTGCCAAAAATGTTGGGAAACGAACAACTTTAGGGTGGATTCAACTCTGATATGTTAGGATAAGTTCAAATACACACAATAATCTAGAAAAAAAATTACAATGTCGCAACTTATTATTACCTTATTCAAAGAAATAAGGTTTGTTTGACTTAAGTACATAATGAAAAAAAATATAATATAGGTATAGGTAGTAGGTAGATATATTTTAATTTCATTTAATTTATTTTTTTAGCTTTGCGTTACATTTTAATAATTTAAGTCTCCTCACGATTTTCATATGAGAAGTTGGTAGTTATTTTATGTCTGAGACCACCATCGCGTAGTATGATTAAATACCTACATATGCCTAATAATAACATGTTTGTTTTACAGATTTCCCAAAGATGCAACTACTTTGGGCTGGTGGGTTAAAGCTACGGGTTACCAAGCTCCAGGTCACCAAGCTCCAAAATCAAAATCAAAACGGTCTTTATTCAGTACAATCACAAGGATCTCTTTGAAACGTCTTAAATTGGTACTAGGTGAATGTACCGCCAGTTCCTCGCGCGCGACCAAAGCCTAGAAGAACAGGCAAGAAACTTACGGACTAAAAAACTTTTGGGCTATTTCAACATAAACGGTATCTCCGCTTTTTTTTCTGGATATAAAAAGTATGTTCAAAAATCTTGCTTTAAAGTGTGAATTAAGAAAATATTCTCATCTGAAATTGTTATGTACAAACTATTAAATATTTATCGTCTAATAAATAAATACGTACTTACACGTGATATATTTTAATGTATTTATGACATATTCATAGTGATGTTCTGAGGATAGCTGTATTCATAATGCCACCACTTCGCGCTTCAGGGCAAAGTGGTGGCATTGCTCAGGCTTATGGTCAGCTCTAGCATAAGCTGGCTTACTCCTGTTAAGATGTATTGTTTATACCTACTTAATTTAAAATTGAAGCACGCGTTATAAATTAACCTTTTGAATTACGGTTTCTGATGAGTAGGGATGTAGAATAAATAAATCAATGATAAATAAATAAATTGTTTTTTATTCATAAAAATTTTACCTAGCTGGTGCAGTAACATAGTTAAACTATTGGTAGGTGGTAGAATGTGAAGAATAGCACCACTAGCTAGCTCTGTTC
Source organism: Chloroclysta siterata (assembly GCA_932294275.1). Lineage (NCBI taxonomy): Eukaryota > Metazoa > Arthropoda > Insecta > Lepidoptera > Geometridae > Chloroclysta > Chloroclysta siterata. Next base: position 15,587,742 of record OW028595.1, on the reverse strand, counting down.
CCCTCACTAGGAAAATCCAGGACTCTAGCTCGCGAGGCCTAGGGTTCTGATGTCAATGTCTAAAATGCCAGCTTAGTGCCAGTTCGCCCTGTTTTTTTTATTTTATTTTTTATAAATATTGGTGGACGCTCCACACAGCACTATATAGCCCCAAATTAAGCCAAATTACAACCACCCAGGCAGAGAACAAACGTCTAGTATCACATCACACAAATGTTTGTTCTCGGTAGGATTGAACCCACGGCCTACGGCGCAGAAGGCTACCAACTGAGCTGTGTAGGCTTTTTTCTAGCTCATTCCTTAGAAGATATTAAAATGGCGTAACCTAGAGGAGGGTACAAACTATTAAACTGCAGAAACTAGCTTTAATTAAACATCATTAAACAAACAACTGGAGCCGCGGCGACATCATAGCTTATGCTTGGTTGGGTGAAAATAGTATGATGTGGCAACCCATAAATTGTATGTACTTGTTGTCCGTCTTGCTCGGGTATACGCTCGTAGGCAATCTATAGTATTATTAATCTATGACAGGCTGTGTGTGTTGTGCGTTCCTGTCTGTCTGCTTCTACTTACTTTACTTAAAAATACTTGCTTTGTTGGAAAATTAAGTTTTACTGAATAAATCTAATCCATTTAGATACCTATAATAAACCATGGCAGCGACCATAACTTCATGGAGTCCTGAGAAGAAACATAGTGATGTAGAAAGGTGAATACGAACTGCAGTGCTGGTATATTTTACCAGCTGTTTTCTCTCAATCTCCCAATAATTTCTACAAGAGTAGTTCATACTCTTCATGTGAACTATTTCACACTATGATCGTAATAGTCTGAGCCCTACTTGCGTTTATATCAACTAAGTTACTAGTTCATTCTGACAGCGTTACTCTGGATAGCTATAGGTACTATAAAGAAAATTAATTATTGCCAACCACTTAAAATTAATAATAACAACAGAAAAATATCAAAGTGCAATTCACTGGGCGGTCTTAACGCTAAAAGGTAAATTTCCTTTCTCTAGAATAGACTGGATTTGTCAAGAATTAATATGAAACTTGGAATAGATATACTTACTGCCACACTCAAGAGTTTTTTTTATACAACTAGTTGATGGAACAAGCAGATGGCCCACCTGATGTTAAGTGGTAACCATCACCTATAACAAAGCATTACCTCGTAAGTCATGCATGATAGGAACATGCCCTACAATGCACTGCCCTGCGTCCATCAACTTGAGGCATACAGATGAACCCTCATGTGCCTGTAATTACATTTAATGAATACTCAATCCACTCATTAGTATAGGTTTTGCTAGAAAAGTCTTTACTAAGGAGCAGATTTATAATCATTAACTCTTGAATGTGGTCATTACGGTGAGCTTGATAATCTAAGAGAAAGTAATGTATCAGATAAATATATTTCTATGCTTGTTTTTAGGTCTAAGGAAGAGATAGAATAATTTATAATACTTAGTTATGTAGGCATTGGTCAAAATTACTTCCTTTTTTTTTAATATTCTTGCACATGTTTTTTCAGGTGGATATGCATCTACCCAGCTTACATCAACAGTAAGAAAACTTTGGCCCAAGGAAGAAAGCTGCCGAAGGAGTCATGTGTCGAAAATCCAACTCACCAGGAGATAAGGGATGTGTTGATAACAACAGGATTAA